>OY728144.1:549086460-550395627 GCA_963277665.1 Viscum album | reverse complement strand
AATTTTTAAATGAAATCATTATTTATTCAAAAAAACTCTAAAACTATAAATTATTCTGTAATACCTTGAAAAAATAATCAATGTCCCATAAAATTATTGTATAACCATAATAAAATAAAGTAAAAAATTATGATTACATTTTATGAAAATACATTTTAATTTTAAATTATTAAATTAATTATAAAATTGTAAATAAAATATTTATGACATATAAAAATAACAAAACTTATACTATGATCTTTTCTTCACTTTTAAGATGCCTAAATTGTATTTATATATTCATGGGTTATGTTCCTATTATTTTGGCCAATTTACTATTCATTACTATTCATAAGGGTATATTACTATTCATACTTTACTATTCACTAAAAATTAAGTTGATATTATTAGACTCTAAATTTCTTACTGGTCACAACTGTAGAAGACCATTTTTTGAAAATTATTTTATATTATTAATTATTTAAAGTTTAGATAAATATTTCAAAATAACCTTTTTTTCAAAATTCATTAGTAAAATGGAACTATAAATTCATCCTACATTTATTCAAATATTAGAAAATAATTTTTTTACCATAATTAGAAATAACAATTTTTTTTATATAAAAGGTTTACAAAAAGTATATAATGCCTCATTACATAGCCCCTTATAATACCTGCATAGGAACTAAGTGTAAGGTGTTCTATGGTGATAGAATCTTGGGGTGGATTGGAAAACTTTACCTGAGTGGTGATTTCTATCATCTTGAAATTATCCCTTAAGTGATTCCATTCAAGCTTCACATGTTGAAGCTCAGCTTGGGATTGGTCCAGAGCAAATCCCAGAGATTCTACCTCCTTCCAAAGCTTTGACAGATGGGCTTCATACGAACCAAGTCTACTGGATGAGGCCATCGACTCTTCTTTCAATATTAATCAACCAAGATCACTTGTATTTATAAACAATAATTTTAATGTTAAGAGTTTAGTTTCCAACAGTCATATTTAACAATAATCATATGACAGTCAAAACCCAATGGTATCACTTCATTAATTAAAGGATATAGTTTTTTAGAGTATAAAATGAAATAACACTCAAATTTAGGAATCAAATATTATTCAAAAGTTCGGGTCATTACATTCTTCCCCCCTTAAAAAATTTTGTCCCCGAAATTTTTACTCGTACCCTAAGAAGAGAAAAGGTGTGGATACTTCTACCTCATAGACTCCTCTATTTCCCACATGGATTATTTTCATTTGTGGTTCCTCCACAACACCTCAACTAGGTGGGTAGTTTTGTTGCATAGAACCTTGCCTCTATGATCGAAGATCTCTACCGGATGCTCCTCATAAGAGAGGTCATGTTCCAGTTGTACCACCTCTGGATTTAGTACATGTGCAGGGTTAGGTATGTACTTCCTCAAGAGGAATACATGGAAGATATCATGAAATTTTGCTAGATTTGGAGGAAGTGAAAGCGGATAAGCCACTACTTCTACGCGATCATGGATTTCACAGGGGCCAAAGTACCTAGGGATGAGCTTCCCTATCTTCCCAAACATCATGAATCTCTTCCAAAGTGAAATTTGGAGAAATAATTTTTCACCAACATCAAACTCAAAGTCCCTTAGACGGTTGTCGGCATTTCTCTTTTGCTGACTCTGAGAAGCCTTAATGTGTTGTTGGATAGAATGGACCTTTTCTATCATCTCTTGCACAAGATCAGGCCCACGAATATTTCTCTCACTAGCTTCATGCCAAAAATTATGAGTTCTACATTGCTTACCATATAGAGATTCATAGGGTGCCATTTGAATGCTCGAGTGAAACCTTTTTTTGTAAGAGAACTCAACTAAAGGGAGATGTTGATCTCATCCACCTTTAAATTCCATTGAGCATGTTCTCAACATATCCTCAAGTGTTTGAATATTTTTTTTAGATTTTCCATCAATTTGGGGGTGATAGGTCATACTAAAATTACATTAAGTGCTCAGATCATATTTAATACTTCTCCAAATATTTTATGTGAACCTTGGATTACAATCAGATACGATAGAAAGTGGAACTACATGCAGCCTTATAACTTTCTTCACGTAAATCTTGGCAAGTTGATCAAGAGATAAATCTTATCGAATAGAGATAAAATGGGCAGTCTTTGTGAGATAGTCCACAATAACCCATATCACATTGTTTCCTTTGGAAGTTCTCGGGAGACCAGTGACGAAGTCCATAGTGATGTTGTCCCACTTCCATGCTGGTATGGGTAGTGTTTTCAATACCCTTTTAGAAAGTTGTCACTCTTCTTTCACTTGCTGACATACCAGGAACCTTGAAGTGTAGTCAGCAATCTTCCTTTTCATATTATACCACCAATAATGATCATGAAGGTACCTATACATTTTTGTGCCTCCATTATGTATAGAGAAAGTAGATCTATGAGCTTCATCCATCAGCTCTTTCTTTATTTCCGGAATAGATGGAACACATAGTCTTGTAAGAAATTTCAGTACAACTTCTTGATCAATATTGAACTTAGGAAACTTCTCATCCTTCACAGCCTCAAACTTCTTCTATAACAAGGGATCTTCTTTTTGATCATTCTTGATCTTCTCTAGTAATGATGATTGAGAAATCATTTGGGTTAGGGTTGATGATGTCCCTTTACTTATAATTCCCATGTCCATATTTACTAGGTCATTGATCAAAGGATCTCTTTGAATCCTCATCATGTAAAAAACAAGTGGGTATTTCTTGCTTAATGCATCAATGACTTTTTTTTATCTTTTGGGATAATAATGAATTGAGAAATCATTATCACGACCCATCCTCAGGGCCCGTGCCGTGACTACCCCAAGCCCACCTTCCATAGGCCAGGGGCTGACGACTAGCACCAAAGACGAATCCCCAATAAAAAGGGAAGGAATTTCCTTGAAACCTGTAACAGACATAGTCTGAACACATGCAGAAGAAGCAACGAGTACTAATATAGAAAATAAAGGTGTGCTGAAAGTAAGTTGTCCAGTATACAAACCCAACTGAACAACAAGTATATGTACAAGTAGAAAAGGAAAAACAGCTCATGGATCATCCACCAGGGAATCCTACCTGAAGTGTAGGTACAGAAATCAAACAACTCCTCTCTGAGGTACGTCCCATATACTCCAGCTCCGAGCAGCCTCCCGTCTGTCTCCCTTAGCCTCGATCACTGCTGACCGCCATCTGCACAGAACACAATAAGGTGAGGGCGAAGCCCATGCAGGGGTGAGTATAATAATACTCAGTAGGGGACCCTGAGACCCCCGAAGGTCTACCTGAATCCACAAAGGATAAACCAGATTAGTAAGATACAATCAATAAGTACCAACCATCTCTACTTAGGTATATTCCCATACATATACCTAAGTTACCATTCACAGTCCGGCTCCAACACTCGAGCCCAAGCACAACCCATTACACAAAGGATGTAAAGTCAATCATTTCAATGATAACAACTGAATGACAAGACTCAGCTCACACATATATACAACTCATGAATAGGGGTAGAGATGATTAGATGTAGCCTCTGAATCATCTCCTCTATCGAACCCAAGTAGGATCCTGGTACAGTATCAACGCTGTCAGGCCCACGGAGGATCTGGGTACAGAAGTCATCGCTGTCGAACCCATGGAGGATCCCAGTACAAAATTCATCACTGTCGAACCCACGAAGGATCACGGTATAGAAGTCATCATTGTCGAACCCATGGAGGATCCTGGTATAGTAGTAGGTCCACGTAGGATCCTATCATCACAGTCACAGCCAGCCATAGGGTCCTAGCACACATCACGCTCGATTCCAGGAGGGTCCGCTCCTCGAGCCAAGTTTCGATATATCAACTATCACGAAGTATCGAGTTGATGTATCCCATAGTTCCATCTCATCATAAAGAACTCAACGCGACAGACGACGTGTCAATCCGACGCCCGGTCTGTGAGTTATTGTCATTTCTGTTCCAGGGACCCGGTTTGTTTTTAAGTTAAAACCAACCCGACTATACCCCAACTGTGTCCAAACCTCAAGTGGGGTATGCCAACAGAACCGTCCTGCTCTAAGCCTTCCATCGCCACATATGGTTCGTCATTCAGAAATCTGTAGCCCAAAATATGGGCGGAAAGGTGAAACTGGCCATAACAGGTCCGGGTCCGGTCCGACCCAGTCAGAGCGACCTGACCTGAATCCGTCTGAGGAAACGGCCCAGCCCAAGGGGGCGGCCTGACCGTGGAGGTCTCGGCCGTTGGAGGCCTAGCTGTGGGAGGCCCGGCCGTGGGCGGCCTGGAAGAGGGCGGCCCGGACGAGGGTGGCCCGGCCGCGGGTGGGCCGGCCGAGGGCGGCCCGACCGCCTACCCTAGCCATAGCCAAGGAGGGGTGCAGTGCGCCCCTGGCACCCGAACGGTATAACCGTTCGGGTGGACCGAACCAGTGCCAGGTGTCGCTGGTCCACCTCACGCGGGACCTGATGGGGTCCCACTCCTCCCGGCTGGCCGAGCGGCCAGCCGCTTCGGCTCCACGGCGGTCGGCCCGGCCGGCCGCCACCGCACCTCCCTCGCGGCGCGATGACACTACGCATTTGCCGCGGCCCGGTTTGGCCACAAACCTCGGCTCCTCTGCGTGGTGCGACGGAGCCGTGCGCCTCCATCGCGGCCCATCATGGCCGTGACTCTCCTTCCACGCAGCACGACAGTGTCACGCCCTCTTTGCTACCCAGGGGCCTTGCGCCGCCGGTTTTCTTCGCGGTCTGCCTCCATCGTCAACAAACAATAACACCCATAGGGGGAGGGTCAGGCTGTGTTTTTGCGGTCCGAACCCTCCTCATCATGGTGATAACATTTGTCATATATAATCCGAGGTTTGAATGACGAAGAACATGAATGAGAATTATACTCTAACCCCTACCTCGTTTCGATGAATGTTGTTGAAGTCGCAGGGAAAGGGCGGATGTCGATTCGTTGATGTCGGAAAGCATCCGAGGAAGAAGCGTCTTCGGCGTTCTTCGTGGGCGGCTCCCTCTCTTTTGGTTTGGTCAAAGATTACGGACGTTGTTCGTCATTCTTCAGAGATGAGGAGCATTCTTCGTCGAGAGGATCAAGTTCTCCAAAATCTCCCAAGTCCTCTCTCAAAGTCCCACCCAAATGAAAGTTTCTAACCAACCAAAATAAAATAATAGGTTTTTCCATTATTTTATTATTGGCAAGAATTTCAAAAGATTTCAAAAATATTAATTAATTGAAGGATCTCAATTAATTAATAATGGGGGGTTGTCACTTTAATGAGAGAAGTTCAAAATCCTTCCCCCAATTAAAGAGAGTTATATAGGGGTTTATAATCTTGTGGGTCCCACCTAAAAATATCCTCCCAAGGGTGGTTATGTGTGGGTGGGACCCACCACCATAACCTCTCTTGGGAGGTAAGGGTGTTGTGGATCCCACCACCAACCTCCACTTGGAGGATTAAACCACCACAAATAAAAATAAAAGTAAAACCTTTATTTTTATTTAACTTAATTAAAAATCCCATAAACTAACTTCCAATCTCGTTAAAATTCAACTGTGGTGATGGTCTCCTTAAGTGAATACCGGTGTTGCGAGTTCAATGGTGCCCTCGGTTTTCAATTCCGAGCACCGGTTCAAAAGTTATAAAATCCCGCACATACGTTTACTGAATGTACCTGAACAAAACTTCAGAAATTGATTCTAGGCACACCAGGCCTCAGAATCAGGAGCCATCAGAAACTGCGGACTCGTAAAATTTTCATGAATTTAAAAAAAAAATCCATGTAATTTCCGGGTCTTCACATTCTCCCCACCTTAGGGATTTACATCCCCGTAAGCTACAACTCACACTAAGGAAACAAATGAGGGTACTGAGAACGCATCTGAGCCTCCCGCTCCCATGTGCTCTCCTGGAGGTTCCCGTGCTACCGGTGAATGTGCACCAGAGGTATTGACCATCCACATAGGACCCACTCCTATTGATCCTCAATCTCCACTGGAACCTCCATAAAATTCACCCCGTCATCGATGTCCATCTCCCCGTGGTTGATGATGTGGGACGGGTCATGCACGTATCTCCTTAGCAGAGATACGTGGAAGACGTCATGCACCTAGTGCAACTGAGGGGGAATATCCAAGCGGTAAGACACCTCACCTACTCTGATGAGGACCTAGAAATGTCTGATGAATCGCGGAGATAACTTGCCGCCTCGGCCAAATCTCTATAGACCTCGTCGAGGTGAGAACCATAGAAAGACATGGTCGTCATACTCAAACCCCAGTGGTCTCCGTCTCCTATCATCATAGGACTTCTACCTACTCTGTGTAGTCTTCATCTTCTCTTGGATGATCGACACCTTCTTCGTCTTAGCCTGCACCATTTCTAGTCCCATAAGTGATGACTCCCCTAGGTCAGTCTAGTACAGAGGCGATCTATATGGTCGGCCGTAAAGTTCCTTGAAAGGTGCCATCCCGATGGTGGAGTGGTAGTTGTTGTTATACACAAACTCTACCAAGGGTAAGTGATCCTCCCAACTATGACCGAAGTCATGGACGCATGCACGGAGCATGACCTCGAGAGTTTGAATGGTCCTCTCAGTCTGACCATCCGTGTGAGGATAGAAGGCGGTGCTCAAGCGAAGCTGCATCCCGAAAGCCTCCTGCAACCCCTTCCATAGCCGAGAAGTGAAACAAGAATCTCGATCGAAAACAATTATCGATGGAACACCATGAATCCGTATGATCTCCAATATGTAGAGGTGTCCCATGCTCTATACTGAACCCTACTCTCTGATCGGTTGTAGGATGAGGCCACTTCTCTACTACTTTTGTATTTGTAGGGTCAACTGTGATTCCTTCATTGGTAATAATGTGCCCCAAGAAAGCAACTCATTGTAACCAGAATTCACATTTGCTGAACTTCCCAAAAATCCTCTCCTTCCATAGAGTTTTCAAAATAACCCTTAGATGATCTTCATGCTCCTCATGGATTTTACAATATATCAGAATATCATCAATAAAAACCATCACAATGTTATCAAGGTAGTCCTTAAAGACTCTATTCATCAAATCCTTAAAAATAGTAGGTGCATTAGTCAATTTTAAGGGCATAAAAACAAACACATAATGCCCATATCTTTATCAGAAGATATTTTTCATAATATCATCTTTCTTCACCCTCAATTAATGATAACCATATCGAAGGTAAATCTTAGAGAATAATTGAGTCCCATGAATTTGGTCAAATAAGTCATCAATTCTTGGAAGAAGGTATTTTTTCTTCACTAAGATCCTGTCCAGTTCTCTATAATAAATGCATAGCCACATCCTTCCATCCTTCTTCTTTACAAAGATAACTGGTGCTTCCCAAGGAGACACACTCTCTCGGATAAAACCCTTCTTCAAACGATCTTGGAGTTGTTTATTTAACTTATATAGCTCCACATTTTCCATCATATACGGGGTCTTTGATATCGGATGATATCCAGGTGTGAGTTCAATGGAGAACTCTTCCTCTCTTTCTGGGGGAGGTCTGGGTAACTCCTCAGGAAACACGTCAACGTATTCCTAGATGATGGGGACATTTTTTATCCTCAAACTCTCATTTCCTTCTTATTATTCACCTACAAAATCCATAAAGAAGGATATATAAGGTTATTTTAGACAAATTATCTAGTTGATATATCTCTCCTTGGAAGATAACTGTATGCTTTCCATTCAAGAATACTGATATTTCTTTGCTTATATAGTTGATCTTAGCATTATACTTTGTGAGCCAGTCCATCCCTAGTATAATGTCGAATTCCATCATGGGAATGAATACTAGATTTGTGATAAGATTATGCTCACTAAAGAAAATACTAGAGTTTCTGAACACTGATGCTACTTGGATAATCCCACCAGGAGTCTTGACTAATAACTCTACTTTTAGAAAATTGGGGGTTGATTCTAAATTCTTTGAAAAATTGGATGAAATGAAGGAATGAATAGAACTAGAATCAAACAAAGTACTTGATAGCTTTGAGAGAATAGAAAGAGTACTTTCCACCACATCATTTGGTGCTTCAACTTTTTCCGTAGTGATTTCAAAAGTACGACCTTGTTCCCTTGGCCATTGCTGAGGCTGATGGTGATTCCCCTATTCTGCCCTTGGATTTGGAAAGTGATTGGAAAAGTGCCCAAGTTGTCCACACTTATAGAATTGGACATCAGGTAGGGGCTACACAATCTTCCCTTTGTTTTTAGTGTTGGGAAGTTGTGGCTTCACCTTACTACGATAATTCCACACAATGTGGCCATCTCTACCACACTTGTAGCACTTCCTGCTCCTGAGCAGGTAATTCCCCAATGCTTTTTCCCACATTTATTACATGTGGGATGTTGTACTTTCTTTCCTCCTCTTCCCTGATTGAAGCTCCTACTTAAGGTTGGCTCCATCAATATTTTCTTGTCATTGGAATTATGAGACCATTGCATCTCACCAAACTCCAGTTCAACTTTCATTGCACTTTTCACGGTCTCCTCATAGCTATTATAATCTCAGTTGGATAGATTCTTCCTCAGATAAGGTCTCAGTCCACCGAAGAATCTATCAACCTTACCATTTGGATCTATGAAAAAGATATAGGTGTAGTATGAAAGCCTTGTAAAGTTCATCTTGTAGCTTCCCACAGATTCATTCTACTTCTGCTTCAGCTCGAGAAACTCCTTCTCTATTCTTGTTCTCATCGATCAAGGGAAATACTTGTTGAAGAATATACCTCTGAACTCATCCCAATCCATAGATTCAACTTCCACTCTTAGTCTTGTTTTTTTAATCAGTTCCCATCACTGATCAACTTCTCCCTCTCAGTAATAAACAACCAAGTTAGCCTTCTCTTGTTCAGAACAACGGAGCACAGAAAATATCTTCTCGATAGAGCTGATCCACTATTCATCAATCAATGGGTCAGTAGATGCACTGAAGGTTGGTGGTTGTTGATTCATAAAGGATTCAAAAGAAAGTTGTTCCCTTCATAGTGAGATTAGTCTCTCAGCTTGATTCAAGTTATTTCCCATAAATTGAGTTATTTGGTTCATCATTCACATGAAAGTTTCCATTCTAGTGTTCATCAGAGGGCTATCAGCGCATGGTCCATTGCAGTCACCATTTTCTTGGTTCCTCCTATTGACCACCATTTTCTAAAAGAATAAAACCTTAGTGAGAATATTATTTCATTTATGAATCTTTTAACTATAATGGATTTTATGTCTTAAAACTTCATGCTTTAAATAATTACATTTCTCTATAAATCCTTCATAATGATTCCTAAATAGCTTATGATTAACCAAACATATCCCCTGGGAGTGTCATAACCAATAGTGTAGCAAGGCCCATTGTCGTGTTCCAGGATACCCTAGGTCAAGCCCGAAACTCCTTATCAGATCTTTCAATCCTAGGTACATCTATACCAGAGCCACCTCTACCTGCTGATATCTAGATAGGGCTATATTTTCTTGATAAACCACTTACTCAATACTCACCAAAATACTAGGAAGTATTCCTATATTTGAACTTTTCTATAGGGTTCTTCATAAAGTTTTCATAGCCTAATTTCCATAAATAACTAAACCTTCCTTTGATACCAACTATGACATCCCACCTTTTTAACATAACTTTTCATTACATTTTACCAATAGAGGACCTTTAAAGTATAGTGTCTTTGAAATCAGGAAAAAAATACATGAAAACATAAAAAACACTTTTAAATACCCTTGAAAAGCCTCTTGAAAGGTTTATCCAATGTACAACTACTGCATCTCATAACCTGGAGACATACATCAAAGGAATGGGTGAGCAGAAAGCCCAGTAAGGAAAGAAAGGGAATCCGTTTACCTGTGATATCAATAAGAACTTGATGAAAAACATAAATAAATGAGCAATGGAAGTAGAGGATTTTAATAATGAAAATATCTTGAACCATAACACAAATATGTGGCTAAAAAATTTAATTTAGACATTCCAAAACATATCACTAAGGTTCATCCCCAAGGTTTCATAAAAATTTCCAAGGTATCGTGAAACTTGTCATCTCTAGAGATTAAATTTTTTACCCAATGCATTGGGGTGCTATCTGGGCGCACCATTAATATGTAATTATATTCATGCAATCTGCATAGATCATAATCAAAAATTTCATATATAACCCAGAGAGAGTAAGAGTAATGGGTTTCACTTCAAAATTGTGACGTTTGAAAAGTCATTAGAAACATGATCGTTATGTCTTTTATAACCCTTGGAAAAGGAAATAGGGTTTCATGTATGTCAATTCCAGAATAAAATAGATCAATTTTATTTCTTTATGAATACCTCTGGAAACGAAAATATATTTGGGTATTCAGATAAATAAAACAAGATAATTTCTTGAAAAAAATAGAGAGATATTTTGAGACAAAATTTATACAACATAACAGCTATATAACATGGTTTTAGAAAAAAATAAAAAGATAGGGGAAAAGGGTCTAAAATAAATAAATGAATCATTTATAGTAGAGTTACAAAATAAAAATAAATAATACCATGGTGTGGAATGACACACCACATCAAAAGGAAACTTGAAAGAAAGGAGAAAATGTGATTTCTTTTACGAAAATTCGGCAGCCTAACGACGTCGCTTATAATTCGTAAAAATAAGTTGATGAGAGCGGAAAGGGTATCTAATCAATTGGAAATGAAATGGACAGTAATAAATATATATAAGAACATACCCCTACATAATAAGACAGAAACACGAAGACATAACTTAAAGGAAATCAAGACTAAAAGAGGAGGGTGGAAGGTTCCTTTACCTTGAAGAGTAACTTTGAAAGCTTGAAGGTTGGAACCTTGTGGGACTTGAGGGAAACTTTGGAAGACTCCTTGGGAGGTAAAAAGACAAGAACTTGTTTGAGGTGGATTTTGGAATGAAATTAATGAGGGAATGACTTGGTATTTATAGGAAAAGTGAGGGAATATTTAATTAATTTCCAAGGGACACCTCGTCGGTGGTATCTACAAAATCAGGGGATTGAACATGGTATTTTCCCATGGTATTTTACACTTGGGACACATCATATCATATATTACTATTCACAAGTTGACCAGAATTATTACATCATTGTTACATCATTAATGATTTCATTAAACACCCGAAACTCAAAACTATATTTTCACTATTCACCGAAAAACAAAAAATTTTATAAAAATATCATAAATTAAACCTAAACTAATATCGATGCTCTGAATTCAAAAATGAACTCCATTTTATGAAAATAATTTTTCAAATATATTTAATTTAATTTTTAAATAAAATCATTATTTATTAAAAAAACAACTCTAAAACTATAACTTATTTTGTAATACATTGAAAAAGTAATCAAAGTCCCATAAAATTATCATATAACCATAAGAAAATAAAGTAAAAATTTATTATTACATTTTATGAAAATAAATTTATATTTTAAATTATTAAATTAATTTTAAAATTGTAAATATAATATATATGACATAAAAATATAAAAAAACTTATACTATGATCGTTTTTCACTTTTAAGATGTATAAGTTGTATTTATACATTCATGGGTGAATTTCCTTTTATTTTGACCAATTTACTATTCATTACTATTCATAAGGGTATATTAGTATTCATACTTTACTATTCACTAAAAATTAAGTTGATCTTATTAGACTATAAATTTATTACTGGTCACAACTATAGAATATCATTTTTTGAAAATCATTTTACATTATTAATTATTGAAAGTTTACATAAATATTTCAAAATACACTTTGTCCAAAATTCATTAGTAATATGGAACTATAAATCCATCCTACATTTATTCGGATATTTAAAAATCACAAATTTTACCATAATAAGAAATAAAATCTTTATTTATACACAAGGTTTACAAAAAGTATCTAAGGCCTCGTTACATATCCTCTTATAACACCTCCATAGGGCCGAAGTGTAAGGTGTGATATGGTGTGTTTCGTTCGGTTTGGTTTTTGGCCTTGAAACACCCAATGGCTCCGTATCCAATGATCGAGGGACCTGCTTTCCAAAGGCAGGCGTTTGATGGATGGTCTGACCAGCGACTCTTAAGAACTCACATTGGTCGAGAGGATGGGAAGTCGGGCTCATCGTACCCTTTTTGGGGGGGAATTATTGCCTGTTCTAGGACTCTCTTATAGATTTAAGACGTATTCATATGTTCGTGAATCTTTGGTTTATACCCAAATATATTATCCATGGATTTAACCTTGGTGGGCAATGTTCAGCTGGACGCAGGGGTTCAGAATCATTTATGCCCGAGGTTTACCATCCCTCATTGGATTAATGACCCCGAAGAGTCAGAACTCACTTGGGGTGGCACTAGGAGTGGCGCGATGAACCGATGTGAAGATAATCGGATCGACCGATTGTTGGGATTGAACCTCATGGAGGATTCCTACGTACCCTTCTTAGGAGGCTGGGATCAAATTCCACATAGTTCACATGCGCAGTTTATTGTCATGCGGGACAAAGGCGAACCGGCGTGAAAGTTGTCGGAACAACCAGGTGGTGGGCTTAAACCTCTTGTAGGCTTCCTATATACCCTGCCTAGGAGGCAGAGATAAAATTCCATGTAGTTCACATTGGCTTGGGACTTACACTCTAAGGAAGCTCAGAATGATGGATTGGAGCTTACACTCTGAGGAGGCCCATAGTGTGGATTGGGGATTACACTCTGAGGAGGCCTAAGGCGATGGATTGGGGATTACACTCTGAGGAGGTCCATAAGAGGATGTCATGGTCGATGCTTAATCTAATCCCACGTGAGTCATTCTTGGTGTGAGAAACAAGAGGAGGCAGGGACCAGAGGATCACGTTGCGAAAGGTGCGTCCGTGAGAAGTAGGGTGGGGCTTACGCATGAGGGAAGCCCATAAGGTCGGGGCTTACTCCAGGTGGATGCCCAGGGTGATGAATTGGGGATTACACTATGAGGAGGCCCATGCGACAAAGCGCAGAGGGAAAAGGGAAGGGGTGATCCTGTTCTCGTCTCCTCTCTTATACCACATGAGGGATTACTTCTGATGGGTATTTTACTACCCCCGAGGAGCCCTTAACAAGTGGAGGGGCAGAAAGGGGATTCCCGAGCTCAGACTCCACATTACCGTGGGAATGTGAACCCAGGAATGCTTCAAGAATCTACTCAAGGGTCGGGGAAACCCCTTCTCCCCTACGTACTGTGGGTATGTGAACTCAAAACGGTGCGCTGATGCACCTGAGGGTTACACCACACGGATCTGGTGGCTCTGGTGGAGGCCTCGGCTCGGGACCGATGAGTAGGCCCATGAAGGAGTCATGGGGGATCGGTCCGGATTGGAGAGATTCTATCTGGATCAGGGAATAGGAACTCCGAAGGCTCTGATGGGCCACACGTATGAAGGAGTGGTGGTACCCTTCGCATAGGAAGGTGCTACGCGGCTGGAGAAGCCATCCACGAACCAGGGTGGTCCGTGGACTGAGGGGAATCCCGCGAAGCAGGGTGGTTCGCGGTCTTGCAAGCATCCAGCGAACTAGGGTGGTTCGCGACTTCGTTTTCGGCCCACGTACTAGGGGGGTACGCGGAGGGGTCCACGTGAGCAGCAGTGGCCAAGTATGGTGCCGATTGGGGGTTCATCGGTCAGGGCTTCACCCACGTAGGAGGGTGCTACGCGGTGCGACAGATCAAAAAAGAGGCATAAACTCCCTGGTCCGTGGGGAGTTCATCCGTGGAGGGGATATGGTTCACGATATTCTCTTTTTATGTTATTTTAAGTTCGCGGTTCACCAAATTATTTTGGATTTTCGGTTCCTTATGAGTTCTTTCCCAGGTTTATACCTACTCTGGTTCGCGAACTGGAACTTCACTGTTTGCGAAATCCCAAGCCTTCCTTCAAAATTCTTCCACCTGAGTCTGATCGCTCTTCTCTTCCTCCGCCTTCGAATCGTCCGAATCGGAATTTCCGAATCCCTTATCCTTTCCCCCTCGGTATCCTTTTATAGATTGGGGAAAGAGGTGTATCTATGGTCACGCGACACCTTTTGCGGAGGCCCACGACCGAATACCCGGTTTACAGCTGACTTGGTCAATCCGTGATTCGTGGTGGGTATTTGAATGCTTCTCCCCCCCTACGAACTGAACTCAGGGAGTGCTTCATGGACGCGAAGGGTTCCTCCTCCATTCCAAAAATGACAGCAGATGCAGATTGAACCGGTCGACACGGTCTGTGGTTGGGGCGGTTCATGACGGTGAACCAGATCGACGCCCATCCTGCCTCGCGACCGTAGCGGATCTCCGCCTCCATTTTGCAAACGACGACGGTTTGTGGTGGGGGCGCTTCACGGGGCCTGGACACATTGCGTTTTCATGGGACCGGTCCGTGGACCAGTCCTACTAGTCCCTTCTTTGAATTTTCTCCATTCTTTTCCCCAATTCTTTGGGGGATTTGGGTAGAATCTCCTTTACGGATTTTTTTCAGGACCCTACAAATTCCCCCCATCGGAATGGGGTCCGATCGGAACAAAGAGGAGGTCATTCTGATGCAAAGTGGTCCTGAAAATGAAATGGTTTGCGGTAGGGTAGTGGAACCAGTAGGATAACATGCCTATAAATATGGGGGGCCCTTCATTTTTCCTTTAAAGAATTCTTCGCGAAACCAGAGCTCCCTTGCCCCTGCACGCCCGTTTCTTCACGAAGTGCTTAATCCGCGAACCAGCTTCGACTTCCGCGAACCATTCCACCTTCACGGTCGCCTTCACCCGTGAACCAATTCCACAACCGCGAACCATTACTCTTAATTAATTAAAAAGTAAGTGATGACGGGCTACGGAGGAACTTGCTTCGTGGTTTTAGTGCTCTGCGGTTTCGATGCTCTGTAGCCTAAAATCTCTTGAACTTTAAAAGTTTCTAAATCTTTTGAACTTAATCACTTAAAATCAGGATTGAAATTCCGCAGAGCAAATTGGCTCACAGTTTCCTGGCCAACGCTCCACGGGCCAGGGTTTTGCAGACTGATTTCACGGAGGGGCTGGTTTGCGGGATGCTGTCATTGCGAACCATCCTCCAAGGCCTCCTTCAGAATTTGCTTATGAGGGCTCCTCAATTGATCATCATCCATATATCTGTATTTTTTCCCAGATTTTTACTCTGTAATAACCACCTATTGGATCTTGTCATGCAGGGAGAAAATATGGTCCCCCCTCGTTCTGCACCGAGGCCTGCTGTAGAGCCGCTCCCAATTGGTGATCAATGCCTGAAGGACATGGCCAGCTCTGTTCAGGATGGAGTCTGGAACTCCCCACCGTTTTCCTTTCTTTCCAGTCGGCTCTCCAAGTCATAGAAAGATTACCCCTTTTCTAACAGCCTTCATGCCCATGGGTTCGGTTTGCTGTCTGATACCTCGATTCTGGTACCATCTCGTGACAACAATCTTGAAACATGGATATTCACTGCCACTATCCCTCGGTTCGTGATACCTATCAATGGGCGGCCGACCCTGAGGGAGATAGCTATCGGATCTATGTTGAATCACCTTCCAGTGTATCTAACAGGAGAACAACATCAGTAGGAAGGAGAAATCCACTACTATCGAAGCATTGCCCATAATTCCATGGTAAGAGACCAGCATGGCTGGTCAGCAAGTTGGGATCTCCGACCGAGAGGAGCATTTAAGTCCTTGGATTAGGGATGGCCCTTCTGGGTCCGCCAGATATGTGCAGAGTTCGAGGTAGAATTATAATTCGTAGGCTTGTATGAAGCTACCTGGGTGTCCCAGACTATACCTACCAGCCTCAAGCCCTCTCCAGGAAACTTATGAGCCGTCGGAGCCCGAAAACTAATACCTTTCATCTGGTCCACGGGGAGGTAGGCATTAGTCTTTGAGACAACTTTCATATTTCAGGGGTCCCCATTGTTGGGGGTATGTACGACGAATTCCTGCCTCCCCCTTCCATGTGGGACGACAAAGGGAGAACCCCTCCCTTGGTGAACCAGCTCATTTATTTGGCCCAGGAAAATTCGAAGGATACATCTCTGAAGAAACATGTCCCTGGTCGTGAGGAGCATCCAAAATATACGTCTCTGAGACAGATTATCCCATATTACAGCTGGATCAAGGCATTTGCCAGAGAGAGCCAGTCTGTAGCTCTTCCGCGTAGGCACACGACCTGCCCTACAATGGAGTCCCGAAAGCAGATGGGAAACTATTGGAAAAACCTGGATCAAGGTAAACTCAATGACTGGGGATGGGAGCTTGTCCCAGATGTTGATCGGCTACTTCGCCTGGCGGCATTTCTGGCCATGTTTTTGAGCGGCTGGCTATTGCCTGTACGCGAGTCTAGCGGCGTATGGGTCTCCACCTTTGTCATGGTGACATAATTGGCTACCAGAAACGTTATCAACCTAGCAGTCCTAGTGCGGTCCAGGATTTACCAATTTCTTGGTAATATTATCGATGGGAGTCGGCCAAACCGAGTGGCCAATCCATTTCAGATTCTCTGGGGATGGCTAGGTGTTCATGTCAAGAACTTCTACACCTTCATCAACCCTCTTCAGATTCTGGGCACCACATTCCGACCATACTTGCAACTGACCAACAGGGTTATGCCTAAAGAGTGGGCGAGCCAAGAGAAGGATAATCAACAGATAGTTCAGAACAAGAATCTGCTATCGAGTCGAATATTGAATCATGATCATTTCAATTTTCATTTGTTTTCTTCCCCAACTGGTGCAATTGCGAATACTATAATAGAGGAGTTTAGAAAGCGGGGCTACCTCTTTTCCCTCTGAGAGGGTATTTTGGTGGCTCGTATTGGTGGGGAACTGATCTGTGAGGGGTACGTGCCTTGACGATTCGGGCATCAATTTGGCTGAGTCCAAGCACAATTTCCCCCTGCACTCAATGGTTCCCGCGAGAACCATCATTTAAAGGTGGCCAGGAAATTGTGGTTAATGTTTACCCGGGAGGATACCGGCTGCGAGGTTGTGACCCCCACGCTTGTAGACTCCACACCCTTCTTATCCAATAATTATGCTGAATCATGGGTACAATCATACCCAAATGGATAGCTAGGGACGTTGGTGCCTACCATTTCAAGTCCCAAGCCCTCAAAGGGCAAGAGGAAGCAGAAGGGGGATGATGCTTCCACTAGGCCGGGAAACGTTCTTCGCCACCCTGCTAGTCCCGTGCTTCCGGGGAAAATCTTAACAGATAGAGGTGTATCCTCTCATGCCCCTGAGGCTACCTGAAGGGGGTGGTTAGTCCTGCAGATGCTGCCTTCTCGATGGCCTAGGGCCAATGGAATGAATTTAAAGGTCGGTCAGCCTTCCGTATTCAGTACCCCCATTCTCTGTGGCAGTATCTTTAGGAATCGGAAGTGGCATTTGATGGGTTGGGCTACATATCTTCCCCTATTGACATTCTTTATGATGTGGACCCAGAGTGGGTCAGTCGGTATCTTCAGGTCTCGAAGCCTATATTTACGCGCGCCAGCGTCACGCGATATTAACCCATCGAGTCCAGGCCATGCTGCATCCAGTGACTGATGAAGAGGGGGAAGGAAGTGACCAATCTTCAGGGGGTGATGATTTTGATGATCTCCCCATCATGGCTGAAGCTAGGTAATTCCCATCCCTACCTGTGAGATCCCGTCCACTGATAATCCCAGAGAGTTCTAAGGTGGGGGCGAGATTTAGAGCACAAACACGGCCGTCAGTGCCCCTACCAGCCCCTGCCGCTGCCCGACCCTCTCAGTTTGGTCCTTCCAGGCTAGGCGTTCCCATTACGGCCACATTCCCAGACGCATGGAGAATTTGGGATGACTTGAGGGCCAGGGGCTCAGATGAAGAGGTTTGGGCATCACTCTAAATGAGACCTCTCAAGATTCCGGGTATTGGAGTTATCTTTTCTCCAACATAGCTTCCGTTGGAAGAGGACTTGGGTGACATAGTCACGTAATTTAAGGATATGGATGCATACGTGCGCTCATTCTGAAACCGGCTCTATGGGACCACCCGGGTGTCCATGATGATTAGACATCCCAAATTGTCCGACCTTGAAGAAGAGGTTTCTCTTCCGCTATTGACGCTCCTTTCGTCACAGAATCTAAAGATCGGAAAAGGGAATATCTGAGCTCAAAGTGATTCAACCTTTGAAGAAAACATCAAAAATCGACAAAGGAATGAACAAAAGATCAACAGCAACTGCACCGCGCAAGTTATCTCACTGTCGCGCAAGTACACTTGCGCGGAAACCTTGGTCGCGCAAGTGACTTGCGTGACCTAAGGGGTAACCTCCTGGTAACCGCCCGAGGTCTTCTTTTGCCTATAAATAGACCCTATGGGCCCCCCATTCGAGAGGGTCTTTTTCCAGAAACTCGGATTGAAGCTCCCGATGCCCAAGTCTCTTCTCAAAGCTTCCGGAACACTTCTAAAGGTAATTTCTTACCTAGAACGGAAAATTTAAAGAGAAGAAGGAAGGCCTAAGTGTTGAAACTCATCAACACTTGCGCGCCATCTTATTCCTTCAATAGAACTTGCGCGTCCCTTTTCTGGAAGAACCTCAAGAGGATTCTAAAGGGATTTATAAAGAGTTTCTCAAATATTCTAATGATGTTTGAGAATCGCGCAAGTACCCCTCATGTCGCGCAAGTATACTTGCGCGACCAATACTTGCGCGCCGCCGGAAGACTTGCGCGCCCCTACCTTTTTGGGTGCCCATCTTGCCCATTTCACCCCTCTTAAGCCATTACACATTTCCTTTTCAAGATTCAGTCTTCAAGACACTCTTCAAATCCATTTATGGCATGATTTCTTGATTTGACTTCCTTATCTGAAAGGAATTCTGTGGAATATCTCTCAAAACCTAGTGATTTAAATATCGTTATGTCACTAAATATAGAGAGTTCATTAATTCAACCTCATCTTTTAAGATGAGAGAATCCTTAACTTGGGCATCCTCCTCAAGATTAAGCCCCAATCATAATCCTTTAACTTGGGAATCCTCCTAAGGAGTAAGCCCCAATTTCAAATCTGGGCATCCTTTTTAGGAGTAAGCCCCAAGTCCTTTAACTTGGGCATCCTTCTTAGGAGTAATCCCCAACCTCAAATATGGGCATCCTCCTCAGGAGTAAGCCCCAAACCTTAATCCCTAACCTGGGTCTCCTTTTCAGGAATAAGACTCAGTCATAACCTTGGGTTTCCTTTTCAGGAGTAAACCCCAAGCCCCCTTAAATTTCTCTTAACTAGTCCTAATTTACCCTTGATTTGGGTTTCCTTTTCAGGAGTAAAAACCCAATCATAAGTCCCCTCCTAACTTGGGCATCCTCCTTAGGAGTAAGCCCCAATATTAGAGTATTCAAATATCCATGAAGCACATATAACTTTATGGACCCTATTCATGGATGTTCTCCTTAAAAAGTGAATCCTAAACCTTCATCTATCTGGGCAGTCATACATACATAAACCCCAAACAAATTATTATGATTGCATCTTTCATGGCACAATTGTCTAAATTTTTACCAATACCTCTTGTTTCTCACACCGAGCATGACTCACGTGAGCTTAGAGTGTAAAAGTAATTATGACATTCTTCTTTGAGCCATCAATCATAAACATCATACTCCATTACTTGAACTACGTGGGTTCTGATTCCTTTTCCAAAACAAAGGATACATAGGTAGCCCATTTTTGGGTTCGATCCCAACTTTGAAATAATCCCTGTCCTTCTGAATGAAGATAAACTTCAAGTTCCCCACTGAGTGGATTTAAAACCAGCCTGGTCATCATAATGACCAAGAGACTTTTATATAAATGTTTTGAAGGATACCATTGATCAAGAATCTCTAAACAGATATAGATGATTCTCTATTGATGAAGAACCTCGAATACATATAAAATATTCTCTAAATTTCTTGCATATTTAATCATTGATTGTTAAAACTAAAGGAAAACACATTTTATACTTGGTAATGTAATAAGGATTCACGAACATAACTTAAATCTATAAAGAGAGTCCTGGAGTAGACAATAATTCCCCTCAAAAAGGTGTGATGAGTCCGACCTCCCATCATCTCGACCAATGCAAATTCCTAAGCCTCATCAGTCCGCAAGCTAATGAGCGCCTACCTTTGGAAAGTAGCTCCAAACGGATGTGGAATCATTGGATGTTTCCGGTTCTACGAAAAAACCCGCTAGAAACCGATCGGAATGTTTGAATCTCAAATCAACGAGGTCATCCCCGAAATCCGTGAGGAAACAAAAATGGTGAACCTGACGTGAATCCTTAACCAAGTTAAAGTGATATTATTCTTATTTGTTAGGCCCCTTGGGCCAACAAAGCAATCATTGACATGTGCTCATCCAAAAGATGCAGTGGCCGGATTCATCTTGATTATGTCTGTTATATGGAAAAGGCACTCTTTTGTCAAGATCTTTTGCAAAATGGATTTCCTTAAATTCACCTCTGTGAATACTGCTGCTGTGAACACCTCTACTGTGAGGTCTGCTGCTGTGAAAACCAATGCTACTACTCCTGCTGAAACGTCGTCCGCTCTGAGGATGACATCACCAACTCAGCATCTTCAACACTGGGTTTCTAATGCACTGGTTAAGGAGTACCGTCGCAACAATACTATCCCAAATCTGGAGGCCGCTCGTCAAGCCCTCCAAGTTAACAACTCTACCTGGTCGTCCGGACAACGGCGGCCAACGATCAAGAAGCAGGCGGTGCTGACTACTGTCTCCAACCGTTTTGGGTCGTTATCCCCGGAACGCAATTTCCATTCATTCCCTTACTCTGAGGAAGTGAATGAGCAGGTCCCACAGGACCTTAATTCAAAAAGACAGGAGTCCTTCTCAAGGGCTCCCATCAACAATCGCCGCCAGAATCATGCGGTAGTGCGCCCTCAACATGATGAGGGTACCGACTCCAGGCATTCAGCTCAGGTTCCTCGAACCCGAGTAGGCAAGATGAACCGCCAGAGACGAAATCCGGTTAACAATGGGCAGGTTGTCATCCCTGCCATCTCCGGAGAATTCCACCAACCTAACTTGGTGGAAAACAACAATCAGGCACACACACCTGCCCGTTTTAATTCCACTGTCCAGCAGACTCGTCTGGCAGCATCACGCCAATCCCGCCAGGCAATTCCGGCGGAGTACTATAGGCAGGAACATACACCTTCTTATACATCACCAGTTAGTCAGCAGGCTCGTCTGACTACACATGATGGATCTCGTCAACCGCGTTTGGCGAAGTGTAATCAGCAGGCACATACACCTGCTAATACTAATCAAGCCTACCAACAGTCTCGCTTGGTAGCGCACGGAGAAGTCAGTCGGAAAGCCCCGACGACAAACAGGTGGCAGACTCAACTCTCTGCCTCCACACTTGAGTACTGTCAGGATTCACTAACAGGAAAAGGAGGACAGGAGCAGGCACATACACCTACTCCAAACCCAGAATGGACGTATATCCCCGTTCCGGCGGTTGAAGTCACCAAACATATTTTTTCAATGGTGAAAGAGCATAAGAAAATTCCTTCTCATATTCTGGATGCTTGCTAGGATATCATAACAGCTTCAGCATCATCTTAGGGACAGACACATAAATCTATCCCTAACAGTGGAGTGACACATCAACGATTCACTCCGAAACAGACACACACATCTGTTCCAGTCCAAGAGGGTTATGGGGCATACTCCCCCATATCATACGGACAACCAAGTCAGGCACATACACCTGATTTGAGTGGAGATCGTCAGCCTAACCCGACCATCTTTCCTGATCAGGCACATACACCTGCTCAGAGTAACCACTTTCGTCAACAAGTGGTTTCGAAAGTGAGTAAGAAGGAATCTAAGAAAAAGATCTGCCCAACACAGTCAGGAGATCAAAGGCCAATCTGAAACAAGGCCTTGCTCGATGCTGGAGTTCTTGAAGCCCTCAGACATTTATCTGTCGGAATTCAAGATTCTACTCCCTCAGTTCTCAATAACGGGAACATTAATTTTGAAGGTCTTCAACAGATACTTCCTCATGAAGGCTTACTTCATGAAAGTTCGGGCAATCTTGAAGTTTCTTCTTCAGATGAGAGCCACAGGAACCCTCTGTGTGGTCAGAAGACCAAGGAGCAAGAGATTTCATCTTTTGCTGTAACTCATCATGACGGTCCTCCTCATGGTGATGAACTTCGCTACAAAAGTCCTCTCCGCAGTAGTGATTCACGTTGTCTCGAAAATTCTTCAGAAGGAAATGTAGTGATGAGAAAGTCCTCCTATCTCGAGGCACTTGCAAACGTAAAACCAGTCATGTCTGATGCTTTACTATCGGCAGGTGAAACTCTTTCTCCATCAGAAGATAGCTTGGGGTTCAGGTTATTCTCCGAACCATCCCTGGGTCATTCATCTTCCAGCATGAATAGTGATCTCTCTACCAATCTTGTTGAATTCGATGAAGCAACAAGGAAACACCAACTCTGGTCCAAATAGGTAGAATAATCTTCATTTAATGATAAAGAGGAAATGCTGAACATGAGGAAAAAACTGGCAAAATGTGAAGTACCTGTCATGTTTTGGCCTTTGGATGACTCCCAGTACGACATTCCAAAGATGTTGACGGATGATGGAATCCATGATATTCGTCTCAACATATGGAAGACTCTTTGTCAATTGAAGAAGAAAGTATTATCTTACGGTGATTATGAAAATCATATTAAGATAATAGAAGGGTTACAAAGCCAGATTGATTTGGCATC
The DNA here is from genome assembly GCA_963277665.1 of Viscum album. NCBI lineage: Eukaryota > Viridiplantae > Streptophyta > Magnoliopsida > Santalales > Viscaceae > Viscum > Viscum album. Next base: position 550,372,823 of record OY728144.1, on the reverse strand, counting down.
TCTATCAGTATCTCGGTATCCGAAGGCTGAAAAGCAACAAAGAACCCTTCAACGTTCATGCCTTGGCGCATTAAGGAAATTGCGTCAGTTAATTGCCAATGCTCCATCTGATGTTCATATCAGAGGATGGGGTGTTCACGGAGCACTACATTTCACAGTGCTTTCCAGTCAGCAAAGCCCACCGAAAATGGTCACATGCAATGTTATTGCCCATGGCCGGCCACAGTCAATGGGATTTGTTCATAATCAAAAGCTTGCTCAAGAATAGGCTTCAACTAGTTCCTCTCAAAATCAAGTATATAGAGAACAAGTTGTTGAATTTCTCCTACATCAAGTAGGCGAGAATATTTCACAAGCCTCTCGTCTGGAGCAAACACGTCATCAAATGACAGAAGTTTCGGAAATCATCCAACGGTCTGTTGAACCAGGCGATAAAAGTGGATACAGGTTAATTCATCCAGCTAATTTTCGAACTAAGATTCGCAAGATCAAGAGAGATTTTAAGAAGATCTCAGAAATAGCATGTCAAGAGACACCCCAGCTTGTCAGACTGGGGACTTCTCTAACCCAACCCTCAGAGTCAACAAATGGGATTTGAGGAGTTGAGCGGAAGCAGCAGGAACATCCCCAGTCCACCGGACTGGGGACTTTTTCAAATCCTCAATCCCTCCCTCAGAGAAAGTCAGTATTCTCTCGATTAGGGAATAATCCTCAAGAGGAACGAAGAGCCAAACTATCAGGAGATTCTCTCCAAGAAGTTCCTGAGGGATCAAGTCAACGGAATGTCATGTCTCATCATGGACATAGAAGAAGAAAATATCACAGAAATGCTGATAGAAAGGATTCCATGCAATATGCATCCATTAATGTCATCAATGCCATTGCTGCTGATTCACCAGATGAGGCTCAATCAGAGGGATCAGACGAAGAGGTTCCTGCTCAAGAAGTTTCACACACAGACCTAAATGAAGAAGGTGTGCGCACACGTAATCAAAGGCTTACCCAAAATCTGAGTATTCCTTCAAGTAACCCACTTCTCCCTCTCCGAAAAGGATCCAATAAGGGGAAAGGAAAGAATCAGGTTACTTCTCACCCTTCCTCTGAAGGAGGTCAATCGCTCTCATTAGAGCAAAGGTTTGCACAACATGAGGAAGAAATGAAAGAATTAAGAAGGTTGAATGCAGAACTACTTCAGATTAGTCTTCTTCTTAAGAATGCTGAAGTCCGACAGCCGAAGGAATTTTTTGTAACTACTGAGATGGATTAGGAATATCCTCCTTTATCAGTACACCCTCAGAGGTCTAATCCTACGGGTCAAACGCAACAACGGTTGGAAGCACTACCATCAGTTGCAGCACCAACCACCACGTCTGTCCAAGATCCATTCATTGCACCTACGCAAAACCAAGTTCAACCTGATGTTTCTCAAAAGTTAATAACTACTATTGAGTCATTAACAGCTCGGTTAGAAACTATGGAAGGGAAACGGGCGCAAGTTCAACCTGAAAAGAAAGTTTACCCTGAATGGGTAGATTCAATTTCTCCTCCATCCAGTTTTGGAAACCCAGTTTTCCCTACTTTCAATGGATCAGGCGACCCCGAACAACATTTGACGCATTACGTGTCTTGTTGTGATCCTATGATGGGAACTCCAGAGCAGCAAGAAGCAGTGAAACTCAGATGCTTCGTGCGAACCTTGCAAGGACCAGCTTTTGTCTGGTATACAAGCTTGCAATCCCGGTCAGTCATCGGATGGGAGGATCTTTGTCAAAAATTCCTTCTTCAATTTAGCTCAACTTTTCCAAAAACGACAGTTTTCGATCTTACAAACTGCAAGCAAAGGGAGAATGAAAGAGTCTCTGATTTCATTGCTCGTTGGAAGGGATTAACGTATTCCCTGAGTTTATCACTCCCTCAGGAGGAATTGTTGCCAATCTGTGTGGAAAATTTGCGTGACTAATTACGCACGCCATTGATCCCTGTGAAATACACAAGAGGGTTTCGAGACCTTACTTCAATCGCTCAACAGATTGAAGATTCCCTTATACAGGCTAAGTTTAAATCTCGTATAATTCCATCAGCTCCAGGAAGGAGAATGGGTAAAGCGGAAACTGCTACTGTTATGCTTAAACAAGCACCTGTACCTATTTCTACTTCAAAACCTTCATCTTCTCGAAGGGCTCCACCCCCTGAACGCCAACAACAAAGGCAGTTTTGTCCAAATGATCAAAAAGATCAACGACGAAAACAATTTGAGGATATGAAGAGTAAAACATACTCTTTCCGAAGTGAGAAAGTTCCTGGTTACTTCATTTCAGCTTTGGAAAATAATTTAGTTCAATTACCAGTGCCCAATAGGCCAAACAAGGCAGGAGATGAAGACAATCCCAATTATTGTCCCTTTCATCAAATGTTGGGGCATCCCATCCAGGAGTGTTTTGTCTTTAAAGACCTCCTGCAAAAGATGGTCGACTTGGGACAAGTCAAATTGAAGGGTTCTTCAGCTCATGTAGCGTGTATTACGACTACAGATCCAGAGGAAGGAGGCGAGTGGCAGGAAGTCAAAAGCAAAACTGCGAAAAAATATGATGATTGGATGGTCAGAAAGACAATCAATCGGACCCATTCCATTTTGAGAACACAATTGAAGAAGCCAATTGTGTCTCCTACAAAAGCTGCAGTAAAGCCTCCATCAAAAGACAAATCCTCAAAAGGGCAGCGCAATTCAAAAAAGAAAGAGGAATCAGGAGAATATGAGTATGTATCAAAGCCTAAATTGTCTTTGACTCTGGCAGATTTCATGCCATCTACTTCAAAACCGCGGGCATCGTCCCACCAAACGGCACAGCCTAAACAGGCTAACCAGGCAGAGTCTTTATCAGACGAAGAGTTAATCTTTGGTTCTGTTAATATGATTCAATTAACAGATCCATATTCAAGTCTTGATGAGCCTGAATTCCTTGTATCAAATAAGGGAATCCGAGGAAGTTCTAGAGGTTCAGGATACAGGGGAAGACGTGGATTTTTACGAAGCCACTACTCTAATTTTACCCCTGCTAGCATTGTATATGCAGCAGAAACTCGTGGTAGAGCCCTTCAGCGAGCTCAAAAAGAACAAGCAAGTTCTTCTGCCAGTGGCCAACTCAGTTTTGGCACAGTTATTTTGGAAGACCGATTAAAGGTTCCATCTTCTTTATCTCAGCAAGTAAATGGATCTAATCAGTCTAATCTTCCAAAACCAAGGATGTTGCCAACTTCAATACAAGATGCATCAGCTTCCAAAGAATCTACTTCCAAGGTACCTGCTAAACCACATATTCCTATTGGGAAACGCAGACCTCTAGATCAAAAGTATGATATATTGAAACACTTGGCCCAAGTACCAGCCAAGTTATCAATTTTGGATGCTTTGAATCTGTCAAAAGATCTTCGGGAAGCACTCATCGAAGCTTTGTCAAGTCCTCAGGAGTTTGTAGCTGAAATTGCTGCAGCTGAAATCTATCACATAGAGAATAATCCTGCAGAATTCCATGCAGTGATATCTTTTACTGATAAAGATGAAGATGATGTTGTGCATGGGCACATAAAACCTTTGTACTTATCTGGCAAAGTCAATGGTGTAGATGTTCGAAGAGCTTTCATTGACAATGGTTCAGGAGTCAACCTCATGCCCATTCGTACACTTCGTCGATTGGGCCTCACGGAATCTGATTTATCTCCTTCTACCATGATGTTACAAGGATATGATAAAAATGAACAAGAACCACTGGGAGAAGTTACACTCAGAACTCAGTTTGGAGATCTTGTATCCAATTCGGATTTCATGATTGTTGATCAAGACTCAGCTTTCAATATCTTACTTGGAAGACCCTGGCTACATCAGCATGCATCTATTCCTTCATCATACCATCAATGTCTCAAATACTGTTTTGATGGTCAAGTTGGAACATTGTATGGTGATAAGGCCCCGTTCAAGACATGTGAGTCTCAATACATTGAGGCGGAATTTTATCACATGAAGGGAAGAGAAAAATCTACAATGAAGGAAATTACCAAAGTTAATGCTCCATATGGTTTGGAGAAAATTCCAATAAATCCATTTTCACATGTGAGTACAGATTATGTGTTACCTATCAGTCAAATTGAAAAAATAGGCCCAAATCAAAATACTCTTATGGAAAGATCCATAATGTCAGTTACGGCAATCGAGCCAGACTACATGGGAGAAATTGGTAACCTACCAAGCAGTGATGAAAGCATAAGTGGTGATGAAGTCCAACAAGTCTATACTTCGCTAATCAGGCCAGAAGAAGTTATAGCAACACCAGAGGTGAATAATGATGTTGATTCTCGATCCATCATCTCCTCTTTATTTCCCAAAGAAGACCCTTTATCATCAATAGGGTCGGAAATGGAAGCTTCTTCTTCAAAATGTGAAAATTTTGACATCTCTTATGATCATGAGAATTTCGTTTTTTCATCTACTTTCCAAGTAGAAACGGAAGAAATAACACATGATGAAGAGGAATAGGAAGATCTTAGAGATGCTCCTCCAGCATTTGAAGAGGGTATCTCTACCACTGTGGATGAACTCGGAGAAGTAAATCTGGGTACAGAGAAAGATCCACGCCCCACTTTAATTAGTGCGGCCATGACCCTTGAAGAGCAAGAGATGTATATTTCTTTTCTAAAGAAAAATAAAGATATTTTTGCTTGGAATTATATAGAAATGCCTGGGCTTGATCCTGATGTTACTACTCATCATTTGGGTTTACCAAAAGAACATCGAGGTTTTAAACAAGCCGCGAGAAGAACACACCCAACCTATGCTTCCAAAATTGAAGCTGAAGTGGATAAGCTGATCAAAGCCAACTTCGTCAGAGAAGTTCAATATCCCAAGTGGTTGGCTAATATTGTCCCTGTAAAGAAGAAGAACGGACAAATTAGGGTTTGTATTGATTTCCGAGATCTTAATCGGTATTGTCCTAAAGATGATTTCCCAGTTCTGATTACAGAACTCTTAATTGATGCGACGACTGGCTATGAAGTACTTTCTTTCATGGATGGATATTCCGGATATAATCATATCCGAATGGCCCCAGAAGATGAGGAATATACAGCCTTCAGACCTCCTCAAGGTGTGTTTTTTTACCGGGTGATGCCCTTTGGTTTAAAGAATGCAGGTGCAACATATCAACGCGCCATGCATTGTATCTTCAAACCTCTTTTAGGGAAGTTTGTTGAATGCTATGTAGATGATTTGGTGGTTAAATCCAAACAACGTTCTAATCACTTGGCTGATTTGGAAGTCATATTCCACAAGCTTCGACAACACAATTTAATGATGAACCCCTTAAAATGTGCTTTTGGGGTAACCTCAGGAAAATTCCTCGGCTTTGTTGTACGCCATCGTGGTATTGAAGTCGATCCTGAGAAAACCAAATCAATCCTTGGTATGTCACCTCCTCAGAATTTGAAAGAATTAAGAGGACTTCAAGGACACTTAGCCTATATTCGGCGTTTCATCGCCAATTTGGCAGGAAAAAGTTTACCCTTTACCAAATTATTGAAGAAAGGGGTCACTTACCAGTGCACTGAAGAATGTCAAGAAGCATTTGATGTTCTCAAGAAATACCTCTTAAGTCCACCAGTACTCATGCCACCTGTTGAGGGTAGACTGCTTATCCTCTATGTGACAGCTTTAGAGCGATCATTGGGTGCCTTTCTCGCTCAAAATAATGATACTGTGAATGAAAATAGTCTCTACTATCTCAGTAGAACTATGCTTGAAGCAGAAACCCGGTATTCAAGTATTGAAAAGTGCTGCCTAGCATTAATCTTTGCAGTTCAGAAACTGAGACACTACCTGCAACATCATGAGGTCCAATTGGTATCTCGTAATAATCCGCTCAAATTCATCCTTAGTAGTCCAATGCTTACAGGACGTCTGGCAAGGTGGGCGGTTATTCTACAGCAGTTTGACATTCAGTATGTGTCTCAAAAGGCAATTAAGGGCCAAGCTCTGGATGATTTCCTGGCTGAACATCCTTCAGTGGAAGACACGTATTCAGATATCGAACTCCCTGATGAGGAAGTTTTCTCTATTCAAGAGAGTCCTCAAAAATGGGAAATGTATTTTGATGGTGCTTCTAGAAGTCCAACAGGGAAGAAAATGGAAAATCCTAAATTCAAAAAAGTTGGTTTAGGAATTGTGCTCATTTCTCCAGATAAGGCAGTGTTACCTTATTCCTTTTTGTTGTGGGAAGGTGGTACCAATAATGAAGCTGAATACCAAGCTCTCATTACAGGCTTGGAATTAGCGCTTCAAGCACAAGTGAATCACTTAAAGGTGAAAGGTGATTCAGACCTGGTAATCAAACAAGTCAATGGGGATTATGCCATCAGAAAAGAAGAATTAATCCCTTTGTATGATTACTTCAGAGAGTTAATGTCGGAATTCCCTTCAGAACCGACATTTTCTTATGTCCCAAGATCACAAAATGCTCAAGCTGATGCACTGGCTAATATAGCCACAACTTTAGTAGATCCAAATCGGGACGAGACAACCATCTGTATTGCCCACCGTCGTGCAATTTCACCTTATGTTCAAGTCAGAACAGAGGAAATTAATGAAATTAGTCCCATTCCTAAACCGTATGGTCATACTACAGGATGGATGTCACCTATCAGAGAATACCTTCAAAATGGAAAACTTCCACCTGATAGAGCCGAGAAAGAACAAATTCGACGACGTGTGGTTAATTTTACTCTTTATGATAACCCAAACCACCTCGAGAAAATTCTCTACAAATGTGGTTTTGATGGAGTTCTCTTCAGATGTATTGATGGTGAAGAGACAATGGCTGTCATAAAAGAAGTGCATGCAGGAGTCTGTGGTGCCCACCAGTCTGGACATAGATTGTCTGATCAAATTCGAAGGCTTGGATACTTTTGGCCTTCAATGATACAAGATTGTGTTAATTTTACAAAGAAGTGTCATTCATTCCAAGTATATGCCAACATCATTCATAAACCTCCAGAGTTTCTTCATACAGCTAAATACTCATGGCCATTTTCCACATGGGGAATGGATGTGGTGGGACCTTACCCTTCAGCTACAGCCAAGCAGTTTAAGTACATTCTTACTGCTACTGATTTCTTTTCCAAATGGGCAGAGGCAGTACCTCTCAAAGAAGTTAGTTCTAAATGCATTGTTAGCTTCATCAAGTCTAACATCATTAATAGATTTGGTGTCCCTCATACCATATTGACGGACAACGGCACCAACTTCTGTTCTTCGGAGGTAAAGAAATTGTATCAAGAATACAACATTAAGTCCAACCATTCATCTCGATATCATGCAGCGGCTAATGGCCAGATAGAAGCCTTCAACAAGACTCTTTCAAATATACTACAAAAGATGGTGGATAAATATAAGAGGTCATGTCCTGATAAACTCTTTCATGCTTTATGGGATTATCGGACTAACACTCGCAATGCAACGCGGTCAACTCCATATTCATTGGTATATGGAACAGAAGCAGTCTTTCCAATTGAAGTTCAATTTCCCTCACTCAGAATAGCCATTTGTGATCATTTATCTACAGATGAACAATCCCAAAAGCGGTTGAATGAATTGGAACAGTTAGATGAGAAAAGATTGTGCACTTTGCACCACTTGGAAATCTATCAGAATCGAATAGAACGAGCTTTTAACAAAAAAGTTCATCTTCGTTCATTCATTCAGGGAGAATTGGTATTGGTTCTCAGAGCACCAATGATACCAGGAAAGAAGCCTCCCAAGCTTGAACCAAAATGGGAAGGACCTTATTCAATACATAAGGTCTACTCCAATGGAGCGTATTCTCTAATCTCAATGGATGGAGAACACATCACGACTCCAACTAATGCCAGATTTCTGAAGAAGTATTTTGTATAAACACAAAATATTGTTCCCAGATCCAAAACAGTCACATTGGTTCATGATATGTCCTACATGACACTAAAATGTATTATGTCCTATCTACATGAAATTAAACTGTACAAAAGTTCCTTGTTTGTCCGAGATGACATTAAACTATATTGTGTCCTAGCAACATGACATTAAACTGCGTGGCACTTTCATCGTCCAACACGACGTTAAACTGTAAAAAAGTCCCCTGAACTGATATCCTCATATTGGTTCACCTTAGTCCTAGCTACATGACTTTAAACTGTACAACACCCGTTCGTCCTTGCTATATGACGTTAAACTATACAGAAATGGTCCAGTATGACTTTAAACTGCAACTTCGTCCCACACGACATTAAACTGTGAAAAAGTTCCCTAAACCGTCCAGCATGACCTTAAACTACATCATCCCTGGTCCATGTATATGACCATAAACTATTTGAAAATCCCTTATGTCCAGCAAGACGTTAAACTGTGACGTCCTAACTACATGACGCTAAAATGTATAAAAGTCCCTCATGTCCGGAAAGACATTAAACTATATAATCTCAAAAGTCCAGTATGACATTAAAATTCACCATTCACGGTCCATGCATATGACCTTAAACTATTCGCACTTTCGTCCGACATGACGTTAAAATGGTACACTCTTTTGTCCTTACTGCATGACATTAAACTGCACAGTCCCCCTTTAGTCCAATATGACGTTAAAATATTTTATCCCCATCGTCCTAACTACATGACGCTAAACTGTACAGAAAATCCTTAATATGTCCTACATGACATTAAACTGTTATTTTGTCCCTACTACATGACACTAAACTGTGCAGCACCAATAGTCCTAACTGCAAGACTTTAAACTGCATAGTCCCTTTTTTATGTCTTACATGACATTAAACTGTGCATCGTTAAGGTTGTTATTACCTCTTGTTTCTCACACCGAGTATGACTCACGTGAGCTTAGAGCGAACATCAACCATAATACTCCCTCTGGGCCACTAACCATGTGTAAGTCCCAACAACATTTTTATTATTAGATCGTTGTCCCCAAGAACAACTTGATCATTAATTCATTCTTTAATTGAACTACACGGACTTTGATCCTTGCCCTCCAGGCTGGGTATACAGGCAGCCTCCCAAAGTTCAAGCCCAAAAAACAATCTCTTCACATCGGTTCACCACCATCTCATATGATGTTGATTTGTGAAACCACCCCTGGAATAAATATTTTTTACATTGATTCACTTTCGTCCTTGTTATACGACGTTAAACTATACAACACTTTTGTCCGGTACGACAATAAACTACAATATTCTTTGATCTCCTCACTTGATAGAGAACTATTATTGAAATTGATTCATTTCAAAAAGACTACGTGCATACATGGTAATGCCTAAATTTTTTATCTCAGGTTAAACCATCATTGCACTAAAGTCCCCTTTCACCCGTCACATGTACGAACCAAATTTGTACAAAGGATAATTCTAGAAATACGTGGACTTGATTCCCATCCTTATGGGATACGTAGGAACGTTCGAGTATCCCTCGAATCCAGCCCCAAGTCTTTTGGTCCTAACCCCAAATTTCACTTTCAGTCCCTTGGCTGAAAAGTCCTCATGAAAACACACACTATGTATTCATTATTATGGTCCGAATTCTATGACCCTAAACTAAGATCACTCATACTTTCGTCCTGCATGACGTTAAACTGCATTTCAAGAACTACGTATGGCTTGATTCTCATTCTTATGAGATACGTAGTGAAGTCCAAAATTTCAACTCAGGACCCAGCCACAACATGATTATGGTTATCATTGACCTATGTATCTCTATATACGTTGGACAATACCCATATTTATGTGTTATAATCCTAGCCTTAAATATTTTCAGATCTTCATAACCCTTTTCATGACTTCTAGTCACAAAAATGTCAAACTTCTGAGAATTCTTTTGCCTGACTATGCAGCACGTGCCCATAGGTGGCCTTGCATAAACAGTCCACATAAAAGACTTGTCAGCCGAAAGATACTATTTATTTGACCATGCAGCCAATGCCCATAGGTGGCCCTGCATATTTCAACCCCCTAACGGGTTTTGTAAAATAATGGTAACTTCATTCTTGGGAAGAATGCCTCTTTTGTCCTCATTTGTCTTAAACGACAGTATGTAGGGATCCGCAAAAAAAAAAAGCCATCCTTAACATATTTTTCCCATATCCTTTTTCATGATCTGAAAGTATTCAAGTCTATGGTTTATTCTTCTTCCCTACGTTTGGGTTAGACTTTCGTAGGAGTGATATTCATCCAGTTCTTCGATATTCTTGTTCGGAAATATCTTCTCCATATTCAAGTACCTCTTTCCATACAACAAACTCTATACTTTAGAAAATTTGAATCTCCATAAACTTTCATTGGATTTTAGCACTAGGAAAGTAAATTTCTGGGAGTTCTTTTGCCTGACTATACAGCACGTGCCCATAGGTGGCCTTGCATAAACAGTCCACATAACAAACTTGTCAGCCAAAAGATACTATTTATTTGACCATGCAGCCAATGCCCATAGGTGGCCCTGCATATTTCAACCCCCTAACGGGTTTTGTTAAAAAAAATAGTAACTTCATTCTTGGAAACTACTTCTTCTAATGCATTTCAGCTCTTTTTCATATCATTCCTCAGATTCAAATATTCTTAAACCATAGTTTACATATTTTCTCTCATATTTGAGTATGGTAATTTGTTTTCAGATAAATTGTCAAGGAATTGAATCCATTTTAATCCATTTTGGTCAAAGCTATTTCGACCTTAAACATTATCCCCTTTATGTCCGGCGTGCATGACTTTAAACTGCCCACACAAAAGACAAAGGAACTCTGAATAAAAGTCAAGTTCCAGCTCACTAAATATACATTTTTTGTATGATTTAGGTAATATTGAGCAATTAAAAGGTTCAAAGTTTGTAGGATTATTTGTAATAATCCTAGTAAAAATCAAACTATGCTTACTGGGCCCATTGGCTTAAGTAAATTTGAAGCAGGTAGTGAAAAGAATGCAGGTACAAAATTTGAAAGTTCACACCATTGTTGTTACTCTTAATGCACAGCATAACCGAAATAGAGAAGTAGCAGTGCAGCTGCATCTCAGGTGTATAATTGTCTGCATTTGGAACATTGACTCCTTGCAGATGACCATGACCACACAGAGACAGGTAGATGCTATGTGGGAAATTAAGATGATATTTCTTCAAGTACTTATCCAAATCTGGGAAAGTGCTGTCGCAGATATCATAGTAATCATGGCCAATAATGTTCATCATGTCATCAATACGCTTGCTAGCCAGTTCATCAGCCGTTCCAATTCCCTTAGGAGCCATTTAATCTGCACAAAAGTTGAACAAATTTAACTCTTAAATGGGTTTATTTTTCATAAAATTTGTGAAAAGAATTCGGAAAAAATGGCCAAGGCATTAAGTCGCGCAAATCTAAACAATGGCGTGCAAGTATTTCGTGTGCCGCGCTAGTTTTTGACGCGCAAGTATAAAACCGCGCAAGTACGAATACATTTACAAGAGTGCGACAGCGAGGGAACAGTGGAAAAGAGACTTGCGCGGCTTAGGTGACCTGCGCGGCGAGAGCTCGAGAAGGTATGAAGTCCGGAAATCCTGATACTTGTACGGAGGTGAGGGTCGTGTATTTATAGGCCAGGAAGCCTATCTGCGCGCCGTACCCAGAACGCTTAAAGCCTGCGCGACGCAAACTTGCGCGCCGCCCTCTACGCATTGAAGACTTGCCCCCCCCCCTTTTCCTTTGAATGGATTCGATTTCCTCAGAGTCAAATCCTCATTTCTCTCCGGATCCAACTCTGAGGGGGGACTTTTGTTGACGCTCCTTTCGTCACAGAATCTAAAGATCGGAAAAGTGAATATCTGAGCTCAAAGTGATTCAACCTTTGAAGAAAACATCAAAAATCGACAAAGGCATGAACAAAGGATCAACAACAACTGCACCGCGCAAGTTATCTCACTATCGCGCAAGTACACTTGCACGGCAACCTTGGTCGCGCAAGTGACTTGCGCGACCTAAGGGGTAACCGCCCGGTAACCGCCCGAGGTCTTCTTTTGCCTATAAATAGACCATGTGGGCCTCCCATTCGAGAGGATATTTTTCCAGAAACTCGGATTGAAGCTCCCGACGCCCAAGTCTCTCCTCAAAGCTTCCTGAACACTTCTAAAGGTAATTTCTTACCTAGAAAGGAAGATTTAAAGAGAAGAAGGAAGGCCTAAGTGTTGAAACTCATCAACACTTGCGCGCCATCTTATTCCTTCAATAGAACTTGCGCGTCCCTTTTCTGGAAGAACCTCAAGAGGATTCTAAAGGGATTTATAAAGAGTCGCTCAAATATTCTAATGATGTTTGAGAATCGCGCAAGTACCCCTCATGTCGCGCAAGTATACTTGCACGACCAATACTTGCGCGCCGCCGGAAGACTTGCACGCCCCTACCTTTTTGGGTTCCCATCTTGCCCATTTCACCCCTCTTAATACATTACACATTTCCTTTTCAAGATTCAGTCTTCAAGACACTCTTCAAAGCCATTTATGGAATGATTTCTTGATTTTCCTTCCTTGTCTGAAAGGAATTCTGTGGAATATCTCTCAAAACCTAGTGATTTAAATATCCTTATGTCACTAAATATAGAGAGTTCATTCATTCAACTTCATATTTTAAGATGATAGAATCCTTAACTTGGGCATCCTCCTCAGGAGTAAGCCCCAATCATAATCCTTTAACTTGGGCATCCTCCTCAGGAATAAGCCCCAATTTCAAATCTGGGCATCCTTTTTAGGAGTAAGCCCCAAGTCCTTTAACTTGGGCATCCTTCTTAGGATTAAGCCCCAACCTCAAATATGGGAATCCTCCACAGGAGTAAGCCCCAAAACTTAATCCCTAACCTGGGTCTCCTTTTCAGGAATAAGACTCGGTCATAACCTTGGGTTTCCTTTTCAGGAGTAAACCCCAAGCCCCCTTAAATTTCTCTTAACCAGTCCTAATTTACCCTTGATTTGGGTTTCCTTTTCAGGAGTAAAAACCCAATCATAAGTCCCCTCCTAACTTGGTCATCCTCCTTAGGAGTAAGCCCCAAGATTATAGTATTCAAATCTCCATGAAGCACATATAACTTTATGGACCCTATTCATGGATTTTCTCCCTAAAAAGTGAATCCTAAACCTTCATCTATCTGGGCAGTCATACATACATAAACCCCAAACAAATTCTTATGATTGCATCTTTAATGGCACAATTGTCTAAATTTTTACCAATACCTCTTGTTTCTCACACCGAGCATGACTCACGTGAGCTTAGAGTGTAAAAGTAATTATGACATTCTTCTTTGAGCCATCAATCATAAACATCATACTCCATTACTCAAACTACGTGGGTTCTGATTCCTTTTCCAAAACAAAGGATACGTAGGTAGCCCATTTTTGGGTTCGATCCCAACTTTGAAATAATCCCTGTCCTTCCGAATGACGATAAACTTCAAGTGCCCCACTGAGTGGCTTTAAAACCAGCCTGGTCATCATAATGACCAAGAGACTTTTATATAAATGTTTTGAAGGATACCATTGATCAAGAATCCCTAAACAGATATAGATGATTCTCTATTGATGAAGAACCTCGAATACATATAAAATATTCTCTAAATTTCTTGCATATTTAATCATTGATTGTTAAAACTAAAGGAAAACACATTTTATACTTGGTAATGTAATAAGGATTCATGAACATAACATAAATCTATAAAGAGAGTCCCAGAGTAGACAATAATTCCCCTCAAAAAGGTGTGATGAGTCCGACCTCCCATCCTCTCGACCAATGAAAATTCCTAAGCCTCATCAGTCCGCAAGCTAATGAGCACCTACCTTTGGAAAGTAGGTCCAAACGGATGTGGAATCATTTGATGTTTCCGGTTCTACGAACAAACCCGCTAGAAACCGGTCGGAACGTTTTAATCTCAAATCAACGAGGTCATCCCCGAAATCCGTGAGGAAACAGCCGCCCATTCTGTATTTCTTCCCCCTTTATTGTGGAGGTTCTAAGGTTTCTCCCCCTTGTGCAGGGTGTCGAAGAATCTCAGGGGGAAGTTCCCTCTCCGGAGTATACTCCCCATGATACCGCAGCGGGTGAGCATGCACTTTCTCCCACGGGGGTCATCAGGGAGGGGTCCCCTGGCACAGCTAAGCTTATGGAGGCGACTATTGTGGATCCAGCTAGGGTCTTCCCTACTCCAGATCCTCCTAGAATTCTGGGCAAACTATCCCCTGGGCAGATCCAGAGACGACAACATGTGTTTCATTTATCGGAACGGCTCAGACAGGGGACGTCGGGTAATCATGACTTCCTGTTTGTTTGATTGCCAACTTTCATACTTTGACTCCGTCAGTCATTAGCTGTTTTTGGCATATGGTGCAGGGACACTCTGGGATCTGGATGTGGCTACCCAAGCGGTCATACCTCCCGCCTCTTTTCCATATGCGGAATCTTCTATAGCCACTCCTGGGCGCGACGAAATGGAGGGCCTTGTTGGAAGGGCCAGTGATATGGGTGCTTTACTCCTGCCTTCACTAGTCAGAGATGCATCAGAGGAGGCACTACTGGTATTCGAGACTCTTGCTGATCAAATAGCCCTTTTTATTGAAGAGGCAAACAGGGTTCCTGTGATTGATGAGGGGCCTCCAGACCCGATGGGGCAAGCCACTTCAGACCCAACAGATCCCATGGTAATGAAGGAAGAGCCTTCCATTAGTCCAGTCGTTGGAAACCCGGAGCGGGCCATTATCTTGTTTACTGGGGGAGTGATTTTGCCAATCTTGGTCTCCATAGGTGACCGCTTGGGGACGAATTTGGAAGATACTAGCCTCAGGCATGGATTTAGGTCTTGGACCCCTCTGGGGGCTCCCCAGACTCCCTTGCCTTCTGAGGATGTAGCATCTTCCTCGAGTGGCTGTCTCGGCGGTGCAGAGCTTGAGGATGCCAACGCCTTGATGATCATGAGTAAGTTTCCCGATCTCTTTCCACTAATTCCTTTTCCTTCCCCTTTTTAATTAGGGGTACTTATCTGTCTTATTGACTCTCGGGCTTCAGGACCAGGACCTTTGGCGTTGGCAATTGTGTCATCAGACCCAACCGTGCCCATGACCACCGTGGCCGGGGGTGAAGTTGTTGCCGTTCCAGAGCTTGTGAGTGAAGTCGCATCAGGTCCCTCCTTGGTGACGTTCATCCCCGAGTATGTGTCCTCATTGGGGAGTGACTCCAAGCCCGATCAACAAGTCCTTTCCAGTCTTTGGCCTACTCGCCAAAGGGCTTGGGAGAAGATTTGGAGATTGATTTCTCAGATGCCCCTAGCTGAGATGCCGTCCAGATTATCAAAGTTGTGCTATCTGTTTATGCTGCTAGGATTTGACAGATTTGACTATGATGGTGTTTATGACATAGTCAAGCAGGTGGTTGCTGATTGGGAAAGACTGGGCGGTTTCGAATCTTGCCTTTTTACTGCCCAATCTAAATCCTACCTTTCCACAACCTGACAACTTTTCTTATCAGAGGCTCATGATCATGCTGGGGTAGTTGCGAGGATCCAGGGAGAAGTTATTGAGCAGAGTTCTCACCTAGAGGTGCTGAGGAGCGAGATACAGTGGCTGCAGTAGGAAGTGGCAAACGTTGCCGCCATGATTGAAGAAGGGGAGCAGCGGATAGAGGAGGAAATGAGGGCAATCACAAAGGAGGCCCAGGAGGTGGAAGAATTGCGGGATGGTGAAGAAGATGAAATGGACTTACTGTAGAATCTCTCTCAGACAATTGAGGATTCTCACCAGCACCTGATACAAATTTGTGAATCCACCAAAAAACTCCTGTAATTACCTTTCACGCTAGAGGAGGCTCCAGATTGTGGATGCCCTTCCTACCAACTTTTTTATGGAAGAAAGAAATATTTCTCCTCAGTGCTCTTGTCGCCTTCTCCTGTGATAGGAATTATTCGGCACGATCACTGCATATGTTAATTACCTAAACACAGAATAATCAGAGTTTAGGATTATTGATAAAAATAAAATGAGCTCTAACTTTTGTTTGGACCATGGGATCCAGCGAGCATAGTTCGACTATTTCTAGGTTTTTTTTTTGAAAAGCCCCAAAAACTTTTGGTCTTTTTTCTTTTTAATGCCCTGATTTTTCCTGGGCCCATTTAGTGCGAGCCTAGTGGGTATGGCCTGACTTTTTCTTAGGTCTCCCTTTTCGGGATTTCATCCTAACAGGCTTTGTGCCTCTTTTTGTGAGCAGTTTAAAGTCTCACCGACAAGACTATCATTACTGATGTTTTAGGTTGAACAGCCTAGACCAAACATGGTGGGGCAAGGGCCCCAATGGGGTTTAGATGATTAAAAGATGTCTCAATACTCTTCATATGTACGCGGGAGTAACATGTTTAAATTTGAACGACATGAAGGGCATGCCTCAAGGAATAAGAGTCGCGTCGGCATACAGAGGTAGGAAGAGCGTTGCCTAAGGAAAACTTGCCTTTGGTAGACGGACCATGGGAGATCAATATGCAGAGCCACTGAGGGCATGGTATGCATAGTCATACAAATGTGTCCTTAAGTCAATGAATATCCATTTCTGATGGCCATGGTACTTTATGGAAGTCCGGCCCATGGAAACCATGATGGGTGGCTTGGGAAAATTATGAAAACCACCAGGGGTGGCTCAGAAGGAGAGTTTGACATCTGAAAGGGTTTTGGGAACATCTGTACTAATCAGGAGCATAGTCAAGAGACCACTTCCCTACGCATTTAGTTAGCGTAAGGTATGGTTGAGGCTTGGCGCAGTTTAAAGTTATGAAGCTAGGACATCATTTAAAATGGAACGACTTCTCCTGGTTCTCAGTAATCTTGTCAAAGACGTTCCACCATATTCAGGCAGGGTTGTCAAAGAGGTTGGTAAACTGTAGCTCAAAGGGTTTCCAAATCCTGGGATAGACATGGGGGCTCAGGGGCCAAGAAGCGTATGAAGAGAAGCATTGCCTAATGAAATCTTACCTTTGGTAGAAGGGATAGGGGTTATCAATATGCAGAGCCGCTGAGGGCATGGTATTCATAGTCATGCAAAGGTGTCCTTAGGACAATGATTCTATTCCCCTAATAGCCAAGCAACTTCAGGGAAGTTGAGATTTGGGACCACCAGGGGTGGCTCATGAGAGTTTGTCTTTTTCTGAGGGTAGAGTATAGTTTATGATGAGAGGGTGCCTGGATACGGGGGAAACATCTAGACCAAACTTCTAGAGAATGGGTAAAGTAATCCCCTCTCACGCGGGTGTGAGACAGTGGCTTGTGCCTGTCTGAACCGTGCAATGAAGGACAGAGAAAAGCCTTCGTTCCTTACTGAACCAGTGGCGGGTTTGACCGTGCAGTTTAGAATCATGCGACAAAGACGAAGAGTATTATTAAAGGATGCTATGTAGTTTATCATCATGTAGTGAGGACATGGTTACAAAGGCTGCTCTTGACTAGAATGTAACTGGGCCCGAGTATCCTGGCATGTCCAAGATGTGGAGGGGGGTTGATAGTGTAAATCATGGTTCTAGGGATTCTTGGATCAGGAGAGATGTCACAGAGGCTCTGAGGCTGGTAAGAATACGGAGCTAGGAAGAGTGTTGCCCGAGCAAGTCTTGCCTTTGGTGGACGAGCCATGGGCTATTATTATGCAGAGCCGCTGAGGGCATGGTATGCATAGTCGTACAAAGGTGTCCCCAGGTCGATGACTTTCCACTTCTGATGGCCATGAATGGTTATAAAGATCCACAATTATCTGGGCCACGAAGTCTGTCATTGGGGAAGGAAATGTCTGAACATGTTGGGCATACTCGGACCTAGTTGTTGTTAAAGCTTAGAGAGCTCCCTACGCTGATTTATCTTGATCACGGGGACGTGCCTTCACTCCATGTTTTTTAACATCATGTGGGAAGGACGAGGTACTCCTAGTTTATCAGTCATAGAGCTCAGACCATTGGGTGACTATTGCTGCAGTCACTCGAAGGATAACTGGGTCAACATGTTCTGATATACTTGGAACAAGGTGGGGGATGAAGGTTGTAAACTGCAACTTTGAGTTTTCCCGGATTAGGAGGTGTGGCGTGGGGGATCTGAGGCCGATAAGTGTACGGAGCTAGGAGGAGTACCGCCCGAGGAAATATTTCCTTTGATGGATGAGCCAGGGGCTATCATTATGCAGAGCCGCTGAGGGCATGGTATGCATAATCATACAAAGGTATCCCTGGGTCGATAACTTTCCACTTCCGATGGCCATGAATGATTATGAGAATCTGAGTTTTCTCACAGTGTAGAGTTTGGCACGTGGGGATAGTGGTGTCTGGGTATAAAGGAAACATCTTCACTGCGATTGTCCATTGAGTCAAAGTAGCCTAGTCCTTGCTTTATGTTCGTTGGTGCAGGTCTCTATGTGAACCACTGGCGGACACATAGACTAGCCAGATAGGGATACCCTGGCAACACTTGGATGTGAAAAGGGGAATGAACTTGTAAACCACTGCTCTATAAATTTTTGGATCGGTGGATGTGATACGGGGGCTCCGAGTCCGGTAGGCGTATAGAGCTAGGAAAAGTATCGCCCGAGGAAATATTGCCTTTGGTAGATGGGCCAGGGGATATCAATATGCAGGGCCACTAAGGGCATGGTATGCATAATCATGAAAAGGTTTCCACGGGTCGATGAATTTCCACTTCCGATGGCCATGAGTGGTTATGAAGATCCATAATTATCCGGGTCGTGGAGTCTGATCTATGGAGAGGATGCATCCAAATGTGCAAGGAGTATCTCCATCTCGTATCGCCATGTGTCTTGGGTGGGTCACGACGAAGTCTATGCAGTTTAACGTCATGTGGCGAGGAAAAAGTCCGTGCAGTTTATCGTCATGCAGTAAGGATGAGGTCCATGCAGTTTAACATCATGCGGTAAGGATGAGGTCTGTGCAGTTTATCATCATACGGTTAGGACGAGGTATACACCCCATGCAGGTCTGGTCCGTACATGGGTGAAGGGGCCATTTTAAAATTATTGTCTGTGCAGTTTAATGTCATGTGAAAAGGACGCAAAAATACACCCCGTGCCGGTCTGGTCCGTACATGGGGGTAAAGGGATCATTTTTAAATCTTGCTATCCGTGCAGTTTTACGTCATGCGGTAAGGGAGAGAATTACACCCCATGCTGGTCTGGTCCATACACGGGGGGAAAGGGCCTTTTTATCTTTTATTCAGGGGGGCTGGGCCAGGACTGGGAACCCTGGCATCACTACGTATCCTGAGAGGGAAGGAATCAAGCTGTACATAGTTCTCTAGAATAAGTACACCCCCGTGCAGGGCTGGTCTGTACACGGGGGAAGGGGACATTGTTTAACTTCTATTTTCTTTCATTTGGAGGTGGTGGTCCCGGACAGGGAACCCTTGCGTCACTACTTATCCTGTGAGGGCATGAATCAAGCCGCACGTAGTTCTCTGAAAGGAGTACACCCCATGCAGGTCTGGTCCATACACGGGGGGAGAGGGGAATTGTTAAAACTTCTTTTCCGTGCAGTTTAACGTCGTGCGGTGAGGGCAATTGATACACCTCATGCAATTCTAGTCTATACACGGAGGGAAGAAGGCATTTTTAACATCTATTTAGGGGTTTGGGCCAGGATAGGCGTTCCTGGAAACACTACATATCCTTCGAGGGCAGGAATCAAGCCGTACATAGTTCTCTAAAATCCATGCAGTTTAACGTCATGTGGTGAGGATGAGGTATATTATTAGATTCCGTGCAGTTTATCGTCATGCGGTGAGGACGTGATACTCCTAGTTTAAGGTCATAGAGTTTGGACCGTTGGGTGCTCGGTACTTTAGTGTCATGTAGATCAGACGATGAATACACCCCATGCAGGTCTGGTCCGTACATGGGGGAAGGGGAATTTTTTTTAAGGTGGCTGGGCCAGGGAGTGGAATTATGGCATCACTTCATATCCTACAAGGGCAAGAATCAAGCCTCGTGTAGTTCTCTGAAATCTGTGCAGTTTAACGTCATGTGGTGAGGATGAGGTATATTATTAGATTCCGTAAAGTTTACCGTCATGCGGTGAGGAAATGATACCCCTATTTAAGTTCATAGAGTTTGGACCGTTGGGTTCTCGACAGTTTAGTGTCATGCAGCTCGAATGATGAATACACCCCGTGCAGATCTGGTCTGTACATGGGGGAAGGAGTATTTTTGTTTTTTTTTTGAGGTGGCTGGGCCAGGGTGTAGAATTATGGCATCACTACGTATCCTGCAAGGGCAAGAATAAAGCCTCACGTAGTTCTCTAAAAGACGATACACCCCGTGTAGGTCTGGTCCGTACACAGGGGAAGAGGGAATCTTTGAATCATCTTGTCCGTGCAGTTTAACGTCATGCGGTGAGGAAGAAATACTCTTAGTTTAAGGTCATAGAGTTTTGGAGCATTGGGTGCTTGTCATTTTAACGTCATGCAGCTCGGACGAACTCCATGCAGTTTAACGTCGTGCGGTAGAGATGTAGGTGACCCGACGTGAAAGGAAAAAAAAGGGGGAGGGGGATGTGCAGTTTAACGTCGTGCGGAGAGTATGACTTCCATACAGTTTAACATCATGCGGTAAAGACGTCTTCCACTTTCAGTTTCTATGAAAAATACTTCTTTAGGAATCTTGCATTTGTAGGAGCGGTTGTAAATTGTCCGTCCATAGAGATTAGGGTATATACTCTGTTGGATTAGACCTTGTGTACAACGTATGGACCCTCCTATTTGGGTTCCAACTTTGGAGGCTTCTTTTTGGGTATCATTGGGGTCTGGAGGACCAATACCAATTCTCATTCCAAGAAAGACCGGAGACATACCTTTTTTTTTGAAGGATCATGTGATCCGACACTGGTATACCTCCAGATGGTGAAAAGTGTGCAACCACTTCTCATCCAGCTGTTCCAATTCACCTAGCTTCTTTTATGACTGCTCATCATCGGATAATTGATCACAGATGGAAACACGGAGTGAGGAATGTTGGAGTTCAATTGGCAGGACCGCCTCTGTGTCGTACACCAATGAGTACGGGGTGGCCTGAGTAGCGGGGCAGATTGTGGTTTGATAAGCCCACAATGCATGGAGGAGTTTATCCGGCCATGATTTCCTATCTTTGTCCACCATTTTCTGGAGAATGTTTGACAGGGTCTTGTTGAAAGCCTCTATCTGTCCGTTTTCTGCTGCATGGTAGTGGGATGAGTGGTTAGCCTTGATACCATACTCGTGGTATAGTTTCTCCAATTTAGCAGAGCAGAAGTTGGTGCCGTTGTCCGTCAGTATGGTATGAGGGATGCAAAATCTGGTGATGATATTGGTCTTCACAAAGCTAACAATATTTCTTTCCCCGACTTCCTTGAGGGGTATGGCTTATACCCATTTGGAAAAGAAATCGGTTGCTATGAGGATATACTTCAGCTGTTTGGCCGTGGCGGGAGGATATGGTCCCACGACGTCCATTCCCCAGATGACAAATGGCCAGGAGTACTTGGCTTGATGGACTAACTACGGGGGTTGGTGTATGAAGTTGGCATGAATCTGGAATGAGTGGCATTTCGCGGTAAAGAGCTCATAGTCTCGTGCCACTGTGGGCCAGTAGTACCCAATACTTCGAACCTGATGGGAAAGCTTGGTCCCCAGTTGATGTGCTCCACATGCTCCGGCATGTACTTCAGTCATGACAACATCAGTTTCCTCTCCATCAATGCATCTGAGGAGAACTCCATTGAGGCCTCATTTGTAGAGGACATCCTACTAACCCGCGCTGCTATATAGGACAAAGTTGATTACCCTTCTCCATATTTTCTCTTGTTCAGCCTTGTCTAATGGAGGTTCTCCCCGTTGAAAGTAGTTTGCAATGGGGGTGATCCAGCCAGTGGCAGGAGCATATGGCTCGGGGACAGAACTGACTTCGTGGGTTTATTCCGTCTTGGTCTAAAAAAATAGAAATACCATTCGACGGTGAGCAATACTGATAACCGTTTCATCCCAGCCTAGGTTAGCTAGAGCTGTGGCCGCATTTTCTAATGCATCAGCCTGGGCGTTCTGAGACCGGGGAACATAGGTCAATGTTGGTTCTGTGGATAACTTGGCCATTAACCCTCAGACATGGTAAAATATGGGGATCAGATCCTCCTTTTTAATATCATAGTCACCATTGAATTCCTTGATGACTAGCTCCGAGTCACCTTTTACCTCAAGGTACTGTACTTGTTCCTGGAGTGCGAGTTCCAGGCTTTCAATGAGGGCTTGGTATTCCACTTCATTGTTCGTACATTACTCTGATAGGAGGAAGGAATATGGAAAGACTGACTTATTTGGGGACACGAGTATTATCCCCAAACCCAATTTGTTGAGTTTGGGATCCTCCATCCTCTTCCTGGTGGGGCTTCGGGATGCGCCATCGAAGTACATTTCCCATGCCGGGAACTCCTCTTGAACCGAGAAGATGTCTTCATCAGGTAGCTCAGCGTCCAGTGCAGTGGTCCCTATCGAGGGTACTCTACAAGAAAGTCTGCTAATGCCTGACCCTTGATGGATTTCTGAAGGTACAAACTGGATGTCAAACTATTGCAGGATGACCACCCATCAGGGTAGGCGTCTGGTTAGCATCGAGCGGATGAGGATGTACTTAAGCGGGTTACTCTGCGAGATCAAATGGAATTCGTGATGCTGTAGATAATGTCGCAGCTTTTGAACTGCGAAGACCAAGGCCAAATAGTTCTTCTTGATATTTGAGTATCAAGTCTCAGCATCAATCATTGTTCGACTAAGGTAAAAGAGACTGTTTTCACTTCCTGCATCATTCTTTTGTGTGAGGAAGGCTCCCATTGATCGCTCTAAGGCTGTCACATACAGGATGAGAGGTCTTACTTCAACCGGGGGCATGAGCACTGGTGGTATTAAGAGGTACTTCTTCAAGTTGTCGAACACCTCTTGGCAGTCATCCGTCCATTGGTACGTGACCCCCTTCTTCATTAACCTGGTGCAAGGAAAATATTTTCCTGCTAGGTTGGCTATGAACCACCTAATATAGGCTAGGTGTCCTTGGAATCCCCTCATCTTGGTGAGATTTTGGGGAGGTGGGAGGCTGAGGATAGCCTTTGTCTACTCAGGGTTGACTTTGCTGCCATGATGGCGTATGACGAAGCCAAGGAATTTCCCTGAGGTAACCCCAAAGGCACATTTTAAGGGTTTCATCTTCAAGCTATGCTGTCAGAGCTTGTCGAAGATGGTCTCAAGGTCCGACAGGTGATCCGAGCACTGTATGGACTTGACCACTAGGTCATCCATGTAACATTCAACGAATTTTCCCAGGAATGGTTTAAATATCTGATGCATGGCACACTGATATGTGGCACCAGCATTCTTGAGACCAAAGGGCATGACCCTATAACAAAATACCCCTTGAGGGGCCCTAAAGGCCATGGATTATTCATCTTCTTGGGCCATCCTGATTTGATTATAGTTGGAATAGCCATCTATGAGGGACATAGCCTCATACCCGGCCGTTGGATCGATTAACAACTCGGTGATTGGAATCGGGAAATCATCTTTCAGACAATGCCAATTAAGATCTCTGAAGTCGATGCAGACGCGAATTTGACCATTCTTTTTCTTGACAAGGACGATGTTGGCCAACCAAATGGGGTACTGGACCTCTCGAATGAATCCTACATTAATGATCTTGTTGACTTCAGCCTCTATTTTGGCAGCATGTGAGGGATTCATCCTTCTGGAGGCCTGTTTATAGCTCAGGTGGTCTTCTAGAAGACCTAGGTGGTGTGTTGCTACTTCAGGATCGAGTCCCGACATTTCTGTGTAATTCCAGGTGAAAACATCCCGATGTTGCCTCAGGAAAGAGGTATATACCTCGTGCTCCTCGGGGGACTTGGCTGCACTAATGAGAGTAGGCCTCAGATCTTCCTTGGTACCCAGGTTTATTTCCCTGAGTTCGTCCACAGTGGTAGAGATACCCTCCTCAAATGCAGGAGGTGCATCTCTGAGATCTTCCTCCTCTTCTTCTCCCAAGTCGTCATCTTCTTGATCCAATGAGGGGAGAGTTTCTGACATGGGATCTTGGGAGTCCGGAGGTGAGGTTTCATGGGCGTCCTTACTTGAGTATTCATCCCTAGATTGGGGGTTGGTGGATGTTCACACAATGTCACACTCAGCTGTTATGGATGAAGTCATGAGGACATCCGAGTGCATGCCCGTACTTGAACTCCTACTCTCAACGTGGTTGATGGGCATGACATAATCTCTTCCAAGATGCCTGAGGGGGTCATCGAGGACCATTTCCAGGCCATTTGGAGCGGGGATCCAGTCGACACCATCGACCAAAGGCTTCTTTTTCTTTTGCTCATAGAACCTGGTGTCAATGTAATGTGACTCAGAGAGCTCGAAAGGGGCCTGGTCGGTGTGCAATGTTCTACTTTTTCCATTGATGCAGTACTTGATACACGGTGATTAGATGAAGGAACGACCATGTGCTTATGGAGCCACGACCTTCCCAGCAGGGCATTGAATTCTGTGCTCTGCCGGACGACCGAGAATTCCGTTTAGGCTACCAGGTCACCAAAATGGGTCTTTAGCTTGATTTTTCCCATAGGTTTCTACTCACTCTTGTCATAACCCAACAGAGTTGTGGCTGAGAGAATTAAGTCGTCCTCATTGTAGCCCAACTTACGGAGTGTCTGTAGGGGAAGGTGGTTAACTCCAGAGCCATTTTCTATAAAGACTTTCTAGATCTCAATACCATTCATAATGTCGGACACATATAGTGGTCTGATGTGTCCTTACATTATGGTATCTTCATCCTAATCGGTGAAGGAAATCACTACATTGCATTCAGCCGGGTCAGTCTCCGTCCGTTAAATTTTGGCGGCAGCTACCTCGGCTTGAAACTCCTGGGGGATGATCAAAGCTTCTATAAGAGCCTCTTTGAGGTCTGCTGACAGACTTAGGGCATCGAGGAATGACAGCTTGGCTGGTACCGATGCCAGCTGCTTAAGGATATTGTATTTCTGCTCCATAGGCTGATGCTTCTCCGTTGGTGGGAGGGTCTTAGCGGGTGATTTAGGAGATGCAACATTTAATGAGGAGGGACCGGCCGTGGGGTCATATATCAATGGCGCTCCCACATTTTTAGGACTAGGCTGGGCTAGTCTGTTTTTTCAAACTTGGCGGCCATACACTTGCTCCTCCTCTGGTGGGTATTGTAGAAAAACATGGCCAGATTGGCTACTTGTGGAGGTGGAGGGGAATTATTTATCTTGCTGAGTCTGTTTAAGGGCTCCCCCACAGGTTTCCGCGATACTAACGGTTTGGTCTAGGGTCCAACTGTAGGGTTGGTTTCAGCCGCGGCTACACCTCCCTTGGTATCCCCTACCTCTGCGATTCCTCCTCCCGACTCCTCATGTAGGGAACTCAGGTTCGTAACCATACCCTTCATCAGGGAGTGATTCCATAATATGGATGACGTTAATAGAACCAAAGATTGGCTATTCATCCTCTAACAGGTCAACCTGGTCGGTTACCCCTAATGGTACCCTTTGGTGGGTCGGTGCCCATGGTGCCAAATTCAAGGCCATGAAATCTTCCAGGGTCGGTACTAACTTTGACCCTGTCACGGATTTCTCTTCTCGTGATTGTTTCCTTCTTCATTCAATATGCCTGTATGACCAGCTTTTGGAGGGTTGTGAGGTAGATACTGTCGGCTCTGCAGCTTCAGAGGATGTTGGTGGCAACATCGACTACTGTAGTTGAGCTCGGAGTATGCCCTGGGCTCGGTTGATAGTCTTCCGAGTCATCTAGTTGTCAAATTTCTGCCCTGCTTTCTGGTCACTTTCGGCCACCCCTCATCTTTTTCGGAGTTGGTGGTAGAGAAACATGCCACATGTGTTGGGGGTGGTCCCAGCTTGACCTGTCTAGAGTCTACCATCCTCTTCAGGAGGTCTTTGAAGATGAATCATTCTCAGATACTATGCTCCAGCATCCGATGGTAGGGTCAATAATCTGTCCTGTCATCGCAGCCGACCTCTTCAGGTTTCCTCGACTCTGGGAGGCGGAGAAAGTTGCAGTTAATGGTGGCAATGAAGTATCCACAGACTTGATCGTCTCATAATGAGTATACTTTTTGTCTTCGTTCCTCAAACTGGTTCCCTTTCGGTCCTCGCTGATCGTCCCATTTAGGCGGAGGCGGCTGCTGATATGCAGGAGGCCCTTGACGATCTGGTGGAGGCCTGAGCGGTGGAGTGGGCATAGGGGTTGACTTGAGTGTGACAGCAGAAGCTTCAGCTCTAGGGGCTCTTTTCGTAGGCGCCTGCGAGGCTATTTGGGACTTTGAATTAGTCCGCTGTAGGGAGTCCTCAATTCTCTGGGCAATGGCCGAGAGATGGTGGAAGCCAGTGGTGCACTCCACTGGTATGAGCAATGTTCACAACTCATATCAAATATTATCAATGCATATGGCTAGCATATCATCTTGGGGCATTGGCCTGTTCAAATAATAGGTCAGACCTTTCCATCTGGCGATGAAATCTGAGACCCTCTCGTTCTCCCTCTGCTTGCAGTTCATGAGATTGCTGACCATTGTTTTAGGAAATGTTGAGCTGAAGTGGAACATGAACTGCTGCCGGAGGTCTTCCCAGCTCTTTATTGACTGGGCTAGCAGACTCATGTACCAGACGAAGGCGGATCCTTGCAAGGTCCGTACGAATCATATGAGTTTCACTGCTACTTGCTGTTCCGGAGATCCCATCATAGGGTCTCAATAGGATGCGTGGTGCATCAAATGCTGCTCTGGATTGCCTGATCCATTGAATATGGGGAATATAGGGATCCCAAAATTGGGTGGAGGTGGTGTGTTGCTCACCCAATCCAGGTATGGTTTCCTCTATAGTTGTATCGAAGCGTGTCGACCTTCCATCGCTTCCAATCGAGCTGTTAATGCCTCAATGGTGTTGGTGAGAACCTGGTTTACATCTTGTTGGGCCCGGTCCTAGGCAGGCATAGCCCGAGGCATTGCCTGAGGATCAGGATTGGCCGGCACCAAGGGTGTGTGTTCCGTTTGTGGAACCTTCGGAGGGTTCAGGTGTACTCGCTCCGGTTACTTCCTGAGTGGAGGGAAGTCTTGGTATTCATCCGAATCTACGTTTAGGTAGTGGGACGGGCCGGGCGCCTCGTTGGATGGGATCCCTGACCATGCTTCGTTTTCCAGGGAAAACCTTAGCCTTTGAGGTGCACTTGCTGGGAATGCATGATGCGGTTCCTCCTGAGACACACTTTCAATAAGGCGGTTCCTCTGGATTAGCTCAGCGTTAAGCTATCACAGTTCTTTCATCTCCTCTTTCTATCAAGAGAATCTCTCTTTGAGCGTGAGTGGCTCATTCTTTTCGAGAGAAGGAGGCAGGTTAAGGGTAACCGATCCTTTATTCTTATCCCTATTAGAAGGTCACTGGGTAGGCGGAGGAGGGTTGGCTGGAAGGACGACCATATTTAGGGCGGCCCTCTGATTCTGGGTGTGCACACCTGGTGGTTTTTTGTGAGTCACAGCCTAACCAAAACCGTCACCTCCCGATCCATCCGGATTTTCATTTTCCCCAGTGTCACCCATGGGGTTAGCCTCTATGGTGTTGATGAATGCATATTGCGGGGTGTAGGGGATTTCATATTCCAAATGGGAAGAGGATCTCCCACGTATTCTGCTGTCCTTCCCTTTCATGACCTGGGATTGCCTTCAGACTTCTTGACGAAGGGTGATGTGGAGAGTTCTTTGATGCGACCTTACAGTGCGCCTTCCTCTCGGAGGGGATGATGATTCAAATGACAGGATAGGATGACAACCTCCTCTTCTGACAGTCCTCCTTAGATGAGAGAACACTGATTCTCATGGGGAGGTTTTTGTTGAGGGGGTAATAATGCCCCCAGCCCTGAGGGTGTGGGTTGGCTCCGTTCCTTGGACATTGAGTCTCTTCCCAGTTTTATTGGTCTTACGGGGGGAATTTGTTGTTAAAAATTCCCACAGACTTGCAGGTTGGGGTTGACCCTGGATTGTGGAAGTGGCTACTGCTATCGCGACCTACCTGATTTCGCGTGCCTCCATTCAGGGGTGAACCGGATTTGATTCTGAATTCACCCATGGATCAATCCCTTCTGGGGAGGTAGGCAAAGATCACTGATTGACCTCTCTTAGGTGAGAGGCCTGTTGTATGCTCTCAGTGGCCTGATTCAGGAGTTCTTGAATGGCTTGTTCCTACCGGACCTGATGCTTCTGGGGCTTACTCAAGGCCTGACTCTGTCAGGTGTGTTTCATTTCTTGAAAAGGGGGACCACTCGATTGTCATCTTGATGTGATGACGTTGCAAGACACCATGCCTAATGGGTTTTTATAGGCGGGGAGAGGAGTGAAATGCAAAGCTCTATGTTCCCCCCATCCCCTGACATGGACTCCCGTCGGAGTATCACCGATGAGGCGGCGCAGCTGGTGCAGTGCACGGAGGCAGGCTATCTCCATGTTTCCTTTACGCCTCTCGAGTCGCTGTTGTCGTGCTGAAGGAAGAGCTTCCAGGTCGATGTGATGCAGGAGGTATCCTATTGTCTTGATGTGGTCTATATACCCATCGTAGGGCAGGAAGCTTGATTTCAGTCAGTGAAGGGTTGTCCATATATTATGGCAGATGCCGTTGACATATTCTTCAAACAATTCTTTGGGTATATCGAACTGAGAGGTGGCCATAGGCCAAAACATAACTGGAATATCATCCCTGGCCAGTCATTTCCTCAGGTTCAGCATATCAGCATACCTCTATGCTAGTGACTCCTCTACCTGGTCGACCCAAGTGAGATGCTCGCTGCCAATGTTGTCGGCGGCAGTGGGACCGGAAGGTGCTAAGTCATTTTGTGGGCGATTCGGAGGTGGTTCAGAGGATGAACGTGGCCCTGGACCATCTCCTGATTGCAGAAGGATGTCATTGGTGACTAACTAGGAATCTGACATGCTGGATCCTGTCCTTCTGAGTGCCTCGGCATACGAGGGCCTTTCGGTGCTTGATTCAGTAGGAGGAGGACCTTCCTGTCAATATAATATATCATTGTGGGGAGGACCTTCTCAATGGCATCCGTAATGGCGAGGACTACCATTATTTCTTGATGCTTCCCTGCATAGAGGAATTTTGCAGTGCACACCCTAAGGAGGACTTTCAAGGCATGTCGCAGCAAGGGGAGGACCTTCTGTCTGTGTAGCGTTGTTACAGGGAGGACCTTTGCAAAAAATGCCATCATGGTGAGGATGACCATCATGGATTTATGTTCGATGTGTATCCTGGGGAGGGCCTTCAGGACACACGACGACAAGGGGGGTACCTTCTTGTTTCCTGGGGACAATGTGGGGAGGACCTTCGCAATGGCGGCCATGGTGGTGAGAACTACCATCACAACTGCAGAAATGGCGAGGACTACCATTACTACTGCTGCAGGGAGAATATCTTCAGGATACATCCTGGGGAGGGCCTCCAGAATGTACCGCAATGAGGGGAGGGCCTTCTCGTTTCTTGACGTCTCTACGGGGAGGACCTCCATTATCAGGGTGGTGAGGAATACCACCATGATCTGATGCCTGGATGCGTGGAGTTACGTTACAACGTAACCCCTGGGGAGGATCTTCAGGGTAGGCCACGACAAGGGGAGGGACTTCTTGTTGTGATGAGATGTCATTATAGGGAGGGCCTCCACAGTTGTGACTATGATAGCGAGGACTAGTATCATAATCTGTGGTCCCACTGAATGGAGAGTGATTGCAGTGTATACCCCGGGGAGGACCTTCAGGGTGGACCACAGAAAGTGGAGGACCTTCTTGCTGCTTGATCTTCTGGTCATGTGGAGGGTTTCTATGACTCGCATCAAAAGAGGTTCTCTCGTGATCGATCGTTATATGCCCGCGGGGGAGGCCCCCATGGGTGCCCTGGGGAGGACCTTCAGAGCTACTGGTAGCAACATTGCGGGGAGGACCTTCGCAACTGCTACTTCCACTCCCATAATATGGTATTGGAGGGGTAGGTTCTTGAGCCTTCGATGTATGCTTAGCGGCGTTGGGAACCCCATCTTTCAGTAGAGCGGAGTCATGAACTCCCTCTTTATTTTCCGGCTGCCTTCGGCACATTCGGGGCACTCTTTTGCGGGCAGCGGGGACCATATGCTATTGACAATGGCCTTCACCTTTGGGTCCCTATCTAATTGGGTCCCGTGAAGCTATCGGGATACGTCAACGAACATATTGACTTTTAGCAGGGATATATGCCTGCTCTGGAGCATCCACCATGATGGACGGGTGTCCCCCAGCTGGAACGAGTGAAGATGCTCGATCTGGTTGCCCTTGCTTCACTGAATATGGTCGGAGACCCTCCTGGGCAGAAGCAGGGATGCAAATCTGCTCTGAGGTGGCTATCTCGTCTCTTAGATGAGTCTCCTAAATTGAGGAGACGGGCTCACGGGCCCGAGTCCTTGCTGTTTCCGCTGATGCAATTACATTCTGGCAAGTCTGTAAGATATGATATGAGATCGATACCTGCTCCTCCATCATTTACAGGATATGTAGAGAGACATATTTGGCTAGAATGGGTATAAAGGCCCATTCCGGTATCGGAGTAGGAATATCCTTCTCCGGTACTCCGGTGGTCAGTGGGTACTGACAATTCTCCTGTGTCGGGGAAGGTGAACGAATCTTCCTATGTATTGAGATACGCTGGTTTATCTCTCCGTTTGCCACCACATTGGGGTGGTGGACTTTTCTTGCATACGTAGGGAGCTGGCCCTGCATATATTGGTTTCCCATCGTATCAAGTCGGTGGACTCTATTGGTGGGGAGAAATGCCCGCCTATGAGTTGCCGCCACATCTGGGTGGCGGGCTTTGTTGATATCCACCATATTAGGATGGCGGGCGTCAGGAGAAACTGCTAGGAGCTGGTCCTGCAGGTGTTGGGTCTCCACCACGTTAGGTTGGTGGGCTTCACAACCCTAGCCAGGGAGAGGTGCCTGCCTGGTAACTGTCGTCCTGTGTGAGCGACGGGTTTGATGGAGCTCGACGGGGATGCGCGCCGGCTCGTACGATGACGCCATGTCTGGAAGGCGGTATCGGGAAGAGAGAACATGTGTAGGTGCTTGTTCATGGTACGTCTCCGTGGCTAGGTAGTGGAGTTTATCCTCAAGGACCAGGGTGATGACCGATCCCCGATTGGACATCTTCCACCCTCATCAGGTGGTCCGAGGGGCCGGAGCTCGGGGAGCATGGGCCTGAATCCTCGAGGAGACATCCTCCTTTTCATGAGGATGTTGGGTCGCGGCGTGACCGCGATGACGTCTAACAGCGGGGGCCTTGGAGCGAAACCCCCGTTCGATGGGTATGAAGTCCTCAACACCGACCTCATCTGACTCTCTAAGATAAGGGAGGTACGCATTGTCCCGTTCTGGGGATAGACTCCCGAAATGGTTGGAGACAACAACAGGGGTTGTCTGGATCTGCCTTTGCGGCCGATGCTGGGCAGGTGACCGACGAGTTATGGCAGATTGGAGGGCATGCATGGACGCCTCCACCGTAGGTAGAGTACTGTTCACGTGGTACTCTCGGATCAGTGCGTCCGAGACCCAGCGCTGAAGACGCTGGGTGGGTAACTGGGTCCTCCGTAGGTGAGGATGTCCGGTCCTTGAGTTGTTGGAAGCGCGCACTTGTGAGTTCCTTTGTGATGCCATTGGATCTAAGGAATTTCTGAAGGTAATACCTATAAAACATTCTAGTAAGTACATGCAGAAAACCCGTCAAAGTAGCATCTCATGATCCCATGCGTAATTAATGACCTTGTTTGTCCCTCCTTGTGATTAAAGGGGGGAACATAGTGGGATTAAGTTGAATCTGTCATGCTTGGTTAAAGATTCATGTCGGCTTCACAATTTTTGTTTCGTTCGGTTTGGTTTTCAGCCTTGAAATTCCCAACGACTATGTATCCAATGATCGATGGACCTGCTTTCCAAAGGGAGGAGTTTGCTGGATGGTTTGACCAGTGACTCTTAAGAACTCACATTGGTCGAGAGGATGGGAAATCGGGCTCATCACACCATTTTTTGGGGGGAATTATTGCCTATTCCGAGACTCTCTTATAGATTTAAGATGTATTCATATGTTCTCAAATCTTAGGTTTATAGCCAAATATAGTATCCATGGATTTATCCTTGGTGGGAAATGGTCAGCTGGATACAGGGGTTCAGAATCATTTATGCCCAAGGTTTACCATCCCTCATTGGATTAATGACCCTGAAGAGTCAGAACTCGCTTGGGGAGGCACTAGGAGTGGCGCGATGAACTGATGTGAATATAATTGGATCGACAGGTTGTTGGTCTTGAACCTCAGGGAGGCTTCCTACGTACCCTGCTTAGGAGGCAGGGATCAAAGTCCATGTAGTTCGCATGCACATTTTATCATCATGCGGGACAAAGGAGAACTGACGTGAAAGTTGTCGGAACAAACGAGTGGTGGGATTGAACCTCTTGGAGCCTTCTTACGTACCCTTCCTAGGAGGCAGGGATCAAAGTCCACGTAGTTCACATTGTTTTGGGACTTACGCTCTGAGGTAGCCTGGAATGATGGATTGTGGCTTACACTCTGAGGAGGCCCATAGTGTGGATTGGGGCTTACACTTTGAGGAGGTCCAGGGCGATGGATTGGGGCTTACACTCGGAGGAGGTCCATAAGAGGATGTCATGGTCGATGCTTACTCTAAGCCCACGTGAGTCATGCTCGGTGTGAGAAACAAGAGGCAGCAGGGACCAGAGGATCACGTTGTAAAAGGTGCGTCCGTGAGAAGTAGGGTGGGGCTTATGCATGAGGGAGACCCATAAGGTCGGGGCTTACTCTAAGTGGATGCATAGGATGATGAATTGGGGATTATACTTTGAGGAGGCCCATGTGACAAAGCACAACAGGAAAGGGAAAGGGGTTCTACTGTTCCCATCTCCTCTCCTGCACCACGTGAGGGCTTCCTTCTGATGGGTATTTTACTACCCCCGAGGATCCCTTAACAAGTAGAGGGGTAGAAAGGGGATTCCTGAGCTTAGAATCCACATTACTGTAGGAATGTGATCCCAGGAATGCTTCAGGAATCTGCTCAAGGGTCGGGGCAACCCCTTCGCCCATACTTACCATGGGTATTTAAACTCAAAATGGCATGCTGATGCGCCTGAGTGTTACACCACACATATCCGGTGGCTCTGGTGGAGGCCTTGGCTCGGGACCGATAAGTAGGCCCGTGAAGGAGTCACGGGGGATCAGGCCAGATTGGAGGGATTCTATCTGGCTTGGGGAATAGGAACTCCGAAGGCTCTGATGGGTCATACGTATGAAGGAGTGGTGGCGCCCTTCACATAGGAAGGTGCTACGCGGCTGGAAAAGCCGTCCGTGAACCAGGGTGGTCCACGGACTGACAGGCATCCCGCGAACCAGGGTGGTTCACGGTCTGGCGAGCATCCCGCGAACCAGGGTGGTTCGCGGCTTTAGGTTCGGCCTGCGTACCAGGGGGTACGCGGAGGGGTCCACGCAAGCAGTTGCATCCAAGGTCAGCGCCGATCGGGGGTTCGTCGGTCGGGGCTTCACCCGCATAGGAGGGTGCTACGTGGTGCGACAGATCGAAAAAGAGGCATAAACTCCCTGGTTCGCGGGAAGTGCATCCACTGAGGGGCTATGGTTCATGATCTTCTCTTTTTATGTTATTTTTAGTTCGCGGTTCACCAAATTATTATGCATTTTCGGTTCCTTATGAGTTCATTCCCAGGTTTATACCTGCTCTGGTTCGCAAACCAGAACTTCACTATCTGCAAAATCCTAAGCCTTCCTTCTAAATTCTTCCACCCAAGTCTGATCGCTCTTATCTTTATCTGCCTTCGAATCTTCCGAATATGAATCTACGAATCCCTTCTCCTTTCCCCCTCGGTATCCTTTTATAGAGTGTAGAAAGAGGTGTATCTAAGGTCACGAGGCACCTTTTGCAGAGGCCCACAACCGAATACCCGGTTTACAACTGACTTGGTAAATCTGTGATTCGTGGTGGGTATTTGAACGCTTCTCTCCCCCCCGCAAACCGAACTCAGGGAGTGCTTCGCGACCGCGAAGGGTCCAGTTCCATTCCGTGAACAACAGCGGATGCGGCTTGAATCGATCAACATGGTCCATGGTTGGGGCCGTTCATGACGGTGAATCAGATCAGCGCCCATCCTGCCTCACGACCGCAGAGGATCTCCGCCTCCATTTCACGAACGACGATGGTTCGCAGAGGGGGCGCTTCGCGGGGCCTGGGGACGTTGCGTTTTCATGGGACCGGTCTGCAGACCGATCCTGCTAGTCCCTTCTTTGAATTTTGTCCATTCTTTTCCCAAATTCTTTGGGGGATTTGGGTAGAATCTCCTTTATGGATTTGTTTTTCAGGACTCGACATGGTGATAGAATCTTGGGGCATCTTGGACAACATTGCCCAAGTGGTGATTTCTATCAAATTGAACTTATCCCTTAGGTGATTCCACTCAAGCTTCACATATTGAAGCTCAGCTTGGGATTGGTCCAGAGCAAAGCCCAGAGATACTACCTCCTTCCCAAGCTCTGAAAGATGAGATTCGTTCGGCCCGAGTCTACTGGATGAGTCCATTGACTCTTCTTTCTGTATTAATTAACCAATATCTCTAGTATTTTTAAATTAATAATTGTAATGTTAATAGTTTAGTTTCCAATGGTCATATTGACCAATGGTCATATAATAGTAGAAACCCAATGGTATCACTTCATTAATTAAAGGATTTAGTTTTATGGAGTATAAAATGAAATAACACACAAATTTAGGAAACAAATATTATTCAAAAGTTCAGGTCGTAACATTTTATTCCAGATCCGCATAATGTTTTTTATTTTTTTAACATTGAAAAAGGAAATAGTTATACATGGACATGTAATTCTCACTAGATGATTGTGAAGTTGATCAAAGTCGACCAAAGATGGTTGAATTTGAGACTATTTTCAGAATGAATATAAGGCATGAAATGAGAATAATTTTTTGATATTAAAATTAATTTGTATATAAATCCCTAATCATGAAAAATAATAAAATGAATAATTTAATTTGATTGAAAAATATATATAAATCTTTTAAAAGAGGATTGTAAAACAATATAAAATACCATAGATTAATGGAGATAATTTAGATGGGTTTATGAACAACCCCTACTAAATTAATTTTGTAAATGAATTATTTTGGTTTTCTCAAAACTGATACTAAATATAAATTTAACAGAGTTTTTTTAACCCCAAATAAATTTTCATCATTATTTTATAGAGATTTTTTTAAATATAGGCCGTCATAACCCACTGCAAATTTATTCGACCATTAGTGGTTTATTCACCTTATTTACTATTTAAAATTATTTTTTAAATATTACACCTAATAATTACAATTAATACAAATTCATATGTCATTTCTCATTTTTCATTAATTTATATGTTAAAAAAATTATTATAATTCCATTTATATGAGTCGCTATTTAATATATAAATACATTATATAAAAATATAATAAACTATTTAAATCTATTTAAATATAATATATAATTTTATTTAATTGTTGGGGTTAACATGTAATGTATGGATTCCATCTAATTCTTATTAAAAAAGTGGTATTTTTCATTAATAAAGTGGCATGACTCCATCTTGTTTCAATATATATATTTTTATTTACATTTGAATATATATTTGTATTTAAATATATATATATATATATATATTTATTTATAAATATATTTATATTAATATTTTTTTCACATTTAAATATAGATTTATATTTTTATGTAACTATATATTTATATTTTTATGTAACTATATATTTATATTTATATTTATATTTATATTTTTACATATATTTATATTTTAAAAGTGATTTGACCTCATCTTATTTTGATATTTTAATATATAGTTATATTTATAGTTATATTTGTTTTTATATTTATATTTACATTTATATTTATATTTATATTTTAATTTTCATATACATTTATCTTAATTTTTGCAGTCATATTTTTATCTATATTTATATATTAATTAATCGTTATATTTATATTTAAATTTATTTTTTATATTTAAGTATATATATTTACAATTATTTTTATATTTATCATCCAATTTAACTCAATATATATATATATATATATAGTTATACATATACTAGATATTTAGTAAGAAAATGTTCATTATTTGATTCATCTCATTTTTCTTTATTGTTTCAATGAACGAGTCAATGATGAGGTTAGGCGATATTTAATTTTTATTGTACCTATTTGATTAAAAAATTATATCTTTATATCTAAATGTATATGGAGAATACAATCTAATACCTATGGAAAAAAGTTTGATTAATTTACTTTGAAACACACCTCGGTATGCCAAGGGTTTGGAAGAATTTTTAGATTATGAAATTGCAAACCGATCAGTGGATGGTAGAATAAAATACATGTGTCCCGATTATAATTTAAATATATGGTGGAATAGAAAGGAAGTATATGATTATTTTATATTGAAATAGTTTCTTGCTCGATTTTTATGTTGGATTTGGCATCATGAACCAAATTTTATCAAAAATTCAAAACAATGACTATACTGTCAACAAAATACAAAGTTACCCCGTAGAGAAGAGTTCCATTTGAAATTTGATAAATGATGATTTTTTGTTCTATATAATACAATGCCCAAGACATTAATATATAAAAAAAACCTTCATTTGATCCTAATATGGTTAATGTTGCTCATAACTTCAGTGACCAAAAAAATGAATTTTATGAATTAGTTGAAAATGGAAAACAATAACTATATGAAGGGTGTGTCAAGTATTTGATGTTGTATTATCTAATTATGTTGTATCATATCATGAATCTATGTGGAATTAATGACAAAGAAACACCCATGATTTTAGGTTTCTTCACGATTCATTTAGTAAAGCTAAGATCTCTATATCATTCTATGAGATGAAGAAAGTCATCAAAAAATATGGACTTGATTATATAAAGATACTTGCATGACCCAATGATTTCATGCTTCACCAAGGAGAATATTCCAATAAATAAGAATGGAAAATATGTCATATAAGCATATGGAAGTAAATGATCAACAATGAGAGTATAAATCAATGTAACCCTAGCAAGTAACATAAGAAGAAAACTCTTATAAAGGTATTGCATTACTTTCCTCTAAAACCACGCTTGCAAAGATTATTCATGTCATCTAAGACTACATATGACACAAAGTATCATGGTAAGGATAGTAATGATTAATTTATGATACATCCAAAAGATTCAAAATCATAGAGTATGCTTGATTCACTATATACATATTTTTATTTATATCCTAGAAATGTGTTTTTGGGATTGTCTTATGATGGTTTTAACCATTTTGATACTTTAAGTACTAATTATAGAATTTTTCTAGTTATTTTGATACCCTATAATCTACCTCCATATATATGTATGAAGAAGAATTCTTTCATTATTTTTATGATTATTCCTAGAATGAAAATTTCGGTAAATGACATTGATGTTTACAGTCAACATTTAATCAAATAATTACATGAATTATGGGATGATGGTGTGGAAAAATATGATACTTCAATGAGACAACTATTAAAAATGAATGGTTCTTTAATGGTGACAATTAATAACTTTCCAAGACTGGGAATTTTTTTTGGAACACTCACTAGTTTTCCTTGTCCAGTTTTTAATTTTGATTTTGAACTGCAATATTTACCTCATAGAAGAAAATGGTGTTTTATGTGTCATCATTGATTTCTTGATTATTCTCATAAATTCAGGTTTAACAAGACATGATTCAATGGAGATATTGAAATTATAAAGTCATAGAAGGATATATTGCAGAAGTTTACATAGACAAAGAGTGATTGGCCTTCTGTTCTAGGTATATGGATGGTATTGAGACTAGATTCAATCAT
The DNA here is from genome assembly GCA_963277665.1 of Viscum album. Lineage (NCBI taxonomy): Eukaryota > Viridiplantae > Streptophyta > Magnoliopsida > Santalales > Viscaceae > Viscum > Viscum album. The sequence goes on along the minus strand of OY728144.1, from coordinate 550,334,718 downwards.
GATAGACATGCTGATGACAACTCCACAAATTCTGATTATGAAAACCAGTCATCGATATTTCCAACTATTGGATGACCAATTAGAAAGGGGTAAAATTTTACACTAAATGAATTAGAGAATATACAAGCACATAGATATGTGATACTCAATAGTGTTATTTTAGATCCATTTATTGAATAATTATGGCTGCAAAAAAAGAGGCAACTAAGGGGTCAAGCTTGAAATGAGATATAATTAACAAAAGATTTTAATAATGAGATTGTTCAATGGTTATCCCATCATGTAATTATATACCCATACTCATATTATTGACATGTAGTTATTTTTTTTAATGTTAAAAGTAACACCTTATATCTTTTTACTAGATAATGAATGTCAACAATTGAGCTAAAATATCGAATGATTTGATGTTTTTTTCTCAAATTATTCTAATGTAGGCTAAGAGATTCAATGCCTAAAATATTCATGGCTTCGGGTTTCATTGAATTTATCTTGAAGAATAATTGAAAACTCAAAATAGTGGTGTATTTACACTTGAAAAGGTGGAATACTACGGGAAGCTGAATGATATAATTGAATTAAACTATCATTTACATTTTCATTTTTCTTATTCAAATGCAAGTGGATCAACATTATTAAGGGTATACTGATAGGTTCATTAAATTTTAGTTATTTAAACTTCTATCCCTTGATGGATACCGATGGGTGTGAAAATCTGTATCCATTTATCTTAGATTCACAAGAGAAGATGGTTTATTATGTGGATGATGAAATATATCATTTTAGGAGTGTTATTGTACACATAAAGTAGAGAGGCTTATATGATATGGGATATGAAGATCAATTGGTGTTTTGTGATAGTGAATCTCATCAACCATAAAACATTGAATAGTTTTTTCTTGACAATATCGAAATAGTAGAACTTGCAAGAGAGGATGAAAATGAAGAACTCATTTCAATAGATGTTGATAATAATGAAGATAATAAAGATGAAGATAATTGAATGTATAAATTTGTAATGAAAATATATTAAAATTTATCATTGATAAGAATTTCTTACATATATAAATTGTTCTAGTTTTTCATTTTCTTTTCCATAAAAAGATTTTATTTTTTTATTTTTTATACATTTAATATACATTAACCCTTTGAAATGCTAGAATTCCAAGAATAAAAAAAATTCAGGATAACCAGCATGATCCCTAAAGAAATTTCTAGCCTTATAGATTATCCCACTGAGGTAAATTCTAAATACCATATATTATTAAAGAATTTAAAAATAACACATACAACATCCCTAAATAAAACCAAAATGAGAATTTTATATAGAAAAAATGTATTTTGATTAATATCAACTATATATTGTTCCAGATTGACATGTGGTTTATTCCTACATGTTATAAATGAATTATAGATCATTATTGATATGTTTGAAAACAATCCAAGTGTTTTTCTTAGTTTTGACTCAGTAAACACTTCTTAAAGGTAAAAAATCATTTAAAAACAAGTTTCGAGGGCTCAAAACTCAGAAAACGATGTCGAGTTTCTCTGAAATCTGGGGACAATGAACAACGATTGAATTGTGAAATGTAGGAAGTGAAGGCACATCATTCTAAATGTTGTTTTTACTGTTTTGGATTTAAACGCATTTTTAGTGTTTTAAAACACTAAAAAATTCATGGAACAATAAAAAACATAGAAAATAACCTCATATTTTTGTGAAATCATAGTACCACCACCATTGAGATATTTTTGATGTGTACGTGCAGACAACGCGTCAATCTGATGTGCGGTGTGCTAGAAATTACTCAGAAAACAATTCTTAAAGATAAAATAGCCTTAAAAAACAAGTGTTTAGGGGGGGGGGTTCAAAACTAGGAAAATACATTGGATTTCCCTAAAATAAAGAGAAAATGATCATAGATTGTGTTTTGAAATGTAAGAACTGAAAATACATCATTTTGAATGATGGTTTTTCTGGGATGTCCATATACACATTTTTAGTGTTTTAAAACACTAAAACGTGCATGGAATGGGAAAAAATATAAAAAGACCTCATGTTAAATGGAATCATGGGACCACCATTTATGATTTATTTTTGACATGTACACATAAAAAACATCAATAAGATGTGTGGTGTGGTTGGAATTACTCGGTAAACACTTCTTAAAGGTATAAAAGTTTTTAAAAACATGTGTCGAGGAATAATAACCTAAAAAAATGTCTTATTTCCCTAAAATGAAGTGAAAAAATCATATGTTGAATTTTGAAATTTAGTAACCAACTATGCATCATTTCAAATGATCGTTTTCCCAGGATGGATCTAAACACATTTTAAGTGTTTAAAAAAAGTAAAACATGCATGGAATGGTCAAAACCATAGAAAATGACCTCATATTGACATGGAATCATGAAACCACCACTGATGAGTTATTTTCTACATGTAAGAATAGATAAAATTTCAATTTGACAAGCTATGTGGTTCAAATTACTCGACAAACACTTATTAAAGGTGCAAAAGCCTTTAAAAAAAAGTGTCAGTGGGTCAAAACAAGGAAAATGACATCTAATTTCCCTAAAATTAGGGTAAAATTACTGTTGATTGAATTTTAAAATTTAGGAACCGATGGAACATCATTCCTTATTATGGTTTTCTTAGGATGGTTGTAAATGTGTTTTTAGTGTTTTAAATCACTAAAATAGGAGTGGAATGGTAGTAACCATAGAAAAAAACCTCGGATTGATGTGAAATAATAGGACCACAACCAATGAGTTATTTTTTATTTGTAAGAATAGAAAAAATGTCAATCCGATATGTGGTGTGGTCGTAATTACTTGGTAAACACTTCTTAAAAGTATAAATGCTTTAAAAACAAGTGTTGGGGGGGGGTCAAAACCAGGAAACCGATGTCTTATTTCCATGAAATTTGGTGATAGTGACTATAGATTAAATTTTGAAATGTAAGAACCAATGAAACATCATTCTGAATAATGATTTTCCTTAGATGGCTATAAACACATTTTTAGTGTTTTGAAACACTAAAACGTGCCTGAAATGGTCAAAACCATAAAAAATAACCTCATATTAGCATAGAATCATAGGACCACCACTGCAGATCTTGTTTTGATGTGTATGCATAGAACAAATGTCAATAATTTGTGTTTTGTGGTCATAATTACTCGGTAAACACTTCTTAAAGGTATAAAAGCCTTTACAAACAAGTGTCATGAGGTCAAAATTAAGAAAAAGATGTCAAATTTCCCTGAAATTAGGGTATAATGACCACTGAGTGTTTTTTTAAATATAGGAACTGAAGACACATCATTATAAATTATAGTTTTCCAAGGATGGTCATAAAGGATTTTTTAGTGCTTTAAACACTAAAATTTTTGTAGAATGGTCAAAACCATATAAAATTACCTAATATTGACATGGAATATTGGGAAAACCACCATTGAGTTATTTTAGACATAAACACATAGGAAAAATGTCAATCTGAAGTGTAGTGTAGTCAGAATTACTCCTTAAACACATTTTAAAGGTAAAAAATCCTTTAAAACAAGTGTCGAGGGTCAAAACTAAAAAAATGATGTCAGGTTTTCCTTTAATTATGGGAAAATGACCATATAATGAATTGTGAAATTTAGGAACCAACAACATGTCATTCCAAATTAAGGTTTGCTAGGGATGTCCATAAACACGTTTTTAGTGTTTTAAAATACTAAAACATGTGTGAATAATCAAAATCATAGAAAATGACCTCATATTAACATGGAATCTTGGTAAAACCACCATTGTGTTATTTTATTTTGTGTACATAAAAAAAACATCAATTGAACATGTGGTGTGGTCAAAATTACTCAGTAAACACTTCTAAAAGGTACAGAATCCTTTAAAAATAAGTTTTGGGGAGTCAAAACTAGGAAAACAATGTCATATTACCTTTAAATCATCATAAGATGACCGTAGATTGAATTTTGAAATTTTGGAACAAACGACACATCATTCAAAATTATAATTCTCCCAGGATGGCTTTAAATTAATTTTTAGTGTTTTGAAACAGTAAAACATGTGTGGAACAGTCAAAACCATAGATAATGACCTCAGATTGAAATGTAGTCTTGGTAAAACCACCACTATTTTATTTTTTATGTTTACACATAGAAAACATATCAATTTGACGTACGATGTGGTCGGAATTACTCAGTAAACACTTCTTAAAGGTATATAATCCAATAAAAACAAGTGCTAGAGGGTCAAAAATTGGAAAACAATGTCATATTTTCCTAAAATTCAGGGAAAATGACAGTATATAGAATTTTAAAATTTAGGAACCAATAATATTTCATTCTTAATTAACGTTTTTACCGGATGTATGTAAATTAATTTTTAGTGTTTTAAAAACGTAAAACATGCATAGAATGGTTAAAATATAGAAAACGATCTCAGATTAACATGGAATATTTGGAAAACCACCAAAAAGTTATTTATGAATTTTATGTATAGAAAAAACATCAATATGACATGTAGTGTAGTCATAATTACTTCGTAAAAAATTCTTAAAGGTAAAAATCCTTTAAAAAACAACTGTCAAGGGGTTAAAACTAGGAAAATGATTTCATATTTCCCTGAAATCAGGGGAAACAACCATAGATTGAATATTGAAATGTTGGAACTGATAGTGAATCATTATAAATGAATATTTTCCTAAGATTTCCATAAAATATTATTTAGTGTTTTAAAATACTAAAATGTCGATGGAATGGTCCAAATCATAGAAAATGACCTCAGATTGACATAAAATCTTGGGAAAACCACTAATGAGTTATTTTTAAAATATAGGACATGTTGTGATAAAAGAGTATTTAATTTTTTTATTAAATAAATTTCAAGCCCACGACACTTCACTTTAAAAATAAATTAGAATATATACTTATCCCTTTTCAGTTTCATGTGTTGAATCTTATCTTAAATAGGCAATTTTATGTTCTCAATGTGTTTTTAATTCCATATTATTTTTTATGTTAATATTTATTCTTTTTTATTAAGAAAATAACAAATTTTACATGCATCATTCTATTTTTTTTTTGTATTGTATATTTCTCATTTATTTTCTAAAATGTTCTGATTTTTATTATAGGTGGAAGATGCTGGTAGTAGGTAAGAGGTTGATCATTCTGATTCATGACATTATTTATAATGCAATTATGATGGTTCTCAGTTTCTATGGTATGTTAAAATTCTATTAATTATTCTATTGTAATTATGATTTATTATGTTTAGTTTTAAATTTTATTTTCTTTTTTGTTACAGTTGATGAGATAACATGGTCAATTTTGATTTTTGAGATGATTTGGAGGTAGAAAGATGCTATAGAGGTCATGATGTAGATGTATATTGGGAATGGGGTTTTGTTGGAAATATTTTATATGTATATATTGATGACCGAGGTATTGGTTGATAGATGTATGGGTTGAAAAAGGTTATGATGATTGTGGATGTTTGTATATATGACTATGTATGTATAAAATATGTATGATTGGTTTATCATATATTCATGTTTTAGTTTATTTCATGTAATTTTTTTTTATCTTTATAGTTTTTAATTTAATAATTTTTTAAAAATATGATTTTGAGACGTTTTTTAAAAACCAATTATCAATATATTAAATAAAATATGTTTAGTGATAGTTATGATTAATCGCCGCTAAAACAAACCACTACTAATATGTTTAGTGGTGGTTCATTTCATTTCATTTATATTTCTCTTGAATATTTTTTTTATAAAATAACTACCACTAAATAAACAATAATCCACCATTAAATGCTCCAAAAAAACACAACAAAACCACTACGAAATTAATGAAACCTCCACTAAATGAATATAAACTGTTCAATATATGTAGGTTTTAATAACCACTACTATACTATTATATGATAGTTTAAACCACTATTAGTCTATGAGAAAACCACCAATACTACCCTTTTTTATAGCTTTGAGCCATGGAGCATTGGTTGCATGGGTTGAAACATGTTATGGTGTGGGTTAAATGGATTCCATATTTTGGTTTATGAGGAGTATGGGACCTTATGGATCAGAAATGGTGATCCATTTAATTAAAAAAATTAAAGGTGTTTAAATACATAAATGAGTACTTAGTTAAAAATTAAAATGACTTTTAAAGTGAACATTGAATTTTTACACATGTGAAATAAAGACCCAAACCCAAACCCGACCTTAGTAGTGGGTATTTGGTGTGTCTCTTACGCTATTATGTCCTGCTATATTTTTTATCAATTACCCAGTTCTAGATTTAGGAGCAGGAATAGGGGTATGATCTATCTATAAGAGGGATATGTTATTGAAAAAATTTTATATTTGAGATCTATTGAAGGTTAATATATCTTCTGAGGTATGAATTTATCATTATAGCATTATTCCTCTACAATGTCCTCTAATCGCATGCCCTGAAGGTGATGATGACTATGCATCTAAGGTGGTTGGCCTTGAGCTGCCGTTGATTCCTCCTAGAGTACCAAATGTGGCACCTCTTCCTATTCTTAATATAGGAATTTCCACCCAGTTTTTTGAGGGATTTTTACATATGTTGCAGTCTATGCAAGGTGTTTCTCAAGATGTCCCTATTATTGCAGAGTTGACTTGGGAGGTCCATCAGTATCATCCTCCCCAATTTTCAAAGGATGGAAGACCTCATAATGCTAAGTCATGGATCCAATCTATTATTTCTATATTTGAGCATCGGGAGATGCCTCCAAAGTGGAGGGTAAATCTTTCTGTGTATATGCTATGAGATTCTTCCAATTGATGGTGGAATGTTATTACCAAGTCAGATTGATATCGTAATATGGTTTGGGAAAATTTCCAATCTCTCTTCTATGACTATCTCTTTTCATAGACTACGAGGGATGACCAAGATAGAGACTTTATGAATCTATAGCACAGAGGTATATCTATCATGGAGTATTTTACTTTCTTTTCTGATTGGTAGTGGTTCACAACAACTCTAGTAGGTGATGATCTTATGAATACCATGAGATTCAGGGATGGGATGGCATACATCATACAATCATAGGTTAATGTATTTAGGTTGACTATAATTTTTGTAATCATCAACCAGGACCTAATTATAGAGAAGAATATGAGGAAATCAGATGGTGTGAGTGGGGGAAATTCAGACCCTAAATCTATCATTGGTTTTTCTAGTGGGAGAAAGCAACTTTTTTAGGCTACTTACAGAGGTAGAAGTAGTCGGGCTCCTTATGCTGATAGTTTCTTAATATGTCATCAGTGTAAGAAGATAGGACATAGAAAAAACTAGTGATTAAGATAACTAGTGGAATGAATAGGCTGTAAAAGGAATGGGAATATCTGACACTTCTGTAGAACTTTTCCATTAGTTCCTAGAGAGCAGATATCTACACCTACTTGATGTTCAGGATCAAGTCCTATAATATCTCTCTAGGAAGGCAGCTAGAATACCACCATCTATTCAGGATGAGGTGGTGGTCCAGGAAGAGGTAGTCAAACTCATGAATATATGTTCCAATAGAGTAGGAATGCTTATGGTAGTCAGGCAGTGACTTAGGGCCAAGGTACATATTATTTAAATGCACTCCAGCCTATGCTGGAGGAGTAGAGCACCAGACATTATACAATTTGAGGTACTATTCTAGTAACCTCCACTTTAGTGTCGTCTTTATTTGACAGAGGGCATGTCTTACTTTTTTATAGCTGAGATAATCAAAAAGATACTAGGCCTTAAGATCAAACACTCTTATGGAATTATTATTCTTGATACCCCATTAGGTATCCGATAAAAGGACTTTCACCATTATAAGGATTGTCCCCTTGAGAAAGGAGGATACCTCTTCATATGTAATCTCTTCATCATTTATATGATGGGATTTGATGTAATAATTAGGATAAAATAGTGAGTTTCCTATTGATACCATATAGTCTACTATCATTGGAGGGTATCATTTTCATCACCAAAGGATGGTATTCATGTGCATAAGTGAGAATTGGATATTCATATGAAACGATATAGAACCGACCATTAGAGGCTGGTTAGTGTGATTGATTAGATCTCTAGTATTTTACTGATCAATTAGGTGTTACAAACCATTTTTTTCTTCATATAGTGAATCATTTTATGGAGATATTCCCCGATGACTTCTCTGGGATACCTATAGTTAGAGAGGTATAGTTTACTATTGATATTGTACTTGGATAAGAACTAGTAAAATTTCCTCCTTATAGGATGGAACCTATGGAACTTATGGAACACAAGAAACAATTGGATGATCTAGAGGCTAAAGTATTTAGATGCCACAAAAATTATCCTTAGGGTTCACTGGTACATTTTTCCAAGAAGGAAGATGGTACCCTCAGTCTTTTCATGGATTACCATCGATTGAACCAAATCATTGTAAATAATCAGTATCCACTACCTCGAATAGACAACCTATTTGACCAGCTCTGAGGAGAAAGAGTGTTTTCAAAGATAGATTTGTTTTCTGTCTATCATCATGTGGATTTTAGTTGATCATACATACCTCACATAGATTTCAAGAGTAGTTATGGTCTATAAAAGTACCTAGTCATGTCATTCGGCCTCACAAATAGACCTACAGTCTTTAAGGCTCTAATGAATCAGGTTTTTTCACCCGTATTTCCAATCATTCATGGTAGCCTTTGTGGATGACATATTAGAGTATTCAATATTTAGAAACAACCATGAAAAAAATCTTGATATCTCATTGAAAACATTAAGGTAGAACTATATTTAGAGAAATATTATAAAATGACCCATTTGAATCGACAAAGTGCACTTCCTAGGTCATGTCATCTCAAAAGTCAGGAGTTTCAATAGATCCAAGAGATATAGTTTCCTAGGATAATCCGAATAACATATTTTTCATACATAGTTTCTTGAAGATATCTAGATATTACATGCGATTCGTTTAGGATTTCTCACACCTAGAAATGTTACTTATGGTCTTGACAATGAAGAGTGAGAAAATTTATATAGTCAGAATCTTTTGAAGTATCCTCTCTATAGTTGAAGGGCAGCTTTCCTTCAATTCAGATACTAATTCTTTTTGGATCTATGAAGGATTTATACATTCTATTGTGACACACCAGCTTTCAAAATTGGTTTTGTTATGATATAAGATGAGCGATTCATCGCATACAGGTCTCATCAGTTGAGGCATCATGAACGTGATTAATTGAGGCACGACCATGCTCTAGATGATTTAGTTCATGCCTTGTGCAGTTGAAGACACTATTTAATTGGAAAGAAATTTGTGGTGTTCATATATAAAAAAATACTAAATTACAACTCTACATAGTGAGATCTAAATCTCAAGCACTGTCGGTGGGTTGAGTAACTATAGTCATTTGATTTTGAGCTTTCCTACATGTCTGGTAAGGACAACACATTAGCCTATTCCTTAATCCAGAAGACTTAGATACATGGATTATAGGAGGCTAGTGGTGAGTGTCAGCTCATGGACTTATTATTTGAGATAAAAATTGAGGTTCTGGAGGATCATGGTTAGACTATCCTCACATCCTTAGCAATGACCTCTACCCTTTTTGAATGGGTAAGAATGAGGTAGCTTTTTGATCCCGAGGGCCTTTTCCTTTGGGAAAGTGTCTTAGATGATAATAAATCATCTGGTTGGACCATGGATGAGAATGATACTTTACTATTACATGGATGTGTATGGGTTTCAACAGACATCGGAGAAGAGATGGTGTAAGAATTTCATGCCTCTGCATGGGTAGTTCACCCCATTGTGACCAAAATGTATTGAGTTTTACATCGTCAGTATTAGTGTCCTAGTATGAAACACGATATTTCTGGCTTTATCACTTGATGTTCTACCTATCAATAGGTGAAGGTGGAACATCAACATATGATAGGGGTTTTACATCCGTTTTCCATTTTTGAGTGGAAATGGGATGATGTTTCTATAGATTTCATTATTTGTTTACCCTAATCACCTTGTCTAAATGATAAAGTGTGGGTTTTCATTGATCATTGGATAAAGGCTGCACATTTTTAACCTATGTGAGAGACCTTCTTGGTAGATGAACTTGGGAGGCTGTACATTAGGAAGGTTGTACGTCTTCATAGATCTCCTCATTCTATATTTTTTTGAAAGATACACCCACTTTACATCCTAGTTCTTAAAAGGGTTAAATAAGTACTTAGGAAAACAAGTTATTCTGAGCATGAACTATCACCCTTAGACCGATGGATATATAGAACACACGATTCAGGTGTTATAGGACACGATCCATGAATGTATCCTTGAATTTGGGGGTTCTTCAGAGAAACACATACCCCTTGTAGAGTTCACTTATTATAACATCATTCAGGATACCATCAAGATGGATCCTTATGAACCCTTATATTCTAGGCCTTTATGATCACTTTTTTAATGGCTAGAGGTCGGGTAGGAAACTTTTCTTGGACCTTGTATCATTTAGGAGACTATAGAGCAGGTCCAGTTGATCAGAAAGTGCATGATGATAGCTCAGTCCAAACCTCAGTCATATTCCAACTGACATTGAAAACCTCTTGAGTTTGTGGTCGGAGATTAGGTTTTCTTACGATTTTGTCCCATAATGGGCCATAAACATATTCAAAGCTATGGAAGTCTCTCACCTATATTTTTTTGAACCCTTTGAGGTTTTTAATCAAATCAAACCAGTAGGTTATTAAATAGTACTTCCTCAGATATACTGGTCAATGCATTGTGTCTTTCAAGTATCATATCTTCACCATTGTTTTCTAGACCTTTCACATGTTTTTCATCCAAATGAGGTTGAGTTGGAAATGGATGCTTCCTTTGAGGAGTATCCAGTTTCGATTGTGGATCAGAGTGTAAAGAAACTCTAAGGAAGTTCAGTACCTTCGTTATGGGTTCCATTGTATCAAAACCAAGTTCAGGATGAGACACGGGAGTGGGAAACTGATATACGAGCTCTGTGGATGAAACCCTTTTCCAATGATACCTCTTTACCCTCGAAAAGAAAACCTCAAGGATGATTTTCCTTAAAGAGGTGAGGTTTTAATGACCCTTATTTTTAGGAAGGTACAAATCATTTGTTTTGTTTGGTAAATTCATTTAAATGAAACTTATTATGTTACCTAAATGAATCATGGAGGTTAAGAGGGGTGTCTGGGGCTTTTTCGGACCCCAGAACCCTAATAATTTCGAAAACAGACTGGGATGCTAAATTAGTAGAAACAATACATCCTAGACCACGTGGTTTCTTCAAACTATGTGGGGGTACGATCGAGGAGAAATAGGGTCTATAGATTTTGTCTACAACTGTGTGACCCTAGGTGCAAAACTACGTTCAATTGTAAACCTCTTTGATATAAAAAATTCAGACTGTTGGTGCACGGTTTGTCCAACTGTGTGGCCAAAATGTACCCCCAATTTTTCGGGTAAAATTATTATTTTACCCTTAAGGAAATTATAATTAATTTCTTCTTTATCGTCTTCATTAAAGATAATTATCTCTACCATTTCTCTCTCATGATCTCACTTCTCCTCTTACTCTAGGTTTCTCAATATCTCTCTGATCCAAAGTATGAATCGAGTTCTGAAGGAAGCATTGGATAGATAGAGGTATGCTCTCGATTCCTATTTCTTATATTATAATTTTATATTTGTATCTATTTTTCTATTTAGGTGAAATATATTTTTCCCTATTTTTAGGTTGTTGGACTATTTCTTTGATCTCTACCAATCTAATTCGAATATGAGGTTTCCATAGAATGAGGAGTCGTCAAAAACCCTATGTTAGGTGGTATAGTTATTTTCCCCAAAATTTATAGAGTTTTTAGTAGCTTCATTATTGTGCTACATGCCAGATTTTGTTTGCATCACCTTAAAATTGATTTCTTCATTCTAAATCTATATATGCACTTTGGTATACTTACATGATCATTTTTATTTTAATTAAGGATAATAAACTTGATCATTGACACTTCTTGGGTATTTCAACTTGAAATAACACTTTATAATTAGTTTTTTTAAATTTCTAGAAGACATCCTAAGTGTTTGGGATATAAATTAAATTACCTCATTTATTTAAATGTTGATTGAACCCAAGGAACCTCTTAAGTTCTTAGACCAACTTATTAATGGAATTTCCCTTATAGGTAATTTTTTAATTGATAATGGTACCGTCTAAGTGCTTTATTGAACAATGAAATGGAATTTCCATGTTCTAATTTAACTAAATGGGTTATATCAAATTTAATAGATTGATTCATGATGGTTGTCCTTACCTAAATGAATTAAATGGACTAATTGATTAAAATTTAATGGGTGGAAATACTATGGCGCTTTTTATGTTTTTGTTAAATGTGAATTGAAGTACCCTTGGTTATATTTGGGCTTGGCGAATAAAATACATGAGAGGTGATACCTTGTGGATATTATTATATATATGATTAAGCCTTTGATATAGGTTGTGTAATGATGGTTAAGGGTTCTATTGGTATTGACATTTCACACTCCCTTACATCGAGTGTTGAGCATGATGGCTCACACCGTTGACATTATTCAGAAAGTGGGCATAACACACCACGTCCCTTATTTCGGGTGTTGGCATGAAAACACACCCTACATATCAAAAAGTTGAGCATAATGTTTCTCACTCATCATGGGATGTAGGGAATGTACCCTTTTGTTTGAGATTATAGGATCATTTTTTCTGGTTATGGATGACTGAAATATGCCTTGGTCCAGCCGACACCTAGTATTCGAGGAATATATCTACTTAAGTTTTTCTTATACATAGTCTATATAGGTGGATGTAGTATATAACTATTATATATATATATATATATATTCTTACTATATATATAGTTACTGATCAGAAAATTGTTTCAGCCATGAGCTAAAGTAGGTAGAGTCGACAGGTATCATTTAGGAACTTAGGCAGGATGAAACTTTTTTATTCAGAATTGTTGATCGTTTATTTATACCAGTACATTTTTAGCTATAATCACTACTTAGATTACATCTAGACATCATTGGTGGTGGCCTACTATTAGTTTTTCGCACACCCTACTCAGAGAACCTCTATTACCTGAGTAGATTACTTGTATTCATGTATATATAAGGGAAACCAAACTACTACTGATATTTGATATGCTTAGATTATATATGAAGCATAAGAGTAGAGGACCGAGCATATGCTTGAGATGCTAGTAGAGAATCCTTTTTTTCTTTTTTTCTTTTTGTATAACATTCTGTATATGTCTGTCACATGTTACCCTTATACATCCACATTCCATGAATCAATTTATATGACAATTCTTACTGGATTTTTGATATTATTATTTATTTTTCAGTTATCAATGCTTCTATAGTTTATTATTATATATTTTTTATGTGATTCCATTTCGTAGGGTTAATGGTCTATCCATTTAGTTTCTATTTATACCATGCTTCATCCAGTGTAATATTATTATTGTTATATATTTTTTCACTCTAATATGAGGGTATATTCTCCCCATTGTACCACCATTACACCCTTGCGACTAGTCAGAAGCCTTTGGTATATAGGGACTCGCACATGAGACCATGTTACGCATCATCTCGGGGCCCTAGTTGAGAGGACACTGGGTCAAGATGTTATAGATAATAGTGATATGTTTAAAGTCTTTTTTATTATTATTTCTACAAATAATATGAGTAGAGTTTTGGAACTTTATCTGATAAAATTTATATAAATAAATAAATATTATATTTATTAATATCTAATTATTTTATAGAAAACCAATATCCTTCACCATTGACTTTTAAATATCATGTTACGTGGACATTATAGTCATAAGGATACAATTACCATTCTCATCACCCCTAAGTTTTCCAGTCAAGAAATTTGAAGGGATTTATGCAGGTGTTCTAATTTCCAACTGCATTAACTCAAAGTTCCTTAATGTAATGTGTGGAATCCATAATCCAAAAAATCAAAAAATTGTATTTCTAAAAACTTTTACTCTTAGCTACACCAATCCTTATTTGGAAGTAAAACCTTGATGTGAACTAAATTAAGTCAACCCAAAACCTCAAGTTAGAATTACCCGATAATTGAAAGAACCCCAAATTTGGCTAGTCAGGCACTTTGAACTATGGTTCAATTTTAATTGAAGTAATGGAAGGATATAACAACTTCCTATATATCATTGGGGGATTTTATCTTTTATGTGAAAATTTCCAATTAATATCTTTGTTTCATTCTTTTTAATTTTAATTGGATTTACTTAATTGGTTAACCATATCTTAGAAAATGTTTACACATAAGTCAATTTATTTTAGTTATATCTTATATGCTTGTTAATTCATTAATTCACGTTATCTTGACAAAATATTCATAAATAAATAACCATGAAACTTGGAAGAAATAAAATAATAAAGAAGTATAATCTAGATATTTTACTAATGGTTTTTTTATCTAGTAAATGATAAAATAACCATTGACCTAAGAGAAAAATACCTTGAACCATTTATGGGTTGGGTTGCATATTTCAACTTGTTCAGCTATGTATCTATCTTGGATTGGTTTCACCTTGGTTCCAAACTTGAACCACCTCCACTATAATGGGATATTCATTTATTACTTTTGAGTTTACTCACATATAGACAAGGGAACCAAAATATTGGTTAAAGGGTTTAAATAAAAGAAACAATGGTCATGTAGGTCTTTACAAAATGATAGGATAGATGAAACGAAATCCAACAATTTAATTAAATAATAAATTAAAATTACCAAATCACATATAAAGGAATGGTATAGGCTCATGATCATCCACATGGATGAAATGAATTATGTCTTTACTAAAATTATCATTCAATTATAATCATTCTTATTTAAGATAAATCATTCTAGAATCAATTAATTATATTATTTAATTAATCAATTATTTTATCTTAATTCTTATAAAAATTTTATTAAGGTTAAAATCCACCATAATATTAAACAAATTAAATGTATTTATTTAAAATTAACTGTGTACAAAAAAATGTACCTTAGAGGAAACATAGTGAGTACCCTTCCAAACTACCCAATGTGTATTATACTTGTATACTGTTTACTTTTTCATTATGTGGAATACTTAACTTATCACATAGTTTTATGGTGTCTACTATCAACTTAATGACTACATGAAACACATGGTATTTACATAACATGTTATGTTTCAGTGCTCATAGAGTAATACCTATAATATGACTTATACATGATATGCAGATCCAAACGTTACACAAAAATAATTATACTTATATATACATACATACATACATACATACATACATATATATATATATATATAACACGTTAAATGGAATGTATTATCAAATTAATGACCAGACATGACACATGTTCATAAGGTTTACATAGTATAATAAATAAAATTTTAATTATTTATATTTTAGTAAAAGTGACTGGTATGTATATTTCAGTTTACATGGTGTGTATTATTCTCACCATCTATTCATGAAAAACTCCTAGGGACGTGGTGTGTGACCATGCCCTAGAAAATACCAGATTATAAGGAATATACATGGGAAACACAAAGTGTGGTCTCTAAGGTACATGGTCACTAGTACATGGTGTGTGCCACTGGGTTACATGGAATGTACTCTTGTGTGGTTCGACCAGACCCATCAACAAATCCGTATGAGATCTCCGAATCTATTTAATTAATAAAATAAACTGATTTTACTATATTAATGAGAAGAAAAATTAAGAAATAAGATATCATGATTCAAATTAAAGAGTTATTAAAATGGAATTGAAAACTAATGAAAATACATAAATCAATTAATGATATTTAATTAATTAAAAATAATTATGCGACCCCTATGATATCACTTGTAGGTTTCGGGCATAAAAGAAGCATCAGATATGGAATTCACAACATTGTTTTTTGTCATGATGATTATTTTTATGGTATATACATGACAATAAATTCCTTGATCAATGGATTTGAATGAAATAATACATGTAATGGATATATATTGAAACCAAAGTGTAGGGTCACCACAATTTATATATAATTAATTTAAGTAATTACAGAATTAACTTACATGAAATTATTTCTTTGTTGATAAATATCACAAAATATCTACATCGTATCATGGTTGTTTTGTAGAAATCAAGAATAGATTCCCAATAGTGGTGATCCACATGTGTTCCAAGAACCTCAAAACTTCCCTGTAGTAATATCTAGAAACTAGCATGGTATATCCTAATGCTTGTGTCATTTTCCCTTGATCGACTTGAGAACTGTTTCAAGGAAGGGTTCTATACAATCTCTCTATACTTGAGAGTGGTGGTGGAGGAGTATCACTTTCCATTCTTGAGAGTGTTCTTAGAGAAGGCCCTCTCTAGGGATTTGAAGGGATTATCCCTAGATCACATTTAATATATAATGAAAATTAATTACCTCTCTTAAGAAAAAAATATAATTGGGTTTATATATAGCTAGAGTGAGAATATAATAATTTCACATGTACCCTACATAATTTCTATAATCCCTATAAAATCCAATTTCTATATTAATAATAATAATATTATTTCTTAATAGGCTCTAAAACCGTGAATTAAATTAAATATTATTTATTCAAATAATATTCAATATATATTATTTCTCACCAGACTATTAAACATGATATGCTATTCCTCCATAATATTAATCTAGCCTTGAATAATGACAATTTATTTGATAAATAAATACCACTACATTATTCACCAATAAATAAATAAATATTTTTATTAAATAAAAATAAAATAAATATTTATTAAATATTATACTCACATGATATTCTCTTGAATAACTGGTGACAAAATATTTGTGATTAAGAAAACATTAATAATTATTAAACCATATGCGAGCATAATATTTATTCAACTTGTTAAGTAATAAATAATAATATATTATTCAACCGAGATTCTGGATATACTTAGTGTGTGACTCTCTAGGCCTTTTTCTCAATGAAATTAGGTGATGTAACCTAAATTTCAAGTCTATCATCTAGAAACATATCAAGCCACCCATAGAGAAAGAAATTAATGTCGCAATGAAATAATACCTCATATGGATGCTTACTGTGGAATATAATATATTTATTGTGATATATACTATCAAGTAGGTTGCATGTGGTTCCATCAACCTATGTGCTTGATTTATCTTTCTTTGACTTCCCAAAAATTTATCTTTCCAATAAAACACCATGACCATGGATTTATATATGTTATATAATTTCCATCAAAGGTACTAAGATATCAACTTCTATTAAAGAATATAAGGGAAAAATATTTTCTCACATTATTTATTAATGAAATATTACTTGTGACACACCCAACGTGTCCTACCTCATTGTGAACATATGTCATCATGGTTTTCATCAATACATCAAAGTACACGACTTATAATACTCATTAATTATAATCTTAAATTGTAATAATAAATACAAACATTATCAGAAAAGAATATCCAATGACACATATAAATATGGATTTCCTACTTCTGGGTCTTGTTTTCATAGTTTCATACACTAGAAATTACCAAGGGAGTACACCATGGGAAAGTTCTTAAAAGTCTTATGATTCTACACCCCAATATCTTGTCTCATTTGTGTTTCTAAAATGATATCATCTGTCTATAGAAAATATATTTAAGAATACTTTCATAGAACTTCTAGGTTATCATCATAACGGGGAACTTATATAAACTTTAAGCATGAAAAATACTCTTAGAACATTATCACAAACTATATCATATATAAGAACAATCACAATGTGATAATGAGTTTATTAATATTCAAAATAATGAATATAGGTTACCATAAAGTACACAAAAGTTGGTTCTATGGCACCAAATCTAACACTGTGAAATTATTAAAAATTAAAAATTAATTTCCAACATAAAAATAATAATATTATCTTCAAAATATACATTTTTATTCATTCATAACATTATTTGTTTCTCTATTGGGACACATAATATATATTTAAAACTAACATATTGATACTTTGTAAATTTATTTGATTTAAATATTATATAGTTAATTTTCATGGACAAGTGTCTATTAAAAAATAAATTTCAATCCAAATGTGATAAGGGTTTAACTAGACTTATACAGTAAGAATTAGAAAGGAAAATTATGTCCTTATAATTTAGTTTAACCTAAATTTACCAGATTGACCCTTTGTTGAGGTGCTATATTTTACTAAGGTTACTATTCATAATGACAAAAAATAAAAGGGACCTATTTATGAAATTTGGAACTATTGATTCTAAATATAGAATCCTTTTTTTAAAATTAAATTTCCATAACTAGTGGAAATTAATTTAAGATTAACATGTAAAACACAGTGAAAAAATATTTTCAAAAGGATGTCTTTTCAAGAATAAAAATGGGTTATAACAAATTCAAGTATAAATTTCATTCCAAAGACTATAATTTGATTAATTTTAATTAAAAGAAACTAATGAAATTATAAAACTAATCCAAAATAGAATTGTAATTTTTAAATACTTTAAAATAAAATACTGGTTTCAATAAAAATCCGTATTTTTCACTATTAATTTAAAAATCAAAATCTTCAAAAAAATATCAAAATTTCACCATAATATCATCTTGATATTCCAATTTCAAAAATTATATTATTTTAATAAGAAAAATTTATAAAATTTCTATTAATTAATGATAATATTTTCTCACAAAAATCAATAAAATGTTTTTTTGAATAAAAGGTATTTTTGAAGAACAAAACGACTTTACTAAAAGTTGAGTGATTGTTTACTAAGAATTAATCAATTAATTTATATTGAGTAGGGAATTTATATATATATTTCATAAATTAGTTAATATTACTCATACCCACCAATTTAATGGCTATTTAATAATAGCCATATTTAAATAATAACATTTCATGGTTCGTTTAGGCTTGGTGTTGCGTATAATGAAATATATCCTAGAAATTAAATTTAATTGAGAAAAAATCATAAAATATCAAAGTGTTACGCTACTCCACCTAATAAATTTCATCCTTTTAATTTGAACTTCTTATTAGTAATCATGGGTTTTACATTTTAAAATTCCTCTTTTTAAAGCCACATCGTAAAAAGGGTTAACAAAAATTCCTTTTTAAAAAAGAAGAAATAGAGATATGAAGGTCATTTAAAATAATAAAAACTAGTTTTATGAAAAGAAGAACATTAGTGGGAAGCTAAAATATGGGCATGGAAGAGAAAACTAACACCCAATGACTGATAGAGAGTGATATAGAACATGGTCAGGAGAAATTTAATGACAAAAAATCCATAAATATACGTTGGGTGAAGATACTATTAAATCATTAGAAATTAAGTTAAAAGGCTAAAATTTTATTTTAAGATCATTTTCCTAAAGTTGATGTATTGTTTTACTATCATGATAGAGAACATGATAAAATATATTTGATTTATTTTCATATCATAGGCACTATTTAATCCTTTGGTTATAATTCAATCAATTTCCACTTCATATCTTACTCAAATAAATAAATATCCAAGATAATGTTTTTCAGCTGAAAGAACTAAAATTAAAATTTAACAGATCAAAATATTCAATAAAGAATGAAAATTCACTCTTTTGTAAATATATATATATATAAAAATATTATCACATGTTTGAAATATGATAAATCATATTTTAACATCAAACAATAATACCCAATGTTTAACTTAAATGATTCTATAAGAATTTAACTTTAAAAACCATATAAAATATGTCTGAAGAATTTTTAAAAAAAATAAGCTCACTAGATTTAAAAAAGCAACATAACATTAATCTCCCAAACAATATCTCTTTACATCACATACCAAATATGTGAACGCATGAATCATATATTCTCTTAAAATATAGTATTTACCATAAATACTTAATGAAAAAAATGAATGCTTAAAAAATTAACTCTCTCGTAATTCCTTAAGTAAAATAAAATATTATTGAATATATTCCATAAAATCAAAAATTTAGCCAACCAATTCATCATAAAATCACTAATAAATCCTAAATTCATCAATATTATCCAATTCACTTTATCAAAGTAAATCATTTATTTATCCCAACTAATCATTATTCACTTATATTGAATTAGTTAAACATTTCATTTCTCTTTAGCAATTAATTGCTCTACATCCTTCTTTTCCAAGCCTAAAAAATCTCCTCATTCATTTTAGACATTCTCTCAAGAGCTCCTTCCCACATTATTTCCCTAAATAAAATTAAACATTCATTCATCTGTGGTCATTACTGCATAAAATTTCATAAAATCCCATATTCATTTTATTTTATGCACTCAAAAACTCATCAAAGTTTTATATTGTTAATCACATATCAAGATATTTTATTAGTATAATCACAAGTTTTCTCTTTGTAGTTCTTATTTAATTTAGTCGATTATGAGGAAAATCATTCTTGTTTCCATGATATTCATCTTTAATATGAATCTTATAGTTTCTATCCATTATCTAAAACCTAAAACCATAGTGTGAGAAACAATAATCAGAGTGAGAAACTACATAATCATGAAACTTTTATAGTATATCTAAATCAGGACACTTTCTTTTCATCATATGACACCTTATGTTTAACCTAGTTTATCTATGATTTTTTTTCAAATCCTTCCTAATGATTCCTAAGGAAAATGTGAATTAATCCAAGTGTATCCCTCGAGAGTGTCAAAATTGGTGTGTACTAAAGGAACACTCACTGTGCACTAGAATAATGGATGATATATACTCGAACAACTATTTAAAAGGTTATTACCCCAAGATGTATCTCCTCCAAAACAATGCCCACTTACAATATCCAAATAGGGACTTATTACTAGGAAAACCACATTATCTCTTCCTTACAAAGAATTTTGGATTTTATCCTATTCTTAAAATTATCCCCACAGTTTTAATTATAGTTTTATAAACCTAATATCCAAATATTTACTATACCAATTCAATGATACCAATTATAAAGACCCAAAATTTTCATACATAAATATTACATCTTCTTAGATGAATATTCAATACATTTCATAGACATGCACCTGAGGACCATAAAGGATTTGTTTCTTTAAAGAATAGATACCCAATATTATTATTTTGTGAAAGATATTTAGAATTAACCACAAAGATCTTCCTATTTATTACTATTTAAAGACAAACCCTACTTAAAATCAAGACACCCTCTTTTCAAAAGGATTCATTTTTAAGTATAAATTTTTTTTATACCAAATTCAAGTATAAATTTAATTCTAAAGACTATAATTGGATTATTTTTAATCAAAATAAACAAATTAAATTTTAAAACTAATAAAAAATATAATTTTACTCTGTAAATAATTTAAAATAAAATAAAATTGTATATAAAAATCAATATGTTTCACTATTCATTGAAAATTAAACTTTTCAGAAAAATATAAAAAATTACCCATTAAATTTTTTTGATATGATGATTTACAAAAAGATATAATTTTAATAATATAATATTTATAAGAGTTATATAATTCAATTATAATATTTTTTCACAAAAATTAATAAAAACCATTTTCGAAGAAATCATATTATTAGAGAATAAATTGACTTTACTAAAAATGGGGTGATTATTTACTAAGACTTTATCAATAAATTTATATTTAGTAAGAAATATATATATATAGTTCATAAATTAGCTAGTCCTATTCATATCCACCTACTTAATGACTGTCATATAAGGTTCATATTTAAATAATAATATTTCATGGTTCGTTTAGGATTGGTGTTGTGTGTAACGAAAGATATCGATGAAATTGAATATAATTAAAGAAATTCATAAAATATTAGGGCAATAAATTTCCCCCTCCACCACATTTAATAAATTTCATCCTTAAAGTTTTAACTTGTGCTCAGTAATCAAGGTTTTTACATTTGAAAATTCCTTTTTGGAAAGCCACATCATAAAAAGGGTTAATAAAACATTCTCTTAAAAAAAGGGAAAGGGAAATAAAAAGGTCATTTGAAATAACACAAACTTGGTTTCTGAATAGGATAACATTAGTGATAAGTGGAATCATATACATGGAATAGAAAAATAATACCCATGTAATAATAGAGATTGATAGAGAACATAGTCAGTTGAAAGTAAAAGACCACAAAACCATAATTCTATGATGGGTGAAGAGACCATAAAATCATTATAAATGAAGGTTAAAATCAGAATTTTATCTCAATATCCTTTTTTTTGAAATTTTTATATTGTTTTAAAATCATTATAGATAACAAGAAAAAAGTATCCTTTATTTATTTCCATATCATAATCATAATTTCATCATTTGGTTGTGTTTTGATCAATTTTAAAATCATCTCTTACTCAAAGAAATAAATATCCAGGATGCTTTTTTCAATAAATATCACTAAAATTATCTTTTAATAGATCAAAAGATGCATTATAGAATAAAAATCCACTCCTCCTATCTATAGATATTTATCAAAACCAAAAATATTAGCATGGGCTATCCAATATGAAAAATATCATTTTAAGCTCAAAAAATAACACCAAATGTTCAAATTAAACCATTACATAAGTAGTTAAACTGAAAATCCATCTCAAATATGTTTGGAAATTTTAAAAATAAAAAAATAAAGAAATAATCTCACTATATTTTAAAAATCAACTTAAAATTAATCCCCCAAACAAAAGTTATTCAGGTCACATAGCAATTATGTGAATACCTTGATCATATGTTCTCCTAAAACATGGTAATTACTATAAAAAAATAATGAGAAAATTTATGATTTAAAAAATTAACTCTTTTATCATTCCTTAATAAAATAACATATTATTGAATATATTCCATAAATCCAAGAATATAGTAAACCACTTCATCATCAAATCAATACTAAATTTCAAGGTCATAAATACTATTCAATTTACTTTATAAAATTAAATCATCTCTTTATCCCAACTAATCATTATCAAATCAAAATCAAGAATATATTAAGGGTTATCTTTACCTTATTTATGTGTTCTCCAAAAATATCGTGTTACTAGTAAATATTTTTTCTTCATCATCTGTATCATATGCTGGAAAATCCATAACAAAAAAACTATTGTAAAGTAATATTTAGATGATTCATGATTCTTATAATCCATAATATCATCTATAAACCACTTCTATGTCATAATTCATGAATTCAAATACATAAAAACTTTAATCATTCCTCTTACTTCACAAACCACTAACCAAGATTCATCATCCTATAGTTTTATCCTTTCATGTGTCATTTTCATTATCGTCATCATCAAAAATGAAACCATTAATCATACAAACTTTTTGATCCCCTTCTCATGATTTCCCAAGATGACATATATTTCCATAATTACCATAGTTTCATCATTTAAATAATTAAACCTTCAATGATACATTATGGAAACCATTATTCACATCTATTTCATTAATCAAACCTTTCACTTCTACTTTGTAATTACTAGCTCTATATATTTATTTTCTAAAACCAAAACATATCCAAATTCATTTGATAAATTCTACTTGGTTCTACTTTCAAAATTCTTAACATGATGAATATTTAATATTCAATCCCCTATGGTCATTACCACATTAAATTTAATAAAATTCAATCTTTGGTTTATTTGATGTGTCAGGAAAATCACCAATTCTTAAGTTATTAATCACATATTATGATAATAAAAAGGTTTAACCTTAAAGTTACTATTTAATTTAGTTTATAATGATTAAAATCATTGTATTTTCCATAAAATTAATCATTTATATGAATTCTCATGGTTCCAACCATTTTCTAAAATAAAAAAACCATAGAGTGAGAAAAAATAATCGTAGTGGGAACCCATATAATCATGAAAAATTTATAGTATGTCTAAATAATGATGCTATATTTTCATCCTATAAAACATTAGGTTTAACCTAGGTTATACATGATCATCATATATTAAAATAATTTGTAATTGTACAATAAGAAAATTTTAAATAACTCAAGATACCCCCCTAGAGTGTCAAACCATGTGTGTAGTAAGGGTACACTCATCATGCAACAGAATGATGGATGAGATATACCTAACCAACTCTTTGTGGGGTTATTAGCCCTAGAGTAATCTTCTCTAAAACAATGTTTAACTACAATATATAGATAAGGATTTATTACCAGTAAAACCACATAATATATTCCTAATAAATAATTTATGATATAATCCTATACATAGAATTATCCTAAGGGGTTTTCACCAGATTTTTGTAACCCTAATCTATAAATATTGACTCAAACTATGCTCTAATAACAACTATAATAAACTAATATTTTCATACATAAATAATATATATTTTTATAGGAATATTCAATACATTTCATAAAAACATTCCCAAGAATCGTAATTGTTTAGTGTATTTGGAGACTAGATACATAATATTCTTATTTTTTCAAAGATATTAAAAATATCCCAAAACATATTTTCATTTTATACTCTTCATATACATACCATACTTAAAACCATTCTTCATAACTTGGTGACATGAAACATAAGAAAAGGTCATATCATATGCTTAGTAAGGGTCAACATAGGAGATATCAATCGATGATCATATAAAAGAATAAGATATGTATAAGGGTATGATGATCACAAATATAACATACAAAGTTAATAACAAATATTTCAAAGATCATAAACATGATTCATGGTTTATCATTTCAAAATACATGAATCATAAGATTGATAAAACATCATAAATCAATTATGAACCATAAGTTCATGTTATAAAAGTGTATCACCCTCATAAGTATAGAAATCATTTTATATATCAGGGTTAACCACCAAGACCATCAAATAATAATTTATCAAGAATCAACACCTATTTCTTATAGTTTATCAATCACATTATCTTGTTTCCCATAGAGGATCAAGCATATAAACTTGTCTTCCAAAGGGGAACAAACACATCAACTTTTTTCCCTTAACGGATAAAGCACATCAACTTGTTTCCCATAGTTTTCTCATTATATATAAAAAATTACCTAATAAATTAGATGGTTATATAATTCTAGGACCACCAATTTCATAATGTAAACCATACATATTCATTCCACAAGATCATAAAACATTCATCATATCATCATAGCATAACCAATGGAAAGTAAACACGTTTTGTAAACATCTCATCATCGTAATCATAAAATATCCATAAAAATAATAATTATGGTATAGTTGGATTATATACCAAGTCAATAATAATTAAAATCAAGTATTTTATCATAATTTAATATTCCTTTAAAAGTTTATAAGAACATTTCTTGAGGAAAACACACTTTTTATTTTGGAATCACTTTTTCTATATCTAAAAAATTTCCAATATTTTAAGGATTGAATTTTCTTTTAAATGAACCTAAAAATATTTTAAATAAATATTCAAATCATTGTGTATTCATGATGATGGTAAATTTTATTCATGTGGTATAAGATAAAAGAAACCATTCTTTGCACACTTTTATAAAAAAATCAAAAATTTCCTTATCCAGAAAATTATTAGAAGATTCATTTTAAACCACTTTTTAAAATTATATCATGGTTAAAAATTAATTTAATAATAATGTTGAAATATCAAAAAAAATTATTTAATATATTTTGAATACATAAATACAGAAGGAAAAGTGTTTTCGACTGAATAGAAAAATAAAGATGGTTTTCTTTGGAAACAATTATTTTGATATGTTGAGTACTTAAAGTGAAGAAAATGACAGAAAACATTTATTCTTAATATGTAACCAAATGACAACATATATTTAATGGATTTATTAGATACTTATTATATAATTTCCCTCAATTGAAATTCAATCATAAATAATCATGATTAATAATAGGATTGAAACATAAATCTCTTACCACTTTGATGTCTTTTAAATCATTAATAACCATAAAATAATAGAATTAAATAAAATTTTAAATGTAATTAAAACAAGTATATTAATGATATAAAATGTAAAGGGGGAAGTATATACACCACAAAAAATAAATGAGTGGTGAATATAGCATATGTATCCCAGAAATAAAAGTGAGACTAGAAATCCCTTACCTCAGGTACGAATTCCTTCATACATGTTAAAATATTCTATATAATAAATTTAGATTTATTATAAATATATTAAAAACCATAATAATATATATAATATCTTATATTATTTACTTATGACCTTTTAATTCCCATTTATTGACAATTATTTATTAAAATCAATGTTCTGGAAGATAACTTCTTTGTTTTTCATATATATTTTGGTTCAGTAGTTTTGGTACTTTTATATCGACCATAGTTACATAATCTCAAGAATTTTTTTCATGATATAAATATAATATATATTCATTATATATATATATTCATCTGTAAAGTTATTAGATAGAAAAATTAATCACACCATTCATAGAGACGATAGGTCGTATGTATGCAAGAATGTTGTTTTGACATTTCTATGGATGGGAAAAAGGTAAATAATAATTCAAATTTATTGTAACATAATTTTATTATATACATAATATATATACATTAAATATATCCTTATTAAAATCAATGTAAAATGGAAATGAAAAACAAATCATATCGCTTCTTTAAGACAGTAGTCCACACGTATGCATGAGCGACATTATTATTTTCCAACAGATTGGAAGGTAAGAAGGTGGATATGATATTATCATTCAAGAAAAATAATTATGTCATAAATATAATATATATAAACTTTAAATTAATCATAATAACCCTCAATTAAATCTCCTCATTGAAAACTAATTGTATCACTATGTGGAGACGGTAAGTCGTACAAACGCACAAGAATAATTTCACTACCATTTGAAGAAAAAGAGGGAGAATAAAGATAGTTTAATTATAATAATATAATTTAATTATATTTAGGATATTTAATTTATTAATTATTGAAAAATATAATATATTTATAAGGGATATAATAATAATTAAAAAGGAATTGATCTGTTAATTGGATTACCTCTTCTTTAAAACAACTCTTTTAGATATCCTCTTATTGACCCATGGGTCGGTCTTTTAGGAGGAAAAGAACCTATAGAATGTGGATAAATGTATTCAAAATATAAATTGGAAGTATTTAGTTAATATAGAAGGCTCAAATGGGTGGGAATAATATAAAGTATGGCCCTCCTTTTATAATGGGGGGGGGGGGTACTCTTAGAATTTCTTAGAATATTAAATCATAATAAAGTGATTTTATAGAAAAATGCTACCAAATAGATAGGGATTCAAATATAAGATAGTATGGGGTTGAAATACCATCAACCAATAAAATTTATATAGGTTTATTGTTTGTTTTAAACATTACCTTTTGGCTTAACCCCTTAGTAAATCTATTTTAACATTAACCACAATAACATCTATTTCAATCTTAAAAGGTTATAATTTCAAATATGAGGTGGAAATTGGAAGATAAATGGAAAATGGATGAAATTTTAAACTATAAATTATCCACCATAACTTTTATTATTTCAAGATTTGTGATTTTTAAATAATTTAATAAAATATTATTTTGATAAAATGTCATTAATATCAAATTTGACACTATTAATTTAATTTTAATTAAAAGAAAAAAATAAAAATTTGTAATTAGAAAATAATTCTTTAATAAAACACTAATATGTCATATGAATCTATAAAATTCGTGTAACATTATAACACATTAAAAAAAATTATCTTTCATTTTTTTAAATCATTTATTTTATTTTTCTAGTAATTGAATAAACAATCTTCCAACATTACATAATCTCACTACTAAAAAAAATTCCTTTAATATTACTAAAATTGGATTATTTTAGGGGAAAAACACATTAACTACAAAAGTGAGATTAAAATCCATATGATTTTATCAATGCTTTAAATAGAATTGATAAAGGGTCCCTTTATCAGAGCTTTCAATAGCGCTAATAAAGGATACCTTTATCATTGCATTTAATAATGATTATAAATGGGAATACTTTAGTGTGCTGTTAAATTTTCAGCACACTAAAACACTAGAAACAACACCATACATAGTATAAAAAACAAGTACAAATATATATTTTAAATAAATTAAAATTTAAAAAACATATATAAGAAAAAACACTATATTATAGACATTTGAAACATTGGTTTATACAATTACATGAGTAAGTACAAATTATTATAGACATTCAAAAACATCAATGTTTCTTTATTTTTGGCCCCTAACCCCCACTCATTCTATTACTGAATAAACTACCATAAATTATGAAAAATAATACACACATATAATAATAAAAAATTCATGATAGTAATACTATAAAGAAATAAATTAAACAAAAATTGTTAATTCAAAACAAGACTTTGAGTCATACTAGGAACATTGTGTATCAGATTGAGTTGTGGTTGATTATTGCATTTCACCCCCTTTCTTATTCATCTAGAAGAATTATCTCTATAAGAATTAACTAAATAAGCATAAGATAAAAATGATAAAGAAATTAATTACATAATAAGAGATAAAATGATGAGAAAACAATTTGATCTCATTTTATTAGCTTTGGAGATGTGATGCACGTTTTAAATTAAAATGGTACTTATATATTGAAAACATACACCTAGAGTTATACCGACCACATCATGTGTCATATTGATGTGCACTCAATTTATATATGTCAAAAATGACTTATGGATCATTTTCCTGAAGTATCAAAACAATCCAAAAAAGGTTTTGAGTATGCTAATTGTGTTTTTACTAAAATTTAATTTTAAACTAGAAACACACACTTTTGAGTCATAATGGCCACATCGTGTGTCATTTTGACGTGAGGATAATTCATAAACATCATAAATGACTTATAAATAATTTTCCTAAATCATCAAAATAATCCAAATGAATTTTACTGATTTGAATTGAGTGAAACTTTTTAAACTAAAATGTCAATTTTAAATTGACAACAGACACTTTTAGTCATACCGGGAATATCATGTATCAAATTGAAGTGAGACTAATTCCTATATGTCAAAAAAATATTATGGATAATTATACTGAAATATAAAAACAATTTGAATTGTTTTTATTGGTTTTGAGTATGTCACTTATCTTTTTGACTAAAATTAATGTCAATTTTAAATAAAGAGATACAATTGGAGTGATACTGGGATCACCATGCATCAGATTGAGGTTCAGTTGATTCCCACACATCATAAATAACTTATGTATCATTTTAACAAAGTATAAATAAAATTGAATGTGCTTTCACATTTTTTAGTACGTCACTTCTTTTTTTACTAAAATATCATTTTAAACTGAAAAAACACACTTTGAGTCATATCAGTCACATTATGTGTTGGTTTAGTGAGAGACTAATTAAAACATGTCATAAATTAAATATTAATCATTATACTAAATTATCAACACAATTCAAGCACACTTTCTTAGTTTCTAGTGAGTGAAAACCTTTTTGAACTAAAATGTCAATTTTTAACTGATAAGAGACACTTTGAGTCATACGAGGCACACCATGCATTGGATTGATGTGTGGATAATTTCTATATGTAAAAATGACTTATGTGTAATTTTACTAAATTATATAAGCAATATAAATGTGTTTTATTGGTTTTTAGTATGTCACTTAGGTTTCTTAATAAAATTAATGTTAATTTTAAATAAAAATTCACACTTGGAGACATATTGGTCACACCATGTGTCATATTGAGGTTTAGTTGAGTCCTATAAATAAAAAATTAATTATGTTTTATTTTCATAAAGTATCAAAATAATTCAAATTTTTTCTCTTGGTTTTGATCATGTCACTTGCCTTTTTTACTAAAATTAATGTAAATTTTAAATAAAAATACACAATTGCAGTCATACCAGTAACAACATGTGTAAGATCTTGGTGAAATTGATTCATACACATTTAAAATTAATTATGGATTGTTTTACTAATGTACCAAAATAATACGAATGTATTTTCTCAGTTTTGAGTATACTACCTTTATTTTTTACTAAAATTAATATCAATTTTAAATAAAAAGGCACACATGGAGCCATACTAGCTACAATGTGAATTATGTTGAGGTAAAGTTGATTCCTATATGTAAAGGATGACTTATGGATCATTTTTATAAAGTATTAAAATAATATGAATGTTTTTTATGGGTTTTTATTATTTTACTTTTATTTTTTTACTAAAATTTCAGTTTAAACTGAAAACATGAACTTTGTGCCATACTGGTAGTATCATGTGTCAGTTTGAGGTGGAACTAATTACTATAAATCAAAGAATGACTTCCGAATCATTTTCCTAAATTATTAAGATGATCTAATCATGTTTTCTCAGTTTTTAATGAGTTGCTCACTTTTTAAACTAAAATATTAATTTTAAACTGATAGCAAACACTTTGAGTTATGACAAGCATACCATGCATCAGATTAAGGTATAAATTATTCATAAACATAAAAAACGACTTAAGTATCTTTTTATTAAAGTATCAAAAAAATCTTAATGAATTCTCTCATTTTTTAGAATGTCACTTGTCTTTTTTACTAAAAATAATTTGAATTTTAAATAAAAAGACACACTTGGAGTCATACCGGGCACACTAAGCATCAGATTGAGGTGAAGTTGATTCTTACATGTAAAAAATGACTTATGGATCGTTTTCCTAAAATATCAAAACAATCAAAATGATTTTCTTGGTTTTGAGTGTGTCAGTTGTATTTTTTATTAAAATTAATGTCAATTTTAAATAAAAAGACACACTCAGGAGTCATACCAGTCACAACATTTGTTCTATTTAGGTGTGTATGATTCTTACGCATTGAAAATTACTTATGATTTTTTTTACTAAAGTATCAAAACAATATGAATGTATTTTATTAGGTTTGAGTATGTCACTTGTCTTTTTTACTAAAATTAATGTCAATTTTAAATAAAAAGACACACTTGGAGTCATACTTGTCACACCATGAATCTGATTGAGGTGTGGTTAATTCCTACACATCAAAAATGGCTTATGTATTATTATACTAAAGTAAAAAAACAATCTGAATTCTTTTTATCAATTTTAAGTAGGTCACTTTTATTTTTTACTAAAATTTAATTTTAAATTGGAAACATGTACTTTAAATGTTTATAATATCTATTACATCTAATATTAATCCCTTGTGATTAGAATAACTATTACATTCATAGTTTTACCTAATTTAATATACCATCAATTACTATTACTTCCAATATTGATCCCTTGTGATTGTTGTTTTATATTTCTTCTTTTAACCCCTTTAGTGAAGTGTTTGATCAATGAGGTATTCATGTATATATATTTCCTTTATTTTACTCATTATTATGTGCCTACTTGAGGATTTAATTGAGTTCATAACTAGTGTGAAATGTACAATAAATCATTAATTCATTTTTTTGGGGATCTAAGGTATAATTGTTTATGATGGAGCACAAAATTATAATATATTTATTCTCAAACTATAAAACCTTTAAGAATATTCTACCTTCACTATCAATGTAACTTTTCTATGGTTTTATTTTTTAGGATAGTGGTAAATGGAATAAACATTAGAAAATTATCAACCTAGGGATAAACTTAAGTTATTTTCGTTTCCATGATTTTTATTCACTATGTTACGACATGGATTAAATTTATCTTAACTTTGTGAAACCTATATAACTAACACATTTATTTGTCAAATTATTTATAAAATAATAATTGTATATTAATGTGATAGTAATCATGAAACAACACTATATTAAACATATATATAGTTTTTAATATAGAGATGGTAAAATCACATACGGGGAATCCAACGAATTGTAATGGTGAAAAATTTGTTACCAAAAGTCCGGTTTAGTTTTAAGGAAATGTTAATATGGTGGGATTAAATATTAAAAAATAAATAAAGTTGTGAGTTTGAACTGAAGGCATGGTTCAAGAATTTCACTAGAGATCTGATTTTTTGAGAAACATTTGGTAGTAAATTTGAACAAGGAAGACACATTTTACAACTCTAAAGAGAATAAACTACTATCTTATTGAAAGATACCCAATCAAACCACATTTCTGGATGGAGGTGAACATTTCACTCTTGGTACTGCATTTCATTCAAGGAATTATATTAACCCTTGAGTATTAAAATTGGTATCTTTTTTAAATAATTCATAGATTATCATCTACACAATAGCCTAAAACTAATCTAATCATGTGCAGGTTTGTGCCTGAAGAAAAAAATAAAATGTATTATGAAATCCACCATCAATTTAGTTCCTTAATCAGAGGTATCATCTATTAAAAAGATGAGGAAGTAATTATTGCTGTAGTAAATACAAATGAATTACCGAGTATACTTATAAATATCAATGCACAAGAAGTTGAAGAACATGGAAAGAAGAAGGAGAAGGGGATGAATGTAAGTTGAAGCATGATGATATCATTAATGAATGTAAGTTGTTCTATTTTTTTGGACATGATACCACAAATTAATTACTTCTATGTAAAATGATTTTACTATAAAAACATCATGTCTGGAAAGCCTATTCAAGAGAATAAGTTTTTTTTAGAAATTCATAAAGAACCGACAAACCAATGATGGATTACAATGGATAAAAACTATAATCATAAATACATATTTAAACCATGAATGTTAATTATATAAACTATTTTACATCTAAAACACCTTGTTGGAATTATAAAAGTTTGGTATGATATTTACGTATGTGCTTAGGATATACCCACCGGTACCTGAGCTATAAAGATCTGTGAAAGTAGAAAAAATATCATGGAGATGATTCTTCCACCGAGAGTGATACTTTCTATAGCATCCTACCTTTTTATAACATAACTTTTCATTACATTTTACAAAACAGAGGATCTTTAAGGTTTAGTGTCTTGGAAAATAGGAACATAATACATGAAAACAACACAAAACATTCTTCTCAAACACTTTAAAGGATTATTCACTGTTCAAACTAAGTTCATTACATCATATCATAACCTGGGAGAATACATCAAAGAAAAGGGTGAGAAGAAGTCCCAGTAAGGGAAACAAGAGAAACATTTTAGATGTGAACTTGAGATATATCAATAAGGTCATGATAAATAACTTTAAGGCACGGGAAAGAGATCATGAGGCATATAATAATAAAAATAATGCGTTTCATAACATGAAGATGTGGCTACAACATTTAACATACAAAGTCATTTTCTTTTCACCAAGTTCCATCCCCAAGGTGTCATTAAAAATTACCAAGGTTATTCACCAAGGCATCGTTAAAAATGGTCATCTCTAGAGATTAAGTCTTTACCCAATGAATTGGAGTGCTATCAGGGCGCACCCTTAAATTTGACTTTATTATCATGTGGTACATATATATCATCCTCAAAAATTTCATAAATAACCCATATATCATAAAATAAATGGGTTTCCTTTTATAATCATAATGTTTTAAAAACTGCTTTAAAGACATGATCTTTATGTCACTTTAAACCCACAGAAAGGGAAAGTGGGTTTCATGTATGTAAATAAAAGAATTTAAAATAGAAAATTTTGATATATATGTGAATAACCCTATAGAATAAAGAGATTTGAGTATTCACTTCATAAAATAAAATAATTTGAGAAAAAGAGAGAGGCATTTTGAGACAAAAATTCTGCAGCATAACAGCTATGTTATAGGGTTTTAGAAAATATTGAAAAGAGAGGGGACATGGGTCAACCACTCATAAATGATCCATAAAACAGTATAGGGACATAATATAATGGATATAAGAACATGGTAATAAAATTTTAAAGACATACCATATGAAATGAAAAATATTTAAGGAAGACAAAAATAAGATCTCTCTTTTGAAAATTCAGTAGCCTAACGATGTCATTTAAAAATTAATTTTTTTTAAGGAGATAAAATAGAGTCTCTCAGCATATGAACATAAAAGATCATTATTATAGATATAGAGATCATAACCTATCATAATAAAAAGGAACTTTAAAGACTTGACATGAAAATAGATCTTGAAAACGAGAAGGGTGAAAGAATGCCTTAAAAATTCGGCAGCCTAACGGCGCCACTTAAACACTATTAAAATGAATTAATGAGAGAAAGAGGGGGTATCTCATCATATGAAAATTAAAAGTACAGTAGGATGAATATAAAATAACATCCTCCAACATAAGAACATGGATCATAAAAGATATGACATAAAAGAGAGTACTTGGAAACAAAGAGAGAGGTGAGATCCCTTATCTTAAAACGTAACTCTTAAAACTCAAAGGTTGGGACCTTGAGGCCTTGAGGGCACATTGGGAGGACTCCTTGGGAGGTAAGGAGACCAGAACTTTGTTGAGGATGATTTTGGAATGGAAAGGATGAGAGAATGTCTTGGTATTTATAGGGGAAGTGAGGGGACAAGGCATTAATGGCTAAGGGACACCTCATTGGTGGTATTGGAAAAACCATGGGCTTGCCCATGGTATTTTCCCATGGTATTGGCCACTTGGGACACCTCATTACTTATATTACTATTCATAAGTCTACCAGAATTATTACATAATTATTACATTCTTAATGATTTCATTAAACACCCGAAACTCTAAACTGAAAATTCACTATTCATCGAAAATTCAACTTTTCCAGAAAAATCCCAAAAAATCACCTTAACATAATATCGATGCTCTAAATTAAAAAATTAAATCCATTTTATAAAAATAATTTTCTAAATATTTTTAATTTAATTTTTAAATAAAAATACTATTCACGTGAAAAAACTAATACTTTACTAATAATTCCTGAAACAGTTATTTACCTATTTTATTGAATCACATTACTTAATCAAGGTACCTATATAATATTAATACTTTTTTTAAGTGATATTACTAATCCATTTGGTCACATTACTAATCCTAAGCATAAAATCACTATTCATAAAT
Organism: Viscum album; assembly: GCA_963277665.1. Classification (NCBI taxonomy): domain Eukaryota; kingdom Viridiplantae; phylum Streptophyta; class Magnoliopsida; order Santalales; family Viscaceae; genus Viscum; species Viscum album. The sequence continues at coordinate 550,299,669 of OY728144.1, read as the reverse complement.
TACCATTCACCAAAAATTAAGTTGATCTTATTAAACTCCAAATTTTTACTGAACACATTTTCAGAAGACCATTTTTTGAAAATCATTACACATCATTAATTATTTAAGGTTTATATAAATATTTTAAAATTTCCTTTTTCCAAAATTCATCAATAATATACATCCTAAAATTATCCGAACATTTGAAAATTCACAAACTTCACCATAAAAAGAAATCACAATTTTATTTATCTCAAATGATTACACAAAGTAGCTATGGTCTCGTTACATAGACCATTACAAAACCAGCATATGACCTAAGTGTAAGGTGTGCTAAGGTGAGAGAATCTGAGGGAGGCTCATATAACATTGCCCTAGTAGTAATCTTCACTAACTTGAACTTCTCCCGTAGGCGGTTCCGTTCAAGCTTGACATGATGGAGTTCGGCTTGTGCTTGGTCCAAAGCGAAGCCCAAATATGCCACCTCCTTCCCAAGATCTGATAATTGGGCTTCATATGGTTCAAGTATACTGGATGAATCCATCGAATCTTCTTTCTACATTAACCATTAACATCTCTATTAAATCGTTAAGAGTAAAAAAATAATATACTAATCAAAAAGTTTGGGTCGTTACATTCTTCCCCCATTAAGAAATTTCATCCCTGAAATTTTAAACCAAAGGCCTAGACGAAAAGGTGAGGGTACTTTTGCTTCATTGTTTCCTCAGGCTCCCATGTCTCTTCTTCATAATTATGATTCCTCCACCACACTTTCACAAGGTGGGTAGTCTTGTTGCATAGAACCTTTTCTCTACGGTCTAAGATCTCCATTGGCTGCTCCTCATAAGAGAGGTCATGTTCCAGTTGTACCACCTATGGGTTCAGTACATGTGATGGGTCGGGTATGTACTTCCTCAAGAGAGATACATGGAAGACATCGTGGACTTGAGCTAGGTTTGGTGGAACTGCTAGACGATAGTCCACTGCTCCTATGATATCAAGGATTTCATAGGGGCCAATGTACTGAGGGATGAGCTTCCATTTCTTCCCAAACCGCATGACTCTCTTACAAGGAGAAATTCGAAGGAAGAAATTTTCACCGACACCAAACTCCAAGTCCCTTCGACGGTTGTTAGCATAGCTCTTATGCCGACTCTGAGCAGCCTTTATGTGTTGTTGGATGGAATGAACCTTTTTTGTCATCTCTTGCACAAGATCATGCCTAAGAATCTTTCTCTCACCAGTTTCATCCCAAAAAGTAAGAGTTATACATCGCTTTCCATACAGAGCTTCATAGGGCGCCATCTGAATACTTGAATGGAAGCTGTTGTTATAGGAGAACTCAACTAATGGGAGGTGTTTATCCCATCCACCTTTAAAATCCATTTATCATAATCTCAGCATGTCCTCAAGTGTCTGAATTGTCCTTTCAGATTGGCCATCAGTTTGAGGATGATGGGCCATACTAAAATTCAATTCAGTATGAAGAGCATGTTGAATAATTCTCCATAATTTTGATGTGAATCTTGGATCACGATCAGATATGATGGATAGTGGTACCCCATGCAGCCTTACCACTTCCTTTACGTATATCTTGGAAAGATGATCTAGAGATAAATCTTCCCGAATAGAGATAAAATGGGCGGTCTTGGTGAGACGGTCCACTATAACCCATATCGCATTGTTCCCTTTGTATGTTTTTGGAAGACCAGTGACAAAGTGCATAGTGATGTTATCCCACTTCCATGCTGGTATGGGTACCGGTTTTAATACCCCCTTAAGAAGTTGTCGTTCTGCCTTTACTTGTTGACACACCAGGAACCTTGTAGTGTAATCAGCAATCTCCCTCTTCATGTTATCCCACCAATAATGATCACAGAGGTCTCTATACATTTTAGTGCTTCTCGGATGTATAGAGAAAGTAGAGCTATGAGCTTCATCCATCAGTTCTTTAATTATCTCTAGAATATATGGAACACATAGTCTTGTACGAAATTTCAATACACCTTCTTTATCAATATTGAAATCAGGAAACTTCCCATCCTTCACAGCCTCAAACTTCTCCCGCAACAAATGATCTTCTTTTTGAGCCTTCTTGATATTCTATAGTAATGAGGGTTGAGAAATCATTTGGGATAGGGTTGATGATGTCCCTTCCCTTAAAATTCCCATTTCTAGTTTTACTAGATCCTTAATAAAGGGATCTCTTAGGATCCTCATTATTTTCAGAACAGCAGGGTCTTTCCTACTTAACGCATCCACGAATTTTTTTGCTCTTCTAGGGTGATAATGAATTGAACAATAATAGTCTTTAATAAGGTACAACCATCTCCTTTGTCTCATGTTCAATTCTTTCTGCATAAAAATATACTTTAAACTTTGGTTGTCAGTGTATATATCACATTTCTCCCCATAAAGATAGTGCCTCCATATCTTTAGAGAAAAAACAACTGCAGCTAGCTCTAGATTGTGCGTAGGATAATTTTGCTCATGAATCTTCAACTATCGATATGCATAAGCAATGACCTTGTCATTTTTCAAGAGGAAGCACCCAAGACCTTTTAGAGATGCATCACTGAAAATAACGAATCCTTCTCTGATAGAGGGTAGTATTAACACAGGTGTAGTAACCAATCTCTTTTTCAACTCTTGGAAACTTTCCTCACATTCCTTTGTCCAGATGAATTTAACCCCTTTTCGAGTCAACTTTGTTAGTGAATTAGAAATCCGTGAAAATTCTTTCACAAAACTTCTATAATATCATGCTAAACTAAGGAAACTACAGATCTTAGTTACTGTTGTGGGTTGAGGCCACTCCTCCACAACCATTTTCTTTGCAGGTTCAACTGAGATTCCTTTATTGGTTACTATGTGCCCCAAGAAATACACTTGTTGTAACCAAAACTCACACTTGCTAAACTTTCCAAAGAGCCTATCCTTCCACAGAGTTTGCAAAATGACCTTCAGATGATCTTCATACTCCTCAAGACTTTTTGAATATATCAAAATATCATCAATAAAAACTACCACAAATTTATCAAAGTAGTCCTTAAAGACTCTATTAATCAAATCCATAAAAATAGTAGGAGTATTAGTCAAGCCTAAGGGCATACCAATAAACTCATAATGCCCATATCTTGATCGGAAGGTAGTCTTTGGAATATATCCCTTATTCACCCTTAGTTGATGATAACCAGATCGAAGATCAATCTTAGAGAAGAATTGAGCCCATGAAGTTGGTCAAATAAATCATCAATTCTTGGAAGATGGTATTTTTTCTTCACTGTAATCCCGTTCAGTTCTCTATAATCAATGCATAGCTGCATTTATACATCCTTCTTCTTCACAAAGAGAACTGGTGATCCCCAAGGAGACACACTCGGTCGGATAAACCCCTTCTCCAACAAGTCTTGGAGTTGTTTCTTTAACTTTTCTAGATCCACATTTTCCATTCTATACGGGGTATTTGATATCAGTTGAGATCTAGGTACGAGTTAAATGGATAACTCTACCTCTCTTTCTTGGTGAGGTCCAGGTAACTCCTTAGGAAATACATCCATGTATTCCTGAACAATCGAAACATCTTCTATTTGTATACTCCCTTTTTCCTTCTTCATCCTCGCCAATTAACTCTATAATGAAGGCTATAGGAGGTGCCTCTAGACAAGGATGAGGTCGGGATATCTCTCCTTGGAAGATAATTATAGGTCGTTCATTCAAGACTACTGAGATTTCCTTACTTCTGCATTTGATCTTAGCATTATACATTGAGAGCCAGTCCATCCCGAGCATAACGTCGAATTCCATCATGGGAATGCTACTAGATTTTCGATAAGATTGTGCTCACTAAAGTAAAAAACTAGAGTCACTAAACAATATTGATGCATGGATAATCCCACTTTGAGTCTTAACTGACAACTATACCTCTAGAAGTTCGGGGATTGATTCTATATTCTTTGCAAACTTGGAGGAAATAAAGGAATGTGTAGAACCAAAATCAAACAATGTACTTGCTAGTTTTGAGCAGACAATAAGTGTAACTGCTACCACGTCATTCGGAGCTTCAACATCAATTGTTGTGATAGCAAAAGAATGACCTTGATCCCCTGGATTTTGCTGAGGTTGATGGTTATTCCCCTCCACTACCCTTGGATATAGACAGTGATTAGCAAAGTGTCCAAGCTATCCACACTTGAAGCATTGGACATCAGGTAGGGCCAGAACTATATTTCCTATGTCGTTAGTGTTGGGGAGTTGAGGCTTAAACTCACTATGACAATTCCGAGCAATATGGAATCCTCTTACACACTTGTAGCACTTTCCACTTCCGATCAAGAAGTGCCCTGAATGCTTTTCCCACATTTATTGCATGTGGAAAGTTTCTTTCCACCTCTTTCCTGATCAAAGCTTCTTCCCATTCTCATTCTCATGGAATGAGGGAAATACTTATTAAAGAATATTCCCCTGAACTCTTCCCACTCTATAGCTTCCATCTGTCATCTTGGCTTCAGGTTTTTGACAAGTGACCACCACTGATCAGCTTCTCCCTGAAGGCGGTAAACAGCAAGGGTGACTTTTTCTTGTTCCGAACAATGGAGTATAGAAAAGATCTTTTCAATGGAGCTTATCCATTGTTACGCAACCAATGGGTCTGTCGATCCACTGAAGGTTGGTGGTCGTTGACACATAAAGGACCCAATAGAATGTTGTTCACTTCATTGTGAGATCGGCCTCTCAGCTTGATTCAAGGTATTTCCTATAACTTGATTCAATTGGTTCATTATATGCATGAATATTTCCATTACAGATTCCATTTGAGGCCGTCAGCACATGGTGCATTGTGGTCACCATTTTCACGGTTCCTCCTATTGCCCGTCATTTTCTAAAATAATAAAAACTTAGTGAGAAACTTGTTTCATTTACGAATCTTTTGACTATAAGGGAATCTATGTCTTAAAATAATATGCTTAAATTATATTTCTCTATAATTCCTTCATAATGATTCATAAAGAGCTTGCGATTAACCAAACATATCCCCCGGGAGTGTCGTAACCAAGAGTGAAGCAAGGCCCGTTGTCGCGCACCAGTTCCTATTCAAGTCTAGCTAAAAGCGGTGTTTTTTTTACCCCTATGTACATCTGTGCTAGAGTTGCCTCTACCTACTCGTATCCAGACATGGATGTATTTGTTTGATAAAACACTACCTCAATACTCACCAAAATACCAGTAAGATTTCCCATTTTCAAACTTTTCTATAGGGTTCTTCCTAATGATTTCATATCCCAATTTCCACAAATAACTAAACCGACCTTTGATACCAACTATATCATCCCACCTTTTTATAACATAACTTTTCATTACATTTTACAAAACCGAAGATCTTTAAGGTTTAGTGTCTTGGAAAATAGGAACATAATACATGAAAAAAACATAAAAAATTCTTCTTAAACACATGAAAGGCTTCTTCATTGTTCAACCTAAGTTCATTACAACATCTCATAACCTGGGAGAATACATCAAATAAAAGGGTTAGCAGAAGGCCCAATAAGGGAAACAAGAGAAACATTTTATATGTGAACTTGAGATACATCAATAAGGTCATGATAAATAACTTTAAGTCATGGGAAAGAGATCATAAGGAATATCATAATAAAAATAACATTTTTCATCACTTGAAGATGTGGCTACAACATTTAATATAGAAAATCATTTCCATTTCACCAAGGTCCATCCCCAAGGTGTCATTAAAAATTACCAAGGTTATTCATAAAGGCGTCGTTAAAAATGGCCATCTCTAGAGATTAATTCTTTACCCAATACATTGGAGTGCTATCAGGTCGCACCCTTAAATTTTCCTTTATTATCATGTGAGGCACATATATCATCATAAAAAATTTCATAAATAACCCATATAGCATAAAAGAAATGGGTTTCCTTTCATAATCACAACATTTTAAAAATTGCTTTAAAGACATGATCTTTATGTCACTTTAAACCCACGGAAAAGGAAAGTGGGTTTCATGTATGTAAATCCCCGAATTTGAAATAGAAAATTTTGATATATATGTGAATACCCATTTAGAAGAAATATCTTTGAGTATTCACTTAAAAAAATAAAATAATTTGAGAAAAAGAGAGGCATTTTGAGACGAAAATTCTGCAGCATAACGGCTATGTTACAGGGTTTTAGAAAATATTAAAAAGAGAGGGGACATTGGTCACCCACTCATAAATGATCCATAAAACAGTAGAGGGATAGAATATAATGGATATAATAACATGGAAATAAAAATTTAAATACATACCATATGAAATGAAAAACATTGAAGGAAGACAAAAATAAGATTTCTCTTATGAAAATTCGGTAGCATAACGACGTCATTTAAAACTTCAAAAAAAATGAATTGAAGAGATCAAATAGGGTCTCTCATAATATGAAAATAAAAGATCATTATGATCTATATAGATATCATACCCCAACATAATAAAAAGGAACATGAAATACTTTACATGAAAATAGATCTTGGAAACCAGAAGGGTGAAAGAATCCCTTAAAAATTCGGCAGCCTAACGACGCCACTTAAACATTCTTAAAATGAATTAATGAGAGAAAGAGTGGGTATCTCATGATATGAAAATGAAAAGGATAGTAGGATGAATATAAAAGAACATCCTCCAACATAAGAACATGGAGAATAAAAGATATGACATAAAAGAGAGTACTTGGAAAGAAAGAGAGAGGTGGGATCCTTTACCTTAAAACGCAAGTCTTAAAACTCGAAGGCTGGGACCTTAAGGGATTGAGGGAACCTTGGGAGGACTACTTGGGAGGAAAGGAGACTAGAAATTATTTTAAGATGATTTTTTAATGTAATGTATGAGATAATGTCTTGGTATTTATAGGGGAAGTGAGGGGACAAGGCATTAATGGCTAAGGGACACCTCATTGGTGGTATTGGAAAAATCATGGGCTTTCCCATGGTATTTGCCCATGGTATTGGACACTTGGGGCACCTCATACCTTATCTTACTATTAATAAGTCAACCAGAATTATTACATGATTATTACATTCTTAATGATTTCATTAAACACACGAAACTCTAAACTGAAAATTCACTATTCACCAAAAATTCAACTTTTCCAGAAAAATCCCAAAAATTAACTTTAACATAATATCGATGATCTAAATTCAAAAATGAAATACATTTTATAAAAATAATTTTCTATATATTTTTAATTTAATTTTTAAATAAAAAACACTATTCACCTGAAAAAAATAATACTTAACTAATAATTTCTAAAACAGTTATTTACCTATTTTATTGAATCACATTACATAATCAAGGTGCCTATATTATATTAATACTATTTTTAAGTGATATTACTAATCCATTTGATCACATTACCAGTCCTAAGCATAAAATCACTATTCATAAAATACTATTCACCAAAAATTAAGTTGATCTTTTTAGACTCCGAATTTCTTACTGAACACGTTTGTAGAAGACCATTTTTTGAAAATAATTACACATAATTAATTATTTAAGGTTTACATAAATATTTTAAAATATCCTTTTTCCAAAATTCATCAATAATATACATCCTAAAATTATCTAAACATTTGAAAATTCACAAACTTCAACTTAAGAATAAATCAAAATTTTATTTATCTCAAATGATTACACAAAGTAGCTACAGTCTCGTTAAATAGACCCTTACAACACCAGCATATGAAATAAGTGTAAGGTGTGCTAAGGTGAGAGAATCTGAGGGAGGATCAGATAACATTTCCCTAGTAGTAATCTCCACTAACTTTAACTTCTCCTGTAGGCAGTTTCGTTCAAGGTTGACATGCTGGAGTTTGGCATGGACTTGGTCCAAAGAGAAGCCAAAATATGCCACCTCCTTCCCGAGATCTGATAAGTGGGCTTCATATGGTTTGATTCTACTGTATGAAGCCATCGATTCTTCTTTCTACATTAACCATTAACATCTCTATTAAATCGTTAAGAGTAAAAAAATAATATACTAATAAAAAAATTTTGGTCATTACACCTTCTATACCAATACACCTAATCAATATCCTTCAACTTTGGGATATGATTTTGAATTGGGAAATTTTTTTTCAATGGCATAAGACAGAGAAACACTAGACATGATTTTACTGTGATTATCCTTCAACCTTTCATCGTGTTATGTTTATTCTTCGTGTTATTAGCTCACTGTTTAGCCCCAACATAGATCCTCTTAATCATATGAAAGTTATAGCTATAGGATATAAGATTTTACATGACGAGATGATTCTAGATGTCTTTTAATTAATTTTCTGGTAGAATGATAAGTTATTTTTTACTTCTTAATTATGAATTCCATGGATTGTATGCAACTTATTTTTAACTGAAAAGAATAATTTATTGTGTATTTAATAGAAAACAAAAAATAATAAAGGGTACAAAATATGGCCACTGAAATTGTACAACATCTCTAGAAAAGTGTTGTTGGGGGAGGTATCCATGAGTGACCCTAGTGACTGAATTCTAATATCATTTTAATCCAAAACACCCTGGATGTTATATTTTATATCTTTATGTAACAGTTATGGGGGTACACTATGGATGTTTGTTTACAATCACAAGTACTAAATATTGAAAGAATATAGGCCAAAATATATAAACCTAGATTCCAAAAATATGTATTAATTTATAAATAGATCTTATATATGTATTAACCATGATTATATAGAAAGAAAATGAAATCATAGAGTTTATGATGATACTTAAAATATAAACTCTATTCATATGGAATGGGGAAGGAAAGATTGGAAGGTAGAAAATTCTATGTTTTTTAAAATATATTTATGGAATTATAAGAATATGAGGATGTATTAAAATGACTAGTGAATCAATTACCAATAGTTAACATTTTTCATAATTAATTATGGTGTGAAAGAAATAAATATAGAGGAAAATAGAAAATGAAATTACTATTGTTGGACAATGAAAGGATGTACATGTAAATAATTATGCGCTAAGGAAAAAAGTAAGACTTAGGTGTTTCCAATGGCTATCGAGGAGGATAAACACAAAAATTTCCTAAGTGGTTTCACAAACCATGCCACAAGGAAAGAGGAGAAAACCAATTAAAAGGAAATCGTATAAATAAGGAATTTTAGAGAAAGATGTTGTGATAGAGCATTGGATTAAGATACATACATAAGATGGATTAGTCTCAAAATAGAGGTAAATACCCATAAAATAAAGTTGTATAATTCTAATTTTAATATTTAGAGGGAATGTTTCACAAGTGGTATTGTAATAAGAATTAGTAAGAAGCCCTGGATATAGGTTGAATGAAAGTGGTTGGATTATAATGACTAACCATATTCCTATACTTGAGGATGATTAAGAATTAATCCTATCCCATAAACATAATTATTACATTTGATGATTTTTTATATGGGTTATTAAGTGGGAGATTTGATCCATGGTATGTATGTACTGAAATAATATGAAGGCATTGATTAGGGATGGTTACATTATGAAGATATGTTTCTAACGCTTTTGTTGGGGCGCGCGCGTCTGTCTGTTCAAGGATGTGCAGCTGTTTTGTTACCCCTCATTTCCACTTTCCAAAGGCGGGCGACATCCGTCACTTGTTTGGGGATGTTTTCTCCTTGATCGAAATGGGATGATGGGATGTCGGTTCTTCCTTCTTCAGATTCCTCCTCAGAACTCGTCACCTAGTCCGGGTCTCCCTTATATATTTAAGAAGTTGTTCCTAAAAATCTTCCTTGTGCCATAACTTCATGGACACCAGTTAATTACATTGCTTCTGTTGGGACATTGCAAAGGGTCCGTTTAGAGAAGCAACCTTTGGTCAGGGGAGTAGTCACGTTGGACATCATTGGAATGTTTGTACACCAGGACACTGTCGCGTTTGAGTTTCTTCCCCTTATTATAGGGCTTCTCGAGGGCATAGAAGCCTGAGGCATCCCACGTCGAATGTGAAGAATTTTTATCCATAGGCATGTATCTGAGGTTTTCCTTAGCTACCTATGTTTTACATAGGGTATTCCATAGGTTTAATGTCTATCGGAGATGGATCAGACTGATCATAACACTGATTAGAGTGGATCATTTGGTTTCAACCTCTGGAGGGAACATCGATGTTGGGGCCAACGTGTGGTTAGCTTCCCGATTATTGTTAAGGGGAATGGGGAATGAGGTGGCATGATCCTACAGGGATGTGGCAGCCCGGGTAAGAATCAGGGTAGATGATGGAAGGTTTAATGAAGTAGATGGAGAATGAGATGGAGTCATCTCAAGGACGAAAATGATGTTGGTCTTGAGTCTCGAAGAGGCTTCCTATGTATCCCTATGGTAGGTAATCAAAGTCCTCATAGTTCATCTGACAACGACTTACCACCGAATGGGGATTTCAACAGCTTCCCACAGGATGGGGTCCCAATGGCTTACCGCTAGACAGGGATGTCAATATCTTACCACTAAATGGGGTTGACAATGACTTACCGCTGAATGGGGTTGACAACGACTTACCGGTGAATGAGGTTGAAAATGGCTTACCATAGAATGGGGTTGAAAATGGATTACCACTATATGTGGTAACAACGGATTACTGCTGAATGGGGTTGAACCTCATGGAGGCTTCCTATGTACCCTGTCTAGGAGACAAAGATCAAATCCCACGTAGTTCAGGATGGAGTTGGAACCGACGTAAAGATGGCCAGGAATGCAGGGTATTGGGCTTGAACCTCATGGAGGCTTCCTACGTACCTTACCTTATCAAGGATCAATGTCCAAATAGTTTGGGACGATGTTGACGAACTGGCGTGAAGGGGGGTCGAAACGACCAATGGATGGTGGGATTGAACCTCAAGGAGGCTTCCTACGTACCTTACCTTGGAAAGGATCAAAGACCTCATAGTTTAGGTATGGGGTTGGAGAAATAACGTGAAGATGGTCAGAACGACCAATGGGTGGTGGGATTGAACCTCAGGGAGGATTCCTACGTACCGCACCTTGGAAAGAATCAATGACCTAGTAGTTCAGGTATAGGGTTGGCGAAAAAACATGAATATGGTCAGAACGACCAATGGGTGGTGGGCTTGAACCTCAGAGATGCTTCCTACGTACCTCGCCTTGGCAAGGATCAAAGACCTCATAGTTCAGGTATGGGGTTGGGGAACTGATGTGAAGATGGTTAGAATGACCAATGGGTGGTGGGATTGAACCTCAGAGAGGCATCCTAAGTACCTCACCTTGGCAAGGATCAAAGAAATCATAGTTCAGGTATGGGGGCATTTGGGGGTTACACTATGAGGCGTCCCAAGGTGTTGGTGAACCGACGTGAAGGGATTCAGGACCAATGGGTGTCAGGCTTGGACCTCATGGAGGCTTCCTACATTCCTTGCCTTGGGAAGGTTAAAATTCCATGTGGTTCAGGTAGGCGTTGATGAACCGACGTTAAGGGGGGTTGGAACGACCAATGGATAGTGGGCTTGAACCTCAGGGAGGCTTTCTACATACATTACCTTGGTAAGTATCAAAGACCTCGTAGTTCAGGTATGGGGTTGGTGAACCGATGTGAAGATGGCCGGGACTGCTGGGTGTTGGGATTTAACCTCATGGAGGAATCCTATGTACCTTACCTTAGCAAGGATCAAAGACCTCATAGTTCAGGTATGGGTGTGGGACTTACACTCTACGCTACCCAAAGAAGATATCATGGTCGATGCTTGCTCTAATCCCACATGAGTCATGCTCGGTGTGGGAAACGAGAGATATCAAAGACCTAACGATCATGTTGCAGAAGGTGTGTCCGTGGGAAGTGGAGTAGGGGTCTACGCACAGTTAGCGGCCCAAAGAGGAAATAGGGGCTTATGCCTAGTTAGCAGCCCGAGATGATCAAGATTGGGACTTACTTTATAATGGAGGCCCGAATGGTGACAAAGCCCAATGGGAGAGGGACTTGGAACCCATGAAGAGAGGAGGAGTATGGCTGCTACATCTTGTAAGAAAATCTAGGGGCTTACACCAGGGTGGTTTACCTTCCCTCTCAGACAGACTCCACTCTGATAAAGAGGATCTCATTCCATGTGAGGAATGATCTTACTCCCGTGGAGACCAGTGGGAATGGAGAATGTCCTAGGTGGGGGAACCCCACGTCTGATGCACGGGGAATAGTCACAGTTTAATTTCATGTGTTAAGGATGACGGTTCTTGGCAGTTTAACATCCTGCAGCTCAGACGAGGCAGGTTCACTCCGCACCCTTAGGACTTACATAACCGATACTCATCCTCCCTTGAGGGAAGGAAGGAATCAGTAATGCCATTGTTGTGGGGTGTAGAGAGGTGATCCCATTGGGGGTCCACGTTAGCATGACTATACTAAGAATCAATAGTCATTAGTGTGCCTATGCGAAGAAGCATGAGGCGAAGCAACACAATGAGTAGTATCATCCAAGGGACTTTGAAGTTACTTCGTACGAACCTGGAAGGCTGCACGGGAAAAGGAGTTGCAGAGCAAAGGGGTTTATATGAAGCCTTCTGAAGCTCTGGTGCTCCATGAAGTGGAAGGGCTTTGTGAAGGAATTTTCTTCACGAAGTGAAGTTTCCTTGGCTAGTCATAGGGCATAGGTGCACATGGGAGGAGCTTTGTAATGTAGAAAGGCATTCACGAGGCATTGCCTCGTGAAGTAGGGGTGCCTCGCGAAGCAAGGTGTCGTGAAGCAATGTGCTTCTCAAAGCACAGTAACCCTACCTTAGCATGTGGGTTATGTGTGTGTGGAAGGCATTTAATGAAGCATAAATGCTTCGTGATGACCTGAGTCCCCATGGGAATCTCCTTACTTCAAAAAGCCCTGTGGGCTTCACAAAAGGCATCCCTCTTGGAAGTGGGGTTCAACTAAGGCAAAGGGGAGGCACTTCACAAAGAAAAAGTACCTTGAGTAGCTCATGGTTCACAGAGCAAGGAGTGCTTTGTGATTTGAGAGCTCAGAAGGTGAAAGGTCAGATGATCCTTTTTTTGGGGTCGAGCGGAACCCAATATTTATAGGCAAGAGGTGCCACGGAGTAGAGTTCTCTCGGTGCGAAGAGATAGTTTGCTTTGTGGCGGGTCATGAACGTCAAATTCGGCCACGGAACCTCCCGCCTTCTTGCATTGCGGTGGGATCACAAACATCAAAGGGGTTTGTGGGGCGTCCCGCCACCTTGCTCCACGACGAGCTCACGAACGTCAAATGCATTCACGGGGTGTCTCTGTAACGACCAAATGTTTTTAAATGGAAAATTACCTTCTTATAATTATATCATAAAATAACATGAAAACACAACATAATGAACTACTAAGTGATAAGTTACCATTAAATATAAGTTGGTCACTTCTGTGTTAGGAATTTTGAAAATTTGACATACACGGTTTTGTTCAAGATAATTTTTGGAGTCTAATGAAACAAAAATAATTTTTGGTGAATAGTAACATACCCTTATGAATAGTAACATACCTTTATGAATAGTAATACGACCCTTATGAATATTAAATCATCCAACATAAGAGTAACATTACCTATGAATAATTAAATAAAATTTAGACATCTTAGAAAGTGACAATTTGACCTTAGTAAAAGTTTTGGTATTTTCTAAGTCATAAATAATTAATTATAATTAATTAATTAATTTAAAAGAATATTTATTTCCCTAAAATTTATTCATAAATTATTGAATCAATGTCTTATAGTTTTTAAATAAATTTATAAGACCCTATGTAATTTTTGGAAGCACTATAAAACCAGTTTTAATCTTAAAAAAAGTTTTTTAAGTAAATTATGATTTTAATTAAATATTAAATTAATAATATTTAGAAAACTATTTTTGAAAAATGTAATTCATTTTTGGGTTCTACACGTTGAAAAATGGTAGGGGTTAATTTTTTTATTTTTTCTGAAATACTTCAATTTTCGGGTGAATAGTAAAAAAATACAGTTTTTTCGCATAATCGGTGTATACTAAATTGCATCATTAATGATGTAATGATGACATAAACATTATAGAACTTTAGTTTCTGCCAAAATATATTAAATTTCATAAATGGTTTCTTAAAATACAATAAATCCAATTCTAAAACCTAAAAAGAACTTTCCAAAGCCTAAAGTCAAAAGGTGATTTCTTACAGTGTCTTTTTCTCTTTCTTTCACTTTCCTTTTAATAAATTAATGAATTCGAATTATAAAAAATAATTAAAGCCTAAAAAGAATCATATTATATTAATATATGATTTAGGATGTCAAAAAACTACTATTACAAGTCTAACCTTTGATATATTATTTTATTTAATATTTTATACTAAAAACACCTCCCTCCTCATGTATAAATAAGCCCTCCCACTCCTCTTGCCAAACCACACCTCTTAAGCTTCAAGAATTTTCTATGCTCTACCTAATAATCTCCCCTAGCCTCTCCCCCATGTCCAAGAGCTTCTGGTCTCATCAAAATACCAAGCTTAGGCCCTTAAGGAGGTTCTCAAGAGAAGGATTTAAGAGGTAATTTCCCTCCCTCTTCTCCTTTAATTCCCTTTCAAGTTCAAGTTCATTTCTTGATCTATCCCCATATATCTTCATCAAAATTGTGCTTTAACTACATTATTATACATATACTGTAATGTTATGATTATAATTGGATATTATATCATCCAACCCCCTTTCCCTCTTCCTTTTATTTTATTAAAGAGAACGTTGTTCGTGAGATGTTAATTTATCACCTTCAAGAACAACATGACTTCTTCTTCCATTTGTACCTTCAGATCTGGTCATGAAACCATTTTTATGGTTGAAACAGAATATGTTATATGTATTATGTTCTATTTAAAGTTATTTAAATAACCTATGTCCATATTACGAAGTGAGAAGTTAAAACAAGTTCGTTGTGATCCAAAAACCGCCCAAATAGACCCAAATAACCATCACTTAATTCTTATCTAATGATTCATCCACATGGATCTAATATAATTCATTATAATATCATTAAAAATCCTGTAATATCATTAATGACATGTAATATCATTTCTGTATGTTTACTCATGTTCTACCCAAACTTCAATTTAAGAATACAAGTGAACCACCCAAGAAAAACCATAAAAATGAACATCCACGAACAATGTTTTTAAACTCTATAAGTCATCAAAAGGAACATAATATGATATAATGAAACCAGAATGAACCCTATTGAAGTAAAAAATGATTCTGGATTTCTAATTAATGAATATAATGTCATTATACATGACATTAAAGAGAAGGAAGCATTCAGGTACAAGGTAAGGGGAAATCTCGAACCCAATTTTCTTCCTTCAGGTTCTCCCTCTTTCACTCCATTTTTGATATGGTTACTCCTGAAAGATCATTTTTTCATCTTTTCCTTTACTTTTATGGGATATACATGTTTGTCACTGGTTTTTATGTCCAACAAAAGGTTTTCCAAAAGAACTCTTCTTTTAAGAACGCCCCTTTTACATCTCACTCAAAGTGGACGGTTCTTGTAACATGTGTGTTATTCCCTCTTTATTTTGGGAACCCAAAGCTTATGAATGTGTTATTATGAGATGAAACCAATTTCTTTTCATGGGTTAATTATTTTTATTTATGTTATATGTTAATTGTGGCATTCATGATAAATTATAATGTTATGATGTAACAGGTGCGCTTGGAATTATATAGTGTAATATGAATGTTTAAATGTGACGGGTGTTCCAGGAATTATATAGTGATCCAATGCATTGGGTAAAGTGATGAATCTCATGAGTAAATGTGACATGATGTTTGAAAAATATTCTAGCTTGGTTCACAAGTATGTGTGGTAATTAACCACTAAGACATGATGTTTCATTTTTATGCATTTCCACATTTCAAGTCTTTAATTTATGCTCCTCTCGTGTTCATGATCTTTTTCTTATGTTATGATTATGCTCACCCCATGATATATTGTTTTTATTTATCCTCTTACTGGGCTTCTAGCTCACCCCTCTTTATGTATATCCTCATGTGGCTACATTTACTAAGGAGAGGACAATTGCCACTTAGAATCTAGAGAAGAAGAAATTAAATAAATGTTTATGGTTGATGATGTATTTGTTATATATGGTCCTAGTTTTCCCAATACACTAAACCTTTGGATCCTCTATGTGTAATACTATTATGTTTTTTATCTTTGAAATGATGTAATAGTAATGTTTGAAAAAGCCGGGATGCTATAGTTGGTATCAGGGGAAAGGTTTAGTTAATTTGGGAATTAGGATTAGTGAACCCTAGTGAAAACCTACAACATGAGACTAAGTACAAATATGCACATAATAATATTTACCTAGGGATCCCATATGTTATGTTTTTGGTATAAATTGTTTAAATGAATAATTTATTCATGACTTGTTTACTTATGTTTTGTTCTAACCTTTTCTATTTTAGAAAATGGTGGGAACCAGGAGAAATCAGGAAAACAACTCATGCGAGGGCCAATGAAACGATTGCCCGAACAACATCCCCAATGATTTGGGAGGTGGAGTTCAAAACTTCATGGAGATTCTTACCAAATTATCTCAGGTTATGAATAATAACCATAATAATGGGGAATTTCTTTCTTCACCAAAGAGGGAGCAACTAGCTATCAAATGTTTTATGCGGCAACGACTATCGACATTTTGTGGATCTTCCGATCCACTAGTTGTGGAATAGTGGACCAACTCCATGGAGAAGATCTTTTCTGTGCTTCACTGTTTTGAGATGGAGAAGGTGACTCTAGCCATTTATCTTCTAGAAAGAGAAGGCGATCAATAGTGGGATTTGATTTAGAACACCAAGACAAGGGAGGAAATTGAAGATATGGAATGGGAAGACTTTAAGATAATGTTTCTTAATAAGTATTTGCCACAAAATCTTCACATGAAGATGGAGGGAGAATTCATAGAGCTCAAGCAAAAAGAAGGAGAATCTGTCACAACCTATGAAGAAAATTTCACAAGGATCACAAGGTATTCTTTGGGTTTTTTTATCAACAATGATGGAAAAATTGACAGATTCTTTAGTAGATTAAAACCACACCTTTGAAAGGATCTTACAATTCGAGACTTTGGGAGTTATGAAGAAGTTGTTCGGTGTGCTCTCAAAGTGGAGATAGAGTTTGGAGAATGGTCTCATGGCTATGGTGATAAGAAAAGAAAGATGGATTATCAATATGGTGGATCTAATGACAAAGGTGGGAAGAAAAATCAACGACCCACATGCCAAAAATGTGGGAAGTTGCACAATGGGAACTACCTCAAAGGGACGGGGAAATGCTTCAAGTGTGGGAAAGAAGAACACCATGCTCAAGAGTGTCGAAAAGACACAAAAAGGAAGGAGAATTTAGCCGATGAAAGGAGAGAACCACTCATGGTTCAATGCTACAACTGTAAGGAGTTATGGCACTATGAAAACCAGTGCACTAAACCTCGAGCTCTCGAGGGTAATCAGCATCAGCAGCCACCAAAGCCAAAAGAATAAGGGAAGGCTTATGCCATCACTACTGTGGAGGAGGAGCATGACAATGAAGTCATACAAGGTACACTTCCTATTCACTCAAGAATGGAAAAAGCCTTATTTGATTCTGGTTCTACGCATTTTTTTATATCTTATAAGTTTGCTAGAACTATAGAGTCGAAACCCCAAAACCTTGAAGTAGAGATATCTGAAAAAACACCAAGTGGTGCAATCATTGCAACCCAAGTGTTTGACTCTTCTCATGTTGATGTATGTGGGAATATTCTTCCAGAAAATCTCGTAATACTTCCCTTGGTGGAATTCGACGCTATAATGGGAATGGACTGGCTCTCATTATATAGAGCACATATCAACTGTCGGGAAAAGGAAATATCTTTTCATATTCTGAACCATCTCATGCTCCTCTAAAAATTCAAGGAAGATCATGAATCTCCTTTGAAAAATACTGCAATGGTGTGGGTGTTGATTCCCTATGAAGAAGCATACCTCACCCAAATGGTTGAGTCGAAGGAAAGTTCCAACCTTGAGTAAATGCCCATCGTGAAGGAATACAACGATGTATTTCTCGAAGAGTTACCCGGAATTCCCCCAGATCGTGAGGTAGAGTTCTCAATTTAACTCATACCTAGAGCTACTCCTATATTAAAGTGCCCCTATAGTATGGCTCCTATCGAACTGGAGGAGTTAAAGAAGCAGCTACAAGAGCATCTATACAAATGATTCATATGCCCTAGTGCATCACCTTGGGGTGCGCCAGTGCTCTTTGTGAAGAAGAAGGATGGAACCATGTAGCTGTGTATCGATTATCAGGAACTCAACAAGATCACCATAAAGAACAAGTATCCTCTCCCAAGGATTGATGACTTGTTCGACCAGTTAAGTGGAGCTCAATACTTCTTAAATGTGGATCTTCATTCTGGATATCATCAGGTAAAGGTGAAGAAGGAATATATTCATAAGACTGCCTTCCGTACAAGGTATGGGAACTATGAGTTTTTGGTTATTCCCTTTGGACTTACTAATGCCCCTGAAATATTCATGGATTTTATGAATAGAGTCTTTAGACATTACCTTGACAAATTTTTGGTAGTGTTTATCGACGATATTCTCATCTACTCCAAGATCAAGGAGGAACATGAAGAACATCTAAGACTTGTGTTGGTGACATTGAGAAAGGATACGTTGTACGCCAAGTTCAGAAAGTGTGACTTTTTGATGAATCAAGTCACATTCTTGGGACATGTGATCACAAGTGAGGGAATTTCCGTGGATCCTTAAAAGAAAAAGGCGATTGAGGAATGGCCCAGGCCCTCTAGTGTCACAGAAATCCGTAGTTTTCTTGGATTAGTTGGTTACTACTGACGTTTTGTGAGAAACTTCTCACGATTGTCAAGCCCGCTAACTAAGTTAACAAGGAAAGGGGTAAAGTATGTCTGGACGAAATAATGTGAGGGAAACTTTATGGAGATAAAGAGAAGGCTGATCACTACACCTGTACTCACACTACTGAAAAGTGGAGAAAGTTTTGTGATATACAGTGATGCTTTAAAGAAAGGCTTGGGTTGTGTACTCATGAAAAATGATAATGTGATAGCCCACTCCTCACGACAGTTGAAGATCCATGAGCAAAACTACCCGATGCATGATCTAGAGCTGGCAGCCGTGATTTTTGCCTTGAAAATCTGGAGGCACTACCTTTATGGCGAGAAGTGTGACATATACACCGACCACAAGATCCTTAAGTATATATTCACACAAAAGGATCTCAACATATATAAAAGGAGGTGGTTAGAGCTAATCAAGGATTACGCTTGCTCTATTCACTATCATCCTGGAAAGGCGAACAAGGTAGCTGATGCTCTAAGCAGAAAAGAACCTGCTACTCTATCCATGTTGTAGATTGAGAAAGACCCTATCTTCTTGGATATGTAAAGAATGGATTTTGAAATCATAAGGGAAGTGGATACATCCTACCTTTCCCAAATTATTTCGAAACCATCCATGCAAGAGAAGATTAAGGAAGCACAAAGGGATGATATGGAGATACAAAAGAGGGTGAATGTAGTAAAGGAAGGGAAGCTGCAAGAGTTCCATATCGATGATGATGGTGTGATTCGGTTTGGAACATGGCTTAGTGTGCCTTCATCACCCGAGATAAAGAAGGATCTATTGGATAATGCACATATCTCAACCTTCTCTATCCATCATAGGAGTACCAATATGTACCGTGATCTACAAGAACACTTCTGGTGGGATAACATGAAGAAGGAGATTGCAGAATATATATCAAGGTGCTTGGTATGTCAGCAAGTTAAAGCTGAGTGAAAAAAGTCCAAGGGTATGATGCAACCATTGACTATACCTATGTGGAAATGGGAAAATGTTACTATGGACTTTGTCATGGGTCTCCCGAAGAAGTCAAAGGGAAATAATGCAATATGGGTTGTGGTTGATGGACTCACCAAGACTATCTATTTTATCGCTATTCAGGAAGAAATCTCGCTTGATCAACTTGAAAAGATATATGTGAAGGAAGTAGTGAGATTGCACGGTGTTCCACTCTCAATTGTCTCTAACCGTGATCCAGGGTTCACATCTAAGTTCTAGAGAAGCCTTCAACATGCTTTGAGTACTGAATTAAATTTCAGCACGGCCTATCACCCCCAAACTGATGGCCAGTCTGAACGGACTATTCAAACACTTGAAGATATACTAAGAGCCTACTATCTTGAATTTAAAGGTGGTTGGGATCATCATCTCCCACTGGTTGAGTTCTCATACAACAATAGCTTTCACTCGAGTATTCAAATGGCTCCGTATGAAGCTCTGTATGGAAAGCGATGTAGAACTCCAACCTGTTGGGATGAAGTTGGAGAAAGAAAGCTACTTAGGCCTGATCTTGTTTAAGAGATGACAGATAAGGTTCAATTAATCTAGAAACACATCAAAGATGCTCAAATTCGGAAAAAGAGCCATACTGACAACCCTAGAAGGGACTTGGAGTTCGACGTTGGAGATAAAGTCTTCCTTCGAATATCTCCATGGAAGAGAGTCATGCAATTCGGGAAGAAAGGGAAGCTAAGTCCAAGGTATATTATCCCCTTTGAGATCCTTGACCACATAGGAGTCATGGCCTATCGTCTTGCACTTCCACCGAATATGGCTCAATTTCATGATGTGTTTCATGTATCACTACTGAGGAAGTACATACCAGACCCCTCACATGTAATAAACTCAGAGGTGGTTCAGCTGGAAGACGATCTCATCTGTGATGAGCAGCCAGTAAAGATTCTGGATCAGAGAGATAAGGTTCTACGCAACAAGACAACCCATCTTGTTAAAGTATTGTGGAGGAACCATAAGTTTGAGGAAGCAACTTGGGAACCAGAAGAGGCAATGAAGGAGAAGTACCCTCACCTGTTTGTGTAAAGTGAAATTTTGGGGGTCAAATTTCATAAGGGGGGAAGAATGTAACGACCCAATGTTTTTCAATGGAAAATTACCTTCTTATAATTATTTCATAAAATAACATGAAAATGAAACATAATGAACTACTAAGTGATAAGTGACCATTAAATATAAGTTGGTCACTTTTGTGTTAGGAATTTTGAAAATTTGACATACACGGTTGTGTTCAAGATGATTTTTGGAGTCTAATGAAACAAAAATAATTCTTAATGAATAGTAACATACCCTTATGAACTGTGACATACCTTTATAAATAGTAATATGACCCTTATGAATAGTAAATCATCCAACATAAGAGTAACATTACCTATGAATAATTAAATAAAATTTAGACATCTTAGAAAGTGACAATTTGACCTTAGTAAACTTTTTGGTACTTTCTAAGTCATAAATAATTAATTATAATTAATTAATTAATTTAAAATAATATTTATTTCACTAAAATGTATTCATAAATTATTTAATCAATGTATTCTAGTTTTTAGATAATTTTATAAGACCCTACCTAATTTTTGGAAGCACTATAAAGTCAGTTTTAATCTTAAAAACTGTTTTTTAAGTAAATTATGATTTTAATTAAATATTAAATTAATAATATTGAGAATTTTTTTTTGAAAAATGGACTTCATTTTTTTATTCTACACGTCAAAAAATGGTAGGGGTAATGTTTTTGGGTTTTTTCTGAAATACTTCAATTTTTGGGTGAATAGTAAAAAAATACAGTTTTTCGCCTAATCGGTGTATACTAAATTTCATAATTAATGATGTAATAATGAAATAAACAATATAGAACTTTAGTTTCGGAAATATTATATTAAATTTCATAAATTATTTCTTAAAATACAATAAATCCAATTCTCAAACCTAAAAATAACTTTCCAAAGCCTAAAGTCAAAAGGTGATTTCTTAAAGTGTCTTTTTCCCTTTCTTTCAATTTCCTTTTAATAAATTAATTAATTCGAATTATAAAGAATAATTAAAGCCTAAAAATAATCATATTATATTAATATATTATTTATGATGTCAAAAAACTAGTATTACAAGTCTAACTTTTGATATATTATTTTATTTTTATACTAAAAACACCTCCCTCCTCATGTATAAATAAGCCCTCCCACTCCTCTGGCCAAACCACACCTCTAAAGCTTCAATAATTGTCTAATATCTTCCCAATCATCTCCCCTAGCCCATACCCCACGTCCAAGAGCTTCCGGTCTCATCAAAAGACCAAGCTTAGGCCCTTAAAGAGGTTCTAAAGAGAATGATTTAAGAGGTAATTTCCCTCCCTCTTCTCCTTTAATTCCCTTTCAAGTTGAAGTTTATTTCTTTATATCTCCCCACCTATATTCATCCAAATTGATTTGTAACTCTATTATTATACATATAATGTAATTTTATGATTCTAATTGGATATTATATCATCCTAACCCCTTTCCCTCTTCCTTTTATTTTATTAAAGAGAAGGTTGTTCGTGAGGTGTTAATTTATCACCTTCAAGAACAACGTGCCTTCTTCTTCCATTTCTATCTTCGGATCTGGTCATGAAACCATTTTTATGGTTGAACCAGAATATTTTATATGTATTATGTTCTATTTAAAGTTCTTTAAATAACCTATGGCCATATTACTAAATGATAAGTTAAAACAAGTTCATTGTGATCCAAAAACCTCCCAAATTGACCAAAATAACCATCACTTAATTCTTATCTAATGATTCATCCACATGGATCTAATATAATTCATTATAAGATCATTAAAACTCCTATAATATAATTAATGACATGTAATATAATTTCTGGATGTTTACTCATGTTCTACCCAAACTTCAATTTAAGAATACAAGTGAACCACCCAAGAAAAACTATAAAAACGAACATCCCTGAACAATGTTTTTAAGCTCTATAAGTCATCCAAAGGAACATAATATGAAATAATGAAACCAGAATGAACCCTATTAATGTAAACATGGTTCTGGATTTTTAATTAATGAATATAATGTCATTATACAGGACATTAAAGAGAAGGAAGCATTTGGGTACAAGGTAAGTGGAAATCTCGAACCCAATTTTCTTCCTTTGGGTTCTCCCTCTTTCAATCCATTTTTGATATGGTTACTCCTCAAATATCATTTTTTAATCATTTACTTTACTTTTCTGGGATATACATGTTTTTCACAGGTTTTTATGTCCAACAAAATGTTTCCCAAAAGAACTCTTCTTTTCATAACGCCCCTTTTACTTCTCACTCAAAGTGGATGGTTCTTGTAACATGTGTGTTATTCCCTCTTTATTTTGGGAACCCAAAGCTTATGAATGTGTTATTATGAGATTAAACCCATTACTTTTCATGGGTTCATTATGTTGATTTATGTTATATGATGATTGTGGCATGCATGATAAATGATAATGTTATGATGTGACGGGTGCGCCTGAAATTATATAGCGCAATATTAATGTTTAAATGTGACATGTGCGCCTGGAATTATATAGAGCTCCAATGCATTGGGTAAAGTGATTAATCTCTTGAGTAAATGTGAAATGATGTGTGAAAAAGATTCTATATTGGTTCACAAGTACGTGTGGTATTTAACCACTAATACATGATGTTTCATTTTTATACATTGCCACATTTCAAGTCTTTAATTTATGCTCCTCTCGTGTTCATGATATTTTGCCTATGTTATGATTATTCTCACCCCATGATATATTGTTTTCATCTATCCTCTTACTGGGCTTCTAGATCACGCCTTTTTATGTATATCCTCAGGTGGCTACATGTACTAAGGAGTGGACAAGTGCCACTTAGAAGCTAGAGAAGAAGAAATTAAATAAATGTTTATGGTTGATGATATATTTGTTATGTATGGTCCTAGTTTTCCCAAGACACTAAACCTTTGGATCCTCTATGTGTAATACTATTATGTTGTTTATCTTTGAAATGATGTAATAGTAATGTGTGAAAAGGCCGGGACGCTATAGTCTCACCTCCTTGCTCCGAGGAAGGCTTACAAACGTCAAATACGTTCGCGGGGCGTCTCACCTCCTTGATCCACGTTGGGCTCGTGAATGTCAAATGTATTCATGGATCATCCCACCTCTTTGCTCGGCGGTGGGTGCCCAAACATGAAATGCGTTCGTGGGGCGCCTCACCTCTTTTCTCTACAGTGGGCGTGGGGCCTTGGGGATCCACGAATGGGCTTCACGATGAAGCTCCAGATACTTCCCTCTTGTTCTTATTTATCCCATCAACAAATGAACCCCCTTAGACTTGGAGCCGAGGAGAAATCAAGGATCAAAGTTCGAGGGTCAATCACCAAAATCTGTCATCCGTCCATGAAGCTGTTTTGCGAAGAAGGCTCATGAAGCAGATAAGCGACGTGTAGGCTGAGCACGCGGTGAAGCTCGACGCAGCATGGATGCTCCGTGAAGCTCTGAAGGTCATCGCCTATAAATAGAGAATCTGACCTCTCTTTTTTCATTTATTTATTCCACAACTTTGGCTTGTAGAACTCTCAATTCGTGATGCTCCACGTACTCTGTGCTTTCTCTCTGCGAATTGAGGCTTTTACTTCACGGCACACAGCGAGTCTTTGACTCTGCGACAACACTTAACAACTTTGTTCTAGAAGGTCGGGGCAGGGATCCGCAGACACTCTTTGTGAATGAGCTCCACGACATTGCTCCATGAAAGTGATTCATGAACCGACCATAGGAAATGACCAAATTTAAAATTGAATAGCTCATCAGGAGGCCGCCATGGATGTTCTCATGGAATATTCCCGAAGGGAGGAGATGGCGAACAACATGGGCCTAGGGGAGTTAATATGGAGTTATTCTGACCACGACTCTTTTGTGGAGCTTCTATCGGAGAGCCAGAGAAACTATCCACTATGAAAGAGGCTGCCTTTGTATGGATTCAAGCTAAGGGATGACATCTTCATTCCTGAAGCAAGTAGGGATGAGCTAGATTACTGGTTCAGGAGTACACCATGTCAGTGCCAATGGATCAGGGAGGCTGACGACCATGCCTGAGAAGAATCCACACCCGTTGATGTTGACTGCCTATATAACCACCTAACAAATGTGTATGGGAAGGAATTCCAACCAGAGACATCCCCCATCTGTACCATACAATCTTGAAGGCATCCTTGAGGAACCTGGGAAAGGGATGGTGTGAGTAGTGGGACCTGTGCCAGGGCAGCAACTTCATAGATGATTGGGCCTAGGCCTACTTGGTAGGTGGCTCATGTGAAGAGTTTGGGGCTGAGCTGAGGAGAGTGGGCCTATATGAGGTGGATTGGGCCTCCCAGTTTCAAATCTATCAGATGAATCAGCTGATTCCATAGTTGATGAGTAGGTGGTCATCGAGGACCATTACCTTCCACCTACACCACGAGGAGGTTGGTATCAGCTTGTGGGATGTGCACCAGATCTCAGGGATCCCGATATTGGGGGTGATGTATGATTAATTCCTCCCCATCATGGGTGTGTGGGAGGATCCAGAGAAAATGTTGTGGCTGGAGATGGCATTTATGGAGCTGGTGTCAGGAGTGAACAAATAATCCGTAAGGGATGTTCATTTCAAGTGGTGGTTCAAGAAGTTTATGAACTTCCTGGAAGACATACAGTTTCTGATGAGGCCTTGGACTTTCCAAATGGGAGCTCAATGATGCAAGGAGCACTCGTACTGGTGCCTCTTGGATGAAATCCAATGGAAAACTTGGGAATTTAGCGTTAGCCCTGAGCATCAACCGATAGTTAGGCTGGCGACATTCATCGTGACTCTCATTTACGGTTTGATCCTGCCAGTGAGGGATAAAACCATGGGTGTGCGACCCAGCACATTTATCATGGCATCTATATTGGTGATAGGAAGGTGAGTAAACCTCGGGATCCCAATTCTCACCAAGATATACAAGATGTTGTGGCACATTAGTGTGGGGAAGAGGCCACAGAGAATATGCGGCCCATTCCACCTCCTGTATGGGTGGATAGCGACATGTGTTAGTGGGGTTTATGAGTACCCAAACCACATCTCGCCTCCAGGGTCAAACTTCCGCAACTCTATTCTGAACACTGCGGGCAGCTTTCCATCCAAGCTGACCACATTGTTGGTACTAAACGGGGTGTGGAAGGTGGAGTAATTCCACTTTCACCCATTTCCGTTGCCAAAAAGTGATCTTACTGATTAAGAACAAGGAATGGAAGAGCACTGGTCCTATCTCCTAGCCTTTCGAGGTAGTGTCCTGGTGGAAAGGTTGGACCATGAGCCTCTCTGGGAGTCATACACCCAGAACCGATTTGCCTGGCAATTTCGGTGAATGCAGTGACTGACCCCGCATGTCTATATAGGGGTGCGCCATGTGGAACACCCGTGTTTGATGAGGAAGATGTGGCTCATGTTCACACGAGAAGATGAGAAGATGAAGAACGAGCTGCCTCCACCTACTACTATATTTAGGTTGGTAAAAGAGTATATCCAAAGCTGGGAGGCGACCTACTTGGGGGAGATGCTTAAGAAGACAAATATTCAGTTTAGTGATAGTGAGCCTCCACAATTTCAAATCTGGGGCCAGAAGGCGGCAAGGGCATCTCGCGGTGGCAGGGCTACCATGGAGGTGATACTCTCACTAATTGAGGGTGAGGCAACAGTGATAGATCCAATAATGGTAGCGGACCCGGCTGTTCTAGAAGAATAGAGTCACCCAGAGGGGAGGCCACCGAGAGGATTCCTTAGGATATCCATCTAGGATCCGGGGAAGCAGTTGCGCCATATAGACATGCCGGATAATTTTGTCTTCTCGGAGGCCTAGGACATCTGGGAAGTCAACCAGAAATTCCTTGTCCCATATGAGATGTGGCAACACTTGAACCATATTGGGATGGACTTTCTGGGGATAGGCCCTATTAGGGAAGGCTTTGCAGTGTCTCGGGCATGGTAGAGAAATGCCTGATAGATCTGGAGGACTTTGTGCATTCTTGGGGTGTCCCAAATCTAATGACAACCTGTGTCAAGGTGCTGTTGGATCGTACGATCCCTCCACAGTTTTCGGCCACTGAAATGAGATATTTATTTCCTCTACCAGAAGAATCGGACGAGTCCCCCTGGGGGGACGAAGCCGGTAGAGGGAGCCCATTGGAGGAGGGAGAAGTCGGTGATCAAGAATCAGATATTGAATATTTGGCAGAGGACCTCTAGGTAAAATCCCCAACCCCTTCCTTAGGGTGTTCTTCCTGGTCATTTTTGACTCCTCACTAACATCAGAACTATACAGGAGGACCTCGTACAAAGAACTCATTCTCATCCCTCAGTGGATGCGGATGCGAGGCCTTCGGGATCCACACCTATGGATACAACAATTTCTACATCTAGTGGGGCCAGGAAAACTGAGTTGACCCTTATGGATCTTTTATACCTTCCAACCATATACCGGGGGGGGCACGCCTCAGGGTCCCGATAACATCAACCCAAGAACGAGACCAGAAATTTAATCTCTGTAATTTTATTCTACCAAATTCATGGATGTCACACATTTACCATGTCAACTAAATTCCAAGACCCTTTTTGTTGTGAAAATTTATACAAATGGCATTGGTTGCCTTAGCGAGGTTGGTCGTGGCTTCTAACAGAATCTTTCCCAGAGGAATGTCGGTGATCGTGTAGGCGGATATCCAGACTGACTGAACTGCGGCACTCCCAATTGCTGGTGGGATTTCCAGTGGGTTTGTTCCCGAGATTATTGTGGTGGGATCTGATGACGAGGATCGATCAGATAGCCCAGGTCCTACCGTGACCGATCAAACGCCGGATGCAGACCCTACTGACCAGTTCCTGAGGGCGTTCCCTGCATATGAGCCTGCCAACTATGCTGAATGGGACAAGGTGACCTATGATGAAGAGGAAAACAAAATAGTCCGTCACCAATCATGTAAGCAGATCAAGAAATTCATCTATGAAACTCCAAGCACTATGTCTGGATGAGATGGAAAGATTTCGCTCGCGACTGCATGAACTGGGTGTTGGGAGAGTGGACACCCAACATCCTCACATGCTCGTCTGAGATATTATGGTAGAGAAGATTCAGGAGTATGACTATGGCCTTGGTGTGGTCTAGCAACATAGGAAAGAGGTGAACATAAAGAAGCTCTGGGAGGCGGATAATGAAGTTCAGCAGCTGTAGGTCTGGGCGGATGAGAACTCATCCACCCCTAACGCGCAATCGGGGCTGATATTGCGATTGAAGGCCCAGCTGGAAGAGGCCGGAGAGGGAATGAAGAGAGCCTCCAAGGAGATGAAAATTATCTAGACTGACGTAAAATGGTCCCATATTTCAACAGATGAATTATTCCCCATCACTGTTGAGGAGGAGCGAGAACTGAATAGGCAGCATCAAATCCTGGATACCACAAGCTAGAGGGTGGTGGAGCTGCAACTTTCTTTTGACGGGATTAACCCATCCATGGGAGGGATAGACCCTCAAGTGCTGTAGAGATCACAAAACTCTAACGTACTTTCATGCTTTGAATATTTGGATTCCATAGCATGCATGATTCCTATTATTAATGTTGGTTTTACATGCATCTGTCATATTCATGAAACTCCCATTGATCAATCCCTAAGATCACGCGGGTTGAACCCAATGTGAGAAACAAGGGATGATCACTATGTTATTCTGTCTGAACATAAGAGTGCTAACCATGTTTAGGGTATCTGGGGTTTGAACAATCAACCCGGATTTCTGGGAAGAGAAGGGGGGGACCTGACTGGAGAATGAGGCTCTTAAGACAGTCGAATTACAGTTTTCCCAGTGTTCACTTGTGCACAAACGGGGTAACACCAGGGGTGATGGAAATCAACCCAAACATAAGGGAGTGGAAAGTTTGAATCACAATACCCCAGATTAGGAACACTGTGGGGATGGAATGAAAATTGAGAATGACTATTGACCGTGTTTGAAACATAGCATCCTTATTGCGTTATCCTGAAATGGGGATGACAAATGAGGGCAAACTGCTGACCATGTTCAAAACATGGGGCCTGACTCAGAATGTCATCCATTATTCTTCTAAAACATTGGCCCAAGATAGTAGATGATCCATAGGCCAAACATCCATACTGTTAGGTGGTTTCTTTAGACGTGAAAGAGGACGAGGGTCCGAATAAAGGGAACACAAAGCGTGGAAGGTGGAGTAGTGGTTTGTTCGAATGGAGTCCAACACTCTTGGAATTATGCCACCATGATGGAAACACATTAGGTGGGTGTATCGGTCTGATCATAGATCATTCCTACTTCGATACAGGACCTCTCTAGTGAGGAAGCTATCACATACCAACATTGTCGTGGGGCATCCCGAACTTGTTCAGGGTAGAGCAACAATTTCATGGTTCCCCAAAAGAGTTCAGGCCAAGGGACCGAAACAAGAGGGGGAATGGGACCTATGATTCCTGAGGCTAGACGTGGAGACAAGATTTCTGGGCGTTCCTACATATTCCATGATGATGGAAATCAATCCACACATAGTTCTTGAAGATGTCGTGCTATTTAACATCTTGCAGTAAGAAAGGAAAGTAATCTTAGTTTATGGTCATAGAGCTCGGACCCGATGGTAGGGAATGTGGGAGAAACATGGTGAGGTAATTATGTAACCCGACATGAATGAGGATTTGGAGTCTAGATCAACATGTGTTCCTTGGGGAAGTTTTAGGTCCAGGGAACAAAAATGAAAGTTAGGCTGGGCTCGATGCAAAGTGAACGAGCGTTCCTACGTATCCAATGAGGATGGTAATCAAGCCACACATAGTTATTGGGGTGGCATGGTAATGTACCAGTGCCAGGGATGATAATGTCATGAGGATATGGCCCTTGCACCAAAATAAGTGGTATTTGATAGATCTTGTTTGTCCTTTAGGAAGAATGTGTTTTTTTAAGTGATTGACCTAGGATAGAAAGCCTAGGAATCTCCACAGTAATCAAGCCATATGAGGTGCTGGCAAATGGTATGGTGTGTGACCGATACCAAAAATGATGCCCCCTTTAGTGAGGATATCATGATGCAATGCCGTTTTTCATCGTGCGACCAGGATGATAATGTCACAGATTAGGGTTATGTGATGGGACCGACCATGCATTTTAATGTCGTGCAATATAGACGTAATAGTTTAAAGTCATGTTGGACTAGGCTGCATAGTTTAAAGTCATATGGATCAGATATATGTAGAATAGATGAGGTTCCATAGGGAATGTTCATAGAGTGATAAAGTATACCCAACATGAATGAGGACGGGGTCCACATCATACCGTTCACGATTCCAAGGAGGAAACTTCAGGCCAAGGGGACTAAAAAGGTCAAAGGGTCTAGGACAATAGAGGCTATCCCCCTTGTTGAGCTAGACCTGAAGACGAGATGTCTGGGTGTTCCTACGTATCCCATGAGGATGAGAATCAAGCCGCACATAGTTCTTGAAGGTTCCTTTTAACATCGCGTGGGACAAAATACAATTTTATTTCATGTGGGATATGAAGTGGGGGATAACTCCTAGAAAGGGGCATACATGGAGTGACTATTGTGAACCCAATCCACAAGCCCACGTGATTCAAACGCAGTGTGGGAAACAACAGCGGAAGAGGTTTTTGCAATACCGAGAATGCATGCCAAAGGGGAGTTGTTGCGAAGCCTCGAATGATGCCTTTACTGTGGCTTTGGTCCTCCTAACGTGAAGATGCACACTGAGGGATAGTGTCATGAGTTTTGAAATACATTTTGACATGATAGGGTGGAAAATAAGGTGAATAATGTAACCAAAATTCAAGGATTAAAGGGGATGGTGTGAAAATGGAAGATAACTGTTGACCGTATTCAAAACACAACATCCTTATCGTGTGGCCTGAAATGGGAAAAAATGAGCTTCGACCACTGACCATATTCGAAACATGGGACTTGTATCGTTTCTTGTCTGAAACCCTCGATGATGTTAGCCCGTAATGGTAGGAGAGACCTTAGGCCTATCATGCATGCCATTTGGGGGTCCCTTCAAGTGTGAAAGATTATGGAAGCCCAAATGAAGGGGAACACGAAGCCAGAAAAATGGGAGAAAGCATGTCCACATCGAATCAGACACTCTGGGTGCTAAAACAGAGTACTCTTGGGCACATTGTTGAACCACTGTAGAGGATCAAGGGGCTCAACTTGAGAGAAGCCAATTTGAAAAGATGAGTATAGAACAAAGAGATGGATAACTCTTAGGAGAAAGAGACACATGGAATGGTTGTTATAAACCCGACATGAATGAATACATAATCACATACCGCACCATATATCCTTCTCATGGAAGAATGCATGCCAAGGGGCTAGATAATAGGTAGATTTCTATGAGATAGGGCTAAGCCAACATACAAAATGTTCGGGCGTTCCTACGTATCCCATGATGATGGGAATCAAGCCACACATAGTTCTTAAAGATGTTGTGCAGTTTAACACCTTGCGGCAAGGAAAGAAAGTCGGGTAAGGTATCTCATCCGGGGATGTTTATGGCATGATGAGAAACCCGACGTGAATGAGGACATAATCACACACCATACCGTACAACCCTAAGTAAGAACTTGGGCCAGGGGCCCAAAAAGGCCAAGGGGCCTGAGGCCAGACCGTGGACAAAAATTTAATGGAAGGATTACAGTTTAAAACCTTGTAGTGATGACGAAGGTGATCTTAGTTTAGGGTCATAGAACTCGAACTGTATATGCCTAGTTTAATTTCATATGAGTGGTACAGAGAGGGTGAATCAGCGTGCCTATGGAAGACCACAAAATGGCGACAATGATAGAGGATCACTGTTGACTAGGTTCGCAACACAATATCCACCATTGTGTGACCAGAAGGGGGGGGGGACAATTAAGAGTTGACCATTGACCATATTCTCAATAAAATACTTGTATCAATTTTCTTCCCATAATACTCGAGGAAGTTGGCCCATAATGGTAGGAGAGCCATTGGGTCAAGTATCCATGCCATTCGAGAGCCCTTTTGGGATACAAAGGGTGATGAAATCCCAAATGATGGGACTCACAAAGCATGGATGGGCCTGTACTCGTGGGATGGACCATAAATTAAGGAATGGATGCCTAAATGGGGTATGTGTGGCGTGGAGAAATATCCCAACGTAAATGAGAATGGGAGTCCATAGCGTACCACACAATCCTAAATGAGAACTCGGGCCAGCGGGCCGAAGTGGTCGAGGGACCTGAGACTAGGTTCCCCGGGCCACTATATCCATATGGCCTCTCATGTGGGAATCAACTCATTATATCTCCTAATCCCACATGTGCAATGCTCAGTGTGGGAAACAAGGAGTAGGATTTGGCTCCCCCCATCTCATAAGGGTCAGACAGCTGGCATTACCCAAGGGAGACCACAACTTGATGATATAGAGGGGAATAATGAGCCACCACACTCAATATTTGGGACCTATGGGAGTGGTGATAATGACAATGGATAGCTTTTGACCATGTTCAAAACACAACATCCATATCGTGTGACCTGGAATGGGAACAAAAAACATGGATCGCCTGCTGACCATATTCGCAACGCTGGGCTCGTGTCAATTTGTTGTTCGAAATCCTAAAGAATATTGGACAGTAATGGTAGGAGGGCCCTTGGGCCAAGAATCCATTCAATTTGGGGGACCTTTTAGACATGAAAGATGATGGAGTCCCAAACAAGGAGCATGAGTGAAGCATAAGTGTGCCTATGCATTTCAACTTCAAGCAGGATGGTGAAAGAAGTGGAAGTCTCTGGGGAGTGGAACACATGGAGGAGCTATGATGAACTCGAGGTTAATTGAGGAAAAAGCCTTCACCACACCATATGTCTTGACACAAGATGAGATTCTAGAGTTTGGGGCTGGACCAACAGACAAAATGTTCATGCATTCCAATGTATCCCATGAGGATGGGAATCAAGCCATACATAGTTCTTGTGTGTGGTGAGGACGTGGGAGGATAGAAGAATGGGGAGGGGGCACATGGTGCGACTGCTGTAATCCTAACATGAGTGGGGATAAAGAAGCCTAAACTATACCATGCAAGGACCCTATGAGAGAACTATACTCAGGGGGGATAGTTGAAGAGAAGAGTCTGGGGGGTGGACTCAGGACCGAGCATCTAAGTGTTCCTACGTATCCTAGAAGGATGGGAATCAAGCCTTATATAGTTCTATAAGAGCCATGCAGTTTAATGTTATGCAGAAAAATGAACAGTTTAATGTCATATGGGACGAATAAGTTTAGGTTCATGCATGACCTGATAGTTTAGGGTCATACAGGACCATCATGCAGTTTAAGGTCATGCGGGACCTTCATGCAGTTTAGGGTCGTGTAGGACTGTCATGTAGTTTAGGGTCATGTGGGACCGTCCAGTTTAAGGTCATGTAGGGCCATACATTTTATGGTCATGTGGGACCCTATGACTTAAGAAAAGTATTTCTTGAGGAACTTGGCATTGGTGGGAGGCGTTATACGCTCACCATCCATGGTTTCCAGGGAGTATGCACCTTTGGGGTAAACCTTGTGACTTATGTAAGGTCATTCCCATTTGGGATCCAATTTCGGTGGTTTCCATCCAAAAATCATTGGTGTCCTCAAATCCAGGACTAAATCACCTTGCAGGAAAGAGCGGAGGTAAAACCACTTGTTGAAGGATCTAACTATCTTATTCTTATGCCTTTCCAGATTGTGCAGGGCACGAAGCCTATTTTCATCAAGTGA
This sequence comes from Viscum album, assembly GCA_963277665.1. Classification (NCBI taxonomy): domain Eukaryota; kingdom Viridiplantae; phylum Streptophyta; class Magnoliopsida; order Santalales; family Viscaceae; genus Viscum; species Viscum album. The sequence continues at coordinate 550,265,920 of OY728144.1, read as the reverse complement.
TTCTAACTTGGATAGGTGAATTTCAGATACTTTATCTGGCGCCTGCTGATCATAGACCTCTGTGCGTAATGAAGGAAACTGAATCTTGATAGGCAGTACGTCTTCTGTTCCATATACTAGGGAATATGGGGTCACATGTGTGGAAGTACGAGTCATCATCCAATAAGCCCAGAGGGTTTTGGGGAGCTTTTTCATCCAACTCTTCTTGTTCTGACCAACCATTTTCTGCAAAATGTTAGAGAGGGTCTTGTTGAATGCCTAGATCTTCCCATTTTCTTGTGCATGGTAGTGGGGCGTATGGTTAGATTAGATGTTGTATTTGGTGTAAAACTTCTTCAACTCAGCTACATGGAAGTTGGTGTCGTTATTGGTGTTGATGACATGAGGGACTCCAAATCGGTAGATGATATTAGAGCTCACAAAGTCAACGAGGAAAGGGGCCTTGACCTCCTTGAGTGAAACTTCCTCCACCCACTTGGAGAAGAAATCTGTAGCTGTCAGGATGAACCTGCACTGGCGAGCTGTCGTCAGTGGATATGGTCCCATGACATCGAGTCCCCCCACCGCAAATGGTCAAGAGTACTTGGTGGAGTGGAGATTCTTTGGCTTCCGATGCACGAAGTTGGAATGAACTTGACATGCATGAAACCTTTTGGCTAACTCAATGCAGTCGTGGATCATAGAGGGCCAAAAGTACCCCAGTCTCCAGATCTGATGGGACAGCTTTGGCCCGGTCTGATGAGCCCCATAGGAACCGGTGCGAACCTCTTGTGTAACCTAATAAATCTCAAATCCTTGAATGTAGCGGAAGATAACCCTGTGAAATCCATTCTTGTAGAGGATCCTCTCATGTCCAGGGCCGTCTTGGAGGGTGAACAACAATGCCCGACGTGAGATTTTCTTGCGCTCGGCCCGATCAGCCAGGAGGTAACCATTTTGAAGATACTCAATAAAGGGGGATTTCCAATCGGGATTCACTTCACCCACTGCATCTGGGGGTCCTGATGTGGAGACTTTAGAAGCCAGATGGCTCATCTTTAGGTCATCATCATCATCTAAGGATATAGGAGCAATGACTCTCTGATGTGATACGTGGATAATCACATCATCCTACTCATGTTCTGCAAGTGATGTAGCCAAGCCAACCAGGGCGTTAGCTCAACCGTTCTGAGATTGAGGGACATGAGTAACTTCCGACCAAGATGGGAAATGGGCCATTAGATTGAGAGTGAACTCCAACAATGGTACACAATCTGTATTTATAACGACATAGTCACCGTTGATCTACTTGATGACTAGTTCGAAATCCCCTTTCACATGAAAATGGGGCACATCAATCTGGAGGGAAAGCTCGAGGCCAATAATAAGAGCCTGATACTCTGCCTCATTGTTGGTGTAGCCTTCTGACAACAGGAATGAGTATGATAGAATGGATTGTACCGAGGTAATAAATACGATACCCAAGCCTACCCTATTGAGCCTAGGATCATTGAGCCTCCTGCTGGTGGGGCTTCATGAAGCACCATCGAAGTGCATCTGCCAACGCGACATGTCTTGGTATACTGATAGAGTCACCTAATTGGGGAAATCGAGATCCAAAGACTGGTCAGCAGGAGCCGGATGGGAATCATGGATGTATTCCAATGCTTTCCCCTTAATAGCTTTCTGAGGGACAAACTTGATATCAAAATACTGAAGAATCACTGCCCACTGAGCTAGACAACCTTTCAACATGGGGTGGTTCAGAATGTACTTCAGTGGGTCTATCCGAGACACCAACTGTACCTCGTGGTGCTGCAAGTAATGTCACAATTTCTATACTACAAATACCAATGCAAGGCAGCTCTTTTTGATGGGGGAGTATATGGTCTCTGTATCGATGAGAATACGACTAAGATAGTAGAGGCTGTTTTCCATCCCCTCATTTGATCTTCTAGGCAAGAAGGGTGCCAAGAGATCGTTCTAGGGGGGTCACATAAAGGACCAATGGATTTCTGGAGATGGGTGGAATCAAGACTGGTGCCTGAAGCATATACTGCTTGATTTCCTCAAACGTGGTCTGGCACTCTTCATCCCACTCATAGGCGGTTCCTTTCTTCATGAGACGAGAAAAGGACTTACACTTTTCATCCATATTCGAAATGAATCAGCATATGTAGGCTTAGTAAACATGAAAACCTCAAAGATCCCGAATGTTTCTCGGGGGAGACATCTGGCTGATGGACTTGATCTTCTCAGGGTCAATCTCGATACCCAGGTATCTGAAAACAAAGTTGAGGAACTTCCCATAGGTGACCCTGAAGGCACATTTCAATGGTTTCATCTTCAGGTGGTGAGAGTGGAGGAAGCCAAACAATTTCTCAAGGTCCTTGAGATGGTCCTAGAGATGACAAGATTCGACTACCATATCGTCCATGTAGCATTACACTAATGTCCCAAGGATTGGATTGAATATGCGATGCATGGCCCACTGATAGGTGGCACCTACATTCTTTAAGCTGAAGGGCATGACCTGGTAACAAAACATACCTTGTGGCACCCTGAAAGATGTGGACTCCTCATCCTCAAGGGCCATTCAAATAAGGTTGTACCCGGAGTACCCATCCATGAAGGAGAGGGCTTGGAATGCAGCTGTAGCGTCAATCAACAACTCCATCACAAGAAGGGGGAAACCATTCTTTAAATAGTGATGGTTGAGATCCTGGAAGTCGATGTAGACTCTGATATGTACTCTCTTCTTCCTGACTGACACAATGTTGGATAGCCATTTTGGGTACTTGACCTCCTTGAAGAAATTGGCCCTGATGAGCTTGTCAACTTCCGCCTCTACCATGGCACCATGAGAAGGGTGCATCTTTCTGAGAGGCTGCTTGAACCCATGATGATTTTTAGGGAGACCGAGGTGGTGGAAGGATACCTGTGGATCTAGTGATGACATCTCATCTTAGCTCCAGGTGAATACATCATGATGTTGTTTTAGGAAGTCTATATACCGCTGCTGCTCCTCGAGGGACATGGCAGCACTGATCAATGTGGGTCTCAGGTCTACCTCGCTACTGAGGTTCCCCTGTACCAGTTCATCAACCGTGGTAGAGACACCCTCCTCAAAGGAGGGGGGGGGGTGGGGAGCATCCTCCAAATCCTCTTCTTCTCTTGTGGAGGAGGGATTCCCAGTGGGAGGAGAATTATCTGAGTCTACAGACCCTGAGGAGAGGCTGGTACCAGCCTGAGCGGGAGTGGTCACTACATCAAGAGATTCCGGTGCTTTCAAAACCATAACAATGAAGGTTGTCGACCTGATCCCATCTGGTCTTCGGTCCAAGGGGCCATGCTTGATTATATCAAAGAAATAGTGGCACATCGGCTTGATCCAGTTGATTCTAGCATGGATAAACTAGAAAGTACGATGTATCGCCGTTGCCATGGGGCCGAAATCTTGATACCTTATGGGAGTAGGGGGCTCAGGGATCACCGGGGCTTTATTTTTATAAGAATACAAAGTGATCTATCAATGTCACTTGGACCGAAGAATATGATTCCCCCTTGTACCAGAGACAACAATACATTTCCCCATATCGGGGGTCGTGGCCTCCAATCGATAGATCGGGAAGACGTAGGTGTCATCTAGACCTGCCGAGGGGTCGGTTGCAACTACGACATTATCAACCTTATTAGTCTGAATCTGCTTGTCCTTGCTCTTGTAATAGTCAGAATCCAGGTAGCGAGATTCACAAGAGACAAAAAGAGATGCGTCACTTTGGATCATGCCCGCTCGACCGTTGAGGGAGTACTTGAGGCACTAGTGATTCAATGAGGGAACCGTTGCGTGCAGGTGGATCCATGGTATTCCCATCAATGCATTTTACATGGTGTCTTGGGAGACAACCATAAACTCAGTGCTAAAAACTAGGCCCTTGAACTGGGTCTTCAAACAGATCTTGCTGACTAGGGTCTGCTCTGTTCTATCATATCCCTAGATTTTTAGGTTGGATGGAGTCAAGTCATCTTCGAATAACCCCATATTCTGTAGTGTCTATGTCGGGATAAGGTTAATCCCAGAGCCCATGTCAAAAAGATAGAGGCGAACATCCACACCATTGAATTGGACGATGATGTACAATGGGTGAATGTTCCCCTGTATGGTAGAGCCTTCATCTTCTCCATATAATGAGATAATTTTCTGGAATTCAGCATTATCGACCACTTCTACTTGAAAGGCTTCTACGGATGCTACTTCTATCTCAAACTGGAGGGGGATTTTTAAAGCCTCAACGAGGGCCTCACGCATATCTGAATATAGGAAGAGAGCTTCAAGGATGGAAGTACTTAAAAGAATTTTGGTGATATGAATAAGAATATCATACTTCCGTGTCAGGTGTGAACTTCTGCTTGTAGAAGGTCGCTCTATGACATGAGGTATGGCGGGCCCTACTGGTTGGACCGACGGATGACTGGTGCTGGGCATATCCCACTACTCACTAGTCAAAGCCTACAGAGTGGCTACCAGATGAGGGCTGGATGACTGAGACCTTCCTGTAGTAAGGCGCAGATGGTCACAGCGAGGCCTAGCTAGATCTGTCTGATCCAGTAGCATAAACGGCGGTGAAGGCGGGCCTGATGACACCGGATAAGGAGGCTGCGCATGCGGAGCTCTATGCTAGGCCTGTAGTCTAGTCTCAGTGGCATGCATGGCCTGGATGGAAGTTCCAACTGATGTGCCTCGAAGAACCATATGTCCATGGCTTCACTGACGTTGGTGTTGTCTGTGGATGTTGGGGAGATCCACCTGGTGCTCCCCATCGTCGGGAGTCATGTAGGGGTTTACCAGCTCCACAGTGTTAACCGAAGAGTACCATTGACTATCAATCAAAGAGTCATACACTACTAGGAGGATTCTAGTATAAATACCCATCTCTGAGGGCATGAAGTTATCGAGAGTACGGGATGACAATGGAATTGGTAGGGAACAATGCTTTCCCTTGCGTCGCCGATGCTTTCTCTTCTGAGAAGGGGATGGACGAGATAATGATTTAGAAGTAGTAAACGTGGATTTTGAAGGCTCTGGCCGATTTAGGCATGAAAATATGATACCATGGGAATGAGAGACCATTTTGTGAGCCATCCAGTCATCATAATTTTGGGACCCGCGGTTAGAAAGTTGCTTCTATTAGCCCTTGCTATTGCTGCTACTGTCTGGACTTATGACGACGCATGCCACTTGTGCCAGGGTCGGGCCCGACCTGACTATGTTGTTATCAAACTGGTCTTGAAGACAATCCTTAAACACATAGCATTTCTTGAGAGTGTTCACCAAGATCCGGTGATAGGGGCGGTTGTTGGGGTGATCAGTGAGGTTCGGCTCTTCAGGCCTTCTGTACATAAGCAAACGCACAATCCCCTGTTCCAAGGCACTATGGAAATAGTACGGAACCTGATTCTCAATGAATGAGTAAGTCCAATTTCTTCTGACTGGAAAGGGGTCCCTTGGGGCCTGATCCTGATGAGGGGATGGAGGAGTCTGTCGAGGAGGCAGTGCATGATTGTCCTGCCTAGGCAATGGAGGCACATTACACGGGGGAACCTGCTGATTTTGAGGTAGCCGCTACTGGGCTAGAGGCTGCGCTTATGGTGGTGGGCCTCTATGAAGTTGTAGAGGCAGCTCCACTGGTAATAATTCTAGCTATATAGGGGCCTCTATTTGGGCCACCGTGGCATGCTCAGTTCTAGAAACCCTCCTTGCAGGAATTATAGGGGGTAACGGACGTGCCTGGATGGCTTGTTGCAGGACTTCCTCCAGGCATTGGGCCTTATCAGAGAAGTCCCGAAATCCCCCGGGATAGTTATGGGTGATCGGAGAGGGAACCAATTCTATCTTGAAATTACCTATGCAAATCGTCAGTAATTTTTCCTGAGTCAGCGGCACATCAAGGGAATACATTAATCCTTTCCACCGGGTGATGAAGTTGGTGACGTGCTCATCATGCCTCTACTTGCACTTGAAGAGGTCCATGATACTTGTATTCTGCATGGTGGAACCGAACTGGTAGAGGAACTGCCTACAGAGGTCCTCCCAGCTGGTTACTGATCCGATGGGGAGTTGGCTATACCAGACAAACATAGGCCCTTCTATTGTCTGTAAAAAACATCAGAGCTTGGAATATTCTTATTGCACTAGAGTTCCAAACATGGGGACACACCTAGAGGTAAAGTGGGACAGGTGCCGCGGCATGTCCCCTATCCCGTTAAATAGGGAAAAGGTGGGATTCCAGAAACTCGGAGGTGTCGGAATATCATCCACCCATGCTAGATATGGCTTTCCATTAGGTGGTAGTTCCACCTGTCTCATTTCCAATGTCTCAAGGCTGGAAATGAGTGCCTCCATAAGATCATCTAGGTGGGGGTCCCTATCTTGATAGGGATCCCTAACCAATAGTGTGTTGGAAGGTTCTTCAACATGATAATGCAGCTCAGTGGATCGTAGAGAGGCTGGTGGAGAGACCTGCGGGGTAGCTGGGGGAACCCGAGCTAAGTTCCTTGGATTTCCGCGCCGTTCTGGAGGGTTTGGTGTGACATACCACACCCTCTTGCTGTAAGTTCTGGCTTCAACCCTATCTGTGAGGGAAGGATGGTCATGGTCACCTAGAGGTAGCTCGCCGAGGGGATATTGTTCCTACCCCTACTGTACTAGTCACAGATCCTTGTAATCTGGACGTTGTTCCACAGCACGTTCATCCAGGAGGTCATCGACCAAATTTTTCTATTCAGCAAGTTGTTGGTGTAATGTGGCCTTCTTAGGGTCCTCCTCCATCTTCTACAATGAGGTGGATGAGTCAGAGTGTTTGGAAGCTCTGAGGTTCTCTTTACCCTTACTGAGATTCTAACTGAGAACCAATGACTCAGTGGGCGCAAGGAGCCCCAGTATATTCCTCTACTAACGAGTAACTATTTCTAATGGATCCAGTAGTGGTTGAACACCCTCGAGGGGTAAGTCCCTATCAAGAAGCTTTAAATCATTCTCCTCATCCAATATGTTGTCCATGTTGACTGTGACCCTTCCTAGGGGCATGTCCTCATCATCGCCTAGGGAGTCGGGCTGCTGTCGGATAGGACTGAAGAGGAGGGTGGAATAATACTCCCAGCCACAGATTTGAACATGGGGGGAATCCTCCTTGATAATCTTGCGAAGTACCTTGAAACTCTGAACTCATTTCCATTGAAGGGCCTTACGGAGGCCATGTGACTCGGGGCATTGGGCCACATGGAGTGCAGTCAAATCGACTAGACGATATTGCTCACCAATTTCTTCAAAATGTAATTAGCTCCTGGGATAAACCACTTGCTGATGATGAAGGTGAAAGTGCATCGCCCAGAGGGATTGATGGAAACACTCAAACTCCTCTTGAGTAAGGGATTCCGGAACACTGAAATTCGGCACTGCAACTAGCCAGAAAATCTCAGGGAAGTGGCCGACTGCGAGGATATTCCATAAGCTCCTTGGCTCGGATTCAGGTTCTGGCCCCAGATTACCCCATTCATCGACTGAGGGTGGCTGAGAAACTGACAACTGTACTGAGGCAGACCGCTGGGATGATGCACTAGCCAGTGGAGAGAACATCGAGCGAGAAGACAAACTGCCACATCTCGGGCTGCCCTCCGAAGAGTGTAGTGACTTAGCCACCCCATCACGGTAGGATAGTCTAACAGACGCAGTTCCTGGAACAGGGGCTAGGGCTACTGGTGATAGTACTTAATGCTTCTCTCCCTCCATTGGTCCCCAGAATAGCTCTACGTGATCTCTAGTCGAGGTAGAGAGTGCTTTTGGTGACGACAGTGGTGATTTCACAACCGTAACCTGTGGGGTTACCAAATTTTCATTCTTCTGGATATACCTACGGAGGGATATGGGAATCCGATAGACCTCGCATTATGGGAGTACTAGGCTGATGTGCCTCTTTCCTACCCCATCCCTTGACTCAGATGAGTGAGGGGAGGGTTCCTGCGCCGAGTCGTACTCTGCTTCGGAGTCTGAGAAGCGGACTGGTTTGATCTCTTTCCGAACCTTCCCTGAATTCTTCTTATGGCAGAGACGACCCACATTCCTGACCCTGGATGGCTCTTTGGGACAAGTTATATTTCTGGGATGAAGAGGTCCTTCATCCGTACTGGTGCTGGGGGGAGAGGGTCCCCGCCTGAGTAATCCGGGGTGCGATGAGCACCATGATAGATATCAAAGGGAACACGGGGAGGACCTCTATGGGTAGTGATGGAGTGGGTAAGACCTCCGCTGGAGCTGGTAAGAGCATGGGGAGGACCTCCATGATTGTTTCCCCTGGTGACATTAGTATGAGGCGGGTCCTCATACTGGTCGAGCTGAACATGGGTAGGACCTCCGTGCTGGGCACTGGTGAAGTGAAGCCGACCCTCACCCATATGATTGTTGGGGTGAGGAGGACCTTCTATAGATGCTACAAAGACACGAGGAGGGTCCCAATGTTGAAGAGTGACCGGATGTGCAACATCCTCATACCAATGGTCTGTGGCAGGAGGAATGACTCCATATCTGGTGTAGTAGGAATGGGAGAGACTTTCATACTGAGCATCACCGGCATGGGGATGATCCTCATTTGGATTGAAGGTGGAATAGGGTAGACATCCATGATGAGCCTGGAAGTGTGGAAGGCCTGTGTTCTATATGGTAGAGGTACGAGGAGGACCTCTGTACTGGGTGGAAATGTTGTGGGTTAGTCCACGGCGGCCACTTCCTGTGCCGAAAACCAAAAGAGTTGACCCAACCTGCCACTGGGGCGGTTGGGGCCTCGATCTAAGTCGGTAATATGAACGTTCTTGTTCAGAATACATAGGGAGTTAGTGATATGCATCAGTGGTGGCTCGGGCCACAGTATCTACTGACATCGACGCCCCTTGGCGGACATTCTCTTCGGCTTTTACCCGACGCTGGCATTGAGTTAGACAGACCGGAGATGGTGGCATAGGTACATGGATTACTTTCTCCACATCCAATAAGACTGGGTGGCGGCATTGACGTGACCTAGTGGGAGCCCTTGCTGGGAGTCCCTGGTATGGGACTCTGACCGAGCTGTCCCAAACATCCCTTACCTCATTGGCGTAGGGTAGGGAGTCGTCAAGGCATTCCGTGGACATGCTCCCAAAATGGTTATATGTTGGAGTAGGGAGCAGTGGCTCCCTCCGCGGCCCTCGGGGATGACATTGACAATGAGGCACAAATTCCTTTAAATCCAAGTGGGCCATATCTTGAGTCAGGATAATACCCTCTTCCTCGTACCGGCATACGAGGTCATTGATCACCCTTAGTGAGATGAACTTTGAGGGAGAGATGGGGTGAAGGAACCCATTGTTCATGGAGGTTGAGATCATCACAGAAGAGGCGGAATTGTGTGGGACTGCCGTGATGGTATTGCCCCGACCCCTATGTCAGTGGGCAGGTGGTGATTGAGCTATGGGTGCAATAGCTTGATTCCTAAAAGTAGGGAGATTAACTCATCAGTGCTGAAAGAAAAAGGTAATTGATGACCAGTTCCCCCGCGCTATTCCGTCTTCCATGACCGGTAAGAGGGATCCATGCTGAAAACATCGCAAATCGGGATGCCCAACATTCTACTGCCCCAGCTTCTGGTGAGTTTCATGCCAAACCCACTATTTTCTTAGCGAGACCCAACACCGGATATCTGGATCTGGTGACATGCTAATGCACTGATATCTTAAATGCTACTAATCTCTATATTGAGGAGAAGTGATTCACATCGGGTTCATCATTTCTATTTCTAACGCTTTTTTCGGGGCGCACACATCCGTATGTTCGAGAATGTGCAGCTGTTTTATTGCCCCACATTCCCACTTTCCAAAGGCAGGCAGCATCCGTCGCTTGTTCAGGTATGTTTTCTCCATGATCAAAACAGGATGATGGGATGTCAGTTCTTCCTTCTCTGGATTCCTCCTCAGAACTCGTCACCTAGTCCGGGTCTCCCTTATAGATTTAAGATGTTGTTCGTGAAACTATTCTAAGTTCTATATCTTTATGGACACAAATTAATTACACTGCTTCTATTGAGACATTAAAAAGGGTCTGGTCAGGGAAGAAACATTCGGTCAGGGGAGTAGTCACGTTAGACATCACTGGCATGTCTGGACGTTGGGACACTGGTGCGTCTGGGTTTCTTCCCCTTATTATAGGGCTTCTCGAGGGTGTGGAAGATCGAGGAAACCCATGTCAAATGTGGGGAATTTTATGCCATAAGAATGTATCTAAAGTTTTCATCATCTTCTAATGTTTTACATAGGGTATTCTGCAGGTTTAATGTATAGCGGAGACGAATCAGACTAATTAGAACATTGATTAGATTGGATCAGATGGTTGCAACCTCTAAAGGGAACACCGATGTTGGGCCCAATGTGTGGTTAACTTCCCGATTGTTATTAAGGGGAATGGGGAATGAGGTGTCATGATCCCACCGGGATGTGGCGGCCTGGGTAAGAATCATGATGGATGATAGAAGGTTTAATGAAGTGGATAAAAAATGAGGAGTCATCTCGAGGATGACTGTGACGTTGGGCTTGAGTCTCGAAGAGGCTTCCTACATATCCCTGTGGTAGGGAATCAAAGTTCTCATAGTTCATCTAACAATGACTTACTGCTGATTGGGGATTTCAATGGCTTACTTATGGATGGGGTCACAACGGATTTCCGCTGGACGAGGATGTCAATGTATTACCGCTAAATGGGGTTAAAAACAACTTACTGCTGAATGGGGTTGACAACGGATTACCACTGAATGGGGATGACAATGGCTTACCTATGAATGGGGTTGACAATGGCTTACCACTAGATGGGGTCACAATGGATTACCGCTGGATGGGGTCACAATGGCTTACCGCTAGATGGGGTCACAACGGCTTACCGCTGGATGTGGTTGAACCTCATGGAGGCTTCCTACGTACCCTATCTAGGAGACAAGGATCAAATCCCATGTAATTCAGGATGGAGTGGGAATGACATGAAGATGGTCGGGACTACTAAGTGTTGGGTTTGAACCTCATGAAGGCTTCCTACATACCTTACCTTAGAAAGGATCAAAGTCCACGTAGTTTGGGATGACGTTGACAAACCGACATGAAGGGGGGTCGGAACGACCAATGGATGATGGGCTTGAACCTTAAGGAGGCTCCCTACATACCTTACCTTAGAAAGGATCAAAGTCCTCATAGTTCAGGTATGGGGTTGGAAGACCGACGTAATGATGGCCAGAACAACCAATGGGTGGTGGGCTTGAACCTCAGAGAGGATTCCTACGCACATCGCCTTGGAAAGGATCAAAGACCTTGTAGTTCAGGTATGGGGTTGGTGAACCAATGTGAAGATGGTCAGAATGACCAATGGGTGGTGGGATTGAACCTCAGTGAGGCTTCCTACGTACCTCACTGTGGAAAGGATCAAAGAACTTGTAGTTCAGGTATGGTGTTGGCGAACTGATGTGAAGATGGTCAGAATGATTAATGGGTGGTTGGCTTGAACCTCAGGGAGGCTTCCTATGTACCTTGCCTTGGAAATGATCAATGACCTCATAGTTTAGGTATGGGGGAATTTGGGGGTTACTCTTTGAGGCGGACCAAGGTGCTGGTGAACCGACGTTAAGGGATCTGGGACCAATGGGTGTTTGGCTTGGACCTCATGGAAGCTTCCTACATACCTTGACTTGGCATGGATCAAAGTCCATGTAGTTCGGGTCGGCATTGAAGAACCGACATGAAGGGGGGTCGGAACGACCAATGGATGGTGGTCTTGAACCTCAGGGAAGCTTCTTATATACCTTACCTTAGAAAGTATCAAACACCTCATAGTTCAGGTATGGGGTTGGCAAACCAACGTGAATATGGCCATGACTGCTGGGTGTTGGGCTTTAACCTCATGGAGGCTTGCTACGTACCTTATCTTAGTAAGGATTTAAGACCTCGTAGTTTGGGTATGGGTGTGGGGCTTACACTCTAGGCTGACCAGAGAGAATTTCATGGTCGATGCTTGCTCTAAGCCCACGTGATTCATGCTCGGTGTGGGAAACAAGAGACAATAAAGAACTAACGATCACGTCGTGGAAGGTGAATCCGTGGGAAGTGGAGTTGGGGTTTATGCGTGGTTAGTGGCCAAAAGAGGAAATAATGGATTATTCTTAGTTATCAGGTTGAGATGATGGATATTGGGACTTACTCCAAGATGGAGGCCCGAATGGTGACAAATCCCAGTGAGAGAGGGACTTGGAACCCAGGAAGAGAGGAGGAGCAGGGGTGATACCTCTTATAAGAAAAGCTAGAGGATTACACCAGGGTGGTTTCCCTTTCCCTGAAGACAGGCACCGCTCCGATAGGATCTCTTTCCATGTGAGTAATGATCTCACTCCAGTGGAGACCTGTGGACATGCAGAATGTCCAATGTGGGGGAACCCCGCATCTGACGCACGGGGCGTAGTCACAGTTTAACACCATGTGTTGAGGATGATGGTGCTTGGTAGTTTAACGTCCTGCAGCTCGGACGAAGCAGGTTCACTTCTCACCCCTAGGACTTACATAATCGATACCTGTCTGCCCTTGATGGATGTAAGGCATCGGTATTGCCGTGGTTGGGGGGTGTCTATAGGTGATCCCATTGGGGGTCCACATTAGCGTGGGTATGCTAAGAAGCAATAGATGTTTGCTTGACTATGTGAATAAGCAGTAGGTGAAGCAACACAATGGACAATATCATCTAAGGTACTTTGAAGTTACTTCATGTGAACCTAAAAGGCATCATGGAAAAAAGATTTTTAGAGAAAAGGGGTTCATTGAAAGCCTTTTTAAGCTCTTGTGATCCATGAAGTGGAAGGGCTTCATGAAGGAATATGCTTCGTGAAGTGAAGTTGCCTAGGCTAGTCGTTGAGAATAGGTACATATGGGAGGAGCTTCACGAAGTGAACTTTCCTAGGCTAGTAATTGGGAATAGGTGCATATAGGAGGAGCTTTGTGAAGTGGAAAGGAATTCACAAAGCAATACCTCACGAAGAAGGGGTTCCTCACAAAGAAAGGTGTTGTGAAGCAATGTGCTTCGCGAAGCACAGTAACCTTGACTTAGTATGTGATTCATGTGTGTGTGGAGGGAATTTAACGAAGTATAAATGCTTCGCGATGACCTGAGTCCCCATGGGGATCTACTTCCTTCATGAAGGCCCGTGGGCTTCACGAAATGCATCCCACTCGGAAGAGGGGTTCAACCAAGGTAAAGGGGGAGACACTTCGTGCAGCAAAAGTACCTTGAGGAGTGCATGGTTCACAGAGCAAAGAGTGCTTCGTGATTTGAGAGATTAGAAGGTGAAAGGTTGGATGATCCTTTTTTTTGGGTTTGAGAGGAGCCCTATATTTATAGGCATGAGGTTCAACGAAGTAGATCTTACTTGGCGCGAAGAGAGAGTTTGCTCCGACGTGGGTCACGAACGTCAAATTCAGCCGCAGAGCCTCCCGCTTTCTTGCTCAGCGGTGATCTCGTGAATGTCAAAGGGGTTTGCAGGGAATCCCACGTCCTTTATCTGCAGCGGGATCAAAAAAATCAAATGAATTCGCGGGGTGTCACACCTCCTTGCTCCACGGTGGGCTTACGAATGTCAAATGTGTTCACAGGACGTCCCGCCTCCTTACTTCACGGCGGGCTCACGAACGTCAAATTCGTTCGCGGGGCGTCCTGCCTCCTTACTCTGTGACAGGCTCACAAATGTCAAAGGTATTCATGGGGAACCCTACCTCCATGCTCCACAACAAGCATGGGGCCATGGGGCTCTGTGAAAGGGCTTCGTGAGGCAGCCCCGGGGACTTCCCTCTTGTTCTTCTTTATCCCAACTTTTGGCTTCAACAAGATACAAATCCTTAAAGTGGGTTGAAAGCACTATTTTTGTTTTCATGTGATATAAATAGAAATTTTGTGACCAATAATTCATATCATGTCATAATCTATGTGCAATCAAACTTCTATTAAAGATAAGAAAAAATTATGGAGAAGAAGAAAGATCTATAGAGGAACACATAATTTATTTTTGTTTGATGTAGCTATGTGATATCAACTGGTTGTTTTTAAGGATCATTAAGGATTTTTAAAAATAAATATCCCATGATTAAGATTATATACAAATGTTTTTTAAAGGAAAATTGATATAAAGGGTGTTTTTGAAGAAGATTCAAAGGTTATATATACTTATCTAGAAAATCAGATATACCCTATAATGGAATAATAATTATTTATATCTTGTGGTTTCTTGAGTTTATAAAAAAAGTGGTATCCATTAATTTGATATATGGTATGAATAACAAACTTTGTGTTTTATATCTTATTCACAAACATTGTTTAAGTTTGACTGATATCATATTGAGTTTAATGTATAAGAAAGACTATTTCTCATGTTTTATGAGATTATGGTAATAATTGAGTTATGAGGATAACACTAAATTTTTTGTATTTAACACTTAATAATATACTGAGATCTAAATATATGGATTTAAGAGATTAGTTAATAAATCACAATGAAGTTTTATTTTAACTCACTAAATTTATTTGATAAACTATAGATATAGGTAAATGTAGTTTGTGTCATGGGGAATTTCTTAGCTCGATTTTGAGTATGTGATATTTGTTTTAAACTAAAATATAAATTATAAAATAAAAACATATAGTTTGATACATATCGTGCACACTATGATTTAGATTGAGGTGTTTCTAATTTAGTATGTGATGTGTGTTTTTATTTCAACTTTCTACACCAATCTATAAAATAAAGAAATGTTCCATTTGGATAGAAGAGGAAACCCTATACTGCCTAAAATACCTTATCCAAAAAAATATGTCATGTCTTTTCAAGACTGCAGCAAACAATAGAAGAAAAAACTGGACTTCCAAAAAGATCTGTGAAAAAAATAAATAATTATTAGATAAAATTATATGGAAATTAACTTAAGAATAGTAGATAAAGTGGTGACAAAATAAACTAAATAAGTAGTGGGAATTCACAATTTCAGTAATTCTATATAATTTCTTGACCCATTTATTTATTATCATTATCTAAATTGAATCCTCTAAGTCCAATCTATCATGAGAAAAATTAGTTTCGAACAAAAAAACCCTACTCGAGAAAAATAATCCACCTATATAAGAAAATAATTCTTATATTTGTAACACTATAAATAAATAAATTAACCATAAATATAAAAAATTACATTAATAAAATGTTTATTTTAAATTGAAACCACACAACTTGAATCATAATGGTTACACTCTATATAGGATTGAGGTATGGTTGATTCCTATATGTCAGAAATGATCAAGAAATCATTTTCTTAAAGTATCAAAGCAATCTGAATGTGTTTTCTCGATTTTGAGTATGTCAATTGCATTTTTTACTAAATTTAATAACAATTTTAAACACAAACCACATAATTTTATTAATACCAATCACACCATGCGTCAAATTGACATTCAGTCAATTCCTACATGTCAAAAATGACTTATGGATCCTTTCTATAGAGTTTAAAAACAATCCTAGATCATTTTCTTAGTGTTTAACATGTGATGTGTTTTTTTAACTAATATATAAATTTTAAAAAATAAATATTAGATAAAAATGACAAGGAAATTATCTTAAAAATTATAAACATGATGAGAAAATATAATTAGTAATAATTCACCTCTTTATGATGTCTATACACATTCTGATACCATGTATCCTACACATTCGTTTCTAAACAACTTGATTTCCCCCATTACACATCTCTTTGATAAACAGATAAAAAATAACATATAAGCATTCTGATATTGATGCTTCCCACACCAAATATATTTCAAATGTCATAGCCCATACTATATCACAAACATAGAAGGTAATAACCGAAATTTGAGGTTGAAAAACATTCTGACACTGTGTATGCTACCCAATCATCTCGAAACACGTTTACTTCTTCTTTTAATTATGAAGTTTTTTAGAAATATTATTGGTACTAAGAAAGCATAGAAAAAAATTGATTAAGAAATATTTTTAATGAAATTTTAATTTTAATTGGAAATTTCCTATTTAGGGATGGTGGTCTTTTAATGGTTTATGAACTCTCTCAAAAAAATTCAAACATAATATCCATAATTATTTCCACTATCTTACTTTAGACAATGTAGAAACATTTGAAAAAATAATTAAATTATTTTGAAATATGTTTTGATAGATAAATATTTTTATATGCATACCTTAATATTTTTCTATTTGAGTTAATCCATAGGCTTTTTATGTTTATCCACTGACATTATTCTATGATTTATCCTATATTTAGTGATCGATCTATAAAAAGAAAATTCTTGTTAAAAAATATATTGGAACACATAATTAGAATTTTATTTGTAAAAATTTGATTGTAGTGTATTAAAAGTTCATAATACCCATCATGTGTAGTTTATTTGTTGGATATCCATTCTTTGGATCCAAAAAATAAATATTTGGGGTATCCATATTGAGTGCGATTAGTATCCAGTTCTTCCTAAAAAATAAGTAATGAAAAAAATAAAAAAATATTTTATGTGATTAGATTATAGAGTTTTACCCCTGTATTATAGGCATCAAAAAGAGTCTATCATCTATTATTTTTTATTAAATTCATTTTTTACCTCATTTTATTCTTATTAATTTATTCCTTCTCTAAATAAGTTTGTTGCGTAGAAATGATACGGGGACTAATGAATCCAAATCATGCTTCACACGGTTTTCCCTTTATATAGTAGTAATATAAACACCTATTGAAAATATGAATATTTATTAACTTTAATGAACATATTATATCATTTTTGGACTATCATATTATGAAAATGAACCTTATGTATGTTTTCACAACTGAGACTCTTAGCCATTAAAACTTGAGAATCTCATTTATACTCTCAAGGAAAACTAAAAATATAATGGAAGTTCCATATATTGATTATTCATATGGAATGTAAGACATATTTACAAATTTAAATGTTGTCTCTACATGAAGTTGTAATGATAATTTAAGTTTTTGTGAAACTGGATGGGAGAAGGTACTCTGAGAGGTTTTTTTTATTTCTTGGTCAATTCACAAGATTGTATTGATCCAACCTTACATTTAGCCATCACTTTATCTATTTGTAATACCATACCTCACTTTCGAGAAATTTTAATCAAATTTTATTGGGTTTTCAGGTAATTTTTTTTTTGAATACATAAATCATGAATCTTTATAAGATTAGATAATCATTCTAAAAAAGTTTTAATAAAATCATCTACTGTTGTAATATCTAGACCATCAAGTGGAATAATAAACTCAGAAATCAGCTATTGATCCACCTCAATCCCTACTCTCATGTGATATTTTGGGAGTTATTTAATGTTTATCTTCTCTCATGGGATATTGTACATCTTACCCCAAACAACAAGGCAATGCATGGGTGTTAACAGATAGAAATCACATACAAAATTACCCTACAGAGTTTTAGTAATATAAAGTTTTTAGAAGTTATTTTATTCAAATTTAGGAGAAATATTAATGAAAGAATTTATTACATTGGGTAAGGTATGATGTTTAGGGGAATGACTATCCTTAAATCTTGTGGGGTTATTTGGTTCTTCATGTGGGTAACTTTATTTCACTGGTGGTTAACTTTGACCCTTTCTAAAATGTTTGTCTGCCAAAATAGATTGATCAATAACTTATTGAAAATCATCTATTTATTCCTGGGATCTTTTAATCATCATTTATTTATCATTTTTTGGTTTTTTATTATTGAAATATGTTTGAGCAGACACTTTAAAACCTACTCCTTTAATGTGACCATATTGTTTTGGGAACTTCAGGGCTACTGAAAGTAGTTTTTCTTTTGGTACCTTCACTAATGATTCCTATGTCTGGACCATATAAAAATATATGAATATAAATAGAGATTTTTTATGTAATACTATTATAAATCATAATAAATTACTATCACTTCATACTTACACATGTTTCTCATACTGATTCTGTGTTTTCATCAACTAGTTTTCCATCATTATTTACGTGACCCTCCTTCTATAGCACATTATGTGGAATGAAAGTGGATTTTAATTTTGATTCATCAATATAAATATAAAAATAGAAACATATGTTGTTTCATATCACATAAAAATTTTATTGTTGATTTAAAATACTTGTGAAGTGTACACCATCCTTGCTTTATGATAGGGGCACATTGTTTTTGATGAAAATTATTTATTTTCAAAACTATTTTATTGTTTCATAAATTAATTTTTTTGAATCAAATTGGATAAAATAAATAATTTCAAATAATATATTATCGATTACAATGAACCTGAAATTATTTATAATCAGGAAAAATGATATAATCATTCCATTTTTCTTGATTTTTAATGTGTACATAACTAACTGGTGTGTGGGTATTTACTTTTCCCTCTGCATCCCTATGTTATAACTTGTTAAAAAAAGTCTAGAAGCCTATATGGGATTTTCCAGGGGCCATTAAGATATATTTATTTCGAAAGTATTCTAAAATAAACAAACTCTTCATGGAATAATAAAAATTAAGTCATTGTTTCATTATATAATATTTTAGTAAAATAAATAAAGTATATCATAATATTATTTTTATATCTTCCAAAAGGGTTTCTTTTATTACTGGATATACATGGTTCCATGAATCTATATCAATCAACACATCCATATTTATTGTAACCCCAACATAAATGATAAACATTGACTTGTTGGGGTCAATAAGTTATTCACTTCGATTCCATCCTAACTGAAATTTTTTACCCTTACTTCTTTCCTTGATAATTTTATTAAACACTATGATATTGTGTTGTTCTTTTTTTTTCATCAACATGTTGTTGATCCCCTAATAATTCTACAGTTTCAGCACAAAAAATCCATTCTTTCCTAGGATTGGTAACATCATCATGTGCAAAAGACATTGTCTACATGAGTAGTCAAACATTTAATTTAGATTGTGTTAATACTGAATAGAATAGATAATATTATGAGGAAAAGAATAATACAATAATTTTTTTAACCTTCTCATTGAATTAACTTTATTTTTTAAAAGGTTGAAGGGATTCAGATCCTCTATCAAGAATCCAAATCCCTTATTTATGGTCCACTCTAACATACAAGACATTGTTTACATTGGGACTGCCAGGAATTGATTGTGATCTATTAATTAAATGGTCATCCTAAATTAAATTTTCATCTAACTCTACATTTTTTTAATCAATATTAGGAAAATTGAAAAATTATTATTTTTAGGATCTGAGAAAGAAAATACTTGCACTATTTGTGATTCTATTTTGAACAAATCATCCTTTTCCCATTTTATAATGAATTTCACCTTTACAAATCCCATTTCATCAACTTTCACTGCACTCTTATTATCATATCATTTTAAACAAAAAATAAACAATTTAAATGTTGTATAATACAACTTACAAATATATTTTATAATTCTTAAATATTGAATATTCACATAAATTGTACTTATATCCTTGGAACCAGATATGTGCATCACTTCCACCATAAGAATAAATCCACTTTTTTCACAATACTTCAATTATAACATTCATTTGTAAAAAATTATAACCACTGATTAAAAATACATTATAAGATTTAACATTTTCATTTGGTCCCCTAACTATCCATCAAAGTCATTCAACAATTGGATTCATATTTTTAGATAACTACTTATAAATATGATCTCAGAACTATCATATAGACTATTTATTATGTTTTTTATTTTCATCCTTTATCCCTTGATGGGTAAAAATATTTAAGAATTGTTTTTTGGGATTAAATGTATGGATAAACATCTTCAATATTATGAAAAATATGAAATGTTGAACTATCTCCTACTCTGAGATGGAAATTTTAATAACATCTCTTCCAGAAATCCCTTCACCCACAAGGCGTCCTCTGTGATGATACTTTGGAGAGATAGATGTTATACACATATGATAGTTTATCAATATATAATTCAATAGTTTTTTCAATAATATATCATTCTTCAATAAAACCTTTTTTACAACTTTTATTCATGACATACACTTTTAAAATATTCATATACCGTTCAATGGGGTTCATCCATATGTAATGGATATGACCACATAGTTGAACCTCTATAAACAATTTAACCATAAAGTGGAACATTATATCAAATAATAATGGTGGGAAGAACATATCTTATTCACATGATATGAATGAAAACTTTTTATTCATTATTGGAAACTTCATCAGGTGTATAACTTTACTGTATATGGATTTGAAAAAGAAACAGTGTCTGGTTAATATATATTGTATATTTTTAGAAAAAATGCAATGTAAATCAATGAGAATATAATATTTCATCAAAAAAATATAGTCATGAAATTTTAGTCCCTTTAAATTCAAATTATTTATTGAAACGACATTCTTGAAATTTGATGAAGACTTATCTAGAACTTTTACACCATTAAGGAAAATTAAAAATTTTAATTTTTCCTATCTAGATAGAGTGTAAGATACAAAAGAAATAAAAGCACACATTTTACCCTTCACTGGTGCCAACTATTCCCTTATCCCCATGTCAATCATTTCCAACCTAGCCTTTATTATATCTTTTGTTTTTCCAATAACATTTTGTAATATTCCAATAACACTATCTCATATATTTTTTTATACATTCAAGACATCAAAAAATGTATTACATAAAAAAATTCTACTATATAAATTTCAAGAAAATTTGTCTCTTTTTCCAACCTAATTTTATAAAGTTTTTCAAAAATTATTTACCGAAAATAGTTTAAATATATGTTAATTTATTGAATAGTTGATCACCCATTAGTGGAGAAGGTGTTATACAATTTTTGGTATTCCCATTGAATGTTGTCGTCCAGGATTGGTATTTATGTCATTGAGGTAAAAATTTCTAATGACTTAAAAACACAATATTTACAGAACTTATAAACCAAACTAAGTGTGTGAATTCTTCAAAAATGGGACACCCCAATATTCCCTAAATTTTATAGCCAGAAAAATTTCCATAAGTAGGAAATTAATTTATAGTCTCATAAAACATGGCCCTTAATATTAATTATTCAATTCTATTTGAATCATAAATTGTGACACTTTTATCCCATATAAATTTCAGATCTTCAATCAATGGATAAAAATAGACATAAATATCATTACTGAGTTTCTTTGGTCCAAATATATGAAGATGCAACATAATTTATTTTCACTTTATGCAAAACCATGGAGGAAAGTTATAATATTCCAACATGATGGTCTATGTAATGTGAGTACTACTATATACACTAAAAGGAATTATTTTCTCTCTATATAATGCAAGATAAAAGTTTCTTGGCTCATTTTTAAATTCAACATACTCATAATCAATTTTCTTCCACTAAGGAGAATCTATTAGATGGCATAGTTTCACATCTTCAACTCTTGTATCTGCATTCCATGTTAATTTTTTCATGATTTCCTAACATTCATATTGTATTACAAATCATGGAATGATAGGAAAGTACCATACATATTTTAAGGACTTGAATCATTTTTCATGTATCAATCTACTCCACAATTAGGGAATTTTATGAGTGATTCATGGTCCTTGAGAGACAATATATAATCATTTGGGAAACCATGCATTTTTTTAGAGATCATTCCCATTGAAAGTATCATTTTTTTAGAATAATTTGTTTAACAAAGAAGTTAATTTTATTCTAGTATCATATCATTCAAGAGACCGAGTAGTTCTGTAAATCTGGTGTCCCTCCATCAACTTCTAGCTTTCAAATTACATAACTTCAATACAACTAAAAATGTTTTTTATTTAGTATAATTGGTATAAAATGGTATCTAGTAAAAGATATCTAACATCACAAATTTTTTAACAATAATTGATTTCATATTCAATTTCTATTTTCATTTCTCCCATGTGATATCCATTATCATTTACACTGATATTAATATCAAATGATTCATAAACCGCGGTATCATGCTAATCGATGTTCATGTTCAGATTTTTCCCCTGTTTAGTGTAACATTTAAAGATTTAATATATTATATAGAAAATAAAATAATCTTTTATCTCTTTCAAACTAATTAGTCTTGAATAAAAACAATGTAAATATGGATTAAGGATTTGAGAAGGGTCGTATGCTTAATCTATTGAAAACATGACGAACTATTAAAATCCATCTTTATACCCTTTTTTATATGATTAGCATGAATCCATTTTTGATTCACATCCATCCTAATAGGTTCATAAAATATTCAATTTATAAAAAAACTAAATAATTACACATAAGACATTAATTATCTATGGTGAAAGTTATGGATAATTCTAGTAAAATGAATCAGACATTTTATTGTTTAAAATAATTTTAGAATGATTTAAAGGAAATAGTTAGTTTAATTTAAGAAAATAATTACTCCTGTATAATAGGTGTTATCATATTAATTCATCCAAAATGATCAATGGTACCCGGTATAGGATGCATATTGCTCAGAATGGTTCAAGAAACATAGGTTCATGTCTAGAAGAGATGGGGGATGAGTCTCAAGTAACAAAATACAATAATAACTATTCAGGAGATGAATCTGGTGAGGATATATGCTTTATCCTTAAATATAAATGTTTCTAGGAAGGGATTTGGTGAATCACAAGATGATATTCCTTATTTTTTTCCTAAAGATTAAAATTTTCTGAGGAGCACATTGGGTGGATAGATGAGCTGATCATACAATACATGTTAATAGTGCATGTACACTTTTATAACCCTATCCCTATTACCAATGGATTGAGATACATGATCATATTGGATCGATTATACATGAACCACTATACCTTGAGAATAAATATTATTGTACCAATACTATGATATGATCTCCTAGTGGAAACAGATGCATGATTTCCTAGTTTCACTTATTTCATACATTGTGGTGAGGCTCGTATTTGGTATAAAAGGAATAAAACATAGAAATCATCTTACCTAGAATGAATAAAATAATAATTCAATGACTTACAAAAAAATAATTTTAGGGAATGATATTAATAAATAATAAATTAATGATCTTATGAATCTAAACTATTTCTGAATTTCGTTTTGAAAGAAACCACTTTACAAAACACTTTTCAAGAGATTTTTTTTTAAATTACAACATATAAATTTAAAATTCCAAATATCATCTTAAAACTACTTTAAAAATTGAAAAGGATTATTTTTGAATTTTTGAAACCCCTCTTGAAATTTGTTTGTTTATTCCACATGAAAATCAATGAGTTTTTTTCAAAACACTTAATGGGATACAAACCCCATTTTCTATAAAAACTGTTAGCATCAACTAAAAAAATTTAAATCATATTCAAAAACCCTAAAAAATAATGTAAAAGATTAAAACAATTTCCATGGAAATATGTAAACTTTTCAATTTTTAAAGCTTTATACGTTCAAATTTGAAATCACTTATTGAGTCTCAAAACACCAAATTAATTTTTTTTTCATTTTAAAGGAAACCTCATTTTTTATTTCAAAACCCACTTTAACTTTTAAAACCAGGCTTCCTTTTTCAAAATTAATATACAAAATAGGAATTACCATAAAAATTATATGTAGGACACCACCCAGTTTAAAGAAAAGAATGATTATTAAACAATTCATAAATATTTTATATAGCTGGTATGAATATTTTTTCAGAAGACATGAGTTAATTAACAATTTAAACCTAAAATTATTTTATTTTAATACCCACCTAAATACCAAGGTTCACATGTGATTCTTTCAAAATTAAATCAAGGGAAAATTCATGTATCAAAAACTATTTTTATCGAATATCACACAAGAAGCCACAAATCCGTTCTTTCATATTTCTTACAATTTATTCAAGAATCAACATCAATAGGATTTTACAAATATTCATGACATTAAAAACTATTTTCAAAAATATCATAAGGTATTAGATGGATTATGTGTGTGACATTGGTCTTAGTTTTGATTTGAATTTATTAGAGTGTGATTAGAATTGGAGGTGCACTAGTACCCGAGGTGAGAGAATGATAATGTATTTTTTTATTATTTGGAAAGGAACCTACCATGAAGTTACACCGATTTTCATTTTTTTACATTTTTTAGGTGTTTATAAGATCATGAGATGATTTGGGTTATTTAGGAATTATGAAAAAGTGAAGAGATAGCACGTCAATGGGTACAACAGATATTCTTCAGTGAAAATTTTTCTAGAGGAGGAATGAATACTGTTTTTCATGAGATTCGCTGAAGTGAGATGGAAACTACATCATATTTTTTCTTTACATTATATATTTATTTTCGGATTATTATATAACGTCTATTTAACATGTTTACTTATTTTAATTTTTTTATTCTTTGAAAATTAAAGTTTTGAATTTTTTTCTTTAATTAATTATATTCTTTCATTTATATAAGTTCATTATTATAGATTCTATAATATCCAAATAATTTTAAGATCCATAAAGAGATGTATCTATCATATGTTTGGGATATGTTACCTCAATTTATTTTGGAAAAATAACCTGAATATTTATATGTCTTAAACCTTTGTTCAAGAAGGGAAATTACTATTTAGTATATATTTATGTTCTGATATCTTGATTACTTTTAGTAAAATTTAATTTAGTTTTCAAAAATGAGTTTAAATGGTATTAATATACTTATTTAAGTATTTCCTTTTCTATTTTGTCTTGTATTACAAAGAAATTAATTTCATTCCATTATAACCTAAATTAATTATAAGTTAATGGAAAATACATAAACTTTATTTAGTGATTTCATCTGTGATGACATAATGGTTGGGTTTATTAAGTGGTAAAAAACAATTCGTTATGATAACTTATTAAGTATCATCAACTTGTTTGATTTTTGAAGCTAAAATAAAATATTTTTAAGAACTACATTTGTATATTTTATTAAATAATTATGTATGGATTTGGTTTTATATAAATAAATTAAATAAATATTTTGTTCTCATGAAAATTAAACCTTTGGTATTTTCATTCTTTAAGACGTTTTACTAAATCATAATTTTACATTACTAATAGGACATGTTCTTTGTATATTTTAAAGATCAAAAGTTTAAAACTTCATTTTCATAAAACATGTGTTATATATGTGAATCTTAACATTAAATGAACTCTATTCCTTAACAAAGGTTGATACTAAATTGGGTTTTAAATTTAAAAATTCATTTAAATGAGTGTCTGTCATTTTTTCTGTGAGAAAATATTAATTGGTGATTGATTTACACCTCATGCCTTCTTTGGATTATTATGACTAAGCATTGGTTATATTTAATGCAATGTTTAATATTTTACCTAGTTTAATACTAATATTCATTAGTTATTTCCTATTATATAATTTGTACCTTATCAGGCTTGAAATTAGTGAACCGTAAAATATACATAAACCATAATTTATTCCTTGTATGGATTAACATACGTGTATTTTAAAATTAATGATTATGCCTCTTTTGAATTGATATTTATATACTAAATTATTTTTTAGACTGTAACCCACCTATTAAATCAAAATCAAATATTTTTTATTATTTGGAAAAGAACATTAATGTTTTAGTTGGAACCATCACATAAATCAACACACACAAAATCACCAATACAAACAAAGAATCTTCCCAAGTGATAATGTAATGACAACCAACAAACTAGATCAACCAAAAGATAGACAGTCTACCAGAATCAAGAGCATACATGAAGAGGTGTAAAATGCAAAAGAAAATGTACAATGAATGAAAATGTAGGTTTAAACAAATACCACATATCATGGTATAAGTTTCATAGAACAATAACTGAGAAACTAAAGTAATATGATCTTGAACTGTCAAAAATATATTGGGGTCAACCTTAAGGAACCAACCTATATCACTAGTCCTATCAAATTAGATATGACCTAAACCACCTCAGGAAAATAAATCTACATTGGGGGACTCTTTGGGAATGCTCAATAACCCAATCCCACTCCTAGATCAATATAATATAAACAAGATTTCTCACTCATCCAATATATCATCTAGTTACCTAGAATTATCATGACCAAGAAACCAAGTGAGGAGGTGAAAAAGAAATGGAAATAAAAACATAGTATAACAAAAAAAAATATCCTACACCTCACCTCCAAAAACCTTGCATAGAATAAACCCTTTACATTACACAAATATTATAAATTGACAAACATCCCATAACAGGAACACCAAATACTAGGGGTGTTCAATAAGGGTATCATGAGATATAAACCCATTTTAAAGTGTCAAAACGACTATTAAACAAAATATAACTCAGGGTGAAATGATATTTTCCTTTCATTTGAAATTCAGAAATTTCAAAACTTCAGAAATATTTAGAAACATACCCTTTTTATACTAAAAACATTTCTTTATAACTTTTTTTATTACTTTAAAACCCAAAATATGGGCTAAAATTTTATTTTTCATAAAAACATACTTGAAATTCCTCATAATTATATGACCAAACACTTGTCATGAAAAACAATTTAATTCAAAATAATTCAATAAAAATCCATGGAAAATACTTTATGCCAAGCATGGAATTCAACCAAATTTTTTCACAAATACATTATAAAAAATAAATATATGCATAATTTATGTAAAAGTAAATTTAAAAAGACTCATCTATTCCATGATTTATGAAATAAAGGATTATAATAGAAAAATATACCTCTAGAAATCAGAATAGAGGGAGGAGACACCTAAATCAGAAGGAATAATGAGGGGATTTATGTTGGAAAACACATGATAATTGAGGGTGGATACACCTGAATCAATATAGAAGGATGTGGAAACCCTATTAGGGATCCAAGGATGTTTGAAAAAGCATGATGGAGAATACAAGAGATAATACAAGAAAATAAAAAAATAAAGTCATCCGCAGAACCCAAACAAGCAATTGACAAGTGAGGAGGAGAAAAAAATAATATTCCTTGGATTAGAGGATTGATTATTCTAAGAGAAGTTATAAGAGGAGAATCAACATTGTGAAAATAACACAAAAGATTTAGAATCACGACTGAAATCAATTCAGCTATTATCATTTTAAATAGATTGAGGAGAACTTTATTAGTGCTTCCAAAAATTCACTAATAAATATATATTTTAACAACACTAAATTAATAATCACTAATAAAAGATATCTTTATCAATATTTTTTTAGTGATGATAAAGACATAGCTTTATCAGTACTAAAAAATCATTGATAAAATCCAAGTTTATCAGTGCTAAAGAATAATAGACAAATAGAATCTTTATAAGTGAAAAGACATTAGCACTGGTAAAGGATTTATGATTATAATTATAAATATTTTTTTGCAAATATATTTATAAATATTTGAATATGATTATAAATGTATTTATATCAATATATATATATATATATATTAGGTTCTTGGGGGTACAATGACATTGAAACACACACACACACCACACACACAGGTTGAAAAGGCTGGCCGTATCCCCCCAAGAGGATATCCCACCCTTCAAACCTTATTTATTTAGTACATGTCTCATAGGCACAGTGGTCATGAATCCCATTACATGGACCAAAATCATAGTGTAGTGTTATGCCTGCATCATCCTGCCTACATCACCCGACCTACATCATGTTTTCATCACTATCTTCCAACATCATGAATGTGTCACCACCTACCTACATGATCGTATGCATCACCGCCAGTATAGTACTGTAATTGTACTTGCACCCAATAGGGCTAGAACTTATGATCTCCGAGATACCAAGTAGGAGCCTTTACCACTCAAGTATAGGCCCACAAGAATATCATTATTTAAATATATTTTTCATGATTTCATTATTATTTAAATATATAATTTTTGATTTATAATTATATAAATACTTTTTAAAGAAAATTATATTAATTTATTTATAATTATAATATATAATTTTATAAATATTGTAAAAATATATTTATAAATATATTTACAAAAAATATATTTTTAAATATATTTATAATCATTTATTTATAAATATAAATGTATCTATATCATTATATATCATTATATAATTATATATATATATTTAATACGAATATATAAATATAAATATAAATATAGTAAATATATTCCATATTTAATTTTATTTATTATAAATATATTCATTATTTAAATATATTTATTATAAATATATTTATATAATTATATAAATATTAGGAGTGTGGGGGTACAATTACATTCAAACACAATCCACACCACACATAGGCTGGAGAGGCAGACCATAGTCCCCCATGGGGATAGTCAATCCATAAATCCTTATTTGATTCTTTCTTACATGGCCTGTAGGCCTAGTGGGCAGGAAACCTATAATATGACCTGAAAGCCCAATGCAGCATCATGCCTGCATCATCCTGCTTGCATCACTAGGTCTACATCATGTTTGTGTCATCAACTATGACTCTGTCATGACCCGACCTACTGAGGTCCAACCTGTGACTACCCCAATCCCACTTACAATAGGCTAGGGGAAGGCAACCAACGATGATTAGTCATGTTCCATAAATGGTAGGAATTATCCTAAAGTACCTGAAGACACACACACACACACACACATCTCCAATCCCACACAATGCTAAAATTTTAAAAAAATTAAACAATACACACATACATCTACGATCCCATAATAGAGTACGATGGTAAAAGTACAGAAAATGAAAAACGTTCCAAATACAAGCACAACCAAAAAATTTAAAAGTTCAACCTGCTTCAAGGGTAAATACTAAGTCAAAAAGTCAAGTTCTTAAAAAAAACATGTTAGTCTTTCAAGATCTAGATACACTCCACCCGCTCCCTATCCTCCCAAAACACCATCAAAAGGTACATCTTCTACATAAGGCACGACACATGGAAGAAAATCCCATGTAGGGGTGACTATAACAATACTCAATTGGACACCCCTAAAACACTAAACATGAAGTACCATGTACAGTCAGATCCAAACAATATATAATAATCAATGTATAACAGAAACACCTAGATATACTTAGGAAATATACCATGCCACTAAGAGGTCATAACTAATTATCAACCACATGATTCCGCTCGAAGCAATGATCGTTTTGGGAGAACACACTCCATGAGCCATGCTATCATCTGATACACTTGATGGAGAGGTATAAATCATTGGGCCCCACCCAGGTAAGATCAATGGTCTTAGAATACCTCGATAAAAAGATAGGGGTTCACTCCCAGAACCATAGGGGGTCACCACAAACCATAAACGGAATCAACTCGCTATGTAGGGGATCATATGCCAATGATTCCACAAACCCTACTGATATAGTCTCTTAGATGGAGGATTAATTCTCTGATTAGGGAGGTCATTTTGAAAATATTTACTCTAACTAGGGAATAAAGGATAATATAGGATCACACAATAGTCTCATAGAGGGACACCACCAACTCTATCTAAGTCTCAGTTGCTAGAGGGGATCATAATCTAGTGATATGGATGTAATGATACACTGTACCTATGACTAAAATTAACAAGGTAACATAATAAACATATATTGGTCCAAACTAAGAAAATGAATATCGACAATAAATCTTGAAGTGGGTACATGATGTCTACTAGGGGAACACGATTTGTCCAGTTATTCCCAAGCCTTTCCACGTGGAAAAGCCTCATAGTACATGTAGTCTCAAAATACATGGAGTGTAGAATGAGTACATGACATGTAGAGACACACGATACCTTTCCCGTGTTTCCTAGTCTTGTCTATTTCTAGGTGGTTGTGTTCGTACAGTAGTACATGGCGTGCAATTGACTGTGCACTCTACCCGCGTGCCATTAGACGGGTAATCCCATGTACACCTAGCCAAGCCATGTCTGTGAGGGAGTACACAACATTCCATCTATCTATGTACTTCAATCCATGTCTATGTACCCATTGGTGTACATGCTAAGTAAACAGAGGAGGGCCACACAATGTGACAGGGGTCACATGTCATGTGATCCTTAATTTTGGAAGGAACCCTAGCATCGCAGCTAGGGGTCCCACACGATATGTAATGCCAGATTACATGATGTGTTGCTTGTGATTTCCCATATTTGTTCCATATCTCCATAAGACTTATCAGAGATTCTTTTATTATAGGAACCTATAGATCAGGATTTGTTTGGACCTTTCCAACATTGAACTATAGAAATCCATTCTTGATTCTACTCAGAAAATAGATCTACACATCGTTCTTCATTGTGCACAGAAGAACATCGAAGAACGATAAATCAATTATCCAAACCATATAATTTGTCACCACTTACATTGTCACACCATTATTATTTCATGTTGATCCCAAATATGCAATATCATATTGTTGTTCCATGAAACAGGTGTGCTACGATTCATTGATTGGGATATGTCGAACCCTAGTCCAAATGAAGAACGGTCGTAGTGAACAAAGAACCAGGGGAGAAAATCACAAGAACAAATGAGAGGAATGGGTAGACAACTATGTTTTTGTCAATCTAGATTCATTTCCATGAGAATAAAAATAAATAAATCAATAAACCAAAGTAAATATCCAAAAATCAACCCACAATAAACCAATTTCACAAATATGCATGATCCACAGATCAATCTATTGGTCGATTGATCCATGTTTATCATAAGAATCATGAAAGGGGAAATAAAATAATTCAAACAATGGACCGACCTTGATTTGTATCAATCTCTGATGAATAACGCTGTGGTTTCGTAGTCATTGGTGAGATCCTTATATTCCATTATACATTGTTCATCAATCTATGATCCAATTGTTGTTCATATCAGAGGAATCCTCTGAATCTCTCTCTAATAACTCACAAATGGTTCTAGGGTTATGTGGATAACCCTAGTATTTATCTATAATAGTCTGTTTGAATAATATTCAATCTCTACATCATGAAATATAAATAAAATAATTTATATAATTATTTTATTCATTTTCATTCCCGTGATGACTTTTCTACAAACTCCTCGCACCGAACAAGATTAAGTCATGCCTAGGGAAAACCTCATGTTTTGAACTCAATGGTTCCCTCATATTTCTGATTTATGCATCCATTCAAGAGTTACTCCACTTTTTCAAGAAAATTATGCCCACATACTATTTTATATATTTAATATATTTCAAACATTTATTCCAGGCACACTAGGCCTCAAAATCACATAGGTTGAAAAGGCTGGCCGTATCCCTAACTTGGTGAGTTGGTCTGCGATCACCCAGATGGAATCATATCCCTTGGACATACATGGTAAGACTGTCAAGAATTACATGGATATCTCATCCCATTTCCACTTTGTAATCTCAAGGGTTTGAGATAAACCCATAGGGACTTGGAAGAAAACCTTCACTTGATGAAAAGTAAGGCATAGAGATATAAAATATACAACTCCATTATTCATAATTGGACACAAAAACTAACTTCAAAGGTCTAGGTATATATTATAAACACTTGGATGTACCACCATAGCGGCTATATAAAATTCTCACAACACCTTGTTTCACAATGTCAAAGGTACCATCGCCTATCCTCTAAAAAAGTTAACATGCTCCCACCTTCATAATATCCATCAAGAGTATGTTTAGTGGAAAGATAAGAATGTAAGGTATCACAATCGATATATTAACACTGAGAATACCTAAAAAACTATAAAATCAGTGCGGTAAAAACCATCGAATGAAGATATAAATCACTATCCTTGTCAATGAAGGAAAAATGAAATGAGGATAAATGCTCTGACAACTCAGATAAGAACTGAGACCATGATCTAATACTGAGAGCGTCTTCCACTACATTCCCCCTTCTAGAAGTATAGACAATCTCAAAGTCATAGTCCTAGAGTAACTCTATCCATTGCCTCTATATCATGTTACGATTCCATTACAAGAATAAATAATTGAGACTCTTTTAGTCATAGTAAATGATAAACCACTCACCCATCAGGTAGTGTTTCCAAATCTTCAAAGAGAATAATTCCATTTCTAACTCAAGATCATGGGTAACAAGGTTCTGCTCATGTGGTCTCAACTAGATTGAACCATAGAAAATAACCTTTTTCCTCTTCCTCAATACACAACCAATTCTAGTCCTTGATGTATCACATAACACTAAGTACTCAACACCCTTCTCTAGAAACCTCATGATGGTAGATCTCGTCAACCTCTGTCTCGGATCTTGAAAGTACTTCTAGAACCCTTTAATCTACAAGAAAGGCTTACCCTTCAAATTTAAGGCTTTAAAGGGTGATGAAACACCGGATAATTCGGGTATAAACCTCTGATAGTACACTAACCACACAAGAAAAATTCATACCTTGGTAACAATCTTGGGTGGCTCCCAATAAAGAACCACCTCAATGTTTTCTGGATGCATTATAGCTCTAGCCTCTGAGATGAAGTGTCCTAGAAAGTGGACCTCTTAAATCTAGAACTGAAACTTCAAGAGATTTCCATAAAGATGGTTCTTTCATAGTGTGTCCAAGACTATCCTCAAATTTTTCGCTTGATCCTCCTCTAACTCTAAATACACTAGGATTTCATCAATGAAGACCACCAAAAACTGGTCTAAGAAGGTTTGAAAGATCTATTTCATGAGTCCCATGAACAATTTTGGGGAATTCATCACACTGAACAAAATCACCATGTACTAATAGTGATCGTAATGACATCTGAATACCATCTTTGGTATATCCCCATCTTATACTCACAGTTGGTGATAGCCTGACCTGCGGTCAATCTTTGAGAATGATCACACCCCTCTAAACTAATCAAAGAGGTCATCGATCATCAATAATGGATACTTATTATTCATGGTCACCTGGTTTTAGTGCCGATAATACACACATAACATCAAGATCTTATCCACCTTCTTGGAAAACAACATTGGGGATGCCCAGGGGGAAATATCGGGTCTCACGAATCCCTTATCCTACAAGTCCATAAATTTCACCCTAATATATTGAAGATATATAGGAGTTTTTCAATATGCTGATGTAGATATCAATGTCATACCAGGATGCAATTCAATTCATAATTATACTTCTCAGTAGGGAGGTAAATATGGTCCATCCTCCGAAAAAACGTCCTCATACTCCAACACTACTATAGGAAACTGATAACACAAAGCATCCCCTGCTCTGAGATTCATGATATCCAACTAGTGAGTAATCTTCTACAATCTTATATGTCTGAGATTATCCTACTCTACCATGGTTTCATTTTCACCCACAAAGGAAAACCTTATTTTATCTTTGGGGACACACCACACCCTTCACCTAAAACAGTCAATGTGGGAATGAACTATGGATAGTTAGTCCATACCTAAGATGATGTCATAAGGCCTTATTTCTACAAAAAAATATATCCTAAATAAAATTCTAAGATTCAAGTGTCAGATCACACTGTCGATACAAATGAACAATCACTAAGTCACTTCCTGTCAGAGTCTCTAATCGCAAGGGTAGAGTCAAAGGCTTAAATTGAATATTGAAGTCTTGAACTGAAGAACTGGAAAAGAAAGAATGGTTAACACCTATGTATATCAATACTGCAGATAAAGTAGAAAAGATATAGATCATACCTCATATAATCCTTGGATCCTTGGGGTCATAGCCCTCTATATCTTCCATCTAGCCTCATCCCTACCCGCATGCTCCCTAAGCCTGGCATGGACCACCTAAGGGGTGGTGGTGGTAATAACTCAAACCTCCAACTATCTCATGTTTCCCTACCGACCCCTCTATCATATCTACCACCCTATGGACCACCCTTCTCCAACATCTATCTCTACCCCAAAGGTCCATCAACTATCTCACGATCATATTTACGATGAGTCTAACAATAATAATCCAGATGTCGCCAACTACCGCAGGAGAAACACCACCTCTCCCTCAATTGATTTGAGCCACCCTAAGAGCCCTGAATCACAGGACTTGAGTCTTGGGTTCACCTGTTGAATCTTACAATATGCTTAGATCCCTATGACTACTATCGGATACCTACTACTAAGGTCTCAACTACTGGTTTCCCATTACTGGCTCCCACAACCAATGTCTACTCAGCTATAAATCTCTCAACCAACATGGCCCACTCAGGCACTATAGCATAGGATGAAATGAAAAGAGATACCACTAATGCCCTGATGCCCTGGATTTGACCCCGCTCAAATGTATGATATCTAAATAATTGGCCCTGCACCATATCCATGGTGTAATGCGAGAGATTAGTAAATATCATTGAGTAATTTTCCACTATCATACTACCTTAATGTAGATAAAGAAGTTTCTGGATTCATACTGATCATAACATGGTTAGATAGAACTCACCTATGAAGATATTCTCAAAGTCTATATATAATAGAGTTTTCTCATATTGTGACTGAGTCACCATACTCCACCATCACCCACTAGGGACTTAAAGAAGAATATCCATGAGGAATTCAATCTGGTCAGCTAATTTCCTCACTAGGAAGAAAGTGTAGGTGGATGCCTCTAGCTAGTCCTCATCCACCTATGGATCTAGCTCACCCCATAACCTGAGAGGTTGCTACCTCTAGAACTCATAAAATTCAGTCAATTTGTGTGCATCCTCATCTAGTACTACCAGCTCTAGATAATTCTCAACAGGTGGTGAAATATATGGTAAACCACCCATAGATTCTAGCTCTGGTACATGACTTTTCATCAATTCCTCATCCCTAGGTGCATCATCCTCATGATCACATAGTGGAATCCAAGATGGTTTTCTTCCTGGACACATCCTAAAATCAAAAAAATATATACCATGGTCAAAAGCGTATATCTAGGGAGATGACTTAAGAAGGACATGGAAAACCCAACAATTCCTATATATTTCCTATACCAAAAAAATTCCCCTTCAACCAATGTTTATATTTACTGAGTTTAAAGGAAGGTGATCAGAGTCCTGGTGTATGTATACATCGGTCACTGCACCAAAACTAGATATGGCCTAAAATCTGAACATGAAACACTAAAAACCTTTTCCCAAAACAATACTCACTAACTCTAGTCCTATGGTAGAACCTCATCTGATTCCTCTCTATCAGGAACTAGACCACTGAGATCCAGCCTGTGACTACCCCAAGCCCATCTCTAATAGGCTAGGGGGTGGAAACCAATGCTGAGTGGGCTTATCCTTCAAATGGGTGGCATTAGCCTAATGTTCTTATACACATTCACACATATCCAATCCCAAAAAATACTAACATGTAAAACAGCTGAAATAATTACTTCACACATCTAAGATCCCACAACAGAGTATGATAATAAATGTAATAAAAAAAAGAAAAAGGGTCAAAATGCAAGCCCAACTAAAAACTATTAAAGTATAACCTAGTCCAACAGTAAGGACTAAGTCCAAAAGAAATCTATTGGTAAAACTCCTTGGTTTTTCAAGCTCCAAATATGCTCCACCCGCTCTCTGTCCTCCCAGGACACCTTAAAAAGAATCTTCATCTACATAAGACACAACACATACAGGAAAAACCAATGTATGGGTGAGTATAAAAATACTCAATAGGACACCCAAAAACAAAAAACACAAAAAACCAAATACAATCAAATCAATACAACACATAACAATAAATTTGTAACAAAAGAACCAAGATATTCTTAGGAAAGAAACTACACCACCAAAAAGTTATAACCAATTTCCAGCCACCATATTTTGCTCAAAGTAATGCCCATTCTAAGAGAACTATAACACCCCGACCCCAGAAGCCTAAAGCCAGTGTATTATTTTAATACATTGGCATGATTACAATGAATCAAGTCCCGAAGGACCAATCAGTTTAGCAGTCTTGGAAAATAGATTACAACACATGAACTTCACATTACAATTTCTAACATAAAACAAAACATAAATAATCCTTTGATAATTCCATTATTCCCCTAGAATAACCCTTCACATCAATCATAATACACTTCTTGGAATCCTCAGAAAATAAAACATAAGAAAGGGGTGAGCTCAGATGCACAGTAAGGGTAAATAATTCAGTGGAAGCTATAATATTTTAAGGAAAGATGTACAATAAAAACATTATCCTTTTAAATAATAAACTGGAACATAATATGGAAAAAATAAATCAAACATTACCATATAAACATGTACATGGAAATTCTACTATTTGAATAATCAAAAGTAATAACTAATTTCATAATGAGAGAAGGCATAATGTTGGACATAATAACTACTACATCAAGGCCTTGTGCCAAGAAAATTCACAAATATTCTGTCAAGGCCTTTTTCCAAGACACTAGTTTGTCTCATGAGACCTACCGATGCACCGAGGGGCTATATAGGGCCTCGCCCGTCACTTACTAAGTCCAATGCATTCCTCATTGGAAAATGGTGAAACGTAACATAATCATTCATATTAAAACTAGCATATGAAATGTCAATACATTAACCAAAAATCATGAATGGTATAAAAATAGCAC
This sequence comes from Viscum album, assembly GCA_963277665.1. NCBI lineage: Eukaryota > Viridiplantae > Streptophyta > Magnoliopsida > Santalales > Viscaceae > Viscum > Viscum album. The sequence continues at coordinate 550,229,336 of OY728144.1, read as the reverse complement.
ATCAATAGTCAAAAATATCATTACTCATTCAATAAAATATAGAAGATTTTATTATAATAAATCAATCACAATCAAGAATTATTTCCTGTAAATGATGTTGACATAGTTGAAAATGACCAGTGAAACTCTTTGAGAGAAATATCCCTTTTCATGAAATAATATAAAAGTCACACAATTTATAAAGGAATTCATTTAAAAGATATTTTTGAATAAAAGTGTCCCATACCACTTTGAAACTTTTGTAAGGAATTAACATTTTAAAACAATCATGTCTATATAAATAAATATTTAATACAAGTTTGAAAACGAGGAAATTAATTAAATATATTTAGAAAAATAAATCCTTAAAACATTTAAAATGATGATATAGTTAAAGATTTCCTTCCATAAAACCTTAAAATATTAATATTTATTTTTTATGAAACATGTAAAAGGATGATAAATATATCCCAGAAAATACTTACACATAAACAATCTCGGATAATAACGAGATTGGGGAATTAACCCTTACCTTAAGTTTGATACTCTCCGTACGACTCCGAAAATCCTATACATTGTTTTCAACATATTATTAACTTATATAAGAATAATAATAATATTTATGATATCATATATGATTATTTTATGACATTATATTACCAATTAATTAATAATTCCAAGTTAATAAAACATTTTAGGTAATATCGATTTGTTTGTCGTACATGTGTTGACTTGTTATTCTTGATCATATTACTTAGATCCTGATTTACTTAATTATATAATGTATAATATGGTTTATATATCATATATATTTATAATATAAATATATTCAATATATATATATATATATATAATAGAATACACCGTTCAGGGAGACGATAGGCCGTACGTACGCATGAACGTTGTTTCCTTTTTCTTATCGCATTTAATGGAAATAAGTGAATGACATATATGTATGTATATATATATATCATTACAATAGAATTATTATTTCATGTATTTCATAATTATGAATAATATATTTTTTATAATCATTCTTGGATGGTTAAAGTGGAGAATGAATCTCATCACGTCGTGGAGACAGTAGGTCGTACGTACGCACGAGCGAGGATATCGTTACTTTAATGATTAAATGGTATAGAATTGGATGTAATATAAATTTTACATAATAAATATAATGTTATATTTTTTATTTACATCCACTATATTCATTGTTATACCCATATAAATAAATTTCACATGAAAAACAATTTACACCACGACGTTGAGACGATAAGTCATACGCACACACACATGGTTGTATTGTTTTTCATAGGATGGGTAAAAAGAGGAATATAATTACACCATAATATTAAAAACATATCAAATTATTTATTTATTATTTTATTATGTTAAAAACATAGTAAGATGAATTAGAAGAAGAAATGAACTTTGAAATAAGGGATAAAACAATTACCTCTTCTTTGGTTGTATCCTTTTGATTTTCACAAAAGGACAACTTAAGATGGATTTATTCCCAAAGGTTTGACTCTAAAATGAAGTGAGGGAAGTTTGGATGAGAATTGGGCAGGGTTTTACCGAGCCAAAGATATTTGGAGGTGTGAAATAAAGAGAAAGAGAGGTTCCCTTTTATAAGGGAGGTGAGGGGTACTTTAGAAAAAGCTTGAAATATTAATTTATTATAAATTTATTTCAGAATATAATATCTACATATTGATTTATTTATATTATAAGATGAGTATGGGTCTATATCCTATCAAAATATTGGTTTTAGACATGTTTAGGGCATAAAATTATCCTTATTTATTATATTTAACACTTTGCAAAATAAGTTAACTCTTACCATGTCCTCTTGTATTTTTATACTACATGTTTAATATAATTACTATAAAATAGCAAGAGAAAATAAAGTGGATAATTTATGAAATTTTTATCACTATCTAAGTTTTTTTTCAAAACATTATATCTTTATGCTTTTTATATCATTTAATAAAATATCATTTGTTTGAAAAACTCATTTATGAAAATTTTGACACTATTTAGTAATTGATTTTTCTTAAAGTCATAAAAAATATATTCCTTAGGAAAAAAGTAATTAAATCTTCCCTAATATGTCAATTTCATCCATAAAATTCTTGGAAGGTATAAAAATGTTGAAATTACATTTATTTTAGTATTTATAAATTCATTTATTTGAATCTTTCATTAATGTGGTAATCACTACATTATAATTGTGTCATAAATAAATTTATTTATTTTATGTGTAAAAAATATAAATAAAATATCATGAATTAGGAAATAGTATTATCTTTCTAATTAATTTTTAAAATCTAATAGATCAATTATATGACCCTATATAAAAATTATTTTAGTGAAAGATACATTTTTATGTTATATTTTTCTATACTTTAAATTAATTCTTATAAAGTGTCATTTTCACATCCAAGTGGATCCATGGGGTCCCAAAAGTAGACCCAAGGAATAACATAGTCTAAAATATCTCATCAAATATAATTGGGACATGTTTTAGGCTAGTTTAATATTATTATAATATTATTTTTGTACCCTTATTTACCAGGTTTACCATTTAACCATGGTAAATAAAATAATTATTGAAGTTACTATTCATAATGTAAAAAAAGGTACCTATTTAAAAATATTGGACCATATGATTCCAAATATGGAATCATTTTTTCAAAATTCAAAAAATAGAGTTGGTAGAAATTAATTTAAAATTAATTCTAATTGTCAAAACCAAAAAGCGGGTTTTTAAGAAGTAAAAACTATCAATAAATTGATATGTGTTTGTGTCCAATTTAAATGTAATAATATTTACCATGAAATAAATTATATTAAATGATAAAAATATAATCTAATTATAATTTAAAACCAGTAATATGTATAATTTAACACTATAAATTATTTTGATTAAAAAAGTTGTTTTGAATTAAAATTTATAATTTTTCACTATTTATCAAAAAATGAATGTTATCAGAAAAGTACCAAACATTTATCCAAACTAAATTTTTATGTCTGTATTATGAAGAAGAATTTAATTTCATCAAATTTAATGTATAAAAGTGTCAAATATTGGATTTAAAAAGGGTTCTCCATTAAAATATGGAGAAACTACATTTGTGAAAAATACATATTTTACCTGAAAAATTTAATTTATACTTATGTTATGTCTAATAAACACATAATATGAATGTTAAAATTACATGTAATATATATAAAATTAAAAATGTGGTTAATACTATTCACAAATTATTTCTAAACAACTTGTTTGATAGGTCGCGGTGCACTTGAAATCTGTGTTACGTACATCACACACTATTAAATTATTAAAAAGAAGCACGCTGTGGAATCTTGGGGTGTTACATTATCCCCTACCTCAAAAAATTTCATCCTCGCAATTTAAACTCAAGATTGATAACTAGGGGTTTTACATTTCAAAATATCTTAGTTGAAATCTGACATTGTAAAATGGATTAATGAGAGCTCTACTTTAAAATAATGAAAGGTATATATGAAGGATATCAGAAATAACACATATTAGGGTTACATGTAGGAAAAAATGGATATGGAAGAAAAACATTACCATAAATTTCTGGTGGAGAGGAATATAGAATATTATTAGGAGAATGTTAACAACAAAGAAGCTATAAATCTGCGATGATCGAAGAGACCATTTGATTCATCGTAGAAGATAGTACTAAGAATATATTTTTTGTTCTATGATCTTTTACCTAGTGTTGTAGAATTAATTTAATTCATAGACTAAGAACACAAGTAAGAATACTTAATTTACATGCATAGTTTTATCCTTTAAAAAATTCCTACCACAAACTCATCTTTCTCTTCAAAGATAAAACTCAAAAAATATTCTATTTATATCTATCATATACAGTTCCAAACATAAAAATATACCATTTAAATGAAGAAAACTACTTTATATTAACCAGGGACTTCTTGTAGGCTAGTGGTAGGTGATAAATCCTTGTATCACTTCTGTTGTGGGTTTGTTTACCGCAGCTTTGTCCAACACGACGGGTTATCACATGACCTAAAGGTTTTTCTTTTTCTAAAACTATAGTATTATAACTTTACAAAAATAATCTTAAACAATAATATCCAATTTTAACCATAATCCATCACAACCTTTATATTTATCCAAAATAATGCTTTCCAACCTAGGTCTAAAAGGTCTCTAAATTTCCAAAATCAATTGTAACATCAGATCCCCCTAACAACGTAATGCTGCTCTTATTGTCACATAATGAACAAATGATTACATTCATCATATTAAAACATTAATAAAAAAGTACTGCAATAAAATCCTTATATATATATCTCAAATTTTTCTTATAACTAGAATATAATTTTTGAATCCAAAAACACAAATACATTAATTAGTCCACTTCAACTGAAGTAAAAACATAAGATTGACCTTTATCCATTTTCTTTTTCTGAGCAATACTTCCTTGACTCTTTGGACAATCGTTTGCATAAATTCCCATATCTTTACAATTATAACATTACACAGATTCTTTCTTTCCCTTACAATCACAATCCTAGTGACCTTTTTCTCCACATTTGTAAAAAAACTCCCATTCCTTTTAGGGAAGTACCAGAGTGTTTCTTCCCACAATTATCACATAAGGGAAAATTCTTCTTTTCCTTTTTCATTTATCTTTCTCATTCTCCACTGTTCTCTTCTTCTCTTGATTTAATTTAATGTCATAAGACTCAAATAATTCATTTTCTGTCTTTATAGCACACGAGAATATATCTTCATATGATGAGAAAAATTGTGAGAACAACGCCTATCAGAGGAAAGGTTTTAACCCATAAAATAATCGATCAATCATACTCCTTGGGTTACATATGTAGTTTGTAGCATTCCTTGCTAACCGTGTGAATTTATCCTCATACTTTGCAACATTCTCATCCTCCTTTTTCCCCAAGCTAAGATATTGTCTTTCCATATCATCTCACTGTTCATGAGAAAATTATTTCTCTAGAAAAAGTTCTTTAAACTCTATCCATTACATATTTCCCACTTCTTCATAATACTTTTTGTTTTGAATTAATGACCACCATTGATCGACATCTCTTGAGAGATGATAAAATTCCATGAGAACCTTTTCCCTTTCATTACTTCCCAAAGCAAGAAATATTTTATCTAAGGAACTTATCCACTTCTTATATATAAAAGGATTTTTAGTATCATTGAATGTTGGAGGATGTGGTCTCATGAAGCAGTCTAACATTGATCCTCTGCCTTGTGGATTAAGATGCTCCATACAAGTAAGGTTATTATTGATAACCTGAGTCAACAATCCTGTTATGGTTATAATATATTTAGTACCAGTTGTCTCACTAGCCCCACTATCATTATATTTACTAGGAGGGAAATCCCTACATAGATTACATGATTTGATATGATTTCCATTTCTTCCACTAGGAACCATTTATAAATAATGGAATACACTATATTAGGTTATGAATCATAATGCATAATTCTAAACTAGTAAAATACTAAACATATTGAAACGTTTTTGCATATCTAATACATAATCATAAATATAGTTTTTGTGAACATATATACTCATTAATCCTTCATAATGGGTTATAAAGAAAATATGAATTATCCCAAACATATCCCTCAGGAGTGTTTGACTAGGTGTGCTGTAAGGCCTATTGTCCTATAACAGGTTACCACGAGTCAAGATCGAAACACCTTTTTAGAGTTTTCAACCCTAGGTACATATGTACCAGAACTATGTCCACTTGTAGTATCTAGATAGTGATGTATTTTCTAGTAATACCCATATAATCTCTATTTTAAAATTCTAGGATTCTCTTCAATACTTATCCTCAAATCTATCTTATGGTTATGATCCCTAATATATGTTTTATAAATATATTTGAAAGGTTGTTTATAAACATTATATGATACTAACTTTAACTCCCTGATCCTAGAATCCCAGAGCTGGTGCATTATTTTAATATATTGGCATGATTTCAAGGAATCAAGTCCCAAAGAACCGATCAGTTTAGCAGTCTTGGAAAATAGATTACAATACATGAACATTATATTACACTTTCTAACATAAAACACAACATAAATAATCCTTTAATAATTCCATTATTCCCCCATCTTAAGGATTCACATCAATCATAATACACTTATTGTAATCCTCAAAAAATAAAATATAATAAAGGGGTGAGTTTAGATTCTCAGTAAGGTTAAATAATTCAGCAGAAGCTATAAACATTTAAGGAAAGATGTATAATAAAAACACCATCCTTTTAAACAATAAAATTGAATTTAATATGGAATAAAATAAATCAAAAATTACCATATAAACATGCACATGGACATTATAATAGTATAATAATCACGAAAATAACTAATTTCATAACAATGGAATGTATAATACTGGACATAATAACTACTACATCAAGGGTTTATGCCAAGACCATTCACAAATATTTTGTCAAGGCCTTGTGCCAAGACAATTGTTTGTCTCATGATACCTACTGATGCATCGAGGGGCTATATAGGGCCCCTCCCGTCACTTACTAAGTCCAATGCATTCCTCATTTGAAAAGGGTGAAACATAACATAATCTTTCGTATTAAAACTAGAATATGAAATGTCAATACTTTAACCATAAACCATGAATGATATAAAAATTTCACATCCATATTCAAACATATCATAACTCATTCAATACAATATGTAAGATTTTATTATAATAAATAAACCTCAATCAATAATGATATGCAGTAAAGATGTTGACATAGTAAAAAATGATCAGTAAAACTCTTTTAGAGAAATATCCTTTTTTCGTGAAATCATCTAAGAGTCACACAATTTATAAAGGAAGTCATTTAAAAGATATTTTTGAATCAATGTGTCCCATACCACTTTGAAACTTTTAAAAGTAATTAAAATTTTAAAACAATCACGTCCATAAAAATAAATCCTTAAATTCATTTTGAAAATATGGACATTAATTAAATAGATTTAGAAAAATAAATCCTTAAAAAATTTAAAATGATGATATAGTTAAAGAGTCCATTCAATAAAACATTAAAATATTATTTTTGAAATTATTTTTATGAAACATGGGCATGGATGATAAATATATCCCAGAAAATACTTACACATAAAGAATCTCGGATAATAATGAGACTGAAGAATTAACCCTTACCTTAAGTATGATCCTCTCCGTACGACTTCGAAACTCCAGTATATTGTTTTAAAACATATTATTAATTTATATAGGAATAATAATATTTATGATATCATATATGATTCTTTTATGACTTTATATTAGTAATTTATTTACAATTTCAATTTAATGCATCATTTCAGGTAACATCGCTTTGTTTATCTTACATGTTTTGACTTTTTATTATTGATCATATTATTTAGATCATGAATTACTTACTTAAATAATATATAATATGATTTATATATCATATATATTCATAATATAAATATATGTAATAGATAGATATATAAATTTAATACACCGTTCATGGAGACAATAGGCCATACGTAGGCATGAACACTGTTTCTGTTTTCTCATCGTATTGAATGGAAGTAAGTGAATGACATATATGTACATACATACATACATACATAAATATATATACATATATATATATCATTCCAGTAGACTTATTATTTTATGTATTTTATAATTATGAATAATATTTTTTTTATAATCATTCTTGGATGGTTAGAGTGGAGAATGATTCTCATCATGTTGTGGAGAAGGTAGGTCGTACGTACACACAAGCGACGATATCATTATTTTAATGATTAAATAGTATGGAATTGGATAGAATATTAATTTTAATGAATAAATATCATGTTATGTTTATTATTTACATCCATTATATTCATCTTTATTCCCATATAATTAATGTGCACATGAGAAACAATTTACACCAGAGCATTGAGACGGTAAGCTGTACGCACGCACGCTTGGCGGTATTGTTTTTCATTGCATGGGTAAAAAGAAGAATATGGTTGTAACATATTCTTAAAAAAACCTAAGAATATATTATATTCTGTATTTATTATTTTATTATGGAGACAACTTAGTAAGAGGAGTTATAAGAATAAATGAACTTTGAAAGAAGCAATAAAATGATTACATCTTCTTTGGGTGTCTCCTTTTGATTTGCAGAAAAGGAATAATTAAGATGTATTTATGCCCAATGTTTTGCCTCTAAGATAAAGTGAGGGAAGTTGGGAGGAGATTTGGGTAGTTTTTGGGCGGTCCAAAGGGATTTTGTGGTGTTAATTAAAGACAAAGGGAGGTTCCCTTTTTATAGGAGAGGTGATGGGAACTTTAGAAAAAATATGAAATATTAATTTATTATAAAATTATCTTGCGATTATAATAGCTAAAAATTGATTTATTTCGAGTATAATATGAGTATGGATCTAAATCCTATCAAACAATGGAGTTTAGAAAAGTTTAAGTCATAAAATTACATTATCCTTTAGATTTAACACTTTGTAAAATAAGTTAACTCTTACCATGTCCTCTTGTATTTTTATACTACATGTTTAATATTATTACTATAAAATTACAAGAGAAACTAAAGTGGATAATTTATGAAAATATTATCACTATATATGTTTTTTTGGATGAAATTTTGATCTTTAGTATTTTTATATCATTTAATAAAATATTATTTGTTTTAAAATCTCATTTGTGTCAATTTTGACACTATTTAATAATTGATTTTTTTAAGTCATAACAAATTGATTTAACGAACCGAAGGAATTAAATAATCCCTAATATGTCAATGTCATCCTGAAATTTTTTGGATGGCATAAAAATGTGAAATTACATTTATTTTAATATTTATAAATTCATTTATTTGAATCTTTCATTAATGAGGTAATGACTACATCATAATTTTGTCATAAATAAATTTATTTATTTTATGCCTAAAAATTATAAATAAAATATCATGTTGTAATAAATCGTTTTATCTTTTTAATTAATATTTATAGTCTAAGTGATCAATTATATAACCCTATATAAAATTATTTTAGTGAAGGATACCTGTTTATGTTATATTTTTCTATACTTTAAATTAATTCTTATAAAATGTCATTTTCACACCCAAGTGGCTCCATGGGGTCCCAAAATCTACCAAAGAAATAAAATGGTTGAAAATATCTCATCCAATAGGATTATTACATGTTTTAAGGTAGTTTAATATTATTAAAGAAATTATATTTGTACCCTTATTTACCAAGTTTACCCTTTAACCATGGTAAATAAAACAATTATTAAAGTTACTATTCATAATGTTAAAAAATTAAAAGGTGCCTACATAAAAAATTTGGACCTTATGATTCCAAATATGAAATCAATTTTTCCAAATTAAAAATATAGAGTTGGCATACATTTATTTAAAATTAATTTCTGTTGTCAAAACAAAAAAGTGGGTTTTTAAAGAGTAAAAACTATCAAAAGATTGAAACGTGTTTATGTCCAATTTTAATGCAAACAAATTTATAATGAACTAGATTATATTAAATGATAAAATATTATCTAATTGTACTTTAAAACCACTAAGATGTATAATTTAACACTATAAATTATTTTGATTAAAAATGTTTTTCTGAATTAAAATTTTGTATTTTTCACTGTTCATCATAATATAAAAGTTATCAGAAAAATACCAAAACTTTATACAGACTAAATTTCCATGTTCCTATTGTAAATAATAATTTAATTTAATTTAATTTATTATATAAAAGTGTAAAATATTTTATTTAAAAAGGGTTCTCCATTAAAAGGCGGAAAAACTATATTGTTGAAAATTACTTCTTTTAACTGAAAAATTAAATTTATTTTTATATTATGTCTAATAAATATGAATGATGAATGTTAAAATTATATGGGATATATATAAAATTAAAATCGTATTTAATACTATTCATAACATCTTTTTAAATGGCTAGTTTGATATGTCGTGGTGAGCTTGAACTCGGTGTCACGTACATCATACATTATTGAATTATTAAGAAGAAGTGTACCATAGAAGCTTGGGGTGTTACAAGTACCCACTCCATGAGTCATGATATTATTAGAGACACTAGATGAATAGTTCTATCTTATTAGGCCTCACCCAAGTAATCTCACTAGTCTAAGAATTCCCTGATATATAGATACGAGGTCATGCCCAGATCCATCATGGGACCCCACAAACCCGAATCTGGATCAACCTCCATTGTAGAAGATCATATGCAAACGATTCCACAAAACCAAATAATACAACCTTATAGATAGAGAATCATATCCCTCCTCCTGGATATCACATTGATTCCTTAAACTATAACTAGGGAATAAAGGATGATAGAGGATCACACTCCAATCTCATGGAGGGACACCTCCAACTCTATCTGAGACTCGACCACTAGAGGGGATCCCAATCCAATGAAATGGATGTAATACCACATAGTAACATTGAAGAAAATGAAAAAAGGAACAAAATAAACCTATAATGGTCCAAACTAAGAAAATGAAGTGACAAAATCACTCTTGAAGGGGGTAAATAGCATGTACCAGGGGTACATGGTGTGTACTAGGGGGTATACATTGTGTCCAGATATCCCCAAGTCTTCCCATGTGGAAGAGACTCATGTGTCATGTAGTATCTAAATATTCAGAGTGTAAAAGGAGTAAAAGATTTTTATAGACACCTGAAAACCCACCCATGGTGCTTGGTCATGTTCGTGACTGGGTGACTGCATCCTCTTAGTAGTAGACAATGTGTGGCTACACGTGTACTCTACCTATGTGTCATTACATGGGTAAGACCACGTACACTAAGGAAAGCTGTGTTTTTTTGGAGAACATGGAATTCCATCTTGCTGTATACTTCAACCTGTGTCTTTTTACCCACTAGGGTACACACTGAGTGAACCGGAATGGTCCACACATCATTTGATAGGGGTTACACATTGTGTGATCCCTAATTTTATCCAAAACCCTTGTACCATAGCCAGGGGGCACACAATGAGTAATATAGGATTTCACACCGTGTTTCTCATTATTTACCAAATTCTCTCCACATTATACTGAGCCTAGAAAAATCTTCCTCCCTTGACAGATCCTATAGACTTGGGTTTTTTCATACATTTCCAACACTGATGAATGGAAAACCATGCTTGAATCTACTCAAAAAATGGATCTACATGTCATTCTTCATTGCGCGCTAAATAACACTAAATAAAATAAAATTAGGTATCAAAAACCATCCAATTCACCATGGAGTATATCGTTGTGCCACCATCATTTCCCACTGATCCAAAATCTATGATATCGGATTATTGAGCCAAGATATGGATGTGGAACGATCGATTGATCGATATATGTCGTACCTCAGGATAGATGAAGAATGCTCATGGTGAAAAAAGAACTGGGGGAGAAAATCACAAGAACAAATGAGAGGAAAGAGACTCAATTGATGTTTGTGTCAATCTCAATTAATTTCTATGAGAATTAAAATGATGAAATAAATAATCCAAAGTAATTCTCTCAAAATTACCCTATAATAAACCCATCCCATAAATATGCATGATCCACATATTAATCTGTGGGTCGATTAATACATGTTTGTTGTAGTAATCAATAACAGAAAATGAAAACAATTAAAATAACTACCCTACCTCAATTTGGAATAATCACTAATGAAGAATGATTTGGTGTCATAGTCGTTGGTGACATCCTTCGATTCTGTTTTGCATTGATCATCGATCTACGATCTGATTGCCATTCATCTTAGAAGAATCATATAAAGCTCTGTCTAATAGATCTCCAATGGTTCCATGATTATGTGGTTGACCCAATGATTTCACCACAACAATATATTTAAAGACTATTCAATCGTTGCATCAAGAATTAGAAAAAAAATAATTTATTTGATTATTTTATTTATTTCTGTATCTGCGATTACATTTCTACAAACTCATTGTGTCGACCTAGGTTAAGTCACACCTAGGGTAAACCTCACGTTATGAACTCAATAATGTCCTCAAATTTCTGATTTGGGCCCCTATTTTGGAGTTATTATACTTTTTTTTTAAAATTGCATGTGCGTTCTCTTTAATATATTAAATATATTTCAAACATTAATTCCAGGTACACCGGGCCTTAGAATCACACGTATTTGCGGCACCTGGTCTTAAAAACAGTCCATACAATATGTAAAAATAATACCTGAAATATATGAGATGTTATAGTCACCACCTACAAGGTACTGTAATAGTACATGTGCCCAACATGGCTTGATCCCAGGACTTCCTAGATGCCAAGCATTAGCTTTTTGCACTCAAGTACAGGCTCAGTGACAAATTTATATCATTACATGTATTTATATAATTATATATATATAGTAAATATATATAAATTTAAAAATAACTATAGTAAATATATTTATATTTAAACATATTTATTATAGTTTTATAATTGTTTAAATATATAATTATTTATTTATAACTTTATAAATACTTTTAAAAAATAATATTTATATATTTATATTATTGTATATATTTATGTAATTATATATATATATTATATATAAATATAAATATATTAATTATTTAAATAAATTTATTATAATTTTATAATTATTTAAATACATATATAATTAATTATTTATAACTATAAAAATACTTTTTAAAAAATAATAGTTATTTATTATTAATTATAAATAAAAAATTAATAAATATAGTAAATATACATTTATAAATATTTTTATTTATAAATATTTATTTATAAATATATTTTTAACATTATTAAGGAATATATAATCTTAAATGCATGCATGTTAAAAGTTAGTGAAATTGAATAATTAAAAATGAGTATACTTTAAAAAAATTAAAAAATGGATAAATTTTATTAACTAAATATAAATTATTAAATTTTTTGGATATATATTGAAATAAATAAGAATATATACAAATTGAAAATATTAAAACATAGTAAATAAATATATATTAATAAATATCAAAAAATTATTAAATTCTAAAAAAATATTTAAAATGAATAAATAATGCATAACTGTAATAATATTAAAACTAAATAAATAATATTTACCAATTACAAAAATAATATATTAAATTTATCATGTTTTTAAATGAAATTCTAAAATGAACACTAAAATTTGAATAAATTACATAAATATTAGGTGTATGCATTTCTATATAAGATTTTATTAATTATGTAAGGATTCATGTGTATGAATTGTATATAAAAATTCATTAATTATGTATATGCATATTTGAATTCAATGTAACACATGTTTGATATTTTTTAAGTTGAAAAATTTGGCAGCATTTAATTAATGTTCATTACTCGATAGAGTTATTCAGTATTTTTAATTAATATAAATTTTTAATTATAAATCAATCTTAACAAAATATATGACTTATTTAATATATTAATAAATATTTGGTATTATATAAATTTATATATATATATATATATATATTTCTATATTAAATTTATCAATGAATAATTGTGTATACAAACCATTAAAAATGAATAAGACATTCATATTTTATTATTATTAAATTTTATTCTTTTTCTATATTTATATTTAATATATAATATTTTTTACAATTTTTAATTAATATATATATATATATTAAACTTATTCATTTTTATTAATAATTGTTTCATTAATATATTTTTTAAATTTATTGTAATTTATTCATTTTTAATTTTTTTAAATTCTTAAAATTTACTCATTTTATATATCTATATGTAATATATACTATTTATTAATATTTATAACGTATGTATAGGTATATTAAATTGATTCCTTTTTATCAATAAATATTTAATTAATATTTTTTAATATTTTTTTAATTTCCACATTTTTTATTTAATTAATTTAATTATTTCATTTTATTAATTTTATATATCTATATTAAATATATAATATTTATTAATATTTATAATATATATATGTATATTAAATTTATTAATTTATAGCAATAATTATTCAATTAATAATGTTTTTTAATATTTTTTAATTTACTCATTTTTAATTTTTAATTACGTAATTATTTAATTTGATTCATTTTATATATCAATATTTAATATATAATATTTATTAATATTCATAATATATATATATATTAATAATTATTTAATTAAAAATATGTTTTTTTTAATTTATTCATTAAAAATTTTATTTGTTTAATTATTTCAAATTTTTTATTATTTTAATACTTGTATTCTTTTTTGGTTTTATAAAAAATTAGAATATGGAATGGGTTGGGTCCTTTAGGACCCGAATAAGGTGGGTGCAAGACCAGATTAAGTATAGGGTGGGTTAAGGCCTCCGTGGGCTCGCAAAAGGTTGATATATGTATGGATAGTATATACAGGAGCCCATACCTGCGACAGGATTTCGAGTGATCAATGTTGTATAATCATATATAAAGGATCACCCTCCCATGAACTGATTCAATGTGGGATTCATCCATAAATCAGAAGATTTATCATCACTAAAAGAGAACTTATAAATGATATCATTTATTAGTGCTAACAATAAAGCACTGATAAAGGGGTCCCTTTATAAGTGCTAAAAATAAAATGCTGTTAAAGGGTGTCATTTATCAGTGCTAAAAATGATAATAATGTAAACTATTTTTCAGTGCTACAAAAAATTAATGAGAAATTATGTCTTTTATCAACCTTTTTTAGTACTGAAAAAAGCATCCTTTATTAGTACTAAAATAAGCGCTAATAAAGGGAACCTTTATTAGTGATTTTTTTCTAGCGTTGGTAAAGGACAATGTTGTTAAAGGCCTGTTTTGTAGTAGTTTTATTTAAGGTAATTATATAATAACTAGGAATTAGAAATAAATATTTATTATTCTCAAAATAGAAATTTAGATTCGTTCATAACTTTTTTTGTCTCTATGTGGACACATAATAGATATTTTAAAACTAAGGGAGTGACACATTGTAACTTTCATTACTTTAAAAATTATATAGGTTATTTTCATAGAGAAGTGTTTATTAAACAAATAAATTTCAACACTAAGTTGATAAGGTTATAATTCCCTTCATACAATAATAAATAGGATGAAAAATTAAGGCCTTATCACTTAGTTTTGACCAAGATTTACCTCATTTACACTTTACTGAGGTAATAAATTTTACTAACGTTATGATTCATAATGAACAAAAATAAAATGGACCTATTTACCCAAATAGGGTATCCTAATTATTAATATGGAATTCATTTTTTAATCTTTAATTTATAAAAGTTTCATAAATTAATTTAATATTAATATACAAAACGTTGTGAATTTGTTTTTTCTTAAAATGATGCATTTTTATGTATAAAATGTTTTTATACGAAATTCAAGTAAAAATTTCATTAAAAATACTATAATTTGATTATTTTTAATCAAAATAAACTAATTAAATTTTTAAAAACTAATCAAAAATATTATTTTACTTTGTAAATAATTTAAAAGAAAATATTGTTTTCAATAAAAATCTATATTTTTCATTGTTCATTGAAAAAAACATTTTAGAAAAAAAAATAAAAATTTCACAGTAAGATAAATTTTATATGATGATTTAAAAATTAAATAATTTTAAAAAAATAAATTTTCTAAAAGTTCTAGAAAATAATTATAATATTCTATCATAAAAATAAATTACAACCATTTATGAAGAATTTATTTTTGATGAATAAAATGACTTTACTAAAACTTGAGTGATCATTTAATAATAATGTATCAATAAATTTATATTTAGTAGTTTCTTTATATATATATATGTTTTATAAATTAGTTAACCTTATTCATACCCACCAATTTAATGGCTAGGTTATAACAGTAATATTTAAAAAATATTATTTCATTGTTCGTTTAGACTCACTGTTGCTTGTAATGCATGTTATTAAAGAAATTAAATTAAATTGAAAAACATTTAATAAAATATAAGGGTGTTACATTCTCCCCTGAATATATTTCATCCTCAAAATTTAAACTTGTTCTTGGTAATCAAGGGATTAACATTTGAAAATTCTATTTTGGAAACCCACATTGTAAAAAGGGTTAATAAAAATTCCTCATAAAAAATGTAAAGAGAAATATGAAGCTCATCTAAAATAACACAAACAAGGTTTCCAGACATTATAAAATTAGTAGGAAGTAAAAATATGGGCATTGATGTGAAAAATAATGACCAACGACTGATAAAGAGTGGTATAGAACATGGTCTGGAGGAAGTTGATGACCAAAAAACTATAAATCTTTGACGTGTGAAGAGACCATAGAATCATTAGAAATACAAGTAAAAGATTGAAAATTTATTTCAAGTTCCTTTACCTAAAGTTGATGGATTTTTTTACTATCATGATAGAGACCACAAAAAAATACAATTACTTGATTTATTTTCATATCATAAGCACAATATCATTCTTTGGATGTGCTTTAATCAATTTTCACTTCATCTCTAACTCAAAGACATTTTTAAGTGCCTATTTTTTAAGGAATTGTTTCCCGAGGATTTGAGACTGGATTAAGATCAAGAGTTTATTGAACTCCAATAGAGGATGATATCAATGGCCAAGTATAAAAGTCCTTTTGGGGAGTTGATTTATTTTTCTTCACTTTTGGTAGGTAATGAGGAAAAGAAAACTAGACAGTTTGATAATATGATTCATCTATAAGAGAGGCATCAAGTTCAAACATTTGACCTAAAATCATAATCAGTAGTGTTATGTAATGATATTATCATAAAAAAGGTCCTAGATGAGGACAATATAATTGGTTTTTCTCCCTCTTTCGGTAGTGATTTTTTGAGTTTTAGGGACGTCTATTCAGTGGTAGGAAGTGGGGACCTGATGAGATACACCAAGGTGGTGAGAGACAGTTAGGAAAGGGGAGGGGTTCTACACTATCAGTTTCAGGAGGGACTTATCATTTTTTTCTTCCATCATAGGCAGCCAAGGAATTACTACATTTCATGTTCTAATAAGATAAAGGTGTGCCATATATGTGGATTGATGAGGAATTTACATATTTTTTATTCAAGGTTTTTTATATCTAGTCCGAGTAGATGTTTAGGTAAGACTCAAGCCTTGATAGATCTATGATGTGGACATCAAGTAGATAGTCAGAATTCTTTAAGAATATCGATCTAGGGACTTAACCAAGAATATCAGAAATACAAATTACATGTTCCATAGTGTCTAATACCTTCAATGACCTAGGGATCATAGTGAAAAGGTCATGGATATGAGGATGGTAGAGTGACCTCCCTAGATTAGGTTCTAGCAGATTGTGCCTACGGACCATTGATAGTGTGTGGTACATTTTTGGTTACCTTGATACACTTAGTTTTTTATCAGATACTGGGGCTTCCTATTCCATTTTTTTCTTGATTTTTCTATGGTTTGAGGTTATTGATACTGGTATCACATGGTTTTTATTGTTTGATACACCTCTTGGAAAATAAATAGATCACATGTGGAGGTATATTACATTTACCATAGTGTTTGGAGATTATGGGCATTTGTGGGATTTCATAGTCCTTAATAAGGTGAGTTTCGATAATAACTTTATCATGGACTGGTGAATTAATTTTCAAGATAAAATCCATTATTATAGGAGGTGGGTATTTTTTTTACCTCCATTAAGGTATAGTAGTATATCCTCACTAGGGAGTGGAATTTTGTGGTATGAAGGGTGGGGCCAAACCTTAGCTATATTGGGACTATTATAATAAAAGTGGTAGGTTTGGTTCTAAAAATGGACCAATTAATAGATCCATCCATTTATCCTTAAACAGTGGATCATTACTAGGATTTTTTTATGATTCATTTCTTTGGTCTTCCTCCTAATAGGGGGATTGAGCTTGAGATCAAGATCATGTTGGGTGCACAATCAATATCTATTTCCCCATATCTTATGAAACTAAATGACGTAATATAACTTAAGTACATCTCAACGATCTTAAGATGAAGGGATTTATTCACACATGAACTACTCATTATGGTGATATAGTTATATTCAATAAGAAGGAATTTGGTTTATTTTTATTATACATGGATTATAGAAGAGTGGATCCTGATAGATCTCCCAGATTGACCTATGATGAGGTTATCATTAGTTATTGGTCAGGGTTAAGGATTGGAAAAATAATATATTCAAGAGTATGTATGTGTTATATGAATATCTAGTGACACCATTCAATTTGATTAATTCACCAATAGTGTTCATGATTCCCATGAACCATATTTTTCACCCTTACCTAGAATCATTGGTCATGGTCTTCATTGGAAATATTATGGTCTATTTAAAAACCTCATAGATATATAAAATGAACCTTATGATCATTTGGATCACACTACACATGCATCATATTTATTCCATGTTATCTAAGTTCCATTTCCATATCAAGCTGTTTTTTTCCTAAGCATGTGGTTTTTGAGGAAGGGATTTCTAATGATCCTGAAAAAGTGGATCATGTTATGTCTTTAGCTAAACCTAAAAATGTGTTGGATATCTAGAGTTTCCTTGGATTGTTATTATATTATAGGTGATTCATTTAAGAATTATCCCATTTAGTAGTGTCTATGATAGTGTTGACAAGTAAATGTGTTAAGTTTGAGTGGGATGATAGATGTGAGGAGTCCCTATAAGAGTTAAAGAAGAAATTTAATTCTTTAATGATTCAGATTAAAGTAGACCTAGGGATTATATATATGGTTTACTATGATGATTTATGGGTTGGTCTATAGGTTTTATAGATATAGGGTGAGTGGGTAGTCATGTATGGTCCATGTCATCTATGACCCCATGAGTGGAACTACCCTACTCATGACCTAGAGTTAGATTCCATTGTTCAATCTATGATGTTTTGGAACCATTACCTCTCTAGTAAGTGGTTTTTCATCTACACTAACCATAAAAATATTATAATAGATATTTTCTCATCAAGACCTGAACCTACGCCGAAGAGTCTGGGTAGAGTACTTGTAGTATTTTTATATTGAGGTGATGAATGCCCTTGGAAGAGGAATATTATTGTAGATTCACATAGTAGGAACTCATAAGAACTGGTCACAAATACATTATTGAAAGAGAATAATCTCATGAGTCTATTTAGGTATTAGAATATTTATGTTTTATAGGACCATAAATCTATGGTTTGTGTTTCATTGATTATTTCATCATCCCCGGTGGAATGTGTTAAGGATGAAAAAGAATTTGGTACATATTTTTATGTGATGTGAGATCAATTGATATGTGGTAAACCTATTCCCATATGGTCTATGGATGGTAATTACATACTTAATGTAAATGGGAGGGTTGTGGTTCTCATATAAATGGAAGAGTAATTGATGAGAGACTCTCATGATTCACAATGGGTGGTGTATCTAGGATTGACCAAGATGTACCAGAATATGAAACATCATTTTTGGCTTCCATGAATGAAGAAGTATGTAGTAGGGGTTTTCTATCATTTAATTACCTTCTGGAGAGTGAAGTAGGAGCATCAATGACCATGTGAGTTACTTCATCCCCTTTTAGTTTCACTATGGAAATGGGATGATGTGATGATATGATTTGTTATAGGTTTACCCAACACTTTGAGGATCTGAAATGATGTGTGGGAAATTATTTACCATATGATGAAGGATTAATTTTTTTTCTAATTTGAGAGACATAGTCAGTGGATGAATGGAACATGATTTATGTGCGAGAGGTAGTGTGGTCTCATAATGTTTCTATAAGTATCATATCCTATCTAGACACTCATTTCATGTCAAGATTTTGGAAAGGCTTGCAGAAGGTTATAAGAATAAAAGTAAACTGAGCACTGTATATCACCCAAAAATAGATGAAAATTATGGGAAGATGACATATATTCTAGAGGATATTCTCAGATCATGTGTGATTGATTTTATGGGGACATGAAATTATCACCTATCCTTGACAATGTTAACAAAAAAAATATTTCTTAGGATTTTATTTAGATGGAACCCATCGAGGATATTTATAGTTGAAAATGATATTCACCATTGTGTTGGCATGAGATGGGTGAGTAGGAAGTGATTGGACTGAGCCTAGTATATAAGACCAATGAGCTATTGTAGATGATTTGGAAGCGATTGGTTACCATATAGAGCATGAATCATTCATATTCTGACTAGAGGCAATGAAACATAGAGTTTACCATTGGAAACTAGGTATTTATATGGGTGTCACCTTAGCTAGGTAATAAACATTTGAGTAAACATGGGAAGCCAACCCGATAGTTTTTTTGTCTTTACAATATTGTATAATGATTTAAGATAGTAACTTACTTATGAGGTATCCCTCCTAGAAATCAAGGTATGCATGAAATGTTACATATGTTTTAACTTTATAAGTATGATACATAAACTATACATGTGATTTATATTATTGATATGAGTTAGAGGAAGATTATTCATATGAGGAATGTCAAGTTAAACTCATGGACAAATGTAAGAAGGTGCTATGTGGGAATACAATAACTCTTATTTAGATGTTATGGGTAGATTTAAGTAGAGATGTGGGATTGAGAATGGATTGTCTGGGTGTAGTGAGGGGATATATTTTTCTATGAAACTTAGAGGTTCTTTTTAGGAATGAGAATACCTTAGAGGGTTATTTTTTAACACCCCTTTATAATTTAATGAATTTTAAGTTTAATTCAATTTATTTTTTATATTTTATTGGTTTTTAGACTATTGAGGGGTTGGGAGGAGGTGTTAAAACTCATTGAGAAGGGGTTAAGACTACAACAACTTATTGCTTGTCCACCAACTAGCTAGTACATGACTACTAGTGAGATGGTGGTGTCTAGTGGTTATCCTGTGGGATCAAATGATTTTTTAATAAGGTTTATTTTATTATTTTCCCAAGAACTCATATTATACCTCCAAACCCTATTCTCTGATTTATTCTATGATTATCCATTGGGGGAGGCTCCTTTATGAAGGACTTGGCTTGCCTCATCTCACCTATTCACAAATTTAAATGACTTCAATTATAGTGGGTTCCCATAGGTATATCTAACACTATTTTATATTAGAATCATGATTTTCATTTATTCATTTATAAATAATCGTAATTATTTGAATTTTAGGATGATTTTAATGTTTTGATGAGACAAGATTATTTCATACGATGATTATAGGCGGAGTGGTCTCTCCACACCAAATGTAGGAAAGTCCATTCAATTTTATATATTTTTGATAATGTTTCATGTATCATTTTGTATGTGTGTTCATGTATAGACCCTGAGACCTCCACCAAAGGTTTCAAAACATCTGGTTAGGTCTGTATGGGTGTACAAGTCTCTTTAGATTGGGAGAATCATGTTAATTATTAGATAGAGTGGGAATTCCACTTGGAATTGTGGATGATGTAGGGCCTATCCACTTGAGAAACCATGACCACATCAGAGACATTTGGGCTTAGTTTGGGGCTAATTTTTCCTAAAAAGGTTATTTATGAGATTAAATGATGGTTCATTTTCTTTTGATATTATTGTTAATTAATGTTAAATTATTTTGGAATTTTTCTTATGATGAACTTTCAATAACCTTCGGGATGAGTTAGTGTGATGTGGTGACCTCTAAAGAAAAATATAAATGGGTCATTGTGATGTTTTGGACCTATCAAAAACTCTCATTATGGGTCAACATGAATGATATTTTCCCCTAGTTTCCTTTGGATGGTCCATGTTTTTGTTGAGGCCCTGACCTGTGGGGAAATCATGGTTCATGGTTCAAGCTTGGATATGAGGTTTTTGATAGACCTTCCTTCTAACATTGAGTTAAATCAAGTAGGTCTGGGGTTTTTGGAGTCTTGTTAATGAATGACGACCTGACAGGGTTGTGAGTAAATTATGTATTTATTTTCTATTCATTCATCCACTTTTATAAAATTTATTCATTTATATTAAGGTCCTATTAATGGAATCCTACTAAGTTTATTATCACACCTTGTATATGAATCTTGAAGAACATACATAATTTATGAATAGGGACCCAACCATGGAAAATAGAACTATCACAGATTTATGAGTAGTTATTGGTGGCTAGGGATAGATGAGATATCAGGACATACTATAGTAACTTTTTCAGTGACACCTCTTTTAAAAATTTTCAGTTTTTTTCCTTTTTTACATTGATCCACCAATTTTTAATATCCCTATTTTATAATTAGTATGATTATAGATCGTGTATGTCATCTTGTTATAACATACTAATTTGAGTTCATTATTTCTATTTATTTGATTCCTTTCCCATGTTCATTGATGTTTCCTTTAGTTATGGATTCTATTGTATGATTTAATATGGTATTCATTGGATGATTATAATATAGTATACCCATGTGTTTTTGGGCCCTCACAATTATTTAATAGCCTTTTTCTCATGGGGAGGCATGTATGAGGTTATCTACCACCTTGTCTCAGACCGGGTGATTTAGGTTTGGGTATTATAAAATGTTATCAATGATTTTGTGTTCAATGAATTGTGATTTTGGGATTAGTATAATTGATATTGGATGGATGGAATTTTGGTAGAGGATCTAATCCTATTCTTGGTTAGAACTTGTGCAGTTAACCTGTAAGATGTCAGAAAAAATGGGATTTATTATATTTGATGAGGTGTTATTGTTTTTTTCTATTCTTGGGTTTAATTGTGCTATAATATTTTATATTATTTTTTTATCTAGGCTTGTTAGAACTAGAGAGTGAGTTGATGCATCATGAGTATAAATGTAGGTTCAAATTTCATATGCATGATTTCTTGTGATTTACATACGTATAAATTAATTAAATATTAGACAAAAATATATTTAGCATTTTCCCAAATACATTTTTGATGACATATAATTAATTTAACCCGTAATTCCTAAGATTTTTTATTATATGATTGTGACTAACATTAAGGTTCCATAATATTGTTATAGGCCTTTGGTAATCCTATGTGGGATATTCCTAGTGGTTGTGGGTACCTCTAGGTTTCATTCCATTGTGTTGCTATGTGTCTATGTCCACCTTCTAACTACATAAGTACTATAATGTTTTAGCTGTTGATGATGTTTTGAGTTTCTATTTGGCGTTTCAGACAATTAATCTATGTTGACGTACCATAATGCTTCCTAGGGACTCATGTGAGGATTATCCTAAAGTAAGGAATATCATTTTTTTACCAAACAACATTCAGGATGGTAATCATGAGCATGACCTAAAAGTCAGTCATGTGGTTTCCACTGAAGATCCCCTTCAACAAGGCAAGGTTCACATCAAACCGGTGGGGGGGGGGGGGTTGAGGTTCCCACCATGGAGGGATGACCATGTTGGATTTCAACCAAGAATTATAGATACAAAACCATACAATATTACATGTGTTGGGAGGTCCCCAAGATGTCGAAGGTTGGATTGAGATCATATAGAAGATCATTGGTCCAGTGAAGACTCCTACTAACCACATAGTGTAGTTTGGAACTTTTATTTTCCAAGGAACTACTAAGAAGTGGAAGATTATGACGATCCAAGATTGGAGACATAAGGATTTGACATTGGTAGCTTTCATGGACCACTTTTTTAGGATTTTTTTCTAGAGACATTGAGTCAAGATAGATCTCAAGAGTTTGAAAAACTCCAATAGGAGATGACATAGATAGAAGAAAATGGGTCTTTTTTGGTGATTTAATTTATTTTTCTCTAATACTGGTTAATAATGAGGATTATAAGGCTATTAGGTTTTAGATTATGTTTTTTATAAGTGAGGAATTAGATTTCCATATTTTAAGTAACCTCATATTCAATATTGGTTCACAAGGCTCTTACCATTGAAAATGGATTACTGAGAATAGTATAGTGGGGTTTCCATTGTCTTTTAGAAGTGGTAGTCTAAGTGGTATGAGTTCTCATTATAGTGGAAAGGAGGGTGATCTAATGTGATGCACCATGATGGAGAGAAACAATCAGGGTATGTGAGGATTTTATCACTTCTATATTTAGGAGGTACTCCTCTTTTACATTTCTAGTGAGGAAAACATAGGCATTACCATAATTTATGATCCAGTCAGCTGAAGGAGTTATATTCCTGGGGAATGATGGGGAATATATAGAATTTTTTCTTGATGTTCCTTAAATATATAGTGGATAGAGATTCAAGGTAGACTCAATCCTCTATGGATTTATCAGGAGGACCTTAGGAGGATATTCAAGATTCTTTGGTGAGATCTAGTTGGGGTCCAGGCCAGGTATCTCAATAATGACAGTTATAGGTTCCGTAGGGTCCAATACCTCTGGTAAACCATGGATCATGGGGAAATCTATACAGATCTAAGGATAATAGGTTTTATTCACTATATCATGTTCTAGTAGATTGAATGAAGGGATGGTAGACCGTGATATGTAATGGTTTTGTTACCTCAACACTTTTAGTTTCTTTAAATGATACCAATCCTTCCCATTCATTATTTTCTACTTGATCTATCTATGTTTTTGGGTTTCTAGAAAATTTTAACCTAGTTTATTGTCACTTGGAACAAATCTTTGGAAAAGGATATATCATGTGAAGAGGTGTCTCATATTTTCCACAATGGTCAATGACTATGAACATTTGTGAGATTTCTTAGTCCTTGATATGGAGAGTTTCAACATCATATTTGGGATGGAATAGTTGACGTATTTTCGATATCACATCAATTTTTATAGGATATGGTTGTTTTTTATGTCCCATAAGTGAGAAGATTACATCCTTATAGGGGAGTGAAATTTGGAGGCAGGAAGGGTATGACTATACCTTATCTTGATTAGGGCCATTACAGTGTAGGTGGAAGGGTTAGTGATTTTAGTGGTATAAGTTCTAGATATATCAATTTATCCTATAGTAGTGGATGATTACCAGGATTTTTTCCCAAATTATTTCTTAGTCCTTTCTCCTGATATGGTGATTTTGTTTAAGATAGATCTCATGCTGAGTGAACAATCTATATTGATTCCCTTATATCGTATGACACTGTATGAGTTGAGAGAACTTAAAGTAAAAATAAATGGTCTAGTATTGAAGGGATTCATTTTCCTGATCAATTATCCTTGGGGTTATCCAATTTTATTCACCAAGAAGGTTTACATAAGCCTTTTATTGTGCATTTATTACCAAAAAATAGACCAGGTTATAGTTACAAAATTATATCTGCTACCTAGGATTGATGATTTATTTGATCAGTTTAGGGGGTCCTGGTGGTTCTTCAGGATTGACATATGATTATGGTATAATAATTTATAGTTTAGGGATGATGATTCCCCAAACACAAAATTCAAGAGTAGGTACAGGTTATAAAAGTATCTCATGATTCCATTCAGTTTGATGAATGAGATGATAGTGTTCATAGATCTCATGATCCATATTCTTCAGTCTTACCTAGATTCTTTTTTTGTTCTCCTCATTGATAATATTTTGGTATATCCATAGACCATAGAGATGTATATGAAATATATTGAGATTATTTTGAGCACACTCTAGATGCATCAACTTTATTCCATGTTTTTTAAGTTCCATTTCTATATTAAATATTTACATTTCCTTAGGCATGAGGTTTCTAAGGGATTCCAGTCAATCTAAAAAATGTGGAGGTTTTTATTTCTTAGGATTTTACTATTAATTTATTTGAGATATATATTTTCATTTTATTCATTGGATATTATATGTGATTAATTCATTACCTTTTCTATTTGGTAGAACCTATAATAGAGTTGACCCAAAAGGGGCCATGTTTGAGTGGGCTGGAATATGTGAGGAGGCTTTCTAGGAGTTAAAGAGAAAGTAGAAACATGATCAAATTTTTATTATTATTGGAACAAAGATTGGATATATGATTTAATTTGACTCATAAGGATTTTTTTCTAGAGGATTTATTGATGTAGGTTGAGTGGGTAGTCATATATTGGACATTTCACCTATGACCCCATGAGCATAAGTACCATACTCCTGACAGATAGTTAGAAAACATGGTTCATTTTTTGAAGAGTTGGTACCATTATCTATTCAATGAGAGTGTTTTCATATAAAAATACTAAAACATAACATGATATATATTTTCACAGTGAGACTTGGACCTTCTCTAGAGAAACTTGGTCAAGTACTTGCATTATTTTTATTTTGAGATGGAGTATTCTCCATGATAGGGTAGCATTGTCATAGATACCTTCAAAAATAAATAATAAGAACTTGACATGAAAATATGAGAGGAATGTTGTAATCTCACGAGTCTTTTAAAATATAGGAAGATATATGTTTTATAGGACTTGGATGTTGTAGTTTTTTATCTATTTATTATTGCATCATCCTTGAGGGACATGGGCTAAAGCCCTCTAGGAATATGATCAAGATTTTCTGGTTATTTGAGAGTGATTGATGGGTAGTGAACCATTTCCATGATGTTCCATAGAAGGGAATGGAATAATTTATATGAATGGGACGGTTTTCATTACCACATCCATGAGAGTGGAATTGATGAAAGAATCCCATGATTTACAATGGGTGGTGTATCTGGGATCGACCAAGATGTATCAGGATATGAAACGACATTTCTAGTGGTTAGTCTTGAAGAAGGACGTAGTAGGGTAAATTTCTCATTTATATACATTACATAGATATAAATAGAATCATCAATGACCATGAGGGTTTCTTTATCCCCTTATAATTCCGGTGTAGAAATGGGATGAGGTTATAATGGAATTTATTATTGGTTTACCCAAGACATTGAAGAGTCGAAATACCATGTGGGTAGTTGTTGATGATATGATGGATGTTTTACACTTTTTTACTATTTAATATACCAAATCAGTATATTAGATAAGGATTTTTTTGTATGAGATATATTTTAATTTCATAGTGTTTCTAGAAATATCTTGTTAGATTGAGATGCTCATTTCAACTCATGGTATTGACAAGGCCTCAAAAACGTTCTCAGAATATAACTAAACCTGAGCACCGTATGTCACCCATAGATAGAAATATAGTTTGATATGATGATCTATATTTTTTAGGATATCCTTAGAGAAAAATATATTGATTTTTGGGTGACATGGGATGATCTCTTAGCCTTGTAGGAGTTCACATACAAAAATAGTTTGAAGGATTTCATTTAGATTTCACCCTTTGAGAGACTTTATGGTCAACTGTACCATTCCCTAATATGTTGTAATGAGATGGGTGAGTTGGTATTGATTGGAATTAGAATGTTTTAGGAGTATTCTGAGTGGGTTGAACTGATTCAATAGTGGTTATTTATCACCCTGAGATGGTAATATTCATATGATTACTAGAGGTGATGACCCTTTTAGCTCTCCATGGGCATCCAAGTTTTTATATAAGTTTCACCTTGAATAGGGAATCAAAATTTGAGGGAAAAAGGTAATAATGGTTTTTCTTTTAGGGATTCTAGAATGAGTTGGTATGATATATTACTAGTTGATATCCCAAAAGGACATCAAGGTATGAATGATGTGTTTCATGTGTTTTAGCTTCCAATGTATGGCCTAGAACACATGTATGTGATTGATAGTGAAGAAATAGAGTTAGATAAAGAGGTTTTATATGAGTAATGTACAATGCATATCATCGACCGAAGTGAGAAGGTATTTTGTGTAAGATAGTGCCTCCTGTTCGGGTGTTACGGAAGTATGAGCGGATCCATGTGGAGACATGAGAGTGAGAATGGGATTACCAAGTACAATGGATAAAGATATTACTCTAAGACCTTTATAGTTCCTTCTCAGGGAAAAGAATCTATTATAAGGGGAGTTTGTAACACATCTTAACAATTCAGGGTATGTTATATTTTAATTAAAATTATTTTGGTGTATTATAGTGGTTTCTAACCCATTGAGGCATTAAAAGGAATTTCTTATGCTCGTTGAGAAGCCGTTAGGACTACAACTGTAAAGACCAGGAATTTCTGTGGAAAGTTTTTCCTTAAATAAAAGGGAATTTTAAAAGTCTGCGAAAACTGACGGTGCGTGATTATGAGGCCCGGTGTGCCCGGAATCAATTTATGAAGTTTTGTTCGGGTACGTTTAGTAAATGTATGAGTGGGATTTTATAACTTTTGAACCGATGCTCGGAATTGAAATCTGAGGGCACCGTTGATCTTGCAGCTCCAGTATTCTCTTAAAAATACGTTCATCTCGATGGTAGTTAGTCGAGAATAAAAGATAGTTTTTGGGTATTACGTGGAATAATAAAATAAAATTAGTGCATGTCTTATTTTATTTTATTTTTTATAACCACCATGTGGTTGTTGAAGGTGGGGACCGCCACACCTTAACCTCCCATGAGAGGTTATGGTGGTGGGGCCCAAATTAACTCAACCTCCCATGAGAGGATTAATTTGGTGGAGACCACCCAAGTTGGAAGTCTCTTGAACTTCCCATTAAGTGGGGAGAGCCTCTTGAGCTCCCCACTTTATGGTGCCAATCCACTCTAATTAATTAGTGGAACATTAATTAATTAATTTTGATTTTTTCTGAATATTTGGGCCAACAATTAAATAATGGATTAAATTAATGCATTATTTTTGGGGTTGGCATTTTTTATTTGGTGGATCTTGGGAAAAGGAGAGCTTGGGAAAAAATAATTCTCCAAAAAAGAACACTCCTTCCGCCAATGAAGAATGATCTTCAACCGGAACAAGGGAGGAAGCGCCATCCTTGAAGAACGCTGATGACGTCGTCGACGACTTCTTTTTCTTCTCTCCTGACGTCAACGAATCGACGCCAACTTCCCATGACATTGTCATCGAACAACGAATCCGAGGTAGGGGTTCAAGCTTGTTAATTTTTGAGTGTTATTCATTTCCCGTCATGGTTTAGAATTCGAATCCACTTGATATCACCCTAACGTAGAGGGCATGGGCAAAACAAACATGGCCCAACCCCTCTGCATTTCTTATGGATTTTTACGCTAAATACAGATGAGTATGGAATGAGCGTTACTCAATAACTTCGGTTGTGGATCAAAGGCAACGTCTCAAGGGGAGTGATACTTCTTCCAGAACGAGAAACGTGCCAACGAAACTCATCCCGTGACCCGCGAAAGATTTACTGGCGATCGGAACCAGCTTTGAAGAGAAGGGTGGTCGGTGCTCCAATCGACCGCATGGTTAGTGGCAGTGGACTGCGCCACCGGAGGACAAGGTCGTGGCTTACTGGACTCGGCAGTGCAGCGTCAGCCGGGGCAAGGTCGACCGCGAAGGAAGCCGGCGGCCCGAGCCACCAGGTCACTGGAGAAGGTGCAGCGCAACCACGCCGTGTGGTGGAGAAGTAAGGGGCCACAGACCCTGGTCGTGGTGATGCAGTGGTGGCTGGCGTTAGGCCAGATGCGATGAAGACTAGCGGCCTGAGCCGCCGGGTCTCCAGAGGGGTCGCGGTGCAATGGTGCCGTGCAGGAGGCTGCTGGCCACTCGGCTAGCTGAGAGGAGTGGGACTCAACAGGTCCCACGTGATGCCGACTGGCACCAACTGGAACCAGTTTGGAGTCCACTTGGAAAGTTTATCCATTTGGGATCCAGGGGGCGTGGCTTCCCCCCTTGACGTGGCTAGGGTGGACCCCACGTGCCACCCCCGCGGGCCGAACCGCCCTCGCGGGATGGGGCGCCCTCGTGGGCTGAGCTACCTCCGCGGGATGGGTCAGACTAGCTTTCTGGGGTGGACCCGCTGACTAGGTCAGTCAGACTAGGCTAGACAGAGTCAGTCCAACTAGGCCGGACTGGACCCGGACCCGTTTGACCCGATTTCAACTTTTCACCAATAACTTGGGATATAGGTGTCCATTTTACAAAATGTATATGGAGAAGGAAAGCTTGGAGAAAGACAGTTCTTTTGGTATACCCCACTTGAGGTTTGGACATAGTTGGGTTACGACTGGATTGGATCGAATGTAAATCCAACCGGGCCCTCGGAACAAAAATGCCAACAACTCTCAGACTGGGCGTCCGATTGATGCACCATCTGTCACATTGAGTTTCTTATGGAAAGAAGGATATTTTTGATACATCAACTTGGTACTTCATGGTAGTTGATGTATAGACACTCGGCTTGAGGAGCGGACCCTCCCAGAATCAAGCATGCTTCATGTAGAACCTTGTGGCTTGTTGTGCTCTGACTACTGTTCCTGGATCCCATGTGGGTCCTACAGTTCTGAATTCTATTCCTGGATCTTTTGTGGGTTTGACAGAATAGCTGGTCTGGGATCCTGTGTGGGTTCGATAGCTCTGACTACTATTCCTGGATCCTGTTTAGGTCCCATAGTTCTTACTTCAATTCCTGGATCCTGTGTGGGTTCGATAGAATAGCTAGTCCTGGATCCTGTGTCGGTCCGACAACTCCGACTATTGTTCCTGGAACCTGTGTGGGTCCGAAAGAATAGATTTTTTGGTGACTAAATCTGATCATCTCTCTCTCTCTACAAAATTTGTATACCTATGTGATCTGAGTCAGTAACTTGTATTTTTTTCATGATTGGTATGGATTACTAGATAACTTAGGTATATGTATTGGTATATACCTAAGTGGGGTTATCTGTTGATTTTATACCTTGTGGTTTATCCTTGTTGGATTTTTGATACCTTTAGGGTCTCGGGGTCCCTACTGAGTATCATTATACTCACCCCTGCATGAGATATGCTTGTACCTCATTGTGTTGGATGCAAATGACAGACAATGCTGATCGAGGCTGAGTGTACGAGGACTGGACGGTACCCGGAGGTGGACCTCACGACGAGTCGGTACCTGGTGGAGTCTGACATAAGAGGTGTGCAGAGGAGACTATTTATACCTACACTTCAGGTAGGATTTGTGGGGGATGATCCAAGAGCTTCTTTTCACCTTTCAGCTATTTTTTCCTATTCAGTTGTACTTGTACTTTACAGTTGGGATTGTATTTCTGGACCCTTTAATTTTTTAGCACTCTCTTGTTATACAGTTTTATTTAGTGTTTTGTATTCAGTTGTGTACTCTCTCGTGTTTGTTTTCAGTTATAAAGGCAATGCATTCCTAGTTTAGGGATTTACGCCTTTGGTGCTAGCTGCCATCCCCTGGCCTACGGATGGCGGGCTTGGGGTAGTCACATCGTGGGGCCGGGGGATGGGTAATGAAAAATTGGTATCAGAGGAGTTGGTTCTACCACATAACTTAGGGATCTGATCATTCTTTTCTATGAAGTAATAGTGTTAAGTGTAGTGATTGTGGTTTTTAGTTCAGGGAGTCCAGTGTTGGTGCGGTGGCTGACGTATCCATACACCATGACCCTGACTTCTAATTTACAACTCAATGCATGAAAACATTGATTGCATGTGTGTTTCAAGAGTTTTCTTTGTGATATATTTGAGTCATCTCACAAGGTATAACTTATTGACTGTGGCGCACCTATATCTTTTCAGGATGGCCCCACGCAGACAGCCGTCTAGGGTTATGAGAGTTGTACGAGATGACAACCCACCGAGTGATGAGGCCTCGGTGCAGGGCCCTATCATAGCAGAGGCACCAGTGGTACCACTACCCATTGGGCCACCGCCAGCCCCAGCAGCAGAGAGTGCACACCGCTAGAGTGCTTTGCACGAGTTCCAACACTAGAGGCCGCCCAGGTTCAGGGGTGAGATGGACCCGCAGGTAGCTGAGGATTGGCTGGAGGCTATGGTGAGAGTCTTCAGACTAGTAGGGACACCATCCAACCTTATAGTTATCCTTTCCATGAGTCTTCTTCAAGAAACAGTAGGTAGATGGTGAATCTTGATGCTCCAGGTGCATGACGAGGCGACACTTATCTAGGAAGATTTTGAGAGCATGTTTTGGTAAGAGTTTTTCCCAGTGACCCTATGTGCGGTACAGATATAGGAGCTACTACATATAAAGCAGGGTAGAATGACGGTGGCATAGTACTCAATGAGGTTCACCGACCTCTCACACTACTCTACAAATATGATGCAGGACCCATTCTTCAGGGCTTGGACCTTCGAGCAGGGGCTCAAGTGAGATATCAGAGCTTGATGATCTCCCTTAGCATCCCAACGTAGGCAGGGGTGTTGGATTGATCCCTCTTAGTGGAGAGTTATTTTCTGAGAAGTCACCAGCAGCGAGACCCACCACCGGGCATCACATAGAGGAGTCTTCTGTAGTTGGCAGTAGATAAATGTCGCAGAGGTCCGAGTGGACCAGGCCATCCGATGGACGACCTCAGAACATGGCATCGATTGTGAAAGGCAGACGAGATAGAGCCAGTCATGTGAGGAACATATAGTGTTTCACATGCGGAAGGGAGGGTCACATGGCTCGTGATTGTCCGACCCACAATTTGTATGATTAACAGATAGTTCAGGGACCTCCCAGGCAGAGGAAAAGGTTCAATCGAGGTGGTCCACAAGGAGTAGGTGGACGTGACAGAGGATCTGGTCCGACAGATAGTGTTGGATGACATTATGAGGTGTTACCCCCCCACCACCACCAGAAGGTCCACCCCGACCGCAGGGAGAAGGTGGAAAGGGGAGAGTTCAGCTCTAGGTAGCTGAGGATTACGACCATGGTGCTTCGGAGGTGATTCGAGGTATGATTTGTGTCTACTCCACCTTAGATGCAGTTCTTATAGACACAGGTTTCAGTCACTCTTTCATTTCCACTTCCTTTGTTTGGATCTTAGAGATTCCGAAGGAGCCGTTAGTTCAATCCTTACAGATAGAGACTCTTACGGGAGATGATTCGATGATTACGTACTGGTACCGGCAGTGTGAGCTTACTATAGGAGGCGATATCTTCGGTTGGTATCTCCTTGTAGCGGCGTCAAGGCCTTATGATGTCATCTTGGGTATGGACTGGTTATCTACATTCCATGCTTAGATCGACTGTATTAGGCTCAGAGTCTGGTGTGTCCGCATGGATGGGACCAGGTTTACCTTCATCGGTGAGAAGGGAGCCTTTGCAACCTAGGATGGACTTACCAGGAGGAGGGTGAAGCCGATCAATCATCAGTTGGCCTACCTTACCCTCAGAGCAGTATATGTGGAGAGTCTGAGATATCCTATAGTGGTGGACCAGTATGTGGATGTTTTCTCTGATGTTGTCCTAGGTCTACCTCCTCACAGATAGGTTGAATTTTACATTGACCTGTACCCAGGGACGACACCGATATCTACACCAGCGTATCATATGGATCCCGTGGAGCTTCGTGAGCTGTGGGTACAACTAGAGGACTTGCAGGGGAATGGATTCATCTGGACCAGTGTTTCCCCCTAGGCAGCCCCGATTCTATTCACCAAGAACGAGGATGGGAGCTTGAGGCTTTGTGTCGACTACCGACGCCTGAACCAGGTGATCTTGAAGAAGATGTACCCACTCCCAAGGATTGACGACCTTTTTGATTAGCTAAAGGGATCTTAATGGTTCTCGAAGATAGACCACAAATCAGGCTGTCACCAACTCAGAGTTTGAGACGAGGATGTGCAGAAGATGGCCTTTAGATGTCGGTACGACCACTACGAGTTATTGGTTATTCCATTCGGTGTAATCAACGCTCCATCAGTGTTTATGGGGCTCATGAACAATATCTTCCATACATACCTCGATCTCTTTGTCATAGTCTTCATCGACGACATTCTGATCTACTCTACTACTAAGGAGGAGCATGCCTACCATTTGTGAATAGTACTAGACACACTCCGAGAGAACCAGATTTATGGTAAGATCTCTAAGTTCCAGTTCGAGATCTAAGAGGTTCAGTTTTTGGGACATGTCATCTCGGAGGATGGATTAGCAGTAGATCCAGCAAATATTGAGGCGGTACCTTCCTGAGTTTGGATGGATATTATCGATGGTTTTTACCAGACTTCTACTGAGTGCAGCACCACTATCAACCTTGACAAAGAAGGGAAAACCCTTCGTATGGTCGGAGATATTCCAGTAGAGATTTCAGGAGTAGAGGCAGAGGCAGAGGCTGACTAGTGGCCCCATCTTGAGGCTTCTAGAGGAGGGAATAGGGTACGTAGTCTAATGCGATGCATCAGGGACCATACTTGGGTGTGTCCTGATGCAGGAGTGAATAGTGATCTCTTATGGTTCTCTTCAGCTAAGACAACTAGGGCAGAACTATGCTACCCATGACCTGGAGTTAACAACAGTAGTCTTCGTCTTGAAGATGTGGTTGCACTATCTGATGGGTGAATGTTTTACAATATACTCTGATCACAAGAGTCTCAGGTATATCTTCTCTTAGAAGGACTTGAACCTGAGACAGTGATGTTGTCTTGAGTTCCTCCAGGACTATGACTTTGAGATAGTCTATACTCCTGGAAAGGTGAAAATTGTTGCAGTTTCACTTAGCAGGAGATTTGGTATACAACTTCTACGAGAGGAGACATAGAAGCTGGATACCTTATAGATATCCTTTGTGAACTGAGATGAAGCGGCTTTCCTTTAGTCTCTTATAGTCACTCTTCCGCTTCTTCAACGAGTTAGGGAGGCACAACGCGGAGAAGCTGACTATGAGACATGACGTGCTCATATATCCACAGGGCAGGCACCTGATAGATTTTCTGAAGGTGGGGAGCACGTCATCCTCTTCAGAGGACATAATATGGTACCAGTGTCACTTCAGGAGGAAGTGTTAAGATATTTCCACACATCCCCTCTAGCGGTACATCCAGGAGTGTCGAATATATACTAGGACCTTCGATGACAACACTGGTGGCCAGGTATGAAGAAGGCAATAGTGGAGTTTGTCTCTCAATGGCTCACTTGTCAGCAAGTGAAGGCGGAACACTAGGCACCAGCAGGATTTGTTCTTCCATTAGAGGTCCCAGAGTGGAAGTGGGATGGGATATCCATGGACTTCGTGACAGTAATTCCACGTACATCCAGGGGTCACAACTCAATTTGGGTGATCGTTGACCAACTCACTAATTTGGACCACTTCCTACCGATCAAAGAGAAAGGTTCAGTAGAGATCTTGGGACGCCTATATGTGTAGGAGATTGTGCGACTACATGGTATACCTTCATCTACTGTCTCTGATCGTGACACACATTTTACTTCCCGGCTATGGAAGGGGTTGCAGGAGGCTTTCGTGACACAACATTATCTGAACACCTCCTTCCATCCTCAGACGGATGACAAGACTGAGCAGACGATTCAGACCCTCAAGGACATGCTACGTGCTTGTGTCCTCGACTTCAGTCACATCTGAGAGGATAAATTACCTTTGGTGGATTTTTCATACAACAACAACTATCACTCCACCATCAGGTTGACACCTTTTGAGGCATTATACAAGAGACCCTCAAGATCACCCTTGTGATGGACTGACCCTGGGGAGTCAGCACTTGTGGGACTAGAGATGGTATGAGCTACCATGGAGAAGGTGTAGATCATCTAAGAGCGGATGAAGACTGCACAGAGCAGGCAGAAGTCGTATGCTGACAGGAGATGGAGGCCTCTGGAGTGTGAGGATGGTGACCACGTCTTTCTACGGGTCTCACCTCGACGAGGTCTATGGAGATTTAGTTGAGGAGGTAAGTTATATCTGATATTCATAGGACCTTTACAGGTCCTTAGCAGAGTAGGCGAGGTGGATTACCGCCTGGATCTTCCACCTTAGTTTCACCGGGTGCACGACGTCTTCCACATATCCCAATTAAGGAGATACGTGCATGACCATTCTCACACCATCGACCATGGGGAGCTAGACATCGATGATGGGGTGACTATTATAGAGGTTCTAGTGGAGATTGAGGATCGACAGGAGCGGGTCCATTATGGATGGTCGATACCTCTGGTGTGCGTACATTGGCAGCACGAGAACCTCCAAGAGAGCACATGGGAGCAGGAGGCTTAAATGCGTTCTCAGTACCCCATTTGTTCCCATAGTTCGAGTTGTAGATTACGGGGACGTAAAGCCCTAAGGTGAGGAGAATGTAAAGACCTGGAATTTCCATGGATTTTGTTTCATAAATACATGGGAATTTTACGAGTCCGCAAAAATTGACGACGCGTGATTCTAAGGCCCGGTGTACCCGGAATCAATTTCTGAAGTTTTTTTTCTGGTACGTTTAGTAAACGTACGAGCAGGATTTTATAACTTTTGAACCGGTGCTTGGAATTGAAGTCCAAGGGTACTGTTGATCTTGCAACAACGGTATTCTCTTAAAAATACTTTCACCTCATCGACGGTTAGTCGAGAATAAAAGATAGTTTTTCGGTTTTACATGGAATAATAAAATTAAATAATTGCATGTCTTATTTTATTTTATTTGTTATAACCACCATGTGGTGGTTGGAGGTGGGGACCACCACACCTTAACCTCCCATGAGAGGATATGGTGGTGGGGCCCACCCGAACTCAACCTCCCATGAGAGGATTAATTTGGTGGGGACCACCCGAGTTGGAAGTCTCTTGAGCTTCCCATTAAGTGGGGAGAGCCTATTGAGCTCCCCATTTTATGGTTCCAATCCACTCAAATTAATTAGTGGAACATTAATTAATTAATTATGAATATTTTTGAGTATTTTGGCCAACAATTAAATAATCGATTAACTTAATTCATTATTTTGGGGGTTGGAATTTTTCATTTGGTGGAGCTTGGGAAAAGGAGAGCTTGGGAGAAAAATAATTCTCCAACTAAGAACACTCCTTCCGCCAATGAAGAACGATCTTAAACCGGAAGAAGGGAGGAAGTGCCGTCCTTGAAGAACACTGACGACATCATCCGTGACTTATTCATATTCTCTCCCGAAGTCAATGAATCGATGCCGCCTTCCCGCAACATCGTCAACAAACAACAAATCTTAGGTAGAGGTTCAAGCTTGTTAACTGTTGCGTGTTCTTCATTTCCTGTCCTGGTTTAGAATTAGAAGCCGCTTGATATCACCCTAACATGGAGGTCATGGGCCGAACACACATGGACCGACCCCTCTGCCTTTCTTATGTATTTTGATACTAAATGCGTCATGATTCTGTAATGAGCATTACTCAATAAATTCGGTTGCGAATCGAAGGCAACATCCCGAGGAGTGTGCGACTTCTTCTGGAATGAGAAATGGGCCACCAGAGCTCGTTCGGTGACCCGAGAAAGATTAACCAACAATCAGAACCAGCAACAAAGAGAAGGGAGGCCAATGCTCCGACCATCCACATGGTCAGCGGCGGTGTACCGCACTGTCGGAGGAGAAGGACGTGGCCGACTAGACGTAGTGGTGCAGAAGCGGCCGACTGAAAAGGAAACCGGTGGCCCGAGCCGCTGGGTCGCCAGAGAAGGCACGGAGCAACTTCGTTGCATGGTAGAGAAGAAGGGGGCCGCGGCGATGCAGTGGCGACCACCGCTAGGCCGACCGCGATGAAGACCGACGGCCTGAGCCACCGGGTCGCCTGAGGTGGCGCGATGCAACGGTGCCGCGCGGGAGGCAGCTGGCTTCTCAGCCAGCCGGGAAAAGCATGACCTAGCAGGTCCCGCGTGACGCAGACCAGCGCCATGTGGCGTCGGTTTGGAGTCCACCCGAATGACTTAGCCGTTCATTATCCAGGGGGCGCAGCTCCCCCCTGGACGCGGCTAGGGCAGACCCCACGGGCCACCAGGCCGCTGGGCCGGACCCCGCGCGGGCCGGGCCACCCTCACGTGCCAGGTTTCCTACACGGCCTGAGTTAGACCCATGGTCCGGGTCGGACCCACGGACCAGGTCAGACCCCAGTCCGGACCTGGGTCGGTCCGACGGGGTCGGACCAGACCCGGACCCGTTTGACCCGATTTCAAAGTTTCACCCATAACTTGGGCTACGAGTGTCTGTTTTACGAACCGTCTATGGCGATAGAAAGTATGGAGAAAGATGATTATTTTGGTATACCCCACTTGATGTTTGGACACATTTTGGGTATGACCAGTTTGGATCGACCGTAAATCCAACTGGTCCCTCAGAACAGAAATGCCAATAACTCTCAGACCGAGCGTCCGATTGATGCACCGTCTGTCGCATTGAGTTTATTATGGAAATAAGGTTATTTTGGATACATAAACTTGTTAATTAATGGAATTTTATGTATCAACACTCGGCTTGAAGAGAGGAACCTCCCGGAATCAAGCATGCTTCATGTGGAACCCTGTGTCTGGCTGCGCTCTGACTACTATTCCCTGATCCTATGAGGGTCTGACAGTTCTGAGTTCTATTCCTGGATCCTATGTGGGTTTTATATAATAGCTGGTCCTAGATCCTGTATGGGTTTGACAGCTCTGACTACTATTCCTAGATCCTGTGTGGGTCTGACAGTTCTGACTTCTTTTCCTGGATCTTGTATGGGTTCGAACGAATAGCTGGTCCTGGATCCTGTGTGGGTCCGACAGCTCCGACTACTATTCCAGGATCCTATGTGGGTCTGACAGTTCTAACTACTGGTCCTGGATCATGTGTGGGTCCGACATCTTAGATGATTCAGTGACTAAGTCCGATCATCTCTATCTCTCTACAAAAGTTGTATACCTATGTGAGCTGAGTTAGTAAATTGTGCTTTCCTCATGATTGAGATGGATTACTAGATAACATAGGTATATGTAAGGGAATATACCTAAGTGGGGTTATCTGTTGATTTCATTCCTTGTGGTTTATCCTTTTTGGATTTTTGAGACCATGAGGGTCTCAGGGTCCCTATTGAGTATCGTTATACTCACCCCTGCACGGGCTATGCCCGCACCTCGTTGTGTTGGATGTAGAAAATGGACAACGCTGACCGAGGTTGAGTGTACGAGGACTGGATGGTACCTAGAGGTGGACCTCACAACGAGTCGGTACCTGGTAGAGATTGACAGACAAGGAGTGCTGAGTAGGATATTTGTACCTACCCTTGAGGTAGGATCCGTGGTGGATGATCCAAGAGCTTATTTTCACCTTTCAGCTATTTTGTCTTATTCAGTTGTACTTGTACTTTACAGTTGGGATGGTATTTCCAGCCCCTTTAATTTTTTATCACTCTCTTTTTATACAATTTTATTTAGTGTTTTGTATTCATCTGTGTACTCTGTTGTGTGTGTTTTTAGTTATAAAGGAAATGCCTTCCCAGTTTAGGGATTTATGCCTTTGGTGCTTGCCGCCAGCCCCTGTCCTATGGAAGGTGGGCTTGGGGTAGTCACGACATGGGCTCGGGGGATGGGTCATGACAACAAAAAGATAGTATAGGTCCACTGTCTAGACTTTAGACCATCTAGGGGTTAATAATATCTTCCTAGATCCATTTTCTAGTGGGTGGTGTCCAGCATCTAGTTAGTGGTGTCATGGGAAGAAATTTTAATAAGGGTTGTTTTTTTATTTCACCAAGAACTCTTATTAAACATCATACTAAAATTTCCTAATTTATTACATGATTTTTCATTGGTAAAGGATTCATTGGGAAGTATATGTCTCTGCTCATCTCATATCTTCCACAATTTAAATGGAATTCATTGTGATGGGTTCTTCAAGGTAAATCAAACACCATTCTAGCTTCAAATCATTTATTATCCTTCATTCCATTTTTTGTAACCCCATTTCATTAAATTAGGGGATGTTTTAGAATTTTAATGCTTAAGGATTGATAATACTTCCAATTAATATTGTTTTTGTCTCACCATGCCTAACGTAAGAAAGTATTTACCATTTTGTGGTATTTTTATAAAGTTGTGTGTATCTTTTTATAGGTGGGTATGTGTATAGCCCATGAGACATCCACCCAATGTATCAAATCATCTGGTTTGGACCCTATGGGAATAATAGAACCTTTAAATCGATATCATTGAGTTAATTAATGGTTATAGTGGGAATTTCACTTGGAATTGTGGATAATGTAGGGGTTGTACACTTCGGAACCATTACCTATATGGAGTCAGTTAGGCTTAGTTGGGTTTGATTTAGATCCAATAGATGATGGATGATATGGAATGGTGTTTCCATGAATTTTGATATTTTTTTAATTCATATTGATGATTTTATTATTGTTTCTTATGATGAACTCCCAATAACCTCTAGGATGGGTCGGTGTGTTGTGGTGACCTCCCAAGAACCATCAGGTTGGGTCGATTTTGTGAGATGGACCTCCAAATAACCCTTTGGATGGGTCATAATAAATGATTTTGACTTACCTATTTCCCATGGGATGGATCATGGTGTGGTTGAGGTCATGAAATATGATATATTTATTTTCTGTGAGTTATGATGGACTATGTTGGTTTCAAAATACCTTCCTTATAGCATGTTTCCAAAGCAGGTAAGACTAGTGTTCATGGTGTGTTGGTTAGTTCAAGATGACTTAGAAGGGTTATGGGTCGATAATATATTAATTTTCTATAAATTAATCCACAATTATATATTTAATAAATTTATGTTAAGATACTATTGG
Source organism: Viscum album (assembly GCA_963277665.1). Lineage (NCBI taxonomy): Eukaryota > Viridiplantae > Streptophyta > Magnoliopsida > Santalales > Viscaceae > Viscum > Viscum album. The sequence goes on along the minus strand of OY728144.1, from coordinate 550,188,875 downwards.
TGGTTTCCTACTGAGTTTATACTTACACCCAACATAGGCATCTTGATGTGTGTGTATAATTTATAATTAGGGAACCATCCATGGTCAAAGTCCATCTGATAGATTTCTAAGTAGGTTTTGGTGGGTGGGGATATAAGCGATACTAGGAAATTGTCCAAGAACTTTTATTACAAAGCCTATATTATTTTTTTTCTTCTTAATAACATTTTTATGTTGATCCAACACTTATGGGGATCCCTATTTAGTGATTTGTATAACTCCATATATTGTATGTCATCTCATTATAGGCTATGGAGTTTCTATCATTGTTTCCATTTATTTGATTAATTTCCCAGGTTCATTTATGTTTCCATTATTTATGGATTATGTTGTATTCTTTACTCTAGTATTCATAAGATATATAGGGAATAGTGTCCCAAAGGGTTTGTTAGAGAATCACCACTTATCATTATCCCCCTTCACAAGGGTAGGTGTGCATGAGGTTATGTATCACCTCATCCCGGATTGGGTGATTTGGGTTGAGGTGTTACAACTAGGATAGTTTTAGTCTACACCTTATACATGGTAAGTATCGATATGATTTCAAAGATTTCCATTTGATGGTAGTAAAAAATATCCTTAAGAGTATAAGATTCCCTAAGGATATGTTCATAGTTTATGGAGGATATGAAAAACCTATCATCAAGGGATATACAAATTCTAGTTTCTAAAGAGATCAAGACGATCTAAAATTGAAATTAGGATGTATCCCCACACTAACTGTATGTTTTATGAGTTATAAAAGAACCAATGATGTTGTGTTTTCTTATTCTATGGATGATTCTAAGAATATTGTTTCTTTTTATGTAGATAAGAAAGTATTAAAAATAAAAAACTTTGTCCAAGATCTTGATTTAGTTTATTGTAGTAAAGATCACATAACCATTATTATAATAATATTACGATAGTGGGACTTTCCATGTAACCAAGTTCCCATTAGTAGAAAAATCACATACTTCGTAAGTATCATATCATGAGGTATTTATCTATGTGAAGCGAGGTTGTAGTGAGAAGAGTTTCCATTGAAGACAATATAGAGTACCCATTGACTAAATCTCTTTATCATCAAAAGAATAAATATCATGTGAGATATACTGTAACAAAACTCATTAGTAGATGGATCTTTCTTATGAAAGATTTTGTTGGATTAGGCTTCCTAAAACCATTTACTTTATACTTTATATTTTTTTTATTCATTGATTTAACTATTACTCAATGTCTTATTATATATTAATTAGTACTCTACATACCATTAATATGATAAATTCCTAGAGTATCTGTCTCTTTGAAAGGTTATAGAAGTTTCTCACTATGATTAGTACCTTGAAATTACAAGATGATATTATTAACTAATAATCATATGGCCATATGATGTTATCTAATTTGAAACAGATGATAGAGACTGTTAGGTGAATGATACTCATAAAAATATTAGAATTTGTCTAATGTAGTTTTCACTTGGTAATATCTATGATGAGATATTATAAGGATAAAACTGAAAGAAGGATGTCCAATGTACATGTGTCATTAAATATTCCTTTTTATTAATGTATGTAATGATCCTTAAAGAATAATATTTTTATTAAGACATATCATTATTCTTTTACTTATATGTATTACCGTAAACCATTAAGAAATATGTTCATAATGAATTTGGGTACATTGAGTTTATTGGGAATGATATGTTATTAATGAATAAGTCGAAGAAGGATTTTCCCTTCTATCTTTATAAAAGTTGATATCTAAACACTTTTATTGGAATAAAACTGTGAAATTGAAATCCCCTCTCACGGTGTAGTGAAGGGTTCATTTAAGAAAGTCAAAGAAAACAGTATTGATCATATAGGTTAATTATGTGAGTATAAATCCTACATTATGTGATATTGAGACAGATGGATTATATTACACAGTGATCACAATTTTAATCATTTTTACATTAACTCATTCCTATATGGGTAACTTTTAATGTTACTAGATACTAATAATGTAATTTAGGAAAGTTGTCATAATTCCTCTAAGGAAGTGTCTTAGAGGGTCACAACCTTAGTGTTTCCATTAATCTCAACTAAACTTTATTTGAATTTAATTATTTAATAAATACCATTCTCCAATCCAAGGAATAATATTTATTTAGGATTTATTGATCAAATATATCAATATTTTATTTGAGTTGAATATTAAATTAATATTTATTTGAAATATTTTGAATATTATATTTATATATTTATCAAATGAAAAATATTTATTATTTAATATACCATAAAAATAGAGGAGGAAAGGTGGACCATTTTAACAGGTATAATGGAAATGATATATTAATTATACTTTTATTAAATATTAATTTATTCAATTGAAAGATATTTGTTTTATCCCCGAGTTATATGCACATTAATAATATAATAATAACATTATTATTAGATGTTGGGTTCACTAAGGATTAAGGTAATGTTAAGTTCCTATTTACAATTATTTATTCTATAACATAGATCTATAAATAACTAATTATTTCATTTCTTAGGGTAAAAAAAAAGTTTGGCATAATTATTTCCTCTCTAGAGAATCCTATTCCAGAAAAAATTCTCTAGATTTTTAACTCAAGATTTAGAGTATCTCTCCCATATACCTCCTCCCTATCAAGAATAATAAAATAAGAATCAATACTTATATAATGAATCATTGTGTTGTGATCAAATGCGAGTGAGGAAGACGATGGGTACCACCATACTAGTGCCCAGGGTTCCATCAACAATTCATGGATATCAAAGTAGAATGTGTTGATCATTGCTAAAGTAATTATATATTTCAATCCTCTTATCAAAACAATAGTGAAACCTAGATCAGGGTTCTATTAATCAATATATCCTATGAAGAAAAAATTCCCAAGACTGAGGTAATACATGTGAGTTGAGAATGACCCTAATAGGCGATATTTAGTGCTTGAAAATATTATTTGGATTTTAAATTTATTATAGCATACCTTCTAAATCCCACCTCTAATAGGCCAGGTGTTGGGCAAAAATCCCTCAAGGTATCATTGAAGCCTTTTTGAGGTGATTGTGTTTGTTGACAAAGTGGACATCTGAGTTGTGATTGTTGACAAAGAGGATTTCATGATGGAATGTCGAGTTCAAGAGCTGAGGTTAACGATCCATGTTTGATTCAAGAACGTCGATAAAAGGAATGGAAGATCTGGAGGTGGTACAAAAGAACAGATACAAGGTGACGCCGTTTTCCAGTGTTTGCCAAATTTTTGGGCCTGAAAATCGGCAAATGAAGAAAAGTGTTTTTGGCAAAGGGACTTGCGCGTCGTGGACTTGGAGTATAGGAAACTTGCGCGCCACATGTTTTTCAAGATCAGAAGATCAAAATATGGCTAAGGAAATAGGTTCGCGCAAGTTTGGGAGTTGGTCGCGCAAGTGTCTAAAGGAGAGGAGACTTGCACGCCGAAATTGGGACGCGCAGGTGACTTGCGCGCCGTCGCGCAGGGTGGTCAGATTGCCTATAAATACCGGACCACCCCTCCTCATTTCTCACCGGAGTTCAAGACGAGAGCTCCCGTCGCGCAGGTGTGGTGGTCGCGCATGTGGTGTGTGTGGTCGCGCAGGTGGGACTTGCGCGCCAGTGGTTGAAGTTGTGCGCCGGTGTTAGAAGTTGCGCGCCGGTTTGCAGTTGCGCACCAATGGTGGTTTGGGCGTAAAGGGAAGAGAGTCGCGCAAGTTTGGAGTTGAGGAAGCTTGTGTCGCGCAAGTGTCAGAGGAGGACTTGCGCGCCCGTTGTGACTTGCGCGCCGATACTTGCGCGCCGAGGTTGACTTGCGCGCCAAGTAAGGTTTTGTTCCCGCAGTGATTTTCAGACTGTGTGGAAGCTGGAAGTTTTCCCGATACCTTCGGTGCAAAGAGATATTCATCAACGGGTGAAAGTTAAACTTCAACAGAGCATCTACATACAAGAGAAGATGCATTCTTTCAGGAAAATGAAGAGACCTACAGGTCTATAAACTGTGAGTGGATTCCATCCAAGAGCAGTGAGCTCAGGAAGAGGAAGAAGGTGATCCTCTCCACCGGTAGTGAGCCAGAGAGAGAGAAACAGGGAGTGACCCTTGGGAAAGCAGTGAGCTGACCCTAAACATTGTAAAGGCAGTGAGCCTGGGCATAGAAGTGATCTAGCCCGAATCTTGTAATCCACAGCTAGTGAAGATTAGTGGAATTTGGTACGACCGGCAACCTGTCGGCGTATGCTCCTTGGACGTAGCCCTTAGCGGTGAACCAAGTAAAATTGCTGTGTCCTGTGCTTGCTTTACATTCTGTTTATATCGTGCAACAGGGAAAAGAGAGAAGAGTGTTTTGCTTAACAGCGAAACAAGATCAGAACGGGCATTAATTTTTAATTAGTCATACCCTGATTCACCCCCCCTCAAGTTTGGAGTTGAGGAAGCTTGTGTCGCGCAAGTGTCAGAGGAGGACTTGCGCGCCCGTTGTGACTTGCGCGCCGATACTTGCGCGCCGAGGTTGACTTGCGCGCCAAGTAAGGTTTTGTTCCCGCAGTGATTTTCAGACTGTGTGGAAGCTGGAAGTTTGCCCGATACCTTCGGTGCAAAGAGATATTCATCAACGGGTGAAAGTTAAACTTCAACAGAGCATCTACATACAAGAGAAGATGCATTCTTTCAGGAAAATGAAGAGACCTACAGGTCTATAAACTGTGAGTGGATTCCATCCAAGAGCAGTGAGCTCAGGAAGAGGAAGAAGGTGATCCTCTCCACCGGCAGTGAGCCAGAGAGAGAGAAATAGGGAGTGACCCTTGGGAAAGCAGTGAGCTGACCCTAAACATTGTAAAGGCAGTGAGCCTGGGCATAGAAGTGATCTAGCCCGAATCTTGTAATCCACAGCTAGTGAAGATTAGTTGAATTTGGTACGACCGGCAACCTGTCGGCGTATGCTCCTTGGACGTAGCCCTTAGCGGTGAACCAAGTAAAATTGCTGTGTCCTGTTCTTGCTTTACATTCTGTTTATATCGTGCAACAGGGAAAAGAGAGAAGAGTGTTTTGCTTAACAGCGAAACAAGATCAGAACGGGCATTAATTTTTAATTAGTCATACCCTGATTCACCCCCCCTCTCAGGGTATCCAGCCTAGTGGACCTAACACCAGGGGCAGGTGACTAGCACTGACAAGAAAAATCACACAATATGGGAGGCCATATACTATATTAACCTACATCAGAGTCATATCTCCAATGAAAAATATAGAGAAAAAACCAGAAAGATAAATATATAATAATAATTTTTTATACAATTTACTTATGATGAATCAGCTATAACTAAATCCCCATATAGGAAAATAAAAAGTAATAATAAATTCAATAAGACACTGAATTTTTCAGATACATGATAATGGAAGGATCCTCTTCACTATCTGTACTCATAAAATGATCTCCCGAAATAATGGTCACCACCACCATCATGAGCCAATGTAATGAATCATGAATCTCCAAGCATCACTGGAAGTTAGCTTTAAACAAGCTACAATAGCTCCAGGTCTAGAATGATTATATCTGAACCAGTGTGTCATATTTATTGACAAAAGTGTGGGAATGAAGCTCGTGTATGGGTGGGTATAAAAATAATGAGTAGGGAACCCTAAAATAATAATATAAAAATAATATAAAAGTTATCAAATTCTAAAACATAGGTACGAGACCCGGATAAAGATAGAGAACTGAAAATAAAGATATAATATATAACTATAATTTTTAGGAACATAGAGATGTCCAAATATTTATTGATCCACCACACAAAGGCCCACATATCATGACAATATAGGGATATTCGAAGTAATAAAATTTCTACAAATATTTAATTTGATAACTAGATATATAACACATCATGAAGACAACCCATGGAGTAATGATAAGTGAATACTCTTGAAGAATTTGATCATCCCAACCTTCTCTCCAAAACAACTACCAAAATCCATAAATGTGAACCCAAAAATCACTTAATCATTAATGTACCAATAATCAAGTCTTAAAATACCAATTCCAAGAAACTATAATGACCTCGTAGGAACTATAATGGATAAACCCACACCATAGGATGGTGGGTGTGGGATATCGGCTATAGTGGAGGATATCGTTCCCTTTCTGAGCTCTTTAAACATGGAGAATACCTTCTCAATATATATAGGATCCCATGACTCAAGTATTTTGGGATTAAAATGAGTTTATAAGATCTACTGGTAGAGGATCCTACATCATGAGTATGAGGGGGGATACCTACCCTATATGAGGATTGTGGAGAATCCCTATATTAACATAAACATTCACTAAAATAACTATTCCTACACGGGAGTACTATCCTTGGGAACACTTAAATTATCATGAATGAATTCATGAAATTGTACCTATGGAGATAAATTATACTTTTTTATATTTCACATTTAAATTTTAAATTTATGGATGAATAGACCAAACTATAATGGTCTACATGAAACAACTCCCCAGGATAGGCTATTTATTTTCTTGAAATAGACACCCAATGAAGAAGCCACAAAAAGACATCATGAAGGTCAATCCAATGTCACATAGACCTCTAGGTTTTCCATGTGTCATTATTCAATGGATTGCGTACATGGGGGAACCTAAATTTCACCCTTAGGCATTGTAATGTGAATCCAAGAGTGCAACAGTGAACCAGAGCATGGAGTCCACACGTAATGTGGAACTAGTCATTCCTAATGTGGCTAGCCCGTGTAGTATGACCTACTGGATTTTCTAGGGTGGTTATCATGGGTGTGTTTACCATCCCACACTGGTGGGACCATCCTCATATATAGGGAATTATCTACAACACCCTAATGGGAAATACATTCTCTTTGATGTAGTGGCCCAAGAAGGACGCTGTTAGTACACACTACCAACCACTATTAAAACCAACCTTCCCCATGCACCCCACTGACCGTGATGGAGTCTGAGCATACATATATAAAACACAAAACAAAACACTGAAAAACCTTCCATTTACATAATTCCATATCACCCACCTATCATTCATGGCCTAATAATCATGACACCATCCTTGTTGAGCCCTATCTTGGCCTACTTCCACCTCCCTCAGTGATACACCATGCTACCCCACACTTTCATTAGCTTATTATAAGATTGGGAAATATTTTCTACATGTGAGTTGGTAGAAGAGAGATAGATAGAGAGATTATAAATAGGTAAGAGAAAAATAATAATAAGTCCACCTCACTCTCCATCAGTCATAGAAAATTTCTTCACTAAAATTCAAGAATAATGTTACGGCATAAACATTCATACCATTGAATTCCACAACTCGAGAAGTTGGGGTTCTAGAACAGGGTTTTGAGAAGAAATCATTTTCATCAATTTTCTAATTAAATTGATAACTAAATTAATAGAATCAAATCTTTATAATTATATACATAAATATCCAGAATAATAGAGAATAATAAATAACACCCCCTACCTCAAGTTGGATAACTCATTAATGAAGGTTTCACTCACATCCATCATTGTTGATGATCCCAACAAAGAGTTTCATTATTCAAACCTCCCTAAATCTCCCATCCATTGGGACTCTCAAATCATATGTATCATTTCACTGACCCAAGGATTTGGAGATAAATATGTTTCAATAGACATAATGTCTTGGACTATAATTTAATCACACATAATTGAAATAAAACATTGATATAATAATTTTCATTTTTATTTAATCAATCTATCTATGATGGATAAAATCCTAGGGTACCTAATTATAACAATAGTTATACCACACATAGGATAAAACCAATATTCCATGTAAAAATAAAAAGTAATTTTTTAATTCTCTATCAAGGGGGAAAATCATTATTACTAAGAAATTATGTACATAGGATAAAAATAATATATTATAAATAATAAATTATTATCAATGCCTAGCCTCACATGAAATTCCATACTACCTTATCCAAAGGGTATACACTACCCCCATAAAGAAAAAACAATTTTAAAATTTTTCTATGGTTGGATGATTGTGTAAATTTACTATTTTACCATGAGAGATGTCCCAAGACTTTGATACTTGAAATTGAGATAACCCACAACCATAAAAATTACATGTCACTATAAACTCCTCACCTTTAAACCCTTTTTTCTTGAAAAATAAATAATGAGGTATACAATGTCACGACCCATCCTCGGGGCCCATGCTGTGACTACCCCAAGCCCTCCCTCCATAGGCCAGGGGCTCGCGACTAGCACCAAAGGTGTAAATCCCGATAAAAAGGGAAGTCATTGACTTTATAAAAGTAAAAAAACACAACATAGTACGCAACATAAGAAAGCACTAAGTAAAACTGAGTACAGAAGTATGTGCTTAAAAGTAAATGGGATAGTATACAAACCCAACTGTAAAGTACAATACAACTGAAAAGCTAGTACAACTGCAGTAAGATAGAATAGTAACCACCGAGTCATCCTCCAGTAATCCCACCCGAAGGGTGGGTACAGATGGGCTCCTCAGCACCTTGGGTCCGTCCGTCTGCACCGTGTATGTCTCGCCAAGTGGTCCACCTCTGGGTACCATCCAACTCTACAAGCCTTCACCTCGATCATTGTTGTCCATCATCTGCATCCAACACAATGTAGTGTGGGCAAAGCCCGTGTAGGGGTGAGTATACGATACTCAGTAGGGACCCCGAGAACTCCGAAGGTTTCCCAGAATCCACGAAGGATAAACCACAGAATAAATATACAATCAGGAAGTATCAAACAAATCTACATAGGTATATTCCCATATATATACCTAAGTTATTAATCACAGTTCGACTCCAACACTCGAGCCCAAGCACAACCCAGTCCACAAAGGAAAGCAAGTCAATCACATCGATGATAATGATTGAAAGTAAAGACTCAGCTCACACAGGTATATATTCATTCTTAAAGTGATAAATATGATCATATGTAGTCACTGATTCATCTTAGCTGTCAGACCCAAGTAGGATACTTGAAAAAAAGTCAAACTGTCGGACCCACGTAGGATACAAGAATAGTAGTCATCGCCGTCGAACCCATGAAGGATTCTAGTACGGTAGTCATCATCACCAAACCGATAGATTATTCCAGTACGGTAGTCGTCATTGACGAACCCATAGAGGATTCCAGTATGGTAGTCATCATCACCAAACCCATAGAGCATTCCAGTACAGTAGTCGTCATCGCCGAACCCAAGGAGGATTCTAGTATGGTAGATGTCACAGTCACATCGAGCTCTAGGGTTCCCACACACAGAACACTTGACTTCAGAAGGGTCCACTCCTTGAGAAAAGGGGTCATCACATCAACTATAACGAAGTCTAGAGTTGATGTACCCCTAAGTTCTGTTTCATCAAAAGGAACCCAACGCGGTAGACGACGCGTAAATTGGGCGCCCGGTCTAAGAGTTATTCTCCTTTTAGTTATGGGGTTTAGTTGGATTTGTGATTGATCCAAAATGACCATAATACAACTCAAAAAAAATCTCTTGTAGGGTACACTCAAGGTAAAACCTCTCTCCAAGGATTCCAGCACCGCTGACGGTTCATTAAACGGACGCCCGGTTCCAAAGTTATGGAGGTTTGTGCAGGGGCGCAAGGTTTGCGCATGGTCTAAATAAACCATGTGGCTAGTTCGTGTGAAGTCTCTGGGTGAGACAATGGCTACCACACGGTTGGTGCACGGTTTTCCAAACCGTATGGCCACTTAAAACTAGGGTTTTAAGTCCTGGGCCACTCGGGATTTCCCATATTTTTCCCGTTCTTCCTCCCAATCGTACCTTATGCGGAAAATCCAGTTTTCAGAGGTTGGTGGAACTCCATAGCTCATTTTGGAGGCACATCAAAGGGGTTTCTTGGTGGATCAAAGGGGGTTCTCCATTCTTCACCCCAATGCAAAGCCACCACCTTTCATCATGATGAACACACCATTCAAGAAGAACTACGAAGGGGTCGGGCCATGTTTTTTTGGCCCGCACGATTCCGTTTTAGAGTAGTAGCAGCGACTCATCAAGTTCATAAATCAATAATCTTAAAAAATTAAAATTTAATACAAATCGTGGATCAACTTGTTTTGGTTGATCCACGTCCGCCATGATTTCCAAGAATGAGGAAATTAAACAAGAGAATTTGAGAATTCAAATAATAAACCCCTAGCTCGATTTCAAGAGGGGATCATGTCAACGAGTCGCAGAAGACAAGTGTCACGGAGGTCGGGCGTCGCGGACGAAGGACATCAATTCCATTGATGTCGGAGTGCACCTGAATAATAAGCGTCGTTGGTGTCTTCACGTTCTTCATCGGAGATATTCTTCATTGAGAGATGAATGGTGTTCTTCTATTTCTTCAGAGATCTACCTGAATTCTCTCAACACAACGAATTCTAAACTGAAATAATAGATACGACTATTATTTTATTCACACATGAATTTTCAAAATTCAAACACTCTAATTAATAAATTTAAGGATTCAATTCATTAATTAAAAGTGTTGGAAAAAATTAATGGGAGAGAGAGGGGGGAGAAGACATCACATTGATTAAGGGGAGAGTTGTCAAATTAATTAAGGGGGAATTAATGGGGAGTTTAAGGGAGTTGAAAGGTTAGGGGTTCATGTGGGCCCCACCTCAAATTATCTTATCAGGGGAGGTTATGTGGGTGTGGGCCTCACCTATAACTTCCCCTTGTAGGATATAACTACCCAAGATAAATAAAATTGTTCACCCCAATTTTATTTAACTTTTTTATTAAACCCCAAAAATTAACTTCTCCTCCTGAGAAAACACAACTGCGGTAAAGGTCCCCTTAAGCAAATACCGGCGCTGCGAGTTCATCGGTGCCCTTGGATTTCAATTCCGAGCACTGGTTCAAAATATAGAAAAAACCCGCATGTATGTTTGCTGAACGTACCCGAAAAAAACATCAGAAATTGATTCCGGGCACACCGGACCTTAGAATCAAGTACCGTCAGAAACTGCAGACTTGTAAAATACCAAAGTATTTAAGAAAAAATTTTCCATGAAATTTCTGGGTCTTTACATTACTCACACCTTAGGGCTTTACGTCCCCATAAAGCTACAATACACACTAGGGAAACAAATGGGGGTACTGAGCTCGCATCTGAGCCTCCCGCTCCCAAGTGTTGTCTTGGAGGTTCCCGTGCTTCTAGCGAATGTGCACTAGAGGTATCAGTCGTCCACGTAGGACCCGCTACTGTAGATCCTCGACCTTCACTAGTACCTCCATGAATGTTTCCCCGTCATCGATGTCCATCTCCCCATGATCGATGATGTGGGTTGGGTCACGCACATATCTCCTCTGCTGAGATACGAGGAAGACGTCATGCGCCCGGTGCAACTGAGGTGGAAGGTCTAGGCGGTAAGCCACCTCACCTACTCTATTTAGGACCTAGAAAGGACAGATGAAATGCCGAGATAACTTGCTGCCCTGGACAAATCTCCGTAGACCTCGTCGAGGTGAGACCTGTAGGAAAACATGGTTGCCATCCTCGAACTCTAGTGGTCTTCGTCTCCTATCAGCATAGGACATCCATCTGCTCTGTGCAGTCTTCATCAGCTCCTGGATGATCTGCACCTTCTCTGTCGTAGCCTGCACCATCTCTGGTCCTTCAAGTGATGACTCCCCTAGGTCAGTCTATCATAGAGGTGATCTGCAAGGTCGGTCGTACAATGCCTCGTAAGGTTCCCTCCCATTGGTGGAGTGGTAGCTATTATTGTACGAAAACTCCACCAAGGGTAGGTGATCCTCCCATATACGACCAAAGTCAAGGACACATGCATGGAGAATGTCCTCGAGAGTCTGAATGGTCATCTCAGTCTGGCCATCCGTCTGAGGATGAAAGGTGGTGCTCAAGTGAAGCTGCATCCCAAAAGCCTCCTGTAATCCATTCCATAGATGGGAAGTGAATAAAGTATCTCAATCGGAAACGATAGATGATAGAACACCATGAATCATACAATCTCTTGAATGTAGAGGCATCCTAAGCTCTCTACCGATCCCTGATCTCTGATCGGTAGGAAGTGGGATGACTTTGTGATTCGGTAGATTATCACCTAGATAGAGTTGTGTCCTCTGGATGTACATGGAATCCCCATCATGAAATCCATGGTTATCCCATCCCACTTCCACTCTGGGACCTCTGAGGGCTGTACCAAGCCTGCTGGTACCTGGTGCTCTACGTTCACTTGCTGACAAGTGAGGCATTGTGAAACGAACTCTTCTACAACCTTCTTCATACCCGGCCACCAATGCTGTCATCTGAGGTCTTGATACATCTTCGCCACTCTTGGATGTACCGCTAGAGGGGAAGTGTGAAACACCCTCGGTACCTCCTCCTGTAATGAAACAGGTACCATGGTGTGTCCTCTGAAGAGGATGACGTGCTCCCCTCCTTCAGAAAATTCATCAGGCGCCTGACCTGTGGATATATGAGTACATCGCGTCTCACAATCAACATCCCCATGTTGTGCCTATCTGACTTGCTGAAGGAGTGGAATAGTGACTGTAGAAAGGCTGATCCATCTCTATTCACAAAGTATATCTGCAACGCGGCTATCTGCTTCGTCACCTCTCCTAGTAGCTGAAGGTCCGATCTCTTACTGAGAGCATCAGCTACAACGTTCCCTTCCCCAGAGTATAGACTATCTCAAATTCATAGTCCCGGAGGAACTCAAACCATCGCCACTATCTCAGGTTCAGGTCCATCGACAAGAAAATGTACCTGAGACTCTGGTGGTCAGAGTAGACTATAAATCTCTCACCCATCAGATAGTTCTGCCACATCTTCAAGGCGAAGACCACTACTGCTAACTCTAGGTCATGGGTAGCATAGTTCTGCTCGTTCTGTCTCAACTGCCGCGAACTATATGCGATCACCACTCACTCCTACATCAAGACACACCCGAGTCTGGTCCCTGATGCGTCGTAGTACACTACATACCCAACACCCTCCTCCGGCAGCCTCAAGACATGCACATTGGTCAACCTATGCCTCAGCTCCTGAAAGCTCTGCTGACATCTATCTGACAACACGAGGGGTTTCCCCTTCTTCTTCAAGGTTGAAAGCTATGCTGCAACTTTGGAGAAGTCTCTCACAAATCTCCAATAGTACCCAGCCAGACCGAGGAATCTCCTCACCTCCATCACGCTCTTGGGTAGCTCCTAAGAAAGTAATGCCTCGATCTTCCCTAGATCCACTACAACTCTAGCCTCCGAGATGGCATGTCCTAGAAAGTTAAACTCTCGAATCTATAACTGGCACTTCGAGAGCTTACCATAAAGTTGGTGCTCTCAGAGTGTATCCAATACAACCCTCAAGTGATAGGCGTGCTCCTCCTCAGTAGTAGAGTAAAACAGTATGTCATTGATGAAGACTATGACAAGACGATCGAGGTAAGGCTGGAAGATCCTGTTCATGAGACTCATGAACACTGCTGGTGCATTGGTTACACCGAAAGGCATAACCAAGAACTCATAGTGGTCATAGTGACACCTGAAGGCCGTCTTCTGCACATCCTCATCTTGAACTCTGAGTTGGTGATAGCCTGACCTGAGTTCTACCTTCGAGAACAATCGTGATCCCTTGAGCTGATCAAAGAGGTTGTCAATCCTCGGGAGTGGGTACTTATTCTTCACGTTCACCTGATTTAGGCGAAGGTAGTGGACACATAGTCTCAAGCTCCCATCCACCTTCTTGGCGAACAAAACCGGAGAATCCTAGGGTGAAACACTGGGTCAGATAAATCCTTTCCCCTACAAGTCCTCTAGCTGTACCCACAGCTCATGAAGGTCGATGGGAGACATCTGATATTCTAGAGTAGATATCAGTGCTGTCCAGGGTACAAGTGTTTGTATAATTCTACCTCTCTGTGAGGAGGTAGTCCTGGAACATCATTAGGAAAAAAGTCTTCATACTGATCCACCATAACAGGAAAACTCGGACTCCGCGCATCGACCACTCCAAGGATGAGACTAGCCAACTGATGTGTGATCGACTTCCCTCTACTCTGCGTAACTACATCCTGCACTGCAAAGGCTCCCTTATCGCCAGTGAAGGTGAAACTGGTCCCATCCGTGCAGACACACTGCACCTTGCGCCTAATACAATCGATCTGAGCATGGACTGTAGATAAACAGTCTATACCCAAGATGACGTCATAAGGCCTCGACACTGCTACAAGAAGATCCCATCCGAAGCTCTCGCCTCATAGAGTAAGCTCACACTACTGGCTCTAGTGCGTAATTATCGAGTATACCCCCATAGGAGTATCTAGTCATAAGGATTGAGCCAACGACTCTGTCGGAATCTCCAAGCTTAGAATAAGGGAAGCGGCAATAAAATAATGACTCACACCTGTGTCTATAATCACTACAACAAGGGTGGAGTAGACAAAGATAGTACCTCGAATCATCTCAGGTGCGCTGTGATCGTAGGCCTCGACTGCCTGGAGCTGACCCTGCCTCTGTCCGCAAGCTCCTTGTGGTCGGGGTGGACCTCCTGGTGGTGGTGGTGGTAGAGCCTCGAAACGTCTTCCACCAGCCGCTGCTTGGATAGCTTCTCTGCCTCATCCGACTACTCTTGACGGACCACTATAGTCAAACCTATGCCTCTACCTGGGAGGTCCATCCACTATCTGCTGCTTATCTGCACAGTGGGTCGGGCAGTCCCGATCCATGTGACCCTACCCGCCGCATGCATAGAACTTCCTACTCCTTGTATAGTTGGCTCTGTTCCATGTGCCCTGAACAACCGAACATGTATCCTGGGGTCGTTCTCTTGATGGCCTGGTCCGCTTGGACCTCTGCATCAACTTTCTACTGCCAGCTATAGAAGACTCTGGTACGTGTCTCCCTACGGTGGGTCTTACTGCTGGTGTCGGATCAGTGAGAAAGATCTCCACAAAAGGTCTCGCTCCAACACTCCCACCTACGTCGGAATGCTGAGGGAGATCATCAAAGACCCGCTCTCATGTTTGAGTCCATGCTCAAAGGTCCATGACCCGAAGAATGGGTCTCATACCATGTCTGTGGAGTATCGTGACAGGTTGGTAAACCTCGCTAAGTACCGAGCTACTGTCATGCTACTCTACCGAAGATGAAGTAACTCCTGAATCCGCACCGCACGAAGGGTGGTTGGGAAAAACTATGAGCGGAATAGACACTCGAAGTCTTTCCAGAGTAAAGATGCCTCGTCATGCACCTAGAGCATCAAGCTCCACCATCTACCTGCTGCTGCATGTAGGAGACTCACAACAAGGACCACCATAAGGTCGACTGGTGTCCCTACCAATCTGAAAACCCTGATGATAGCATCCAGCCAATCCTCAGTTTCCTGAGGGACAATCCCTCCACGGATCTTGGGCGGCCTATATCGCTGGAATTCGTGCAGTGCACTCAGGCCGTATGCACTCTCTGATTCTGGGGCTGGTGGTATCAGTGGTCCAACGGGTAGTGGTACCGCTGGTGCCTCCACTGTGATGGGGCCCTGCACCGAGGCCTTGTCGCTCTGTGGGATACCATCTTGTATGCGACTCAGAACCCTAGCTATCTGCCTTCGTGGGGCCATCCTGAAAAGAAACAGGTGTGCCATGGTTAAAACAGTATACCTAGTGATCTGACACAAAGTAATCACAAAGAAAACTATTGAAACAAACATGCAATCAGTGTTTTCGTGTACTGAGTTAGAAATCAGAGGTCAGGGTCCTGGTGTATGGATACGTCGGCCGCCATACCAACACTGGACTCCCTAGACTAAAAATCACACTCAATACCATTAACACTATTACTTCACAGAAAAGAACGACCAGAGTCCTGAGTTCTGTGGTATAACTGACTCCTCTGATACCAATTTGTCACGAACCATCCTCGGGGCCCATGCCGTGACTACCCCAAGACCGGCCTCCATAGGCGAGGGGCTGGCGACTAGCACCAAAGGTGTAAATCCTAATAAAAAGGGATGAAATGTCCTTTATAAAAGTAAACAAACACAATAGAGTACACAACAGAAGAAAGCACTAAGTAAAAATGAGTACAAAAGTATGTGCTGAAAAGTAAATGGGCCAGTATACAAACCCAAATTTAAAGTATAGTACAACTGAAAAGATAGTACAACTACAGTAAGGTAGAACAACAACCACTGAGTCATCCTCTAGGAATTCCACCTGAAGGGTGGGTAAAGATGGGCTCCTAAACACCTCGGGTCCAGCCGTCCGCTCCGTGTACGTCTCGCCAAGTGGTCCACCTCCGGGTACTGTCCAGCTCCACAAGCCTCCACCTCGATCAGTGTTGTCCGTCGTCTGCATCCAACACAACGTAGTGCGGGCAAAGCCCATGCAAGGGTTAGTATACGATAGTCAGTAGGGACCCCGAGACCCCCGAAGGTCTCCCAGAATCCACGAAGGATAAACAACAAAAGAAAGATATAGTCACAAAGTATCAACCAAATCTACTTAGGTATATTCCCATACATATACCTAAGTTATAAATCATAGTTCGGATCCAAAAGTCGAGCCTGAGTACAACCCAGTACACACAGGAAAGAAATTAAATCACATTGATGATAATGATTGAAAGTCAAGAATAAACTCACACAGGTATACATTCTTCCTTAAAGTGATATATATGATCAGATGCAGTCACTGATTCATCTAAATTGTCGTACCCACGTAGGATACTAGACCAGCTAAGCTGTCAGAGCCACGTAAGATACTATACCAGCTACTATATCAGACCCATGTAGGATACTAGAAAATAAGTCAAACTGTTGGACCTAAGTAGGATACAAGATCATTAGTCATCGTCGTCGAACCCACATGGGATTCCAGTACGGTAGTTGTCGTTGCTGAACCCACGGAGGATTCTAGTACAGTAGTCATCATCGCTGAAACCACAAAGGATTCTAGTATGGTAGTTTTCATCGCCAAACGCATGGATAATTCCAGTATGGTAGTCATCATCACCGAACCCATAGAGGATTCCAGTACGGTAGACGTTGCAGTCGTAGCCAACTCTAGGGTTCCCGCACACAACACGCATGATTCTGGGAGGGTCCACTCCTCGAGAAAAGGCGTCATCACATGAACTATCAATAAGTCTAGAGTTGATATACCCAAAAGTTCCGTCTCATTAAAAGGAACCCAACACGACAGACGACGCGTAAATTAGTTTCCTGGTCTGAGAGTTAATCGCCTTTTAGTTCTGGGGTTCAGTTGGATTCGTGATCGATCCAACATGACCATACTCCATCTCAACCCAAATCTCCAGTGGGGTATACTCAAGGCACCGTCTCTCTCAAAGGATTCCTACACCGCTGAAGATTCATCAAATGGACACCCAGTGCCAAGGTTATGGAGGTTTGTGCTGGGGTGCATGGTTTGCGCATGGTCTAAACAAACCGTGCGGCCAGGCCGTGCGAAGTCTATGGGTGAGAAAGTGGCTACCACATGGTTGGCACACAATTTGCCAAACTGTGCGGCCAAACCTTGCAGTCAATCCATGTGGACACTTAAAACTAGGGTTTTAAGTCCCGAGCCACTCGGGATTTCCCATCTTTTCCTCGTTCTTCCTCCCACTCATACCTTATGCAGAAAATCTAGTTTTTAGAGGATGGGGGAGATCCTTAGCTCGTTTTGGAGGAAAATCGAAGGGGTTTCTTGGTAGATCCAAGGGGTTTCTCCATTATTCACCCAAATGAAAAGCCACCACATTTCATCATGATGAACACACCATTCAAGGAGAACTGCAGAGGGGTCGGGCCATGTTTGTTTGGGCTGGACCATTCCGTGTTAGAGTGGTAGCATGCAACTCATCAATTTCATAAATCAAGAATCTTGAAACATTAAAATTTAATATGAATCATGGATCTACTTGTTTTGGTTGATCCACGCCCGCCATTCCTTCTAGGAACGTGGAAATTAAACGAGAGAATTTGAGAATTCAAATTATAACCCCTACCTCGATTTCAAGAGCGGAGCACATCAACGAGTCGTGGAAGACAAGCGTCTTGGAGGTCAGGCATCGCGAAAGAAGGACGTCGATTACATTGACATCAGAGTGCACCCTAAGAAGAAGCATTGTTGGTGACTTCACATTCTTCATCTGAGATTTTCTTCGTCGAGAGAAGAACGATGTTCTTCTATTTCTCCAGAGCTCTCCCAAAATTCTCTCAACACAAAAAATGCCAAACTAAAATAATAGATAAGGATATTATTTTATTCAAACATGAATTTTAAAAATTAATACACTCTAATTAATTAATTTAAGGGTTCAATTAATTAATTAAAAAGGTTGGAAAAAATTAATGGGAGAGAGAGGGAGGTGAAGAGATCGCATTGATTAAGGGCAGAGTTGTCAAATTAATTAAGGGGGAATTAATGGGGAGTTTAAGGGAGTTGAAAGGTTAGGGGTTCTTATGGGACCCACCTCACATTATCCTCTCATGGGAGGTTATGTGGGTGTGGGACCCAAATTTAACTTCCCCTTGTAGGATATAAATACCCAAGATAAATAAAATTGTTCACAAGAATTTTATTTAACTTTTTTATTAAACCCCAAAAATTAACTTCTCCTCCCGAGAAAACGCAACTACGGTAAAGGTCCCCTTAAGTGTATACCAGCGCTGTGAGTTCATCGGTGCCCTCAGATTTCAATTCCGAGCACCAGTTCAAAAGATAGAAAAAACCCACATGTACATTTACTGAACGTACCCGAACAAAACTACAGAAATTGATTCTGGTCACATCAGGCCTCAGAATCATGTTCCGTTAGAAACCACAGACTCATAAAATTCCAAAGTATATAAGAAAAAAATTTCCTTGAAATTTTCGAGTCTTTAAATTCTAATAAATGAAGTTAAAAAAAAATACCCTAACACATGATAAAAACAATCTCCACACACGCACCAATCATATTATTAGTTTCAATCTCAAAGAAAACTCATTATACTACCTCCCAAGAAGGGTATATCTTCTTTCATCACTGAATTCATAAACTCCATATCATCTTGAAGCCAAAAAATACGGAGAACATGAATACACTCCATGCAAGTATTTAAAAGATTTTTCATCGACGACATTTTCCAATATGTAATTTCTCCATAACCCACAACACAAACAAATACTGCAAATATCAGAATCCACCTCAAAACACTTATTTTACAAGGTTATCACTAGTGGGATGGATTCCTTAACCACCATTAAAGAGTGTTTTATATGGTTTTTGTTTGAGAGAAAAATTTCTATGCCACACTCCACTATTGATTTCTCTATAAAATTTTTACACTCATAACAAAATAGATGTAAGGTAGAGTTTACCTTTAGTCCAACATTCCACCTTTTTTATAAACTATTATCCATTAATATGCATCATTATTTATAGTTTATGAAAAAAAAATCTAGATGAAACTATTTTCCCATATCCTTCAAAAACATTCATGAGAATACTCCAAGCACATATTGATGTCTATTGTATTTTTATCCCCTATCATAGTTATCTTAGTAATTTTTTTCTATCTTTCATGAAATCTACTGATGATGAAAAAAAGAAAAAAACCCCCATTAAACTTATCAATATCAAACCACTACCCACTGGGTCATTAAATTTACTACAATCTGATGTAGAAAAACCTAACTATTCAAATACCATTAATTTTTCTAACCTAACCCATGAAAACACAGAATAAATATACAAATTTCTAAGAAATCCTCCTCAACTTCATAGAAAAAGTTTCCACATGTTTGGTACACCTATAAAGACTCATAAGACAAGCCAAACTTAGGGTTTTTATACACAAGGGAGGTATAAACCCATGATTTATATCCTAATATTTATCAAAAACACTAATACAAAACCACTATATATCTGATTTGTTTTTGATATGATCCCACCTTCAGGGGAAATACTTATAGTATATCACCTTTTAACATCTAGTCACACATGAACACTATGTTGACATCACCACTAATAGACTCTATCACATAGGGGAAGAGTGTGGAAACACCACCATTAATGAAATGGAATAAATATATCCCTATATCTCTATATGAAATAATCACTTCTCAAAATATAGATACTCAAAACCGTCTATATTCTGTACACAAAGTCCTTTATTTGAAGAATTGATCACCACACCACTACTACACCACTATAATTTTATCATTGGTCATGAAATTAACTTCACGAGGAACAATTCTACCCAATTAATCTCGATCCTATAATATGAGGGGTCATTACATAGATTGAAATCTAATTGTAAGTCATGGTATAATTTCTCGAACAACTAATAGGCCCCTCTATAAACCTTTATAATTAAGGATGCATTCCATATTCTTCATAAATACCACATGGGTATTCTACATTCCACTCATCCTCACTTGAAAATATACCTCTAGAATTTAAGTTGATGCATACATTGGTCTTCCATCAAGGGAAAATTGTGGATTCCCCTTTAGAGAAATTCATGTATTCCTTCACGCTCTTAAGAAGTGAACCATCATCCAACCACAAAGCGCATGAAACTATTATTATCATATAATGGATAGATGACAATTACTATCAAAGTAATGATTAACAGGAAAAAGTTAATGATAATCTCCATAGGTAACCAATTTATAATATGGTGTACACAACCCCATATATTCCTTGGAATAAGGACATCTCATAAAATAATTCTTTTTATGCCGATGATAACAACACTTTATTATAAGGAGTGAGTGAAACATGGTCACCTTTAATGGAAACCAATCTCTATATTACTAGGGTCTAGCTATGGGTTCTAATATAATCTCTAACTTCTGGTCATATCAGGAAAAAGAATAACCTACAACCAAGCTTTTTAGTATGAGAGTTCTTGAAAAGGGGGACCACATCATTTTTTTATTCAGAAACATTCTCTCCTAAATATAAAAATTACTTATACATGTCATATTGAAACAATAATTTTCAGAACTCTATGCTAGACATGAACTAATCAAAGGTGGAGATTATAGGAGAAGATTTATTTATCAATAATCTATAATTTCTTTTTCATTACACAATTATCTACTATAAACCCCTCTAATGTTAAGACAACCCACAAAAAGTAGGTTCTTGACCTCATCACTATATGTAACATAGATCTCTGTTATGAAACTAGTCCATATTAATTTTGGTGAAAAGATAACATGTTACCACAAATAGAGTGCATGTACACCAAGAATATCTTCACATTCCATAGTTCATTAGGATGAATTTTATATAAGTGGTGTTGTATAGAAAAAAAACCACAACTCAAAATTTCTCCCTTTGGATTCCCTATATGAATAATTAATTTAAAAAAACTCCATCACAAATCATGCTTAAGGAACACCACATGAGGTTTATCGACTTTTACATGTACTTGATAACAGTCATTCTTCCCTGCATAAGACTAACACCCTAAAAATATTCTATACTAAATAAGGGATACAACTATAACCATAGTAGAGAAGTCCTGTCATGGGTCCAAGAAATACTTCAACCAATAATGGTTCATAATAAAGTGTAAGTAATTAAACACAACAATTATCACCCAGTCAATGAATTTCTAAACTAGATGAAAAAAGTCTGAAACTCCTATTAGGCCTCTGATGATCAAGGATCATGATCTCCTTATGAACCTATGTGGACTATGTTTCTAGAACAGATATAACAACTATAGCCTATGGTTAATACAAATTAATCTCAAAAAGTAATTAAACCCACTCTATTAGAAATATCTACACTAATAAATATGTGGATATAAACCACTTGCGACCACAGAGTAATGACATATCCCTTATAAATCTTAGAAAAAGCCCCATCAATCACTAGTTAAACGTGAGAGACCCAACTATAGGGATAGTATCATAACAAACCAACCTCTACACACATGATGGCTATCAGTGGGTAGCACCCACAATTTGATAGGATAAACCCACATGGATTTTGAGCATAAAATAATTATTTGAAAAAATAAGGTCATGAACGATCATAACTGACCACTATATGATTCATGCACAAACATTAATATACCCCAAAATAGGATTCGTAGAGATAAACATCAACTAACAGGTTATCAAAGTCCTAAGAAAGGATATGTTGACTACCACACCTACCCCAGTATCTCTAGTCTAATTATAGAACTGAAGATCCCCTTAAAATCACCAATCTATGTTTCGAAACCATTTCTTATTAGATTTATAACTAAAAACACTGTCCCTAGGACTAACCCCATCTGATACCACTCTAATAGAAACTAACCCACCTAACCCCCACCTAATTTGACTATTATTTGATTGTGAAACTCCAAGACAACCACTAATAGACCATGGGTTGGTGACTAGAACCAAGTAGGCATATCTCAAAAAATGGGAGGTCTAAGAATATATCAACTTGTAATAGAAATATATCTAGAATGAATAATATGTACAATAACTCCACAAATAAAAATATAAAATCAACTTAAATATACAAAATTACACATGATTCATTCTATATAAAAACATCCACACTGATTGAAAATTGTAAACTTCTATTAATAAAAGACAGAAACATAAAATTACATAATAAGAAATTTCACAGGGGCTGTAAATGATGAAGGTTGAGGGAATCCCCTCAAACAATCATTTAAAAGTCAATAGGAAGAGAACCAATGCTAAAAAAAATCAAAATCCTTTAATTTTTATTTCCTTTAAAAGTGAGGATATCCTCTACCATATTACCCTCGCACCATGTATGAAGAACCAACATATTTAAATGAATGAGATCCTTGTAAGTACAGATGGAATAGATAATATTCCAGGTGAAATTAACTTTACCTTTTAGGGCATTAATCAAAATAGTATAATCCGATTTGATTTTAGAAAGATGAATAGATCATTCCCTACATATATTAAGACCTTAATGAAGTTCCAATGACTCATCCACCACTGAATTACCCTCCCCAAAATAAGCATAAAACCCTACAATAACCAATCCAAAATCATCCCAAACCCCACCACCACCGAACATAACTACATTCACACAAGAACCATCCATATTTAATTTAATCCCATTCACTGGAGGATTCCATCAAAACCATATACCATAAGACCTCTGCCCAGAAATTGACATATCCTTTAAAGGAATCTATGAAACAAATGATTGCAGAAGCAAAAAAATAATCTAACATTTACACTACCTCACAAATGAAGAGATAAGGTACATAAATTTAAATATGATATACTGAAATTTTTGATGAATCCTTTGATGAGAAGAAGCATTCTATAATTCCCATAAATTCCAATAAGTAGCAAGGATGAGTAGAGGCCACCCCTTGGATCTCGAACAATCCCTATCCTATAGTGAATTAAAAAATACAAGAATAAATTCATCCAATGTTCTCTCAAAGGAACTAAAATCTGGAAAACTAGAAACATGAACCTAGATATGAACATCACTATCATTTTTTCCATAACAGATGAAAAATAGTCTTAGAATGATAGATCAAGAAGGATTTTTATTTCAAAACAAGAGGAATTGAAATCCGTTGAATATCATCATCATTATGAATGGAACCATTGTGGATTATCCAAAGAAGAAAACTAAATTTTGGAGATATTTACTTACACCAAAGTCTAATTTCCATATAGTACAAATTAAGAGAAGAATGGATTTTAGCATTAACATCTGTGCATGACATATTACCAGTGGACGAAGATGTAATATAACACTTATCTAGATCATTAAAAAATTAAATATTACACAAAACATCCTTTTGAACCTCATTCAACACTGCATCAATGAACATGGAGTATGAACTTTCCTGTATAACAATGACATTCAAGGATGAATAGCCTGGAAAAAATATAATGGAACCAAACCTATTATGTTTCCTAAAAAAATGTCACCATGCCTAGAAATCCCGTATGAATTATCCAAAATAGTAGAAACAAGAAACATTAAAAAATTACAAAGTGGAGAACCATTACTACTTTCATCGTAATCAGAAGGGAATTCTCCATACTTCCTCTTGAGAAAAATAGACAAAAACGAATCCCCCAAAAAAGCCCCCCACACTAGTTTATCCTCTATACACCACATATTTTCATCAATACCTTTGAGATTAAAACCACCTCTTGAAAAAGGCTTGCAAGTCTGGACCAACTAGCCTAATGATGACATCCTTCATTATGAGATTCCCATATGAAGCAATTTAGAAGCCTTTCAATATTCATAATCATTTATTTAGGAGGTCTACATATAGATTACACATGCATATGAATAGAAGAAAGCACACTATTGATATGAAAACCCTGCTTTTATTACATACTTAAACATGATTTATTATATAAACCATTCACTTGATACAACATGGATGATTGAGAGGTCTAGTGTCTTTAGGGCTTAGGATCATTACATAACAACTTAAAACATGAAGTATAACATCTTTATTGAAAACTTCCTTTACATGAGCACTACATTCCCTCGAAAATAGAATTGCATGGGATAACCTGAGGACATGCATAAGAAAAGGGGTGAGCTATAAAGCCCAGTAAGGGAATAATCATGGAATACATGAGGAGTACAATACATGTTAGAAAATAGGCATATCAATATATCACAAGAGAAACATGAACATAAATGCATGATAAAGCATGATAATCATAACATGGAAATGTGGTAAGAACACTTAACATGGAATTAGCATGAGCCAAGGCCCATTGCACATAGAGCATGAGTAAATCCTCATCGCACATGAAGCACGAGTAAACACTTGTTGCACTTGAATTAGCATGAGTCAACACTCATTTTACATTACGTATCATGATACTATACTTTACCCAATTCATTGGAGGGTTATAAGGGCGCACCCTTCTTAAACATTTCATTTCATGCATAAGTGGGCCACATGGATCATAAAACATGGATTCATAAAACATAATCATTTATTCCACAATAAAGAAATGTGGAATTTATACATGAAACTTTATAATCAATAAGTATATGTTCATAAAGGTGAATACCCTTGATGGAGAAATGTACATGGTATTCACTACACAATGGCATTGGCTTAGAAAATCAGTGCGATTTCGGAAGCGTAACGGCGTAACATAAGAATTCATAAAAAAATGGTTGATGAGAGAGAAAGGGGTTCCTCATCATATTTACATGTAATGGACAGAAAGGAGGTCATATATATATATATTTCCCAACAATTGTAATGGAATTTAGATTCAGGATACAAAAGTATTGCTTGAATGTAAATGAGGAGAGAGAAGTTCCTTTCGAAATTTTGGCATAGTAACAGGTGTACATGAGAGGTATTTAATGAGAGAGAAAGGGGTCTCCCATAATTCAAACGTAAAGAGGGAAGTATGAGGGAGGTTTGAAACCATACCCCAACATTCAAAATTGAAATTATAAGGGCAAAACAACTTAAGGAAAATTGGAAAAAAATGAGAAAGGAAGAAAAAACCCTTACTTGGAAGTGTGCTTCCAAAGGCTTGAGAGAGGCTTGAGAGAGACTTCATGGGAGTTTGGTGAATCTTGAGAAGATTCTATAGAGAGTAGGGAAGAGTTTGGAAGAACTCCAAAGGCTTTGAGTGAGGAGGAAGTGGGATCTTGGGTGGGTTTATATAGTAAATGTGAGGGAATTATTTATTATTTAGGTTTGGGACCCCTTATATTAAATTAATCCAAATCACAAACCATCCCATGGTTTTTGCCCATGGTTTTTAGAAAAGGGAAGAGGAAAACAATTTTTTTATAAGGCCAAAGTCCAAACTTCTTAAAATAATAGGGTTGCTTATGTGGAGGTGAGTCACACTCCTATAGAAAACAATTTAAAAAGACAAGGTGTTTAATAAGTCTTGAAGGGTCCATCAATGCTTTGAAAAGTAATTAAAAAAACTCAAAATCACATTATTTTAACGTTAAAACATATATTGGACGAACATAAAGCTTATTTTATTTTATTACATTACTATTGGGTCATTATGATGTCATAAAACACATTATATATTTAAACAGTATTTAATTTTTACCCAAAAAATTGACTGACTCAGAAAATTTTGAAAAATTCACCGTTGGATAATTTTTACATCCTGATTCCAGAAATAAAATTTATTTTATCTAAATAATTTTATAAATATATTAATTTTCACTTTTAAAATAAAAAATATCATTTATCGAAAATTCACGGGTTTTGAAAAAAATGGATTTCAAACCTTAATAAAAATTACAATTGCATTAATAAAATTATATGATAATTTATATATAATAAAATTAATTTAACAATAATAATAATAATATTTTAATAAAATATTATTTAATTAAAAAATTCCTTAATTTAATAAAATATAATTCTTAATTAAATAATAACTAAAAAACTATTTTCACTTTAAAAACTATTTACAATGTATCAACAATGACAAGAAAGTATATTCATTATTATATACAAAAAATAATATTCATGAACATAGTACTAGCGATTTGTTACATAACCCCTTAAAATATCTGCATAAGACCTAAGGGTAAGGTGTGCGATGGTGACCGACTCTTGGGGTGGCTCGGATAACATCGCTCGAGTGGTAATTTATATCAACTTCCACTTTTCCTGTAGAAGGTCACGTTCGAGCTTGACATGATAAAGCTCATCTTGGGCTTGGTCAAGAGAGAATTCCAATGATGCCACCTCTTTTCCGAGCTTCGACAAATGGGCTTTGTTTGAAGCAATTATATTGGATGAGGCCATCGCTTCCTTTGTCTAAGTAAATTGGGTTTGTTAAAGCCCTATATTTATACTAATCATGTGATCACTGTTCAACGACTATAAAAGCAACAGTCACAATTCATAACATAAAACCAAAGAATTTGACAAAACATTTTACATAAAGAGAAATTTAATTAGATCAAGTGGGATTTCCATTAATGAAACTTTGGGTCATTACAATATTCCCCCTTAAGAAATTTCTCCCTCGAAATTTCCTTTTTCCCACACTAAAACAGATGTGGGTAACTCAGCTTCATCATTTCCTCTGATTCCCAAGTCTCTTCTTCAAACTTGTGGTTTCACCACAACACCTTGATGAGGGGCATTGTCTTATTTCGTAGAACTTTTTCTCTACAATCTAAGATCTTCATTGGTTTCTCCTCATAAGAAAGATCATACTCCAACTATAACACCTCAGAAGAGAGTACATGTGAAGGGTCCGTTATGTACTTACTTAAGAGGGATACATGAAAGACATCATGTAATTTGGCTATGGTAGGTGGAAGTGCTAGTCGATAGGCCATATCCCCAACACGATCCAGAATATCGAAGGGGCCGATGTACCTTGGACTTAACTTCCCTTTCTTTCCAAACCTCATAACCTTCTTCCATAGAGATATACATAGAAAAACCATGTCTCCAACTTTAAACTCAAGGTCTCATCGACGATTATCTGCATAACTCTTCTGTTGACTCTAGGATGACTTGATATTATATTGAATAGTTTTCACCTTCTCCACCATTTCCTTGACCATTTCTGGTACAAACATCTTACGTTCACTGACCTCATCCCAAGACACTGGTGTTTTGCACCTTTTCCCATAAAGGGATTTATAAGGGTCCATTTGGATGCTCGAGTGGAAACTGTTATTATAAGAGAACTCAAACAGAAGAATTTGTTGATCCCATCCTCCTTTAAAGTACATTGATCACGCTCTCAACATGTCCTCAAGTGTTTGGATAGTCCGCTCGGATTGGCCATCAGTTTGAGAATGATAGACTGTAATGAAGTTCAGTTCAGTATTAAGAGCATGTTGAAGACTCTTCCAAAACATAAAGGTGAATCTTGGATCTCGGTCAGACACAATAGATAGTGGCACTCCATGAAACCTTACCACTTCCCTGATATATATCTGTGCCAGTTGATCCAATGAGAAATTCTACCGAATAACAATGAAGTGTACAGTATTTGTAATACAATCCACAAAAACCCAGATTGCATTGTTGCCTTTGGATGTCCATGGAAGTCCGGTGACAAAGTCCATGGTGATGTTCTCCCATTTCTATTCTGGTATGAGCAATGGTTGCATCATCCCCTTAGACTTCTACCTCTCTGCCTTCACTTGCGGGCACACCAAGAACTTTGATGTATATTCAGCGATCTCCCTTTTCATATTATCCCACCAAAGGTTTTCTCGGATATCTCGATACATCTTTGTGCTCCCTGGGTGAATAGAGAAATTTGAACTATGTGCATCATCCAAAAGTTCCTTCTTCAGCTCCGGACTTGAGGGAACACATAGTCTTTTCCCAAATTTCACAATTCCTTATTCATTGACATTAAACTCCGAGGATTTCCCCTTTTTGATAGCTTCCACTTTTTCATGAATCCCCACATCATCATTTTGAGTATCCTTTAACCTTTCCAAAAGAGACAGTTGAGCAATCATTTGTGAAAGGATTGATGATGTTCCCTTCTTTATGATTCCCATTTCCATCTTCATCAAGTCTAAGAAGATTGGATCCTTCTCAATTCTCATCATTGATAGAATCGCTGGGTCCTTTCTACTTAGGGCATCTACCACCCTCTTCGCTTTCCCAGGGTGGTAATGTATTCAACAGTCATAATCCTTGATGAGATCTATCCATCTTCTCTGGCGCATATTAAGCTCTTTCTATGTGAATATATATTTAAGACTCTTGTGGTCAGTATATATCTCATATTTCTCCCCATAGAGATAATGACTCCATATTTTCAAGTCAAAGATCACCGCCTCCAACTCTAGATCATGAGTTGGATAGTTTTGCTCATGGATTTTCAACTGCCTTGAGGCATAAGATATCACTTTATCATTCTACATCAGCACACAACCAAATCCCTTCTTCCAAGCATCACTGAATACCACAAAAAGATCCCCACTTGTGGGTAAAGTGAGCACGGGCATAGTGATAAGCCTCTTTTTCAACTCCTTGAAGCTTTCTTCGCATTCATCACTCCAAGAAAACTTTACTCCCTTTTGAGTTATCTTGGTAAGAGTGTTGGACAATCATGAGAAATTTCTCACAAATTGTCGATAATATCCAGCTAACCCCAAGAAGCTACAAATATCCATTACTGATGTTAGCATTGGTCATCCCTCAATTGAACTTGTTTTGGAGGGATCCACAGATATCCCATTGCTTGTGATGATATGACCCAAGAATGATACCTCCTTCAACCAGAACTCACACTTTCTGTACTTTTCATAGAGCTTCTCCTTGTACAAAGTCTCTAGTACAGTTCTTAAATGCTCCTCATGATCCTCCTTGGTTTTGGAGTATATTAGAATATCATCTATAAATTCTACCACAAATTTGTCAATGTAATCTCTAAAGACTCTATTCATAACATACATGAAGATTTCTGAAGCATTGGTGAGTCTGAAAGGCATTACTATGAATTCATAGTGCCCGTATCTTGTACAAAAAGTAGTCTTGGGGACATCTTCCTTCTTCACCCTTACTTGATAATATCCCGACCAAAAATCTACCTTAGAGAAGTATTGTGTTCCACGTAGCTGATCAAATAAGTCATCGATCTGTGGCAGAGGATACTTGTTATTTATCGTGATTTTGTTAAGTTCACGATAATCAATGCAGAGCCACATTGACCCATCCTTCTTCTTGACGAAGAGGACAGGTGCACCCCATGGTGAATCACTTGGGCATATAAACCCTTTATCCAGATTATCCTATAGTTGTTTCTTCAGCTCTTCTAGTTCCATGACAACCATTCTATATGGAGTCTTGAATATTGGTAGCACCCCTGATATAAGTTCAATTGAGAATTAAACATCTCTTCTAGGAGGAAGACCTAGAAGTTCCTCAGGAAACACATTAGCGAATTCCCTCACAATAGGCATTTCTTCAAGGATGGTTTCCTCCTTGGACTCAATCATCTAAGCCAGATACACGTGCTCATAGGGCAGTAATACCCATTCTTGAGATGATGGAGATAAAGGAGATTCATCTTCCTCCTTACACTTGTAAATAATCGAGGGTCGATTCTCCATATGGAGTGTGATTTTCCTTTCCCGACAATTTATGTTGGCTCTATATAAGGAAATCCAATCCATGCGAAGAATTTCATAAAATTCCACCAGAGGGATTATGATGAGGTTCGCCGGGAAATTCAATCCATAGATTATAATAGGGTAGGACTTATATTCATGGGTTTGAATGATTTCCCCATTTTCCGTACTCACCGACATCTTCACTTCCATGATTTGTGGTGGTGCAGGGATTATTCTACAAAACTTTTGAGATATAAAAGAATGTGTAGAACCTGAATCAAAAAGTATATTTTCTATTCTTGAATGAATAACTATCATACCTGTCACCACTTCGTTGTCGGGGTTCACTTCGGCAGAAGTGATGGCAAAAGCTTTTCCTTGAT
Organism: Viscum album; assembly: GCA_963277665.1. Classification (NCBI taxonomy): domain Eukaryota; kingdom Viridiplantae; phylum Streptophyta; class Magnoliopsida; order Santalales; family Viscaceae; genus Viscum; species Viscum album. The sequence goes on along the minus strand of OY728144.1, from coordinate 550,158,381 downwards.
GCCTTGGAGGTTGTTAGTTGCCTCTGAAAATCCTTGGATTAGGGCACTGATTTTCAAGATTCCCCGGTTCTTTGCATTGGTAGCAATGAACAATGCGTTGAGGTTCGAACAGAGCGTTCCTCTCATCTGTCGTAGCTGCGGGTCTTTCTTGCCAACAGTTAACAGCTAAGTTCCCTTCTCTTCCACACCTAAAGCATTTCCTCATCCCCTTGAGGCAATTTCTTGGGTGCTTCTTTCTGCACTTTGGGCAAGTGGGGTGCTGGATCTTCTTAGCACCATTGGATTTATCCATCAGACCACCAAAATTGAATTCCACCTTACGCTTCTTGTCCCCATGATACCCCTGTGATTCCCCAATCTCCATTTTGACCTTGAGGGCACATCAGACAATTTCCTCATAGCTGTCGAAGTCTCGGATCGCTAATTTTTTCTGTAGGCTAGGCTTCAGACCACCAAAGAAGCGGTCAACCTTGCATTCGAGGGTAATGACAAATCAGTAAGTGTATCGTGCACGCCTTGTGAAGTTTTCCTCGTACGCTCCAATAGATTCTTCTTCTTTTTTCTTGAGGGAAAGGAAGTCCCTTTCCATCTTAAGTCAGAGGGTGCGCGGAAAACATTTATCGAAAAACTTCTTCCGGAAATCCTTCCATTCCAACGCCTCAATCTCATCCTTAGGCTTCGTATTTTTGATCAACGTCCACCATTGATCAGCTTCACCCTCCAAACGATAATCCTCTAAGAGAACCTTATCTTGTTCATAACATTGAAGGATGAAGAAGATATTTTCAATGGAGTTGATCCATTGTTCAGTGATCGTGGGATTAGATGATCCACTAAAAGTAGGAGGCCTTTGTCTCATGATGCTCTCGATAGAGACTTTTTCCTTTTTAGGGGGGTTTGCACGTTCCTCTTGACCCGTGTTTCTATTCAAATCTTGAGTTATCTGAGTGAGAAGCGTGACAAAGTTCATGATTACCGCTCCCATTGGATTGGGCATCTCATTAGTACAGTCGTCACATGGATCTTCACACCAGTTGTTAGCCCGAGTCCTCCTATTACCGGCCATTGGCTGGAATAAAAGGAAAGTTAGGGGGTAAAAAATAAATGGTAATCCAAATACAAAAGTTGATGACTTATAAATAAACTTTTATTTCCTTAACTCATGAGTCTATAGGCTTCAATCTAGGATTTTCCTGATCTACTTTCTAACATATCTTCTTAGGGTTTTTTTTAATTCCCTTAATAAGGGTTCATACTATGCTTGTGAATTTATCAAAATATATTCCCCGGGAGTGTCGTAACCAAGAGTACAACAAGGCCTGTTGTCGTGCACCAGTTCCCGTTCGAGTCTAGCGCATTGTGGTGTTTTCGGGTTTTACCCCTAGGATACATCTGTGCTAGAGCCGCCTCTACCTGCTCGTATCCAGAAAGTGACGTATTTACTTGATAAACCACTTACTCAGTACTTACCAAAACTTAGGGATGTTTTTTTATACATAGTCTTATATCTAAGGCTTCACTAGGGTTTTCTAATCCAAATCCCAAAAATAACTAAACCTATCCTCTGATACCAACTACGACAACCCTACTTTTATTACAAAATTAAACATGATTTATTACATAAAGCATTCACTTGATACAACATGGATGATCAAGAGGTCTAGTGTCTTTGGGGCTTAGGATCATTTCATAACAACTTAAAGCATTAAGTACCACATCTTTATTGAAAACTTCCTTTACATGACCACTACATTCCCTCATACTTAGCATTGCATGAGATAACCTGAGGACATGCATAAGAAAAGGGGCGAGCTATAGAGCCCAGTAAGGGAATAAAAATGGAATACATGAGGAGTACAATACATGTTATAAAATAGGCATATCAATAGAGCACAAGAGAAACATGAACATAAAGGCATGATAAATCATGATAATCATAACATGGAAATGTGGCAACAACACTTAACATGGAATTAGCATGAGCCAAGGCCCATTGCACAAAGTACATGAGTAAACACTCATTGCAAGTGAAGCATGAGTAAACCATCATTGCACTTTAATTAGCATGATTCAAAACTCATTTCACATGATGTATCATGATACTATACTTTACCCAATGCATTGGAGCGCTATAAGGGTGAACCCTTCTTAAACATTTAATTTCATGCATAAGTGTGCCACATGGATTCATAAAAAATAATAATTTATTACACGATAAAGGAATATGGAATTCATAATTGAAACTTTACAATAAATAAGTAAATGTGCATAAAGGTGAATTCTCTAGATGGAGAAATGGGCATGGTATTCACTACACAATGACATTGGCTTAGAAAATCAGTGCGATTTCGGCAGTGTAACGGCGTAACATAAGAATTCATAAAAAAATGTTTGATGGTAGAGAAATGGGTTCCTCATCATATTTACATGTAATGGACAGTAATGAGGTCATATAGATACATGTACCAACAATTTTAATGGGATTTAGATTCATGATACAAAAGTATTGCTTGAATGTAAATGAGTAGAGAGAAGTTCCTTTTGGAATTTTGGCATAGTAACAGGTGTACATGGGAGGCATTTAATGAGAGGGAAAGGGGTATCCAATAATTAAAACATAAATATGGGAGTATGAGGGAGGTGTGAAACCATACACCAACATTCATAATTGAAATTAAAAGGGAAAAACATCTTAAATAAAATTGGACAAAAATTAGAAAGGATGAAAAAACCTTTACTTGGAAGTGTACTTCCAAAGGCTTGAGAGAGGCTTGAGAGAGGATTATTGGGAGCTTGCGGAACCTTGAGAGGGTTCTAGAGAAAGTAGGGTAGAGGTTAGATGAAATCCAAAGGATTTTAGTGAGGAGGAAGTGGGAGCTTGGGTGGGTTTATATAGGAAAGGTGAGGAAATTCTTTATTATTTAGGTTTGGGACCCCTTATATTAAATTAATCCAAACCAAAAACCATCCCATGGTTTTTGCCCATGGTTTTTGGAAAAGGTAAGAGGAAAAAAATATTTATAAGGCCAAATTCTGAACTTATTAAAATAATAGGGTTTCTTATGTGGAGGTGAGTCACACTGCCATGGAAAACAATTTAAAAAGACAAGGTGTTTAATAAGTCTTCAAGGGTCCATTAATGCTTTCAAAAACAAGTCAAAAAAACCCAAAATCACATTATTTTAATTTTAAAACATATATTAGCCGAATATAAAGCTTATATAATTTTATTACATCACAATTGGGTCATTATTATGTCATAAAACACATTATATACTTAAACAATATTTAATTTTTACCCAAAAATTGGCTGTCTCAGAAAATTATGAAAAATTCACCGTTGGATAATTTCAACATCCTGATTCCATAAATAATATTTATTTCATCTAAATAATTTTCTAAATATGTTAATTTTCAATTTTAAAATAAAAACCGACATTTATAAAAAATTCACAGGTTTTGACAAAAAATGGATTTCAAACCTTAGTAAAAATTAAAATTGCATTCATAAAATTATATGATCGTTTATATATAAGAAAATTAATTTAATAATAATAATAATAATATTTTATTAAAATATTATTTAATTCAAAAATCCCTTAATTTAATAAAATAGAATTCTTAATTAAATAATAACTAAAAACACTATTTTCACTTTAAAAACTATTTACAATGTATCAATAATGGAAAGAAAGTATATTCATTATTATATACAAAAAATAATGTACATGAAAATAGTACTAGTGATTTGTTACATAACCCCTTAAAACAGCCACATAAGACCTAAGTGTAAGGTGTGCGATGGTGACAGACTCTTGGGGTGGATGGGATAACATCGCTCGAGTGGTAATTTATATCAACTTCCAATTTTCCCGTAGGCGGTCACATTCGAACTTGACATGATAAAGCTCAGCTTGGGCTTGGTTAAGAGAAAAACCCAAAGGTTCCACCTCTTTTTCGAGCTCTGACAAATGGGCTTCTTATGGAGCAATTCTACTAGATGAGGTCATCGCTTCCTTTGTCTGAGTAAATTGGGTTTGTTAAAGACCTATATTTATACTAATCATGTGATCACTGTTCAACAACTATAAAAGCAACGGTCACAATTCTTAACATAAAACCAAAGAATTTGACAAAACATTTTACATAAAGAGACATTTAATTAGATCAAGAGGGATTTCCATTAATGAAACTTTGGGTCGTTACAATTGACCAAAGTGATCATTCCCCTAAAGGATAAAAATGGATTTTCCAATTCTAGATCCTTCTCATAATTTTGGACATAATGGATTCATAGGGAAAAATTTCATCTCTCCCATTAGATAAAAGACCACCCAAATATTTCATAGGAAAAAAATATTTTTCCAAACCAATTCTATTCTGAATGTGCATGGTTCTCTTATAAGAACACTTTTTAGAGATAAATACACTAATTTTGTTAGTATTAACATATTGGCCGGCTAAATTACAATATCTAGAAAGATTCATATTGAAATTACAAATATAATTTTCACTTATATTGAGGAAAACTAACATATCAACATTAATAAATATATGATAAATACTAGATAAGTTGTACTACTCTTTAAAGGGATAAATCAATCCAATATCAAGAATATTATTAATATTTTTTCTGAGAACATCATGGACCAGAATGAATAAGATCAATGATATAGAATTACCTTGTCTCAAGCCCCTTGAATATTTTAGTAAAACAAACCATTTCCCAATTAATGAAATAAATAAAAGAGGATAAGAAAATAACATGAAGAAGAGATCACTAATCCAATCAGAAAATCTACATTTTCTGATCAGTTTAATGAAAAAAGACCAATCCATCAGATCATAAGACTTTTTCATATAAATATTAACCATAACATTAGTTCCAATCACTCTTTTATCAAGATCAGAAATCATTTCTTGGGAAAGACAAATAGATCCCTGAATACCTCTCCCTTTAATAAACCCATGATGTTCTTTGGATAACTAGAGAGGAAGATGGAAAGAAAACCTTTTTTTAGAATAGTGGACAACACTTTGTTAGAAACATTACACATACCAATGAGATGAAATTTCCCAAAATCACTCAGCTATTTGACATTAGGAATAAGATCCAAGATGGTAGTTGAAGAAACTCTATGTAAAGGAACACCCCTAAAAAATCATGAACAAAACACACCACATCCTCTTTGATAATGAGGCAAGAATCAAAATAAAAATCCCCAATAAAACCATCAAACTAGGGGTACTGTCAGGATTAAGAGAAATGATGGCCTCAATTATCTTCTCCTCTGTCAGAAGAGACTCCAACCTTTGATTGTCTAAACCAAAAAAATAAGGAACATTAAAAATTGTATTAGAGGTTAACCAATTATAAGAATAATCCTTATGACCCTACCAATGACCATAAAGAGCCTTAGATAAGTGAGACATAGCTAAAGGACACACCACACTAACATCACTAGTAATGTACCCATTAGTGAGTGAAATATTAATTTTCCCAGTGAACTTTTTCTCCCTAATACAAGCCTGAAATATAGAAGTATTATTATTATCAAACTTAATACAATTATATTTTGATCTTTCTCTAGCCGAAGTTTCAAGTTCAATCAAAATTTTATTCATCCTTTGTATCTTACTAAACAGAAGAATATGATTGTCATCATCCCATTGGAGTTGTAACTGATGTTCAAGAAGTTTTATCTCCTATTAGTGAGTTTCGAAGATAATATAATGATCATGAATATGAAGGAGCCATAAGAGGATGTCGACCTTAATTCTTCAAATGTTATTATGAATTGTAACCCAAGAAAAAACCTGAATTGGAATATTCCAAGAATCATGAATCAACTCTATAAATGCTTCTCGTTTCCAACAATATATATAATAAAAGAAACATTATAATCTCACCAGAAACATGAACATGAAGTAGAAGAGGAGAATGATCAGATAAGGACTTATAATGATAAGTGACAAGGGGACTCCGGAAATCATAGATAGCCTAAAAATTCTCAATACACCTATCAATTCTACTCCAAATTATACTATTTCCCCTGTGATCATTTCACCATGTAAAATCATCCCCATAAAAACCCAATTCCAACTACTGGTGGGATGAAAGAAAGGAAAGAAAATCTTGTTTACCATTTCTCAGATAAACACACCCCTTCTTTTCAAATTTATCCATAATAGTGTTGAAATATCCTCTAATAAAACAAGTGGAGGAACTAGAGTAGAAGGTAGAAATAAATTCCCATTAAACTTTTCTTTGAATTGGATCACAAATGGAATAAATAATAAACTTAAAGTAATAAACCCCATTAATACTAACTTTAATGTTAAGATGCTGAATAGAGCTCTCTATTAAATAAAAAATTATTGGATCATTTCAAAATATCCATATATGCTTGTAATTAGGATAACCATGCAAAAAATGAATGAAATTTGAACCACATGACATGTCCTTGATAGATTATGGTTTGATCTTTGGTTCAAGGATGTCAATTAAATAAATCCTTTTCTTTAAAACAATATTTAAAAGAAAATGTCTCTTCGACAAGGATCCCAGACCCTTGGAATTCCATATAATGAAATTTGTCATACAAAAATAGAGAAATTAGCCTGTTGGCCTAAACCTTCAATTGCTAAGTTGGATCTAGAACAAGGTTCAACGATACCGGGAGGAAGATTGTGTACTTCTGGAACACTGTTCTTCCACATCATTCACCACCACTACCACAAACCCCTATGCCCTACTCAGCATCACCAAGCATTTCTAGGTGTCAATTTTGAACAAGACACACAAACTACAGGTCTCAGAACATATTCAAACCTATGTGCCACATTCATATATAGAACAAGTTTGGGAATAGATCCCATTAAGAGGTTAGTTTAAACATACTCTGTAAGACACCCTAAAAACACAATTAAATGAAAATAAAGGAGTATACTCAAACCCTATCTTGGTTTTTTGACCTAAAGAAAGACAGGGAAAATACAATCCATATATGATATATAAATAGAATTATAATTAACAAATAAAATTAACAATCATTATAGTTAAAACCCACAAAGTCCAAAATCTCATGAGAAACTAGGGATACACGTAATAATAAAAATAACATGAACTTACAAGGTGATATCCATGTATATACCATATATCAATGGAAACCCATGGAGTGTTGAAGATTAATGAATCTTGAAGAATATTATATTTATACCTTACTTCTAAAAATACTTACAGAATTCATAATGGGGAACCCATACTTTACTCAAGAATGCACATCCTTAAAGGAAGTTCCATACCCTTTAATCCATTAATATTACACCACTAAAATTTTATCCGAACAACCATTGGAAATCAAACTATGTAACCACATATGAACTATAGTGGTGGATACCATGCTCCAAATATATGTGTGTGGGGGGGGGGGGGATACTGAATCCATTTGAGGATCTCATACCTCATCCAGTCCCTTTAGACTGGGGGATTTCAAATGTGTATATAGTAGATCCCACACCCTGATTATATTTGTAGGGGATACTAACCCAATCTAATTTTTAGGTAGGGGATCCCAAACCCCAAGTATATGGGGGGGGGGGGGGGGTATATTGACCCTACTTGTGGATGATTGGTAACTCATGTATCGAAAAAAGTTCCTTAACATGAGCATTCTTTTAAAGACTATTTTTTTCCTGTTTAAACTTTAGAATATTTTAAATAATATTTTCAAATCTAGGATCTGAGTTAATACATGATTCTAGGGTCCATAGATACTCGGTATGAATATAATATTAATATTAAATATACCATATCAAACAACCAATTTGTTTTGGTAAGATAATTGAATAACTCCTAAATAGAGTCTCTAAATAGGAATCAAAGAACACCATTAAATCTGAAATGTGAGTTTCACCATAGGTGTGGCATATTCTTTTTCATTGTCTTATGTTTGTTAAAAAAATTCCATGAGTGAATTATTAAACATATTAATTAATTATTTAATTTTTTATTAAAATCCTAACCTAATTATCATCTATTTAAACATGGTTTTAGAAAACCCCTAGGGTTATCCAAATAACACTAGGGATTGTAATAGGGATATTGGAGAGGGATTCCTAGATGAGAAATGATAGATCATGAAGATGAAATCAGTATACCAATAAGTTCTTATGGATCTTGATAACCACTTTGATTTAGAGAAATTATTCATCAATGATTGATCCTAACTTGAGGTAGGGTGTTTGTTTTTTGTTGGTTATTTCCTCATATTATTATCCCATTAATAACATGAATAAGGTCCACTAATAGTTTGATTCATGTGTCAATCATGTTCTATGGGTTTTGATTTGTCTTTATAGGATTTTTGAATTGATTTTATTGATCTTACTTATTCATTTTGAATTATAACATCAAATAATCAAGGCCAACCCAAAAAATGGATGATATTTTTTCCTCCTATTATGTTTTGTTATTTTATCCCACCATTCATCGTGAATCTATATTGAACATTCCTTTTGGTCAATGGTTCTAGAATTACTTTTTGTATGAACATTGTGCAATAATTCCTTGGAAAAATGGATCATCACCACAAGTTTTGGTTCATGATTGACGACATAATAGAGGTGAGAAATGATGATATATGATATATGATAATATTTTGAGATCCCAAGATAAAAGTTTTTACTGTTTAAATGACATGGTGTGATGGAGGTGATTCCCAATAAGATTAAATGGAAATAATTTGGTCACTGATGATAAATAGAATCGACCAATCCTATATCTATGATTATCAGTAAGTCTAGTAGTGGAATTAATGGTGGTGTTGGAATATGTGAGAGATATAGAACTATTTGTATTTTCAATGAAAATACTCACTACACATTGTGTACTCTAGAATAACAAAAACTATGAGGTCCTATAATATAGCTATAGGGATTACACAAGGAAAAAGTATTACATGTCGTGTGACACATGTGACACGATGAGTGACCCAAATATGGAATCCCAGTGTTTACCATTGGTTATACAAGAATTACCTGGTACTCAAACACAATTGGATTACCCAAATAAGACTAGTCACATGTTCATGACCAAAGTACACATTAATGACCCAAATTACATAGGCATGGACCAAAGTACATGGGAAGACATAAGGTAGAGAAGACTCATTGTGTAACCCTAGTGCACATCATGTATATTCTCTAGGGAAGGTTGAGTTCCTTATTATCTTTAGTGTTGACTAGTTTCACTTGGGTGTCTTCTGTTGGTTTATCCCTAGTATGGTATATTGAGACATTTTGTCATGAGCAAATGAATTTGATCCCCTATACAGGTTTATTCTTAGATAGAGTTCTAGAATCCTTCCATGTGACACATGATGTCATACTTTATCATTCCTTCTTCTTCCATAGTTGGGGTTTGGTAAATCACTATTACCTACAAAAACGTTTGTACCATCCCCTATATAGTGGGTTATTTTAGGTAGGGCCTGGTATACATTGAAGTACATGGTTGAGATCACCTATCTAAGCAACAAAATATCTATATTTCCATTGGGTACTTATTTATGGAGAGCCTTGATGAGAAGTACCCATTAGATGACCACTATTAGAGATAACATTTCCTGTGGAGTAAGTTCTCCTGGATGAGCATTACCTTGATGCTTTAAGTATAATCCATTGGCTGTAAGTGTGGGTGTGGCCCTCTGAGATTTTTTTCTGTCATTAGTATATCTGCGTTTTACTATTTTTGTGTCTAATATCCGGATTAAAATACCTACATGATAATGGTATGACTACTCCCTTTATGATTTTTTGGTTATTTCATGGATCCTACTTGGTATTTTTATAATCACCCATTCATGGGATCTGTCTGCACATGCCATGTCTTCCGTATATGACAATCCTTTTGATGTAGGTATAGGAGGATTAGAAGCTGACAAAAAATTGTCGAGATTAACCAGCCATGGTTTGTACCAGGAGTGAATTTTAAAGGAGTCCCATCCTTTTTAGAAGAAAATACTCTTTTGTAGTTTTTGTTAAGCTTGTTTTTGGATCTTATTCTTTACAATACTCTTTTTCATACTATGATTGTGAGATATAGATGTATTAATTCATTTGGAATAAGTTGTTCTTGACATTAAATATTTAATGAGTATTCAAATATGTGTTTGTGTGTATAGGTACCTTAGGATAAGGCCTCTCATTTGTGTGTGTGATATTCATACTCAACACTGGTCACTAGTCCCTAGCATATTAAAGGCGGGGTGAGGGTTTTATAATCGGCTTAGCACCATCTATGTGGGTTCAAGTGGGTTGGTTCCTGAAAGAGTGATATCATAGGATTTTCCATCCTAGGGACAATTTTGAGAGATTTTATAGCTGTGTGGATTTCCTTGGGAACTAGGGAAATTATGTTTAAGTGTTTAGATTGGTTAATGAATGCCCCTTGATGCATTGTTAGTCTCATAAGATGAATTAGTACGAAAAATTAGATGGGTTTTCACCTAGTATGTTTTAAAACTTCTTCTGAAAGGTATTTTCCATAAAGGGACCCTATTATTGGGAAACATAACATCCTATAATTAAGAATTTACTTCATTAAAAATCCATTTATTATTATACGTGATATTTTTCTACGATATTAGATATTAATTCATTTCATTATCATCTTATTTATTAAATTACACGTATTCTAAACTATTTACCTTCCTATGTTGATTTTTCCTTATCTTATCATGGTAGTCAAGATATTTAAATGGAATGTGTTCTCGGTTTTTTATCTTTCCATGTTAACTATGCTTATTTCTTCATGAAAAATTCTTCTATACTTAACACTTAATGATCATATGAGCTCACACTTATTTTTCTTTCCTTTCTCAAGGTTAGGAGGATGAATCCTTTGAAAGAGTTTTCATGGATTCTGATCATTTTATTTTTTATGTATTTTTTATTACATTCCATTACCAATGAAAAATGGGAATCATGTATGCATATAGTTTTCCAAAATTAAAAAATTTATTGGTTCTTAGAGATTCTATTCATTGTATATATGCCAATGTAAAAAGGAAAGACACCGACTCTAGGATACAGGGGATGGGATCATTATAGTTGATATCAGAGTAATTTTAGTAGAAACATTGGGATCTATATTTAGGATAACATAGATTAGGGATCATAACTATATGATAGAATTTGAAAAAAATTACAAAAGAACATCCTAATGTTTTGGTAAGGAAGAGATTATGTGGGTCTTCCTAGCAATCCGTCCCTGTCTAAATATTACAGGAGCATGTGGTTTTGGAACAAAAGTTCATAGGGGTAATAACACCAAAAAAGTCACATCGAGCTTCACTTGAGCGTTACCTAGTAAAAAAATGGGACTTACTACACACCTAGTTTGAAACTCTTAGGGGTTATTCTTAGGACAATTCAAATTTTCATTACACACCATTATGAAGTATTTGAAAATAAAGATATCCAGAAAAAAACCAAAGTTTATGATTCTATGATTAACAATGCATAAATTTAAATTTATGATAAGTGCTACACCATATTTGGAATTATAAATTAGGATTCAAAATTTATTATTTTATAATATAATCCAGTATATGAAATTTTTGAGAAATGGAATATGGAATGAATAAGGGAATAATTACTCACAACCAATATCAATATTTACCTATCGATGAAGCCAAAATATATTCAATTATAACTATTAAATTTATGGCTATATGAAGGAATATTAATCAGGTTTCGAGAAATAAACTTTCTCAGATAGAGGAACTTATTACACTATGAGATCCTCTTATTTTGGATCACCTTATGTGATAGAGGCCCACATCATTTAGTGGGAATACTGATCCAATGTAAGTTAACTGATTTATTATGTTTGTTAAAAAAATACATTAATGGAATTGGGATGAAGTGAAAAGGAAGTAGTTACACATAAAATGTATTAGCTCAAAAGAGATAATTATCAATGGTTGTCGTTGATCTAGAATACTAATGAGGAAGATGGAATATAACTAATGGAATAGAAAGATTTTAAGGAGAAAATTTTTATCAAATATTTACCTCATGATTAACAAACATAGATGAAGATAAATTTAAATATATTATAGAAAAATTAAGAACAATATGTTATGGAATATAAATAATACTTTCCAAGGTTTGTTATATATGCTACAAATTACATACGCAAAACAGAGTGAAATATTGACTATTTATTTGAAGTTCTTATTCCATGTTTCTAAAGGGAACTAGTCTCTCAAATTATTTCTTCATGTGATGATATAGTTTTATGTGTTATCAACATAGAGAAATAATTATCCAAGTTTAATGTATTTTAAGGTAATAAAAGTGAAAAAGAGGAGGAAAAATAAAAAATATGATAACAAGAAGAAAGGGAAGAAGAATTTTCCCACATGTGATAATTTTGGAAAGAATAAAACTAGTGATTACTTTAAAGGAATGAGAGTTTGCAACAAGTATGGATAAAAATGTAACATTGATCATGATTTAGAGAGAAAGAAGAAAAATACCAATTTTCAATGATTCCACTATCACCACTACAAAATTGGGTTTATCTAGTGCTAGGGATTTAATAGTTCTAGCTAAAATCATTGTTAATGTCCCCTTTTTAGCACTAAAAAAGCATTATTAAAGGGGGTCTTATTAGTGCTCACAAAAAGGTTCTCACAAATTCCCCTATTAGTGTTAGTAAAAAGTGATGATAAAGGGGGCCCTTATCAGTAATTTTTTACTAGCACTGATAAATGGTGTATTTTAAAAAATATATTTCATTCAAAACACTACATTAATATATAAATATATTTATATTTGTAAACATATATTATATATTTTTTAAATATGTTTTAAACAAGGTTGAATAGGAATTTACACATAATATATATGATATTTTTTAAAAAATGTCGTATAAAATAATTTTAAAAATATTTTTAATTAATAATTTTTGAACTATTATCATATAATAGTCATTTCAAAACAATTTAAAGATAAAAAAATCAAAAAATTACTAAAATATATAAATTAAGTTGAAACCATTACTCAAACTTCAGAAGGCCAAAACTTTTGATCTAGGTGTCCGTTTGAGCTCTACAATATATCAAATCAAATCCTGTGATGATATATATGCTTTTTTGATTTAGGGGAATCTGATCATTGTTTTTTTGAGGTTAAATGAGTCCCACAAGGACTCTAAAACCGAGTTTTTAGCCGGAGTATCCCAATTTTTCAACATTTGATGGAATTTCCAGATTTCTAGGGGGTATTATTGTATTTTTTCAATGGGGAGTGAATATATTTCCACATACTACATTCATATTGATATTATGGTTTTGAATTTTTATTATTTTTCATAATGTACTATTATTTATAATCAAATATTTAACAATATTTACATATTTTTTATATATTAACACATACACACACACAAAAACAATATTTTATATAAGTATTTAAAAAATATATATAAATATATATATGGATTAAAAAAATCTAACAAAAAATATATAAATATATAGATATATAATAAAATAGAAGAAAAAATGACATAGGAGAGTGGAAAAGGAAATGGTATATGAGCAAGAGGTCTCAAGTTTGAAATTTGATGGAGGCAAGGGCGTGTGTGGGAGGGTGGAATTATCTAAAGAGTTTATAAAGGGGGTGATAATCACTAATAAAATGTGGGTAAGGAAGGCGTTTGAATAAAAAAATCATCCCCATTTATCAACACTTTTTTAGCACTGTTAAATGGGACCTTTAACAGTGATAAAAAAAATTCTATTAAATTCCCCCTTTATTTGTGCTAAAAAATAATTGATAAAGACCTCCTTTATCAAAACTTTTCTTATTACTATTAAAAGAGGCCTTTAATAATTATTTTTTCAATCACTTTTAAAGAAATCATATTAACATCGCTCGCAAGGTCAGCACTTCTAAAGCATTGATAAATCCCTTTTACTGGGGCTGATAAAGGCCATATTTGTAGTTGTGTGTAAGTAGATGGGGAAATAAGAAAATGAATACCCCAAGTATAAAGGGAATATACCTCATAAGAAGATAAGAGTTGAAGTTAAATTTTATTATATTAAAGTATTCTAAGTGGAATGATTACTGTGCCTATGTATTTGGATTCATGGTATATGTTTTAAAATTATTTTATTTGTCATATTTTGGTTGTAGGAATTATGAAATTTATAAGGATAATATGACATTACTTTTTCTTAAAGTACTTGAATGTATGTATTGAATGGTACCAAGAAATGTGATTTAGGGGAATGTAAAAATTCTTTGAAAAACATGATTGAGTACCCTTATTATGTTCATAATTTTATGATAATAATGATGAAATAAATAGATGATAAACATGGATAAAGTAGACTATATAATACTGAAAACCTTGAAAATGATTAATGATTCATTGAAAAGTTATTTATCCTATCTTTAATGGAGTTGACAATATATTTGGATTTAAATAATATATTAAATAATCTGGATATTATTTAAGTAATAATGTTGAATTTATGTTTTCAATACGGTTTAATGGTAATTATGGTTATTACCATTCTTTAATAGAATACATGATGATGGTATTTTCATGTTTGGTATGTGATGATTAATAGCTACATTATGCTATAGAGATATTAATGATAATTTCATTTTGGTGATATTGTGACGGTCTTTCTAAATTTTCAGATCATAATATTTTAAAAGGATTATAAGGTTAACCATTTATGAAATAGTTTCACTTTATCTTTGGATGAGGTTTTAGTGATAAATGTATTCCTTTACCATATGAATATTTATAAATATTGGATAACTTATTCTATCCATATTTGTTTTAAGAAATACTTTGAGATAGTTGGAATGACTTTTCACTATTTTATTGGTCATATGATATGTTAAAATTGAATTTTAGTGCTCTATTCATAAAAAAATCATTTTTCATATTTATTTATTGGCATAAGGGATAAATTCCAAAGCAACCAATGGATGAAACTATACTAATGATATAGAAACGTATCAAGTAAGTATATTTACATATATTCATAGAATATAAAATTATTCTTAAAATTTATGAAAAGGGATCTTTATATAAAATTTTATCCTATTATCATAAGTTTTAAGGATATCGATGATATTTTTCACACCTATTTGGTTTAGGTTTTGGTGGTCATTAAGCTTCTCGTGATCACTCACTTTCTTGTGATCAATTTTCTCTATCACTCTCCATCAATATTTAGGTTTTAGTTTTCTCTTCCACATCAATTTTACCATTTAGAAGCTATATTCTCCAACTCAGAAACCCAGTTATATGATTATTTTATATGACCTTTGTACTTCCCTTTATCTCTTATTAATGTGATATTTTATTCACCCTTTTACGATGTGGGTTTTACAATATATTTATTTTTAAATACAAAACCATTCATTACCAAGATCAAGTTTAATTTGTTAGGATGAAATTTATTTAATGTGGGGATAATGTAACAGAAAAATACATTACAATATATTTATTTAAGAATAATTTTAATCTCATCGATAGCTTGCGATGCATGCAACAATGGGTTTAAACAAAACACTGTTCAGTCACTCTCTGCACACTTAATTTAAATTTTTTTTACAGTTTAAGAAACTTTATTTTAAAAAGTAAACATCATTTTTTAAATCATAATATTAAAGTTATCTTATATTTATTTATTTTTGTATTTTTTTCTGAAATATTTCATTTTCTGATGAATAGTGAAAACTAATGAATTTTAATGAAAAACTGATTTTATAAAAAACAATTATAATTATAACATATATTTTTATTTATTTTTAAAGTAAAATTAGTTTTATTTTTATTAATTAATATAATTTAGGTCATTGTAATCATTTTCATTTTGAATGTAGATATAGAATTATTATAAACTTTTGAACATTTTCACTTTAAAAACCTGATTTCTCATCACATATGTAGGATTAAATTTTGAATGAAACTTTAAAATTATATTAACTGAATTTCAGAAAACTAATTCTACATTTTTAATAATAATTATTTAAAAGTTATAATGTGGTTAACTGAATATTGAATTCAAGGAAAAATTATTTAATTTGATTAAGGTAAAAATGAGTTTAATAGGGGTTAAACTATAATGATAATAGTGAAAATGACCAATAATATTTTATGAATTTTATTTTATTATTCCATTCTGACACATTCAATAAAAGTATCTGAAATATTGAAATTCTTTGCCACTTTTCTTTGAATATGACTCATATTACAAATTAAGTAAAAAGAAAGACAAAAAGTTAGTTTTTTACTTTTAATATATATAATGATTTGGTATAAGGAAAAACAACTAATGTTGGGATTTAAATATAGTTCTAAAATATAAATTATTATTTATCATTATAATTCTTTTTAATTTTTTTTAATAAATTAATTACGTTAAAATGTTAAGAAATTCTAACACAGTAATTATTTAGTTAACAATAAAATAAAATAAATGATACTAAAAATATTAGAACTGAAGTAAATTGAAAGAATTATTTTGTTACATTATTATTTTAGAATAATATAAAATAATAAATAGGTTTCAAAAAAATATATCCTAATTCCATAATTTTATTTTTAATTTTAAATCCAGTTTAAATGAATAATGTCAAAATTGACATCAATTTTATTTTATAGTAAATTAAATTTTATTAAATTATTTAAAATTAGTAAGACAAATATATTCCTAAAATTAATTTTTAAATGATAATAAATATCAACTATTTTTCATTCATGGAAATTTTTTTCTTTTATAAAGAATATATTGACCCTAAAATAGTAAAAACAATATTAGTAAAGTAAATGTTTAAGTTGTGTTTCTTCACATTACATGCTCTTGTGTTGAAATTAATTTCCAAAAAACATTAGATTTATATTATTTAAAATTATATATTATATTTATAATCATTGGGTCTAGATTATATAACAATTCTAATTTTATTTTATGTTTAATGTATAAATTACCTTAGTAAAAAATAATAGTTTTCGTAGTTAAAAACCAAAATGCTAAAAATAAGGAAACATAGAAGTTATGAAACAAAATGTTTAATAAATATTTATAATTGTATGGTGGAGGTGTGTATCGACCATATAATCCATACAAAAATTTAATTACCCATGTTTCAATTAATTTAGGTGATTCCGACTTCCCAATAGTGAATAATTTTGAGTATTTACAAGAATGCCACTCCTCCTCAACTATAAAAGGGAACTCACACTACACACTTATTTACACCTTAAAAAAAATATTTTGATAAGAAAATACCCACAAAAATAATTTTAATACATCCCTAAACTCATCCAAGATGCCTTATTTCGAGAACAAATGCATCATTTGAAAGATTTAGTGGAATCTTAAAGAGGATACCCGAAGAAGGGGTAATGTTCCTCAACGAGCGTCTTTATTCTACTTTTGTATCCCACTCCTTCAAATTTTATTAAAACATGGTTATTTAATAACATAAGCCTATTTTATATACTAGTATTTTTTTATAATATGTTAATGATCTAAAAACATCTTCAATTACGTCAAATGGGTTATGAAATCATCATTCGTGTGTACGACATACTACCACCTCATGAACTGATATCGTTCGTTTTTCATTTCCACCTCTAAAGGATGGATATGAAGATTTATATAATGTATATATATTATATTTATAAAATATTTATAGCTATGAAGACACTATATCATTTATATATTTTTACCATCTGTTCTGCAGTAGATACGATAGTGTACATCGTGTGTATGGTGGACTATCGCCACACAAAGCAATGCAATTCGTCTATCAATAACGCTTAACATGGAAGGTGATAATGACAATTTGAATGATTATATGTGATATAAATTAAATAATTTTTTTAAAATTCATATTAATTATTATAAATATATAATAAATATTATTTTATTTCTTTCTTTTTCACTCACATAAAGATAATAACGTTGTTCGTGTACGTGTAGACTACCACCTTCACAAAGTGATGTGAATCTATTTTCATAACCACACCACTAGGATGGTATATATAAGTATATAATTTGATATTAATTGTTTTATGATCATTATTTAATGGTACAATATTTCTTATCTCCTTGCCATAAATATTAGTGAAAAATGGAAACGTTGCACTAGCATATGTATGACTTACCATCTCCAAGATCGTAACGTACTTCATTTTTCATAACCTTCATTAATGATGTGTTTTAAAAGTGTACTTGATTTAAAAAAAGATAATTATGTCATTAATATTATTATGGGGATGATATAACTATATAATATATGAAAAAACCTATTCCTTTTTGATGAAACACACTAGGGAAAATAAGGAAATTAACACTTGAATCAATGAAAATAATGATAGATTATTAATAAATGGGAAATAAAATGTCATAAAATTATTATATATAATATTATAACTATTAATATGGTTCTGTTATAATTTAATAATGTGTTTAAAACCAATATACATGAGGTTAAATAATGTTCAATAAAAAATAATCTTGAGGTAGGGGATTTCATCTCAATTTACATTCTATTGAGAATTATTTATTATTATAAACCAATTTACTTTTATGTAGTTTATATAAAACAAATTTTACATGTAATATAACTATTCTTTAATTATTTATGGTATATTATTTTTTAATTTGAGTTATTTCAACCAAAGTGATTTGAATTGAAAATTACTATATGGTAAATGTTATTCATTAATCTCACTTTCATTTGTGATTTTAACCTTCTTTTGAAAAAATTACTTTCTTATATTAAATTTTCATTGGAAAATAAGTTTCTTTTAAATATAAATATTCATATGTTATGGATGTTATTATTTTTAAAATTTTATACCATTTTTTTATACTTTTTTTTACTTTGAAAGTTATTTGATTAACTAGATAAATATTGATATATCTATATTCATTTCTCAATATGAATATTTGATGACACATATTATTAATCAATTAAATGGATTATTCAATACATGAGGAATGCTTTGGACATTAAATACACAGGTTTGGGAAATGTTAATGTTATCCCCTCTATGAATTAGTAGTCTCATGTGATGAATCAGTTGACCCAATCAGATGGGTTTTCACCCAGTATGTTTTAAACCATATTGTGAAAGGTCCTGATGGTAAATGTTTCAAGTGTATGGGAAACATGAAGTCTGATAATTAATAATTTACTTCATTTACAATCTATTTATTATTATCCATGATATTTTCACTATTATATTAGCTATGGATGCATTTCATTCTCAGATTATTGATTAAATGGAATGTGTTATTAACTATTTACCTTTCGATATTGATTCTTCCTTAATTTATCATGATATTCATGTTATTTAAATGACTTGTGTTTTTAGTTATGTACCTTTTTATATTTATTATTTTAATTTATTCATGATATCATTATTAGTACTTAACCATTATTGATCATTTGATTTCACCCTTATTTTTTCCCTTTCCTTAGGTTATGAAGATGAATCATTAGAATGAGTTTTCAAGGATGCTAGGAATTTTATATTGTTATGTATTACATTTTACCTTCCATTCCCAATGAAAAATTGGTATAATGTATGTATCTATTTTTCCAAAATTTATAAAGTGTTTATTCCTTCGGGATGCAATCCCTTGTATCCATACCAATATAATAAAAAAAGGCATTGATTTCAGGCTAATATGGTTGGGGTCATTACAAGGTCGTGATGATTGTTTATCATATGGGAAGAAAATATGATCAATGGTGTACATTGATAGAAAAATATGAATCTTGAGTAAGTGATTGATGAGATAAAGTGTAAGTAAATCCATAAAATATTTTTCTATGAAGATTTTCCTAGAATTCTCTCACTTAAAATGGAGAGTTATTTCCTTGGACCTAAGAAAAAGGATGATGAATTCATTAGGGAATATGAGTTAAAAGTCACATGAATTGCATAATATGACTTATGATTTGTCATTAACCCTAAATAAATATTTAATTCTTCTTTGGTGGTTTAAATCTTAATCCGTGAAACGTTTTTGTGATTTAAGACTTTGACAACTACAAGGAAATTTTTCTATGTTCCCTAAAAGTAAAAACGGAGATAAGAAAATCACAAGGATCTCACAGGTCTAGAGATATAAAATAGATAATGGATTTTAATTATGGTGGTGAATTAGAGAAATATCATGGGGGAAATAAAGTCCAACACTCCACTTGTTAAATTTTTGGGAATAATCATACCATAAATTGTGTAAATAGTAAAATAAAATGCATTAGGTGTGGGAAATAAGGGCACCTAGCTAACAAATTTCAATGGGAGATACCCACCAATTTTATGGAAGTAAGGGATTATCTAATAAACCCTTATACTTCAATATAATGTTTCAAATACAATAAAAAAGGATTCCATGGGAATCAATTCAATAAGACAAGGTTTTTCAATTATAAATGATGAAAAAACCTACAAGGCCTAGAGAGAAAGGGAGAGATTATTCCATAAAAACTACTAAGGTGGACCATGGAAATGAATTGGTTTCAAGTATTCTAGTCATTCCTTAAAGGATTGTTAATAAACAATTTTATTTTGGTTATGCACTTTATTTTATGTCATGAATGTTTAGTATAATTATTCAGAAACCACCTCAAAAAATTGAAGCAGATATATTAGTGAAAATAAAAAATTGGAAAATTATTGTATCCCAAATATATAAATTCTACCCTATCCA
This sequence comes from Viscum album, assembly GCA_963277665.1. Classification (NCBI taxonomy): domain Eukaryota; kingdom Viridiplantae; phylum Streptophyta; class Magnoliopsida; order Santalales; family Viscaceae; genus Viscum; species Viscum album. Next base: position 550,137,607 of record OY728144.1, on the reverse strand, counting down.
TATTTGAGGGATGAATTTCCCAAAAAACATTGTGATAATAACTTTATTATAATTATACACTATTTTGGAAATATAATATATTTTCTTGTATAGAGACAATATTAATTACAGAGAGAGGGAAATTAGCTTCGGTATCATAAATTTCCCTCTGATTATATATAAGTGAAAGGTAGTGAATGAAATCCTCTGGTATCTTCATCTCAGTCATGGGTATTATTGACTTATGAGAAATAATATCTATATTAAATGATCAAGTATATGGAAAATATAATCATTGATGACATCATTTTATAAGAGAACATGATAATTTGCTTCTTGAATAATTTCTTAGTCTTATTCCATGCTGTGAGGTTGAGTTCTCAATAAAACTTATAACCAAATATTTTCCAATATCCAGGACTCTCTATATAATAACCACTTTATAACTTAAAAATCTAAATAAGAACCATAAGAGAATATGAATAAAGGGTTTATGTGCCCAAGTGCTTTACTATGGGGTGCGCCAGTCCTCTTTACTAAGAAGAAGGATGGGTCAATACACCTTGACATTGATTATTGTGATCACAATAAGATCACAATAATGTAAAAGTACCATATTCCATGCATTGATGACTTTTCCATATAGCTATTTGGAAATTATTACTTCCCTAAGGTGGATATTTTGTTGGGATATTATCAATTAAAGCTGAAGAAGTAGAATATACTCACAAATTCTTTTTTTATTAAGCCCAAGTACTATGAGTTTATAGTTATTCAATTTTTACTTGTTAGTACTTTAACAACATTCATATACATAATGAATAGAGTCTTTAGGGTTTATCTTGTCAAATTTATGATTTATTTATAGATGATATTATTATCTACTCTAAAATCATGGAGGAAAATGAGGATAATTTGATTGTTGTAATGAAGAAAATGAAAAAAGAAATTTTATATGTGATGTACTGTAAATAATAGTTTTGGATTGAGCAAGAAAAATTCTTGAGGCATGTTATAACTAGATAAGGGATCTCAATAGTTTATTCAAATAATAATAATAATTTCAAGGACAGACCAAAACAAACTCTATGATATAGATCCGTAATTTCCCTAGATTAGCCGAGTACTATGATCAATTTGTTAGAAACTTCTCACTATAATCAAGCCCACTAACCAAGATAACTGATAAGGGAGTGAATTTTTCATAAACTAATGAGTATTAGGAAATATTTAAAATGTTAAAGAGTCTAATCACTACACCTATTCACATATTACCTATTTGTGGGGATGGATTTGTGATCTACAGTGATGAAACCAAAAAGGGTTTGAGTTGTGTACTCTTGCAAGACAAAAATGTGATATCCTATGCCACTCAAAAATTAAAGATCAATTATAAGAAATAAAAAATTACTGATATGGGATTCAGTTTTGGAATATTTTGTTGAATATTTTGAGACATTATCTCTACAATTATAATCTTTACATATATATATTATAAAATTCTCAAGTATATATTTACCCAAACAGAGCTCAATATGCACCAAATAATGTGGTTATATCTGACAAAAGATTTTAATTTTTCAATCCATTACCATCATGGGAGGACAAAAAAGTGTTATATGATCTAATTAGATAGGACACCACAAACCTTTGCATCAAATAAATTAAAATTGATCCAATATTCCCATTAAATTGGACATCAAAAAATATTTTGATACCATGGATTAGAGTTTTATTTTCAAGGTGCGTTATTATTTTTGTTTTAATGACACATTTATCACTACTATCATAAATTTGTTCAACACATCCTCCATTTCCATTCTGATCAATGGCTCCCCCATGGGATACTTCAAATGCACAAAAGGTTCTAGACAAGGAGAGCCCCTCTCTGCCAATCGTTTCTCTATTGTAGTGGACTATCTCTACAACTTTTTCACTTGTCATACCAATAAAAAAAAATCATGCCCATTCATGTATCAAGAAATGTGAATTACCCCACCCAACTTTTGTATGCTGATAACATTATTATTTTTCTTCAAGGTGATAAAAGATATATTTGAAACCTAAAAAATGGTCTTCCGCATTATGAGGAGATTTATGGACAAGCCATTAGCTGGAACAAATATTCTGTATTATTTAGAAAAAAATCCCCCAAATAGGATGTGCAATATTATAAATGACTTAGGTATTGAAGAGGGATCTCTACCTTTTACATACCTAGGTGTCCCAATCATTTAGGGGAGACCCAAATCCTATCATTTCTCTATTATTGTTAACCAAGTTCTTACCCAGTTAACATCTTCGAATGTCAAAGCATTATCCATAGAGGGTAGAATATGCCTTGATAAATCTACCATTGTTTCCAAATTGGTTTACTATATGATGGTCAACAAATGGACTGCCAGTCTAATAAAAATGATTAATATCTCAATCAAAAATTTTGTTTTGAATGGAAACACTATGGAAAAGAAACTTGTAACCATACCCTAGTCGACATGTTTCAAACCCATCGATAAAGTTGGTATAGGTATCAAAAATATTAAGTACTACAACGAGTCTCTTAAAGACAGGATCACATGGAATCTTCTATACAATAAATATGACTCCGTTGCTTTTCTAAAAAATAGATTCCTTGAAAAACTTAACAAAGGAAACTCAAATTTTCTCACCTATTCTATTTGGCCATCTATAAAGAAATCCTTTTCCTCCATTATAAAAAACATTAGATAGATGGTCTCTAGAGACTCTTCTATGAACTTATAATTGGATAATTGGACTGGTGCTCCCTTAATCTCTATGGTACCTATTGATTAGAGACCTATGAATGCCACCCTTTCCATCATAGGTGTTCTTAATTCCCAAAATGATCAACTCCCTAACACCATAAAAAATTCCATTGACAACTTCCCTTTCTCTAATAATGATGTTTTCTTAATTTGGGATCCTACTCATAATGTATGATCAATTCTAAAAACTTCTACAACCACTCTTTTTGTAACTCAAAAAGTGATTCTGGTTGCCTTAAAAACATTGATAATCCTTGGATCTAACCTCCCAGACTTACTATTATTTGGTGTCTGGCACACAATATGATCCCCACACATGGTCACCTCCAATTACATGGCATTCAACTCTGCTCTAAATATTTCCTCTATAATCAACATAGAGAAGATACTAACCAATTATTTCTTTCTTGTGCCATTGATTTTTCTCTTTGGAACTATGTGTTTAATATATTTGACTATAGATGGTTTACTTATAACTCTGTCAAATCTCAACTAATGAGATGTGCAAATATGGATAGCTCTCAACAGATTAAGAACCTTTTTCTTTCTACTGTTGCTAAGATTATTCATGTGATATGGTATGATAGAAATTCTATTATTCATAAAAATTAATCATTTATTCATAATAAAAGTCAAATTTGGATCCTCATTTCCATACGTGAAGCTTCTTCGATCCAAAAGGGCCATTGGAACAACACGGTGAATGATTTTTGAATTATGAAATGTCTTCATGTAGATGGAAACTTTTACCAACCATGACATACCATTGAAGTTTTCTGGAACACTCTTTTCCTTCGCTGGATTATGGACAATGTTGATGGCTCATTCAATGAAAATTTGGGCCCTGCAGGGTATAGTTCCATCTTCAGGAACCATCTTGGTCATATCCTTGGCTTCTTTTATGGTAGATGTGTCCTTGCTTCTTTGTTAGAGGAAGAGATGATGAGTATGATTATTGATTTTTCTTTTACCAAGAATCATGATTAGAACAACCTCTGGATCGAGAGTGACTTGACCACCATCTTGCAGGTGATATGGAATGATGTGATACACCTTGAGTTTCCCATCACCATATGTTGGATGGACCGCACTTTCTCATTTCTAAACATCAACTTCATCATCACTCATATTTATCATGAATCCAACATGGTTGCTGATGGCCTTTCCAACAAGGGGATCAATCAAAATATCATTTGTCTAGAAGATCTTCCTGTTGATTTACTCCCCATTTACATTAAGGATTGTAATATGTTTTTTAATTTTAGACTTTTGTAATTTATTTCTTTTATAATATTTCTTCCTTGGTTTTATATCCAAGGAACCATCCTCTTCAAAAACAAATCTAACTTGATCAAATAAATTCTCAAACACCTATTATTGAGAGGATAAAGGAGGTCCAAAACTATTATGAGGTTCTATAGAAAAAGTATTGAATATTACTGAGTTCAAATTTATTTAAGATGTAGTTATAATGTTTAAACGTTGTTAGGTGTCTGATCAAAACTAGGGTTGAAGTATGAAGATATGGATGATGCACATATCTCTTCCTTATCCATTCATCTAGAAATAAGTACAATTTATAGGGATCTAAATAAAAATTTATGGTGGGATAACATAAAGAAGTAGATTATAGAATTTTTATCTTGATGCTTGGTATGATAAAAAGTCAAGACTGAATGACAAAAGTATAAGGGTATAAAGAAAAAATATCACATTAAATTATCAAAATGGGAAAAAATAAGCATGGATTTCATCTTAGGAATCCCAAGGAATTATAAAGGCAATAAAACCATCTGGGTGGTAGTCAACCACCTTAAATTTAAACACATTTCGTTATTATCAAGGAATATTTCTCTCTTGACTAACATTACAAGATATATATAAGGGAGGTATAGAGACCATATAGAGTGAAATTATCTATTATGTTTAATCAATATTTGAGTCTTACCTCAAGGTTCCTTTTAATCCTTTAGGATGTATTAGATATAGAGATAAATTTCAAAACTTATTATCACCATCATATGGATTGTCAGTGTAAAAGAACCATTGAAACAGTAGAGGATATACTTATATCTTCTTCAATGAACTTCAAAGGATTTTAGAATCAACACCTACCCCTATTGGGGTTGTAATATTATAGTAGTTTTAGTTCTATCATTCAAATGGCACATTATGAGGCTCTTTATGGGTAGAGGTTTTTAACTCTGATATGTTGGGATACAGTTGGAGTATAGAAGTTGATGAGACCTGATATTATGAAAGAGATATAAAATAAGGTTCAAACCATTCAGTTTCATATGGAATCTAAAACAATTATATAGAAATTCTATGAAGACAATCATCACTGAGATATGGAGTTTGAGGTTAGATATAAGGTGTTCCCTCATATATCATCGTGGATAAAAATCATGAGGTTTGGGAAGAAGGGGAATCTTATTCAAAGATACATCAGACCCTTTGATATCCATATTTGTATTTGATATATAGTATATGGGATACCACTGCTAGATAACCTATTTTATGTACATGATTTCTTCCTCATATACCTCTTGAGGAATTACATACTAGACCACTCACATGTACTTAATCTAGAGTTGTTTGTGACGGAACAAAAAGTTTGCGGAAGAAACTTGGGAACCAAAAGTGTGGATGAAATATAGGTACCCTAATATATTTTAGTGTATAAAATGAAATTTCGGGGTTTAAATTTATGACGTTGGGAATAATTTAATGGCCTAAAATTTTATAAATGAAATTCCCTTTTGATTAAGTAAATTACTTATAGTTATATAAAACACATGCACAACTTTGGTTATTTTGGTCTAATTACAAAATATAGCCTTTTCGATTTAAAATACTATTAAAAAAATAAACCATTGATAATATACCTATTTTAAAATGAATCTTATGATTAGTATATATTAAAGGTGATGATCAAATTTAAATGAAATAGAAGAAAGAATTGACATCCTTGACCAATAGGATCATATCCTAAGAATCACATTTATCAAATCTTTTAAAGGAGATGAAATCAATGAGATTTTCCCTTGACCAAGACCAAGACAAGATTCAACAATAATAATATGAAAAAAACCATTTACAAGGAAGTTAAATATTGTTGAGATCATGACCCAAACCACATTCACCAAACTATCCCGTGAAGGTTTCACCATCACACACCTTAGCCTTTTGGAATATATTGGTTTAATAGTTATTTATATATCTAGAACCTAACTATATAAATTTTGATATTTTATTTTTAATAAAAAATTATTATATTTAGAACTTTTATTAATGAGTTTGACAAAAAACATTTGATACGAAGAAATCAAAATTTAATTTTTTTTGAAATATATATATTTTAAATTAAGACACTATTTCAGGATCAATTTGATAATTTTTGACAGAAATGTTATTTTAATAAAATATTCCTATTATATAATATTTATTTGAATATAAATTTTAATGTAATTTAATAATGTCTATTATAATCATTATAAGTGTAAGAAAATAATTATCTTTATAAAAGATATAATTTTTCAACAAATGATGATTTTTTATTTAAATGTAAGAATTATTATATTTATAGAATTATTTTTATGAAATAAATATTTATTTTTAAATTTATATTTTTGAAATTTTCCATTGTTTTTTTAATTTTTTGAGATAGTTTCTTGTTTTTATTAAAATAAAATATGGTATAAATATACAATATGCAACATGACATCATAAAAATCGAAAAGTGTTTTAATAAATAATATAAATACAATATATGACCAAAATAATGTTAACAATATAAAATTATCTGTTTTTGAAGTGATTATATAAATTTGATAAACCCTTAATGAATCCTCCAAAATCGATATTATATTTTTGGCTTTTAAAATCAATTATTTCTAAAATGTAGCACTTTCATATAATCAAGGGTATTATTTTTAGAATTTATATTCTTTTCCTTATAAAATATTTAATCCCAATCTTATTTGGTATAAAACATTAGGAAAAAACCATGGGATGGTTGGTGGTTTTTATTATTTTGTCATATAGAGTCCAAAACCTTAGTTTAGCAATTAATAAAGAATTTTCCTACATTTTCTATAAATACCCACCAATCCTACCACTCCTCTTCACTAAAAACTATTTTATCATGAATTTAATCTCAATAGACCACTATATATTCTTCCTAAGGCATTCCTAAATTTTTAAGAAGCTCGTCCCAAGGTTTTAGAACTTACCTCTCATGGTATAGGTCCATCTCATCTTTTTTTATTATTTCATGAACTATAATTATACCTATTCCTTTTGATTTATGATTTTCCATATCTTAAGGAGTATTCTCACATCTATTTACCTTATTTTTGGTTCCCATTTAATGAGATATCACCCTTCACTATTATTCACCCCTTCCATAAAACTTTATGTACACCCATTATGTTTCTGGAATTATCCAGCAATTTTCCATACCAAAAATTTATGTGGTGAATATCCGTCTCCATTTATACTCGAGGTTACTCACCTAGATTTAATTGTATGTTATTTATTGAGGAATTTGTTTTACTTAACCCACACTCCTTAATCATGGTATTAAAATTTAAAAAATTCATAATTATGTTTTATGGTCTATGTGGAACACAAATACATGTACATGATATAAAATTTATGAGTGGGAAAAAATAATTTATCCCTCCAATGCATTGGGTAATGTTTTTATCTCATGAGATGAATTTATGGTTCATGTGAGGTTATCCTATGCACATTATGGTATGTTTTCTTGGCAGTTATCTTTGAATTATTCTTATGATGTCATGTTTTATGTTTAATCCTCATTCTTTATGTTTATTTAATGTTATCTTGTTACATCATGCTTTGATGTTTTTGTTTATTATTCTCACCCACTTTAGGTAACCTTGATATTACTCTTTACACACATGTATTATGTTCATCATGTTATGATTTAATTATTACCTTATAGTTCTTTATAGATCACCCCTTTCTTTTTTACTTCCCCTGGTTATCCCAAGTAGTATTAGAAATTAAATGGAATATATTAATTTTTTTTAAAGTTTTTAACTAATGTTGTTGTACCCATGTTTCATGTTTTTGTGATATATATCTAATTTCCAAATGAAAATAGGTATCATGATCTTTTGTGATTGTATTATCTTAATATTTATGTAATAAATCATGAATTAAGGTGTATTATAATATGGGTAGTCATATATGGTATCATTCAAATGAAAAATAATTCAGGAGCATTGTTTGTGAATATATATTCCACATATGTTGATGCATTCATGCATTCATAGATATATATTTATCCATTTAATTATAGTTTTTAAATATTAATAGAATTTCATGGATAGAAGAAAAAAAAATTTATAGAGTATTTTTGAAGAATAATGTATAGGGGTAGTTACTGAAAAATCAGTGCAGTTACATTTTAGGAAGAGGTTTAATAGAGATAATAACTAACTGGTATATTTGGATCTATTTGAAGAAATTGATGAAACAATTCATGAGGTTTTTAATAAGTCAAATTTATAGAATTTAAAACTCATAATTCATGTGGTTCAGTGAATGATGTTAAAGAAAAGATAACAAAAGATTATAGGTACTATTATGCTAATATTTTTATATTATTATAGGTTACTGAAGATTATATATATATTCAACACCATTACTGAAAGACAGAATATTTTATGTATGATAAAATTGTGTTATATCTAGAAGAACATAAAAAAATGAATATTTATTTTGTCTCAAAGTAATTAAAGAAAAACCAGTGAATATTATTTTTTTACTAAAGTAGAAGAAGAATAATAGAAAAGGAAGGAATAGGTAAGAAGAAAGTTTATTAGTTAGTCATAAAGTTAACAAAAGAAAAATGAATCATGATACATTTTAAATTTGATAGGAATAAGTGAATAAGATGCAACATACAAGGTTTACTACTGTGAATAAGAAGAAGCGGGTGTGCACAACAATGTGCATACAAAAGAATACAATTCATTACTTGCATGATGCAGTGTGGTAATAAAAGAAGTTTTATAATTGGATTACTACTATAAAAATAAAGAGTATGAAGGAATAATTTGCACATCTAAAAATGGAAATATTCAAAATTGGTGAAATAATATCTTGTTGTTACCACAACAATTCATTGTAAATGTATATGATATAATTGAGTGTGAAATAAACCTAATAATTGTATGGGATGCATGCTCTACACTATCAGTAGATAATAATTCAATTATTAAATGGTTTTAATAGTGGGTTGTGTTACCTTATGTTTCACCAGATCACACAAAGGATTACTCTTATTAGACTGATATGTGAATCGTGTAAATTTATCTACTCTTTATGTGTGTATTTAGTTATGTTTCATGATAAAATCTAGGTGACAAAAGAGAAATTGGGGTCCATTACCTTTAAATAGTGATATTTTTGAGAAGGAAAATGGGGTAAAAATTATAAAAAAAGGTCAGAAATTTAGAAACATAATGTAACCCCTCTCTCAGTGCGATATCCATCCATAACTGGTCCCTTCATTTAGTAACATGTCCCTATTAACCTCAGATTAAATTATCATATTTTTAAATGTTTCACTTTTTAATATTTTAATTTTAATTACTAATTTGTAATAATGTTATATTTTTTATGTTATATCAATTACATATTATAATTCTAATTAAAAAAATGCCATTAAAAATAATGAAAATTTAAAAATAATAATAAGAAAAGAAATACATACCTCTTTTATAGAGAAAATGAGATTTTAATTCTTTAATGACATAGAAATAAAGAGTATATATTTTTCCTTCATAGATAATAATAGGTGGTTTAGTCTAAAAACAAGGTATTAAACAACACTTCTATCCTAATATGATTAAGTAGCTCTAGTGAACTTGTGGTATGTGGAGATTCTTTATCAAATTTTTCTAAAGAGTATAGATGCATCAGTATGAATGATCATGAACATTCTAATTAAAAAGATATTTCATTTATAAGATTAAAATATTTTTTTCTTTGTTTTCATAAATAAATTATTTCTTTTATTTTTAGGATTTTTGATAGACTACATAAAGATATTACCCATATTGAAGGTGAGGTAGATAATTTAGAGAAATATTAAAATAAAGTTCTCTAACATGTATAAATATGTGTAAATAAAATTTTATGAATGAGTATCCTGAAGTGATATACTCTAAATTTTATGAATAGTGGATCAATGACATCCATAAAAATATTGAATACACTAATGAATTTGATAATAGGATCCATTCATTAGATGAAAAATTTAAAAACAATAATGACATCGAAAATGAATAGTTGAATTTTTAACCCAAGAGGAATAAGGATATTTAGAAATTTGTTTATGAAAAGGTCAAAGTTCATGATTGTGAAGATGAAAATAAGAGGAAATATTTTGAGGAGAAAGTTGAATTAATTTAAGATAAAAATAATTCTCTCAATATGAAGTGTCAAGAATTGAAATTAAAACTGACCAACTTTGAAGTGACACATTTTGAGTCTTTACAATTGAACAAGAAGTGTTATTTTACTATAGGATATTCTATGGAGTATTATAATTTTAAAAGAAATTTTTTATATATAAAGAATGTAATTATGTCATCTAATGGTCATTATCTAGTTGGATTGATGAAATATGTACTATTAATTCATAATTTTAATTATTTTTCAAAATATCATTATATAAATAGTAAAAATTTAAAATTAAATATTATAAACATATATATTAGGAGAAATGAATAAAATACTACCACTATGTCTTTGGTGTATCAATTAAGAATTATGTGTGTTTTTCCACATGAACAACATAATAAGTGATTAAAAAGTCCCAAAATGACCTTTCTATCATACCCATAAATTCTAAATATCAATATTTTTGAATAAATGATCAATATTTATGATAATGGTTTGGTACTATAATTGGTTTGGAAATATAAATTGGAATGTTGGTAAAATCCTTTAAATTATTAAGTTCAAATAAACCCCACATCAAGTGGAAAAAATATAGAGTATAATAAACATCCACAGATGATAAAAATGCATCATTGATTTACAATTATTTTTAAATCACTAAATGTTTTTTGTGATGTTTGTAAGGATTATGGTGACAACAATGGTGAATACTCATCTCGGTATGCATAAAAGAAATAAAAGAAGTACTCAAGATAATAATGATATTCTAGCCATGGAATATTATCTTAAGGGAGATATAAATCAAGATACTCCTAAGAAAATTAAAAACAAGGATGATGGTTCACCCTTGGGTAATAAATTGAAGCTGTTTAAGAAGTGTGAATCATTTAAATGGTCTAATGGTACAAAATTTCCCCGTGATTTTCCATGTCGAGTGTCTATGAATTATTTAAATGACCCCAAATATATTATAGTAATTTGTCTAGAATATTTAGATAAGGGGATAAAGTTGAATGATGAATAAGAAAAAGCTTTTTCCAAAGCAAAAAAATATAGTTCACACAAATAAACTTAATTTCTTAAGATGTTTTCAATTAAATAAACCACTTGGGCTAAATAATAACTATGTTAGAGATAAAAATAGTGTTTAAACAATTATAAAGTTTTTTTAACCATTATACCATCAAAATAATAATAAAATAAAGTAATCATGAATTCATTAAGCATGATGGATATTAAAAAGAAAAGTTTTAAAAATTAAGGAGAAGAGGATGTGAGAAGTTCCATTATTTCTAAATAAAAAAACTAAAAATATATGTGAAATCTTGAATAATGTATCAAATATTTTAGAAAAATACTCTCAACCATGTTGTTTAAATTTAAGAGAAAAAATATCCATCCTATTACCTTAAACATTGTGTGATTTTTCTATACATAGAATGTAGGGAAATGAAGGTGAATCATGGCCTCAAGTGGTGAAAATTAGAAATTATGACTTTAAATTATGAAAATGCTAGATGAATATGCCACAATATAATATTGATATCTTATTTGGAATTCTAAAGAATATATGATATATGAGATCATCCTTGACGGAGACGTAGAAAATTTTAAATCTAGATAGCCACATGAAGAAGATCCATTTTTTTATTATTAACATCAAAAATCATGTGATTCATCTTTAGAGGAGTTAAACCATTATTAATCCCATGAGGAGTTTATCCTTGATTATAATACTAGTGAAGTAGATAGGTAATAAGCTATCAAAAGTTTTTCTTCATTAAAATATGAATTTTCTAGATGATTCTTAAAGAACTGTCATTAGACAAGGCATGTTTTTTTAAATTTTTATCCAAGGTAATGATAATAAAAAACTAATATTAATGAGGATAAGTTGGATTAAAATAGGATATAAATGATGGATTTCTATGAATATTGTAAAAACTATCATGTTTGAATGTTCTAATTTGTGAATTCAAGTGAATTCATAAAATTTTGGTCAAAATTAAAAAATTTATCTCCATAAATATATAAAAATTATCATAATATTAGAAGAGTGGGTTATACATAGAAGAATTTTTTTGATTTATCTAATTTAATTTGGTATCAATTTATTTTATAAGGGAAAACTTAGTTATGTAACTCAAAACTTATAATTTTCTATACCGAGAATATATTATGTATATATATAGTAGAATAGTTAATTATAATTTCCATATGTATAAATTGATATATATTTCCCAAGAAAATTTTATTTCTTATTAATAAGGAGGAGATAATATGAAATAAATTATTCATAATAAAGGGGAGATAAGTAATGAATGGTTCATATATTTATATATCATTTTATATTATTATTTTTAAGAAATACAAATGGAGAGTTTCTTGAGACCACTTTGTGTGAGTTGTATTTATTTTCTAGTAATTAAAATACATTGAATAAGTGGCATGGAATTTAGGTTAGGGGAACAGAAGAATATTGTCAATATATCCCAAGAAATGTGTTACTTTTTATTAAGTAAATAGATATTGGATGATGCTTCGTGGATTTTTATATTTTATGTTTCTTTTTATCAATTATGTGAGAAATATGCATCATTGCCTTGGATGATTGAATAATACTAAAAGAACAAGTTGTTTTAATATTGGAAAGTACCATGGATAATTTATTAAGACAAATTAAATATATCTATAAAGTAAAAGAGCTAATTGTAGATCTATCTTAAATAAAATCATGATAAAATGTTTTTATAAGTAGAGACACAATTTACAACATGATGGTATTTTTTATGTTCTTTAAGGAAGACTTGATATATTTCAAAGAGGCTCTAGTTCAAAGAGAAGAAATTATGGAATTTTAATACAGAGATATAAATGATCAATATAAAGTTGTTTCCTATAGTTGATCCCATAATTATGGCTTCACATGTTCACTTGCAATACTCTTGGTTAATTTAATATTACTTGTGATCGATCTAGATTTGTTCATATTAAATATATCATTTTTTATTGACATGAAATTAATCTAGATTTTCTTCATGCGGTCGGTTTACTCATGATTGATTACCTTATGATCAGTACATATTATATATCCATTCAATCTATTTACCATGGACGATCTATATGGATAGTTATCTCTCCATGTAGTGGATATCTTAATAATTACTTCATATGATAAATCTCATCGTTAGGAAATTTTTGATGAAATAATGGGTGAAAAAAGTTTTCCGTATTTTTATATCTAAATAGAAATTCGACGAGATGATATATGAACCATTTTTCATTGATTAAAACTTAAAAAAATTAAGAATGATATAGATTTTTAATTTTTGAATACTGATTAAATAAGTGTATGTTACTAGTATTATTTTATTAAAAATATTCATATCTTAGATGATGTCTAGTATAATATTATTCACTTATCATCATATATAATGATTGGTTTATCATAATTTAGGAAGACTTTATTAGGATGTAAATGTGTGAGATATGATATAAAATCTCATGCATTAAAGAAGAACCATGTACCTCAATCCATAAGGTTGAAGACATGAATGTTTCTTGTTTATACTTGTATATATTCATACAAATCATTAATTCATATGAATTTTATAGGAAATTGAAGAGGAATAATGAAATGGTTGAATAATGTAGAATGACTCATGAGTTTTTGGCTAAGAATAATAAACCCATATATTTATAGGTGACTGAAAATATCATGCATACATAAATAAATTTAAGTTCATACATCATAGAGGGAATAAAATGTAACACCCCAGGTAAATAAAGAATATGAAATTTTTATATTTATCCATATTTGTGAATAAAATAATAATATTACTTTAAAGGGAATACTATGCTCGATGGCGTACCCAACACGCAACAACGAGTTTCTTGGGAATCTTACATTGCACTCTAATAATAAAATAATATTATTTTAAATGGTAGTTAACGCCTAGCCATTATAATGGCGGGAAATAATGGAACTAACTAAAAAATTATTATGTATGTTTGTCAAATATTTTTACTTTTTACAATTAATGTTAGAGGATTAAAAATGCGAATAAATCCAATTTTTGAGCGTAAACATTCTAATATTCTTTAAAAGGTCGATTAACCGCCTTTCGATGGCGAACCTCTTTTAAATCCACTTTTTAACAATTTTATATGTTATATTTGACTAAATAAAATTATTCTTTAGAATCGGGATATCAAAATTTACTTTGTGTAAATTTTTGGTATTTTTCCGAAAAAGTTCAATTTTTAATGAATAATGAAAATGATGTATTTTAATTAAAAACCTCTTTTAATATAATTTATTTATATGATTAGATTATATTTTGAATTAGTTTTAAAATTAAATTAGAATATATTTTTACCATTTAATCCAATAGTGGTCGTTGTAATTAATTTCACTTTGAAATCGGACTTAAACTAGTGTCAATCTTTTGATACATTTTGTTTAATAAAAACACGCTATTTGTTTTGATAGCGGAAATTAATTATTAAATTAATTAATGCAACTTATATGTTTTAAATTTTTTAAAATAGACATCATTTTTGAATTCAGAATATCAAATATAGATTAGGGTGAACTTTTGGTAATTTTCTGAAAAACTTCAATTTTTGATGAATAGTGAAACCAATAAGTGGTACTTATAAAAACTGATTTTTCCATTTAAATGAAATTTTTCCATCTTTGTGTTTTGAATTTCAAAAATCTGACGTACATGGTTGTCATTAAGAAGTAAATTGTGGTTCAATGGGATTAAAATAATTTTTTGGTGAATAGTAACTTATTAAGTTTTTAATCGCGATTAGCGGTAATAAGTGTAGTTTAAGGTAAGAATAATGTTTTAATAAAATTTAATGACCTAGAAACATGTCCTTCCATCATTGGATGTGTCATGTCCGACCAATACAATCCATGGGTCGACTTGGGGACCCCATGGAGCCACTTTGTTTGGAAAATGACATAAATATCTTTTTATTTAATGTTAAAGTAAAAATGACACAAACATGAGATGTTTTACTAAAACAATTTTTCCATGGGGTTATACAAGTCATATTTTTGACTATAAATAATCAATGGAAAACTAAAATTATTTCCTACATAATAGTATTTTTTTATAATTTTTAGACATTATATAAATTAAATTATTTATGACATCATGATGATGCAGTGATGACCTCATTATTAACGATTTAAATAAAATGGAAAGATAATGTAAACTATAAGACCTAAACATGTACAAAACCTATTGGATTAGTGTATTTCAAACCCTTATCACCTTATCCTCGAAACACATCAATGTGGGACCATTAAAATCCGAAACTCATTCTAAAATAAAGTAACATTTCTTTACTTTCCAAGAGTTCCCCTCCTCTCCTCTTATAAAAGGACCCCACCTCTACCTCCTTACCCACACTTCAAAAGCCTTTGGCTCGGCCAAACCCTGCCCATTTTGTCTCTCCACATCCCTCTCTAACTCCTTGAAGCCTCAATTTTGGCAGAAGTATTCCCAAGGAAGCCTTTGAGCTCAAACCAAAGAGAGTTACGCGATTTTAAGGTAATGTCTTCACTTGTGTCCTTTTGTTTTATCTTGCTTCTCCAACCCCCTTAAATCTTTTTATTCATTTATTTTGTAACAACTCTAGTATCTTAAATATTATAGGATGTTGTTATAAGAATTATTAGATCTACACTTACACACACCTTCGTCTAATGGTTAAATAACATACTGTTTCTGTGGTTGGTGATTTTCTGCCTCACGAAACGATGATTGTTCAATATTCTTTTAACACCTTTAAAGGTGTCCATTATGACGTCACTGTATTTTATATATTATATATATGGTATTTATGTTTACTATATGCTTATGTATTTTATATTTAAACCATACCTTTATTCTTTTCATGTTGTGAAAATGCGATAATTTCATATGAGGAAGTGTGGACTACCGCCCCCTCAAGTTATGTGACTCGTACATGCAATACATGGAACGTATAAAGAATAAAATAAATGAACATATGTGACCTATATAACATATATATTATACTGGAATTATAATATATATATATATCCTTTATTTCTAATTTCGTTAATATGACAACGAAAAAATGAAAGTAGCATTCATGCGTACGTACAGCCTATCGTCTCCATGAACGGTGCTTTTTGTTTATTATCTCCAAATGATATGGAATAGTATAAAATGAATATATACAGGATATATATATGATATTTTAATCATTAATAATATTCTGGAAATTATTTACTTATAACTACATGGACAATCATTTTTAAACAAGTTCATTTTTGGCTCATGTACCAAACATCGGCAAAAACATCTGATATGAACTAACATTATTAAACAATTATTATAAAATTATAATATGTGATATTAACTGAATAATAATCTTTAAATGAGGTAATTAGTAAATTATAAATTGACCAAAGTTTATTATTCAGGAATATAAAGAAACAAACAAGACAAGTTGGACTTGAGGTAAGGGATCCTACCCCTCTCTTTCTTTTTTAAGTACACTCTTTTATGTCATTCCTTTTATGATCATATTTATTATGATTGGGATTTACTTTTATATTAATCCTACTTTAATTTTTATGTTAATATGATTAGAGACCCTATTTTCTCTCACCAATCCATTTTGGAAGTTTTGAGTGGCGCCGTTAGGCTCCCGAATTTTCGTAAGAGGTCCAACCTCTCTCTTTCTTTTTAAGTACTCTCCTTTATGTCACTTATTTTAATATCTTCTTTGTTATGTTGGGGGATGTTATTTTCTTTTCCTCCTACTGTAAAATTTATGTTAATATGATGAGAGACCCTATTTGATCTCATCAATCCATTTTTTTAAGTTTTAAGTGGCGCCGTTAGGCTGCCGAGTGTTCGTAAGGGATTTTTCATCTCACTTTTATTCCCGTGATATTTATACTACATTTTCCATAGTTTCCATTGAGTGGTGTATGTACTGCCCATTATTTTACTCATTGTGTAATATAATTTCATTTATAAGTATTTACATCAATGTTGTATTGTCCTTCTTTCACGGGGTGTATGTTTCGAAAGATACCCATGTCGGTAAGGGAACCTTTCACCCTCCTCTTTTTAAAAGACTTCTTTTGTTATGTCTTTTAATTCACATAACATTATGTTGGGATATGTTCTTCTATATCCTTAGTGATTTAAATTTTATGTACAAGTGATGAGATACCCTTTTTATCTCTCATCAACTCATTTTCTGAATTTTGTAGTGACTCCGTTAGGCTGTCAAATTTTTTCAAGGGAACTTCTTAACCCAATTTTGATTCTTTGGGATAAAAATCTACTCCTTGAATATGTCGTCCTATGAATATGTGTGAATAACCTCCAATTTTTTTACACTTAATATCCACTTATATTTAGTGTATTCGTTTTTCACACATAATTATGTAATTGATTTGTCCTTAAACCAAGGATACCATCATTATAAGGGACTTTGTCTCAATCTCCTTTCATTGAGGCATATTTTATTTTATACACAACTTTATTTTATACGGTGTATAAACCCCTTTGAATTTTACATTTATCCAAAAGTAATCTTTGTTATACGAAGCATTTTACAAAATGACAAAAGGGAATATTTTTGTCATACGTATGTGGCAAAAATGACTTCTCCGCCGCCGTGACCATTATTTGAGTTTCGGCTTCCTCTACAAGCCATACCTTCTTTTTGAAAGAAAAATAAATACCATGTTTTACTTTTCTTTTATTTTGGTATTGAAAATGGTTTTCATAAGGTTTTTTATATCAATGTGTTTTATTGATATCTTGTGATTGAAATGTGGAAATGTTATGTTTCCTTTATGTATGTTTTATGTGATACGATTATGTTATGGTTCTTGGGAATTGTTATGAAGACGGGTGGTTCCGTGATAAACTAAGGGCGGGTGAGCCCGATATAGCTCTCTAATGCATTGGGTAACATGAAGGAGTGAAATGTTAAGGTTTCTCCGAAGAGATTTAGGGAATATACTGTGGTGGGTATTCCAAACGTAACCAAGAGGGTTACTCCCTACGTAAGAATGTTATGAATGCCTCAAGTTACCTTTTATGTCTTATGATTTATATGATTTATTCATGATTTGATGAGGTATGTTAAAGTGCCTATGTTTTATGGGTAAAGTATGATTTCATTCTTATGTATATATGAACTCATGTTCCCTTTCCATATTTTTATAACCCTTACTGAGATTTTTATGCTCATCCCTAGTTTTTGGAAATGTTTTACACAGGTTAAGGGAAAGGTACATGATATGATAATAGTGTCAAGGAAGTGTCAAGAAAGAATCCACGTTTTATTTTAATTATGTTTCCATTGATGGGAAAAAAATGAATACTATCTTTTATGTAACCACTTTGTTTAAATGTGGAATGTAATGTAAGTTTTTCGTTCTAATTCTCTAAAACTCTAAACCTGAAAAGATCCTCAATGTGTGATCTTCTAATAACTCAAGATTAAGTAAGGTTTAAGGCTGGGGCCTTATAGTTGGTATCAAAGGTCGGTTTAGATAACTTTAGAGGTTAGGGTATTCTCTAAGCACAAGTGACATTACCATAATGGTTAGGATTTCAGAAAGAGTCCTAGTTTTAGATAAAGTGAATGAGTAAGTATATCTTAGTGTTTAACTTTCTCATTAGTACATGATGGTTTTGTTGATATACTCACACTGACATTTCTGTTTTTAGTGAATGGATGGATCTAGCAGGCACCAAAGAGACAACAGGTTTGGAGAAAACTGTGGTGGTTCTCTGATTAAGATACTAGATAAAATGGGGGATTCAATGAGGAAATTCGTGGTTGTTCTAAACCAACTATCAAGGAGTCATGATCAACCACTTAAATCTTGGTATGATCTATAATGCATCATGTACGAGATGACCAATCGATGTGGAAGTTCAGGTAATAATTATAAAGGTAACCATTAGAGTTTATATGATCCTTACTTTTGAGGTAATTATGGGTTGTTATATGTTATGATGGAAAATGAAAGGCATGAGATAAACTTGAGGTTAAAATATGTTATGATCATTTTTAAAGATTTTATCTTGTTTTGTGGAATGTTTTAAGAATTATATAGTTTTGGAAAAAGGAAAAAACACAGACCGTGTGACAACCCGTCGCATCAGACAAAGCTGTGGGAATCGAACCCACAACCAAAGTGCGACTGGTATTGATTGCCTACCACTGGACTACGTGAAGTCCCTGGTTAGTTTGACTGATTATTTTTAGTTAGATGATTTTAGTAATCAAGAGTAAGTTTATTTTGGGTTAGCTATGTAAATTATTAACCTATCATCGAGGATATGTGATTAGGTTAATTACTTTTCAATATGAGAATTTAAGAGCAACTGATGTTATTTGGAGATTAAAGTTAATTTGTACCAAGGAAGACTATGTGACTATGTCCTTAAAATATTTGGGTTTCAATATTAGTTTGGTTTACTTTGAATAATTTTATGGACAAATTTTTTATCAAATGGTCCTCGTTGAACTTTGGGTTTTGTTGGACAAATTTTGGAGATTAAGAATAGATTTTATTTTTATAAATGGTTATCCTTTTCTGGATTATCTGATCCAGTGATAACCTTTTTGGTTTTGGTTTTGGTTAAAGTCTAAAGATATGGGAAGTATATAGTTCTCTTTTGTGGATTAGGTGGTTCTCTAGAAGTTGATTATAGTACTCTTAATGTGAACAAGTCTTCCTAAATACTCGTCTTTTGGAGAAAATATGAGTTTGTGTAAGGAATCTAATAAAAGTTGAAAGTCAACATGATAAGTGATTATGTTTCCTTATGAATAAATTCCTCAATAAAAAGTAACTTAAAACAACAATGTTGTCTATTAACTTTTCCTAATGGGGAATCGAATACCGTTTAACCCATCACAAGTTTGTGATTTTCTTGTGGTTAACTTTCTCCTAGACATGTTTACTATCACTCTCCATCAGAACATGACCCTTTTTTTCCTCCGTGTCCATATTTTCATACTTGGAATCCTAGTATGGGTTAACTCGGGTGACCTATGTACTTATCATTCTTTATTTTAAAGTGATTGTTTTACCGACTCTTGTTCCGATGTGGGACTTTCAAGGATGTTTCCAAGATCAATTTTAAAATTGCGAGGACACAATTCCCAAAAGGGGGGAAGGATGTAACACCCCAGGTAAATAAAGAATAGTACATTTTTATATTTATCCATATTTGTGAATAAAATATTAATATTACTTTAAAGGGGATACTATGCTCGATGGCGTACCCAACACGCGACAACGAGTTTCTTGGGAATCTTACGTTGCACTCTAATAATAAAATAATATTATTTTAAATGGTAGTTAACGCCTAGACATTATAATGGCGGGAAATAATGGAACTAACTAAAAAATGATTATGTATGTTTGTCAAATAGTTTTACTTTTTACAATTAATGTTATAGGATTAAAAATGCGAATAAATCCAATTTTTAAGCGTAAACATTCTAATATTCTTTAAATGGTCGATTAACCGTCTTTCGATGGCGAACCTCTTTTAAATACACTTTTTAACAATTTTATGTGTTATATTTGACAAAATAAAATTCTTCTTTAGAATCACGACATCAAAATTTACTTTGTGTAAATTTTTGGTATTCTTCCGAAAAAGTTCAATTTTTAATGAATAGTGAAAAATGATGTATTTTAATTCAAAACCTCTTTTAATTTAATTTATTTATATGATTATATTATCTTTTGAATTAGTTTTAAAGTGAAATTAGAATATATTTTTACCATTTAATCAAATAGTGGTCGTTGGAACTAATTTCACTTTGAAATCGGACTTAAACTAGTGTCAATCTTTTGATACATTTTGTTTCATAAAAACACACTATTTGTTCTGACAATGGGAATTAATTATTAAATTAATTTATGAAACTTATATGTTTTGAATTTTGTAAAATAGAAATCATTTTTGAATTCGGAATATCAAATATAGCTTAGGGTGAACCTTTGGTAATTTTCTGAAAAACTTAAATTTTTGATGAATAGTGAAACCACTAACGGTACTTATAAAAATGATTTTTCCATTTAAATGAAAATTTACCATCTTTGTGTTTTGAATTTCAAAAATCTGACATACATGTCTGTCATTAAGAAGTAAAATTTGGTTCAATGAGATTAAAATAATTTTTTGGTGAATAGTAACTTATTAAGTTTTTAATCGCGATTAGAGGTAATTAGTGTAGTTTAAGGTAAGAATAATGTTTTAATGAAATGAAATGACCTAGAAACATGTACTACCCTCATTGTATGTGTCATGGACGACCAAGAAAATCCATGGGTCAACTTGGGGACCCCATGGAGCCACTTTGGTTGGAAAATGACATAAATATCTTTTTATTTAATGGTAAAGTAAAAATGACACAAACATGAGATGTTTTATTAAAACAATTTTTACATGGGGTTATACAAGTCAATTTTTTTACTATAAACAATAAATGGAAATCTAAAAATATTTCCTACATCATAGTATTTTTTTATAATTTTTAGACATTATATAAATTAAATTATTTATGACATCATGATGATGCAGCGATGTCCTCATTATGTAACGATTTAAATAAAATGGAAAGATAATGTAATATCTAAGACCTACACATGTACAAAACATATTAGATGAGTGTATTTCGAACCCTTATCACCTTAACCTAGAAACAAATCAATTTGGGACCATTAAAATCCGAAACTCATTCTAAAATAAAGTAACATTTCTTTACTTTCCAAGAGTGCCCCTCCTCTCCTCTTATAAAAGGCCCCCACCTCTACCTCCTTACCCACACTTCCAAAGCCTTTGGATCAGACAAAACCTTCCCCTTTTGTCTCTCCAAATCCCTATCTAACTCCTTGAATCCTCACTTTGGGCAGAAGTCTTCCCAAGTAATCCTTTGAGCTCAAACCAAATAGAGTTACCCGATTTTAAGGTAATGTCTTCACTTGTGTCCTATTGTTTTATCTTGCTTCTCAAACCCCCTAAAATATTTTTATTCATTTCTTTTGTAACCAATACAGTATCTTTAATATACTAGGATGTTGTTATAGGAAGTATTCGAGCTACACTTACACACACCTTCTTCTAATGGTTAAAGAACATATTGTTTCTGTGGTTGGCGATTTTCTGCCTCACGAAACGATGATTGTTCAATATTCTTTTAACACCTTTAAAGGTGGACATTATGATGTCACTATATTTTATATATGATATATATGGTATTTATGTTTACAATATGATTCTGTATTTTATATTTAAACAATACCTTTATTCTTTTCATGTTGTGTAAATGCGATAATTTCATATGAGGAAGTGTGGACTACCGCCCCCTCAAGTGATGTGACTCGTACATGAAATACATGGAACGTATAAAGAATGAAATTAATGAACATATGTGAACTATATAACATATATATTATACTGGAATTATAATATATATATATATCATTTATTTTTAATTCCGTTAATATGACAAAGAAAAAATGAAAGTAGCGTTCATGCGTACGTACGACCTACTGTCTCCATAAACGGTGCTTTTCAGTTTTTATCTCCAAATGATATGGAATAGTATAAAATGAATATGTACTGGATATATATGATATTTTAATCATTAATACTATTTTGGAAATTATTTACTTATAACTACATGGACAATCATTTTTCAAACAAGTTCATTTTTGACTCATGTACCAAACATCGGCGAAAACGTCTGATATGAAATAACATTATTAAAAAATTATTATAAAATTATAATATGTGATATTAACTGAATAATAATCTTTGAATGAGGTCCTTATGCAATTATAAATTGACCAATGTTTATTATTCAGGAATATAAAGAAACGAACAAGACAAGTTGGATTTGAGGTAAGAGATCCTACCCCTCTCTTTCTTTTTAAGTACACTCTTTTATGTCATTCCTTTTATTCTCATCTTTCTTATGATTGGGATGTCCTTTTATATTAATACTACTTTACTTTTTATGTTCATATGATGAGAGACCCTATTTTCTCTCACCAATCCATTTTGGAAGTTTTGAGTGGCGCCGTTAGGCTGCCGAATTTTCGTAAGAGGTCCAACCTCTCTCTTTCTTTTTAAGTACTCTCATTTATGTCACTTCTTTTAATATCCTCTTTGTTATGTTGGGGTATGTTATTTTCTTTTCCTCCTGCTGTAAACTTTATGTTAATATTATGAGAGACCCTATTTGATCTCATCAATCCATTTTTGTAAGTTTTAAGTGGCGCCGTTAGGCTGCCGAGTTTTCGTAAGGGATTTTTCATCTCACTTTTATTCCCATGTGATTTATGCTTCATTTGCCACAATTTCCATTGAGTGGTGTATGTACAGACCATTATTTTACTCATTATGGAATATAATTTCATTTATAAGTATTTACATCAATGTTGTATTGTCCTTCTTTCACAGGGTGTATGTTTCAAAAGATACCCATGTCGGTAAGGGAATCCTTCACCCTCCTCTTTTTAAAATACTTCTTTTGTTATGTCTTTTAATTCACATAACATTATGTTGGGATATGTTCTTCTATATCCTTAGTGATTTAAATTTTATGTCCAAGTGATGAGATACCCTTTTTATCTCTCATCAACTCATTTTCTGAATTTTGTAGTGACGCCTTTAGGCTGTCAAATTTTGACAAGGGAACTTCTTAACCCAATTTTGATTCTTTGGGATAAACATATACTCCTTGAATATGTCGTTCTATGAATATGTGTGAATAACCTCCGATTTTTTTACACTTAATATCCACTTATATTTGGTGTATTCATTTGTCACACATAATTATGTAATTGATTTTTCCTTAAACCAAGGATACAATCTTTGTAAGGGACTTCGTCTCAAAATCCTTTCATTGAGGCATATTTGGTTTTATACACAACTTTATTTTATACGGTGTATAAACCCCTTTGACTTTTACATTTATCCAAAAGGAATCTTTGTTATATAAAACATTTTACAAAACGACAAAAGGGAATGTTTTTGTCATACATATGTGGAGACAATGACTTCTCCGCCACCGTGACCATTATTTGAGTTTCGGCTTCCTCTACAAGCCATACCTTATTTTTAGAAGAAAAATAAATACCATGTTTTACTTTTCTTTTATTTTGTTATTGAAAATGGTTTTCATAAGGTTTTTTATATCAATGTAATTTATTGATATCTTGTGATTGAAATGTGGAAATGTTATGTTTCCTTTATGCATGTTTTATGTGATACAATTATGTTATGGTTCATGGGCATTGTTATGAAGACGGGTGGTTCCGTGATAAAATAAGGGCGGGTGAGCCCGATATAGCTCTCCAATGCATTGAGTAACACGTAGGAGTGAAACGTTAAGGGTTCTCTGAATAGATTTAGGGAATATACTGTGGTGGGTATTCCAAGCGTAACCAAGAGGGTTACTTCCTACGTAAGAATGTTATGAATGCCTCAAGTTACCTTTTATGTCTTTTGATTTCTATGATTTATTCATTATTTAATGAGGTATGTTAAAGTGCCTATGTTTTATGGGTAAAGTATGATTTCATTCTTATGTATATATGAACACATGTTTCCTTTCCATATTTTTATAACCCTTACTGAGCTTTTTATGCTCATCCCAAGTTTTTTGAAATGTTTTTCACAGGTCAAGGGAAAGGTACATGATATGATGATAGTGTCAAGGAAGTGTCAAGAAAGAATCCATGTTTTATTTTAATTATGTTTCCATTGATGGGAAAAAATGAATACTATCTTTTATGTAACCACATTGTTTAAATGTGGAATGTAATGTAAGTTTTATGATCTAATTCTCTAAAACTCTAAACCTGAAAAGATCCTCAATGTGTAATCTTGTAATAACTCAAGATTAAGTAAGGTTTAAGGCTGGGGACTTATATAAAGGTTTAATGGTTTAATGAGGATTAATTAAATGATTGATGAATGAAGAAGAAACTAAGATCTTTGTACCATGAATGATGATACCATATTTGATGATCCTATATTTGTAGATAAATATATATTTATAAACGAAATTTTAAGTGTTTAATAATAAGGATATATAATGGATAAAAGGGTATGATATTATAGATTAGTTTTGAAGAATAAATACCAATGATAATTAATTCAATTTCCATGAAATTAAATTTAATAAGGTGGATTTTTAGATAGAATAAGTAGCCAATTTTTTTGGAACTAGTCAAAGACATTGAAGTAAGACTTCATAAGGTTTTGAATTACTATAAGTCTTGGTAATTTAAAATAGATAATTCACATGTTTTAATGAATGAATATAATAAAAGACAAATGAATCTTCTGATTATTATTTTGTATATATATAAATCACTTCAATTTGTCTAATATTATATATATGTTTGAAAAAAAATCAGAGAAAATATATTCTGTGTTCCAAGATAGTGTGACATATGACAATAATTCAAAACCTAAAGAAGTATTGTGTGCCAAAGATAGTGAAGAATAATAAATTAATTTTATTTATTCATTTATGTAGAATAAAAATAAGAGAAGATTCATTAATAGGGAATAATAAAGTGGTTTAGTCGGATATAAAGTTTAGAAGAGTGTGCATGCATTTTGGTTTTCATGGGATGAATTAAAGAAGGCGAACAAAAATAGTTTTTATTACTGTAAAGAAAAATAACTGGATGTTAAAATCATTTTTCATTGAAAAAATGTGAAGTATTTCATTTATGATATTTTATAAGTATGATAAGAAGTAGAATAATTATCTTGATACTATGCAAGGGATGATGAAAAAAGAATAAGTAGCCCATCAATAAAAAGGTTGTATTCTAAATTGATGTATTTATATCTTTTTGTTAAAAAAATTCATTTTAAATGTATAAGATATACCTGAGTGCATGATTCACCAAACAAGTGTGTTGAATTCACACTCCATAATATCAAGAGAAAATAATTTATTTCTCACAGGGTTTTACTAGTGGGTTGTGTGACCTCAGGTTTTACCAGATCACACCAAGGATTAGAATTATTATATTGAAAGTTTAAACTTATAAACTATATTTATATTTGTGTGTATATGTGTGGTTATGCTACATATTAAGACAAAGGTTTAATTAGATAACATATAATCCATTCATTTTAACCAGCGATAGAGGTAAAAATGAAAAGGGGTAAAAATTTATAAAAATGTTTTAAAAATTCATCAACACTGATCCACCCTCGCTTAGTTCGTAATACATCACAAATTGGTATGCTCAATATAAATTCAACTCGTCAATTTTAAAATAAATAAAATCAATTTTGTTTTTTTTAATTTTTTCCTTTATAAATTGATTAACTTCACTTTGATTCCATTCAAGCATCTTAGTTTTTTATTATTAATAATTATAAGCTATAACCTGACCATTAAATAATTTCACTCATCAATAAAGGTATACCTAAATGGAGTAATGTTTATACCTTGAATACATGATCCTAAAAATAGTCTTGAATTGAATATTACATATCCAACCCATAAATACAAAGATCACAAATAATCATGTGGGCTTCACTTTAATGTTTAAATTACTTTGATATTTTATTTATGTTGATAATGATGTGAAAAATGAATTAATCTCAAAAAATAGGTTACAATATTGATAAATATACATGATAATTAAAAGTAAATATCAATGAAAAATCATCCAATAATACCACCCCACATCCCAAAATTTGATTATTGAGTCAAAACATAATGAATATAGTGAATGATTCACCCTTTTAAGTGTTGTTAAATTGTTTATCTCTTTTTATCCAGAAATTTTTAAGATCTAAATATCTTAAACTTCTCAACCAACCATTACTTTGTTTCCCAACAACACTAATTTTAATAATTATTATAACATCATTATTAGAGATAAGTGTGATATTAGACCTACCCAAGACACAACCAACATTTTTCATACATTTGTATTTTTCCCCTTTTCCCTTTTTCCATTTTTCCAAGAGGGGTAACAAAGACACATGATGAAAAAAATCATGAACCATTCCCAATACACAATAAATACACCCTTACACCTTATAATCAATTAATTACATCCCTTTCCACTATGGAAATCCTCCCCCAACCCTTGATCCTTCAAATATCATGTAAAACAATAAGTGCTAGTGCATGATGGATATGTTTGGATCATAATGTTGTTATTATTAGAATGGTAATTCATTGTTCTTGTGGACCAGATAAAATATTAAACATAATAGTTGGTCTCAAGGATAAAGGGTTAAAAGAAAAAAAATTCCTCAATCATAACAAGTGTGTATTTTTACATCATAGCTTTGATAAGGTCTCAATGAATGTTTTATGTATTTTCACACATACTATGTATCTCTCCGGAAATTGGAATTAGAAGTAAAATGAAAGAAATGGTTTTAAATCCTCTCATGAATAGGAAACATAAAATTAGTACAATCACTCATGGAATATATTAAGGGTATGTCTATTCAAGATTGTATCTTCATTGCCTCTGAATGCACTAATAGTCTCAATAGAGCCACCAGGGGAGGTAATGTTGCCATTAAACATGATATTAGAGAATCTTTTGACACCATTTATTGAAGATTCATATTCAAAGTTCTCAGGAGTTTTGGATTCAATGAATCCTTCATTACCTTGATAAACTCTTTATTCACCTTGACTTTCATCTTTTTCCTAGTAAATGGTGTCCCTATGGGATTATTTAAATTCACAAAGGGGGTTATACAAGGAGATCCTCTTTCTAAAATTATTTTCTAAATTTCAGAGGATTACTTAAGCAGACTGCTCACTCATCTTATGGAACAAAACAACATTAAACCTATTATGGATTCCAAGAACTCCAATATGCCCTCTCACCTCTTGTATGATGATGAAATCATCCTTTTCTTACAAGGAGATAAAAGAAATATCCAAATTCTCAAAACTACCTTTTCTCATTATGAAGAAATCCTTGGACAATATATAAACTAGAACAAATCCTTCATGTTTTTTGGAAAAAAACATTTCTTCCATCAAGAAAACTAATATCATCAATTTCTTGGGAATAAAGGAAGTCTGTTTCCCTTTTACAAATAATGGCATGCCTATCTTTTGGGGAAGCCCTAAATCCAACTACTTCTCCAGAATTCATGACCATATTATTAACCATCATGCCTCTTGGAAGGGTAAATTCCTTTCCATGGCTAGTAGAATCTGCCTTGTCAAATCTATAATTGTTTCCAAAATGGTCTATTCGATGATGGTTTACAAATGGCCTACTGGTCTGCTAAAGAAAATTAATTTTTGTATTAAAACCTTTGTTTGGACTGGAAGCATGATTGAAAGGAAGCATGTGACCATCCCTTGGTCCACCTGTTTTAAACTTTTAGATAAGGTTTGTATTGGAATAAAAAATATGAACATTTTTAATGATGCTCTCCAAGCTAGGATCACCTGGATGCTTCTTAACAATAAATCTGACTCTATTTCTTTTCTCAAAAAAAGTTTCATTACTATGCTTAGAAATGGAAATTTGAACTATATCACCTATTCCATCTGGATGTCCATTAGGCATTCATACACTAAAATTATGAACAACTCTATATGGATGGCCACTTCTGATTCAACCATGATTTTCTGGCTGGAAAACTAGATGGGGGTTCCTTTAATTTACATGATGCCTCTAAATCCCTCTCCTGATAACTCCAACTCCACTATAAGGGATGTTTTAAATTCAAAAAACATAGACCTACCTGAAAACATCAGAAATTTCATTGACAACTATCCCTTTTCTAACTTTGAATATTTCCTTATTTGGGAACCTTCCTGTAATGGTGTCCTTGATTCCAAGAGTTTATATAAACACAATTTCATTGATACTGATTATAACTTTTGTTGGTTGAATTCCATTATCAAACCTTGTATTAAACCCTTGAGACTTACTCTTATTTGGTGTATTGCGCACAATACAGTCCCTACTGAAGTTTGTTTGAAATCCTTTGGGATACAACTTTTCTATAAATATCACATGTGCAACCCACATTGAAAATATTCTGATCATCTGTTACATTATTTTTCTATAGCTTTAGCTCTTTGGAACTATATTTTTGACATCTTTGGTTGCAGATAGTTACTACTTAACTCAATTATCTCCCAACTTCAATGATATATAGGATTCAAATATTCACAGAAATTAAGAATCTTTTTTGGGTTATGTTGCTGAGATCCTCCATGTGATCTAGTATAATAGGAAATAATATTCTTCATAATAAATGCTCATTCAAGATTAATGCAGGCCAGGCGTAGATTTTTATTACCATTCATGATGCTGTCTCAATTTAGAAAGTCTATTTTGACAACTCAGTGGGAGACTTTGAGATCCTGCATCGTCTTCATATTTTTGGTCTTTATCAACATCCTAGATGAACCTTTTAGGTATTCTGGAAAGCCCCACTTTAGGGATGGATCAAAGTGAATGTTGATGATGCCTCCAAAGGCAACCTAAGACTTACTGGATGTGATGCTATTTTTAAAGATCATCTTGTCCAATGTCTCAGATTCTTTTTTGGTGGATGTGGTATGACCTCATCTCTTGAAGAGGAAATGATGGGGGCCATTAATGCTATTGACACTTCTAAATGAAAATGTTGGAACAATATTTGGATTGATATTTATTCAACCACTATTTTCCAGGCTATTTGGAAGGGTGTGGTGCATCTTTCTTGGCCACTTACTTCCCGTTGGATGAATTGTCTCTCTTTGCTTTTGGATACCAACTACATTATTACACATGATTTTTGTTAAGAGAATATGGTTGTGGAAGGTCTAGCCAATAAGGGAGTCAACCTGGTCATTTCTTGGTAGGATTATTTTCCTGGTGATTTGATTCCTCTTTTTGAGAAAGATTGTAATAAGATTCTGTCATTCAGACTCATTGAATCTTTTTTTTTCTCTATTCAATAAATTGTTCCTCAGTCTTTGACTGAGGCTCCACCTTCCTAAAAAAACTCATGGAGTTTATAATAACAACAAAATAATCCTGAATTTTAGAAAATTATAGCATGAAAATGTGAAAGGGGGTGTCATACACCTAAATTAAATAGCCTCCCCTAAATAATGATTCATCACATTTACAACCCTGTGATGATTTTTTAAAATTTATTTCCCCATCTTACTCATTTAAAATCATCAATAATGAAATATAATTCATGATTTCATGGGAATAATAATTAAAAAATTTCAATAGATAAAGAATATAAAAAAATATATGTTGTGGGACATGTATTAATTCTACAAAAATAAGAAATTAGATTCGAATGAATATTAGGGAGTCTAAAAGAAATAATGAAATTAAATTCCCAATCTCCTTTCATCATAAAGTTTCTTCTTACTCTCCTTTTTGATGTATTTTATGCCTTTATCATTATGGGCCTAAAAAATAAAATAACCAAGTGAAAGAAAATGGTCGAAATATTAAGATAAAAAATATATAGAGGGGTTTCATTATATGCATCCTAAAAAGATTCCCAAATACATCCAAAATTTATAAAAGAAATTCAAAATAAATCATAAAAACTCAGGTTGTCTCGAGAAATATTATTTGTTTATTGTTATTTAGCATGACCTTAACCATTTAATCATTTGATAGGAGTGTGATTTAAATATACCCTTCCCATATTAATCCATGAATGATGTCAAATATCGTATAGGCTAACTCATCTCAAAATTTATTTTAGAATCAGCTTATTAGAACAATGTTGAGGGGAAAACCAGAATTTGGAACATCTTGATGAATAGAGAGATAGTTTACAGACTTTTGAAAATTTGGTTGTACTCTTACCTATATACCTATTTTGGAATTAATTCATAAAATTAATCATTTTTTATCAGTCTTTTCCTTATCAAATTTTATCTCATTTTCATGTCATGATCTATCATCATTTCCATCCAACTCCTTGATAAGTTCATTTAAGTCATTCTATATTTTAGTAAATATTACCACATCCTCATATTAAATTTATTATTTTGATCAATATAGGGTTATTTTCATTTCACCTTAGCTGTTGTAGAGGTTATTTCTTCTGAAATTTCATATTTAACATCGTAATTAGAAAATAAAGTTTCCTTGGTTTTGTCTTCCAATTAAGTTTTAGTCTAGGATGATTCCTGTAGTTTTTACAGATATTATTCCTATAAAGACATCTTCTTTGACTCCCCAGCCTTCTTTACCATGATATCAAAGATTTATAATCTTTATTTGAATGAATCTTAAATACATTAGAGGATTTTCAAATAAAAACATTGATATGATCATGAAACACTTTTTTATTGTTTTTTCTCCCACACATAACTTTGGATCTTTATTTTAAGTACATAAATATGTCATGATAGTTTTGATTATTGAATATCTATACATATGGGGGAATTCATATTGCAATTTTACTTTAATATAAAAAAATATAACGAATATAAAATAAAAAAGATCCTCTAAAATTTGAAAAAATAGGGAAGGAAAAATATTCTCCTAAATATCTAATTTTAGGTATCTCCCAGTCCCTAGAAATGGTGCAATAAAATTTACTAGGTTAACAATTGTTTTTAATTCCTATGGTCTAAAATTAGTTTTTAATTTCAAAACAAAAAACAAGATATCAATAAAACTAATAAAAAGTATTATACAATATGAAAGTCTCACGGATGAACCCATAATGAATAGGAATAACTATAAACATAATATACTGAACTTAATAACTAAATATTGAATTACATTATGCTAAAAAATGAGTTGATAAAAAAGACAAAGTTTGTTGATAAAGAAAAGAATGAACAAAGGGAACTAGTATCCATGGATGGATTTTCATAATAAGAGTCTATTGAACTATATATATTATATTATTTAAATTATTATTCATGAGACTCATTGGGGTATTTATCTCTTTATGGTTAAATTAAATTTAAAAAATCTAGGCATGCTGATACCTTTGGTTGGGGTAATATATAACTATCCTTGATGTATTACAAATCAATATTAGAAGTGAAAGATGGAGTTAAGTGGGATGTCACTTCCCCACTCCCCTATACAACTTTGGTTTCCATACCCTAACCACAAGCTCTCTATAAGAGAATAGGGGATACAATATTGAAATAATCTCAATGAAATACTAAATAATAGGGAAATCTAAAAATAAAAGAAGAATTAAAAACATGTATGTGTCCCATTCCAGCAATTTCTCCCAATGACCCAACAATATAAACTCATATTCATTATTTTTTCCATTATTTATAATTTAAAAAGATTAAAAGTGTGAATATACTAGTTACCTAGAAATGATATCATGAAATTAGAAGAAAAATTATGTGTATTTCTCTCAAAATTAATATAACAATACTACCAATACATTGTTAAAATCATAAGGAAACAAAATACTTAACTTTAAAACACCATGGTTGATGAAAAACCACCACTTCCACTCTTGTGTTAGAGGTAAGATATCGATCTGTCACTTAGTAAGTGAACCTTCACCAAGAGATTGTTTTATTGGGAACAATAACACCCCCTTTAATTTCAAGGCAAAATTATCTTCTATATATCTCTTCTCATTTATAAACTATATATCTTTAGCAATTAGAATTATCCTCTAAATTCTCATCAAGGAATAAAGACCACATATGAACCATTATATGTGTCCCATATATATGTCCTCATCTATACGTATGGGATATGTTTACCTAAATAAATATATTATCATAGATACATATCATACAACATATAAAATAACCTTAATAAACATCTAAAACCTGAAAAGGCATAGATATGAACGTATCTATACATCTATAGTGTATGAAAAATATCCATGAAAAAAATCTTCATCATGATTATTTTATCAAACCTGGATACATCATGTAGGATACAACCTAGTTGAAGGATCCTCCTATTATAACTCAATTATTTACTTTATCAGCATGTAAATCCAAATACACAACCATGATGAAAGAAAAAACATTTTTCATTTTGAGATTTCCTAGGATCCATGATATTTTCTCCTGTAATATACTAATAAAAATTTTATTCATCATCCATACATGTGGCTTTCACTTCACTATGCAGTAGCATTATCCTTTTGATTATTTTAGTGGTTGTTTCACTTAATCTCTAATTTAAACCAGGACATACACTATACTTGGTATGTAATTTCACTCTCATTTTTACCATTTAATGTTAAATATTGACCATGCCCTCATTTAGTATTTCAATAGTCATGGTCATTTCAATTTTTATGTTTATATAATGATTCATTGTTTTCATTTTTCGTAACAAATTCCATGGTGCAGCGAAAACACCTATGCCATAATAACATTCTTTGAATCATCCACTGTAATTAGAAATGATGAAACTACAAGCTTTTAGTGTGTTAATCTTTATAGTGGAAGTGTGGCTATCATTATCCCTTTGAAAAAATGGTAGATCTATAGCATAAGACCAAAGGTGATTTCACAAATATTTATTTTGAGGAAGTTTATGTGATATTAGTTTGAAATAAATGATTTTCTATATGTATGAATAGTGAATGATATTTATGTGTCCCACATATATTTAAAGAAGAGTAGTGCATTACTTAATAAGTTGGAACTCAAAAAGGCTTACTCAGAAATCCAATGTTGAATTTACTCATGTGATGACACCCTTGCCTATTTTTTCAATATACTTACCATGTTCCAACCCATGCTTAGAAATCATCTTTTACTCTATTAAAAGAGCACCATGGACCTGCCTATGTGTATGTTTTTTTTAAAATATGTATTCTTTATCTAGAAATAGTTAATTCCTCTTTTCAGCCTTTAATGGATATATATGTCTCTTTTTCATAAAAGTTCCTCTAAAATATAAAAATAATTTATTTCTAATGAAAAATTTTAATACTCATTACCCATAAATATTAGGTAATAATAATTAATTGGGTAAAAATACATAAATAATAAATAGGAAAAAAAATTTCAATAAAAAATTACATTAAAAAAATATAGTTGTCTAATATCTTCACACTTAATCTATTATTTTCCTTAAGAATATATCTCAACTAAAATAAAAAATAACGCCCACACAACCAATATTTTTAATTCAATGTAATGGAACTAGACAATTATCACTGATAATATAAATTTTCAAGAATCACGTAAGATGTGTCATTTTAAATCCTTACTCCACTAAGAAACCAAATCAATTATGTATTTTTCTATTTACCTGTATAATTTGATGAAATTTTCTCTAATTCAATTGTATAATATTAATTTATTATTACTAAGAATTATATATTTCAATCTAACTAAACTTTAAATATTTTCACTCTTCACTGAAGGAAAATTTAAATGGATTTTTTTGCTCATACCTTGAATACATGATCTTAACCATTAGTTTTATAGGAATCACAAATATCCATCCCATAAAGACAAAGATAAAAAGTAATCATGAAGGATTTAAATTATTTTTCAAATAACTCTGAGGTTTCAAGTAAATAGATAATGATATGAAAAAGAATCTCAATAAAGAGTTTTAAATATTAAGAACTCTTCATGATAATAATAAAATATCAGTTAAAGTTTTAGATAAGGGTGATTTTTGACCTATCTAACACACAACCCAGTTGTTTTTAAATTCATCATTTTTACCTTTTTTTCTTTATTTGTTATTTTTTCCAAGATGGGAAATAATGAAACATAATAAAAAAGTCATGAAACATTTTTAATATAAAATGGAAACACCCAAACTTTTTATCCTTAATAAAATACATTTAGTTCCACCATATACAATCTCTTCACCATATTTGAACCTTTTTATGTCATAAAAATGACATAGGGTTAGGGTAGGAAGGATTTCTTGGTCTGGTAACGTGGATCCGCCAATCATGTTCATTCATGGTTTCTATGATCTTATAGATGGTTTTTCTCAAGTATATAGGTCCAGATCAATAAAATGTACTCAATCAAATTAAATGTGACTTTGTACACCCATAGCTCTAAAAATATCTAAATGAATGTTCTACTAGGTTAACATGTCCCATAAATCACTTAAGAAATGGGTATTATAAATAATACGAATGAATTGGTTTATAACCCTCTTTACAATGAGAAACATAAAATTAGGGCAATCAGTAAAGGTTTTTCTAATAATAAAAATCAATCTACATGAATATTAAATATTTAATGACTTAAAATGTGAAAGTTAATTTAATCTAAATAAATTAAATACCCTCCCCCAAATCATGATTACTAAAATTAAAACCCCTATACTAATATCTAATATTTAATTCTACATAATAATCAATTAATCATATCAATAATAAAATTTAATATATGGTCTCATGATATTCCAAAGTATATTTTATTATCAAAGATAAAAAATATAGAAAAAATATAAAGAATGGGGAATGTATTTTTTTTTATAAACTCAAAAACTAATTAAAAATGACTAAGGGGAGTCCAAAAGAAATAATGAAATTAAACACCTACTCCCCTTTTATCATGATGATGATTATTATACTATTTTTTATACCTTTTTATCTTTTATAATTATATACCTACAAAATAAAAATAAACATGTCAAAAAACAATGTCCTTGTAATAAGATTAAAAATATAATCCCAGGTACAATCTCTATATTCTAAACATATGCATTTTTATTTTTTTATTACATTAATATCAAGAATATAGAGTGTTGTTACAACCTATACATCCTATACATATTCATAGAAAAAATTCTAATTGTCAAATGATTAATTTTAAATAAGGTATAAAAACTCAGGTTGCCTCCAGAAAGAAATTTTTTTAAGGTCATTTAGCTTGAACTTACCATTTTAATTACATAATAAAAGTGTGATAACAAGTTATCAATATAAAATTAATTCATGTATGATGATGAATCTCATATAGGGTTACTCTTCTCTTATTTTCCTTTATACCTACCTTCTTAGAACTATGTTGATAGGAAAACTATAACCTGGAATGTCTTGAAGATTGTGGAGATAGTTTATAATCTCTCTAAATTTGGTAGTGTTTCTAATTTTCTTTCTATTTTAGAAACCATTGGTCAAATTAATAAATGTTTTGATCATAATTTCCCATATATTTGTTTAGAAATTTTTCTTATCATGTGTTATTATTATTTTTAGAAAACTCCTTAATAATATCCATCATATCGGTGCGATTTTCAGAAATCATTACAATTTCCTTATCATATGTTTCTTCTTATTATTATTCATAAGTAGAAGGTTACTATTATTTTCACATCCCATAATTAGTTATATATGTTCCTCCAAAAATTTCTTATTTATATTAATAATAATCAATTAATGTTACCTTGGTTTCAACTTCACTCTCAAATGTCACCTTAAGTTTTACTTCTGATTCCGCTTCCTCCTCATATATCCTGCTTAAATTATCATCTTCCTTTTACATTACCTCCTAGAGTTTAATAAATATTTTAGTATTATTCCATTATTTATATTAGATTCTCATATAGATAAAGGTGTGGTCATGGAACTCATATTTGATGTAGTTTCTACCATCCATGGATTTGGATCTTCATGTTTAGTCCCTTAATCTATTGTGAAATATTTTAAAGTTGAATCTTCATGATCATGTTTTCTTTAATATTTCATTTTATCTAAAATAATAATCTGAAAATCCTAAAACATGTAAAAAATAAAAAATAAAAACAAGTATAAAATAAGAAAATAGAAAATGTAGAGGTAAAAGTCATGTCCTAACTATAAAATTTAATTTATTTCATAGTACTTGGAAACAAAAAAAATGATGTACCACGAATGTTATATTACATTATTAGGTCTCAAATTAGTTTATAATTTTAAAACACAAAAGTAAAAAATCAAAAACATTATAAAAAATTATTATTGTATATAAAAGTACTAAGGTTTAACCCATGAGGAATATTAACAATTATTAACTCAATAGATAAGACTTTTTCACTAAATTTTAAACTCAACTAGACTATAGAAGTGAATTGTAATGTAAACACATTAAATGAAAAAGGAAAGGGTGAATAGTGGGAATTTTGCATTTGGGGAAGGGTTTTTTATAATAAATATATATTCAACTAATCTTCTGAGATAATTAAAATTATTTACCCTGAGACTCCTTGGGGTATTATTATCTGTTTAGTTGGATTAAAATAAAACTATCATGGACCCCTAATCCCTTTGTTTGAGTTGATATATAACCAATAGAGATACAATAAAATCAATCTCAGAATCAAATTATAGATTCAAGTTGGATATTTTATACCAACTCCCATATACTACATTGGGGGTTTCACACTTACCACCATCAATATCTCTATGGGACAAGTGGATATGATATTAAAATAATATTAATGAAATAATAAACAATATGAAAGTCTTGCAAGAAATGAATAATTAAAAAACATATACACATACCATTCTAATAGTTCCACCCTATCTTATGAAAATAGATAATAATGGTCGATAGTTTCATAATTATTGATTAGATTGTAATCATGGAATAGGGAATATAAAATCCAACTAAAACAAATATTTCATGAACCAGGAGGAAAACCTACATGTATTTCTCTTACAAACAATATAAAAATTATACCATTACAAAATAAAAATTTGATCGGAAATGAAAACATAACTATGATACACCATGGTTTATGAAAACCCTATACTTCCAATATTACATAGAAGGTTGGATATTGATCTTCAAATTAGCTGATGAACCTCCCCTGAGAGAAATTTATATTGTAAACAACATCCATTTCTCTTATCTATTGACCAAATTCTATTCCATATAACTATTTGAATATCTTGTATATTAACTCTAAATATTTTTAATTATAATTAGCCACTAAATTCACATCAGGGAATGATGCCCATATCTGATTCTTCATATATCAACCGTAGATATAACTTCATTTATCATATAGGGAGATGTTTAGATGGATAATTATATCTATATAAACACATATATTGCAACATTGATAGTAACCTTTCCCATATTAGAAACCAAGTTATGTAATAATATTTAAGTATTAGTATATACATAGAAAATGAAAAAAAATTACTAGCATATCCTTCAACATATTTCTCACACAAAACTATGGTTTAACATGTAAAGTGTAGACATGAATCAAAGAACCTTCTTCCAGTTTTACCTTCTTAAATTATTTAACTTGTATTGCCACATACACCACCCCAATTAAATACATAAGTATTTTTAATTTTTACTTTACCTATGAGCTATGAAATTTAATCCTATTATGTACTCCTCATGGATTTATTCATTATCCACACACGTTTATCACACTTAACTAAAACTTAGAATCATACTTTTAGAGCATTTCAACGGCCACTTATCCTCATCACCAAACACATGAATGTAGGAAGATCAACCATAACATCTTCCATTATTGATATCATTATTCATTTAAAATTTTTTCATTTTAATTTTTCAGTTGAATACGCTCCCTCAGAGAATTTTAGTGGTCATGGTGGTAGTAATTTTCCTCTTCAAGAAATGCTTCATCATTTCCATTTATCATACCAGTTTCAAAAATGTAGGGAAAACACATACCTAAAACATAAACTTTGACTAATCCTCCATGTTTAGATATAAGGAGACTACAAGATTGTGGTGTGTCCATATTCACAATGGACTTTTGAACATTGATCTTCCATCAACATCAATGGTTGATCTATGATGTAGGACTGATGAGGATAATATATAAATTATTTTTGATGAAGATGAAATCTTCTCAGTGTAAAATAATGGAATTTAAGTATATAAAATTCCAAGGATTTATGTGTCCCACATTGATATGGTAAAGGGAATTGAATTTCTTAATAAAATCGAGCATGGAATGATATAATTAGAAATACACTGTGGAAACAAAACGTTCCATGAATCCCTTAGAAATTTCTTACCTAAAATTTACCAATTCATAAAAGCACCAAGCACTCATATTATCCTCTCTAAAACAAGCACTATGATTCATCTTGTGTTTGAGTTATGATTTATTTTTTATTCCTTAATTGACTAATGTTAGGTCTCATTTTAAACCCTTTAATTAACACACATATCCTCTTTTTTTAAAAAACTATTCAAAATTATAAAATATTTTATTTTTTCCAAAATTAATTTTAAATACTCAAAGCTAATAAATATAACATCAGAATGAAATTTTTTATTAAAATAATTAAATAATAAAAAATAAATTAATTTAAAAAAATAATTTATACATAAAATAGAGATATCAATGGTCCAAATGTCTACGTGAATATTTTGATCACATAACTGAAATAATAAATTAATATAATAATTTACATTTTTATTTAATCATTACATATATGATGGTCAAACCCTTAGGTCACCTGATGTGAATGAATGATATACCACCTATAAGGTTGAACATGTGTTAGAGATGCATGAACTATGTCATGGTTCTTGTGGGAAACTCCATTTAGTGTGGATTATTTACTTAAAACACACATGTGTGGGAAAGAAATATTAAATTATAATTAATATATTATTATCAAGACCACACCAATCCTACAATTCCATGCCCGCACACCCCAAACATAAACACCGCAACTCATAATTAAATAATAAAATAGATATTTTTTATACAGTCTTTATCTTGGTTAAATTTAGTAATTAACATCAAGAGAGGTCATAAGATGCTAAAACTTGAAATTGAGCTATGTGACAATAAATAAAAATCTGGGTCACTACACTGAAGGTTTGAGTAATAGTATCTAGTGTGCTGAGAATAAGGCTATATCATGAAAAACACTCAATTATATATTTCTAATTGACCATTATTTGGTGATAGTCACCATAGTGAAATGATCCACAACTACTTTTAATTTATTAAAAAAACTCTTAAATCATGAATTACCAAATTTGAAAATAGAATAATCCATGAAACATTTTTCTTCCCAGCCAAATATCATGAATGGATCATTTTTTCCATCAATATAGAAAAGATCCTAAATAATTTTATTCTACAAACTATGAGAACACACACTAAACCATGGTGTAATTTAGTTCTTTTTTTCATCATCAATAAAAGCGGATTAAAAGCAATGCGAAACCTCAATTTAATGAGAACTCCCTAGGGAGAATAGGGATTTTTAAAAAATTCTCAATAATCAACTACCTATAAAATGATAATTTATTGGTCTACACACCCATTTTTCTAATGAATCACAAAACCAAAGTTTTGTTTTAAAATAACCATACTATAATTTTTTCAACTTAACTCCATGAAACTATAAATAATAAAATTCACCTATAAACCTTTTCTAGACACATCAAAATTACTAAATGATCTTCTACTTATCTGGACCAATCCAATTCAAAAAAATTTAAAAATAATTCATGAGTTTAAAAATGTTTATAAAAATAAAATACAACACCAAATATATAAATCATATCCACTTAACTTCACCATTAACCAATAATCTACCCTTTGTAAAAAAATATCTTGGGTCACCTTCACACTCAAATATCTTACTGAACACAAAAAAATAACTCCCTTAGGATTTTATTATCAACCACAAAACATAAATCACTCTCAAACACATAAATGAATTGTCATCTAACTATTCTAATCCCATATGTGATAAATAAATATAATAAACAAGAACAATGATCATTAATTTCAAATATGTCTATAATAGAAAGTAGCATCCACTTTTAAAAAACCACTTTCACTTATCCTCTATGATTATATAATTGAAAATATTCTAATAAGTGTTACATAAAATATTCTTTCATAAATAATCATAAAATTTGTTAAAATATATCACACAACAACTAATACACACAAAAATAAATAATTTGTGTCTGCTAAAATGATTAGTATCATATTTTTAAAAACAACACTAAATATAATCTATCCCTTATAAAAAAGATATTCATTGATTTTTTTTTATTATCTACCCATTTTTAACAAATCAAAATACATGAAGTGAAGGGATGGGATCTCATTTCTTATCCTTGACAACAATGAAGTTAAACTCCAACATTCATCCCCAAACTTTAGAATAAATCCTTTAATTGTAGTTTAGTAAATTAATTAAAAACTTTCTTCTTGTTATGGACAAAATAAAACAAAATAAAAAATTACTTAAACAGTTAATTTATGTGTTAGTGCTATATATTTAAATGATCTTATCAATAATATTTAATAATATTTCTTAAAATATTGATAACACATGTTTTATGACAACCCACTAATATTATAAAATTCATTTCCACTTTCCAATATTCCAGTTGTGTCTCCATACACATCAGTTTAGATATTTATTAGTTAAAAAACATATTATTCTTCCATTATAATCTAGGAAATATAATTCTACTTTTTTTTGTGATTCATGTAACACACCATTCTAATAAGGAATTACTCCATCATACATGGATTTTCAACCATCAACACTTACATCCAAATTTTAATCTGAAAATCCAAAATGATTGAGCATTCTATGATTGTTATATTTATAACCAATTTCTCTTGTAGTATTTATACACCATATAATCTTCATCATTACTATAAAAATTTAATTCCTTAGGAAAATTTTTATACCTTATATATAATGTACAAAAAATTATGCACTTGTTATTGATTATTTTAAATAAAATAAAATTCTAACAAGTTTTCTAAAATAATTTTAATCAAAATAAATTTCATCTTCATTAAAAAATTTATAGGCCCCTCTAAAATTTGGATAAAAATAAGATTTGTGTCCTCTATAAAAAAAGTATTCAAAATTTCTTAGGAATACCCCACCTGAGAAATAGAAATGTTATCATCTTCTTAAAAAAGTAGAGACATGAGAGGTACTTCATCTCCTAGGACAATAACATTTTTAAAAAAGTATTCGTTTGAATGAAGAACTAATTAAAACACTTTATTTATTAACAAAAAATAATATTGTTATAATATTAAATAACAATAATATATGTAGAGACCCGAAGCTTAACGTACATGGAAATTACATTACATTTGCAGAATACTTAGTACATAACAAAAAACACACACACAAGGATCGTAATAGTTTAGTGTCTTTGGAAACTTGGAATATAATCTTCTAATCGTGGTGAAAGATCTTCAAAATCTCCAATAAAGATCTTCCTTTTTTTATACCTAAAACATTTCTTTATATCCTGGGGAAAAGAAAACATAAAAGGGTGAGCTCAAATGCTCAGTAAGGGTAAACAAAAGAAATATCAATCACATCATATACATAAGCACATAACTTTTGGAAATCTTAACCTGCAAAAGAGATCATAATTTCATAACATGGGGTAAATCATGGCAGTGAAATGTAATCACAATAATTATGAATTAAAACATGAAACTTTGTGGCATTCACACATAATCATAGAGAATCATTTCTTGTTAGTCAAGACTCATTGCCAAGACTATCTTAGTGGACAAAGTCCCTTTCTGAATCGAGTGACCCTCGTTTCAGTCCTGTTTCACTGAACCGGTATAACCTACCATTCCAGCCATGTCTATCTCATGAGATATAAAATTTTTACACAACGCATTGGAGGGAGATATAGGTCCCACCCATCTCATAATGATACCATTCTTATGTGTGCCACAAAATCATAAATCATACATCATTGCATAACCCATGTAATAAAAATGGGACTCTTAAACAACATGACATCATAAAACAATTCATATAAGATAAAGGAATTCATAAAAATATTTCCATCACAACATAATAAAATCCATGTAATAATAGGGATAGAAAAAAAACCCTTTATTATCTTAGATGGAAAATAATTTTGATAAAACACTTGAACTTCATTCTTGAGGAAAATATCCTTTCTACTTCAAAAACACTTTTCCTTTCTTAACATGTCATACAATTTTAAACTTAAAGAAGTTGATTAAAAATAAACATGAAAACTTGTAAAGGAAGCTTCTTGGAAATAATGTTTTAAAAATCCATTCATGCCATATAAGTTAAAAAAAACATTCTTCTCGTACTTTTGTCGGAAAAGTCAAAAAAGTACCTCGTACGAAAAACGACAAAAGATTCCTTTCATATCCTTTACTAAAAATTTACCGAAGGGTAAAATGGGATATAATCTATTTTAGGTGGATGGAAATAATATTACATATTGAGGAAACATGGATATGGATGATAAAATACACCCCAGTAAATTCCAAAGTATAAACAATCTCGGATAAAGATGAGATTGTGATATTTCCCTTACCTTAGGTCCGATTTGCTTCGTATGTGTCCGAACCTCCTGTATAATGATTTAAATAATGTCATTGACTTATTAAAGAATCATATTCATTGT
Source organism: Viscum album (assembly GCA_963277665.1). Taxonomy (NCBI): domain Eukaryota; kingdom Viridiplantae; phylum Streptophyta; class Magnoliopsida; order Santalales; family Viscaceae; genus Viscum; species Viscum album. The sequence continues at coordinate 550,093,982 of OY728144.1, read as the reverse complement.
TATGATATCATATATGGTTCACTTATGACATTATATTACCGGTTCTTTTGTAAATTCCATGTTAAAGAGCGTTTTGGGTAAAATTATTTCATTTGTCGTCCGTGTTTTGACTTGTAATTATTCATATGATTACTTAGATCATGATTACTTAATTACATAACATAAAACATAATTTATATATATATATATATATTCAGGATATACATATATATAATAAATCATTAAATGGAAAGAAATACAACGTTCATGGAGACGGTAGTCCGTACGTACGCATGAACGCTGTTTTCGTTTCCTTATTGAATTGAATGGAATTAAGTACATGAAATACATATAAATATATAAATAAATCCAGTATCATTATTATGTCATATATTTCATTAGTACATATTATATATACTTTATAATCATTCTTAAATGGTTAACATGGAGAATGAATCTCATCGCATCGTGGAGACGGTAGTCCGTACGTACGCACGAGCGATGATATCATTTTCATAAATATTGAATTGAATTGGAGTGGATTATAAAATATATCAGAATCAATATGATGTTGTAATAACTATGTATAGTTATTCTTTACACCATTAAACCCATCCATGTAAGGTGGTGGTGGAAAATAGATTACACCACGGCGTGGAGACGGTATTCCGTACGTACGCACGCGCGGTGATTTCTTTTTCCGTAGGATGGATAGATGGTGAAATAGGGTTGATTCATACTTATAATAACATATCAGTATATGACTGATACTGATGTTATTACTTCATAGTGAAACAACCTAAGAAGAAGAAGTGGAAGAAGAAATAAAGATGAAAGAATTGGTAACGGTAATTACCTCTTCTTTGAAGCGCCTCTTTGAGACCTCCTCTTAGGGCACTAAAATTGGTCTTTGAGGAAGACCAGAACCTCTAGGATGTTTCTAGGGAAGTGTAGAAGAGATTTTGGCAGGGGTTGGCCGAGCTTGAGTGCTCAAATTGGTGTGAGGAGGAGGGGGAGGAGGTGTCCTTTTATAAGGGAGGAGAGGGGCACCTTTGGAATACCTCAAAATATTATTTTATATTAATGTCAAAATCGGTTTATAATGGTTCCAAAGGGTCTTATTTCGAAGATAAAGTGGGGATGGGTCGAAATCCTATCAAACAATAGGATTTAGACAAGTTTAGGGTATTATTTTAACCTTATCAATTAGATTTAACTCTAAGTTAAATAATTTAACTTTTACCGTGTCTTTTTGTTTTCTTACACTATATGGTTAATACATTTACTATAACATGCCAAAAGAACCCCAAATTGTTTATTATTAATATATATATCCTTATCTAAGTCATTTGGCAGAACCTTATATTTTTAGGAATAAAATAAGAATTAATAATATAATATTTGATTTAAAAACTATTTTGTGTCAATTTTGACACTATTTGATATATGATTTTTGTGAAAGTCATAACAGAATTATATGTTCAAACCAAGTTCATTAAATCCACACTAATATATCATAGTAACCTATAAAATTAGTGGAATTCATAAAAAGTCTCAAATTACATTCATTTGATCATTTATAACATCAATTATGTTAATATTTCCTCAAAAGGGTAATTACTGCATCATCGTTGTGTCATAAATAAATTAATTTATTTAAAGTATAAAAATTATAAATAAAATATAATTATGTAGGAAATCTTTTTATATTTCTAATGAATATTTATAGTCGAATTTATCTTATGTATAACCCCATATTAAAAATGTTTTAGTTATTAAACTTTGATTTTAACTATTTTAACTATTCATTAAATAAAATAATATTAAATGTCATAATCTAATCCAAGTGGACCTAAATGGTCATATTATATTCATAAGGTTGTTTTTGGTCGAATTACACTTATCCAATAGAATTAGGACATGTGTTAGGGTAATAGTAATATCATATTTACCCTTAGTTACCCTATTTACTATTAACTGTCGTAAAAAAAGTAAAAAGTTACTATTCACCAAAAATTATTTTCATCTCATTGAACCACATTTTAGTCCTTGATAGTAACCGTGTCTGTCGGATTTTTGAAATTCCATTCACAGAAGCGGTAAAATTAAGTTTTATGCAAAATTCAGTTTTTAGCCTACCACTTAGTGGTTTCACTATTCATCAAAAATTGAAAGTTTTCAGAAAAATGCCAAAATTTCATCCTAAGCTATATTTCATATTCCGAATTCAAAAATGAAGTCTATTTTACCAAATTCATAACATAGAAATTGCATTAATTAATTTTATAATTAAATCCTGCTGTTAAAACAAATAGCGTGTTTTTAAGAAACAATATCTATCAAAAGATTGACACTTGATTATGTCTGGTTTAAATGTGAAATTACATCCAATGACCAAAATTGTATTAAATTGTAAAAAAATATTCTAAATATACTTTAAAACCACTCAAATTAATTATTTATCACTATTAATTATTTTGATTAAAAAAAGTTGTTTTTAATTATAATTTAGTAATTTTCACTATTCATCAGAATATGAAAGTTATCCGAAAAGTACCAAAATTTCACCTTAGGATAAATTCGATACTCCGAATCCAAAAATGAATTCCATTTTGAGAGCTAAAATTTATAAAATTTAAAAAGTGGTTATTACTATTCATAACGGCTAGTTTTAATAATATTTTAATAGCATATCGTTGTTTCCTGAAACTCAGTATTGCGTACTACACACGCTATCGAGGAAGGTTGCGATTGCGTGTAATGAAAGGCAAGTCAAGGATGCGTGTTGTGAAAGCTCCTTTTGGTGTAGCGTACAACACAAGACATTAATAAAATTAAAAAGATTATTTCTCATAAAATCTCGGGCTGTTACATTCTACCCCCCTTAAAATGAATTTCTCCCTCAAAATTCGTCGGGGTTATAAATGCTTTACTATTCGAAAGTTTCTTTAATAGAAACCCACATCGTAAAAAGGAATATCAAAACAAATCTTTAAAAACAAAAGTATGAAACGTAACGGTTACCCAAATAAACTAATCACTGGGTTTCCACATAGGTGAAAATATGGATATGGAAGAGAAATCTAACCATCATGTTCTGATGGAGAGTGGTAGAGAACATGGATATGGAAAATCCAACAGTCACAAATCCATAAATTTGTGACGATATAAGGTACCATCCGATTAATCAGATATAAGATCACTAGGACAACATTTTTTTGGTTTTCAAGATCGTTTCCCTAAAGTTGAAGAATTTGAATTAGAATAAATACTTACTTTATTTTGGTACAGTCGCACTATTGTTTGTGCCTTGAACAATTTCCACTTCATCTCTTAAATAAATGAAGTTGAATTTGTTATTCGGGAAGTGTTAGCAGATCATGTGATAGAATGACGGGTCATTCCATCTGTCTCAAACAAAAGGTTAGCAAAAATTATATACATAAGTCGATCTATAGTGAGATTAATCATATATGGTTCCTAAAATGGACTTATACTTCATATATCATACTGCTTAATATAATAAAACTAGTTTCTACTAAACAGGGACTTCCTATAGGCCAGTGGTAGGCGATAAAGGCCAGTCGCACTTTGGTTGTGGGTTCGATTCCCACAGCCTTGTCCGAAGCGATGGGCTGTCGCCCGTCCTGCATGTTGTCCTTTTTCTAAAACTACATTACTATAACATCCCATCAATAATATCGAAAATCTTCTATCCTTAAACTAACTTATGTCCAACATAATCCATTCTAATCTTTAGGCTTATCCATAATACTACAGTCCACCCTCATAATATAGTGAAAACGATTACCAGAGATTTAATACTGTCGTTAATACCCATATATCATAAGATATGTCTTGTTGGTCACATTCCAAACATTCAAAGGCCTTAATCATGTATTCTCTTGAATACCCATTGAACCTTAGTGAAAACATGAATGCAGTTAAAAGTTAACTCTTTCCACATACCAAAATCCAAATATTCTATATACTCAAACCATGATATAACCTTCTCCTTACATCAGTCATGATCTCATGAATACAATCAAACACCTCATTATCTTATTATTCCTTCATTATGCGCATATCATATAAATTCTAAAAATATCTGAAGAACCTTTCATGGATAGTGGTACCATTAATCATACACTTTCATAACTCAAGGAAAGACAACAGTGTAACAATCCTTAGATGTCTCTTTATTCCATAGTACCATGATATTTCTTATACAACATTACACATGATAAACATGTAATCATTCCACTACATTCTTAAACCATTGACCGAGCATCAACAATTCTTTCATCTCACATATCATTTGTAGTCTCTTCATCATCATCAACATAAATACTTCCCATACGACCATACTGATTATCTTCATGAGACTTTCCCTTAGGGCATTGGTTTGCATAATGCCCGTACATTCCACATTTAAAACATTTAACCATTGTTGATGTCGTAGAAATACCATTATCCTCATCCATGGTGTTAACTGAACTTTTTCCTTTGCACTTACTTTCTTTGTGTCCTTCTTTTCCACACCCAAAGCATCTTCTAGTTCCTTTGAAACATTATCCTTTATGCCTCTTCCCACATGATTTACATAGGGGAAATTGAACTTTCTTTCCTCTATGATCATCATGAAACTCCATCTTTCTATTATTAGCCGAGTCAGGAAACTTACCAAATTTTACTTTATTGATCATATTATGAGATTGCTGATTCGGCATAATAATGATGTTTGGACTTCCAAATCCCATTTCATTATGAAGAATATCATTCCATTGTCCATCATATCCTCCATTATCGTGAAACATCTTGTTTCCAGCCATTTTCTAAAACCCAAAAAGAATAGTGTGAGAGGCAGAAATCATGCTAGGGGAAAACAACATAATAAAGGGGGAGTACCTTCAATATCTAACATCTTAGGTTTAATTCTATGATCGTTAGCGTAATTCTAGTACTATAACCTATACATATACTTAACCATAGGGACATCCCTTGACATACCTTAGAAATATCTCTAGGGATCTCACTAACGTTTTCGCATCCTAGTTTCCAAAGGTTGACTAAACCTCCCTCTGATACCAACTGTAGAGACCCGAAGCTTAACGTACATGGACATTACATTACATTTGCGGAATACTTAGTACATAACAAAACACACACACACAAGGATCGTAATAGTTTAGTGTCTTTGGAAACTCAGAATATAATCTTCTAATCATGGTGAAAGATCTTCAAAATCTCCCATAAAGATCTTCCTTTTTTTAATACCTAAAACCTTTCTTTATATCCTGGGGAAAAGAAAACATAAAAGGGTGAGCTCAAATGCTCAGTAAGGGTAAACAAAAGAAATATCAATCACATCATATACATAAGCACATAACTTTTGGAAATCTTAACCTGCAAAAGAGATCATAATTTTATAACATGGGGTAAATCATGGCAGTGAAATGTAATCACAATAATCATGACTTAAAACATGAAACTTTGTGGCATTCACACATAAACATAGAGAATCATTTCTTGTTAGTCAAGACTCATTGCCAAGACTATCTTAGTGGACAAAGTCCCTTTCTGAATCGAGTAACCCTCATTTCAGTCATGTTTCACTGAACCGGTATAACCTACCATTCCATCCATGTCTATCTCATGAGATATAAAATCTTTAACCAATGCATTGGAGGGATATATAGGTCCCACCCATCTCATAATGATACCATTCTTATGTGTGCCACAAAATCATAAATCATACATCATTGCATAACCCATGTAATAAAAATGGGACTCTTAAACAACATGACATCATAAAACAATTCATATAAGATAAAGGAATTCATAAAGATATTTCCATCACAACATAATCAAATACATGTAATAATAGGGATAGAAACAGAACCCTTTATTATCATAGATGGAAAATAATTTTGATAAAACACTTGAACTTCATTCTTGAGGAAAATATCCTTTCTACTTCAAAAACACTTTTCCTTTCTTAACATGTCATACAATTTTAAACTTAAAGAAGTTGATTAAAAATAAACATGAAAACTTGTAAAGGAAGCTTCTTGGAAATAATGTTTTAAAAATCCATTCATACCGTATAAGTTAAAAAAAACATTCTTCTCGTACTTTTGTCGGAAAAGTAAAAAAAGTACCTCGTACGAAAAACGACAAAAGATTCCTTTCATATCCTTTACTAAAAATTTACCGAAGGGTAAAATGGGATATAATCTATTTTAGGTGGATGGAAATAATATTACATATTTAGGAAACATGGATATGGATGATAAAATACACCCCAGTAAATTCCAAAGTATAAACAATCTCAGATAAAGATGAGATTGTGATATTTCCCTTACCTTAGGTCCGATTTGCTTCGTATGTGTCCGAACCTCCTGTATAATGATTTAAATAATGTCATTGAATTATTAAAGAATCATATTCATTGTTATGATATCATATATGGTTCACTTATGACATTATATTACCCGTTCTTTTGTAAATTCCATGTTAAAGAGCGTTTTGGGTAAAATTGTTTCATTTGTCATCCGTGTTTTGACTTGTAATTATTCATATGATTACTTAGATCATGATTACTTAATTCCAGAACATAAAACATGATTTATATATATATATATATATTCAGGATATACATATATACAATAAATCATTAAATGGAAAGAAATACACCGTTCATGGAGACGGTAGTCCGTACGTACGCATGAACGCTGTTTTCGTTTCCTTATTGAATTGAATGGAATTAAGTACATGACATACATATAAATATATAAATAAATCTAGTATCATTATTATGTCATATATTTCATTAGTACATATTATATATACTTTATAATCATTCTTAAATGGTTAACATGGAGAATGAATCTCATCGCATCGTGGAGACGGTAGTCCGTATGTACGCACGAGCGATGATATCATTTCCATAAATATTGAATTGAATTGGAGTGGATTATACAATATATCAGAATCAATATGATGTTTTAATAACTATGTATAGTTATTCTTTACACCATTATACCCATCCATGTAAGGTGGTGGTGGAAAATAGATTACACCACGGCATGGAGACGGTATTCCGTACGTACGCACGTGCGGTGATTTCTTTTTCCGTAGGATGGATAGATGGTGAAATAGGGTTGATTAATAATTATAATAACATATCCATATATGAGTGATACTGATTTTATTACTTCATAATGAAACAACCTAAGAAGAAGAAGTGGAAGAAGAAATAAATATGAAAGAATTGGTAACGGTAATTACCTCTTCTTTGAAGCGCCTCTTTGAGACCTCCTCTTAGGGCACTAAAATTGGTCTTTGATGAAGACCAGAACCTCTAGGATGTTTCTAGGGAAGTGGAGAAGAGATTTGGGCAGGGGTTGGCCGAGCTTGAGTGCTCAAATTGGTGTGAGGAGGAGGGGGAGGAGGTGTCCTTTTATAAGGGAGGAGAGGGGCACCTTAGGAATACCTCAAAATATTATTTTATATTAATGTCAAAATCGGTTTATAATGGTTCCAAAGGGTCTTATTTCGAAGCTAAAGTGGGGATGGGTCGAAATACTATCAACCAATAGGATTTAGACAAGTTTAGGGTATTATTTTAACCTTATCAATTAGATTTAACTCTAAGTTAAATAATTTAACTTTTACCGTGTCTTTTTGTTTTCTTACACTATATGGTTAATACATTTACTATAACATGCCAAACGAACCCCAAATTGTTTATTATTAATATATATATCCTTATCTAAGCCATTTGGGAGAACCGTAGATTTTTAGGAATAAAATAACAATTAATAATATAATATTTGATTTAAAAACTATTTTGTGTCAATTTTGACACTATTTGATATATGATTTTTGTGAAAGTCATAACAGAATTATATGTTCGAACCAAGTTGATTAAATCAACACTAATATATCATAGTAACCTATAAAATTAGTGGAATTCATAAAAAGTCTCAAATTACATTCATTTGAGCATTTATAACATCAATTATGTTAATATTTCCTTAAAAGGGTAATTACTGCATCATCGTTGTGTCATATATAAATTAATTTATTTAAAGTATAAAAATTATAAATAAAATATAATTATGTAGGAAATCTTGTTAGATTTATAATGAATATTTATAGTCGAATTTATCTTATGTATAACCCCATATTAAAAATGTTTTAGTTATTAAACTTTGATTTTAACTATTTTAACTATTCATTAAATAAAATAATATTAAATGTCATAATCTAATCCAAGTGGACCTAAATGGTCATATTATATTCATAAGGTTGTTTTTGGTCGAATTACACTTATCCAATAGAATTAGGACATGTGTTAGGGTAATAGTAATATCATATTTACCCTTAGTTACCCTATTTACTATTAACCGTGTTAAAAAAAGTAAAAAGTTACTATTCACCAAAAATTATTTTCATCTCATTGAACCACATTTTAGTCCTTGATAGTAACCATGTCTGTCGGATTTTCGAAATTCCATTCACAGAAGCGGTAAAATTAAGTTTTATGCAAAATTCAGTTTTTAACCTACCACTTAGTGGTTTCACTATTCATCAAAAATTGAAAGTTTTCAGAAAAATGCCAAAATTTCATCCTAATCTATATTTCATATTCAGAATTCAAAAATGAAGTCTATTTTACCAAATTCATAACATAGAAATTGCATTAATTAATTTTATAATTAAATCCCACTATTAAAACAAATAGCGTGTTTTTAAGAAACAATATCTATCAAAAGATTGACACTTGATTATGTCTGGTTTAAATATGAAATTACATCCAATGACCAACATTGTATTAAATTGTAAAAATATATTTTAAATATACTTTAAAACCACTCAAATTAATGATTTATCACTATTAATTATTTAGATTAAAAAAGTTGTTTTTAATTATAATTTAGTAATTTTCACTATTCATCAGAATATGAAAGTTATCCGAAAAGTACCAAAATTTCACCTTAGGCTAAATTCGATACTCCGAATCCAAAAATGAATTCCATTTTGAGAGCTAAAATTTCTAAAATTTTAAAAGTGGTTATTACTATTCATAACGACTAGTTTTAAGAATATTTTAATAGCATATCGTTGTTTCGTGAAACTCAATATTGCGTACTACACACGCTATCGAGGAAGGTTGCGATTGCGTGTAATGCAAGGCAAGTCAAGGATGCGTGTTGTGAAAGCTCCTTTTGGTGTAGCGTACAACACAAGACATTAATAAAATTAAAAAGATTATTTTTCATAAAATCTCGGGCTGTTACAATATATACCTATTTAATTTTTTTATATTGAGGTTTTTTCCACTCTTCCTCTTCTAAAATTCAGCACCTTCAAACCTGATTCAAGATTCAAATAATATTCCCATAGAGACTATTTTAACCCATATAAAGCCTTATTATACCTCAAATATCTTATTATATCACATATAAGACTAAATAATTTGGGTTTTTCAATATAAACATCCTATTAAAGTTCAGTTTTTATGAAGGATGACTTAAAATCCATTTAGAAAATGTTGTATAAGATTTGAGTAGTCGTATAAATAAAAATCCATATGGTGTCAAGACTTGAATTTGGAAAAAATGTAATTTTAATGTAATTACCTATTACTATATAATAAAATTTTCAAATGATAATTTATTTATTCCACATAACTTCATTTTTCATTCGACATGCAATGAAACCCATGCTTTTTTCTAATGAAATTTTTGTTAATAGATTAAGGGTTTTCCCAAAGAGGGAGGATGAACGAATGGTTATAATGGATTAATTGATATTTTTATTGACTTTTAATAAATTAGGAAATTTAATATAACTATACAGTATAAAATACAATATTAAGACAAGTATTTAAATTGTAGTTCAGATCAAAGTAATCTTATATCTACTATGCACACTCTCTATGTGAGAGTATGAAATCCCCTAAATAGTGACTTGAATTTTTGAAAACTAAAAACATTTTACAATTTATTTTTCAAAAATGGAGACACAACCCTTATCTTTAATTTTCTAAACCATGGGAATGATCCATGAAAATTCATTTAGTAGTGGTGGAAATAACCAACAATGCATTTTCTCGAACCATGGAACAACTGAATCCCTTAACTTTTTCTAGACCAAGGAAGAACATAGATGTACCTTTTGTAATGGGTATTATAATAAAAGAGTAAGCTCATTATTTTTAATGAAAAAGAATAAACCAAAAATTAAACACACATAAAAGATCTAAAAAAAGTCAAAACTACAGATACTACTAAAACAATGAGAGCTTTAATTTCATGGTTGTAAGGATCACATCAAATCTAGAGGATATTAATGATGAATTCTAGATGAGAGTTTTGCTACAATAATGAACATAAATTCTTTAAAAACTCATGTATCAAAAAAATCTCTTATACTCAACACACTAATATCTATATTTTACTAGGTCTATCAAATTATTATTTATAGAGTTTCTTCATGAAGAAAAAACATTAAAAAACATTAAGTATATACACAAAAAACTACACAATCTAGGAATAGAAAATTTTATTTCTTAATTTAGAACACATATGAGAAAAAAATATTTAATGGGTGTTTAGTAATTAATTCCTAAATAAAGTTTTATGGGAAATGATTTAATCAATGAGAAAAGATAATATTCACATGGATTCTGTTAAATTATATGAAAATACAATAACAAGATATATAGTGGAACTCATTAGAATGAGTAAAAAATTAATATATAAGTAATTTTAATAATAATTAGTAATAATTTTTTTTGAAATATTTTGAAAATCATGAAATAAAAACTATTCATATTTCAAATAATTCAAATTTAAAACTCACAAACTTCTAAGAAAGTAGTGTGAAAATGAAATATGTTTTATCCGACATGATGATCAGTTAAATTTTCATTAAAAATTTTCAAATTATTTTTCCTTAGATATATATAAAACTATTTTTTTAGAATAATTAAATAAATGAAATAAACTATCATTAAAATATAATAAAAAAATATTAGAGATATATAAAAAAGGACATATTTTGAGTTTTAGAAAAAAAAACATTGAGTGTATATGAATTAATTTTAACTTATAAATCAACAATATATTCTATGTAATAATTAATGTGTACAGACATCTTCCCTCATAGGGGTGTGTTTCTTTAAACATCATAATTGGGTTATATAAAAACATGAGATCAATATAGAGATGATTTGTATAAGAATCATCCTATTAGCATAAAAATCATCACGTGCTTTGTAAACGTGGTTTTTTAGTGCTTAATGATCATTCCTATGATCAATATAAAAAATACCATGTTCATTTTAAAGATAATCTACTGGAATTTCAACTACATAATAATCATTTTATGTTCTCTGTAATGATGAACTTATTAGATAATTGGGAAGATTTTAATATTCATAAGTACCATTCTGTATGAAAAAGTTCAATATAAGAGTTATAGACTAAATCATTTAAATATGGATTTTCTCTGAAATCAATTCATTAAATACAAAATGAACATGAATAAAAAATGAACAAATAATTTAAAAATCGTTCACTTTAACAATACCTATATCATCAATAAGAATTTTTAGCTTCAAATATATTTTAAATTATATTAGAGGAAATAAAATGATCTACTAGTTATTAAAAAATTATTATTAAATAAAGTGTAAATTATCCAGTCAACAATCTCCCCCATTTTATAATTAAAAATGTATTATAATTTCATAAATTCTCCCCTATTGCGGATATAAAAATATTTAAATGAATAAAATATTAAAAAAATTATTACCCATTGAAAAAATTACCAAATAGTTTATTATTACCATGAATATTATATATTACTCCAACTAGTTAATTTAACACTAAGGGTAATACTTGTAAAATGGATTAAATATCCCCCAAATTTCATGAATTCTAAACACAAAAAACTACTAAGAGTAAAGTAAAAATTGTAATTTGAGAATATAGATAAATTACTTTATGAAACTCTTCCTTAATATATGATTTTTTTTCTTTTTGAAATGTGTACATCTTTAAAACTATTTTTTTTAGATTTTAAATCTACTATAAAATTCAAAAATAATTTTTATGGAATTGTAAAAACACCTCCTAAAAAATACTTTAAATGAAATATATATCCATGAAATCATTTTAATATATTTGATAGATTATAAAATAATATTACATGAATTAAACAATATCCAATAGTGAATTATCTTTTGTGTAAACCAGATAATATAAAGAGATTATGTAAAACTGCTTAAATGTGATACATAGATTTTAAATGATACTTTACATGTCAACAAGGTGTAACTTTATTTTTATGAGCCAACCCGATTAGAACTCCATAATTAATAATTCTTATATTGGAGTAGTGATCAGAATTGGTGACCACCTAAGAAGTTTCCTATGGTGTGTGTGAGTGAGGAACAAGCACACTGAAAGAACATGTGTTGTCCTATAGGGACAGTCATAAGTCTAATAAGGGGACCTATAGAGTAATATCTCATGGTGTTCTAAGAAGGTAGTCAAGGTATTACATGATACCCATGAGGTTAAATGACTACGTTTATGACACGAGGAAGGCCAGGTCATGAAAAATAGTATCAAATCCAGTACCCAACTTGAATTGTAGAGGCACATTCTAGGTTTGAGGCTTGGGGTACACAATTAGGGTCTTATGCTTTAAAGTTATGGAGAGTGTAACACCCCAAAAATGAGAGACTTAAAAGGATAAACATTACTACCCATGTGAATAAGGATCACCATTCTTTTTGTTAGAATACGTGATTAGAACTCAACCATTAAGCATGCTTTTCTTAGAGTAGTGATTATGATGGGTGACTTATTGGGATATTTCATAGGGTGTGTGTGGGTGAGGAAAAAGAACATAGAAAGAACATGTGTTTACCTCAAGGGACAATAATACGTCTAACAAGCAGACCCAATGAGTAATAGCCTATAGTGTGCTATGAAGGTAAAAAATATATTACACGAGACCCAGGGGGTCGTATGACTTTGTTCATGGCTGTGGTAAGGCTTGGTCATGATATATTACATAATCACATAAAAATAAAATAAAACTAGTGTTATTAAAAAATAAATCTAAAATAATTAAAATTTTTTACTAACCATATGTAGAAACATTTCATATCAATGATGAATTCCAAACAAAGAGAGTAAATAAATATGAAATCTAAAAAAAACTAAAAATTCATTTGAAATTTCCAACATAAAATTTTTGTAATTAAGTCTCTTAAATATAAAAATTTCCAATGTATTAGTTTAAATATTAGATAGGTGATCCTAAATTGGAACATATCACAAATATATTTCACCTTTTTAAATATGATATCCATTGAAATGATATTTTAAATAAATATGTTTTTTTCCTGAGTGATGAAAAGGGTTTTATATATAAAAATAACAAATTATTTTTCACACTTAATAATCATCTTGTCAAAGAAAACATCAAAATCATATTAATATTTCTTCATATATAATGATTGAGCATAACAACTCAAAGAAGCTGTATATTCCACTTATTTAATAAATGAATCAATATAATGTCATTTATTTGGGACCCAAGAAACTATTATTTTACCAATAAATTGATACATCCAACGTTAACTCCTTCTATGTATTTTTCATCCACAAAAATCATAATTTTAATAGCTTTTAAATTCAATCGTAGTTTCTCTAGTATAAGATAATCTACAATTTAAAGAAACATTAATATATTTTAAGATTAGTTTCACACTATTCACATGTCTTTACCTAGGTTAACATTGAAATATTGAAGAAATACAAATATTAAGCATTAAATTAGACTAAGATGTTGTTTAATATAATAAATCTCCAATCATACCAATGTAAAGTTTATTATTATTTGATCTTATAAATTTATCAATATCTAGTTTACATAAAGAACTCATGGGTTTATTTGATCTTTTTATTTTGTCAAGGTAAAATTGTTTAATTAAATATTTTCCATACATATAATTATTAATTAATATCCCATATTCTACTTGAAAACTTTTATGTTTAAGGAATAATTTTATTTATTCAATTAGAATCATATCAAACTCACTTGTCATTAATTATTAAAATTAATTACACCAATTTCATTTATTGATCAAAAAATTATATTATATAAAAACATTTCCTCCATAAAAATATCTTTAAAAATATCATTTATAAACAATATTAGATTTAAATTCCATTCTATAGATCCTTTTTTAAAAATAAAATTATGCGATTTTTCAGACGAAGCTCATGGAGCTTGTTTAATTCTATAATGTTATTTATAAATATTTAAAACATGATTAATATTATTTTATTTTTAAAAAATAATGAGTTCATATATAAACTTCATGATAATTTGAACCATTTAAAAATTTCACCTTTAACATCCATTTTAAATAATTGAAATCAATGAAAAGATGTATAATTTAATATGATCTGAAATGCCTCTAATCCTAAAACCGGGGGAAATGTTTCATTATAATCTATCCCTTCTTATTAGAAATATCCTTATTCTACTAATATATACTTATTGATTAAAATATTTCTAGATCCATCAAGCATATTCCTAAATATCTATTTAGTACCAATTAATAGAGAATATTTTTTTGCTCAATTAAATCCTAAACTGAATTTCTAAAAAACTGGTTTAACTCTTATTATATAGAAAATATCTATTTTTAATTAGTTAATTATTCACTAATATTTTTACAAACAAAATCAAAATTTATATCTGAATGAGTAAAAAAATTAAAAAGGGAATTTTTAGTTTAAATTATTGAATCAACATTTTCAATAACTTTATCTAGTGGATGATCTCTATATAATTTAAATGTTATTTCATAAGGTGAAATATACTCCTCAATATGTGAATTTTTATATTGAGGTTAATTCTATTAAAAATTAAAATATATAAATACTTATTAATGTTATTATAAATAACCATTATATTATTTCAAAATATTATCAAAAAATATAACACATATATTCTCCCCAATTAATACACTTTTTATTATAAATTATATATGATTTATTATAATTTGAATATCCCATGAATATTCCATCATTATAATTTCATCGAATTCATCTAAGGAATATTTAGTGTTTAGAATATATACATTATATCCAAGTACTAAAAAATACCCAAATTTTGGCCTTTTCTATTCTAACATCCAAAAGATATTTTCTTTAAAATAGGAATTAATATATATCTACTAGATGAAAACATAAATTTTTTACAAAATCAACCCAAAAGAATCTAGGAATATTTAATTAATTTAATATAGATCTACTCATTTCTATAAGTTCATATTTATCATTTATACTACGCCATTATTTTGGTGTTTTTGATGAGTTGGTTTATCATGAGGTTCTCAAAAAATAATAATTTGAACCTGAATTAATGTATTTATAATGGAAATCGGGTGGTATTCAGATATGAGAGTTGTTTTGTGTGTTTTTCTCTTCTGTTTTTAGGATTGGTGTTTTTAATACTATGAGTCAAATTAGTTCGGAATGAAAGTGTATTGATTTAAGATTTAGTATTTATAAATAGAGGTATATCCTTAGATTATCCCCTCATTCTCCTATTAAATAATTATTCAAATTGTTTCCATAACCCTCTCTCTAATCATATGATATTTCACTTATCACTGTCACCTAGTCATTTCATCTTGAATATGAAAATAAAATAATAATTGTATCCCCTAATATTAACTAGAATATTGGATACAAATATCTGACCCCTTTTAGATTAGCCAGATTCTCACCATCCCTGGTAGTGAAGTAAATCTAAGTGGACTATATGTAAAATTCCATGAATGAGAGAAAAATAATTTAAGAATAAAGATCAATAGAAATATCATACTGACTAAGCTATCCAATAATTCTATAGAAATAATTATAGGATATTTATATTAATGATCAAAATTATTTAATAGGGAATGCATATATTCCCCTTGGATTGACCACTAATACCCACGTGTTCCATTATAAGAGCCATTACCAAAAAATGAAATAAACAAAATCCAAAAATTTATTAAGAGAATATCACCTCTATCAATAAGAAAGAACCCCTTCTCCTAGTGAATAGTCATCCTCTTATAGTAGTAGTCTCGGTACCTCATATATAGTGGATCCTTCTTCCATACGAGTCACATGGTTTTTTATATCCCTGATTGAATGTTTTTCTTCAAAACATTTCATTGTTTTAGTGTTCAAATTACACTTCATTGATGGGTTCCATGTAAATATCATGAGGATGTGAAATTCATTATCTAGGTTCAACTCGACTCTTCTTATAATCTTGTATTCTTCCCAAAATCTCTATATTATTCTCCATCTTGATTACTACCATGTAGTTAGTTTTTTGGAGTTATTCTTGATTTTGATAAACCATAGGAATGTGATTTTTATTTTAGAATGACCTTTTCTATTTCAATAATTTCCATATTTAAATATCTCTATAAAAACCCTTTTAAAACTACATTTATGTGAGATTACAATTAAGCAAGTGAGGGATGGTCTAGTTTTTTTGACACTTCTTTTTGAAGACCTTTTCATTGAACCTTTAATCATAGGCTACGTTGATGTAGATACCTTAACCTTTACATATACTTCTAAAGTGTGGAGGTACCCTTATACATTACTCATGCACGATCGTTACATTGTAACTTATATCATATGACTTTGAAGTCTTATAGGTTGTGACAGTCATACAATTGTGTCTGAGGAATTACAATGGACACAAAATCCATATAATCCAACAATAAAAATGTATAAATATCCTTAATTCAAAATATTAATGGGCATGTATTACAGTTACTAAATTTATATGATTAGAGGTGATTTTTTTTCTCAAAATTTAATAAAATTAGTAGTCAGTAATGTTTAATGATCTCTATAGTGAAACAATTGTATGATGAATTCATACTTTTAAAAATTATGATGAAATATTCAAAGTCATATTATATTTACTAAATTATTACAATATTTCTATTGAATTCCTACACTTGTTTGGGAAACGTTTTATGATATGGCCTATTCCATTTTTAGATAATGCTAGATGGGTTAAAGTAATACGATTGGAAGTCATATGATCTAGCCCAAGATGTCTTATGACTGACTCAAACCATTATAAATTCTCATCCCCAGACATGTAGAAATAAAAAATCACACTTTGAATGTTTGGAATTGTTCGTATTAAAATCAATTTTTTTAAATAATAAAAATGTTATTTTCCATCATTTAAATAATGAAATTCTAGAACCATAAAATCAATTAATGTCTTGTACAATAAAATACTTATATATATATATATATAAAACCACTATAAATAATGACAAAATTCATTAAAAAATTATGTTTCATATTTATTAAATTAATAAACATGAGGTCATTATTTCTGTTTTAAATAATTTGTTATTTTAATTTATAATGGAACATATTTAAAAATTTGAAAAATATAATCTCCCATCACTCCTCCAAACATACACTATTTAAATATAGAACAATAAAATGAATTCAATTTTTTTAAATGTCCTACCCAGACTTAAATACATAAGAAGTAAAATAAAAAATCCTAGATTGATTTATTGCATGAAAATATCATGCCTCCTCCATGATTTTACTCTACTGTTCCTACTTCAATTTAAGAAAAATATGAGTTCTAGTTTTTAAAATAGAATAGATCTTAGTGGAATTAAGATTTTATGAAGTGAATGTTTCCAAAATAACTATCTCATAAGATTCATTTTCTAATATAATTTTTATAATTACTTAACATTTACAAAATAATATTCAGATTTTTCATTTTCATCTTCTTCATCCTTGATAAAAAATCTAGAATATTCTCATACCCTTTGATAATAGGTACTTAATGAATTTTTACCATCCATGAATGTTAAAATAAATTACTAATTTAGTGAAGTTGAAACTAAAAATAAACTATCTCAGGACTCGATTTATACCTTAAGACTAATTTTAATTGTCAAGGACTCAAAATAATACTTGGGAAGCCAGATCTTAGGCCAATTTGAACCTTATTTGATGGATGACATAGACATACATGTGTTTATATTGACTTATAAAGACTTATATATTAGTTTCTTTCTTACTTTTTACTCTAGTTTATAATAAATATCCAAATATCTTTTATGTAGGACACTTGAGGTTATAAAAAATTACTATGGGTAGATCACCTAAGATTAAGATTATTAGTCCATGTTTATAATTCTATTATTTTTATTTCACCATGATACATTTCATCGAAAACCTTTTCACTAATTCTAAATAAAAACATTGATGAACATAGTGGATAAATTCCCTTAGATTTTTTTTATCTATATAATTGCTGAAAAAAATACCTCTACATTATCATTGTACCAATTTCTAGGAAATATATAATTTAAGCTAATTTTTTCTAATAAAAAAACTAAAAAATTTAAAAATATAAGAAAACTACATTTAGAATTTATATAAAAATTATGAAATAAAATTTTCAATAAATTTGATTTATTTTATTTTAGAAGAAAATTATTTATAAATAGAAAAAGGAAAGAAGAAAAATTATTTACATCTTAAGTTATTTGTCCTCTCCCCCAAAATTATACTAGACATAACTTTCCATGATTTTTAGCATTAATTTTAATGAATAATTGATTTAAAATATAAACTTATAGTGACAAACAAATCCCTAGTAGCCTAAAGACATTGGTTACATTATTACATTGAAACTAGATATAAGAGATCAAATATACGGGGATCAAACTATTTAGTAGTCTTGGAAAATCATATACATGCTTGAAAATGAAATTTATTTGAAAAAATACAACATATTATTTTAAATAATAAGACTATTATTCCCTCCAACATATCCTATAATATCAATAAATGTATACTTCGTGGATTCATAGGGAAAGAAAACAAAATATTAGGGTGGAATCATATACTAAATTAGGGAATGTGTATAAAAAAGATATTATTGAATATGTCACAACTTTTCATAGAAGGGACCATATCACGACTACCCCCAAGCTTATATCTAATGGGGTAGGGACTGGTTACTAACATCGAGTAGGAAATTCCCACAAATTAGAGGAATTTTCTAAAAGTGCCTGTACACACACCCACATCTCCAAGCCACAAAATACTGAAATGTAAAATAATTGAAAGAACACATGCATACCACTAAGATCCAACAACCATAGTACAATAAAAAGTAAAGGAAAAGTAAATAGGGTGAAATACAAGTGCACCACAAAGCTTCTGTACACAAGTCCAACTGAAACTGTAAATAGTCCAAAATTCTCCAAGGGTGAGGACTATATCGGAGTTAAGCTCCTGAAAGAACACCTTGGTCTTCCCAACTATAGATATGATCCACTCACTCCTAATCCTCCTAGGACACCATCAAAATGGACACCGTCATAATAGTAAATGACATGTTTAGGAAAAACACTTTTATGGGTGAGTATAATAATACTCAGTATGACACCCCTAAAACAAAAAACATCAAGCACCATGTAAGTCTACTCAATAAAATATGTAATAATATATGTATAATAGATTCCTTGAGAGAAGGAGTAACCAAAATATACTAAAGAGAGGAACCACACCATCAGGCGGTCATAACCAACTACCAGCCATAGGATTCTATTTGAAACAACACTCATTCTGGTAGATCCCACTCCATGATCCATGATATCCAAGATAGTTGACGAAGAGGTCTAGATCATTTGGTTATCACACAATGAGAATAAACTAGTATGAGAATACAATGATACACAGAGAGGGAATCACACCTAGAACCACCAGGGGACACTACAAACCCGATCTGGATCCACCTTAATACAAATATAGGGTCTATTCATAGAACCACTAGGGGAAACCACAAACCCAATTTGGATCAACTCGTTATGTTGGGAATCAAATGAAAATAATATCACAAACCCTAACGATACAGTCTTCTGTATAGAGGATCAATGCCATGCCCTGAGAGGTTATGCCGATTCCCAAACTCTACTAGCGATGATAGAGTACCACACTCTAGTCTCCTAGAGGGACTCCATAACTCTATATGAGACTCGACCTCTATAGGGGATTACAATTCAGTAATGTGGATGTATTATTACACTTCAACCCTAAGGGAAAAAACAAGGGAACATGATCAAACTACACTAGTCAAGAATAAAAACCTACCAATAGTCTCGACATAACCATATCAATGTTAGGATCTCAACATCATAGAGAACTCTTCGATTGGATTCTTCATTTAAGAATTATGACCATTTGAAATCGGAGGGTTCACTACGCCTATGGACTGACTACTGTAGTCGAACACCCATGGTTAAGACACATTGTCGCTACACCTGCAGTATCTTGAGCTATTGAAACTAACAGTCGACAACTATAGTCACTCATTTCGTGCAATCGCTACATTCGTGGTAGGTCGGGCTACTACGGCAGCCCGATCAACTGTCGTGGTCAATTTTCGTGGTAGACCGCAACTGAGATCTATCCTAGTTCCCCCAAATCTGACCTGGGTCCATCTTGGGTCTGGACTAACCCATCAGACTTACCTAACCCACCAAACCAACCCGTCTTCCTAACTTGATCCTCCTGGCCCAACCATCTCTGCTCACTACCACACCTCATGGGGATCACTTCCATGCCTCACGTGGCTCACTTCCAAGCCTCACGTGGCTCACTGCCATGCCTCAGGTGGCTCACTACCATGTCTAACTCGGATGGCTCCAATTGTGTCTATGTGTCTATATTTACTACCTATTTACCACCACTTCCAATCACATGTGCCTCTGAGTGCTACCATGCACTTCCACCTGCACTTATCATTGCCACATCCAATCCTGCAATCCATAAAGCCTCCACCATAACCAAAAAATGAAAACCATCACAGATTAGTGATCCTTGAACCCTAATCTACACTAATCCAGCCTCAATTATCAATGTTTCGCAAATCCATGGGTCTGATTGAGTTCATAACCACCTGTAAACATCAATCTGGGACCACGAGGATCCAAAGGCGAAGAACTCAAAGAACAAAGGGAGAAATAAAAATGAACAATGGTTTATAATCATTGGACAAGATATTTTAGACAAGGATCAATAATGGGGTATTTTGGGATTGAAAACAAATTAAATAAATCCTGATAAACCTGAAAAATAATCTCATACTGCAAAAATATTGATCCACAAACCAATATATTCATCGATTGATTTTCAATATTTACTAGAATTAAGAATAGGGAAGAATGAACATAAATAAATATCCTACCTAGATTCAGATTGCTCAATGATAAATAATGGCCACTATGTCATCATCATTGGTGATATCTTCTAAGATTAGTGTCCGTCAATCACTGATCCCAGGTTCCTTCATCTCCTACTCGAGAGGGTCTCTAGAGGTTTCTTCCATGCATATCTAGAAGATTCTAAGGTTATGAATCTTAATCTAGATCTCTGAAATTGGAATTCATTTAAAGAAAAACATTGCATTGCGTCAAAAAGTAAAATAATTTTCTTATATAATTTTATTCATTTAAAACATCCTCAATAAATTTTTCACAAAGGACATAATCCATCCAATATTAGGCCACAATTTAGGTAAATATGTTGTAATAAATTCAACAGTTCCCTCATATTTCTAATCCGAGCACCCATTTAGGAGTTAGTCTAGTTTTTTTTGAAAAAATGGGAGCCCGTGTTAATAAATATTTTAATATTTTTCAAACATTTTTTTTCTGGGAGCACCAGGACTCATAATTTCATGCCATCTCAATGAATGTCTCAAAAATAATCTCTATAATATATAGAAATATTACAAAGAAAATAAAAGATGTTACATTCTCCCCATCTTTAGGATTTATGTCCCCAAAAATAAAAAACAAGTGATACTCAAACAGATGAGGGTATTGAGCTTAAATCTCAGCCTCTAGCTACCATATTTTATCCTATAAATTACCGTGATTCAACTGGACATGCACTAAAAGAATAGATCATACAAAAATAAACCTATCTTAATGATCCTTGATCTCCACTGGGTACTTAGAAAAAGTTTCTCCGTCCTCGATGTCTATCTTACCCCAGTCAATGATGTTCAATGAGTCATGTGCGCAACTCCTCAGATGTGACATGTGGAAGACGTCATGTACCCAATCTAACTACAGAGGTAGATACAAGTGGAACACTACCTCTCCAACTCTACGTAGTATCTAAAAAGGGCCGATGAGTCTCATATATAGCTTACTTCCTTGGCCAAACCTCCGTAATCCCCATCAAGGTGAAACCCAGAGGAACACATGATATCCTTCCTAGAACTACAAATGCATCCATAACTTGTCAACATAAGACTTATGACATCAATATATAGTCTTCATCCATTCCTAGATGATCTATACCTTCCCTTTAGTTCTTTCACCAAATCTATCCCCCTGAGTGCTGACTCTCATGGGTCATTCCAGAAAACTGGTGACCTATAGTGTCACCCGTACAAAGACTCAAATTGTTCTATACTAGTGGTGGAGTGGTATCTATTGTTGTATGAAAACTACACCAGTGGTAGGTGAACCTCCCTACTATGGAGAAATTTTAGCATAAAATCCCCATGTATGTCCTCTTGGACATGAATGGTCTACTCTGTTTGGATTTCCTTGTGGGGGTGAAATTTTGTGATCATGTGTAACAAGGCACAAAATTCATCCTATAATCCCCTCAACAATAGGGATTTCAAAAAAGCACCATGATCAGAAAAAATAATCGATAAAAATCCATGAATTTGAACAATCTCTTCTACAAAGAGGTGATCCAAGATCTCTAATGAACTCTTTTCTTAGGTAGCTAGGAAATTGGCAGACTTAGTGAGTCATTCAATGATCTACCTGATGGCATCATGTCCCCTGGATGTATGAGGTAAGCCAGTCATGATGTTTATATATATCTCATCCCACTTCTATTATGGAACCTCAAGGGGTTGAGCTAAACCCGTTGAAACCTAGTGCTCAACCTTTACTTTATGACAAGTAAGGAATTGAGAAAGAAATTATTCCACTCATTTCATCATTAATAGCCATCAAAACTAATGTTGGAGGTCCTGGTACATCTTTACCACAACTGGATGTACTACCAAAGGGGATAAATGAAACTCCCTTAGAAACTCCTCCTACAACGCCACTGGTACTACAGTGAATCCTATGAAAATAATGATGTTCTCCCTACCTTTTGAATATTCATAAGGATAATACCCTATAGACATATTAGAATGTAGGGTCTCATAGTTTGTATCCCAAATATGTACCTCCCTAACTCACTGTAAAAGTGTATGGGTAAAAACCATCGACTAAAGGTAATGTACTCCATCTTCATATATAAATGATAACTACAATGTGTCCAACTACTCCGATGGGATTTTTAGTAGCTACAAACTAGATATCTTTCTTAGACCATGTTTCACAATGTTCCCCTTCCCAAGAGTATAAAAAATCTCAAATTCATAGTCCTGGAGTAACTCTAGAAATATTCCCTATCTCAAGTTCAGATATTTCTGAGAGAAGATATACTTGAGACTATTATGGTCAGAGTGGACAATAAATTGCTCACCCACCAGGCTATGTCACCACATCTTCAATGAAAAGACTACCACTACTATCTCAAGATAATGGGCCACATAGTTATACTCATTTAGACTCAACTGGAATAAACCATAGGAAATAACCAATTGAATCTACATCAAGACACAACCAATCTTGTTTCTTGATGCATCGCATAACACTACATACTTGGAACCATATAGAAATCTCAAGATGGGAGAGAAATTCAATATTATTCTAAAATTATGAAAAGATTACTGGAACTCCTATTTCAACACAAAAGTTTGTCCCTTCTGTGTCAAATATTTCAAGGGTGATGCTACTATAGAGAAGTCAGGTACAAACCTCTGATAGTACCCTTCTAGTCAAAGGAAACTCGGTAGATTGGTAACACTCTTGGGTGGATCTTATGCAAGGACTACCTCAAACTTTGTTGGATCCACTGCAACTCCACCCTCTAAGATAGAGTTTCCAAGAATATGGAACTCTGGAATCTATAAATGACTCTTCAAGATGATTCCATAAAGATGGTGTTTTAGGAGAGTGTCCAAAATTATCATTAAGTGTATTACATTCTATTCCTCATATTCCAAATACACTAGGATTTCATTGATGAAGTCCACAAAAAACTGGTATTTGTAAGGCTCAAAGATACTATTCATGAGTCTCATGAACACTGATGGGGAAATCATCACACAAAATGGCATCACCGAGTACTCGTAGTGGCTGTAATGACATCTAAAGGACATCTTTAGTATATCCTCATTCTGTACTCATAGGTGGAGAAACCTAGATTTGAGTTCAATATTCGAGAACCATCATGCCCCTTTCAACTGCTCAAAGAGGTCATCGATTCTCAGTAGTGGAAAATTTTTCCCCAAATTCATTGAGTTTAGGCACTGATAATACACACATACCCTTAAGATCCCATATTCCTTCGTAGAAAACAAAACTAGGGTGTCTCAAGTGAAAAATTGAGTCTCATGAATCCCTTACTCTACACGTACTCAAACTATACCCTCAGCTCATGAAGCATTTTGATATCCATCCGATATACTAGTGTAGATATCGGTGCCATCCTAGGGTATAGATCAATGCAGAATTATATCTTCCTATGAGGCGGTAAACCTGGAACATCCTTAAGAAATACTTCCTCATACTCTTCCACTACTACATGAAACTGAGGATTCATAACATCCACTTCACCAAGGGTCGATCTATCCAACTAATTAGTAATAGGGTACACCCTCTTATGCATGATTCCATCCGACACTTCTTTGAATTCCTTTCCACCAACAAATAAAAACTTGGTTCCATCACTGTGGACCCACCACATGCTTCCCCTAAAACAGTCAATCTGAGCATGAACTATGTATAAATACTCCACAACAAGAATGGTGTTGTAAGGACCCAAAGATACTACCAAGATATCCAAACCAAAAATCTCACCTCTAAGAGTTAGGTTATATTATAGGCACTAGTGTGTGATCATCGAGTCTCCTCCAGTAGGAGCCTCCAAGCGTTAGGGTTGAATTAATAGTTCAATCAGAATCTCTGAGTCTCAAACAATATTCAGGGAATGAAATGAATGACTAGAATCTATGTCTATCAAAACTACAACGAAGGTGGAAAAGACACAAATCATACCTCATATGATACCTAGAGACCCTGGGTCATAGGACTCCATACCTTGCAGCTGCCCTCATCTCTACCCACTAGCTTCTAAGCCTGGTGTGGACCACCTAGGGGTGGTGGTGGTAACAGGTCGAAATATCGACGACCTCCTGCTTCTCTCCCAACTCCTCTACCACATCCGACATGTTGTTGAATACCCTGATATTATCTATGTATCTATATTTTTGGTCCATCGACCATCTCTTGATTAGTTGTACACTGGGTCGGGCGGTATTTTTCTAGATGTCCCTAAACATCACCTGAGAAACAAAACCTATCCCATGGCTGATTTAAGCCACCCTGGGAGCCATGAACCACTGACCCTGAGTCATGGGATCCCCTATTGAACCGCATGACCCACCTAGATCCCTGTGATTATTTCTAGCGACCAGCTTCCAAGGTCTCAGCTACTGGGTTCCCAAGACTAGCTCCCACTATTAGTGTCTTCTCTGCCAGAAAACCTTCGACTAACAAGGCTCACTCAAGTACCCCAACATAAGAATAAAGGAAAAGGGAGACCATTAGTACCATGATGTCCCTTCAAAAGCTCTTATCTAAGGTATGCACCTTGAATAACTGGTCATGAACCGTATACAAGGAGTAGCATAAAATATTAATAATCTTTTATGAATAGTATTCAATGACCATACTATCATACTATAGATACAGAAGATCCTGCATTCAAGCTGGTTTCCCTATGACGGATTGAACTTCTATCTGAAGATATTATAAAATTCTATCCATGAGTGAGCTATATCATCATGTTAATGAGTTACCATGCTCTACCAAAACCCCAGAAAGCCCTGAAGAAGACACATAATAAGGACATCCACCAGGTCGGTAGGAATCCTCACAAGAAAAAAACATGGGTGAATGCCTCTAGACAATACTCATCCATTTAGGGGTCTAGCTCACCCCAAAACCTTGGATTCCACTACATATGAATCTAATATAACATACATAGCCTGTATGCATCCTCAACTAGTATTACTGGTTGTAGATACTTCTTGAAAGGTGGTGGAATAGTTGGTAAACCACCCGGAGGTGCTATCTCCATTATATGCCCCTGTACCGATGCCTCTTCACTAGGTGGATCATCCTTGTGATCACGCATTAGAATCCTATATGGATATCTATGTAGAGAAATATTGAAATAAAACATGGCGCACCATGGTCAATGGAGTATATCTGGGGAGCTGAATTAAGAAGTACATGGAAAACCCAAAAAATACTATATGATGAATGTACCATTGTTTTTCCCAGAAACTAATGTTCTCATTTACTGAGTCAGAAATTAAGTTATCAGAGTCATGTTGTATGGATACGTCGATCGTTGTACCAACACTAAATTCATTTTCTAGAAAATCGAACTCGAAACTCTTAACACTGTTGCCCCAAACCAATCTCATAGACTCATGGTCCTAAAGTAGATTCAATATCTCTAATATCACTCTATCACGACCCATCCCATAGGGTTATGTGCTGTGACTACCCTAAACCCACCTCTAATAGGCCTGGGGCTAGTGACAATCATCGAGTAGAAATTTACCACAAATGGGATGAATTTTACTAAAGTACATGTACACATGAACATATTTCAAAGAAAAAAAATGATAAAATATCTAAGAACTGATATAATTCATGAATACCACTATGATCCCACAAACAGAGTACAATATAAAGTAAAGGAAAAGTAAATTGGGCCAAATAAAATACCACCATAGAGAGTCTGTACACAAGTCCAACAGAAACTATAATGAGTCCAGCCTTCTCTAAGGGTGAGGACTAGGTCAAAGGTAAGATCCTAGAAAAACACCTTGGTCTTCCCAACTCCATCTATGTTCCACCCACTCTCAGTCCTCCTAGGACACCGTCAAAAGGGTCTACATCTATATAAGACATGAAATGTGTTGGAAAATACCGTGTAGGGGTCAGTATAACAATAATTTGTAGGAAACCCTATAAATACTAAACACAAAGCACCAAATAATTCAATATAGTACATGATTTAATAATATATTTATAAAAAATTCTAAGAGATAGAGTGAAAATAAAATATACTCAGAAGAGACATCATGGGATCAGGTGGCCATAACCAATTTATAGCCACATGATTTTGTTCGTAGCAATGATCATTCTGGGAGATCCCACTCCATGAGCCATGATATCATCAGAGACACTGGACAATGGGATCTAGATCATTTGATCCACGCCCAAAGATAATAGACTAGTTTGAGAAGACTATGACACACAAAGAGGGGGGCATGACCAAAACTGTGAGTGAACATGACAAACCTAATCTGGATAAAAATTGATATGCAAATAGGGGTCACACCTAGAACCGATGGGGGATACCACATACCCAATCTGGATTGACTCACTATATAGGGGATCACATGCCAATGGTTCCGAAAACTCTACTGATATGGTCTGTTAGAAAGAGGATCAACTCCCTACTCAGGTATTTTTACTGATTCCAAAAACTATACTAGGGATGATATAGGATGGATCTATAGTATCATAGTGGGACACCATAACTCTATATGGGACTCGGCCTACGGAGGGTATTACAATCTAGTGACATAGATGTAATTCTACACTGCACCCTCAAGGAAAGGACCAAGAGAACACATTCAACCTATACTGGTCCAAAATAAAAACCCACTAATAGTATCAAAATGAATATCTTAATGTTATGGTCTCAATGCCATAGATATATCATTGTCCAGACACTCTGTTTAAGAGTTATGACTATTTTAAACTGTAGAGATCACTATGCTTGCAGACCAACTACTGCAGTCGATCAGTCGTCTGGTTGTTACACCTATGATCGTTGCACCCATGACTACTCGAGATGTCATGACACCATGGTTGACTACCATGGTCAATCATCATTGTCAACCACAACTGGGATTTTTCTCAGTTTCCCTAAATCTGACTTGGGTCCAGTCCAGTCCACCATCTTGACTCTACCCACCTATCCTGACCCACTCCGGTTGCCACCACAACTCATATAACTATCCACTGCATCATCCTTTGTCCATGCCTCTGTGTACACCACCATGGTCCCACACCTCCACCTGCCACATCCTCCTTTGTCGGCCACTGTTTCCTATGACACCGACCACCACCGCTAGTCACCCCCGCTGTCAGGAACAGTCGTGCACCACCGACTATTCCAGATGCCACCGACTCCACTTCTATGAGCCTCCAAACCTCTAATAGATCCCGAAAATAAAAAAGATCACAGATCCGTAATCCTTGAACCCCAATCTAGACTGATATAACCTCGGTTGTTGATTTTCCACAAATCCTGGGGTTTGATTGAGTTCAGAACCACCCAGAAATGTTGAGACAAGACCATAGTGATCCACTGATGATGAATGTGAAGAACAGAGGGATAAATTCCCATGAACAAGAAATTATCATTTTTGTCCAATTTTTCATGTCTAATCATCAATAACAGGGGTTTTTTGGTTAGAATACCAAATTAAATAAATCCCGATAATCTCACAAAATGATCACATACCATCAAAAGATCGATTGAAAAACCAATCAATTTTATGATTGATTTGAGATCATCATATGAATTAATAATGGGTAAGAATCTACATAAACAAAAATTCTACCTTGATTCAAAGTACACACTGAAGAAGAATGGTTGTTGTGTCATCGTCATTGGTGAGATCTGTCAGGATCAATGTCCTTCGATCTACGATCCAAGGTTCTTTCATTGCCTTCTTGAGTGGGTCTCAAGAGGGTTCTTTCCAGAATCTCCAGATAATTATAGGGTTATGGGTCTAACCTTGGATCTTTAATATATGAATTTGTTTAAAGAGAAACTCATCACTGTGTCATCAAATAAAATAATTTTCTTAAATAATTTTATTATTTTAAGTCACCTGTGATAAAATTTTCACAAACGACCCGTACCAACCAATGTTAGGTCATTTCTAGAGTAAATACACTATTTTTAATTAAAATATTCCCTCAGATTTATTATTTGGGAACTAATTTTGGAGTTATTTCACTTTATTTGAAAAACTATGCTCCCATTCTATTAAATATTTTAATATTTTCAAACATTTCTTTTGGTCACACTAGGTCACTGAATCGCACGTCGTCTCATTGGATGGTCTTGAAAATAATTCACATAATATCTAAAAATAATACATGGAAAATACAAGACATTAAATAATAAATAAGGCATGAATAATATGGAATGAATAAAAGATGATGCAATAATTTTTAACATCCCACACCTCTTAATTGGCTTGAGATGAGGCATTGGTGTTTCTTTCCTTAGGGGACACTCCTAAGACACCAAAGGTTAGAAATAAATGGTAAGGGACTTAATAACAATTGGGGGATATGTTTTACTTTTTAAAAATAA
The DNA here is from genome assembly GCA_963277665.1 of Viscum album. Classification (NCBI taxonomy): domain Eukaryota; kingdom Viridiplantae; phylum Streptophyta; class Magnoliopsida; order Santalales; family Viscaceae; genus Viscum; species Viscum album. The sequence goes on along the minus strand of OY728144.1, from coordinate 550,064,271 downwards.
AAAACCTAGAAAACATAAATAATAAACACTCAATTCCCTATTTGTTTCATGTGTACATAAAAAAATCAAAACATTAGAAAAAATTAAAAAATATTAGAGTACAAGAGGGAACCAAAAGACATACTTAAAAGAACAAAAAAACCAAAAACCCCAAAATTAACTAGTGGAAACAAAAAAGAAACACCCAACCTGCACCAAGATCAAACTCTGTATGCCACACCCACAGTATCCAGAAGCATCACTAAATAATTGAGATACCTTTCCTTTGACTGTGTATCAATATATGACATCTGTAAATGTATAATAGTTCCCAAGTAGAGGGTGGGTGTGCACTCAATAGTATTTCCCCAAAGCCTTCCCAACTCATGAAACCAGTATAAGAATTGGTTTTAACCATTATTATAAAATTGTTCTAAAATAAGATAAAATAGTTTATACAAAAATAGAAAACAAGTATTAAGGAAAACACATCGTAGAGCTTAAAACCTTTATCAATTATTTTGATTAACCATAACCATTTCTTCACACACACACACACACAGAGAGACTCATTCATGTCTAGTTGATAATTCCATTCTCATGGGCAGTCTCTCATCAATCCACCATGTAATCATAAGGTGACCAATACCAGGTTCCCTAATGGAAAATGGCCCTTACAAAGGGGTACATTTCTGAACTAACCATGTATTAGAAATTATACTAAAAATCATTACACATAATAACTTTATTGATTTAAATAAGTTAAAAAATATTTTCAATGAATTAAAAAAATTTAAATCGTCCTTTTAATATTTACACCAAAGAAAATTTTCCTAGACACCACTCAATTTCCACAATTTAAATTCCATAAACAAAAATTTTATCATTCATTATTCATACATATATTTCACATCATTTTAAAGTAATTAATTTAAAGGAAACTAATAAATCATGTTCTAATTATAGTGTAGATGAGATAGAAGCCACCTACCTCTCAACTGTTAGTAAAAATAAAGAATGAAACTATGATTCTCATGATCTGGGATTAGATATTCTTCTCTTCAATATATTCAGTAATATATCATCAATATTACCATAAAATAATATATATTTTTCCTCCATTAACTAGATCTATAGTTTTGGGAGAGAATAGAGGAATCAATTTAAGAAGAAGACTGAAGAACAATGATTTGTTGATGAATTTGAATATCCAATGCGCTTTTATTTGCCTATGAATCACTGTTGGATCGAATGGTAAAGTCCATCAAGGAATGGGAGAAAAAATAATTTTAGATCTTGATAGAATAGAATATTAATGAGGTTTATGAGGATTAATTTGGATTATATACAATATTTTCATGGTTATGACTATATTCCACATGGTTAGGCCTCACTTTTTTGTAAAACCATGCCCAACCATGTTTTAAAACCTACTTAAGTCCACCCCTCACATGGTTGGATTGCACAGACTGAAAAACAATGTTTCCACATATATTACATGGAACATGGTTTTCCAGGGAATCTTTATGGTTTCTAAAACACGTTCATCAATCGTGCGTCTACCTAGTGACCACCCAAAAAGGTTTAATAGTTTTCTGTTGGTGGTTCACATTTTATACTAACCATGTTCAAACTATGAACTAAAAAAAATTCCAAAAAAATGTACCAAAACCCCTAGAAACCTCATACAATATAACCTAATATTATATAATATAAGATCATATAAATAAGTGATCTTATACATGAAACTTATGATGCTATATTATCCCTAAAATTGGCCTTTCCATCACTAGAATATAGAAAATTAGTGTTTTCCTAGAAGATTTTTTGGCCAGTAATCTAAAATTTAATTTTTATGATCCCATGTTTCATCCTAAACCTAACCATTATACCATAAACCTATATGAGGATGATTATTTTTCCAAGAAATATATTCTCTTACCTATCCCCAATCAAAACCATCACATGAATCAACATACTATCCAGCTCTAGTTCAACATGTTCCCCTCGAATCACATGGTCATGATCTGGTTGGTACTTCTTCTACTGAGATATATGAAACACATTATGAAAAAACTGAAGCTTGTTGGAAGATCCAATGATATTCAAACTCACAAAATCATTTAGCTATATCAAAAGGGATTATATATTACGGGGATAAAATTATCTTCTTAATAAAACAATGATACCAATGTTTGGAGAAATTCTCAAGAATACATAATCATTCACCTCAAATGAAAACTATCACCAATGATGATCCAAATAAAATTTATTATGATGTTGAGTCATATCTATCCTATTCTTGATAAACTGAATCATTTATATTATCTCTTGAAGATGGATGTGTCTTATTAGTGAATTTTCACTTGTTTCCACCCAACAAAGTGAAGAACAACAAGGATTCCCATACAATTCTTCAAAAATATCCATATGTATTAATGCATGATTACTATTATGGAATTATAACCCACTAAAGGTATATACACCTCCCACGAGCCACAAAAATCCATTACAAAAGTCCCATGAATGTACTCCAATGTTTGAATCATCCTTTCATATTTTCCATCAATTTGAGGATGATAAGTCGTGATCACAGTAAAATGGGTTCCAAGGGATTTCTATAAGTATTTATAAAAAGTATAGGTAATACTGGGGTCTTGGTTAGATAAAATCATGACTATAACACCATGAATTTTTATAATTTACCAAATTTAGATTTTGGATAAGTTATACACCATATTGGATTCGTAAATCTGGATGAAGTGTTCCAAATTTATGATATGATCTATAATCACCCACATGGAATCATGTTTCCTAACCATTTTTGGAAGACCTATCAAAATTGATATGGCCATCACATCCCATTTACACATGGGATATTGGTAAAAATGCAACATACCGGCTAGATGTTGGCTCTCTTCCTTGACCTACTGAAATGTGAGGCACATCTAGACATACTTCTCTACAAAATATTTTCATTCCAACCCACAAAAATGTTCTTTCAATTATTTATTCATTTTCGGAATCCAAGGATAAAAATCAAATTTTGAATATTGGTAGGAAATAATAATTTATTCTAGATAATCCAAAGGTATGATTATTGTATCACTAAATCATAATATTAAAGTATCATATAGATTCAATCCTTAAATACTCTCCCCACCATTGAGTTTTGACCTCATGTTAAAAAATTTAGGATCAAATGTTTGCGAAATCCTAACCCACACAACAAAATATAGGATAATAAATAAAATTAATAAACTACATCATTACATTATTTTTCATAATTCATTTGCATATTAGCTATGAATGACATTTTATGTAACACCCCAAGATTTCATAGTATGTTAATTCTTCAAAGTAATTCAATAAATTACACTACACGTAACATCGAGTTCAAGCGCACCACAACTTATCAAACTAGCCGTTCAAAAGATGTTATAAATAGTATTAACAGAATTTTGAACTTTATATAACCCTTATAATTTTAGAATCCATATTATGAGTTTCTTAGACATAATTTAAGGGAAAATTCATTTTTTTCAAAAAATGCAATTTTCCCCCTTTTAATGGTGTACAATTATTAAATACAATATTTGAAACTTTTATATTTTCAATTTGACAAAATAAACTTCTTATTTAGAATTGGGACATAAAAATTTAGTTTCAAATTTTTTTTGGTGTTTTTCTGATAACTTTCATATTTCGGTGAATAGTGAAAAATAATATATTTTAACTGAAAACAACTTTTTTAATGAAAATAATTTATAGTGTTAAAATATACATATTAATGTTTTATATGTATAATTAGATTATATTTTTACCATTAAATCCAATATTGGTCATTGTAAGTAATTTCACTTTGATATTTGAAATAAAAAATGTCAATCTTTTGATAGTTATTGTTTCATAAAAATACGCTTTTTGGTTTTGACAACGATAATTAATTTTAAACAAATAAATGAAATTTATATGTTTTGAATATGGTAAAATATACTTAATTTTTTAATTAATAATATCAAAATTAGTTTAGGGTGAATTTTGGGTATGTTTCTAAATTTTGTTATTTTTGATGAATAATGAAAAACACAGAGTTATAGTTTAAAACCGATTTTTTTAAAAAATTATTTATTATATTTAAATTTATTTTTGGTAAAAATAGATACATAATACCTATATAAGTTTAATATAATTCATTGGAGTCAGTTTATAATAATTTTAGATATATAAAAATTTTATTGAACTTTTCACCATCTTTTACCCACCTCCTAGGAGAATTTGCAAAGTCACATAAAACATAATTTCACTGCTTCTGTGAATGGAATTTAAAAAATCCAAGAGAAAAAATTGACATAATTAAGTAAAATTTGGTTCAATATTATGAAAACAATTTTTGGTGAATAGTAACTTTTTACTTTTATTTACCACAGTTAAAAGTAAATAGGGTAATTAAGGGTAAAAATTATATTATTATTACCCTAACAAATGTCCTAATTCTATTGGATAAATATAATTCAACCAAAAAAACCTTAAGAATAAAATATGAACCTCTTTGGTCCACTTGGATTCGATTATGACATTTATTATTATTTAATTCAAAGTAGAGTTAAAAGAGTTAAAATCAATGTTTAATAACTAAAACATTTTTAATACAGGGTTACACATAAGATAAATTCAACTATAAATATTCATTATAAAGCTAAAAATATTTCCTACATAATGGTATTTTATTTATATTTTTTTATACATTAAATTATTTAATTTTTTAATGATACAATGATGATGCAGTAATTACTTAATTAATGAAATATTAAACTAATTGATAATATAAATATCAAAATAAACGTAATTTGAGAATTTTTATGAATTAAAATACTTTTATAGGTTAATATGACATATTAGGGTTGGTTATATGATTTTTTTTGAAGTAATAATGCTGTTATGAATTTAGAAAAAACAAAATACCAAATAGTGTCAAAATTGACATAAAAGAGTTTTTAAAACAAATATTATATCATTAATTGATATTCTATTCCTAAAAATCTACGGTTCGGTCAAAAGACTTATATAATGATAGGTGTATCATTAATGAACCACTTAGGGTTATTTTGGAAGTATATAGTAAGTTTATTATCCATATAATATAAAAATATAAAAAGACATGGTAAATGTCAAACTATTTAACTAAGAGTTAAATCTAAAAGATATGTTTAATATAGTAACCCAAACCTGTCTAAAACCTATTGGTTGAGTAGTTTTCAACCCATAACCTCCTTATAATATAAATAATCTATTTTGGAGCCCTTAGAAACCGAAATTGATTTTATTATAAAATCATATTACTAGTTTTTCCTAAGGTGCCCCACTCCCCTATTATAAAAGGGCACTCCCCCTTCCCTCAAATTCACACCTTCAAATCCTTTTGGCTCGGTCATACCCTTCCCAAATATCCTATCCACTTCCCTAAATTCATTATATAGGCCTTTCCTTAGTCAGAAATATATCTTAAGAATCCCTTTTGATCAAATCAAAAGGAAGAACCCGAAGAAGAGGTAAATATTTCATCACCTCTTTCAAGTTCCTTTCTTCTTCTACTTCCTCTTTCTTTGTTGTTTCTGTTATAAAATAATAACTCCAGTATATTATATATACTATGATGTTATTATGAATATGGTACAACCATATTCATTATTATATCCATCCTTTGAATGACATGTCATCATACGTGCGTACGTACGGATTACCGTCTCCACGTCGTGGTGTAATTGTTATTCAATACATTATTATTTGGATGGGTATAATAATGATGTGTAATTGATGAAAATAATAAATATAACATGATTTGTATTCTTAATATATGATATAATATCCAATTATATATTATTTTAATATAAAAAAATGATATTGTTGCTCGTACGTAGGTACGGATTACCATCTCCACGAACGCGATGAGATTCATTCCTCATCGTATCCATTCAAGAGTAAATTTCATTTGATGATTAAAAATAATGTTTAGAGACATGATATCATTATAGATATGAATAAGATACATACCATCCATAACAAATATGAATCACATAACAAAGAATATAAAGGAAAATGAATCTTTTAACACCCGAAATGACGATAACACTAAGATATTATTAACAATGCAATGTTAAAAGATCATATATGATATCATATTAATGTATATTATTATTTTATAATTTAATAACAATTATTTAATCATTATAAAGAATGTTAACCTACCCTCAACCAAGGAAAATGTACAAAGTAAGGGGTCTCTTATCACAGATTTAATTCTGCGAGATTTCCATTGTTCACCACTTATTTATTGCATGTGGTGTGTGTCCTTCCCATGATTGTATTAATTCTGTAATATACTTTAATTTATGGATATTTAAATCATCATTGTATGATACATCTTTCATGGGATGTATGTTTCGTAAGTTACCAAATTGGTAAGGGAATTACAAATTTCAATTTCCACTCATTCGCTTTACGCATACTTCATTGATCATTTTACTCCAAGATTATGTGTGGAATCACTATTCATTTGATTATGTCATAATTTAGACTCAAATTTCTATGGATATACTTTTGATACACATAATCACTCCATTGATAAATTCTCAAGTCATCTATATGAACTTGATAAGAGTAATTTTAACTCAATCTCCTTTTGTTGAGTTAAATATCCAATTCATTGGTGTTGTTTTTACAAGAATATGTGTGAATGTACTCTGATTGATTTACACTGAATATACAATCATATTAAGTGGATTTATATTTCTCACACATAATTATGTCATTGATTTATCCTTAACCTAAGGATACGGTCTTTATAAGAGATTTTATCTCAATTTACATTCCATTGAGACTTATTTGTTGTTATACACCAAATAAATTTTATATGGTGTATATAATGTACTTTGACATTGTATATCATGAATCCCTTTTTTCCGATGATATTACAATGTTTTTATTACCTTAATTATTTGTATTCACATGTCTCTCTTTTGGTTAGGAACTCTAACTAAAATATCATTTTAAAATGTTTTAAAGATTTATTTTTCTAGATATTTCTCATTAACTTCCATGTTTTAAAAATGGTTTTAAGGATTTATTTATATGGAAATTAAAGTTTTAAAATTAAAATTCCTTTTAAAAGTTTCAAATTTTTATGGGAAACTTTGATTCAAAAATCTATTTTAAATGGATTCTTGACAAATAGTGAGACTTTTAAATGTTTTCAATAAAAAGGGGGATATTTCTCTCAAATAGTTTTGATGATTATCTTTATCTATTTAAATATCATTCATTATTCTCTATTAAGGCTCATATATTATAATAAAATCTTTCATATTGTATTGAATGAGTTATGTTTGACTGTGGATGTGTTATTTTTTTTTTACTATTCATGGTTTATGGTTATAATATTGACATTTCATATGATAGTTTTAATAAAAATGTTTAGATTATGCTTTAACATTTTCATATGAGCAATGAATTGGACTTAATATGTGATGGGTGGAGCCCTCTATAGCTCCTCGATGCATCAGTAGGTCTCATGAGACAAACTAGTGTCTTGGCACAAGGCCTTGCCCAAATCTTATTTTTATTCTGGGCACAAGGCCTTGACTATGTGGTTATGAAAGTCTGGAATTATGCATTCTATCATTATGAAAGTGGATATTGATATTTCATGTGATTATAGACCTATGTTCAAGAGATCTTCCATTATTTCATTCCCTCTCAATCGATTGAAGGGCTGCTGAAATTTGTTTGTAGGATTAATAGTAGTGAGTAGGTAAAATCACTCTTCCTTGCAGTTGTGGCTAGCTTGTTGTCTCACTTATGGAAGGCGAAGAATGCTATAATATTTAATGGGATTGCCCCCAAATTCAACTCTACTGTTCTGGAAATTCATTGTGCAATCCGCACTGCTTCCTCTATCTAATCTGGCTCCATGAGGAATGATGTATCTGATATTATTTTATTGAGATCCCTTGGTGTGAATGGAAGGGAAAGGAAACCGTTGATGATGAAGCATGTATGATGGATTCTTCCCATCTCATAATGGATGAAGGTTAATGTTGATGGGGCTGCCTCTAGTGCACCAGGTCCCTCCGGATGTGGTGGTGTCTTTCGTGCTCATAGAGGTTTTGTCAAAGAGTGTTTCTTCCATTATATTGGAAATGCGTTTTCCATTGAAGCTGAGATATGGGCCATGATAAAGGCTATCAGATATGCTGTCCAATATGGCTGGCATGACCTATGGATTGAGTCAGACTCGACTGTTTCCATCCAAATTCATTGTGAACAGTCAAGAAATGTTCCATGGAAAATGTTACTAGTTTGGGGGGAATGTCTCTAGATTATTGAGTCACTTTCACTTGAAGTTTTACATGTCTATCGTGAGGCTAATAAAGTTGTGGATTCTCTCTCTATGAGATCTATTGTTGTGGTGATCTCATGTTGGTAATTTGTCTCCCCGTATTTTTGTGATAGGCTTGTACAGGCTGATTGTTGTGCTGAGACTTACACTCGCCTTTGTAAACCGCCTCTATGAATTTTCATTGTGTACTTTTATTTTCTTTAATAATTTTTTTCTAGGAGCAGGTGTGTCTTGCTCCTGATCTTCTTGGTATATTATCCTGAAGTTCAAGTTTAAAAGGCTTTTGTTTTAGTCTTATACACTACCTTAAATGTTTATGCTTATTTATGAAAGTTTCCCCTATAATGTTATCCTTACTGAGAATCTGAGCTCACCCCTTTCTATGTTTTATTTTTCCCAGGATGCAAAGAATTGTATTATGAATGACCTGTAGGGATAGTCTATGGGATCTCTGTGTTGTCTATGGAAACAATGTTGTTGTAGTTTTACATTTTATGATGTAATGTAAACTTTATGAATGTATATAGTTCTTCCAAGTCTACTAAACTAATAGGTCTTTTGATACTTGATCTTTTGTGATAATGACAATGTTATGTAATAATGCACCAAATCTGGGTAACTGGGGTCCGGGAGTTACATTTTATACCATTAATATTATGAAACTTTAAATAACTATGCATATGACTTCCTGTTGAAGGAATATTATATATAATTTTCTTTCTTGATCTATATAATAGGTCTAAGTGAAACTTTTAAAGATATACTATCTATCCATATTATTCTTCTCAAAATAAAATTTATTTTTTGGATAATTTAATTCAAGATGTTAGGATCCATAAACATTGTAAATTTATCACAAAAAAGATATTGGGGCTTTGTATATAAGGAATGGTCTACTATAAACAACTAAAAATTTTAAATTAGGTAATTTTTCACACATAACCATAAAATCTATGAGGTATAAGTAACAAAATCATCACCTGAGATGAGAACACATACAAACCAAGATCATGATTCATCACAATATATTACATAACAGTTTCCATATTCTAAAAATATCATGATAGGTGTTGATGTAATCATAACCTTATATTCATGAAATGCTTTATGGATGTCATCATTCCATTGTAAAGGAATGAATTTCCTCGTCAAAGCTATCATCGAAGAGGAAAACATGGAAAATAACGAACAAAGAATCTATAGTATCCTGCTAAGAAAATGAGGATACATATCTTGAAGACTTTATTCTATGGTTTATAAGAGATCATAACTTATATAATTTTCAAGATCTAAAAAAATACCTTTTTCATAAGTGACATTTACATTGAAACACACCTCTTATATCCAAGAATCACAAATTGATAACTTTCAATAAAGTAGACTCTCCTGAAAGATACCCAACACTATATCCAAGTGTTTCTCATGATACTCTTTCATCCTAGAATATAATAAAATTTCATGTACAAACACCACCAAAAAGTAATAAAAATACCATTGAATGATTTGATTCATCAATTACATAAATATAGATGGTTAATTCATAAGAAAAAAAGTATAATTACATATTCATAACAGTAATATCTACTTCTAAAATATATCTTAAGAATATCATCATTATGAACTTATAGTTGGTGATATCATGAACAAAATTCAATTTTAGATAACCAATGAGATCCACTAAATGGATAAAAAATATCATCAATTCATGGAAGAGGATACTGATTATTTACATATATTGGATAAAATTAAGATAATCAAAACAAATCATAAGAGGTCCATACACCTTATTTAAAAAAAAGAACCAATATTTCCCAAATGTACTTGATTAGTTTAATGAAAACATTATATTCCAACTCTTACAACTAAAATTCGAAATCCATCAATTCTGTTGGTTCCATCCTATAAGGTAGAAGGGGAATAGGAATAGTTCCTAGTATGAGATCAGTAAAAAACTCAACATCTTTTTTGTGTGTAAATCAATAAAAGTTTTAGAAAAAACATCAAGAAATTGGTCAAAGACAGTTAGAAAATCTCTATCTCTGATCTCATCTAGATATTCCACATTAAGCACAACTAGCTGATTATAGATGGATCCAATAATCAATGCCAAAATCTCTCATAAACTTACCTTCACATCATAATATCTTATTAAGATATTCTCAATTTCATTAATATATGTGAAACTAACATTTTTGGAATAAAAGATGATATGGGAATTAAATGATATAAACCAATCCATACCTAAAACCAAGATGTAGACATCCATCTGAAGGATAGAGAAATTGTAAATTTACTAAATTACATTAATAATTATAGAAAAATATTTATAAAAAAAATACTTGATACTCTCTTTTTCTAAGAGGAGTTTGAAGTTTCCAAACAAAAGTCATCATCTCAACAAAAAATCCATATGATTAACAACACGAAAAGAAATATACAAGTGGGATGAACCCATATAATCAAAATCTTGAGTAAGGTTAGAATTAAAAATAATCATAACACTCACCATTTAAGGACCAATTGATCATAGAAAATCACTTTTTCATCTATATATAACTATTAACTCACTATGATGTTCTCTTATTTACCATGTAGAGATTTCATAAGTTGAGGAGTCATGGTGTTACACGAATCACCTTATCCTTCTCGATTATAATGATTAGAATTACTATGATGAACTCATCCCATGGAAGAATATTATTTTTGGATACCAGGGTATATGTCTCTAGAACCCGAAATTGGAGAACTGTGACAATAACACTGAATATGTCCCATCTGATTGCAATTGTGACAAGATCTATGTGGTGTCTTAGAATCTCACATCATATTCTTGAAATAAAGATATTTAGAACATCAAAAATTGCTTTTTTGTTTGAGTAGGAATTTTTACTAATCCCATGGTATGATTATAATATATATACCTAGGATTTTAATATATAAATATCACTTTTTTTATATTAATATTCAATAAATTTCATAAAAACATGTCCTAGAAAAATAATAGCTTAGTGTATTTAGAGTCGGGAAAAAAAATCTTATTATTTTTTGAAATATCTTCTACATATTCCACAATTATCTTCTCATATAGTACTCCTCTTAGTAATTACCTACCAAAATGTTTTTTTATAACATGGGGAAAAAATACTAAATAGTGAGATCAGATGCTCAGTAAGGAAAAGTATATGAGTTATAAATCTATGATCATATGAAGTAATAAGATAAGAGTAAGGGTATGTGATCATAATATTAAACTAATAAGTACATTCCCAGCTTGTCATAGATCATAAACATGAGTAAAGGAATAAAACTTATTATTTTAGAAAACATAGTCCATAAGAGTGAGAAATCATCGTAAATAAATATTAAACCATAAGATCATGTCACCGAAGTGTGGAACCATAATAAAAAATACAAATAAAATTATTGTGATGAGGTTAACTACCAAGACCATAAATATATTGGATAATGAATGATAACATGTTTCCCATTGTGGATTAGTACACACTTATTTCCCATAGTGTATCTTGATGCACTTGCTTCCCATAGTTGATCAGGAATCACCTATTTCCTATAGTAGATCAGGCCCATTGACTTGTTTCTCATTTTTATCTTATGGGATAAAAATATTTACCATTTTAATTGGAGGGATATATTGTTACCACCAATATCATAATAAAAACCATACTTATATGTGACACAATATCATAAAACAACTGTCTTATCATCACATCCTAACTCTGTGTAAAGAAAACGAGTTTCATAAAAATCTCATTATCTCACAATAGTATATCCCATGAAATATAATTTGGTTTCATAAAAATTAAATCAACTCATAATAGAAAAACCCATATAAAATAAATTGGTTTCATAGAAAATTAATCAATAAAAAAATTAATAATATTGATAAATAATAAGTATGGTACATTAAATATTATCCACAATATAGCACAATTAATATTAAAGGATGTCATCTTAGATGGAAAATGATTTCGAAAGATCACTTTGTATATTTACTAAGGAAAACATCCTTTCCACATTCAAAAGAATTTTAAAAAACATAAAATATTTTAAATAGAATTCTATTTTAAGAAAACATTGAAACTTATAAAGTAATATTTTAAATATTTATTGGTCATAATGATAGAAAATATTGTTCCTTCTATACACTTTGAAACAAAAATTACTTCAACATTTTCATTAAAATTCAAACAAGAATTGTTATGAAAGAAACACATAAAACTTTAATCATTGATAAATTATTTTGTTAATAAATAATTTAGATAATTTGATAAAATATGAAAAAAATTTATAAGACATTATTTTGGAAGAAAAAGGTGTTTTGACTAAAGAGATAAATAAATATTATTTTTTAAAAAAAACATTCATTTGAACTATTGAGTACAGAAAGAGATTAAAATGAAGGGAAAAATATAATATCAAGAAATATCAACATAATTAATATATTCAAGAGTTTATTGAGGGAAATAACATAATATTTCAACATAAAAATCATAATCATAAATAATTATAATAAACAATGAGACTGTAACGTCAAAATTTTACCACTTCGGCATCATCTAAATTGTAAAAACCATTAAATAATTAAGTAAATTGAAAATTAAATGACAAGTAAAGATTTATATTCATTATATATAATTTAAAATTCTAATTATATACCCCTCATTAAATAAGATAATTTCATAACATTACTTATGTCCCAAAGAAGGCAATATGAGACAAAAATGCATCACCGCTTTGGTACCTTTTGACCCATAAAACACAAGGAAAAGAGAACATAAAATGGATATATAAATAAAAATAATTTTATGTTGAAAAATCATAAAATAAATTATTTTCTAGTATATAAATCACATAAAATAAATAGGTGGTAAATATAGTATGTCAGTCGCAGACGTAAAAAGTGAGACGAAAATCCCTTACAATAAGTCTCAAATTCCATCATACACATTTAAAACTCATCTATAATAAATATAAGTTTATTATAAATATATTAAATATCAATAATTGTATATATAATACCATATATTATTTATTTATGAACTTTTATTACCCGTTTATTAACAATTCCATGTTAAATTCACATTTTAGGCAATAAGTGATTTGTTTTTCATTTATGTTTTGATTGTGTATTTTCAGTTCCTTTAAATTTATTATAGTTAAATAATATAAATAATTTTAATCATGATATTAATATCATATATATTCATAATATATGTATTTATAGTTATCCATAAAATTTATAGAAATAAAATGTAATATAGTTTTTGTGGATATGGTAGGTCATACATACGCATGAATGATGTTTTTAATTTCCAAAGGAAATAAAAAAAGAAAGAAAATAATATATTACCATTACATAAACATTTTTTTTTCATATATATAACATATTCCTATTAAACCTATCCTTATTACCTTCCATTTAAATTGTGAATAAATCACATCGCCTTACGATCCAGTAGTCCATCATACACACGAACGGCGTTATCATATCCCCTACCAAATATAATCTAAGAAATAATATGTTATATAATTATTATATTAGTATAATTATGTTAAATATATAATATATATAAATTTAATTTATCCTTATTACCTTCCATGAACATCATAAATGAAAAAAAAATCACATCAGTTCGCGTGGGGATAGTCTGTTGTACACACAAGCGATATTAGCGCATTCCCATAGAATATAAGGTAATAAAGAACATGAATTATAATTATTCCAATAGAATACAAATATAATTAATGTAATATATAAATAATAAATACATCAGTATATATATATGTGATAGGTGGTGATGGAAAAGTAATAACATCGACTCGTGAGATGGTAGTCTGCCGTACACATGAATGATGATTTCATAACTATTTTGATGGTATATGAGAAGGATTAGATTATTACATTAACATAATAAAATCTATGTATACATAATATACATAGGTTATTTTATAATAATTGTTTTATATTAATCAAAGAGGGTGGTGGATGAAATAAAATAAAATGTTCTGTTAGGGACGTTACCTATTATTTAGAAAAATACTTCTAGTTTTCACAAAAAAGGAATTATAGGTTGGATTTATGACCAAAATAATGATAATAGTATAAGTGGTTGAAATTAAGGGAGTTATATTGGTAGGGTTTTCCAAAATAAATGGTTTCAGAAGTTTTAATAAGAGAGTAGAGGATGAATCCTTTTAAAAGTGAGGTGAGTATAACACTTGTAATTTTTACAAAGAAACACTGGTGGAAATCCAACCTATTCCAACAAATGAATACCAATGGTTTGAAAAAACCATTAGTTTAAGTAATCTATTCCAACAGGTAAATGAAATTATTGGGGGTTATTTTTATGAGTTTTCCCAAGGGTTTTATGAAACCATCGGAAATGGATAGGTTTTCCAAATAAATTCCAATGGTTTATTCAAACCATTTCAGTAGACAATATTTTCCTATGGTATTTAGAAAATGTTGGAAAAAACCCCAAATAATCGTTAGATAGATCCCATGAACCGATCTCTCCACACATCGTCGAACAGATCTCTCCTCCATTGAATAGATCTCTCCTCCGTAGAACCCTACTTTCTGAGCACGAAACAACAAGCTCAATTCCTCCAAAAAACATATATCGCCAGTAAACGAGATATCCTCCTCATACGAGATCTCTCTTCCAAACCTCCCTCCAGAGTATGAACCCTACCTGGCGAGCTCACTTCCTCAATCGTGAGCTCGCTTTTTATAGAATAGATCTCTCCAGGATTCCAACCCAAATTCATGTCTACCTCATTTGTAAGATACCTTGAATCATATATCTCTCAATCCATTATTAGATTCAAACATCCAGATTCATTGTGTTATGTTCAAAATTGGTGAATTCCTTTTATCTATAACCTTGGGCCAGAGCATGGATGGTTTGAGTCTAGTACCTTATACATGGATTGAGATTTTTATTAAGAATTGAATTGAATTGTGAATTGAATTTTTCTTATAATGACATGTGAATTTGAATTTTTAATTATCAGTATGTGAATTTGAATTGACATAATTGAAATGCGAATTGATAATGTAGTGTGTAACTGTATAATTGGTATGAAATTTCAAAAGAAACAATGTTATATCGATAATAACTGGTATTTGACATAATAGAATATGAGGATTGAAAATTGGTAATATTGATGAATTCCGAAATGTGTCATATGTCAAAATATTTGTCATTTTTTGGTGTTTTGATAGGGGTTTTGATCTTGGTTTTTCTTGACACATGGTTATATATTACCAGGAATGGTTACTCCACACTTAGCTTTATTTATTTTCCTTAGGAATGTAATATTTTCTATAATGAGAATTCATAGAAATTCCATTAACCCATAGAATATGAGATATATACCTAAAATTGGTAATGTGTGTTAGTTCGGTGGTCCATGGAATGGGTAATGTACCCTGTCATCGTTCCTTGTCAAGGAAATCATCATGGATAATGGTATACATGAACAAACATATATGGAACTATATTGAATCAAGTTTGGAATACCTTATGTGTCAACCTAGATCTCGAATATTAGTAAGAAAATTTGATGTTCAACATTAAATTAATGAATTCACGAAAACCATTATCATACTATTACATGAAATATTAATTGAGACTAATTTTTTTTAGACATCATTGGTGGTGTCATACTATGTTTTACTCCAACCTATTGAGGATTCCCTTTAGAATCAAATACTAATGCATGTATACAGGTCCTGATAAGGGTATGAGGCCCAATGATGGATTGGTTCCTTGGTAAGATGATATAAGAGAATGGATATGGGACTGAGCATGGTGTTTGAGACACGTTTTGGTAGAATTTATTTGGAGTTTTTCATTAGGTTATTTACTTGTATGACAGTCTATTTATATTTTAGTTTGTCATAAAATATGAAATGATATTATTTACTTGGTTTGTATTTTTTGGGAATTCCCTATTTATATATTTGATTATATTTATATTGGTTGATTTGGATGTTTTCCTCCCTTTTTATTATTTTTTACGAAATTTTATAGTCTTCAACTATATATTAGCCCTTCATCACTATTTTTCTTCCTATGGAATATGGGGAGGCCTTTTTGGGTTATTGTGAAGAACCATCTCTGCCACATGTGGCAGATTCCAGTTGAGGTTGTCTCAATGTTTTATAATTTTTACTCTTTTATATTGCATTAGTAGTTTTAGGATTGGTATATATAAGAAAAGGATTTGTTGGGGACTGGTAATAAGCTCATGAATAAGATTAACTAATCCATGAGAATGGTAAAACCAGGTTTCTAGGGAGGGGATTATTTTTCATGAGTTATTCCTTTTACAGTTTTGATGTTATTTCACATTGGTAAATGAACATGTTGGGTGATGTTACTATTTTATGTGATTTTACTCATGGTTTGATATGGAATGGAGAACATCTAATACCTCATAGTTATATAGAAGGAAATTATTCTTTCTTGTACTTTCATTATAGGTATTCATTAATTGCATGTGAAATTATATAACATGATTGATAAAAATTAGAATATAATATTTTCTACTAAAATATGATTAATTACCTTTCTAAAAAAAGAGTTGATGAAACAATTTATCTATGGTTTTCTATTTTGTAGTTGTCCTTCAAAGTTTGATTTTTTATGATCCCGATGATCTAATTAGTGTTTTGACCCATGTAGAGAAAATGATACTACATTATATTTTTCTCAGTGCGAGAATAGTAAACAACACACACCTCATATAGTGTAGTTGGATCTTACTACAACAATGGGGAATTTTATGGATGACCAGCTCTATAATAGTATTCCATGAGAAATGTGATAAATTTTGAGACTGACTAATCACATTTTTCCTTCAAGGTATGATACCTAGATAGAGTTTTAGATGCATTACCAACCCATTGTAAATGGGGAGGGAGGCCCTCAGGTAGAAAATCTCTGGATGAGTCTCTCATGAAAATAATTGGTCACCTGTAGATAAAATTGTAGATAAGGGTGAATCTTTCTACTTATATTCTATAAGGACCATCTAAGTGCTTGAGGGACATCATAATACATGTTAGACAATTAGAAGAGCTAAAAAATAAAGTATTCAAGGAGAAATATATGAGCCATTTTTATCTAGATATTTTGAATAATGAAATGGATTGGGAGATCATAAAATTTATACAGAGGATAATGTCTTTAATGGACCACGAAGGTTACTTCACAACCCTGAAATATTTATCCTCTATATAGGAAAGAGATGATATAGCGAGGTAGACATTTTTTCAGCATAGGATTCAGTATGATATCATTTCATAGGTTAATTACCTTTTTGTGAAATTTATTTTATTTGATGAATCATGATCTCATCACTAAAGATAAACCAATGGAGGCCTAGAGTCAAGAGAAATATGTTTCAGTATGAGGATCTAGGAGTTTTACCTTAGGTGTCAATAAGCGTTGATATTAATATATCCACCAAGGATGCAGTGGTTAGATCAACTTGTGTTGTAGGCCACAAGTATCTGGACATCATTCTGATTAGTTTTATGAGGAATTGTAGGGTTGAACATAATCTATTTCAGTGTCCTTTTTCCATAGTGGAGTATCAATCATTTGATAAGATGGGTGATATATAGAAGTTCTATAGGAGCACTTATTAGCTGATCATTGGAAGTGGATCAAGGTAGGAACAAGCTACTGAGAGATGTTCTCCCACCCCTAAGTAGATAGGCCGATGGAGTTCTATCAATCACTCAGGTTGGGGTAGGGGACATGGAACCCCAACTTAGTAGTGATATCACAAGAATGGACAACTATAAGGGAGTCAATATAGAGACCAGGGAGGAGGGTAATGTAATGTCTATATTGTGGAGTATACTCATAACAATCAATATGTTGAACCGTCTAATTTTATATATACAATTCTTGTGTCATATGTCATTTCTGTAATATGATTAATAGTATTGGTTTTATTCATTTTCTTTTTCAAAATTATCCAATTCCATTGGTTAGGCTATTTAAACCTTAGATGATGTTATGAGAATTGAAACATCATTATGGGCGTGACTCCCCACTCATTATCTTATTCCTTTAGTGATTGGATAAATTTATTCTTGCAAGATAGTGGTATAAGTATGATGGTTTGTCACACCAAGAGTCATATATAATGGACTAAATACCATTGAATTCATATGTGATATATATTCCTATACCTAAAATAAATAGCATATGGGGGGTTGCACAAAGGAATTCCGACCCTAAGAATATATAATAGACTCAATACGTTTAAAATTTTATTTATAGACTCAATTCCTTTTTTCATTGGGATAAAAATGGTCTATGTGGTAAAATTATAATCCTTGTGTCGTTTAATGTGTAAACAAGTGAATATTAGGGATTATAAAATTATAATCCAGGTTTATTGGGATATTAACACATAAAATATTTTTAACATTAGCCTAAGATCCCTTATTACTTTCATTGTTATAAAAATATCTTAGTAATGTGAGACTTATGTATAAATAACATTAGCCACCAAAGCTCGTTCATTAGCCACCATAGCTCTATTATTATCCACCTTAGCTATGGTGTCCCCCCAGGTCTATTACATTGCTTACTGTATCTTAGGGGAAGCTTGAATCAATACCTTAATCTTATGTTAATAAGTTTACTTCAAAAAGAATCCCAAGAAGTGGAATTAATCCATGGGTTGTTTTTCAAATGAATAAATTTAATTTTTCTTATTGAAACATATTTTACATAAAGTGAATTAAAGGATGGAGACATGAATTCAATTGTAATCAAACTGAATCAATTAGAACCCAATCGAATGAAATTATCTATGATAATATAAACAAAAACAATGAAAACTAAATCTAATGACTATTTCCCAAAAAAACATGCATCGAACAAAACCAATCTAAGATGAAACTCGAGATAAATTAATTATATACCATTAATAGGAAGATCAATTGTTAATTGATATGAATTTACTATTTGATAGTATCATTTTTAAACTTGGATCTATTTCCCCTTGATTTCAGAAACATGATTTGACCCATGTAGCATTATGGTTATTATATATTGGGCGGTGACATGTATAGTCACAAGAGTCATGTATATTGTTTTTTAGTTTTGATTTTATTTTCTTTATCGCAACATCCACTTAGGACTTTTTTCGCTTTCTATGGACGGAGGGTGGTTATATTTTGAGAAAGGTGACAGAAGGGAACTGGAAGTGGCTGTGTGGTTTTCTTTGAAGGGGAGGGAGATTGGGGTAGTTAATTCATTAATGTGTTTCATTTTTTTTTTCTGTATACCATTTTTATTTTTTTCTTTTCTTTTCATTCAGTGTGGACGTCCGACGTATGGATGGGTCATGCCAAAATTTTATTTATTTTCCACTGCTGTTTTTATTATTTGTTTGTGGGTAAAATTGTTCCCAAGTGGTGTTTTCTTGATTCCCAAACATTTCTGCCAATTTTTGTGCTCATTAAATAGATATATTGTTCTTCTCCTTGTCCTACTACCTTGGTATGAAATCATCTATTTTCAAAAATTCCATTATATTCTTTCTCTATCTTCACACAAGGGAATGTTTAGAAGGCCTTCTATTCCATCTTCATTAATTCCAATTAATCTATAAAAACATAAGGTATCACAAGATATCTTCTAGAAGTATTTAGTAGTATTACATCCATGTTTTGAATAACAATTTGATAAATAGAATAGAACACCAAACACAACCATAATAGAAAACTTTCAATATACTTAGAACAACCTAGTACTGGTGTGATATTCTCAGGGAATATCTTTCTAAAAACATAGTAAACTACTTGAATTGAGAAACCCGATATTGTTTCAACCATACTCTACTTTTGAGTATTGGTAAAATAATCACTATATATTCATAATTAATCTTAGATACTATTTAATGGGGAAATATTGTACATCAATCCGTGGAAGACAAAACTTCCAATCAAAACATCCCCCATAAATCAGTATCAAGAATTGGAAAGTCTGAGAACCCCAAACACAACATATATTTTTGGTCCTTTTTGATCTAGTCATCCCATATCCTTCCTTCTAAGGCAAGTGCATAAGAAAGACATGCATGAAAAAAACACATAAAAAACATAATAACAACACACATAAGATTATGTGTCTATGACCCCACTCCTTTTAGAACCTTCACTTTCAAAATTCTACCACCAATCTTCCACAATCTTAGAGATGTATTGTACATTGAAATATATAAATATAATTAGAAATCACCTCCATCCAAATTTTTGATCTTTTATAAATTTTGACATAAATCAAACTGGCATACTCACATTGAAATATTTACTTAGTGAAACCAAAGCATGTACAATCCTTTTCTATAACTACATTTCGTACTAGTTACAATCATCATATCACTCTTTTTTAAATAGCCTTATGATAATTTGACAAGAAATATTCCTTTGACTTGGGGTCTAGTGAGGGGGGGGGGGGATGGGGGGTGCAGTGGAGTGGGGGATGGGGGGGCTGTAGTTGAGTGGGGGCTGGAGGGGGGGGGGCTGCGTTGGAGTGTGGTGGGGGGGGGGGGGCTGTAGTGGAGTGGGGGGGGGGGGTCTACAGTGGAGTAGGTGATGGGGGTGTAGTGGAGTAGTGGATACAGTGAAGTGGGGGATGGGGGTGAAGCAGTGGGGGTGGAGTGGAGTAGGGGATCAGGGGATATAGTGGAGTACGGGATGTAGCGGAGTGGGGGTGGTCTATTTATTGGGGGATGGGGGTTTGTGTGTGTGTGTGGGGGGGGGGGGGGGTTAGTGGTGTGGGGGATGGGGGGATGTAGGGGGGTGTAGTGGAGTAGGGGATGGAGGGGGGGGTGGAGTGGAGTAGGGATGCAGTGGAGTGGGGGATGGGGGTACAATGGGGGGGGGGGGGGGGGTAGAGGAGTGGGGGATGGGGGTGTAGTGGGGTGGGGGATTGGGGGATGCATTGGGGTGGGGTGCAGTGGAGTAGGGTATGGGGGGATACAGTGGGGTGGGGGATGTTGGGATTCAATGGAGTAGGGGATGGGGGAGATGCAGTGGGGGGGGGGGATGGATTGGAGTGGGGGATATAGTGGGGGGGGGGGGTAGGGGATGTAGTGGAGTGGGGGATGGGGGGACTGCAGTGGAGTGGGGGGTTCTATGGATTGGGGGATAAGGTTCAGTGGAGTGGGGGATGGGGTCAGTGAAGTGGGGGTTGGGGGTGGGGGTGGAGTGGGGGATGTGGGGGGGGGGGGCTGCAGTGGAGTGGGGGTTGGGGGGCTGTAGTGGGGGGGGGGGGGGTACAGTGGAAACGTTCAACTGCTTTCAACAGATACTATCTTCACACTTCCCACCCTTAACTATTTTATCCACAACCATGGAATGGTGTGAATGTTTCCACGCACCATCTATGAATGCTGTATAAAAGTATACATTAACTATTTCCAAGTAAAATTAAGTCTTCTTTAATTGTGGTATGCACCACACACCCCTTCACTCATACATACGTATATTTACCATCTAGAAGGATATGTCACATTTTTATATAATTTTTAGAGCAATATGATCTATAAAATGAACATTTCTATATCTTTTTGAAGTATAGTTCTTCATACTTCCCCTATTAGATGTTAAGTTTAATGAAGATCAAGAGTCTATAGCTAAGACTCAATAGAATTAGAGATACTCAACAATGCACCACTCTTATCTTATAATATAAGATTAAGAAATACACATTCGAAAGTGTATCTTTTATAAATCAATATCCACTCATTGAAATCCTTTTTGAAGTGTCATTTCTTCCCATAATTCCAACACATGGGACCATCATCCTCTAAGCTACTCAAACTCCAATATGTTCTGATTTCTCTTTTCTGTATCATTTCTGTGTTATGAAACTCCCCCTTCCTTCCACATTATATTCATTTCTAGAAGATGACACATTTAAATGATGTTATTAATTCTATATCAGGACTTTAATTTTGGAAAACACCTGGTTAGTTTTTCTGGTTGAATTACTCACTACGGTTTCCATCACATCCCAAGGTTTTAAAAGTTTCAGACCCAATTGACTACTCCTTTCCATGATTGGTTAGTCACCATAGTTTCATATCCTCTGCTATAAACCTAAGTGGTTACCCTAAGTACCTCTCAATCCTATAATAATAGAGACCCATTATGCTCATAATCTAGAGTTCCACCAATGAATGTATCTTCGCACTAACCAATAAAAAGGTATGATTAAAATAAAATTATATCTCCCTAATCTCCAAGTTTGTTATGCACCACGTAATGTAGATATCCCAAAAATAACACACTGGATAACTCAGTCTACTCATGAACGTAATCTTCAAGATCTTTAGTAGCTGATAGGCATGATTAGATCTACTCGTCTCAAATACTCACATAATTTCATCAAAAATTTAGGTATATCAACCCCTTGAATACTCATGAATATAAATATCCTCTTTATTGAATGAATCTTTACTTCAATATATTCTTACATTTTTGTGCATTTTTGTGAACAGGGAATTTTTCTTTTTTCTTTTTGATTTTGAGTTATTTCCATTTTTTTCATGGTTTGGTTATGATGAATCATAGTATGTTGTATGTGTTTTCAGTGTATAATGTTAATTTGAAATGGAAATTTTGAAATGGGAAAGTTTAAAAACACATTTATTCTTATATAAAACTTGGGGATACATTTATAATGATATTTGTATTTGGAAAAGTGTAATGTTTTGATTTTTAAATGATAACCCATTTTTTGGAAATTTTGTCAATTCTGTTAGAAAAGTGATAGTGTTAATTTTTTTTCAAGGTTTTAAAGTGATATTAATAAAGTATAAATATAATATTTTAAAGGATTTAAGATGAATTTAATTTTAAAATAGATGTTTTCAAACTTATTGGATTGGTGTAGCTTGATCCGGTTGGGCCAAATTCTTATGGCCCAGAGGTATTTCATGTTTCTTCTATTTCTGGGTGTGGTGGAGGAATCTTCAATAAGGAAAAAAGGAAGTTCAATGTCAGAAATTATAAGTGGTTCTTTAAAAACTATATTTTGTTTCTCACTGGTTTCTTCTTGGATAAAATACTTGGTTTTATATCTGTTCCAAAAAGTGGGACATAATAAACATTATTTTTAGGATCACTAGAGGCATTTCTTATTAGGAAACCAGATGGAGTCTAAAAAATGTGAATATATTAGGTTACATAAATCAATAAAGACTACCAGATGGACTCTTTAGGATAATGAATCCATTAAGGTGATTCATATTTGTTTTATTATATTGGTTAATATATTAACTATCCAGAATGAAATTTTGGCTTTAGTAGGAAAACATGAAGGGTTATGTGTACTAGCTGGAAGCTTGGTGTTTATTGGCTACTACTTGAGGGAAGTCTATTGTGTACTGGCTACTTCTAGAAGGAAGGATTCTAATTACTGACTAGAATCTTGGTGTCTACTGGTTGTTATAGGAATCCTTCTTGGCACTGGTTGGTTGCTGCAGGAAGCTAGCTTGGTACTGGTTGGCCTGTTGTGTGTGTATACCAATGGTTCAACTAAACTATTGGTATTAAGTATGTAAGGCTGTATACCAATGGATCAACTGAACCATTGGAATTTAGTAATCAAGCTATGTATACCAATAATTCAAAGAAACTTTAGTATTAAGTAAATAAGTAGTGTATACCAATGATTCAACTGAACCATTGGTATTTAAGCATGATCAATGGTTCAAAACTGTTGGGATAAAGGTATAACAATGGTCAAATACCATTGGTATAAATCTATCCCAATGTTTTCCAACCCTCGAGATAGGGATTACCCAATAGTTCAAGTTGAACCGTTGGTATATATCAATTTCAGGATCACTATACCAATGATTCAACCTAAACCATTGGTATAGGTCTATTGCAACACCCAACACCCCTACGGTTTATAAAGTCCTTGGGATAGTTTATCCCAGCGGTTTTGGGGCCTATCACAATAGTTTACAACAATTGGTATATTATAGTTTTATAGTAGTGAAAAAGGTGTACCCATGTTTTTTATTTCCCATAAGGCTAAAAAATGTCCTATTAATGAAACAAGAAGAAATATGGTATAAATATATCTATAATATTTTTTACAAGTTTTGGGTAATTTTTAACCCTTATATTTTTTGTTTGACCTGTAGAAACCGTATTAATGAATTTTTATTGTTTTTATGATTAATTATGGTCAAAAATTATGTTAAAATTATTAGAAAATATATAATATTCTGATTCCAAATACCAAATCCATTTTCCCAAATTTCTTCTCAAGAGTAGAAATTTTTAATTTTAAATAAATCACGTAGACTCGATGAGAAAGTAGTTTTCCAAAGAGAAAATGTTCGATATTTTGAAAAGTTTTTGTATAAAAAATAAATATTTAATTAATTTCAAGGACCTAAATTAGATTAATTGATATATAATTTTACAAATTTTACTTTTAAAATTATATTAAAACTATATTTAAGATTTTAAATGCTTTAAAATAAATGAAAATTTTTAATAAAAACAAGTTTTTTTCACTATTCATCAAAAAATTTATCTTCTTAGAAAACTATTAAACATTAACCCTAAGATAATTTTGAAAATATGAATCTATAACAAACAGAGTTCATATAAATTATTATTATTTTTTATAAATATTTATTCTTTATTTCTTACTTTATGTGCCACACCACGTTAAACTTTTGATACATAAAATGATGATTTTATCTTGTATTTATTACAATGTCGAGCCCCTTAGATAGTTTTTGTTAAACACAAGACCTAGTTTTACCAAAATATATAATACTATTTATATTGTTATTAAGATATTATTATAGTTATAACCCAGCTATTAGAATGGACGAAATGAAAAGTATTAACTAAATTATGAAAGTATATTTAATTCATATTTATAAAATGAATTCTTTTATAACCAATTAATTATAAGTAAAAGTAATAACTAATTGAAAATAAAGAAATCCTTTTTTTTCAAAAACTAGTTTTCTATGAAAAACATATTTTATCTTAATAAATAAAACAAAACATTTTTATGAATTATTTTAATTAAAAGTATATATAATATATTCAATAAAATATTAACATTCAACTTCTTTGTTTTCTATAAACTATATAAAAATAAATCCAATTTTAGGTATAATTTTTTTTCTTCTAAAAAGCCGTTTTACCACCTTTTAATGGCATGCTTTTTTGAAAAATTAATTTTGATACTTTTATAAATTTTATTTTACAAAATAAGATTCATTTTTGATATAGATATTTGAAAATTATGTTAGGTGAAAGTTTTAGTGTTTTTCTGAGATGTTTCATTTTTTGATGAATAGTGAAATATATAGAATTTTAATTGAAATCTTACTTTTCCACTAATTTATTTATATTGATAAATTATATATTAAAATACTTTTAATGTATAATTATTTCAATTATATGTAAATAAATCCAATTTAGGTAATTTTAATCAATTTCATATTGAAATTGGATATAAAAATATTTCAAAATTTTGAACATTTTCAGTTTAAAAATCCATTGTTTCATCCCATCTACGAGATTAATTTAAAATTATTTTCATCCACTTATATGATTTTAATTTTTAGAAATTTATTAAATATCTTTAATTATAATAATTTATAATTTATATTAATTTCCACTTAATATTTCACCAAAAATATTAATGAAGTCAATTCAAAATAATTACACTGATTAAAGTAAAAATGAGATTACTTAGTGGGGAAACTTCAATCTTAAGGGGCCAAAAGATCCTGAAACTTGTAAAAAAACCCATTTTATGGGAATATTTCGACCATATACCCAATTTTATATAAAAAAGTTTATTATTTGGGGAACATGTTGTATGGGAGACCTCCTAATAGTGTTTACCTTTTGTTATTTACAAGAATGACACTGTTACCCCACTATAAAAGATAACTCAACCCCTAACTTATTCACACCTTTAAATCCATTTAGATCAACCAATACCTATTAAACTATTTTCAAAACTCCAATAATCTCAAACTATAATCCTCACTTTGTCTAGAAAGCCATTAAAGGAAGTACATTGGTGAACACCAAAAGGAGTCACCCGAAGAAGAGGTAATGTTCCTAATTGTGAATTTTTGTGTTGTTACCTCCTTCACCCCATTTAATTATTAAAACACCATTATTATATAATAAAATGAGTATACTAAATATAATTATATCTTTTTATGTTAAGGTTATGTCCTATATCTTCACAAACATCCATCAAATGGGATACCCAATCATAGTTTGTGTGTACAGTGGACTCCCACCTCACGAATCGATGTCATTCGTTCTTCCATTACAACCTTTTGAGGTTGGGAATAATGATGTATTTTTATTTTATGTATAATATATTTATATTAACTTTTTTATTTTTTATTATGTAATTATTCGAAAACACATAGTTATGCTTTCCATTTTGTGAGAATACAATTACACCGTTTGTGTGTACAGAGGACTACCGCCTCACAAAGCGATGTGATTCGTTTACACTTTACAAGTAACGTATTAAGGATGAGTTTAATAGGAATATGTGATATATATGAAATAATAAGTATACTATAATGATAATATATATATATTTATCATTTACATTTCTTTCTTTTAACATGACATGAAAATGGAAATATTTTTAATTCATATATATGACCTACCATCTCCATGAACGATGTATTTAATTTCAAATTTAAATATTTTATAGATTATTATAAATAAATATATAATTTAGATATATGAAATTTATATCATAGTTTATATTATGGAAATAGGTAAATCAATATCAAATAATGTGGGCCAAAAATAACAAGTCAAAACATATATGAAAAACAATGTGGTTATTACCGAAAATGTAACTTTAACACGAAATTGTTAATAAATGTGTAATATAAAGTAATAATAAAAACATAAAATTTAGGATAAATATGAATATTTTTATATTGTAGATTTATATTAAACTAATATTTATTGTACAAGAAGTTTTAACGTGCATGAAGGAAGTCAACACTTAAGGTTAGGGAATTTCTAGTCTCACTTTTATTTTTGCTACAATTATGCCATATTCACCACTTGTTTCTTTTCCAGGGAGTATATAGCCACCTAAAAATGTTATATCATGAATTAAATTTATTTAATTATAATAAAAGTTTAAATGTATAATATTATTTTTTATATCTCATGATTTGAAAGTCACTTATGTAGTAATGGATTTCTATCTCACTTTTTTACTTTTGTGAGATGCATTCTATAATCACCACCTCTTTATTCTATGTTGTGTATACAATTCCCATGAATGTGATTTATTATTCATCTAATTGTTTTTAAGTATTTAAATATCAATTTTATGATATATCTTTAATGGGGTGATGGTTTTAATGTTAAAAAAGCAGTAAGGTAATTTTGTCTCGATTTACTTTCTTTGAGACATATGTTATGTTCTGAACCAATATTATTTTAAAATGTGTATTTTATTCCACTATAGCATGTTATATCATGATTCTATCTATTTTATGATATTGTATTTTTCATTTAATTTTATTCTCTCATGGGGAATATGATTCAATGTTACTATATTGGTAGGAGTTTATTGCTACAATCTCATTATTTATCATGATTACATACGATTTTGCTTCCATTAAAGAAATATTGTGATCCATCTATTAATAAATATAATGAAGTTACTTATTATATATTTATTACTGATATATTAATGTAATGGTACTATTTTACCATATTTGGTACTTAATATCATTATGAAAATGTTTTTAAGAAAATACAGCTTCATTTTTCTCTTGTATAGGAAATATGTTTTCTCACAAAAGCATGTTTTATAAAATTGTTTAAAAAAATTTATACCTTGATTTTTAAAATTAAGTTTCCCATGTTTTACCTTCTAAAATATTAGTTTTAAAGTTATATTCTTATCTTCTTATGGTCAAGGATCTTTTGACTTCTACCAACAGTATAAATGAAATCTTTTTTTAACATATAAGACATAGAATAAATTCTTTGTTGCCATGACCAATCATTTTGTAAAAGTTTCCATTATATTTTTTAATGATATATTCAAATAAAAATATTTTAAAAAAACAAATTTCATATTACTTTATACTTTTAAAAGTTATTATCATAGAAAAATATTTTTAAAATGTTTTCTAGCATATGTTATATGTTTTCAAATCCATTTACAATGAAAAAGGTTTTGAAAAGGTTTTTTGATTTAAAAATATTTTTTCAAAGGTGAAAGGATATTTTCCTCAAGAATTTTTTCAAAATATTTTTAAATATTACTTAAAAATGTTTTCAATATGGTTTTCAAATAAAATTATTGTTGAAAATATTTTATGTCTTAAAAAATTATTTTCAATGAAAGGTTATTTCTATTAAAAAATACTCCAAGTGATCGTTCAAAATTCTACTCCATATAAGATAAAATACTTTCATATATTTTATGATTTATCAGTGATACGGCCGAAGGAAAAAAATTATTTTTCATTGAATGGTTTATGTTTAGTATGAATTTTTTTTATGAAAACCTGCTTCTCTTATATAGGTTATACCATGATAGAATGATTATGAAACCTACTTACTTTCATGATTTATTCTATGATGAAATGATTATGAAACCTATATCTATTAAATAGGTTATGATATGATGAAATTTTTATAATACCCATTTAATTTCATGGGTTTTGATATGATGTTTATGAAACCCATCACTTTTTATGGGTCATGATATAATGAATGTTTTATTTTCAGCTGGAACACATATGTATCATTTAATTATGTGATGGGTGAGACATATATCACCCTAAAATTCATTGGGTATTAATTTAAATCTCATGATACATACATGGATGGGATAGGGAGTGAAACTAATTCATTAGGGGATTTTTTCTGCTAATATAGTCTTGGGAGTTGACCTTGGCTACCAAGATGTTTTGGGTAGTGCCCCCAATACACTATAAAGAAAGGGATGGTAATGGGGATGGTGGTGTGTTCCAAACAATAGTTTTATCCCACATTATGTTCCTAGATAATATTTAGAAACTATTCTTTACTTGTAATTCCCCGACCCTAGATTCCTAGAGTCGATGCATTATTTTAATACATTGGCATGATTACAAGGAATCAAGTACTGAAAGACCGATCAATTTAGCAGTCTTGGAAAATAAATTACATACATGAACATTACATTACACTTTCTAAAATACAAAAAAATAACAATATTTTGAGAACACCATTGTTACCTTAGCTTAACCCTACATCTCAAAAATAAAACACTTCTTGGGATCCTAGGAAAATAAATCATAAGAAAGGGGTGAGTTCAGAAGATCATTAAGGGTAAATAATATAGCAGAAGATAACATAAACAATATGCATAGTGAATAATTGAAAACACATGCCTTTACAAATAATAAACATGAACACTTTATGGAAGAAATATGAGCTGAGTAAATAATTCCATAATATAACATAGTCATGGGTATTCTATTAGTTGAACAACCACCTGAAACATTAATATTATTTTCATAATGAGGTAATGTATAATGCCAGACATTTTGAAACATTGTTTCAAGGTCTCGACCAAGACTACTAAAAATGATTAAGGCCTCGACCAAAACCATATATCAAATTGGGAAAGGCCTTTCCAATTCACATCTAATTGTCACATGAAGCCTACTGATGCATCAAGGAGATATAGAATGCTTCATCCGTCACTTACTAAGTCCAATAGATTCCTCATATGAAAAGTTTGAAATATAACATAAACATTCGTATTAAAACTAGCATAAGAAATGTCACTACTTTATCCATAAACCATGAATGGTATAAAAATAACAAATACACTGTCAAACATATCACAAAGCCTTCAATAAAATATAGAAGATTTTTATCATAATAAATAAATTTCAAACAAGTTTAAAATCCATCAAAGGATGTTGACATAGATGAAAATGATCAGAAAAATGCTTTAAGAAAAATACCCCTTTTTCATGAAATCGTTTGTAAGTCTCTAAATTTATAAAGGAGGTCATTTAAAAGAGATTTTTAATAAAAGTGTCCCATACCACTTTGAAACTTTTGAAAATAATTATCATTTCAAAACATTCATGTCCATATAAATAAATCCTTAAAATTGTTTTGAAAATATGGACATTAATTAAAAGGGTTTAGAAAGATAAATATTTAAAACATTTAAAATGATGATCTAGTTAAATAGAACCTCCCATAAAACAAAAAAAATATTCCTTTTGAAAACATATTTATGAAATATGGGTATCTATGATAAGTATGTCCCAGAAAATACTTTCACATGAACAATCTCAGATAATAATGAGATTGAGGAAATAACCCTTACCTTGCAGTTTCCTTTGGTCGAGGGTATGTTTAAACTCTTGTATAATGACCATAGTATGTTATTAAATTATAACAGAACTATATTCATATTTATTACATCATACATGATTCATTTATGACTTTAGACTACCAATTTAATAATTATTTTCATGTTAAATTAACATTTTGAGTAATAATCACTTTCTTTATCGTATGTGTTTTAACTTGTTATTCTTGATCATATCATTTAGATTATGATTTAAATGATTCTAGAATATTATAATTGATTTATATGTCATATATATTTAGAATATAAATATTTATAATGGATGTATATATGCAATGTAAGGCACCATTTATGGAGACGGTAGGCAGTACGTACACATAAACGTTGTTTCCGTTTTGACATCGTATTGAACAGAAGTAAGTGAATAAGATTTCACTAAGTACATACATACATACATATATATATATATATATCTCCAGTAGAATTATTATTTCATATATTACATAATCATTAATAATATATATTTTTATAATCATCGTTGAATGGGGAACATGGAAATGACTCTCATCACGTCGTGGAGACGGTAATCTGTACGTACACACAAGTGACTATATCATTATTTTGATTAGAATTTGTATGTAAATAGATGGTATATCAGAAATACAGAATCATTTTCATGTTATATTTATTATTTACATCAAGTATACTTCATTATTATACCCATCCAAATAATAATGTATTGAATAACAACTACACCACGACATGGAGACGGTAATCCATACGTACGCACGTATGGTGACATGTCATTCATAGGATGGATAAAATAATTAATATGGATGTAACATATTTATAATATCATCACAGTATATATAAGATACTAGAGTTATTGTTTTATAATGGAAATGACAAATAAAGAAGAAGTGGAAGAAAAAAAGAACATGAAAGAGATGATGAAATATTTCCCTCTTCTTCGGGTTCTTCCTTTAGATTTGATCAAAAAAGATCCTTAGGATGGCTTTATGATCAAAATAAGGCTTCTAAGATCAAGTTATGGAAGTTGGGAGTATATTTGGTCAGGGGTTGGCCGAGACAAATGACTTTGGAGGTGTGATTTTGCGAGAATGGGAAGTTCTCATTTATAATAAGGGTGAGGGTCACTTTTGGAAAAGATTAAATTATTAAATTATTATACAATCATATTCGGGTTATAATGGTTAAAAATCAATTTATTTAGTGCCTTAGGTGGTTATGGGTCTAAATCCTCTAAAAAAATAGGTTTTAGACAAGTTTAGGTTACCATTTTAACCTTATATTTTAGATTTAACTTTTAGTTAAACAGTTTAACTTTTACTGTGTCTTCTTGTATTCTTACTCTATATGGTTAATAAACTTACTATAAACATCCAAGATAACATCAAGTAGCTCATTAATGACATATATAATATCATTTAAGCCCTTTTTACAAACATTACAATTTTATGAATATTATATCAACCAATAATATAGTATTTGTTTTAAATATTAATTTATGTCAATTTTGACACTATTTGGTATTTTGTTTTTGTGAAAGTCATAAAAACTTTTTTACTTTGAAAAAGATACATTTAATCATCCCTAACATTTCATATTCACATACAAAATTCATTGATGTCATAAAAACTATGAAATTATATTTATTTTAATATTTATAATACCATTTCTTTGATTCTTTCATTAATAAAGTAATTACTGCATCATCATTGTGTCATAAATAAATTAAATTATTTAATTTTTAAAAATTATAAATAAACTACCATGATGTAGGAAATAATTTTATCTTTCTAATGAATATTTATAGTCGAATTTGGATTTTTTAAAACCCTATATTAAAAATGGTTTAGTTAATAAACTTTGAATTTAACACTTTTAACTCTTCTTTAAATTAAATAATAATAAATGTCCTAATCTAATCCAAGTGGACCTAAAAATCATATTTTATTCCTAAAGTTTTTTTGGTATAATTACACTTATTAAATAGAATTAGGACATGTTTTTGGGTAATTATAATATCATTCTTACCCTTAATTACCCTATTTACTTTTAAATGTGGTAAATAAAAGTCAAAAGTTACTATTCACCAAAAATTATTTTCATCTTATTGAACTACATTTTACTTATTGAGGTTAACTGTGTCTCTTGGATTTTTGAAATTCAACTCACAGAAGCGGTAAAATTATGTTTTATGCAAATTTTCAAATGCTCCTAGAAGGTGGGTAAAAGACGGTAAAAAGTTTAATAAAATTTTATATATCTAATATTATTATAAAATGACTCTAATGAATTACATCGAACATATATATATATTATGTATCTATTTTTAAATAAAATAAATTTAAATAAAATAATTAATTATTTAAATAAAACGTTAGTTTTAAACAATAACGCAGAGTTTTTCACTATTCATCAAAAATTAAAAGTTTTCAGAAAAGTACAAAAAATTCACCCTAAGCTAATTTTGATATTCTGAAACAAAAAATTAAGTCCATTTTATAAATTACAAAACCTATAAGATTCATTAATTAATTTAAAATTAATTCTCGTTTTCAAAACCAAAAAGCGTATTTTTAAGTAATAATAACTATCAAAATATTGACACTTGTTTATGTCCAATTTCAAAGTGAAATTACATCTAATGACCAAAATTAGATTAAATGGTAATAATTTATTCTAATTATAATTCTAATAAATTAAAATTTATAATTGAACATTATAAATTATTTTTATTAAAAAAGTTGTTTTCAGTTAAAATTTAGTATTTTTCACTATTCACCCAAAGATGAAAGTTATCTGAAAAACACCAAAAATTTATCAAAAATAAATTTTTATTTCCTAATTCTAAATAAAAAGTTTATTTTGTGAAATTAAAAATATAAAAGTTTCAAATATTATATTTAAAAAGGGTTCTCTATTAAAAGGCGATAAAATTTCATTTTATGAAAAATACTTATTTTATTTGAAAAAAATGTATTTTTTCATAAATTAGGTCTAAGAAACTCATAATATGAATTCTAAAATTATAAATATTATATAAAGTTGAAAATTCAGTTGATACTATTCATAACCACTTTTGAACGACTAGTTTGGTACGTCATGGTGCGCTTGAACTCGGTGTTGCATGTAGTACAAGTTATTGAATTACTTTGAAGAAATAACGTACTATGAAATCTTGGGGTCTTACATTCTCCCCTCCTTCAATAAATTGCATCCTCGCAATTTGATATTGTTCTTCAGAAATAAAACGTTGAAAATAGAGAAATACCTTTGTGGAACACCCACATCAAAAATTAGGTTAATAAAATTTATTCTTAATAAGAGAGAAAGAGAAATAAAAAAGTTACCACCGAATTATGATCTCTATTAGGAAGACATTGGTGGATATTAGAGACACATAATTGGAGGAAAAACGTAAATATTTATAGAGAGTGATTGAGGTCATAAATCATAATATATCATTTAAATATATTGACATAACAAATCCATTATCAAAACCATTTTCAATACCAAAATACGTAAAAAGAGTATATGTTATTTATTTTTTTAAAAAAATATTTTGGCTTCTTAAAGAAGGAAAAGTTCAAATAAAACTCATAGAGACAGAAAGGTCGTTGTCACCATTTATATTAAAAAAACATTCCTTTTTTTTGTCGTTTAGTAAAACGCTTTGTAGAAAAAAATTCCCCTTGAAATGAAAAGTCAAATGGTTTTATACACCGTTGAAAAGAAAATCAAAGTATGCCTCAATGAAAAAAGATTGTGACGAATTCACTTAACTAATGTTTAAG
The DNA here is from genome assembly GCA_963277665.1 of Viscum album. Lineage (NCBI taxonomy): Eukaryota > Viridiplantae > Streptophyta > Magnoliopsida > Santalales > Viscaceae > Viscum > Viscum album. Next base: position 550,029,634 of record OY728144.1, on the reverse strand, counting down.
AATTACTTTAATCATAGAATAAGAGGGAAATATATATATATATATATACACGTACATATATATACTTGACTTGTAGAGTTACATTCTTTAACTAATTCCTACCACAAACTCATCTTTTACTCCAAAATATTTCAAAAAAAAATTGTATCCTAATCATATAGGGTTTTAAAAATAATGAATTTATAATTCACCTATCAGAAATTTTAAAAAAGAAACTACATTATATAGTCCTGGACATCATAGAGGCCAGTGGTAGGTGATGCTCCCTTGTCGACCTTCGATTGCTGGTTCAAGTCTCACGGCCTTTCCGGACACGACTGGTTTTCGCCCAACCTCTAGGTTGTTCTTTTTATGAAAATCCAAAAATTACCCTAATAATTATATCTAATTTCTAACATAATCCATTCCAACCTTTATAATTATCCAAAATACTTCTATCCAAACTCACCATCCAAAATTTATAAGGAAGTTAAACACAATGAAGATCCTTTTTTCCACATAATAACATGTGAACACCTTCATCATGCATTCTTTTAAAACGTGGTAACACCCTGAATTACTATAAAACCATATTGATTACATTCATGCTCCCTTATTCTTTATAGAATACTGGATATATTCCTTATATCCAAAAATTTTAGATATTCCAACAATGATTAAATAAAAAAACTATTAACCAGTTCCAAGGAAGTCAAGAATATCCAATATAATTTATCCAAATCAACCATCTCTTATTCCAAAATCACTACCTCGTTATCAGGACCATATTACAGATTACCTTTCCTTCAACCATGTATTTTCCAAAAAAGTATATCTTACTATTAATTCACTTTTCTTAGAACCATATAATCTCAAATTCTCAATAAAATAGTACTGCAGTACAATCCTTATTTATCTCCATAATTCATATAACCAGTATATTGTTGATACAACACTCAAATGAAATAATTCTATAATAACAACATAAGAACACAAGTCATTCCTCTTCCTCTGAGGTAGTATCATAACTTGATTATTATCAATATCATCATTTGAGGTATACTCTGATGACTGGGACATTGATTCGCATAGTGTCCCAACACCTTGTAGATTAAGCATTTTACATTCGGAACCTTTTTCTCACCTTTGCAATCACGTACTTGGTGTCCTTTTTCTCCACATTAATAACAAACTCTCATTCCCTTCAATAATTTATTGAGTTGATTATTTCCAAATTTATCACATATGGGAAAATACTTCTTTCCCCTCTTCTCTTTATCTATCTTTCTCACTGAAAATTAATTTTTTTAAGAATACTTTTTGGTTAAGTGAGAACCAAACAAGAGAAAAAAACTGAGATAGTGTGTCCAAGGGGATCCACCATTATAGACACAAGCCAGAGAAACCCTAACAAAACAATAGAATAAAATGTGTCCAAGGGAATCCACCATTGCATACACGAGTCAGTCCAGCACAAAAAAACACAAACAACACAAAGCACACATCAAACTAGAAGCAAATATGCACAGGAGCCTTTAAAAAAGGATGATCGATGGCGAGGGATTCATCGACAGATCTCCGCAATGAGGAACCACGATATCGTCAAGCGGCCATGGATAAAGAAACCAACCAAAAAATATTTGAATGGTTCTACATTCACCAAATTCACCAACACCATCCAAAACATCATGAAATCTATCAAGCACGACCAAATTGGAGTCATACATGAAAGATCATGATGAAATGGCAGAGGAAACAAATATAACATAGAAAAATCCAAACGAAGAAACCTCAACAATGGTCATCATCACAAAATGACTCCAGGTCAAACTTCCTTCGGCTGTGTATGCGCCTGTAAATGTTTTGCACCGAGGCTACCCACAAACCGCTAGGACGATCCTATGAATCAGAGGATGCTGACTCAACGTCGAAATGGGATGGAAAGAAACACAAACATAGTGAAAATGACCGGATCTAGTGCCGGATGTGGCACAAAAAACCGAGAGGGGGTTTCTGTTAGGCCAATTGGTAGCAGGGTCACTTCATTCTACTGGGCGCCATTTCTAAACAATGGCATACACTAGGTCAGTTTATGAATCACAATGAATAATTCCCAACATGTAAAATATGTAATGTAAATTGAACAGTTTATGGATATAATCCATAATAATAAAAATGTTTTTTTGAGGAATTATTTTCTCTTAAATCCTTCATAATGTCTTGTAATGAAAATGTGAATTATCATAAGCATATCTCCCGAGAGTGTCTTAACCAAAATTGCAACAAGACCCATTGTTTTTCACCATTTCCCGTTCGAGTCTAGCTCAAAGTGGTTTTTTGGGTTTTACCCCTAGATACATCTGTGCCAGAGCCGCCTCAACCTGCTCGTATCCATACAAGGATGTATTACTTGGAAAACACAAAAAATCTCAAAATTACCAAAATTATAGGATGTTCTTCGATACTAATACTCAATGTTTTTCTTAGAGTAATGTTATCTAATCAGAGTTTATCTAAATCTATTTCCAAGGTTATTGATAAGCTTCCTTAGATACTAACTGTAATTCCACGACACTAGATTCCCAGAGTCAGTTCATTATTTTAATACATTGGCATGATTATAAGGAATCAAGTCCCAAAAGACCGATCAGTTTAGCAGTCTTGGAAAATAGATTACAAACATGAACGTTACATTACACTTTTTAACATACAAAAAAAATAATCCTTTGAGAATTCCATTTTTACCTTAGCCTAAACCTACATCTCAAACATTAAACACTTCTTGGGATCTTGGGAAAATGAAACATAAGAAAGGGGTGAGCTCAGATGCTCAGTAAGGGGTTAATAATTTAGCAGAAGATAACATAAACAATATTCATGGTGAATAATTGAAAACACATGCCTTTAAAAATAATAAACATGATCAATTTATGGAAGAAATATGATGTGAGTAAATAATTACATAATAAAACATAGTAATGGGTGTTCTACTAGACGAATAACCACATGAACCATCAATATTATTTTCATAATGAGGGAATTAATAATGTCAAACATTCTGAAACATTTTGTCAAGGCCTCGACCAAGACGTCTAAAAATGATTAAGGCCTCGGCCAAAACCATATATCAAATTGGAAAAGTCCTCGGCTAATTCCATGTCTAATTGTCTCATGAGACCTACCAATGCATCGAGGATCTATAGTGGTCTCCACCCATCACTTACTAAGTCCAATACATTCCTCATATGAAAAGTTTGAAACATAACGTAAACATTCATATTAAAACTAGCATACGAAATGTCACTACTTTATCCATAAACCATGAATGGTATAAAAATAAAAAATCCACTGTCAGACATATCAAAAAACATTAAATACAATATAGATGATTTGTATCATAATAAATCAATTTCAAACAAGTTTAAAATCCATCAAAGGATGTGGACATAGATAAAAATGATCAGTAAAATGCTTTGAGAGAAATACCCATTTTTCATCAAATCGATTGTAAGTCTCAAAATTTATAAAGGAGTTCATTTAAAATAGATTTTTGAGTCAAAGTGTCCTATACCACTTTGAAACTTTTGAAAAGAATTATCATTTCAAATCATTCATGTACATATAAATAAATCCAAAAAATCATTTTGAAAATGTGGACATTAATTAAAGGGGTTTAGAAAGATAAATATTTAAAACATTTAAAATGATGATCTAGTTAAATAGAACCTACCATAAAACCTTAAAATATTCCTTTTGAAAATATTTTTATGAAATATGGGTATCTATGATATTTATGTCCAAAAAAATTCTTACACATGAACAATCTCAGATAATAATGAGATTGAGGAAATAACCCTTACCTTGCACTTTTCTTTGGTCAAGGGTACATTTAACCTCTTGTACAATGACCATAGAATGTTATTAAATTAAAAAAGAACAATATTCATATTTATTACATCATAAATGATTCATTTATGACTTTATACTACCCATTAAATAATGATTTCCATGTTAAATTAACATTTTGGGTAATAATCGCTTTCTTTATCGTATTTGTTTTAACTTGATCTGCTTGATCATATCATTTAGATTATGATTTAAATGATTCTAGAATATAAAACTTGAATTATATATCATATATATTTAGAATATAATTATTTATAATATATGTATATATGAAATGGACGCCACTGTTTATGGAGACGGTAGGTCATACGTACGCATAAACGCTGTTTCCGTTTTCACATCGTATTGAACAGAAGTAAGTGAATAAGATTTAAGTAAGTACATATATACATATATATATATATATCCAGTAGAATTATTATGTCATATATTACATACTTATTAATAATATATATTTTTATAATCATCGTTGAATGGTGAACATGGAAATGACTCTCATCGCGTCGTGGAGACGGTAATCCGTACGTACGCACGAGCGACAATATCATTATTTTTTATTTAAAATTTTATGTAAATAGATGTTATATCATAAATAGAGAATCAGTATCATGTTATATTTATTATTTACATCAATTATACACCATTATTATACCCATCCAAATAATAATGTATTGAATAACAACTACACCACGATGTGGAGACGGTAAGCCATACGTACGCACGTATAGTGACATGTCATTCATAGGATGGATAAAATAATTAATATTGTTGTACCATATTTATAATAACATCACGATATATAGAAGATACTAGAGTTATTGTTTTAGAATGGAAACAACAAATAAAGAGGAAGTGGAAGAAAAAAAGAACTTGAAAGAGGTGATGAAATATTTACCTCTTCTTTGGGTTCTTCCTTTTGATTTGATCAAAAGGGCTCTTTAGGTTGGATTTATGATCAAAATAAGGCCTCTATGATCAAGTGAGGGAAGGTTTTAGGATATTTGGGCCAGTTTTGGCTGAGACAAATGGCTCTGGAGGTGTGATTTTGAGAGAAGGGGAAGCGCCCTTTTATAAGAGGGGTGAGGGTCACTTTAGGAAAAGATTAAAGTATTAATTTATTATACAGTCATATTCGGTTTATAATGTTTCAAAATGAATTTATTTAAAGCCTTAGGTGGTTATGGGTAAAAATACGCTCAACCAATAGGTTTTAGACTAGTATAGGTTACCATTTTAACCTTATCTTTTAGATTCAACTTTTAGGTAAATAGTTTAACTTTTACCGTGTCTTCTAGTATTCTTATTCTATATGGTTAATAAACTTACTATAAACTTCCAAAAGAACCTCAAGTGGCTCATTAATTACATATATAATATTATTTAATCACTTTGGATGAACCTCACAATTTTAAGAATATTATATCAACCAATAATATTGTATTTGTTTTAAATATTAATTTATGTCAATTTTGACACTATTTGGTATTTTGTTTTTATGAAAGTCATCACATGTTTATTACTTAAAAAAAGATACATTGAATAGGCCCTAACATGTCATATTCACCTAGAAAATTCATGGATGTCATAAAAACTTTGAAATTATATTTATTTTAATATTTATAATACCATTTATTTGATTCTTTCATTAATAATGTAATTTCTCCATCATCATTGTGTCATAAATAAATTTAATTATTTAATGTATAAAAATTATAAATAAAATACCATGATGTAGGAAATATTTTTAGATTTCTAATTAATTTTAATAGTCGAATTTAAATTTTTTAAAACCCAATATTAAAAATTGGTTAGTTAACAAACTTTGAATTTAACACTTTTAATTCTTCTTTAAATTAAATAATAATAAATGTCCTAATCTAATCCAAGTGAAACTAAAGGATCCTATATTATTCCTAAGATCGTTTTTGGTCTAATTACACTTATCCAATAGAATTGGGACATGTGTTAGGGTAATTATAATATCATTTTTACCCTTAATTATCCTATTTACTTTTAACCGTGGTAAATAAAAGTCAAAAGTTACTATTCACCAAAAATTATTTTCATCTTATTGAACCAAATTTTACTTATTGAGGTTAACTGTGTCTCTCAGATTTTTGAAATTCAACTCACAGAAGCGGTAAAATTACGTTTTATGCAAATTTTCAAATGCTTCTAAAAGGTGGATAAAAGACGGTAAAAAGTTCAATAAAATTTTATATATCTAATATTATTATAAAATTATTTAAATGAATTACATATAAAATATATAGATATTATATATCTATTTTAACCTAAAATAAATTCAAATAAAATAATTAATTATTTAAATAAAAAGTCAGTTTTAAACAACAATGTAGTGTTTTTCAGTATTCATCAAAAATTGAAAGTTTTCAGAAATGTACCAAAAATTCACCCTAATATAATTTTTATATTACAAAAGCAAAAATGAATTCCATTTTACCAATTTCAAAACCTATAAGTTTCATTAATTAATTTAAAATTAATTCTCGTTGTCAAAACCAAAAGGCGTATTTTTATGAAATAATAACTATCAAAAAATTGACACTTGTTTATGTCCAATTTCAAAGTGAAATTACATTTAATGACCAAAATTGGATTAAATGGTAAAAATATATTCTAATTATACTTACAAACCATTAAAATTTATAATTTAACTGTATAAATTATTTTGATTAAAAAAGTTGTTTTCAGTTAAAATTTATTATTTTTCACTATTCACCCAAATATGAAAGTTATCTGAAAAACACCAAAAAAATATTGAAACTAAATTTTTATGTCATGATTTTAAAGAAGAAGTTTATTTTCTCAAATTAAATATATAAAAGTTTCAAAAATTATATTTAAAAAGGGTTTTCCATTAGAAGGCGGTGAAATTGCATTTTTTTAAAAAGACTTCTTTTATCTGAGAAAAATGAATTTGTTCTTAAATTATGTCTAAGAAACTTATAACATGAATTATTATATTATAAGGATTATATAAAGTTTAAAATTCAGTAAATACTATTCATAACCGCTTTTGAACGGCTAGTTTGGTACGTCATGGTGCGCTTGAACTCGATGTTGCATGTAGTGCAAGTTATTGAATTACTTTGAAGAAATAACATACTATGAAATCATGGGGTGTTACATTACTAATATAGAAATATTATATATTCTTATGTATATGCCACAAATTTTAGGTTTTATTCCAAAGCCATGATCTCACGACTCATGTTTTATGATTTCCTTATGATTTATCTCTTGTAAACTGTTAATATTTATATAATGATTCATGTTTTTGTTCTTTGATATGAAGGGTATGATTTTCCAATGTTATGATCAAGTTCTCATACCCTTATGCATATTTAATTCTTACAAATATTTCTTTTTTACCCTTACAGAGGATTTGATCTCCCCTTTCTTATGATTCCTTTCCCCATGTCATGAATAAAGGTTTTAAGTAAGGTATGACTGTGAAGAGTACTAAAGGGGATGATATTTATAGGAAAATTTTAAGATATTTCACCAAGTTAGAGTATTATTTTACATGTTTTTGAATACACTAAATTACTACATTTTTCAGTAATGTACTTTTATAATGTGTTGAATATTCATCTATAATGATTTAATATCCATATATGTTAAGCCTAGGTAACTATAGGTGGTATCAACGTAAAGGTTTAGAAACCCTTTTTAAAATAGGATTAGAAAACTTTAGGGATATAACTAGGGTTATTTCTTAGGATATGTCTTGGGATGTATGTAAGGATGAGTCTAATGATGAGTAAATGTTTTGGAAAATGCTCTGGAGTTTTAGTAATGTATTGAGAGAGTGATTTGTATGAAATTAGATATTTTTATGCATAATACAAGTGGACATGGATCTGGAACAGACATACCTAGAGTTAAAAACACCAAAGCACTATATTTATCTGTACATGATCCAGAACTAGTTCATGAAGACAAGCCTTACTGAACACCAAGTTTGATACTCCAAGGGGATATGCTTTAAAAATTTAGAAACTATTTAAAACCATGATGACGAATTTAAATTGAATATGAAAATGAATAACCTAGGATAAACCTAAGGTTTAATAAATTAATTATGAATTTGTTATAACTGATAAACCCTATAAGTTATTTTTCTATATTATGTGGTTTTTCGCTACGATAAGTGTTTGTCACACTATGATTTCTAGTTTTAGTTGAAGGATGTAACCAAAAGGGACCATGTTAATGCTGATTGAGAAATAAAACTTGATGATGAGAAATGAAATGGAATGATTAAAATATTGAATGACATTGTGGTTATTCCTGTTTAGTTTTCAGAGAACATGACTACCAACATATACCTTAATTAACTCTTAGACTCACCAAATAAGATAAGTAAATATTTCATGGAGATTATATATAGTGGATACCATAAAGGATAGAATATTTAGTTTCATATCTGTCGATAATGTGGGAAGAAATACCCAAGTGAATGTCTTATAAAAACATAAATATGTTTTGACTACAAAAAATAAGAACACAAAGCAATAAACTGGAATGGTAAAATGAAAAGTTTAGTTAACGCAATGGGTGAGAATATTGATATTTATAAGGTATTATCAATTGATGAATGATTTAAATGTGGAAATTATGTTCATTATGAAAATATATTTCCTAAAGAGAATGCTAGTGAATAGAATCAGTAAGGAGGTATGAGTAAAGGTTATATTGTTAATAATGAATACACTACATATTACATGTGAAAGAAAAGAAATGTTAAATAATAAGAAGATAAAGTTTAGTTAATTGTTTTATAAGAAAGTGGGATGAATAAAATATTTATATATTATAATTCAATTATTTTATCATATAATGTATGAAATGTATAAGGGTTGTCCAATATAATTTTTTCATCAAGGACCTAAAAGAATATTTTGAATGATATCGATGACCTAAAAATGTGATTTCATGATGGGGTTATATTTTATGACTACGAAAGCTTAACCCTTAACATTTTCTTAAGGATGATAAAATGATATTTAGGATGGATAAAGAGATGATGATATGGATAAAGTAAATTCGATAGTATTTATGACATCAAAAATGATAAAGGGTTTGTTGAATAAGTGGTTTATACTATCATTGATGAAGTATAAATCATTTTAAGATTTAAGGAATATATATAATAATTTGTGTTTTATATAAGGAATAAAGAAGAATGTATATCTTCAATATGTTTTTTTGGTAATTCAGGTTGTTAATATGTTTTAATAGAATATATTCGAAAGGTATTCATGTGATTGGAATTTGACAACCAAGTGATACTTTATGATATATTAGGGTTCAATGTTAAGCTAATTTTAAAAAATTCAATGACCTTCTTCATAATGTTTTTGATTTTAATGTTTTGTAAGAGTTATAATATTAACCATTTGTTGAATGTTTTTTCTTTAAATTCAAATGATATTTTAGAGATTAATGTATTATCTCACCATAAGTGGATTTCTTCATATTTGAAAACCATTACTAACCATTTTTCTATGATGTTATCTAAAGATAGATGGAAATTCAAAAATTAAATTTATGGATCTCATGATATGTTAATTATTCAAAAATTAAAAAAATTCACTTTCATTTATTCAAGTAATCTATGAAGTGAAAATTGATCATGACAAAACAAAATGGTGAGATTTTTCATATGAAATGGAATGAGATCAAGTAAGTATATCTTATTGTAAAAAATTCTTCAACATTAGGAAATGATATTGAAATAAACTATTGTCCTATTATCATCATTTTTTATGATATCAAGAACCTTTTTCAATCCTATTTTTTTTATGGCCTTGTGATTATTATCTTTATCCTAAAAATGTTCTTTATCACTCTCCATCAGTATCTGAGTGTTAGGTTTCTCTTCCATGTCTATGTTCTCATTTCCCACCTATGTTCTCTTATAGGGAAATCTAATTATCTATTAGTTTGGGAAATAGTTATGTTTTAAAAAAATCATTTTCAAATGATTTTTTTGTATTTCTTTTAAAATGTGTGTTTCTAGGAAAGGAACATTCTTGTACTAAACTTTTGATGACCGAGACAAATTTCGAGGGTGAAATTCATTTTAAGGGGGTAGAATGTAACAGCCCAATTTTTTTATATACTATTATTTTTTTAATAAAATAAAATTATTTGTTGGATAAATTTACATGATATACCATTTTATGCTTTAATTAAATGCTTAAATTAATTTATCTCAAAATTCCGGCAATATCGAGCCCCTTTGAAAGCTTTTTTTACACACAAGAGTTTGTTTTACCAAACTACAAAATACTATTAATGTTATTGTTAAAACATTATTAGAGTTTTCACCTATGAAATGTAATGGAGGGTATGAAATGAATTATCAAAATTATGAAAATATGTATTATTAATGTTTACAAATTTAAATCATTGGGAACTAATTAATTAGAAATAAAAGTAAGAATAATCGGAAAATTAAGAACTTCCATTTTTGGAAACTATTTTTCTATGCACAGACATGTTTTATCTTAATAAATTAAACATTAAAATTTTATATAATGGCTTCAATGAATAATATTTATTATATATTCAATAAAATATTTAATATTCAACTTATGTGTTTTCTATACAAGATGTAATACTAAATCCAATTTTAGGTAAGAAAGATGTATTTTTCTAAAATCTATTTTTACCGCATTTTAATAGAGAAATTGTTTAAAAAATAACTTTTTACAATTTTAAATTTTTAATATTAAAAAATTAAATTCCTTTTTTTAAATATTAATATAAAAATTATCTTTGGGAGAATTATTGGTAATTTTCTGAGATGTTTTATGTTTTTGATGAATAATGAAAAATACTGAATTTTAATTGAAATATGCATTTTCATATAATTTATTTATATTTATTCATTATATTTTAAATTTTTTTAAAAGAGTAATTAGTAAAATTATATATCAATAATTAAAATTTTGTTCATTGGAATCAATTTTTCATTTAAATTGGACATGGAAACATTTAAAACTTTTGAACATTTTTTGCTTTAAAACCCCATTATTTCTTCCCATCCACATGATTAGTTTTAAATTAATTTATACCACATGTGTTATTTGAATTTGAAAAATGGATTAAATATTTTTAAGAATAATAATTTATAATTTATTGTTGGTTTAACTTATTTTTTGACCGAAAAGATTAGTGAAATAAATTAACATTAATTACATCGATTAATGTAAAAATGAGTTTACTTAGTGATCAAAATTTAATCATAAGGGTGAAAATGACCTTGAAACTTTTCCAAATTCCATTTTTTGGAATTATTTATGCCATATAAAATCATTTATCTAAAATATTTCATTATTGGAGGCACATTATGTAATGGAGACCTCCCTGTAATTTTTTCAGTATTTACATTAATTACACTCTTCCTCCACTATAAATATAAACTCACCGCCTCACTTATTCACACATATCAAGCCCTTTGGATCAAAATATTACTATAAAAATATCTTCCAAAATTACCTACTATAAAAATTTAATCCTTACTTTTTTCATAAATCAAATAAAGGAAGTCCTTTGGTGTAAACCAAAAGAAGTTACCCGAAGAAGAGGTAATGTTCCTGATCATGTATTTTTGTCTCTTTTCCATATACTACCTTTAAATTAATCTTATACCAGGATTATATATTATCCTAATTATCCTCAATATAATTGTATATTATTATTTTAAAAGTATTACCTCAAGATTCACACATTTTTATCAAAGGGATACAAAATCATCATTTATGTGTACCACGCCACGCGAACCGATGTCGTTCGTTATTTCATTACCACCTTTCATGGTTTTAAATAATGATGTGTTTATATTTTAAATATTATATTTATGATTAATTTATTCTTATTCAATTTTTATATAACACATACCTTCATTATTTCAATTTTTGATAATATGATAACATCAATCCTGTGGATGGTGGACTACAACCTCACGAAGCGATGTGATTTGTTCACTCCATACATGGAATGCATTAAGGATGGATTTAATATAAATATATATTATATATGAAATAATAAATCTTCTATAATTAGAATATACATATATATATATATATATAATTTACTTTTCATTCTTTAATTATGAAAAGAAAATGGAATCATCATTCAAGAATGTGTGCGGCCTACCGCCTCCATGAATAGTGTATTTCATTTCCTATTTATATATTTGATAGATTATTAGAAATAAATATATAATAAATATATATTTTATTTATATCATGTTTTACATTATTTAAATTAGGAAATTACAATCAAAGAAAAATGTAAAAATATAAAAAGTCAAAACATTTCTGAAAAATAAAGCGGTTATTACCCAAAATGTATCTTTAACATGAAATTATTAATAAAAGGTTAAAAAAGAAAAAATAAAAAAATATATGGTATCATATATATATTGTTTAATTTTATATTTATAAAAAATTTCTATTTATTATACATGAGTTTTTAATGTGTAAGAAGGAATTGAAGACATAAGGTAAGGGGATTTTTATTCTCACTTTTATTTCTATGATACTTATACCATATTAACCAATTGTTTCTTTTTTATTATATATATATTTCCCTAATAAATTTTGTATCTTTAATTATATTTATTTATTTATATTAAAATTTCCAATTGAATCTATTCTTTTATAGATCTCACGATTCAAAAGTTAGTCAAGTAGTAACGGTTTTTCGTCTCACTTTTTACTTTTGTGAGACACATGCCATATTCACAACCTTTTTCTTCTATGTGGTGTATATTATACCCATGATTGTAATTTTTAATTATTCTACCTAAAATTATTGGTATTTATAAATCCAGTTTAGGATCTATCTTTCACTGGGTTATGGTTTCAAAATAACCAAAGTGGTAAGATAATTTTGTCTCAATTTTTCTTCTTTCAGACACATGTTATGTTATGAACTTATATTATTTTATGAGGTGTATATAATAAAACTTTAACATGTTATATAATGAATATAATTATTTTTATCATATTTTATTCTTCATTTAATTTTATTCATTCATGGGGATGATTATTCAATGTTAAAAAAGTATTAAGAGTTTATTACTACAATATCATCATTTATCAGTATTGTTTAAGATTATGCTTCCATTGATGAAATATTATGATCCATATATCAAGAAAACTCATGATTTTTATCATCCTATAGTTATTCATGATATCTTCACTTAATGGTACTATTTTCACACTATTTTTTACTTATGATAATTAATAATTTATTAAATAAAATAGTAATTTATTTTAATCATCATTCAATAACCTATTTTCTCTAAAAAAAATGTTTTCTAAAGATTATTTCAAATATGTTATACCATTTTTTTTAAAATGAATTTTTACCCATGTTTTATTATCTAGAAAATGGTTTTAAGATGAATCTTCTTTTCATCATCTCATCAATTCTCTTTTGACTTATACAAACAATGTGAAAGGAATATCAATTTTAACATGTACATCATGTAACGAATTATATGCCTCTATGACCAATCATTTATTAAAATTTTATATTATAATTTCTCATGGAAATTATCATAGAAAAATAAATTAAAAATACTTTCAATATTCCTTTATAAAATTTCATGTATATTGCCAGTGAAAATTATTTTAAAAATGATTTCAAGATTCTATTATAAATTTTCAAAGATATTTTCATGGAAAGATGTTTTAAAAATGTTTTATAATTCAAAAATAAATTTTACAATAAGAAAAAATATTTTCCAAAAGATATGTTTTAAATTATTTTTAAATCTTACTTCATATGTTTTCAAAATGAATTTCAATGGAAAGTTTTTTGAAATTTTTTTATATCTTTAGAAAATGATTTTCAAATAAATGTTATTTTACTTAAGAAATTATCCATGTTATCATTAAAATACTTCTGCATCTAAGATGGCATCCGTTGATATTGTCTATGATTTATTGGGTATATAGTCCAAGGACCCCATTATTATTAATTATTTTAATGGTTTATGTTTAATTTAAAAATTTCTTGTAGGAAATCGATTTCTATTCTATGGGTTATACCATGATAAAATGTTTATGAAACCCAATTCCATTCATGGGTTATTCAATGATTAAATGGTTATGAATGTTATCTATTTTCCATAGGTTATGATAAGATGAAATGTTTATGATACCATTCATGTGTTTTGATATGAATTTTATGAAAACCCTATCATTTTATTGGTTATGATATAATGAATGTTTTATTTTCATATAACACATGTATGTATGATTTCATTATGAGATAGGTGGTACCTATATATCCTTACAATGAATTAGGTAAATATTTATATCTCCTTATATTTTTATGGTTGGAATGGGGAGTGAACCCAGTTTAGTATGGGACATTAAATGCTACGATGGTCTTAGGAGTGAACCTTTACTACTAATATGGTTTAGGCAGTGAAACCATTACACTATATTGAAATGGTTGTGACTAGGGATGGTGGTGTGTCCCACCCATTAGGTGTATACCCCTAGACATTATCCTAATGTCTTTCTTACGTATCTTCCTTATTTACCATTACAGAGGATTTGAGATCAACCTTTCTTATGTTTCCATTCCCTAGGTTTTGAAGAAAGATTGTAAGTAGTTTATTATTTTCAAAATTACTAAAGGGTAAGATCCTTAAATGAGATGTTGAATATATTTCACCAAGTTAGATGATAGTTTTTATATGTTTCCAAAGACACTAAATTATTACGGTCCTCAGGAATGTACTTTTTTATTGTACTAAATATTCATATAAAATGATGGAATATTCATGTATATTAAGAATGGGACACTAAAGATTCAAAAGGTATGTTTATTGTTTCAAATAAATTTTCTAATATTTTGAAAAATTAATCATTAAATATGTGTACAATAGGTGAAAAACATCATTTTTAAAAAAATACAGTTTTATGTGCAATATTGGATTAATTATTATCTACTGTATAGAAAACACATAAGTTGAATATTTAGAAATTTTCAGAAAAACAATACATTATATTGATTTAAATCATTCACCAAATATTATTTTCTTAATTTATTATGGTAAAATTGTGTTTTTTTGCAAAACATAGTTTTTTAGTAAAATATTTTCTTTATTTTTAAATAGTATTTATTTTAATTCTAATTAATTAGTCTCTAAAGAATTAACTTTATATACATGTGTAGAATATATATTTTTATAATTTATTTAATTCTATTTATACTATAAATTTTAATATCTAGGTGATTACAATAATATTAAATAATAATATTTTAATAGTACATTACGTTTCCTTTAAACATGGTGTTTAACATATCAGAAGATACACTTAGTGTTGCATGTAAAACTAAATAAAATGTGTTTCAGGTAATAAAATATACCAAAATGATTAAATTTATTTAAAAAATAAATATTTCACAAAATCTATGATTGTCACATTTTTTACCATTAAATAAATTAACTCCATGTATTTTGAACTTGTGGTTGATAAACAGGGGTTTAAAATTTAAAAATAAATTTCTTTGAAACCCAAATTGTCAAAAGGGTTCTTAAAAATTCACATTTAAAAGAAATAAAATGATGTAAAAAGGTCATCTGGAATATTATATTTTATTTTTCCAAATATGAGAACATATGTGTGAAGGGAAAACATGGACATAGAAGAGAAAACTAACATCTAAATATAGATGCAGAGTGATAGAGAACATGGTTAAGTGAAAATTAACTAACACAAATCCATAAATCCTTGATTGGTTAAAAGACCATTCATTTATTATAAATAAAGGTAAATTTGTAATGTTTTATTTAAATATCATTTTCTCAATGTTTAATAATTTTCATGAGAATATAAACTTACAAAATTTAAATCCATTTCATAAGCACAATCTCATTCTTTGGAAGTGCTTTGACCAATACCCACTTTATCTCCTTCTCCACGAAATGAAGATGAGTTTTTATGCATAAAGAAATTGTGGATTATAATATCCTTAAAATAATGATATGTTGTTACTTATTTCACTATTTATTTTGATAAAAAATGGTTAACAAAAGTTATCCAATATGCATAAATCATTATATGGTGAAATAATACATTAATCTTTAAAACTCATCCAAAGATAAATTTCAACCATTCCATAAATGGGTAACATTATAACCCTTCAAAAATTAAAAAATTATAATGTGGTTTCCTAAAATTTTGAAAATTAACATAATATTAACCCCCAAATATCATAAGGTAGATCTTAATTGTCACATAATAGATATCTGAATACCTTACTCGTATAATTTCTTGAAAAATGATAATAACTAGAATTTACATAAAACCATAACAAAATGATACATACATTCTCATTACTCAAATAAAAAATAGATTATTTAATATATTATATAATTCTAATAATGTTGTAAAATCTATCAATGATAACTTAGTAAACTTTTTCCAAAAACCATTAATTAGTTCAAAGGTCATCAACACTATCCAATTTACTTTATTCATATCCATCATCTCATTATACCAACATCATTATATTATTATCAGGAACATATTTAGGGTTATATTCCCTTAGTCATTTTTTTCATAAAATATATCCTTTGTATTAAATCAATTTTTTAGGTCATCAGTACCAATGAACATATATTTTTCAAATCCTTTACAGAAAAATTATACTGAACAATCCTTATATATTTCATGATACATATAACATGATTATTGAATTATGATATATAAATACTTTAATTATCCAACTTCCTTCTCAAACCACTTAATAGACTTCATCATATCATTCTTTAATACCTATTCCTGACAATATGAAATATGAATATCGTATTAATAATAGTCAACATTGATTTTATCATTATTCTGACATTTAACATAAACAGTACTGTTATAACATCCCAAAACATTTATATTTAATTTTTAGTATACTCATAACCAAGAGTTTAACCATTACTTGTACCACATTTCCCATTATCTTCATGATTATTTTTTAGGATATAAAGTTTCATAATTCACATTATTTTTAAATTTGAAATATTCAATCGTCAATGATATCTTAGGGAGACCATTATTCACACCCTTTACATTAATCATACTTTTCATTTTTCCCATATAGTTACTTCATTTTTTTATTATTTTAGAAAATATAAACATCATCCCATTCTTATAAGACATCTACTTGGGTACTTCATCACACATTCTCAATATATAGGGAACTAAATCTTCTTTATTCTATGATCTACACCACCCAAACCCTCCAAAAACTCTATAATTTTCTTATTTGGTGAGTATGAGAGTTGGTTAAGGGGAATGTTATTAATAATATATCATGATAACAGATTAGGAATAATCAAAATATCCATCACTCTATTTTTCATCCCATTTGGTTTCTCATCAACACATTTTATATCATATTAAACAATGATCTAGTTAATTTTGGTTCCCATCATTGACTAAAACCAAAAATCTTAGTGTGAAAAATAATAATCATAGTGGGGAACCACATAATAAATAAAAATAACTTGTATGATGTATAATTGATGAAAACGTATTTTTAATCCATTACACCTTATGTATATATGAGATAGTTTATAGACACCATATATTTAAATCCTTCATGACGGTTCATAAAGAGTTTGTGAATTTCTAAATAATATTCTCTGAGAGTGTCAAACCAAGTGTGCATCAAATCCCATTTTAATTCACCAGGTGATGATCAAGTGCATATGAATGTGATATTTTCATAGTTATTACTCCTATGCATGTATGGGTTAGATCCACATGTACTTATTGTATCTAGATATGGATTTAATTTCATTGGAACCACTCACTCTATCCTTTAAAAAAATTATAAGACATTTTACTATACTTTGAATCATACATAGACATATCCTTAGAGACATCAAAATAAATATCCTTAGAATTAACCCTAGAAATTTCACTAAAAATTTCCCATCCTAGTTTGAAAAGGTTAACTAGACCTTTTCTTTGATACTGACTACAGTGACCCAATATTTTTATACATAAAAATCACATCATTTTAGATAAATATTAAATACATTTCAAAAACAAACACTCAAGGACCTTAATAGTTTAGTGTATTAATATATTGGAAATACAATCTTATTATTTCATATAACATATTTAATATATCCCAAAAACATCTTCTCATGTACTTCACCTCCGAGGCATACCCAATCTAAACCTTTCTTCATTACCTAGGAAATGAAACAAAATTAAGGGTGTTATTAGATGATCAGTATGGGTAAGCATAGTATATATCAATCTATGATCACATTAATATATAATAAAATAAAATTGTATGTTATCATGAATATAACATATTAAGTTAATATCCAACTAGTCATTGATCACAAATAAGAGTGATGGAATAAAAAATTAACATTTTAGAAAACATGGTCCATAAGAGTGAGAAATCTTCAAAAATCTATCATGAACCATAAGTTATTCTATAAAAGTGTGCAACCATCATAAACATTTGAAACTTTATCATATGTCAAGGTTAACTTCTAGGACAATCAACATAGTGTATGAGGACTTATCACAAATTTCCCATTGTTGATCAGGATGCACTTGTTTTCCATATTTGACCAGGATAAACCAATTCCCATTAGTGGAACTAGACTCACCTATTTCACATAGTGGATTAATCCAATCGACTAGTTTCCCATTTTTAACTCTTGATATGTAAATCTTTGGAACAAGGCCTAATACATTAACCAAAGGCTCACAAATCTGGCTACACTAGAACTGCCCCTACCCAAATTAATCTTCATTAATGATGATTAGAACCCCACCATGCATGGATTATCAGTTATTATTTCCCAATAATAAGTTTCATGGGGCATGGTACTGATAGTGGATTCTATACTATATCCTCTTTCCCAATTTGGTTAGCTCTGCACTAGTGGTTTCTACTGCTCTGGTCTACTTTTGGGACACACTTTTGTGTGGTCTGATCTGATTGGTAAATTGATTGAAAGGTGATATCTCAGATGCCTAAGGTAGCCTAATGAACCTATGTAAAGAAGGATATATAGATATAATATAATATTTCATCATTTAAATCACAATCATGAACAACGCTGAAAAATAATGAGATTGTAACATCAATCATTTAGCAATTTGGAATCTTTTGAATCATAGAAACCATTACAGAATAACATCAAATTAAAATTTAATTTCATGAAAAGAGGTATATCAATGACATAACTTTTCAATATGTCATCATATAATCCATAGAGAATATGATAGTTTTATAACATAACTTAGGTCCTAATGTAGGCAATTTGAGACAAAAATCCACCAACACTTTGGAAGATTTTGAACTGTAAATACCATATAAGAGAGATACTAAATTGGATATTTAAATAAAAATATATTTTATTTTAATCCTTAGAAAATAAATCCATTTCCATTATATAAACCACATAAAATAAATATGTTGTTTATTTTTCATGTGCATCAAAGAAGAAAAAAGTGAGACAAAAATCCCTTATCATAAGTCTAAAATTACTTCTTAAAAATTTAAAAATACAATATAATAAATATAGGTTTATTATAAATATATTATAGATACATTATTATATATATAATACTCTATATAATTTACTCATGACCTTTTACTACATGTTTATTATCAATTACCTGTTAAAGTCACATTTTGGGAAATAACTGTTTTATTTTTCATGTATGTTTTGAAATGTTATTTTGATACTCTAAATTTCAACATGTTTTAATCATATACATAATTTGAACCATGTAATTAATATCATATATATATATATATTAATTATATATATATTTATAGTGATCTACAAAATTTAGATGAAGAAAATTAAATACAGCGCTTTATAAAGATGGTAGGTTGTACATACACGTGAACAGTTTTTCCATTTCCAAAACGAAAAGAAGGAAATTAAGGTAAATAATATCTTACCACTCCATTATCAATTTTAATATCAAATATATGAAATATTTTCATTAAATACATCCTTATTATATTCTATTTATAGCGTGGAAAAATCACATCACTTCGTTAGGCGGTAGTCTGTCGTACACAAAAATAACATTATCCTATCCCCCATGAAAAGAAATGCAAGAAGTTGTATTTTGTGTAATTATTATATAATTATAATTATTTTAGAAATATATTGTAACACCCCGATTCTAGTTACCTAGAGTCGGTGCATTATTAAATAGCATTTTCATGATCACAAAAGATCAAGTCTTGAAAGACCAATTAGTTTAGTAGCCTTGGATGAACTAGATACATTCTTAAGGTTTACATTACATCATAAAATAGAAAACTACAACAACATTGTTTCCATAGAAAACACTGAGATCCCATAGACTATCCCTACAGGTCAGTCATAATATACTTCCTTGCATCATGGGAAAAATAAAACATAGAAAGAGGCGAGCTCAGATGCTCAGTAAGGATAACATTATAGAGGAAACTTTCATAAATCAGAATAAACATTTAAGGAAGTGTATAAGACTAAAACGAAAGCCTTTTAAACTTGAACTTCAACATAATATGGAATATATAAAATCAAATAATTCCATTTACTTATTCACATGGATATTCTACTAGTCTGATAATCACTTGTAATATCAATAGCCACTTTCAAAATGATGGAATGCATAATGCCAGACTTTCATAACCACGTAGTCAAGGCCTTATGCCAAGACTACAAATAAGATTATCTCAAGGCCTTGTGCGAAGACAGTAGTTTGTCTCATGAGACCTAACGATGCATCAAGGATCTATATAGGGATCCACCCGTCACTTACTAAGTCAAATGAATTCCTCATACAAAAATGTTGAAGCATAATATGAACATTTGTATTAAAACTAGCATATGAAATGTCAATATTTTAAACACAACCCATAAATTGTATAAAAATAGCACATACACAGTCAAAAATAACTCATTGAATACAATATGGAGGATTTTATTATAATAGATCAACCTCAATAGAGAATAATGAATGATATTGACATAAATGAAGATAATCATCAAAACTATTTGAGAGAAAGGTCCCCATATTTCTTGAAAACATTTAAAAGTCTCACTATTTATCAAGAAGCCGTTTAAAATAGATTTTTGAATCAAAGTTTCCCATACCAATTTGAAACTTTTAAAAGGAATTTTAATTTTAAAACTTTAATTCCCATATAAATAAATCCTTAAAACCATTTTTAAAACATGGACATTAATGATAAATATTTAGAATAATAAATCATTAAAACATTTTAAAATGATATTTTAGTTAGAGTTTTTTACCAAAAGAGAGAAACTTGAATAAAAATAATTGAGGTAATAAAAACTTTGTAATATCATGAGAATAAATTGATTCATGATATACTATGTCAAATTACATTATATACACCATATAAAAGTTATTTGGTGTATAACTACAAAGAAGTCTCAATGGAATGTATATTTATATGAACTCTCTTATAAAGACCGTATACTTAGGTTAAGGATAAATCGAAGACATAATTATTTGTGACAAATATAAATACACTCAATATTATTGGATATTCATTGTAAATCAATCATAGGACATTCACACATATTCTTGTAAATACAACACCAATGAATTATATATTTAACTCAACAAATGGAGATTGAGTTAAAATTACTCTTATCAATTTCATATCGATGACTTGAGAATTTATAAATGGAGTGATTATGTGTATCAAAAGTATATCAACAGAAAGGAGAGTGGAAATTATGACATAAGAAAATGAACAGTGATTCCACACATAATCTCGGAGTAAAATGATCAATGAAGTATGTGTAAAGCCGAATGAGTGGAAATTGAAAATTTTAATTACCTTACCAATTTGGTAACTTAAGAAACATAAATCCCATGAAAGATGTATCATAAAATTATGATGTAAATATCCATAAATTAATTTATATTACACAATTAATACAATCATTGGCAGTACACACACCACATGCAATTAAAAAGTGGTGAACAATGGAAATATCACAGAATTAAAAGTGAGATAAGAAACCACCTACTTAGTAATTTTTCCTTGGTAGAGGGTAGTTTATCCTCCGGTATAATGGTGAAATAATTTTTATT
Organism: Viscum album; assembly: GCA_963277665.1. Taxonomy (NCBI): domain Eukaryota; kingdom Viridiplantae; phylum Streptophyta; class Magnoliopsida; order Santalales; family Viscaceae; genus Viscum; species Viscum album. The sequence goes on along the minus strand of OY728144.1, from coordinate 550,007,579 downwards.
AAATTATACAAGAATCATATACATTAATATGATATCATATATGATCTTTTAACATTTCTTTCTTAATAATATCTTAGTATTATCATTGTTTCGGGTGTTAACTGATTCGCTTTCCTTTATATTATTTGTTATGTGAGTGATATTTGTTATGGATGGGATGTATCTTATTCATATACAGAATTATATCATGTCTCTAAACATTATTTTTAATCATCAAAGGAAATTTAGTCTTGAATGGATACGATGGGGAATGAATCTCGTCGCATTCATGGAGATGGTAATTCGTTCGTACGCATGAGCGACAATATCTTTTTTTGATATTAAAATAATATATAATTGGATGTTATATCATATATAAAGAATCATTATCATGTTATATTTATTATTTACATCAATTACACATCATTATTATACCCATCCAAATAATAATGTGTTGAATAACAATTACACCATGACATGGAGACGGTAATCCGTACGTATGCACATATGGTGACATGTCATTCAAAGGATAAATATAATAATGAATAGGGTTGTACCATATTCATAATAGCATCAAAATTTATAGAATATACTAGAGTTATTATTTTAGAATGGAATCAACCAATAAAGAGGAAGTGGAAGGAGAAATGAACTTGAAAGAGGTGATGAAATATTTTCCTCTTCTTCGGGTTCTTCCTTTGGATTTGATCAAAACAGCTCCTTAAGTTGGCTTTATGACTAAAGGAATTCCTCTAGGATGAAGTTAGGGAAGTGTAATGGATATTTGGGTAGAGTTTGGCTGATCCAAAAGGCTTTGAAGGTGTGAATTTGAGGGATTTGGGGGTGCCCTTTATAAGAGGGGAGAGGGGCACCTTACGAAAAACTAGAAATATTATTTTATAATAAAATAAATTTCGGTTTCTAATGTAACACCCCGACCCCAATTACCCAGAGTTGGTGCATTATTACATAAAATTGGCATGATCATAAGAAAGATCAAATCTCGAAAGACCGATTGGTTTAGTAGGCTTGGAAACACTAGATATATTCATACGGTTTACATTACATCATAAAATGAAAACTACAACAACATAGTCTCCATAGTCCACACTCTTATCCCCTCACACTATCCCGGCAGGTCATTCATAAATTAATTCTTCACATACTGGGAAAAATAAAACATAGAAAAGTGGTGAGCTACAATGCCCAGTAAGGATAACAATATAGCAGAAACTTTCATAAATAATAATAAACATTTAAGGAAATGTATAACTAAAACAAAATACTTTTAAACTTGAACTTTAACATAGTATGTAAAAATTAAAATGAAATAATGTCATTTACTTATTCACATGGATATTCTACTAATCGAATAATAACATGCAATATCAATAACCACTTTCATAATGATGGAATGCATAATGCCAGACTATCATAACCACATAGCCACGACCTCGTGCCAAGACTACAAATAAGATTTTGCCAAGGCCTTGTTCCAAGACACTAATTTGTCTCATGAGACCTACCGATGCATCGAGGAGCTATAGCGGGCTCCACCCGTCACATATTAAGTCCAATTCATTCCCATATGAAAAGGTTTAAACATAACATAAACATTAGTATTAAAACTAGCATACGAAATGTCAATACTTTCACCATAAACCATGAATGGTATAAAAATAACACATCCATAGTCAAACATATCACAAAACCTTCAATACAATATAGTAGTTTTGTATCATAATAAATCAACTTCAAATAAGCTTAAAATCCATCAAAGGATGTTGACATAGATGAAATCAAAACTATTTGAGAGAAATATCTCTTTTCTCGAAATCATTGAAAAGTCACACATTTATAAAGGAAGTAATTTAAAAGATATTTTTGAATCAAAGTGTCCCATACAACTTTGAAACTTTTGAAAATAAATATCATTTAAAAACTTTCATGTCCATATAAATAAGTCCTTAAAATCATTTTGAAAACATGGACATTAATTAAAAATATTTATAAAGATAAATCTTTAAAACATTTAAAATTATGATCTTGATAAAGAGTACATTTCAAAAATTCTTAAAATATTCATTTCGAAATCATTTAAAAGTCCCATAATAATAAAATAAAACATTTACTTTTAAAATATTCTTATAAGCTTGTAAGGGAAGCTTTGAGGATTTTATAATGGTGGTAAATAGCCGCACCCGTCGTATAAGTTAAAAAAACATTCTTACCTTAAATTTGTCGAAAGGTAAAAAGTTCCTTGTTTGGAAAATTACGGAAAGATTCCTTTAAAAACACATAAGGGTATAAACTACTTTAACCCATATTTTTTGTAAATATTAAAAATGTTTTGAAATACATTTCTAAGAAACATGGATGTTGATGATAAAGAAATCCCAGTAGATTATTACGTATAAACAACCTCGGATAATGAAGAGACTTCAAAATAAACCCTTAACTTGTACTTTTCCTTGGTTGAGGGTAGGATAACCTCCTGTATAATGGTGAAATAATTGTTATTAAATTATAAAAGAATCATATATATTAATATGATATCATATATGATCTTTTAACATTTCTTTGTTAATAATATCTTAGTATTATCGTCATTTCGGGTGTTAACTTACTCGTTTTCTTTTATATGTTTTGTTAAGTAAGCCATGTTTGTAATGGTTAGGTTTTATATTTTTCATATATATAATGATATCAAGTACTTAAAAATTATTTTTAAAACATTAAATGAAAATTATACTTGAATGGATATGATGGAGAATGAATCTCATCGCGTTCGTGGAGACGGTAATCCGTACGTACGCACGAGCGAAAATATCATTCTTTTAATATTAAAATAATATATAATTAGATGGTATATCATATATACAGAATAATTATCATGTTATATTTATTATTTACATGAATTAAAAATCATTATTAAACCCATTAAAATAATAATATATTGAATAACAATTACACCACGACGTGGAGACGGTAAGCCGTACGTACGCACATATGATGACATGTTATTCAGAGGGTGGATAGAATACTGAATATGGTTGTACCATATTTATAATAACATCACAGTATATATAAGATACTGGAGTTATTATTTTATAATGGTAATAACAAATAAAGAAGAAGTGGAAGAAGAAATGAATTTGAAAAGGGGTGGTGAAAACATTACCTCTTCTTCGTGTTCTTCCTTTTGATTTGATCAAAAGGGATCCTTAGGTTGGATTTATGATCAAAATAATGACTCTAGGTTGTATTGAGGGAAGTTTAGAGAGTATTTGGGTAGATTATGTCTGAACCAAAAGGCTTTGAAGGTGTGAAGTAATGAGAAGGGGAAGTACCCTTTTATAAGAGGGGTGAGGGGCACCATTGGAAAAGCTAGCAATATTAATTTATAATAAATACATATTCGATTTCTAATGGCTCCAAAGTTTATTATTAAAAGGTTAAGGTGGGGATAGGTCTAAAACCATTAAACCAATAGAATTTAGACAGGTTTGGGTTACTATATTAACCTTATCATTAAGTATTAACTCTTAGTTAATTAGTTTCACTTTTACAATGTCTCTTTGTATTTTTATATTATATGGTTAATAAACTTACTATATACATCCAAGAGAGCCCCAAGTGGTCCATTAATGATATAAATATCATGATATAAGTCTCTTGGCCGAACCTTAGGTTTTTAGGAATTTTAATATCAATTAATAATATAATATTTGTTTTAAAAACTCTTTTATGTCAATTTTGACACTATTCAATAGTTGATTTTTGTGAAACTCATAACAGAATTATTATTTCGAAAAAAGTCAATGAAATAAATTTTAATATGTAATAGTATCCTATAAAATTAGTTTAATTCATTAAAAGTCTCAAATTATATTTATTTGGGTATTTATAATATCAATTATTTTAATTTGTCACTATTATGGTAATTACTGCATCATAATTGTATCATAAATAAATTAAATTATTTAAAGTATAAAAATTATAAATAAAATATCATTATTTAGGAAATCATTTTATATTTATAATGAATATTTATAGTCGAAAATCCAACATATATAACCCTATGTAAAAAATTGTTTTCTAAAAGATATATGCTTATGTCATTTTTGTACTTATTTAAACTTAAATACAATTAAGTGTCCCTATCACCTAAAAGTGGATCCATGGAGTCCCACAATCGACTCAAAGATGCCTATGGTCGAACATGTATCAACAAATAAGGCTAGGACACGTTTTAGGGTAATTTAGTATTATTATAATATTATTTTTAACCCTTATTTACCGGATTTACCCTTAACCATGGTAAATAAAATATTTACCGAAGTAATTATTCAAAATGTCTAAAAATAAAAGTTACCTATTTACACAATTTGAACATCATGATTCCAAATATGAAATCCATTTTTCCAAATTCAAAAAACAGAAGTGGCAGAAATTAATTTGAAATTAATTTCCGTTGTTAAAACAAAAATTGTGTTTTTAAGAGATAATAACTATCAAAAGATTGACACTTGTTTATGTCCAGTTTAATTGTAAAATTATGTCAAATGAAAAACATTGTATTAAGTGGTAAAAATAAATTCTATATATACTTTAAAACCAGTCAAATTCATAATTTATCACTATTAATTATTTTTATTAAAAAAGTTTTTTTAATTAAAATTTAGTAATTTGCACTATTCATCAAAATATTAAAGTTATCCGAAAAGTACCAAAATTTAACCTTAGGATAAATTCAATATTCCAAATCCAAAAATGAAGTCCATTTTGAAATATAAAATATATATAATTTCAAAAAGTAGGTATTACTATTCATAACGGCTAGTTTGATTGGTTATGGTGTGTTAACACTCGAAGTTGCGTACAACACACGCTACTGTATTATTCAAAGGAAAGCGTACTGTGGAATCATGGGATGTTTCATTTTAAATTTTTGATGTCCCCATTTAGTCAAAAAGTTTAAAATATTGTATTTAAAAAGGGTTCACTATTAAATGTTGATAAAAGTGCAATACTGAAAATGAATTTGTTCTTACATTATGTCTAAGAAACTCATAATATGGATTCTAAAATTATAAGGATTATATAAAGTTTAAAATTTAGTTAATACTATTCAAAACCTCTTTTGAATGGCTTGTTTGTTAAGTCATGGTGCGATTGAACTCGGTGTTGCATGTAGTGCAAGTTATTGAATTATTTTGAAGAAATAACACACTATGAAATCTTGGGGTGTTACATTCTCCCCTCCTTCAATAAATTGCGTCCTCGCTATTTGAAATTGTTGTTCAAAAATAAAAGGTTGAAAATAGTAAATATATTTGTGGGAAAACCCACATCGGAAATTGGGTTACTAAAATTTAGTCTTAATATAAGGAAAAGAGAAATGAAAGGGTCACCACCAAATTATGATCTCAATTAAGAGAACATTGGTGGAAATTAGAGATATAATTGGAGGAAAAACGTAAATATTTATAGGTAGTGATTGAGGTCATCAATCACAAACAAGTTTAAAATTGAGGTCCTTAAATTCATCAATCTATGATGATTTGAAATACCATCGGTTCAACAAAACATAGGGTATTAGGATAACACATTTTTGGTTTTAGGATTCCATAAATAAAGTATAATAATTAATTTCTTTATTGAATAATAGAAGAAGAAAAATATGTTCTTGACAAGTAGAGTTCCATCCGTTAACTTATTTCAACCACAAACTCATATTTCAATCTAAAAGATAATAGAACGTAAAAAATAATCTATTTATCCTATTCGTATAGGGTTCCAAAAAAACGAATTTATAATTTATCTACCAGATATTTTAAAAAAACTACATTATTTAATCTCGGACATCACGTGGGTGAGTGGTAGGTGATACACCCTTGTCGCCCTTCAGTTGTGGGTTCAAGTCTCTCGGTCTTGCCGGATGCGACGAGTTTCCACCCGACCTCCGGGTTGTCCTTTTATGGAAATCCAAAATATTCCAAACTAGAACTATCCAAAATAATTCAGTCCAAAATTTATAAGGAATGTAAACACAATGAAGATCCTTTTTTCCGCGTAATAACATGTGAACACCTTCATCATGTATTCTTTTAAAACACTGCAACATCCTGAATTACCATAAAACCTTATTGATTACATTCATGATCCCTTAGTCCTTAAAGAATAATATATATACTCCTTCAATCAAAAAATATTTTAAACCCCAACAATGATGGAATATACAAATCATTAATCAGTTTCAAGGTAGTCAAGAATATCCAATATAATTTATCCAAATCAATCATGTATTATTTTTTAAAATCACTACCTCAGTATCAGAACTATATTATGGTTTATCATTCTCTCAACCATGTATTTTCCAAAAATTTATCCTTCTATTGAGTCACTTTTCTTTGTTCCACACAATCTCAAGTCCTTAATGAAATAGTACTACAGTACAATCCTTATATACTCCATAATTATTATAACAATTTCATTGTTGATACAACACTCAATTGACATAATCAACATAAGAACTCTAATCATTCCTCTTCATCTGTGGTAGTATCATAACTTGATTATTATCCAATAGCATCATTTGCAGCATAGTCTGATGACTAGGACATAGGTTCGCGTAGTGTCCAAACTCCTTGCAAATGAAGCATTGTACATTTGAAACCATTTTCTTACCCTTGCAGTCACGTACTTTGTTCCATTTTCCTCCACACTTATAACAAACTCCCATTCCTTTCAGGCAAGTTCCAGGGTGTTTCTTCCCACAGTTATCACATATGAGAAAATTCTTCTTTTCCCTCTTCCCTTTATCCATCTTTCTCTCTTCCATCTTTTTCTTCTCATGCTTCCCTTCAAATCCGTAGGACTCAGTAAACTTTTTACGTATCTTATCAACACATGATCTTATTTCTTCATATGATGATAATACATGGGAGACTATTTATCTTATAAATTTTATCTTAAGACCATGAAAGATATGATATTTCTTTCTCTTTGGATCATGTGCATTGCTGGAGTTCTCATTCCTTCTACTGGGCGCCATTTCTAAACAATGGCATACACTATATTAGTTTATGAATAACAATACCTAATCCCAAACTTGTAAAACACATAACATGTATTAAATAGTTTATGGATATAATCCATAATAATAAAAATGTCTCCTTTGAGGAATTATATACTCATAAACCCTTCATAATGGTTTGTAAAGAAAATGATAATTATCCTAAGCATATCCCCCGGGAGTGTTGTAACCAAGAGTGAAGCAAGGCCCATTGTCGTGCACCAGTTCCCGTTTGAGTCTAGCTCAAAGCAGTATTTTTGGGTTTTACCCCTAGGTACATCTATTCCAGAGCAGCCTCTACCTGCTCGTATCCAGACAGGGTTGTATTGCTCGGAAAACTCAAAAAATCTCTACAATACCAAAATTCTAGGAAGTTCTTCTATATTAATTCTCATAGTCCATATTAAATCTATGTTCTCTAATCAGAGTTTATCTAAATCTAGCTTCCAAGGTTTGTACTAAACTTCCTCTGATACCAACTGTAATGCCCCGACCCCAGTTACCCAGAGTTGGTGCATTATTACATAACATTGGCATGATCACAAGAAATATCAAATCTCGAAATACCAATTGGTTTAGTAGCCTTGGAAACACTAGATATATTCATAAGGTTTACATTACATCATAAAATGAAAACTACAACAACGTAGTCTCCATAGTTCACACTCTTATCCCCTCACACTATCCCTGCAGGTCATTCATAAATTACTTCTTCACATCCTGGGAAAAATAAAACATATAAAATGGGTGAGCTAAAATGCCCAGTAAGGATAACAATATAGTAGAAACTTTCATAAATAAGAATAAACATTTAAGGCAATGTATAACTAAAACAAAAGCCTTTTAAACTTGAACTTTAACATAGTATGGAAAAAGTAAAACGAAATAATTCCATTTACTTATTCACATGGATATTCTACTAATCGAATAATCACATGCAATTTCAATAACCAATTTCATAATGATGGAATTCATAATGCCAGACTATCATAAACACATATCCAAGGCCCCGTGCCAAGACTACAAATAATATTTTTCCAAGGCCTTGTGCCAAGACACTAATTTTTCTCATGAGACCTACCGATGAATCGAGGAGCTATAGCGGGCTCCACCCATCACATATTAAGTCCAATGCATTCCCATATGAAAAGGTTTGAACATAACATAAACATTCGTATTGAAACTAGCATACGAAATGTCAATACATTCACCATAAACCATGAATGGTATAAAAATAGCACATCCATAGTCAAACATATCACAAAACCTTCAATACAATATATAAGTTTTGTATCATAATAAATCAACTTCAAATAAGATTAAAATCCATCAAAGGATGTTGACATAGATGAAATCAAAACTATTTGAGAGAAATATCTCTTTTCTCGAAATCATTGAAAAGTCACACATTTATAAAGGAAGTAATTGAAAAGAGATTATTGAATCAAAGTGTCCCATACCACTTTGAAAGTTTTGAAAATAAATATCATTTAAAAACCTTCATGTCCATATAAATAAGTCTTTAAAATCATTTTGAAAACATGGACATTAATTAAAAATATTTAGAAAGATAAATCTTTAAAACAATTAAAATTGTGATATTGATAAAGAGTACCTTTCAAAGAATCTTAACATATTCATTTTGAAATCATTTAAAAGTCGCATAATTATAAAATAAAACATTTACTTTTAAAATATTCTTATAATCTTGTCAGGGAATCTTTGACGATTTTATAACGGCAGTATATAGCCGCACCCGCCGTATAATTTAAAAAAAACATTCATACCTTAAATTTGTCGAAAGGTAAAAAGTTCCTTGTTTGGAAAATGACAGAAAGATTCCTTTACAAACACATAAGGGTATAAATGACTTTAACCCATATTTTTTGTAAATAGTAAAAATGTTTTGAAATACATTTCAAAGAAACATGGATGTGGATGATAAAGAAATCCCAGTAGATTATTACGTATAAACAACCTCGGATAATGAATAGGTTGAAAAATAAACCCTTAACTTGTACGTTTACTTGGATGAGGGTAGGTTAACATCCTATATAATGGTGAAGTAATTGTTATTAAATTATACAAGAATCATATATATTAATATGATATCATATATGATCTTTTAACATTTCTTTGTTAATAATATCTTAGTATTATCGTCGTTTCGCGTGTTAACTTACTCATTTTCTTTTATATGTTTTGTTACGTAAGCCATGTTTTTAATGGTTAGGTTTTATATTTTTCATATCTAGAATGATATCAAGTCCTTAAACATTATTTTTAAATCATAAAATGATAATTATACTTGAATGGATATGATGGAGAATGAATCTCATCGCGTTCGTGGAGACGGTAGTCCGTACGTACGCATGAGTGAAAATATCATTCTTTTGATATTAAAATAATATATAATTGTATGGTATATCATATATACAGAATCATTATCATGTTATATTTATTATTTACATGAATTAAAAATCATTATTATACCCATTCAAATAATAATATATTGAATAACAATTACACCACGACGTGGAGACGGTAAGCCGTACGTACGCACGTATGGTGAAATGTTATTCAAAGGGTGGATAGAATACTGAATATGGTTGTACCATATTTATAATAACATCACAATATATATAACATACTGGATTTATTATTTTAGAATGGTAATAACAAATAAAGAAGAAGTGGAAGAAGAAATGAATTTGAAAAGGGGTGGTGAAAACATTACCTCTTCTTCGGGTTCTTCCTTTTGATTTGATCAAAAGGGATCCTTAGGTTGACTTTCTGATCAAACTAAGGCCTCTAGGTTGTAGTGAGGGAAGTTAAGAGAGTATTTGGGCAGATTTTGGCTGAACCAAAAGGCTTTGAAGGTGTGAAGTAATGAGAAGGGGGAGTGCCCTTTTATAAGAGGGGTGAGGGGAACCTTTGGAAAAGCTAGAAATATTAATTTATAATAAATTCATATTCGGTTTCTAATGGCTCCAAAGTTGATTATTCAAAGTTTAAGGTGGGGATAGATCGAACAAAATTCAACCAATAGAATTTAGACAGGTTTGGGTTACTATATTAACCTTATATTTAAGTATTAACTCTTAGTTAATTAGTTTCACTTTTACAATGTCTCTTTGTATTTTTATATTATATGGTTAATAAACTTACTATATACATCCAAGCGACCCCCCAAGTGGTCCCTTAATGATATAACTATCATTATATAAGTATCTTGGACGAACATTAGATTTTTGAGATTTTAATATCAATTAATAATATAATATTTTTTTAAAAACTCTTTTATGTCAATTTTGACACTATTCAATAGTTGATTTTTGTGAAACTCATAAAAAAATTATTACTTCAAAAAAAGTCCATTAAATCAATCCTAATATGTCATATTATCCTATAAAATTAGTTTAATTCATTAAAAGCCTCAAATTATATTTATTTGGGTATTTATAATATCAATTATTTTAATTTGTCACTATTATGGTAATTACTACATCATAATTGTGTCATAAATAAATTAAATTATTTAAAGTCTAAAAATAATAAATAAAATACCATTATGTAGGAAATATTTTTATATTTCTAATGAATATTTATAGTCGAAAATCCAAAATATATAACCCTATGTAAAAATTGTGTTTCTAAAAGATATATGCTTATGTCATTTTTGTACTTATTTTAACTTAATTAAAATTAAATGTCCTTATCACCTACAAGTGGCTCCATGGGGTCCCAAAATCAACCCAAATATTCCTATGGTCGAACATTTATCAATAAATAATTCTAGGACTCGTTTTAGTGTAATTCAGTATTATTATAATATTATTTTTAACCCTTATTTAACGGATTTACCCTTAACCATGATAAATAAAATATTTACCGAAGTAATTATTCAAAATGTCTAAAAATAAAAGTTACCTATTTACACAATTTGAACATCCTGATTACAAATATGGAATCCATTTGTCAAAATTCAAAACACAGAAGTGTCAGAAATTAATTTAAAATTAATTCTCGTTGTTAAAACAAAATGGTGTTTTTAAGAGATAATAATTATCAAAAGATTGACACTTGTTTATGTCCGGTTTAATTGTAAAATTATGTCCAATGACCAACATTGTATTAAATGGTAAAAAAATATTCTAAATATACTTTAAAACCACTCAAATTCATAATTTATCACTATTAATTATTTTTATTAAAAAAGTTGTTTTTAATTAAAATTTAGTAATTTTCACTATTCATCAAAATATTAAAGTTATCCGAAAAGTAAAAACATTTCACCTTAGGCTAAATTAGATATTCCGAATCCAAAAATGAAGTCCATTTTGAAATATAAAATATATATAATTTCAAAAAGTAGGTATTACTATTCATAACGTCTAGTTTGATTGGTTATGGTGTGTTAGAACTCGAAGTTGCGTACAACACACACTATTGTATTATTCAAAGGAAAGCATACCATGGAAGCTTGGGATGTTTCATTTTAAATTTTTGATGTCCCCATTTAGTCAAAAAGTTTAAAATATTGTATTTAAAAAGGGTTCACTATTAAAAGTTGATAAAAGTTCAATACTGAAAATGAATTTGTTCTTACATTATGTCTAAGAAACTAATAATATGGATTATAAAATTATAAGGATTATATAAAGTTTAAAATTTAGTTAATAATATTCATAACCTCTTTTGAACAGCTAGTTTGGTAAGTCATGGTGCGATTGAACTCGGTGTTGCGTGTAGGGAAAGTTATTGAATTATTTTGAAGAAATAACACACTATGAAATCTTGGGGTGTTAAATCTAATGGCTCCAAAATGGATTATTTAATGTATAAGGTGGGGATGGGTTGAAAAACACTCAACCAATAGGTTTTATACAGGTTTGGGTTACTATATTAACCTTATCTTTTATATTTAACTCTTAGTTAAATAGTTTTACATTTACCATATCTCTGTATATTTTTATATTAAATGGATAATATAAATACTATATACTTCCAAGAGAACACCAAGTGGTTCATTAATGATACACCTATCATTATATAAGTTTTTTTGGAAAAAAATTATATTTTTAGGTATAGAATATCAATTAATAATATAATATTTGTTTTAAAAACATATTTATGTCAATTTTGACACTATTTGGTATTTTGTTTTTGTTAAATTCATTACATCATTATTAATTAGAAAAAAAATCATCTAACCAACCCTAATATGGAATATTAACCTATAACAACTGGAAAATAGGTCTATACCCACAGTTTTGCAATAAACCGTGGGTATTGGGATTGTATGTGAACTGATACCCACGGTTTTCCAAAACCGTGGGTATAAGTCACCTATACCCACGATTGTGCCAAATACCGTAGGTATAGTTTTTTCTTTTATGACCTATACCCACGGTGTTGGAGAAAACTGTGGGTATAGGGTATTTTCCGAAGAGCAATGCCAACAGTTCTTCAAAACCATGGGTATTGGGGATTGTTTTTGAGGACATATACCCATGGATCTCGAGAACCATGGGTATAGATTTCTCGCGTTATGGCGGAGAAAGAAAATTAGGCGGGACATGAAAAAAATTGGTGAGAAAGACATTTTTCACGGTTTAGATTAATATATTTACTATAATATAGATATATAATTTAAAAAAATATTTAGTTCGGTTGGTAAAGTCTTCTGGTCGGGTTTTGTATTTCGCAGGTTCGAATCCCTCTGGCAGCGTTTTTTGAATTTAAATACTGCACTAGATTATATTAATATATATACCCAGATATATGCACATATAGCAGTTAATTGTCGTAGATCGGTTGGTCCGTTTGTTTGGGGAGCCTGGGAAGTGCTTTATGAGACGCGAGTTTGATTCTTTTGGGCCGCATTTTTTGAAATTTAAATACTGCGCTGAGTTATATTAATATATATTGGCAGATATATGGTTATATAACAAATAAGCATAGGAGCTTTGTTGGTTAGTTGGTGGGGCGTGCCTGTGAGGCGTAGCGTGAGGTTTGGGTTCAATTCCCCCAGTGCCAGAATTTTTGGATTTAAATTCCCTATGGTTTGAAAACCATGGGGTCAGTTGTGTGCCACGCTGTAATAGCATTATGCCACATATGACTCCCCTATACCCACGGTTCTCCAAAAACCGTGGGTATAGGTTAATACCCCTATACCGACGCCTTTCCAGCCCACGGTTCCCAAAACCGTGGGTATAGGCTATACACACGGTTTTGGGGGCTATACCCACGGTTTTGAACTGTGGGTATAGGTTGTTTTTCCAGTAGTGTATAAAATTATTTTAATTCAAAAAAATCTCAAATTACTTTTATTTGGATATTTATAGTATCAATTAGTTTAATATATATTTAATTAGGTAATTACTGCATCATCATTGTGTCATTAAAAAATTAAATTATTTAATGTCTAAAAAAATATAAAAAAATAACATTATGTAGTAAATCGTTTTAGCTTTCTAATGAATGTTTATAGTTGAATTTATCTTATGTGTAACCCTATATTAAAAATGTTTTAGTTATTCATCTTTGATTTTAACTCTTTTAACTCTTCTTTGAATTAAATAATAATAAATATCCTAATCTAATCAAAGTGGACCAAAGAGGTTCATATTCTATTCCTAAGGTTGTTTTTGGTTGAATTATACTTATCCAATATAATTAGGACATGTGTTAGGGTAATAATAATATCATTTTTCCCTTAATTACCCTATTTACTTTTAACCGTGATAAATAAAAGTAAAAAGTTACTATTTAAAAAAAATATTTTCATCTTATTGAACCAAATTTTACTTACTGATATCAACTGTGTCTCTTGGATTTTTGAAATTCCATTCACAGAAGTAGTAGAATTAAGTTTTATGTGAATTTTCAAATTCTCCTAGGAGGTGGGTAAAAGACGGTGAAAAAAGTTCAATGAAATTTTTATGTATCTAAAATTATTATAAATTGACTCCAACTAATTATATTGAACTTATATAGGTATTATGTATCTAGTTTGACCGAAAATAAATTTAAATAAATTAAATAATTAATTAAATAAAAATTCAATTTTAAACTATAACTCTATGTTTTTCATTATTCGTCAAAAATTAAAATTTTTCAGAAACATACCAAAAATTCACCCTAAGATAATTCTGATATTATGAATTCTAAAATGAATTCTATTTTACCAAATTCAAAAAATAGAAATTACATTTATTAGTTTAAAATTAATTATCGTTGTCAAAATCAAAAAGCATCTTTTTATGAAATAATAAATACTAAAAGATTGAAATTTGTTTATATCAAATTTCAAAGTGAAATTACATCCAATGAACAATATTGGATTTTATGGTAAAAATATAATCTAATTATACATCCAAAACATTCATATGTATAGTTGAACAGTATAATTTATTTTTATTAAAAAAAGTTATTTTCAGTTAAAATATATTATTTTTCACTACTCACCCAAACATGAAAGTTATCAGAAAAACACCAAAAATTTATTAAAACTAAATTCGTATGTCCCAATTCTAAAGAAGAAGATTATTTTGTCAATTTGAATATATAAAAGTTTCAAATATTGGATTTAAAAAGGGTACGCCATTAAAAGGTGGTAAAATTTCATTTTATGAAAAAAATGAATTTGTCCTTACATTATGTCTAAGAAACTAATAATATGGATTCTAAAATTATAAGGGTTATATAAAGTTCAAAATTATGTTAATAATATTCATAACCTCTTTTGAATGGCTAGTTTGGTAAGTCGTGGTGTGCTTGAACTCGATGTTGCGTGTAGTATAAATTATTGAATTACTCTGAAGAACTAACGTACTATAGTATCATGAGGTGTTACATTCTTCCCTATTTCAATAAATTGCGTCCTCGTAATTTTTAAAATTGGGCATGGGAATATAATGGAAAGTCCCACATCAGAAAAAGAGTCAATAAAACTATCACTTTAAAAGAAAGAAAGATAAGTACAAAGGTCTCCCAAGATAACCCATACTAGGATTCCATGTAAGAAAACATGGATATAGAAGATAAACTAAGTGTCAAGTTCTGATAGAGAGGGATATAAAAAATGATCAGGAGAAAGTTAACAACAAGAAAACCACAAACTTGTGATGGGAAAAACTGTCATTAGTTTCCTAGAAGGAAAAGTAAAAAGACAAATTTTTTTTTGAGTTACATTTCATAAAGATGAGGAATTTATTTATGAGATTTACTAAGATCATAAAGAGATATACTTACTTTTTATGTAGAGTTTGAATATTTAAAAAATTTCCACCACTAACTCAATTTTTTTAAACGATGAGTATTCAAGAAGAGTTGGTCACACCATAAGCTAGAATAAACTTCTAGAGATTCATATTATCCACAAAGGATAAACTATATATTTACCTTGTCTTTAGAGATTAATCAAAACCAAAACGGTTAGTACAAGATCTGATGATCCCCCAAAAGGTATTCTTTTAGAGAACTAAAACTAATATTAAATTCTAAAATTAAACCAATAATACCCCAAAGTTAAATAAATACCATTCAATAAAAAATTGTCCTTAAAATCCTTCAATATAATCTAAACTAATTTTGAAACCCAAAACTTAGAAAAATTTGGTTATGTAGTCTTCCACGTTAAATTGTATCTTCAAATGACATCAACTACTCTTAAAGTCACATACTTAAAAGTAATTAACCTAATCACATATTCTCTATTATAGGTTAATCATTTCAATAAATAACCCAACTAACTATAAATCCACAATAAAAACATAGATAAAAATCCACTATTATTCCTCAAATGAAATCACATAGTATTATATTTTCCTTGGGCATATAGTGTTTCCAACAAAGCGAACGTCTTCCAAAATAACATTTATCACTTAATCGCCAAATAATTTTCCTATAATAAGGGTATTAATTTGATAATACATAAGATCCCAAATCAACTTATTATTAATCAATACAATATTTTAACAAAAAATAATTAGTCACACTAACCAGGGGATTCATGTAATCTAGTTGTAGGCGATAAATCCCAATCGCACTCTAGTTGTGGGTTCGATTCCCATAGATTTTCCTGATGCGACGGGTTGTCACAGGGTCTGCATGTTGTCATTTTTTAAAAACTATATTTTATAAAATTACCAGAATGAGATAAATTCATCAAAATAAACATAACATAATTTAACCACAAATGTTATCTCATACCTTTCATTTTCATCCCAAAATATAATAACTTTTAATTGCCTCAAACCCAATGATCATATAAAACCAAATAGTTATTTATAACTATATCCACAAGGGAAAAGATATGTCTTCCTCAAATATCATTTTCACATGAAAAACTGTTGGGTTAAAAATACAAGAGAAAATTATTCCAAAGTAATCCCATCAACCAGGAGCACTTATTCTTTTAATCATTTCTCCAACCATTTATTTCCACATAGCTTCTTCTTTGACCAAGTAAATATCCTATAGAATAGGGCATTAACTCGGGTAATGTCCAGGTCCCCTACATTTACGGAAAATGACTATAAATGGATTCTTGGGACAATTTTTATTTTCTTCAATAATACTCTTCAATTTTCCTCAGTAATTATTCACTTTATGTCCTTCTTTCCAAAACATAAAGCATTTCTTTGTTCCATTGAGACACTTTTCTAGGTGTCTTCTTCCACATTTCCTGCATGATGGAAATTGAGGATTCTTTTCTCCATGGTCTCCACTTCTAGAGCTCTTATAATTCATCACCTTTCTCTTCTTTGTTGAGTCCAGTAGTTGGTTAATATATATGTTGTTGATCATATTTTTAGAAAACTGATTTTTCATGAGAACGATATCATTTACACCTATCAAAATTCAATTTGTTTCTCATTTCCACCACCGTTCCCACCATGTACATCATTCTCAAAGTTACTATGACTTCCTTGGAATCCCTCCATCGACAAAAACCAGAAAGCATTGTGTGAGTAACAATAGTCATTAAATCATTTAGAGAATATCATGACACCATATTTTAAATTTTAAACACCGTAGGATTAACCAAGGTTACTTATTCTCATCTTATATTAAAAAACTTCAAATTGTTTTGTAAATAAAATGTAAATTATCCTATGAATATCCTCCAGGAGTGTCGTAACCAAGAGTACAACAAGGCCCGTTGTTGTGCACCAGTTTCCGTCCGAGTCTAGCTCAAAGCGGTGTTTTCGGGTTTTACCCCTAGGTACATCTGTGCTAGAGCCGCCACTACCTGCTCGTATCCAAACAGGGATGCATTGCTTGGAAAAATCACAAAATCAATACAATACCAAAATTTTAGGATGGTCATATATACTAATCCTCAATTTCTATCTTAGGGATATGTGCTCCAATTAAAGTTTATTTAAATATAGTTTCCAAGGTTTGTACTAAACTTCCTCTGATACAAACTGTAACGCCTCGAACCCAGTTACCCAGAGTTGGTGCATTATTACATATCATTGGCATGACCACAAAATATCAAGTCTCGAATGAATGATTAGTTTTGTAGCCTTGGAAGAACTAGATAAATTCATAAGGTATACATTACATCAGAAAACGAAAAACTACAACAACATTGTTTACATATACAACACTGAGATTCCATAGAATATCCCTGCATGTCAGTCATAATATACTTCTTTGCATCCTGTGAAAAATAATAAATAGAAAGGGGCGAGCTCAGATTCTCAGTAAGGATAACATTAGAGTGGAAACATTCATAAATAAGAATAAACATTTAAGGCAGTGTATAAGACTAAAACAAAAGCCTTTTAAACTTGAACTTCTACATAATATGGAAAAAATAAAATCAAATAATTCCATTTATTTATTCACATGGATATTCTACTAGTCTTATAATCACATGCAATATCAATAGCCACTTTCATAATGATGGAATGCATAATGCCGGACTTTCAAAACCACGTAGTCAAGGCCTTGTTCTAGGAATACAAATAAGATTTTGTCAAGGCCTTGTGCCAAGACACTATTTTGTCTCATGAGACCTACTGATGCATCAAGTAGCTATAGCGGGCTCCACCCATCACTTACTAATTCCAATGCATTCTTCATATGAAAATATTGAAACATAATCTGAACATTAGTGTTAAAACTATCATAAGAAATGTTAATATTTTAACCACAAACCACGAATGGTTTAAAAATAGCACATCCACAGTCAAACATAACCCATTAAAAACAATATGGAATATTTTATTATAATATATCAACCTTAATAAATAATAATGAATGATATTGACATAGATAAAGATAATCATCAAAACTATTTGAGAGAAATAGCCCCCTTTTTCTTGAAACATTTAAAAGTCTCACTATTTATCAAGAAGCCGTTTAAAATAGATTTTTGAATCAAAGTGTCCCATACCACTTTGAAGCTTTTAAATGGAATCTTAATTTTAAAACATTAATGTCCATATAAAAAATCCTTAAAACCATTTTTAAAACAAGAATATTAATGAGAAATATTTAGAATAATAAATCTTTATAACATTTTAAAATGATATTTTAGTTAGAGTTCCTAACCAAAAGAGAGACACTTGAATACAAATAATTGAGGTAATAAATACTTTTAAATATCATGAGAATAAATTTATTCATGATATACTATGGCAAAGTACATTATATACACCATATAAAAGTGATTTTGTGTATAACAACAAAGAAGTATCAATGGAATGTAAATTGAGATGAAATCTATTATAAAGACTATATCCCTAGGTTAAAAATAAATCAATGAAATAATAATGTGTGAAAAATATAAATACAATAAATATGATTGGATATTCTGTGTAAATCAATCAGAGGACATTCACACATATTCTTGTAAAAACAACACCAATGAATTGCATATTTAACTCAACAAATGGAGACTGAGTTAAAATTACTCTTATCAAGTTCATATCGATGACTTGAGAATTTATCAATGGAGTGATTATGTGTATCAAAAGTATATCCATAGAAAGGGGAGTGGAAATTATGACATAAGCAAATGAATAGTGAATCCACACATAATCTTGTATTAAAATGATCAATAAAGTATGCATAAAGCTGAATTAGTGGAAATTGAAATTTGTAATTCCCTAACCAATTTGGTAACTTAAGAAACATAAATCCCATGAAAAATAGATCATAAAATTATGATGTAAATATCCATAAATTCAAGTATATTACACAATTAATACAATCATGGGTAGTACACACACCACATGCAATAAATAAGTGGTGAACAATGGAAATCTCACGGAATTAAAAGTGACATAAGAAACCCCTTAATTCATACTTTTTCCTTGGTAGAGGGTAGGTTAAACTCCTTTATAATGGTTAAATAATTTTTGTTAAATTATAAAAGAATCATATACATTAATATAATATCATATATGATATTTTAATATTGCTTTGTCAACATCATCTTAGTATTATCATCGTTTCAGGTGTTAACAGATCCGTTTTATTTTATATTTTTTGTTATGTGAGTAACATTTGTTATGGATGGAATGTATCTGATTAATATCAATAATTATATCATGTCTCTAAACATTATTTTTAATCATCAAATGAAATTTATTCTCGAATGGATATAATGGGGAATGAATCTTATCGCGTTCGTGGAGATGGTAATCTGTATGTACGCACGAGCAAGAATATCATGTTTTTTGATATTAAAATAATATATAATTGGATGGTATATCATATATGAAGAATCATTATCATGTTAAATTTATTTTTTAAATAAATTACACATCATTATTATACCTATCCAAATATTAATGTATTGAATAACAATTACACCACGACATGGAGACGGTAAGCTGTACGTATGAACATATGGTGACATGACATTAAAAGGATGGATAGAATAATGAATATGGTTCTACCATATTCATAATAACATAAAATTATATATAAGATATTGGAGTTATTATTTTATAAAGGAAACAACAAAGAAATAGTAAGTGTATGAAGAAAGGAACTTGAAAGAGGTGATGAAATATTTACCTCTTCTTCGGGTTCTTCCTTTTGATTTGATCAAAAGGGCTCCTTAAGTTGGCTTTCTGACTAAAGGAAGGAATATATGATAAATTAAGGTAATTGGAGATGATATTTTGTCAGGGTTTTTCCAAACCAAAAGGCTTTGAAGGTGTGAATTTGAGGGAAGGGTGAGTTCCCTTTTATAAGAGGGGAGAGGGGTACCTTAGAAAAAACTAGAAATATTACTTTATAATAAAATCAATTTAGGTTTCTAATGGCTCCAAAATTAATTATTTAAAGTATAATTTGGTGATGGGTACAAACCCACTCAACAAATAGGTTTTAGACAGTTTTGGGTTACTATATTAACCTTATCGTTTAGATTTAACTCTTAGTTAAATAGTTTGACATTTACCATGTCACTTAATATTGTTATATTGTATAGCTAATAAACATACTATATACTTCCAAGAGAACCCCAAGTTGTTCATTAATGATAAACCTATATTTATATAAGTCTTTTGGATAAACCTTGTATTTTTAGGAATATAATATCAATTAATAATATAATATTTGTTTTAAGAACTCTTTTATGTCAATTTTGACACTATTTGGTATTTTTTATTTTCAAAATTCACAACAGCATTATTAATTCAAAAAAATTCATTTAACCAACTCTAATATGTAATATTAACCTATAAAACTAGTTTAATTCATTAAAAGTCTGAAATTACTTGTATTTGGATATTTATAGTATCAATTTGTTTAATATTTCATTAATTAGGTAATTACTGCATCATCATTGTGTCATTAAAAAATTAAATTATTTAATATTTAAAAATATATAAATAAAATACCATTATGTAGGAAATATTTTTATATTTCTAATGAATATTTATAGTTGAATATATCTTTTTTGAAACCCTATATTAAAAATGTTTTAGTTATTAAACATTGATTTTAACTCTTTTAACTCTTCTTTGAATAAAAAAATAATAAATGTTCTAATCTAATCCAAGTGGACCAAAGAGGATCAAATTTTATTCCTAAGGTTTTTTTAGGTCGAATTATACATATCCAATAGAATTAGGAGATGTGTTAGGGTAATAATGATATCATTTTTACCCTTAATTACCCTATTTACCTTTAAATTTGGTAAATAAAAGTAAAAAGTTACTATTCACAAAAAAAAATATTTTCATCTTATTGAACCACATTTCACTTACTGATATCAACTGTATCTCTCATATTTTTGAAATTCCACTCAGAGAAGCGGTAAAATAAATTTTTATGTGAATTTTCAAATTCTCCTAAGATGTGGGTAAAAGACGGCGAAAAGTTCAATAAAATTTTTATATATCTAAAATTATTATAAACGGAATCCAATGAATTATATTGAAATTATATAGGTATTATGTATCTATTTTGACCTAAAACAAATATATATAAAATAAATAATTATTTAAATAAAAATTCGGTTTTAAACTATAACTTAGTGTTTTTCATTATTCGTCAAAAATTAATTTTTTTAGAAACATACCAAAAAATCACCCTAAGATAATTTTGATATTATGAATTAAAAAATAAACTATATTTTACCAAATTCAAAACATATAAATTTCATTTATTAGTTTAAAATTAATTACCATTGTCAAAACCAAAAAGTGTATTTTTATGAAATAATAATTATCAAAAGATTTACATTTGTTTATGTCCAATTTCAAAGTGAAATTACTTCCAATGAACAATATTGAATTAAATTTTAAACATATAATTTAATTATACATCCAAACCATTCATATGTATAGTTGAACACTATAAATTATTTTGATTAAAAAAAGTTGTTTTCAGTAAAAATATATTATTTTTCAGGATTCACCCAAAAATGAAAGTTATCAGAAAAACACCAAAAGTTTTTTGAAACTAAATTATTATGTCCCAATTCTAAAGAAGAAGCTTATTTTGTCAAATTAAACATATAAAAGTTTCAAATATTGGATTTATAAAGGGTACGCCATTAAAAGGCTGTAAAATTGCATCTTTTGAAAAAAAAAATTGTCCTTACATTTTGTCAAAGAAACTAATAATATGGATTCTAAAATTATAAGGGTTATATAAAGTTCAAAATTCTGTTAATACTATTCCTAACCACTTTTGAATGGCTAGTTTGGTAAGTTGTGGTGCGCTTGAACTCGATGTTGCGTGTAGTGTATGTTATTGAATTACTTTGAAAACTAAGGTACTATGAAATCTTGTGGTGTTACATTTATCATAAATTCATATATGATATCATTACTACCATCCAAGTAAATCATGAATGAAAAGAACATCACATCAGTTCGCGTGGTTGTAGTCTTCCGTACACACGAACGACATTATCACATTTCCATGGAATGGAAGATAATAACTAACATGTAACATCATGATTCTTGACGCATTATAAAATAATAAATATTATATATTAACAATAAATCCATCATTATATCAATCTTTAAGAGGTGGTGATGGATAACGAATAACCCAGTTTTGTGTGGCGGTAGTATGTTGTATACATGAATGTTGATTTCGTAACCCATTTGATGGAATATGAGATGGATTTAGGTTATGAAATTAAAATAATAGAATATTAAAATATTTAATATACATAGGGTATTATATAATAATGTTTTGATAAGAAATTAAGGAGTTAGAGGAAGAAAGAAAATAAAATGCTCATTTTGGGACATTACACAATCTATGGGAAAAGTCTTTTAGTTTTCACAAAAGGGCCTCATAGGAAGGATTTATAAACAAAAAAGGAATCTGCTATGCGATTAGTGAAGAAGGTAAGTGATTTGGGAAGTTAGTTTTTAGACCAAAAAGTATAGGATGTTTGAATAGGGGGAATAGGGGGTGTCCTTTTATAAGTGAGGTGAGTGGTACACATGTAATTTTTGAAAAGAAAAATGAATACCCATGTTTTTTACATGAATAAAGAATAAAAAAGGACTATTATAAAAATAAATATGATATAAGTTATAAATACTTCCAAAAAATGAGTTTTGGACAACTTTTGTGTAATTTGAAACCCTTATCCCCATAGTTTAATCCCATAGTAAGCATATTATTACCTTAACAATGGTAATTAAATTTTTCAGTTTTTATTATTTATTATGGTAAAAAATTAACTTTACTTAATTAAAAAACAAAAATTATCATGATTCAAATTATTAATTTTTTTTAAATTACATAGTCAGAATTGGAAAAAATTAAATTTCAAATTAATCCCTCGGAGGCGACGAGAAAGCAATTTTAAAAAGATAAAATATTCAAAATCATAAAAAGTTTTTATATTAATATTCAAAATTAAATTTATTCAAATTAACTAAATTGGATGAAAAGATATATAATTGAACTAATTTTAATTTTGTAACTATATTCAAATAATTTATATGTTTTTAAATTCTTTAAAATAAATGGAAATCCTTAATAAAAACCAGTATTTTTCATTACTCATTAAAAACATTATCTTCTTAGAAGATTCCAAAAAATAATTCATAATATAATTTTATAAGATTATTTAAAAAATTAATTCATTTTTTTCTAGAAAATTTTATAAAATTTAAAAAAACTTTATTTAATATCAGTGAGAAAGGTGAAAAAATGTTTTTTTATCAAAACACAGTTTTCAAGGGAAAAATTTAATTAATTCGTATCTATTGTATAGAAAACACATAAGATTAATGTTTAATATTTTTTAAATATATAATATATAAATTTTATTATAATCATCAACAAAAAGTAATTTTTTCAATTTATTAAGGTAAAACATGTCTATGTATGGAAAAATTAGTTTTTCAAAAAATATTTCCTTTAATTTAAAATAGTATTTATTTTAATTTCTAAGTAATTTGTTATTAAAAAATTAATTTTATAAAAATGAGTAGAAAATATATTTTATTAAAATAGTCATCTCTATTCATAGCCATAATTTTAATGGACTAATGATAACAATCACATTATATAATAATATTTTAATTGTATTTTGTGTTTTTTTTAAACTTGGTGTTGCATGTATCACAAGTAACACCCAGTATTGAATTTAACACAAGCTAAACATAGTGTTTAATATAATGAAATATATTAAAAAATTAAATTTATTTGAGAAACATATTTCAAAAAATAATAGAGTGTTACATCTATAGTGTCCCACCACTCTAGAAGATAGTGTCTGTTTTTTGCTTATTTTAAGCATTGGAGTTCCCACCTATTACCATAGAAATAAACATGCTCCCTATAAATGCATTTCAAGATATCTACCATTTTTACCCAGTATCTCATTTGACCATTTTTTTATGGTATGAAATAAAAATTACTAAAATATTTTGAGAAAATTTATGGTATCAACCCCATCTAAAAAATGCATGCCTTCAAGGATTCACTTGAAACAACTTCTAGGGAAAAGCTGATTATGTTAATAAATTTATCCATGTAATCTTTCACCGAGAGGTTCTCCTATTTCAAACAGAAGAATTTTATTCTTAAATAAATTTTAAACACGTGGGGATAGAGTTACTTTTTATGTTATTCCTAAAAATCCTCCCATGTCATATATCGGTCAACTTTTTCTAGAATAACAAAATCCCACCATTGGCATGCTAGATCCTCCAATATATATGTTTACAACTTTACTTAGTGTCATAGGAGAGTCTAATAAAATATTCTGCCAATTAATCCAGACTTATACTTTTTCGAATTTGGAATCCCCCTAAGGTTTGGGTGGATTCTACTTTTGTAACTGAACTGAATGGTCCACCATCCAAGGATCGTCATTTTTATTACCCCTACCCAAGACCTAAAAATACTGTGTAATTATTTATACAAGTTTTCAGATCACCTATGGATAAGGTGGATCCACTTTTTTAATATCATCTTCTAGTATATTCCTATGATGTCTTTATAGTTTCATTATATATAAATAGAATAAAACCAAATTTAGTCATAATATACTAGAAATTAAAGGCCTTGGAACTCAAATTTACCATATTAACAATAACCTGAATGATTCCTTTCAAATTAAATTTTTTTAACCATTTTAAATCAATTTTCATAAATCATAATACGTAAATTGATCAATGAAAACCTATTTTTTATTATTAATAAACATTTATGAAATTCAATAATCATCATCTAAACCCATGATGATGAAGTAATAGCACACATAGAAGTGTATCAAAACACTTTTACCAAAACCGTACTGGTAACTTGAATTTCAGTACAAAAATGTTGGCTACATATTTTTAAGATACACATTTCATGTTTTGAGGATCCTTTCTTCTTCCTACCATCCCAAGAAAAATAGTAATACCATTTTTAACTCTAGTACCAGAATAGCTGATACCATTTGTAACATCTCATCCCCCATTATAGGATTATGATGAGGTGGTGGTGTTACTAGCCTTAGGTGACATATCTAAGACACCAAAGGCTAGAAATATATTCCAAGGGACTAAAGAACATTGGGGTGATGATTTTCTATTTTTTAATATGAACCATTGAGCCCACACAAAAATGAAACTTCATATCCTCTATATAATGGATGAGTACATAAACAACTTAGAACAATACAAAAATTAATTAAACAATATCAGAGTATAAGAGGATACCAAAATACATACTCAAAAGAACCAAAAGAATACAAAACATGAAAATAGTAAAGTGGGATTGAAACAAGAAACAACCAACCCACTCCAAGCTCCAACTACATGACCATTCCCATAGTACTAAGAAGAATAATTAAATAACCAAGATACCATTCATTTAGTTATGTATCGATAAATGAAATATTATAATGCACAATAGTTCCCATGTAGTGGGTGAGTCTAAAATGTGTAGGATTTCCCCAAATACTTCCCAACTCACAACACCTGTACAAAAAATAGTTATAACCTTTATTATATTTTTTATTATAATACAAAACATTTTATATCAAAATTGATTATATCAAAATAGAAAAAAATTCGAAGAAAATATTTTAAAAAGAATAAAAAAATTATCTACTATTTGTAATACCCATAACCATTTATCCACACACATGACCTTAATTCATATGTTACAATCCCATACCAATGATCAGTGTCTCATCGATCCAACATTTCATCACAAGGTTTCCAGTACAAGGTTCCATAATGGCACACACCCCTTACACAAGGTCACATCTATGAATGCTCCCACACCAAGCATATATAATGAATTATGTGTAAAAACATTCCACATTAAAATTTTCTTTTTTAAAGTATTTCAATAATCATTTTTGATGCACCAAAATAAAATAATTAATTTAAAATCATCATTTTAGAATTTTCCCCAAAGGTAATTTTCCAAGAAAACATTCAATTTAAAAAATTACAAATCCATAACACAAAAGAGGTTCCCATAACGGATCAAAAATAGGTTTCAAAACAACTTCATGAAATTTATTTTGGTAAAACTAAACCTTGAAGTTATAATTCAAGTGGAGATGATAGAGAATCCCCTTACCTTTCAACTGTTATTGAAAATGAAGAAAGACACAATAATTCTATAGTTTCGGGTATGGATCTTCTTCCCTTAAATAGATTCAAGCATATCTCATCAAGATTCACATAATTTAGACACATCATCTATGTAGTATATATATATACATGTTTTGGGTTGGAGGATAAGAAAATATTTAAGAGTAATGGTGGAAAATTATGACTTACCAATGAATATGGATCTCAAATCCCCTTTTATTCACCAAAGAATCATTTTACGATTGAAAGGAATATTCTATCAAGGCTTGGATGAAAATTGAATTAAAGATCATGAGATAATATGGGATTAATGATGTTTATGTGGAGTAATTTGTATTAGATCCATAATTTTCTTAGATCCAAATGTCTGTTGTTTGGTTAGGTCACATATTTTGAAAGAATTTCTGAAATTTATGTGGTTATAATAGCTTAAAGACACCCCTCACATGTTTGGATCACACATTTTGAAAAACCATGCATAAATCGTGTTTTTCCCCTATGTCGCCTAGTACATGGTCTATCCTAGGAATATGAATAGTTTGGAAAAACTATGTTCTATCTATGTTCCCGCCTAGTGACTCCCAGAATGGTTTTATAATTCCTTAAAGGTGTTGCACGATTTCTCTTAACCATGCACAAACTGTACACCTCTATAATTGCATAAAAACCTTCCAAAAACACCTTAGAACCTCCCAAAACATAACTCAAGAAATATATAATCTCTATGTACATAAATAAAGGTCCATGAACCAAAAAATAGTGTTGCTACAAAATTTCATATAAATAATCACTTGAGGTTAAAACTTGTCCATAAATATTAGTACAATTTGAATAATCATATGAAAATTAATAAATGATTTCATAATTATAGAATTCATAATTATAGACATCCTATACATACTATAGATTCATCATCCCTAGATATCTTACATAATTGGGTAAGGCATATGAAAAATACCCAAATAATTTTTTCTAATGTGATATACTAATTCATCGAGTCGATATGCAATTCGGGTCCCCACCAATCACTTAACAAGTCCAATGCATTCATAAGATGAATAAACAATAGTACTTAGTCAACATGCATTAATAAAATAACAAGTATATGTATTAGAATAACTAGAACACAAAATGTTTATTATTTCCTCATTAAAAAATGACAATAACCCATAAAGGGAAACATGGTGGATCATATAATTATATTATAACCTTATTAAATCATAATATTCATCAATTAATTTTATATAGACTAATATGCTTTCAAAATATCACTAGAATTTTTCTTGAGTAAAATACCCATTTTATTTTGAAATAACTTATTTAATGTATAAAAATATCAAAAACTATTAGGGAAAAAATTTATTTGAAAATAACCATGGAAAATTGTAAATTAGTATTGAAGGAAAATAATATTTGTGATTTCGGGAAAACCTGTTAGTACTGTAATAATTATAACAAATATTGTGTTCACGCCTTTTGTAAAAATTTCCTCGTTTGAAAAAAAGAATTTTACTTTTAAACCTATTTTTTGAAAATAAAACACAGGTAGAAATTAATTTAATAAATTATTCTAGAATATTAAAATCACTTTTGAAAATATTTAAAATAAATCATATACATGGAAGAAAAGATTCTTGATCGAATAGAAAAACAAAGTCTACTTTACTTAAAAACATTCTTTTAGAATTTGGAGTACTTAGAGTGGGGAAAATGAAAGTAAATATTTAAATTTTATAAATAATGTATAGATATTAATATATATTTGTATTAAGATAAAAATATAAAATAATTATCCCAATTTAAAATCAAACAAAAATAATCTTGAAAAATGGTGAGATTGTGAAATAAACCAACACGTTCGACCTGAATTCTTCATAATTAGTTTTATACTATTATATAAATAATTTAAATTTATTATAATTATATAAAATATCCATATACAAACTTATAATATCATATATTATCAACTTATATCATTTCCACACTCATTTATTAATAATTATTTATCAAAATTTCCATTCGTGAGTGTTAATGGTCTCATTTTTCATGTATGTTTCACTTCAGTAGTTTTTTCCTTGACATCATTATCATGGTTAAATCATATAAATAATTTTAATAATTATTTATATATAAAATATATTAAATATATACATATTTATAACCATTCTTGAATATAATACATGAAAAATTCATCACATATCTTTGTAGAGGTGGTAGTCCACACATACGCATGAGCAACATTATCCTTTTTTAACGGGTAAAAGGTTAAGATAGAAAATGATATATTATATTTATGTAACAATAAATATGGTTTAGATATCATATTTATCCAGTAGTTCCATATTTATATTCGTCCGTGTAAATTAGTGATTGAATATGAATTACACCACAATGTGGATATTGTAGGTTGTACGTATGCACAATGAATGTTTTAATTTCCTATAGGATTCAAAGGGTATGATTAAGGGTTGTTATACCTGGATAATAAAATTTAAGTATAATTAATATAATTTTATTATTATATTATAATGGTTAAATACTATTTAAAGTAGACATAAGAGGAAATAAAATGAAAACACTTAGTTAAGAGTTATGACTTTTCTTCAAAAATCCACATTTGGATTACACCTTAATCATCTAGGTTAGTTATCTGATAAGAATAGAGCCTATATTTCATGAGGTGGAAGGTTGGTAATTTATTTTGGTATAAATGACTTGAGATATGTGCCTCAATTCGAGAAAATAATAGAAGCGAAGTGGCTCTCTTATGTAAGTGAAGGAATGAACACACTTAGAATTTCTTAACATATTTTAATAATATAAAGTAAATTTCATATAAAAGTGGCTAAAAATTTTCATAGATTCAAATATTATATGGTGTTTTTTGAAATAATATCAACTAATTAGTTTTTAGAATTTTTTATCTTGAATACTTTTCCCTTTATTATTATCCTTTTTAACCCGTTATACCCTTATCTAAGGTGATTAATATTTACAATATTAATATTAATTATGAAAAAATATGAATTTGAAATTTTTATAAAATATAAAAAAAAATTTATTCAAAAAATTTAATCCATTTTATATTATTAAACTCCAAGAAGTGTCTTAAATTAATTTTAATAAAATTTCCAAAAAATGCTATAAAAACTGTACATTGAAAATTGTTTGTTTTATGAGAGAAAATGGTTTTACAGTAAAATATAGTATAATGTTGATCACAATGGAATATATTTTATTATTTTTAATATTAGGAGAGCTATTATTTTAAAAAAAAAAAATAAACTAAAAATAATCATGTAAATACATGATTAATATTAAGGAATGAAAACAAAATATTTGAAAAAAACAATACTTAGATTTCTAAAATTTAAGAAAATATTTCTAAAATAAAAATTTTATTTTTATATGAATTATAATGTTTTTTAAATATATATTTGTTTTATAAAATATGTTCTAGATCATTCATGTTTATTTATATCATTATAATTTCATAAAAGTGATAGTTTTTGTAAAATCGGTATTTTTTACAATTCACACAAAATAAATTATTTATTAAAAAGATTAAAAAATAACCCTAGTATAATTATAAAAAGATTGATTTTAAAATTAAATTAATTTCATGAAATAAAATTTATAAAAATTGATAATTATAATTTTAATCATATTCTTGAATAATGATATCTGCATTTTTTTATTGTTTCCCTAGAAAGAAAAGCTTATTATAACTGAAGCTCAGGGGTTACATTCTTCCCTCCCTTAAATATTTCATCCTAAAAATTTCAATAATGTCCCCTAATGAATAAATGTGTCTAGTCATTCATCATAAATTCTTAAATATCTTATATGATCTATTCTTTATGATTTATCCAATGTACCATTACCAGTTGAGCCATCTAATTCTTCAATACTTGTTATCTCATGTAAAGAACTTTGATAGGCTCTTCATAGTAAGATATATCAGGTTCCCATTCTATTTACAAATATTTGATCACATTTTTTGGGTATAGCTTGTAATTCCTCAATAAAGTGACATAGAACACCTCATGAACTTCTGAGAGGCTAGGTGGAATTTCCAAATGGTAATCCACTACTCCAATTCTTTAATAATTTTAAAAGGTCTAATGTACCCAAGGGTTAGTTTTACTTTCTTACCAAAACTTATTACATCCTTCCATGAACAAAAAAACAAGAAAATATGACCCCACTTAAAATTTTACATCATTCCTTCAGTTATTATAATAATTATTCTATCCACTCTATGTTGTCCTGATATAATTATTAGTAGTCATCACTTTTATAGTTGCATCCTCAATGAGTTTAGGACCTATAAGATTCCTTTCACTGACTTCATCCCAACCATTCAGAGTAAGACATATCTTCTCATTAAATTGTGCATACATATCAATTTTAATTTTTGAATCAAAGATATTCTTATATAAAATTTCACCAAAGATAAATACTAATCCCACATAAATTTAAAGTCAATCGATCATGACCTAAATATATATTCTAATTCCTAAATAGTTCTTTAATACTTTCCATCTGTTTGAGGATGATAGGTGGTTCTCAAAAGTATGTCAGCGTCATGTTCCTCCCAAAGACTCTTCCATAATTTGGATGTAAATCATGGATTGCGATTAAATATAACTAAAAGTGGTACACAAGGAATTCTCACAACTCTATTTGTATAGATTTTTTAAAGGAAATAAAGAGGTATGTATTCCCTTATAGAGTTTAAATAAGTTTACTTGCAAAATTTATAAACAATAAACCATATGAAATATTGTTTTATAAGAGTCTTTGTAAATCTAGTATCAAATTCTATAGTAACATCATTCAAGTTCTATAGATAAACACATAAAAGTTTCAGGAGTATATTAGGATACTTTACCTCAAAATTTTGTTATTTAAAACCCAAGAATCTAGATATATAGTTTATAATTTACCATTTCATATTATTGGGAAAAAATGTTTCATCAAATCCCAATACAGTTTGGTGCTTCTAGGGTTTATAGATAAATTTGAGTTATGGGCTTCATGTAATAATTCTATGTTCTTCCCAGGTATGGATGGAAGTCATAGCCTATTCACAAATATTAGTACACCATATTCATTAAAAAATCAAAAACTTTTCCATTATTAACAAATTTATTTGTCTTTTATAAATTCTTATCATCTAGTTGATAAATATTAATCTTTTCAAAAAAGGATGGATTGGAAATCATTTTGAAAAGAAGTTATGTTCCCCCTTCCATAAAAATTCCCATATTTATCTTTATTAAGTTCTTCAATATAGGATTCTTATTGATCCTCATATTAGTTAGAATACCACAAAAATTACTAATCAATTCATTATCAACCTAATTAAGAATCCCATGGTGGTAGTGTATCAATAAATCATAAGCCTCAAGTAGCTCTATCCATTTCCTTTTCTTTATGTTTATCAAATTTTTTTGAAAATATATATTTCAAACTCCCATGATCTATATATATCTAAAACTTTCCCCACTGAGATAATTCCTCTATATATTCAAAGAAAAAATTTATTGTTTACAACTCAAGATCATGGTTTGGATAGTTCTATTCATGGATCTTTAAATCCATTGATGTATAGTAAATTACTTTACCATTATACATAAGAAAACATCCAAGTCATTTCTTTGATGAATCATTATATATCATAAATCCATCTCATCCCAATAGTAATTTCAATACTAGTGCATCGAACCACCACCTCTTTAACTATTGAAAACATTCCAGACATTCTAATAACCATAAGAAATTAACCCATTTATGTGTCATCTTGGTTTATGGGGTTTCTAATGGGGTAAAATTTTGACCAAATCATAGATAATAACCTACTAATCCAAAGTAACCAAATACCTTGGTTATATTTGTTTGTGTAAGACATTATTTTACTTCCTTTATCTTTAAAGATCAATTTATATTCCATCCATAGAGAAAATATGGCCATGAAAAGAATCTTCCTAAATCCAAAATTAAAAAATCTTAAATTTCCCATATAACTCTTTTTTTAAGAGTCTCAAGAATGATATATAAATGAAACTTATGTTTTTCATAACTTTTAGATTATAAAAATATATTATCAATAAATACCACAAATAAATTATCAAGATATTCCTTGAATAATTTGTTCATCAGATCTGTAAAAATAGATGGTTCATTAGTTAAAAAAAGGGAATTACTATAAACTCATAATTTCTGTACCTTATAAAAAGTCATGTATTCTGTATATAATCCTTAACTAAAATTTGTGATAACTATAGTGAAGATAAATATTTGAATAATACTAGTCTCTGCGAAAATGATAAAAAAATCCATCAATACGAGGTTGATGATACTTGTTCTTCATAGTAATGGACTTTATTTCTCTGTAATCAATAGAAAACCATATATCCCACCATTCTTTCTTACATATAGAACAGAAAATACCCAAGGAAAAACACTTTGAAATTTTAATCTCTTATCACAAAACTACTGTAGAATTTTCTTTTACTCCAGTCACTCCACTATGGCCATTCTATAGTGATTATTAAATATAGGTTTGGCATCAATGATATGTTCAATAGAAAACTAAAACTCCCAATCACTTTGACATATAAGTAGATTTTTAGGAAACAAATAAATGTATTATTTCACAACATATCCATATTATATCCTAAGGTAATATTTCCCATAAAAAGTTTGAGTCTTATATATTTTTTCTAGAAATTCATTAATGATAACTATTGGGGGTGAATCTAGATATGATTCCAACTTCTAAGTATCTATTCTAAATAAATTAAAGTTATACATATTCATTCATTTAAGAATAACGTTTTTTACATTATAATTTGAAATTCAATCCATACCAAGGATAATATCAAAGTCTATTATAGGTTTAATAATCTAATTTTTGAATAGGGTATGTCCATGAATCATACTAGGGATTAACTGACATATCATTATTGAAATTATATTTCCTATAAGTGTCTTGATTGATTTATAACTCCCTTATTATTGTTATAGTGAAATATTAAATTTTATTAGCAATCATGGAAGATATAAAAGAGTGTTGGGATCTATGATTTAATAAAGAATTAACTAAAATTGAAGTTATAATAGAAGTACCTACCAACACATATATATAAACATCAACATCAGATGTAGTAATTTTATAATATTATCCTTATACCCTTATTGTATTATATGGTAAGTTTTCATGATGTATATGGAATATTTTGGCATCGTTCCCCATATCGTTATAGTTAAATCATTATATTCTGATGACATCTCCCTTACCCTTGAATTTGTGATCATGATGGAATATATCACTATACCTGAGGTAAAATCCTGTTCCCTTTAATCATGCACCAAGGGGAACATTTCTACAAGTATCCCATGATTGAAATTCCCCCTTCTCTTCTTACTATTATCCCTTTTTTCTTCACAAGGGGATTTACCATCATCTTATTCTATTTACTTCCACATAATTTATAAGACATGGAGAATTATCTCCTAGTCTTGATATAACATGATACTATATCCATATATGATTATAATTTTTTGGGGGATAGTTCCTTTTATGTATTTTATTTTTACTATAAAATAAACTATCAATGTTACTCTTGGGATTATATACATAGTCTGTATCATGCCCTAATATCCTTCTAATGTTTTCTTAATAATTTTCAAAATTTTCCAATTCCATTTATCTTAGAATTTGGAATGTTCTCTCTATATATTATTTGTTACTCATTATTAAAATATTCTTCAATGAAATGTATGTAAAAATAATTCCACTCAATGGTCACTATTTTATATACATCCTTAGTGTTTTGGGTCAATTAACACCTTTTATCTGCATCCCCTATGAGATGATAAGCTTCCATGAAAACCTTCTCAATTTCATTACCCAGAAAATCATAAAATATCAATTCTAAAGAATTTATCCATTTCTCAACTACTTGTGTATTATTGGTTCTAATGAATGGAGGAGGTTGTAGTCATATAAACCTACTTAATATTTTGACACCATATTTTGAATCCATGTGATGCTCCACACAGGAAAGGTTATTGGTCATAACCCAATTCAAATACCCTAATGTATTCATGATCCACTCTGATCTAATAAAAACATCATTAACTTTCTCATAGGGAAAATCCCTACATTTTTTGTGGGTATTCGAATAGTTCCCATTCCTTCCACTATTATCCATTTCTTAATAATAGAATGTGTTAGATCAGATCATCACATTATAATTTTAACTCATAATGTATAATTTATGAACTTGTGGAAAAAATAAAATAAATTGAATAGTAATAAACATCTAATCCCAAAATAACAAGATTAGTATCATTGAGGATATCATCAAATCATATTCTTTTAAAATATTTCTTAACATTATGTAGATATTATGTGAATCATCCCAAGAATATACCCATGGACTTTCTAGCCTAGTGTGCAGTCATAGGCCCACTCATCATGCACTAATTATGATTGGGTTAATATCCAATTCACCTATTTCAAAGTTGTTAACAACTTTTCCAGAACTTCATTCACTTTCCTATATCTATACATGGAGTTATTTTCTAGGAAACCACACATTTTATACCTTACAAAAACATAATTATATTATCATAAACATAGACTAATCACTAGAATTATTCATATGATCATGTTCTCTAATATATGTTTTAATAAATTTCGTTCCAAAGGTTTATACTAAACTTGATTTGATACCAACTATATAAACCCTATACCTATTATCCAAGATTTAATGATTACTTTATTAGATTTACATTTGATACAAGTGAACACGTCCTGAGGGATCAAATATATTAGTAGTCTTAGGTGGAATGGGTTGGAGGCCTTAGTTTTTTTTATAATCCCCTTTTTAACTAGCTTGATAGGGACACCTTAAAAGACCCATAGTCTTAGGGTAACAAGGCCTAGTACAAGAACCAAAGGACCAATGACCAGATTACAGTAGAAAAACCAATCCCCAACATTTGACACTTTGATGGCGCCTATCACACCACATCACATGGATGTTCTACTATCATATCTATAACGACCCATACTTTACATACATGGTGAATAATTCAAAATTGAAGATACTTATTACTACATATAACAAAACCATGAAAGGATCGTATAGGTATAGTGTCTTTAGAAACTGGGAAACATAAACAACTGGTTCATAAACCGCCTACACTATCTCCCATTTATTTCATCATATCAATAGTCCCTTTTGGAATATCATACTTAATAACCTTATTTCTGATCTGGGGAAAAAATACATGCAAAAGGGTGAGCTCAAATGCTCAGTAAGGGTAAACAAAAGAAATATCAATCACATCATATTCATAAGAACATGACATTTTGGAAATCTTACCCTCCAAAAGAGATCATAATTTCATAACATGGGATAAATAATGGCAGTGAAATGTAATCACAATAATCATAACTTAAAACATTAAGCTTTGTGGAATATACACATAATCATAGAGAATCATTTCTTATTAGTCAAGACCCATTGCCAAGACTATCTTAGTGGACAAAGTCCATTTCTGAACCGAGTTCACTCCTCGTTTCAGTCCTGTTTAACTGAACCGGTTTAACCTACCGTTCCAGCCATGTATATCTCATGAGATATAAAATCTTTACCCAATGCATTGGAGGGAGATATAGGTCCCACCCATCTCATAATTATACCATTCTTATGTGTGACACAAAATCATAAACCATACATAATAGCATAACCCATGTAATAAAAATGGGATTCTTAAACATCATGAAATCATAAAACAATTCATATAAGATAAAGGAATTCATAAAAATAATTCCATCACAACATAATCAAATCAATGTAATAATAGGGATAGAAGTATAACCCTTTATTATCTTAGATGGAAAATAATTTTGATAAAACACTTGAACTCCATTCTTGAGAAAAATATCCTTTCTACTTAAAAAGCACTTTTCCTTTCGTAACATGTCATACAATTATAAACTAAAATAAGATGATTAAAAATAAACTTTCAATATTGTAAAGGAAGTTTCTTGGAAATAATTTTTTAAAAATCCATTCATTCCGTATAAGTTAAAAAAAATTCTTCTCGTACTTTTGTCGAAAAGTCAAAAACGTACCACGTATGAAAAACGACAAAAGATTCCTTTCATATCTTTTACTAAAAACTCACCGAAGGGTAAAATTGGATTTAAAAAATTGTAGGTGTATGGAAATAATATTACATATTGAGGAAACATGGATGTGGATGATAAAATAAACCCCAGTAAATACCAAAGTATAAACAATCTTAGATAAAAATGAGATTGTGATATTTTCCCTTACCTTAGGTCTGATTTTCTTCATAAGTGTCCGAAACTCCTGTATAATGATTTAAATAATGTTATTGACTTATTCCAGAATCATTATTATTTTCATGATATCATATATGGTCATATTCTTAGCTTCTTATTAGTAATATTTCATTACTACTTGTTATTCGGGTGTTTATTACTTTTTGTTCTTATGCGTGTTTTTTCGAATAAATTCTTATTATTCTCTTTAGGTTATAGATATCTCATTTAAATAATGGTATTATTGTAATATATATCATATTAATTCATTAAATTCATTTATATAATCATTATGCAATGAAGATCATGTAGAACGAGTCGCATCACATCGTGGAGACGGTATTCCGTACGTACGCACGAGCGATGATATCGTTCCCATGATCGTGGAATTGTATTGAAGTGTATGTATACTATTTCATAATAAATATAACTTATAATAATCATATATAGTTATTATTTACACCATTATACCCATCCAAGTAAGGTGGTGGGGGAAAATAGATTACACCACGGCATGGAGACGGTATTCCGTACGTACGCATGCGCGGTGATTTCATTTTCCATAGGATGGATAGATGGTGAAATAGGGTTGTTTCATAATTATAATAAAATATCAGTATATGAGTGATTCTTATGTTATTACTTCATAATGAAACAACTAAATAAGAATAAGCAGAAGAATAAATAAAGATGAAAGAATCAGAAACGAACATTACCTCTTCTTTGAAGCGCCTCTTTGAGGCCTCCTCTTAAGGAACTACAATTGTTCTTTGAAGGAGAAAATGACCTCTAGGATGTTTCTAGGGAAGTTGGGAAGTGAAATGGGCAGGTATTGGCTGATCTTGAAGGCTCAAATTAGTGTGAGGAGGAGAGGTATGAGGCGCCCTTTTATAAGGGAGGAGAGGGGCACCTTTGGAATAAATAAAAATATTATTTTTTTATAAATTCAAATTCGGTTTTTAATAGCTCAAAATTGATATATTTAAAATATAAAGTGGGTATTGGTCTAAATAATCTCATCCAATAGAATTTATACAAGTTTAGGTCATTATATTAACCTTAACCTTTAGTTTTAACTCTTAGTTAATTGGATTGACATTTACCATGTCACTTTGATTTTTATATTATATAGTTAATAAACATACCATATACATCCAAGAGACCACCAAGTGGTCCATTAATGATACACCAATCATGATATAAGTATCTTGGCTGAGCCGTAGATTTTTAGGAATAAAATAACAATCAATAATATAATATTTTTTTTAAAACTATTTTATGTCAATTTTGACACTATTTAGTAATTGATTTTTGTGAAAATCATAACAGAATGATTAGTTTGAACAAAGTTACTTAAATAAATACTAACATGTCATATTAACCTATAAAATTAATGGAATTCATAAAAAGTATAAAATTACATTTATTTGGGTATTTATAACTTCAATTATGTCAATATTTCATTATTAAGATAATTACTGCATCATCATTGTGTCATAAATAAATTAAATTATTTAATTTATAAAAATTACAAATAAAATACCATTCTGTAGGAAATCTTTTCAGATTTCTAATTAATATTTATAGTCTAATTTATTTTATGTATAAACCTATATTAAAAATTATTTAATTATTAAACTTTGATTTTAACTATTTTAACCCTTCTTTAAATAAATTAATAATAAATGTCCTAATCTAATCCAAGTGAGCCTAAATGGTCATATTTTATTTCTAAGGCTGTTTTTGGTCGAATTATACTTATACAATAGAATTAGGACATGTGTTAGGGTAATAATAATATCATTTTTACCCTTAATTACACTATTTACTTTTAACTTGGTAAATAAAAGTAAAAGCTTACTATTCACCAAAAATTATTTTTTTCTCATTGAACCACATTTTACTTACTGACATAAACCGTGTCTCTCGCATTTTGGAAATTCCACTCACAGATGTGGTAAAATTATATTTTATGTAAAATTGCAAATTCTCCTAGGAGGTGGGTAAAAGACGGTGAAAAGTTCAAAAAAAATTTATATGTCTAAAATTATTATAAAATTACTCCAATGAATTACATTGAACTTATATAGGTATTATGTATCAATTTTGACCTCAAATAAATTTAAAGAAAATAAATAATTATTTAAATAAAAATTCAGTTTTTAAATAGTAACCAGTGTTTTCACTCTTCATCAAAAATTGAAAGTTTCCAGAAAAATACCAAAATTTTACCCTAGGCTAATTTCGATATTCCGAATCCAAAATTGAAGTCCATTTTGAAAAATAAAATTTACAAAATTTCAAAAAGTGGTTATTACTATTCATAACGGCTAGTTTTAATAATATTTTAATAGCATATTGTTGTTTAGTGAAACTCGGTATTGCGTATGATGCAAGCTATCGAGGAAGGCCGCAGTTGCGTGTAAAGAAAGCCAAGCTAGTGTTGTGTGTAGTGAAAGATTCCTTTGATGATTTATATAACATAAAAACAAAATATTTCTCACAAAAGTCTTAGGTGTTACATTCTACCCCCCTTAAAATGAATTTCGCCCTCGAAATTCGTCACTTTGTAACAAAAAGATGAGGATACCTCTCCCTCATCATATCCTCAAGATCCCATGTAGCTTCTTCTAATTGGTGGTTCCTCCATAAAAATTTCACCAAGCGAGTGGTCTTGTTCCATAGGACTTTTTCGCTACGATCCAGAATCTCTATCGGTTGTTCTTCATAAGAAAGATCTTGCTCCAGCGGTATAACTTCTGAGCTGAGTACATGTGAAGGATCAGGTATGTACTTTCTCAGGAGAGATACATGGAAAACATCGTGAACTTGAGAGAGATTCAGTGGAAGCACCAATCGGTAAGCTACCTTCCCAACACGATCTAGAATTTCAAAAGGACCAATATATCTAGGGCTCATCTTTCCCTTCTTTCCAAATCTCATAACCCTCTTCCAGGGAGATATTTGTAAGAACACTTTATCACCCACTTCAAACTCTAGGTCTTTTATTCGGTTTTTGGAATAACTTTTCTGTCGACTCTGAGCTGCTCTTAAGTGTTGCTGAATAGATCTAACCTTTTCTGCCATTTCATCAAAGAGATCAGGTCCTAATAGCTTTCTTTCCCCAACTTAATCCCAACACGTTGGAGTCCTGCATTTCTTTCCATAGAGAGCTTCATAAAGAGCCATCTGAATACTGGAGTGAAAGCAATTATTATAAGAAAATTCCACCAAAGGTATGTGTTGATACCAAACACCTTTGAAATCAATAGAGCAAGCTCTCAACATATCTTCTAGAGTTTGAGTTGTCCTCTCAGACTGACCGTCTATCTGAGGATGATAAGTAGTGCTGAAACTCAACTCTATATCCAGATTATGCTGAAGACTTCTCCAGAACTTTGAGGTAAACCTCGGATCACGATCAGATATAATAGAAAGTGGTACTCCATGAAATCTTACCACTTCCTTTACATATATCCTGGAAAGTTGATCTAGAGAGAATTCCTCTCTAATAGCAATGAAGTGTGCAGACTTTTAAGACGATCAACTGTGACCCAGATAGCATTATTGCCTTTGGATGTTTTAAGAAGTCCTGTGACAAAGTCCATAGTGATGTTTTCCAATTTCCATTCGGGTATGGGTAATGGTTGTAACATCCCCTTAGACTTCTATCTCTCAGCTTTAACTTGCTGACAAACCAAGCATCGAGAGACATATTTAGCAACATCACTTTTCATGCCATCCCACCAGAAGTACTCTTTCAGGACCCTATACATCTTTGTGCTTCCCGGATAAATAGAGAATGAAGAACTATGAGCCTCATCCAGCAGCTCCTTCTTTAATTCGGGGATGGGAGGAACAAAAACCTGATTCGTGAACTTTATTATCCCATCACAATCAAGGTTGAATTCAGGAACATTTATGACATTCTTTTGTAACTCTACATCTTCTTTTCGTGCCTCTTTAATCTTCACATGTATATATGGTTGAACATTCATTTGAGAAAGATAATATTTTTCCCCTTCCATTATAAGTCCAAGATCCATCCTTTGTAAATCCATAAATATTGGATCTTTTGTGATCCTCATCATGGATAAACTGGCATGGTCTTGTCGACTTAATGCATTTTCCACCCTGTTTTCTTTCCCAGGGTGGTAATGAAGTGAGCATTCATAATCCTTAATCAGTTCCAACCATCTTCTTTGGTGCATATTCAGCTCCTTTTGTGTGAAAATATACTTTAAACTTTTATGATCAGTATAAATATCACACCTTTATCCATAAAGATAATGCCTCCAAATCTTTAATGCAAAGATTACCACAGCTAACTCCAAATCATGAGTTGGGTAATTTTGCTCATGGATTTTCAACTATCGTGAGGCATAAGCTATCACCATATCATTTTGCATGAGAACACATCCCAGTCCCTTCTTGGATGTATCACTATAGATCACAAACCTTTCTCCACTGCAAGGTAGTGTGAGCACAGGTGCACTGGCTAACCTTCTTTTTAGCTCTTTGAAATTTTCTTCACATTCCCCTGTCCAAACAAACATAACTCCTTTTCAAGTCAACTTGGTGAGTGGGTTAGATAACCTTGAAAAATCATTCACAAAATGTCTGTAATATCTATCCAAACCAAGAAAACTTTGGATCTCGGTTACTGTTGTTGGTCTCGACCATCTTTCTATAACCTCTGTTTTTCCTGGATCCACAGATATCCCCTCATTTGAGATTATGTGACCTAAAAATGAAACTTCTTGAAGCCAAAATTCACACTTGGTAAATTTGGAATAAAGATTCTCCTTTCTCAGGGTCTTCAATATAATTCTCAAGTGATCTTCATGTTCTTCCTTTCTATTTAAATATACAAGAATATAATATATAAAGACTGCCACAAACTGATCAAGATAGTCTCTAAAGACTCTATTCATCAGATCCATGAAGATAGCAGGGGCATTAGTAAGACCAAACGACATCACTATAAATTCATAGTGTCCATACCTTGTACGGAAAGATGTCTTTGGTATATCCTCCCTTTTGAACCTTAATTGATGATACCCTGAACGAAGATCAATATTGGAAAAGTATTGAGCTCCTCGTAGTTGGTCAAATAAGTCATCAATGCGCGAGAGAGGATATTTTTTCTTGATAGTGATCATGTTAAGTTCTCGATAATCAATTCAGAGTCTCATTGATCCATATTTCTTCATAACAAACAGAACAGGTGCTCCCTAAGGTGACACACTAAGGCGTATGAACCCCTTATCAAGATTCTCTTGGAGTTGCTTCTTCAATTCCCGCAACTCAATTGGGGCCATTCTATAAGGTGTCTTTGAAATAGGCAAAGCACCCGGTATGAGTTCTATTGAAAACTCAACTTCACGATTTGGTGGAAGACCTGGAAATTCCTCTAGAAAGACATCATCAAACTCCCGTACAACAGGAATATTCTTAATCGTGAGTTTCTATCCATCCATTTGAAATAAATAACCTTCATTTAGTGGAATCAAGACCCATAAGATGGAAGAAATTTCCACTGGAAGGTTATGTTCATCCTTACATCGATAGACGATCAAAGATTGATTTGGAATATGAATTGTGAATTCCCTGCTTTGGAAATTGATATGAGCTCCATATAGAGAAAGCCAATCCATGCCAAGAATCACATAAAATTCTACTATAGGGAGGATCACAAGATTTGCAGGAAGCACTTTCCCACAAACTTCAATCGGAGAAGAATTATAAACTTTTGATGTGACTGTTGTGCCATTAGGGGTTGTCACAACTAACTCAACATCTAATTTTTGAGGTAATACGGTGATACTCCTAGAAAATTCTTCAGAAATAAAAGATTGGGTGGATACAGAATCAAATAAAACATTTTCCACTTTAGAGTGGATGGTACGTGTACCTTTCACCACATCGTTATCATACTCCACATCGCTGATAGAAATTGAAGGTGACTTTCCTTTGTCTTTAGACTTAAGAGTTGGTTGATGTCGATCATCATCATCAACCCTTGGATTTGGGCATTGATTGTCATAATGCCCCATTTCCTTTCACTTGAAACATTGTAGTGTAGTAGGTTCATTCTGTGTATCCCTTCCTTTGTTTGCATCATTAGACATCTTCTTCCCATCATTGCGGCAATCAAATTCCTGATGACCTTCCTTTCCACATTTGAAACATTTACTTGTCCCTTTAATACAACTCCCTCCATGTTTCTTTTCACACTTTTAGCATAAGGGAAAGCTCATCTTCTTTTCAGTGTGCTATTTTTATTTTCCATTGAATTCCATTTTCCTCTTCTTATCAAACCCATATGACTGATGGGTTACTCCAATCCCCATCTCAACTTTGAGAGCACATCAAACGATTTCCTCATAGATATTGAAGTCCCTTATGGCTAAGGCCCTTCGAAGACTTGGTTTTAAGCCACTAAATAATCGATCGATCTTACTCTCAGGATGGATAATAATACCAGAAGCGTACCTTGCAAGTCTTGTAAAATTTTCTTCATAGGTACCAATAGATTCATCATCCTTTTGCTTCAGTTCAAGAAACTATTTCGCCATCTTTTTTCGGAGAATAAGAGGGAAGTACTTATTGAAAAAAAAGTTCTTGAACTCGTCCCATTACATGGACTCAATTTCATCCATTTTCCTCATATTCTTAATAAGATTCCACCATTGATCAGCATCTCCTTCCAAACGATACACTGCTAGGATGACTTTATCATGTTCAGAACATTGAAGAACTGAAAATATCTTTTCAGTTGTACTAATCCATTGTTCAACAACTAATGGATCAGTAGACCCGCTGAATGAAGGTGGACGCTGCCTCATGAAGGATTCAACAGAATCTTGCTCCTTCCTTTGCTCGTTTGGATGTCCTTCATGATTCATAGCTTGAGAAAGTTGTGTGAGCATGGTTACAAGATTTTTCATTCCAGCTCCCATAAAGTTTGGTTGCTTAGGGGTACAATCATTGCATTGCCCGTCGTATTCCACATTAACACGGTTCCTTCGGGTTCCAGCCATTGACTAAAACCAAGAAGAATAGTGTGAGAAACAATAATTATAATAGGAAAACCACATAATCAAGAATAAAATTTCACACTTAAGGTATTATCCTAGGTTATTCATGCACATTTCTAAAACACTAAGATTGTGTTCTATGCTTAGACTTATCCTTAGGGTTCTTACTAAGGATTTCACATCCTAGTTTCCAAAGGTTTACTATACCATTCCTCTGATACCAACTATAATGACCCATACTTTACATACATGGTTAATACTTAAAAATTGAAGCATATGTATTACAAAATATAACAAAACCATGAAAGGACCGTATAGTTATAGTGTCTTTAGAAACTGGGAAACATAAACAACTAGTTCATAAAGCATCCACACTGTCTCCCATTTATTTCATCATATCAATAGTCCCTTTTGGAATATCATACTTAATAACCTTCTTCCTAACCTGGGGAAAGAAAACATACAAAATAGTGATCTCAAATACTCAGTAAGGGTAAACAAAAGAAATATCAATCACATCATATTCATAAGAACATGACATTTTGGAAAATCTTACCCTGCAAAAGAGATTATAATTTCATAACATGGGATAAATCATGGTAGTGAAATGTAAACA
Source organism: Viscum album (assembly GCA_963277665.1). Classification (NCBI taxonomy): domain Eukaryota; kingdom Viridiplantae; phylum Streptophyta; class Magnoliopsida; order Santalales; family Viscaceae; genus Viscum; species Viscum album. Next base: position 549,962,944 of record OY728144.1, on the reverse strand, counting down.
CAATAATCATAACTTAAAACATGAAGCTTTGTGGCATATACACATAATCATAGAGAATAATTTCTTATTAATAAAGACTCATTTCCAAGACTATCTTAGTGGACAAAGTCCATTTCTGAACCGAGTTCACTCCTCGTTTCCGTCCTGTTTCACTGAACCGGTTTAACCTGCCGTTCTAGCCATGTCTATCTCATGAGATATAAAATCTTTACCCAATGCATTGGAGGGAGATATAGGTCCCACCCATCTCATAATTATACCATTCTTATGTGTGCCACAAAATCATAAACCATACATCATAGCATAACCCAGGTAATAAAAATGGGATTCTTAAACATCATGAAATCATACAACAATTCATATAAGATAAAGGAATTCATAAAAATAATTCCATCACAACATAATAAAATCAATGTAATAATAGGGATAGAAACAGAACCCTTTATTATCTTAGATGGAAAATAATTTTGATAAAACACTTGAACTCCATTCTTGAAGAAAATATCCTTTATACTTCAAAAACACTTTTCCTTTCATAACATGTCATACAATTCTAAAATAAAGTAAGTTGATTAAAAATAAACTTTAAAACTTTAAAAGGAAGCTTCTTGGAAATAAGGTTTTAAAAATCCATTCATTCCGTATAATTTAAAGAAAAAATTCTTCTCGTACTTTTGTCGGAAAAGTCAAAAAGTACCGCGTACGAAAAAGGACAAAAGATTCCTTTCATATATTTTACTAATAACTAACCGAAGGGTAAAATTGGATTTAAATAATTGTAGGTGGATGGAAATAATATTAAATATTGAGGAAACATGTATGTGGATGATAAAATACACCCCAGTAAATAACAATGTATAAACAATCTCAGATAAAAATGAGATTGTGATATTTTCCCTTACCTTAGGTCCGATTTGCTTCGTAACTGTCCAAACCTCCTGTATAATGATTTAAATAATGTTATTGACTTATTCCAGAATCATTATTATTTTTATGATATCATATATGGTCATATTCCTTGCTTTTTATTAGTAATATTTCATTACTAGTTTTTATTCGGGTGGTTATTACTTTTTGTTCTTCTGCATGTTTCGTCGAATAAATTATTATTCTTCTCTTTAGGTTATAGATAACTCATTTCCAGAATGGTATTAGTGTAATATATATCATATTCATTCATTAAATTCATTTATATAATCATTATGCAATGAAGATCTTATAGAACGAGTCGCATCACATCGTGGAGACGGTATTCCCACTACTAGAATTAGGGGTTTTAGCGACCGCCAAAAGCGGTCGCTAAAAGGCTTTAGCGACCGCCTAGCGACCGCTTTTTGCGGTCGCTTTATCTTCGTCGGTAAAACCTATTAGAGACCGCCATTGGCGGTCGCTAATGCTTCACATCAACACAGCAGCCATGCGGGTCCTCTCCTCTCAGCATATGTTCGAAGGGGACACAAAGCTTCCCCTCACCGGCCATGGCGGACACATGACGGCGGTGGATGTTGGGTTATTCAGGTGATGAGGATGAGTCCACCGGAAGTCCGAGGAGGGGTTCGAGATTGATCCTCACGTAGACGGCAGTCACGGGTGTGCTGTTTGGAAACATGGAATGGCATGAAGAGAGGCGGCGGCGTGTGGAGGAATGCGGCGGCGTGCTGCGGCTTGTGGCGGTTCAGATTTGCAGTGAGCCTGCGGGAAGAAGAAGATGGCGGCCGGGAAAATTCCCGCTGCAATTTTAGATTCATATTAGCGGCCGCCTATGGCGGTCGCTAATACCCTCTCTAGCGACCGCCAATGGCGGTCGCCCGTATCAGGAGGCTCCAAAACACAAATTTCTAGTAGTGTCCGTACGTACGCACGAGCAATTATATCGTTCCCATGATCGTGTAATTGTATTGGAGTGTATGTATAATATTTAAGAATCAATATCAATTTATAATAATAATATATAGTTATTATTTACACCATTATACCCATCCAAGTAAGGTGGTGGGGGAAAATAGATTACACCACGGCGTGGAGACGGTATTCAGTATGTATGCACTCGCGGTGATTTCGTTTTTCATAGGATGGATAGATGGTTAAATATGGTTATTTCATACTTATAATAAAATATCAGTATATGAGTGATACTGATGTTATTACTTCATAATGAAACAACTAAAGAAGAAGAATCTGAAGAAGAAATAAAGATGAAAGAATTGGTAACGGATATTACCTCTTCTTTGAAGCACCTCTTTGAGACCTCCTCTTAGGGCACTAAAATATGTCTTTGAAGGAGACCAGGACCTCTAGGATGTTTCTAGGGAGGTGGGTAAGTGAAATGGTCAGGTATTGTCCGAGCTTGAAGGCTCAAATTGGTGTGAGGAGGAGAGGGAGGAGGTTCCCTTTTATAAGGGAGTAGAGGGGCACCTTTGGAATAACTAAAAATATTATTTTATTATAAAGTCAAATTCGGTTTTTAATAGATCCAAATTGATATATTTATAAGCTAAGGTGGGTATGGGTCTAAATAATCTCATCCAATATAATTTAGACAAGTTTAGGTCATTATATTAACCTTATCTTTTAGTTTTAACTCTTAATTAATTAGATTGACATTTACCATGCCACTTTGTATTTTTATATTATATAGTTAATAAACATACCATATACATCCAAGAGACCCCCAAGTGGTCCATTAATGATACACCTATCATTATATAAGTATATTGGCCTAACATTATATATTAAGGAATACAATAACAATCAATAATATAATATTTGTTTTAAAAACTATTTTATGTCAATTTTGACACTATTTAGTAATTGATTTTTGAAAATCATAACAGAATTATTAGTTCAAAAACAGTTACTTACATAAATACTAACATGTCATATTAACCTATAAAATTAATGGAATTCATAAAAAGTCTCAAATTACATTTATTTGGGTATTTATAACATCAATTATGTCAATATTTCATTAATAAGATAATTATTGTCTCATCATTGTGTCATAGATAAATTAAATTATCTAATGTCTAAAAATTACAAATAAAATAATATTATGTATGAAATATTTTTATGTTTATAATGAATATTTATAGTCGAATTTATCTTATGTATAAACCTATATTAAAAATTATTTACTTATTAAACTTTGATTTTAACTATTTTAACCCTTCTTTAAATAAATTAATAATAAATGTCCTAATCTAATCCAAGTGGGCCTAAATGGTCATAGTTTATTTATAAGGTTGTTTTTGGTCGAATTACACTTATACAATAGAATTAGGACATGTTTTAGGGTAATAATAATATCATTTTTACCCTTAATTACCCTATTAACTTTTAACCATGGTAAATAAAAGTAAAACGTTACTATTCACCAAAAATTATTTTTATCTCATTGAACCACATTTTACTTACTAACATCAACCGTGTCTCTCGTATTTTTGAAATTCCACTCATAGAAGCGGTAAAATTAAGTTTTATGTAAATTTGAAAATTCTCCTAGGAGGTGGGTAAAAGACGGTGAAAAGTTTAATAAATTTTTTATATATCTAAAATTATCGTAAAATTACTCCAATGAATTACATTGAACTTATATAGGTATTATGTATCAATTTTGACCTAAAATAAATTTAAATAAAATAAATAATTATTTAAATAAAAATTCGTTTTTTAAATAGTAACCGAGTGTTTTCACTATTCATCAAAAATTGAAAGTTTCCAGAAAAATACCAAAATTTTTCCCTATGCTAATTTCGATATTCCAAATCCAAAAATTAAGTCCATTTTGAAAAATAAAATTTACAAAATTCCAAAAAGTGGTTATTACTATTCATAATGGCTAGTTTTAATAATATTTTAATAGCATATCGTTGTTTAGTGAAACTCGGTATTGCGTACGACGCATGCTATCGAGGAAGGCCGCAATTGCGTATAAAGAAAGCCAAGCTAATGTTGTTTGTAGTGAAAGATTCCTTTGATGATTTTTATAACATAAAAACAAAATATTTCTCATAAAAGTCTTAGGTGTTACAATATCCCTTATGTAAAGATGCATAGTTCATAGTATGAATGAAAAATATTCTATACACTCTTCATTAACAAGCTATCCAGATATGATCTAGTGGCTACTGCTTCTCAGATTACTCTTCTGGGGCTTCTTCCTGTGTTTTTTGACCTAGATATTTCATGAGCCAGAGGAAATATGACACAAAATCATGATTTGTCCTAGAGGCCTTGTGGCCCAAATTCCTAAGGTAGCCTAAAGTCCCTCACTCTCAAAGACTCAAATATGTTGTCCGTAGACCCAAATCAGGTGAATAGTTTTTATGTTAAAGTAACAACTATGGTAACTGGTATAATAAATTGGAAATTATTCCCTTTCTATTTTTTAACCTAGGTAATTTGGATGAAATATTACAGGGTTTACCACTTAGGCATTGCCCCAACTACTAGTTTAGTATTAATGGAAAAAGATATAGATTCTCAAACCTCACATTACATTTGAAAAAATAAAATTCAACCCAAGATTTTATTTGATAACATTAGTATTTACAATATCATACCATTTAATATCAATCATGATACACTTCCTACCACCCATGAGAAATAAAAACAAAATAAAAGTGTGAGATAAAATTCTTAGAAAAAAAATTTGTATAGTGGAAGATATTATAAAAAAAATAATGCATCAATAATATGTAAGAATAAATTATGATCAAATAATTATATAGAAATTATCACATGTGATTAAAACATATCCCTGAATATCATAACTATTATAATAGTCACATCTACATCAACAATTAGTTTTATAATGATGGATTGCATAATTCCAAAATCTTAAACATACTGTCAATACATCATGTAAAGGAATAGTATATAAATGGGTAATAAATATGAAAAATTCCCAACCTGTTTGGTATCATGAGACTTATCAATGTTTCATGGTGATATTTGAATTTGGTCTCCACTTTTCACTTAATAAGTATAATGCATTCATTATATTAATAAACAATATAACTTAATCAACATGCCTTAATAATCAATAACTATATGTATCAGAAGAACTAGCATGTTGAAAGAAAATAATTTTCCCAGTCAAAATGATCATAATATATCTATATAAATAAGGTGGATGTTATCATTAGTCTATATCCCCTATAAATGATAATATTAATCAAAATATATTGACATAAATGAAAATTCTTATAAAAGTTCACTGAAATATTTCTTGACGAAAATAAAAATTTCATTTAGAAACAACTTATTTGAAATTTTATAATTTATAGAATGGATGGAATAAGATTTTATTTGAAAATAACTATAGAAACTTATAAAATAATCTTCATGGAAAATAACATTCTTTATGGAAGTAAAAGTCATTTATTCTATAAGGGTTAAAATAAAGATTCTGATCACACCTTTGGTAAAAGGTTCCTCGTTCAGAAAATGAAATGAAGATTTCTTTTAAAAAAAATCAAACAAAGTCCAACATGGGTAAAATAAATTTATCAAATCATTTGATAATATTAAAAACATTATTTAAAACATTTTAATTGAAAAATATATTTGTAATAAAATATTCTAGCCTGAATATAAAATACATTTTTGATTTTCCTAAAAAATAATCATTTAGAATTTTGAGTACATAGAGAGAGAAGAATGAAACTGAAATTATAATATATAAAAATATCTAGATAAGAAGAAAATATTTTTGGTTTAATACAAAAATATAATATAGTATCCATAATGGAAACTTAAAAACAAACAACCCTGAATAAGGATGGTATTGTGAAATAAATCTTTACCTCAGGTCTAACTTTATTCACATATTCTTTTAAACTCTTATATAATAAATTTAAATTTATTATAATTATTTAAAATAACCATTTACATTATTATAATACCATATATTATCAACTTATAACTTTTTAACAACCGTTTATTTACATGACTATTAAAATCATCATTTCAGAATGTTGACTTTTTCATTATTCATGTATGTTTCGATTCCGTAGTCTAAGTCCTTATATATTTCTCATTGTTTAATTATATAAAAAAAATTATTCATGATATAAATATAATATATATTTATAATATAAATATTTAGAATCATTTATGAAAGGCGTACATGGATAACTCATCACATTGGTCTGTGGGGGTGACAACCAACACGTACGTACATGCGACATTATCATTTTTAGAATTTGAAAGGTTAAGATGTTAAATGAGCTCATATATTTACAGAATCACAATTATTTCATAAATATAAAATATATTTATTGGGTTTATTCTTATAACCATCCATGTAAAGTGGTTATGAATAACAAATTACACCGATATGTGGAGATGATAGAACATATATTTGCATGAGAGATGTTTTCATTTTACATAGGCTAGAATGTATCTGAATAAGGGTCTTTCTAGAATAATATTAACATTTTAGTACATAGAATATACTAATTTTATTACATGAACACAATTTTATAAGGTTTTAAGTAGGTGAAATAGAAAATGAAACGAAAACACTATATTTAGAGTTATAACTCTTTTTTAGAGAACAACCATTGGTTTAAAACTTAAGCATTCTAGTTTTTTCCATTAATGAGACCAAATCCTCTAGGTCGTGGGGTGGAAGGTTTTTATGGTATTTGAGCAAGGATTTTTAGCTAAGTGTTTCATTTGGTTCCCTAGAATTAACTTTTGTATACTTTATGATAACATATAATCATTTTTTTCAATATTAATAAACTCCTTATCACATCATGATTGTTATTCTTCATGAAATAGTATATGATAATGTTCTATGAGTAGCGGTCACTCTGAAATGTCACAACAGTTTGCTGATATTATGAGAACCCAAAATTACAACAATACTATTCATTAATATATTTTCTATACTGAGATTTAATACTTTGTTGGAAACAAATGATATATGTTATCATGGGTGGAGACTCATAGGACATTGAGGCACCTTATCAGGGTGCACTCCCTTGGTAATTTGTAGTGTAAAAAATTATGAGAATGGAACTACCAGTAGGAAATCAATACTTATATGTTTCATTGGTCATTCATCTATGCAGATGTCTATATTGGTCTTTACAAATATATATTATTATTAATCTATGTTACGAGTCGCGTACTTTGATGTATTGATGAAAACCATTAAGACATATGTTCTTGGAGAAGTATGATATGTTGGGTGAATCACAAGTAATATTTTAGTAATGAATAATGTGGGAAAGGATTTTTTCTTCTTTTCATTGATGTAATTTGATATCTCGTGATCTTTGAAAGAAATTATATAGCCTAAATAGATCTATCACCATAGTATCCTATCATTAAGTTCAATTTTTAGAAATTCAAATAAAGATAAATTGGGCACATTAGTTTATGTTGCCAACATGAAACCTTCTTGATTAGATGTATGAAGATAAATATATTATGTTACATAGTAATCATTAACATGTGGTTTTATGTCATTTTCACATTAACTTCATTTGATATTGGTGCCTTAATGTGTTTTTAGAAACTAACCTTGGACATCGGGACACTTCACCCAATTCCACTAAAAAAGTGGCTTAGAGGGTCACATATTAAGTATATATAGAATATAATTTAAAAATAATATTATTTTTATTTACCAAGTTTAATAAATATTATTCCTACATGTGGTTTAATAGTTATACATTTTTTCTTGATCACTATATTTTTTCACCAATTATTTGAGAGAATATTTTGTTTGAATAATATTTAATAAATATTAATTTTATATTTAGTTAATATAAAATTTGTTTATTTTTGGTGAATAATGTAGTTATATATATTTTATAAATAAATAGTCATTGTTCAAGGTTAGACAAATATCATGGAGGAATTATTGAATGAAATTAATGGTCCAATGAGAAATAATATTTATTGAATATTATTTGAAATATAATATTTAATTTAATTTATGAGTTTAGAACTACTAAGAAATAATAGTATTATTATTATTATTGACATGGGGTTCTGAAGAAATTAAGAAAAATAATATGGGAACACACACAATTATTATTTTCTAACCCCAATGGTATATAAAATCAATTAAACTATCTTATTTTGGGTTTCGAATGTCCATTTTTTGTGAAAAACAGAATATAAAGAGAACTCCCTCAAAGACCTAGAGATTTCCCGATCTAAGAACAATCTCACGAATGGAGGGAAATAATCCTCCAACATTAATCTTGAGTCTACATATATCAAAGAGAATACTTTACCAAGTGATTCTAGGGGTGATCAAAGATGGACAATGAAAGAATAAGGATCTACCACACTAGAACCAAAGGATTCTTATGGTTATATTCTCAGTTTCATGAAACATGTGTGAAGAAATGATGTTGGAAATATGCTCTTGATTCCTACTATGAAATGATGTTACAATGTAGATACATTGTCAGATCCATCAAAAAATAATTAATCAATCATAATGTAATTATTTAATTGACTAAATTAATTATCAATAATATGTGATAATACTGAATCTTCGTTCTAGTGTTCAATAATAAATTATTATTTGATTCATCTCCTTTGATCATTGAGTTTATCATAATGTAAATATCAGATTAATCATCAATTATGAATAAATTTGAGTTTGGAATGAAAAATCTGACACTTTCACTGTGCATAAAACCCACAACTGGTATCAAAGAAATCACATAATTATATATAATTATTTAAATATCATTGATTAATTCATACATTTATCGTTAGGTTTAAATTTTTATTTAACCTTTCTATAATATGAATCATGTGATTTTATCTTATTATTATTCTTCATTCTTGAAAATAAAATCAAATTGATTAATATTATGAATGACATACTTTTTAAGAAATCATCAATATGTTCTAGATATTCTGAAAAGTTAGCACAATAGTACATACTATGTAGCCTATTGGCACATGATGTGTACCCATGGTCAATTAACAAGAAATTAATTCATAATTAATTGGATCCAAATTCATTTATTACACATGGTGTGTATTTAAATACATAGTGGGTTTTTTCAGGCCAACCTAGCATACAATTACCTGGAATACATGTTGTGTAACATCCATACATGATGAGTAGTCCATTAGTCCATGAAATGCTGTGTATTTCTATATGTTACCTACATTACTGGTGACCATGTAACTTAGATACCAAACAACATGTAATGAATTTACATTCCATGTAATCCATTATTTTACATTGCATGTTTACACACGATATCCCAGGATGTGTTCAATGGATTGATGATGATAAAAATACACACCATGTTGCTAGATTTCACATGTCGTGTACACAACAAAACTACAATGAATTAAAATTAATTTATTATACTTCTTAAACCATATAAAGACGAGTTCAATGTGACCATTAAGCATACAATACACATAATGTTAGGAGTTATATAAATATATATTAAATGTATAATTTTTCTTTTCATAATGTTCAAAACTATATATTGTGTATAAGTTATAATACAGTCATTACTCTATCTGCATTGAAACATCACACAATTTGTAAATACAATGTGTTTCATGTGTCCATTATGTTGATATTACGTGACATGAAATTATATGTTAAAATATGTATGCCATATACTTCATGAGTGAACAATATATAAATATAACTCATGTTGGGTAGTTTGGACAGGAACTCACTATGTTACATCCATAGTACATTTTTTTACACAATAGATTTATAATAAATTTATTTATTTTGATTAAAATTATAAAGAATGAAAATACAAAGAAAAATTAAGATAATTAGTAATATAAAAAAATTGATCAAGTAAAGAGAATAATTAGTTTATTCGAGTATGATTTATCTTAAATAAAATATATTATAATTGAATTCTATTATTATTAAATTCATAATTCATTTCTTGTTTGTGGATGATAATCAGAATATAAAAAACTCATCTATTGATTGGTTTCCTTTTAATTTATTTTCATATTATGTTGATGGATTATGTGTCATATATGCTCTCATTATATTAGGGCATGAAATCCCATTGTTTCTTTTTATGTAAAACCCTTTACCAATCCTTTGGTTCCCCTCACATGGGTGTGAGTAAAAGAATATGTAATGGATGGATATCCAATGCTAGTGGATGCAGTTCATGTTTGAATCCAAGGAGGAACCAATCCAAGAGGTACATGAGTAGATATGTGGAAACCTGCAACACGAACCATATAATGGTTCAAGGTGTTTTTCCCTAGGTTACAGATTAGTTTATCTCTCAATTGATAAACATAAAATTAGTAAAATCTCATGATCACACCACTTTATTATTTTATTTATATAAAGTTTTAGGGATATTTCGTTGTGTATTTTTTTAATGATCACATGAATTTATAAATTAATGATCATAGAAAATAGAACTAAAATAAATTGGATTATGTGTAGTTTTTATCTAAGGAAAGGTTAATCACTTATGTAAATCAACGTAATATTCTGAATCATATAATAAATATAAAATTGAAAATTAACAGATAAAGATAAAATTCCTCAAATATATATAATAATCCTATATTTATTTCTACTTCTTAAGTTAAAATCGAACCATTGTTCAATGTTCCAGACCAACAAAAATGTGAGATTCTTTCAATTATCAGGTAATTATAACTCGATGTTTTTGGTTGAATTAACGTAGTTCACATCAATGATTTATTTCTAAATCATGAATTGTTGTAACTAAGAATAAATGGTTCAGTAAATCCAATTTAATGATTTCAATATTGGGTAGTCTAGTCAAAAGATCTAGTAACATTGAGTTAATGCATTTTTCATTTGAAATTCATACCAAAAAACTATCAATGTACTTGAATGACTAGTATTGGGTTGATGAGAAGGTGAATATGGATCCTCGCCGCTATAATTTCCAAGAAACAATGTATTCCAAATCTTAGGGAGAAGGATTTTGGGTTTTGGTAAAATAGTGGGAGATTAATACATAATGTATTTAATTTTTTTCCTAATTTTTTCAGATAAGTGTTATAATTCTGTGCGGTAGAAAATGGAAATAAATATAACTTTAAATAAAAACTTTCATCGATAATTTATAAGGATTACCTTCTTACATGAACAAATTTCAATAAGTAGAAATGGGGATTACGTGTTATCTGATGCCATGAAAAAAAATTGTATGTACTTGAAAAACCTATTCCAAAAAGTGCCTCATAAAGATGATAGTGAGGAAGAGTTATCTCTCTATAAAGAACATTTGATTGATTCCAAAGATGTTTATTGTTCCATGTTACCATCTATGATCAATGATCTTATGAATATACATGAAGAAATATATGAGTATACTATGATGTCTCACCATCAAGATCTATATCAAAATAAGATGAGATAAGAGAGATACCAGATCTCTAATGATATGTTTGTAACCAAGATTGAAGAATCGAAGCCAATTAGGCCTCACATATTCAATAATATTGGATACATTGAACACTTAGAAATATTATGTATTAAACTATGTTGGTTCTGAATTATTTTTGATGCCACAAATAGGCATCTTTGAGAATCTTGAAGCCACAATTTGACTCAGTGGACAATTAGGAGAACCCCAAGGGATCCACGTGTATGTTTAGACTATTTCTTGAAAAATATAAATCTATACATAAGGATATTATTCTCCTAATGCGATGTCAACCATCAACATCCATGTTGTACCTGTTGTGCACTACCACCAAGAATTTCACCTATAAATTGAATGGAATTCCACCCATTTCAAGTCAAATGTGTGGAAGTTGAACCAACACTCTCATGAACACAAGACATCCCCTTCCAGGACCATGAAAAATTCATGGCTTGAAGGTATTGGATCATTCAAGATATCCCCCCTTTGGGTGGACCAACAAGGGCTTGACACTCACTCATTTCCTTTTTCCTAAGATTGGTGTGCACAAAAGATACTTCTTGCATGCACCATTTCCATCATACAGTACCACATTCTCATAGACCCCTCTAGATCACTTCTCCATTGAGAGTCAGAGTTCAGACCCCGGAAATGATCAACAAGGATGGTTGTAGGCCATCGCCTGGAGAAAATATGGAATTTGGGAAGTCATATCCATATAAGTGAGCTGAAATACATCCATGGAAGATTTGGAATGGTCTAAAAATGCTCCTCGGCATTCCTACCCATGAAATGTGGCCCAGAATACTATACAAACTTACCAATACATTCATTCCATGGTTAAGATTGTTATGATCTGCCTTGATCCTCGTGATTACCGGAAACCCTAGATGAACTCCCATCCTTGTTTACATCAGTGGTAGTATCCACCCACTCAGGAAGGTAGTAAGGAAAGAGGAATATCACACCTATGGATCCCATATTTAATTCACACTAAATCCCCATGACTGATATTCACCTGCTTCCATTATCACCCAATATGATCCAAACTTTCCCCTCTCTGATGTAGTTGGACACAACCTCCCTCATCCTAACATCCTCACATGCTCGTACCTCCTAAGGAATAGACTGAACCATGTTGGTTATGATATTTCCTTTAGAATGAATTTTATCCCCAGCCTCTCATTCACCAAATCCATAAGATGCCATGTCAGGATGGGGATTCATCCACTTCCTCCCTAGATATTATTTGTTGGTATATATTAATCATATTGAGTCACTCTATAGAAATTATATTAATGCAATGGATATCCAAAAATACTGATACCATCCTCTCTGTGGTGGAGATGGAAAGTATTTGTGTATGGGGACCACTGACTGAACAACCCTAGAACCAATTCATGTTGGTAGTAAAAATTAAATTATGACATCCACATGGATTCAAATATCCTGATGTGTCAAAGCTCTTCCCGAATTCCTTCCATTTCTGGCACACCCAGTACACCCATTCACATTCATTCATGAAATTCCCCCAGACCTCAAGTTCCAATCATGCTGCCAACCCTTTCTCTCATTAGTGATGCTTCCCTAGAAAGTGCTTGCATAGTAGGTGAGGAATTCATCGACCATCTTTCCGATCCACATGAATATCTTGGTTTTTGGATTTAGGATGTAGAAAACCATCTTTTGAGTCTCCCTGGCAGGGTGGCCATTGTTTATGATGTTTTACCGCTGAAGGTTATTTTCATGCATGACCCACGACTTTTGAGAGTCAGTCTCGAATCCCAGAATGGACACATCATCCAAAATACCAACATTCCATAGTGAGCGGCTATGACATAGGACATAAACCTTTTTAGGTTTTTTCAACATTCAAAAGAGTGTTTAATTTTTTGATAGTTAACATCTATAATGAAGAATTTGGGGGTTCCAAATCATCTCATCCATTCATGTGGCACAGACAGCCTCTCTCTCAGTAGTGGTCTATTCACTGGTCATTTTGGTCAAGTGATGAAAACATAAAAAACATGGTATGAAAGAATTAGGTTTGGCGTGTAAAACATATGGTTGTGTGCAAGATCAGATAGTGGCTGTAAAAAATTTGTCTTAGTCCTAAGATGATAAGATTTATCAGTTGCGTGTAAAGATGCAACCAAACATGGGGTATTTCATCCAGTAATTAGCAACTTACATGCATCAGAGTGATCTATTTTCTTACCTAAAGTCAAGGTATTATTCCTTGGGAATGTCCATGTATTTATAGATGTGGACCAGGAATTTATTTCACGTGTAAGAAACCTTACACACCAATCATCAAGTTTTTCATGCACATCTCCAAATGCATTGTTCTCTTCATTCCGACCATCTAGTCCCCTTTCAGCTTAGATTCTAGGGGGTTCTTAATTCCACACGAGGCCATAGATAGGCATATTTGAGAAACTCAAATCAATAATGTGACCCATTGGACAATTCTGAGAACCCCAAGGGGCCACATGTAAGTTTGGATGCTTTCACACAAGATGGAAATCCATGCATAAGGATCTTACATACCCAATATGATTTCAACCATAAACTTATGTACCATAGCTATTATGCACTCCCACCAGTAATTTATCCTATAAATAGAAGGGAAACCCACCGTTTTTGGGGTAATAGTGTAAAAGATGAAATGTTTCTCTTATGGGTGCAAGATGATCCCTTACATGAATCTATGAAAGTCATGGATTCAGGATATTGGATATGTCGTGATAGGTCCCCCTTTGGGTGGGCCTACAAGGGCTTGAACCTTGTCCATTTCATTTTTTACTATTGTAGGTGTGTGAAAAAGACCATGCATGTGCACATCAATTGCTTAATTCTGATGTGTGAAAAGGATCCTTCTTGGGTTCACCATATAACCTTGTGCAGTACCTCTTTCTGTCAGACCCCTCCATTTTGTATGAAAGCCTCCAATCTTACATGAAACCCTTCTTTTAGGCTCCATTGGTTTTCTTCACTCTAAAACCCCATGTTCGAGCACGTCTTGCGCACAACACCCACATCATATGCACAACTCCTCTATGTGGCCCTCTAGGCTTGTACGCTGTGATTTCCTGGTCCCTTGGGTGGTGCCTCAGGTTGCAATGCTCTACCTAATGCTCATCACATATGTACGCTAATAAATAATGCTTATTCACATAGTTATGCAAATAAGTACCCCTCAACTGACAATTTTTCTACCCCACGGTATCTTGACATTATCTATGCCTTCCCTTCCGCAAGTGTGGGTGGGATCAATTATATAAGTCCCAGTGGTGTGGAGTGAGTCCTCCCCATCCGTGCTGTAGAACACTAAATGTAACACCCTGAGATTTTATGAAAAAATATTATTTTTAATTTCATTAATGTATTGTGTTTTACGCTACACCAAAAGGAGCTTGCACAACACGCATCATTGACTTTTCTTGAATTACACGCAATCGAGACCTTCCTCGATAGCGTGTGTAGTACGCAATACCGAGTTTCACTAAACAACGATATGCTATTAAAATATTATTAAAACTAGTCGTTATGAATAGTAATAACCATTTTTTGAAATTTTGTAAATTTTATTTTTCAAAATGGACTTCATTTTTGGATTCGTAATATCGAAATTAGCTTAGGGTGAAATTTTGGTACTTTTCGGATAACTTTCATTTTCTGATGAATAGTGAAAATTACTAAATTTTAATTAAAAACAACCTTTTTAATCGAAATAATTAATAGTGATAAATTATTAATTTTAGTGGTTTTAAATTATATTTGGAGTATATTTTTACAATTTAATACAATGTTGTTCATTGGATGTAATTTCACATTTAAACCAGACATAAACAAGTGTCAATCTTTTGATAGTTATTATCTCTTAAGAACACACTATATGTTGTGACGACGGGAATTAATTTTTAAATTAATTAATGAAACTGATATGTTTTGAATTTGTTAAAATAGACATCATTTTTGAGTTCATAATATCAAATATAGCTTAGGCTTAATTTTTGGTATTTTTCTGGAAACTTTCATTTTTTGATGAATAGTGAAACCACTAAGTGGTAGTTAAAAAAAATGAATTTTCCATAAAACTTAATTTTACCACTTCTATGAGTGGAATTTCAAAAAATCCGAGAGACATGGTTAATGTCAGTAAGTAAAATTTGGATCAATGAGATGCAAATAATTTTTGGTGAATAGTAACTTTTTACTTTTTTTACCACGGTTAAAAGTAAATAGGGTAATTAAGGGTAAAAATGATATTATTATTATCCTAACACATGTCCTAATTCTATTAGATAAGTTTAATTCGACCAAAAACAACCTTAGGAATAAAATATGATCATTTAGGCCCACTTGAATTAGATTAGGACATTTATTATTAATTTATTTAAACAAGGGTTAAAATAGTTAAAATCAAAGTTTAATAAGTAAATTATTTTTAATATAGGGTTATACATAAGATAAATTCTACTATAAATATTCATTAGAAATATAAAACGCTTTCATACATAATGGTATTTTATTTTTAATTTTTAGACATTAAATAATTTAATTTATTTATGACACAATGATGATGTAGTAATTATCTTATTAATTAAATATTGACATAATTGATGTTATAAATACCCAAATAAATGTAATTTGATACTTTTTATGAATTACACTAATTTTATAGGTTAATATGACATGTTGGTATTGATTTAATTAACGTTTTTTTAACTAAACATTCTGTTATGATTTTCACAAAAATCAATTACTAAATAGTGTCAAAATTGACATAAAATAGTTTTTAAAACAACTATTATATTATGAATTGTTATTTTATTCCTAAAAATCTATGGTTTGGCCAAATGACTTAGATACGGTTATATATATTAATAATAAACAACTTTGGGTTCTTTTGTCTTCTTATAGTAAGTTTATTAACCTTATAGTGTAAGAACACAAAAAGACACGGTAAAAGTAAAATTATCTAACTTAAAGTTAAATATAAATGATAAGATTAAAATAGGAACCTAAACTTGCCTAAATTTTATTGGAAGAGAGGATTTCGACTCATCCCCACCTTAGCATAGAAATAAATCAATTTGGAGCTATTTAAAACCGAATTTGGCTTTATAGTAAAATAATATGTTTTGTTATTCCAAAGGTGCCCCTCTCCTCCCTTATAAAAGGGAACCTCCTCCCTCTCTTCCTCACACCAATTTGAGCCTTCAAGCTCGGCCCACCCCTGCCTAATTCTCTTCTACACTTCCCTAGAAACATCCTAGAGGTCCTGGTCTTCTTCAGAGACCAATTTTAGTGCCCTAAAAGTAGGTATCAAAGAGGTGCTTCAAAGAAGAGGTAATGTCTGTTACAGATTCTTTCAACTTTATTTCTTCTTCCACTTCTTCTTCTTAGGATGTTTCATTATGAAGTAATAACATAAGTATCACTCATATATGGATATGTTATTATAAGTATTAAACAACCCAATTACACTATCTATCCATCCTATGGAAAACGAAATCACCGCGCGTGCGTATGTACGGAATACCGTCTCCACGCCATGGTGTAATCTATTTTCCACCACCACATTACTTGGATGGGTATAATGGTGTACATAATAACTATATATGATTATTGTAAAGTTATATTGATTCTAAAATAGTATATATACACTAAAATACAATTCCATGATCATGAGAATGATATCATCGCTCGTGCGTACGTACGGACTACCGTCTCCACGACGCGATGAGATTCATTCTCCACGTTAACCATTCTTGAATGATTATAAAGTATATATAATAAGTAATCATGAAATATATGACATAATAATGATACTGGATTTATGTGTATATATATGTATGTCATCTACTTAATTCCATTCAAGTCAATAAGGAAACGAAAACAGCGTTCATGCGTACGTACGGCCTACCGTCTCCATGAACGGTGTATTTCTTTCCATTTACTGATCTATTATATATATGTATATTCTGAATATATATTATATATAAATCATGTTTTACATTATGTATTTAAGTAATCATGATCTAAGTAATCATATGAATAATTACAAGTTAAAACACGAACGGAAAATGAGACGATTTTACCCAAAACACTCTTTAACAAGGAATTTACAAAAGAACAGGTAATATAGAGTCATAAGTGAACCATATATGATATCATAACAATGCGTATGATTCTGGAATAAGTCAATGACATTATTTAAATCATTGTACAGGAGGTTCAGACACTTACGAAGCAAATCAGACCTAAGGTAAGGGAAAATATCCCAATCTCATTTTTATCCGAGATTGTTTATACTTTGGTATTTACTGGGGTGTATTTTATCATCCATATCCATGTTTCCTCAATATTTAATATTTACATCATTATACAATAGTTTATATCTAATTTTACCCTTTGGTTAGTTTATAGTTAAATATATGAAAGGAATCGTTTGTCATTTTTCATACGAGGTACTTTTTGACTTTTCCGACAAAAGTACGAGAAGAATGTTTTTTTAACTTATACGGCATGAATGGATTTTAAAAAAATTATTTAAAAGAATCTTCCTTTACAAGTTTTCAAGTTTATTTTTATTCAACTTCTTTTAGTTTAAAATTGTATTCCATTTTAAGAAAGTAAAATATTTTTGAAGTAGAAAGGATATTTTCCTCAAGAATGGAGTTCAAGCGTTTTATTAAAATTATTTTCCGTATAAGAAAATATAGGGTTATGTTTCTATCCCTATTATTACATTGATTTGATTATGTTGTGATGGAAATATTTTTATGAATTCTTTTATCTTGTATGAATTGTTTTATGATGTCACGATTTTTAAGATTCCAATTTTTATTACATGGGTTATGCTATGATGTATGGTTTATGATTTTGTGGCACACATAAGAATGGTATCATTATGAGATGGGTGAGACCTATATATCCCTCCAATGCATTGGGTAAAGATTTTATATCTCATGAGATAGACATGGCTGGAACGGCAGGTTAAATTGGTTCAGTGAAACAGGACTGAAACGAGGAGTGAACTCGGTTCAGAAATGGACTTTGTCCACTAAGATAGTCTTGGAAATGAGTCTTGAATAATAAGAAATTATCCTCTATGATTATGTGTGTATGCCACAAAGTTTCATGTTTTAAGTTATGATTATTGGGATTACATTTCACTACTATGATTTATCCCATGTTATGATATTATGATCTCTTTTGCAGGTTAAGATTTCCAAAATGTTATGTCCTTATGAATATGATGTGATTGATATTTCTTTTGTTTACCCTTACAGAGCATTTGAGCTCACCCTTTTATGTTTTCTTTTCCCCAGGATATAAAGAAAGGTTTTAGTTAAAAAAAGGAAGATCTTTATGGGAGATGTAGAAGATCTTTCACCACGATTAGAAGATTATGTTCCAAGTTTCCAAAGACACTAAACTATTACGGTCCATGTGTGTCTGTTTTTGTTATGTATTAAGTATTCCGATAAAGTAATGTAATGTCCATGTACGTCAAGCTTTGGGTCTCTACAGTTGGTATCAGAGGAAAGGTTTATTCAACCTTTGGAAACTAGGATGTGATAACTTTAGTGAGATCCCTAGAGATATTTCTAAGGTATGTCTAAGGATGTCCCGAAGGTTAAGTATACATATAGGTTATAGTCCTAGAATTACGCTAACGGTCTTAGAATTAAACCTAAGATGTTAGATATTGAAGGTACTACCCCTTTATTATATTGTTTTCCCTATAATGATTTTTACCTCTCACACTATTCTTTTTGGGTTTTAGAAAATGGCTGGAAACAGGAAGATTCATGATACTGGAGAATATGACGGACAATGGAATGATATTCTTCATGAGAAACCAAATGAAATGGGATTTGGAAGTCCAAACTTCGTTATTATGCCTAATCAGCAATCTCATAATATGATCAATAATCTGAACTTTGGTATGTTTCCCGACTCAGATAATAAGAGAATGATGGAGTTTCATGATGATCATAGAGGAAAGAAAGTTCAATTTCCCTCATGTAAATCATGTGGGAAGAGGCATCTGGGAGATTGTTTCAAGGGAACTAGAAGATGCTTTAGGTGTGGAAAAGAAGGACACAAAGCCAGTAAGTGAAAAGGAAAAGGTTCAGTTAACACCATGGATGAGGATAATGGTATTGCTACGACATCAACAATGGTTAAATTTTTTAAATGTGGAATGTACGGGCATTATGCAAACCAATGTCCTAAGGGAAAGTCTCATGAAGAGAATTAGTACGGTCTTATGGGTAGTATTTATGTTGATGATGATGAAGAGACTACAAATGATATGTGAGATGAAAGAATTTTTGAAGCTCATTCAATGGTTTAAGAAGGTAGTGGAATGATTACATGTTTATCAAGTGTAATGTTGTATAAGTAATCTCATGGTACTGTAGAATAAAGAGACATCTAAGGATTGTTACACTGTTGTCTTTCCTTGAGTTTTGAAAGTGTATGATTAATGGTACCAGTATCCATGAAATGTTATTCAGATATTTTTGGAATGTAGATGATATGCACATAATGAAGGTATAAGGAGAAAATTTAATGTTTGATAGTATTCATGATCTCATGAATGATATAAGGAGAAGGTTATATCATGGTTTGAGTATATATAATTTTTGGATTTTGGTATGAGGAAAGAGTTAACTTTTGATAGAATTCATGTTTTCACTAAGGTTTAATGGGTATTCATTTTTCAAGAGAATACATGATTAAGTTATTCATAGGATTTGAATGTTACCAACAATATATATGTGGGATAAATTATGGTATTCACTTTCTTGGTTGATGACATTTCAAGTAATCATTATCTTTATACTATGAGCTTGGACCGAAGTATGTTAGATAAGCCTAAAGATTGGAATGGATTATGTTGGACATAAGTTAGTATTGTTTAAGGATAGAAGTTTTTTTGATATTATTGATGGGATTTTATAGTAATATAGATTTAGAAAAAGGACAACTTTCAGGATGGGCGACAGCCCATCGCGTCGGAAAAGGCTGTGGGAATCGAACCCACAATCAAAGTGCGACTGGCCTTTGTCGCCTACCACTGGCCTACAGGAAGTCCCTGTTTAGTAGAAACTAGTTTTATTATATTAAGAAGTATGATATATGAATTATAAGTTCATTTTTGGAACCATATATGATTAATCTCACTATAGATGGACTTAGGTATTTTTTGATAACTTTTATAACCTTTTGGTTCAGACAGATGGAATGACCCATCATTCTATCACATGATCTGCTAACACATCACGAATGACAAATTCATCTTCATTTCATTAAGGTATGAAGTGGAAGTTGTTCAATTCATGAACAGTAGTGAGATTGTACCAAAATCATGTAAGTATTTCTTTTAATTCATCAACTTTAGGGAAATGATCTTGAAAACCAAAAATTTTGTCTTAGTGACCTTATATCTGATGAATTAGATGGTACCTTAGATCATCACAAATCTATGGCTTTGTGATTGTTGGCTTTTTCATAGCCATGTTCTCTACCACTCTCTATTAGAACATGATGGTTAGATTTCTCTTCCATGTCCATATTTTCACCTATGTGGAATCCCAGTGATTAGTTTATTTGGGTAACCTTTACGTTTCTTATTTTTGTTTTTAAATATTGGTGTTGGAATTCCTTTTTACGATGTGGGTTTCTATTAAAGAAACATTCGAGTAGTAAACCATTTATAACGCCAACGAATTTCGAGGGAGAAATTCATTTTAAGGGGGGTAAAATGTAACACCCTGAGATTTTATGAAAAATATTCTTTTTAATTTCATTAACTTCTTGTGTTGTACGCTATAACAAAAGGAGCTTGCACAACACGTATCATCGACTTTTCTTACATTACACGCAATCACGACCTTCCTCGATAGCGTGTGTAGTACGCAATACCGAGTTTCACTAAACAACGATATGCTATTAAAATATTATTAAAACTAGTCGTTATGAATAGTAATAACCACTTTTTGAAATTTTGTAAATTTTTGTTTTCAAAATGGACTTCATTTTTGGATTCGGAATATCAAAATTATCTTAGGGTGAAATTTTTGTACCTTTCAGATAAATTTCATTTTCTGATGAATAGTGAAAATTAATAAATTTTAATTAAAAACATCCTTTTTAATAGAAATAATTAATAGTGATAAATTATTAATTTGAGTGGTTTTAAAGTATATTTATAGTATATTTTTACAATTTAATACAATTTTGTTCATTGTATGTAATTTCACATTTAAACCAGACATAAACAAGTGTCAATCTTTTGATAGTTATTATCTCTTAAAAACATGCTATATGTTTTGACGATGGGAATTAATTTATAAATTAATTAATGCAACTGATATGTTTTGAATTTGTTAAAATAGAAATAATTTTTGAGTTCATAATATCAAATATAGCTTAGGTCTAATTTTTGGTATTTTTCTGGAAACTTTCATTTTTTGATGAATAGTGAAACCACTAAGTGGTAGTTAAAAAAAATGAATTTTTCATAAAACTTAATTTTACCGCTTATGTGAGTGTAATTTCAAAAAATTTGAGATACATGGTTGATTTCATTAAGTAAAATGTGGATCAATGAGATGAAAATAATTTTTGGTGAATAGTAACTTTTTACTTTTTTTACCACGGTTAAAAGTAAATAGGGTAATTAAGGGTAAAAATGATATTATTATTACCCTAACACATGTCCTAATTCTATTGGATAAGTTTAATTCGACCAAAAACATCCTTTGGAATAAAATATGATCATTTAGGCCCACATGGATTAGATTAGGACATTTATTATTAATTTATTTAAAGAAGGGTTAAAATAGTTAAAATCAAAGTTTAATAAGTAAATAATTTTTAATATAGGGTTATTCATAAGATAAATTCTACTATAAATATTAATTATAAAGATAGAAAGATTTCATACATAGTGGTATTTTATTTTTAATTTTTATACTTTAAATAATTTAATTTATTTATGACACAACGATGATGCAGTAATTATCTTATTAATGAAATATTGACATAATTGATGTTATAAATACCCAAATAAATTTAATTTGAGAATTTTTATGAATTACACTAAATTTATAGGTTAATATGACATTTTAGTATTTATTTAATTAACTTTTTTCAAACTAATCATTCTGTTATGATTTTCACAAAAATAAATTACTAAATAGTGTCAAATTGACATAAAATAGTGTTTAAAACAAATATTATATTATTAATTGTTATTTTATTAATAAAAATCTACGGTTCGGCCAAATGACTTAGATAAGATTATATATATTAATAATAAACAACTTTGGGTTCGTTTGGCTTCTTATAGTATGTTTATTAACCTTATAGTGTAAGAACACAAAAAGACACAGTAAAAGTAAAATTATCTAACTTAAAGTTAAATATAAATGATATGGTTAAAATAGGAACCTAAACTTGTATAAATTCTATTTGATGACAGTATTTCGGCCCATACCCACCTTAGCTTCCAAATAAATAAATTTGGAGCTATTTAAAACCGAATTTGGATTTATAATAAAATAATATTTATAGTTATTCCAAAGGTGCCCCTCTCCTCCCATATAAAAGGGCACCTCCTCCCTCTCTTCCTCACACCAATTTTAGCCTTCAAGCTCGGCCAACCCCTGCTGAATTCTCTTCTCCACTTCCTTAGAAACATCCTAAAGGTCCTGGTCTTCTTCAAAGACCAATTCTAGTGCCCTAAAAGGAGGTCTCAAAGAAGTGCTTCATAGAAGAGGTAATGTCCGTTACAGATCTTTCAACTTTATTTCTTCTTCCACTTCTTCTTCTTAGGTTGTTTCATTATGAAATAATAACATATGTATCAATAATATACTGATATGTTATTATAAGTATTAAACAACCCTATTTCACCATCTATCCATCCTACAGAAAATGAAATCACTGCGCGTGCGTATGTACGGAATACTGTCTCCACGCTGTGGTGTAATTTATTTTCCAACACCACCTTACTTGGATGGGTATAATGGTGTACATAATAACTATAGATGATTATTGTAAAGCGATATTGATTCTAAAATAGTATATATATACACTCCAATACAATTCCACCATCATGAGAATGATATCATCGCTCGTGCGTACGTACGGACTACCGTCTCCACGACGCGATGAGATTCATTCTCCACGTTAACCATTCATGAATGATTATAAAGTATATATAATAAGTAATAATGAAATATATGAAATAATAATGATACTGGATTTTTGTGTATATATATTTATGTCATCTACTTAATTCCACTCAACTCAATAAGGAAACGAAAACAGCGTTCATGCGTACGTACGGCCTACCGTCTCCATGAACGGTGTATCTCTTTCCATTTACTGATCTATTATATATATGTATATTCTGAATATCTATTATATATAAATCATGTTTTACATTCTGGATTTATGTAATCATGTTCTAAGTAATCATAGGAATAATTACAAGTTAAAACACGAACGACAAATGAGACGATTTTACCCGAAACACTTTTTAACATGGAATTTACAAAAGAACGGGTAATATAGAGTCATAAGTGAACCATATATGATATCATAACAATGATTATGATTCGGGAATAAGTCAATGACATTATTTAAATCATTATACAGGAGGTTCAGACACTTACGAAGCAAATCGGACCTAAGGTAAGGGAAAATATCACAATCTCATTTTTATCCGAGATTGTTTATACTTTGGTATTTACTAGGGTGTATTTTATCATCCATATCCATGTTTCATCAATATGTAATATTTAAATCATTCTACAATATTTTATATCCAATTTTACCCTTTGGTGAGTTTTTAGTAAAAGATATGAAAGGAATCTTTTGTCGTTTTTCATACGAGGTACTTTTTGACTTTTCTGACAAAAGTACGAGAAGAATGTTTTTTTAACTTATACGACATGAATGGATTTTTATAAAATTATTTCCAAGAATCTTCCTTTACAAGTTTTAAAGTTTATTTTTAATCAAATTCTTTTAGTTTAAAATTGTATGCCATGTTAAAAATGGAAAATGTTTTTGAAGTAGAAAGGATATTTTCCTCAAGAATGGAGTTCAAGCGTTTTATCAAAATTATTTTCCATATAAGATAATATAGGGTTCTGTTTCTATCCCTATTATTACATTGATTTGATTATGTTGTGATGGAAATATTTTTATGAATTATTTTATCTTATATCAATTTTTTTATGATGTCATGATGTTTAAGATTCCCATTTTTATTACATGGGTTATGCTATGATTTATGGTTTATGATTTTGTGGCACACATAAGAATGGTATCATTATGAGATGGGTGGGACCTATATCTCCCTACAATTAATTGGGTAAAGATTTTATATCTCATGAGATAGACATGGCTGGAACGGCAAGTTAAATCAGTTCAGTGAAACAGGACTGAAACGAGGAGTGAACTCGGTTCAGAAATAGACTTTGTCCACTAAGATAGTATTGGAAATGAGTCTTGACTAATAAGAAATGATTTGCTATGATTATGTGTGTATGCCACAAATTTGCATGTTTTAAGTTATGATTATTGGGATTACATTTCACTACTATGATTTATCCCATGTTATGATATTATGATCTCTTTTGCAGGTTAAGATTTTTCAAAATGTTATGTCCTTATGAATATGATGTGATTGATATTTCTTTTGTTTACCCTTAATGATCATTTGAGATCACCCTTTTATGTTTTATTTTCCCCAAGATATAAAGAAAGGTTTTAGGTAAAAAAAGTAAGATCTTTATGGGAGATGTTGAAGATCTTTAACCAGGATTAGAAGATTACGTTCCAAGTTTCCAAAGACACTAAACTATTACGGTCCTTGTGTGTCTGTTTTTGTTATGTATTAAGTATTCCACTAATGTAATGTAATGTCCATGTACTTCAATATTTGGGTCTCTATAGTTCGTATCAGAGTAAAGGTTCAGTCAACCTTTGGAAACTAGGATGCGAGAAATTTAGTGAGATCTCTAGAGATATTTCTAAGGTATGTCTAGGGATGTCCCTAAGGTTAAGTATACGTATAGGTTATAGTCCTAGAATTACGCTAACGATCTTAGATTTAAACATAAGATGTTAGATATTGAATGTACTACCCCTTTATTATGTTGTTTTCCCTAGCATGATTTTTACCTCTCACACTATTCTTTTTGGGTTTTAGAAAATGGTTGGAAACAAGAAGATTCATGATAATGGAGGATATGACAGACAATGGAATGATATTTTTCATGAGAAACCAAATGAAATGGGATTTGGAAGTCCAAACATCATTATTATGCATAATCAGCAATCTCATAATATGATCAATAATCTCAACTTTGGTATGTTTCCTAACTCAGATAATAAGAGAAAGATGGAGTTTCATGGTGATCATAGAGGAAAGAAAGTTCAATTTCCCTCATGTAAATCATGGGGGAAGAGGCATCGAGGAGATTGTTTCAAGGGAACTGGAAGATGCTTTCGGTGTGGAAAAGAAGGACACAAAGCCAGTAAGTGCAAAGGAAAAGGTTCAGTTAACACCATGGATGAGGATAATGGTATTGCTACAACCTCAACAATGGTTAAATGTTTTAAATGTGGAATGTACGGGCATTTTGCAAACCAATGCCCTAAGGGAAAGTCTCATGAAGAGAATCAGTACGGTCGTATGGGTAGTATTTATGTTTATGATGATGAAGAGACTACAAATGATATGTTAGATAAAAGAATTGTTGAAGCTCGGTCAATGGTTTAAGAAGGTAGTGGAATGATTACATGTTTATCAAGTGTAATGTTGTATAAGTAATCTCATGGTACTATGGAATAAAGAGACATCTAAAGATTGTTACACTGTTGTCTTTCCTTGATTTTTGAAAGTGTATGATTAATGGTACCAGTATCCATGAAATGTTATTCAGATATTTTTGGAAAGTAGATGACATGCGCATAATGAAGGGATAAGGAGAAAATTAAATGTTTTATAGTATTCATGAGCTCATGACTGATATAAGGAGAAGGTTATATCATGGTTTGAGTATATATAATTTTTGGATTTTGGTATGAGGAAAGTGTTAACGTTTTACAGCATTCATGTTTTCACTAAGGTTTAATGGGTATTCATTTTTCAAGAGAATACATGATTAAGGTATTCACAGGATTGGAATGTTACCAACAAGATATATGTTGGATAAATGATGGTATTCACATGCTTGGTTGATGAAATTTCAAGTAATCATTTTCTTTATACTATGAGCTTGGACCGAAGTATGTTAGATAAGCCTAAAGATTTGAATTGATTATGTTGTACATAAGTTAGTATTGTTTAAGGATAGAAGTTTTTTCGATATTATTGATGGGATGTTATAGTAATATAGCTTTAGAAAAAGGACAACCTGCAGGATGGGTGACATCCCATCGCGTCGGACAAGGCTGTGGGAATCGAACCCACAACCGAAGTGCGACTGGCCTTTATAACCTACCACTGGCCTACAGGAAGTCCCTGTTTAGTAGAAACTAGTTTTATTATATTAAGCAGTATGATATATGAATTATAAGTCCATTTTAGGAACCATATATGATTAATCTCACTATAGATGGACTTATGTATTTTTTGATAACTTTTCTAACCTTTTGGTTTAGACAGATGGAATGACCCATCATTCGATCACATGATCTGCTAACACATCATGAATGAAAAATTCAACTTCATTTCATTAAGGGATGAAGTGTAAATTGTTCAATTCACGAACAACAGTGAGATTGTACCAAAATCATGTAAGTATTACTTTTAATTCATCAACTTTAGGGAAATGATCCTGAAAACCAAAAATGTTGTCTTAGTGACCTTATATCTGATGAATTATATGGTACCTTAGATCATCACAAATCTATGGCTTTGTGATTGTTGGATTTTTCATAGCCATGTTCTCTACCACTCTCTATCAGAACATGATGGTTAGATTTCTCTTCCATATCCATATTTTCACCTATGTGGAAACCCAGTGATTAGTTTATTTGGGTAACCGTTACGTTTCTTACTTTTGTTTTTAAAGATTTGTGTTGGTATTCCTTTTTAAGATGTCGGTTTATATTAAATAAACATTCGAGTAGTAAACCATTTATAACGCCAATGAATTTCGAGGGTGAAATTCATTTTAAGGGGGGTAGAGTGTAACACCCTGAGATTTTATGAAAAATATTCTTTTTAATTTCATTAATGTCTTGTGTTGTATGCTACAAAAAAAGGAGCTTACACAACACACATCATTGACTTTTCTTGCATTACACGCAATCACGACCTTCCTCGATTGCGTGTGTAGTACGCAATACCGAGTTTCACTAAACAATGATATGCTATTAAAATATTATTAAAACTAGTCGTTATGAATAGTAATAACCACTTTTTTAAATTTTGTAAATTTTAGTTTTCAAAATGGAATTCATTTTTGGATTCGGAATATCGAAATTATCTTAGGGTGAAATTTTGGTACTTTTCGGATAACTTTCATTTTCTGATGAATATTGAAAATTACTAAATTTTAATTAAAAACAACCTTTTTAATTGAAATAATTAATAGTGATAAATTATTAATTTGAGTGGTTTTAAAGTATATTTAGAGTATATTTTTACAACTTAATACAATGTTGTTCATTGGATGTAATTTCACATTTAAACCAGACATAAACAAGTGTCAATCTTTTGATAGTTATTATCTCTTAAAAACACGCTATATGTTTTGACGACGGGAATTAATTTTTAAATTAATTAATGCAACTGATATTTTTTGAATTTTTTAAAATAGACATCATTATTGAGTTCATAATATCAAATATAGCTTAGGTATAATTTTTGGTATTTTTCTGGAAACTTTCATTTTTTGATGAATAGTGAAACCACTAAGTGGTAGTTAAAAAAATGAATTTTTCATAAAACTTAATTGTACCGCTTCTGTGAGTGGAATTTCAAAAACTTTGAGAGACACGGTTTCTGTTAGTAAGTAAAATTTGGATTAATGTGATGAAAATAATTTTTGGTGAATAGTAACTTTTTACTTTTTTTTACCACGGTTAAAAGTAAATAGGGTAATTAAGGGTAAAAATGATATTATTATTACCCTAAAACATGTACTAATTCTATTGGATAAGTTTAATTCGACTAAAAACAACCTTAGGAATAAAATATTATCATTTAGGCCCACTTGGATTAGATTAGGACATTTATTATTAATTTATTTAAAGAAGGGTTAAAATAGTTAAAATCAAAGTCTAATAAGTAAATAATTTTTAATATAGGGTTATACATAAGATAAATTCTACTATAAATATTCATTATAAATCTAAAAAGATTTCCTACATAATTATATTTTATTTGTAATTTTTAGACATTAAATAATTTAATTTATTTATGACACAACGATGATGCAGTAATTATCTTATTAATGAAAGCTTGACATAATTGATGTTATAAATACCCAAATAAATGTAATTTGAGACTTTTTATGAATTACACTAATTTTATAGGTTAATATGACATGTTAGTATTTATTTAATTAACTCTTTTCGAACTAATCATTATGTTATGAGTTTCACAAAAATCAATTACTAAATAGTGTCAAAATTGACATAAAATTAATTTTTAAAATAAATATTATATTATTAATTGTTATTTTATTCCTAAAAATTTAAGGTTCGGACAAATGACTTAGATAAGGTTATATATATTAATAATAAACAACTTTGGGTTCTTTTTGCTTCTTATAGAAAGTTTATTAACCTTATAGTGTAAGAACACAAAAAGACACTGTAAAAGTAAATTTATCTAACTTAAAGTTAAATATAAATAATAAGGTTAAAATAAGAACCTAAACTTGTCTAAATTCTATTGGATGAGAGGAGTTCTACCCATACCCACCTTAGCTTCTAAATAAATCAATTTGGAGCTATTTAAAACCGAATGTGGATTTATAATACAATAATATTTTTAGTTATTCCAAAGGTGCCCCTCTCCTCCCTTATAAAAGGGCACCTCCTCCCTCTCTTCCTCACACCAATTTGAGCCTTCAAGCTCGGCCAAACCCTTCCTAATTATCTTCTCCACTTCCCTAGATACATACTAGGGGTCCTGGTATTCTTCAAAGACAAAATGTGGTTCCCTACAAGGAGGTATCAAAGAGGTGCTTCAAAGAAGAGGTAATGTCCGTTACCGATTCTTTCAACTTTATTTATTCTTCCACTTATTCTTATTAGGTTGTTTAATTATGAAGTAATAAAATAATTATCACTCATATACTGATATGTTATTATAATTATGAAACAGCCCTATTTCACCATCTATCCATCCTATGGAAAATGAAATCACTGTGCGTGCGTACGTACGGAATACCGTCTCCACGCCGTGGTGTAATATATTTTCCACCACCACCTTACTTGTATGGGTATAATGGTGTACATAATATCTATATATGATTATTGTAAATTGATATTGATTCTAAAATACTATATATACACTCCAATACAATTCCACGATCATGAGAACGATATCATCGCTCGTGCGTACGTACGGACTACCGTCTCCACGACGCAATGAGATTCATTCTCCATGTTAACCATTCATGAATGATGATAAAGTATATATAATAATTAATCATGAAATATATGAAATAATAATGATACTGGATTTATGTTTATATATATGTATGTTATATACTTAATTCCATTCAACTCAATAAGGAAACGAAAACTGCGTTCATGCGTACGTATGCCTACCGTCTCCATGAACGGTGTATTTCTTTCCATTTACTAATCTATTATATATATGTATATTCTGAATATATATTATATATAAATCATGTTTTAAATTCTGGATTTAATTAATCATGATCTACGTAATCATATGAATAATTACATGTTAGAACACAAATGACAAATGAGACGATTTTACCCAAAACACTCTTTAACATGAAATTTACAAAAGAACGGGTAATATAGAGTCATAAGTGAGACATATATGATATTATAACAACAAGTATGACTCTGTAATAAGTCAATGAAGTTATTTAAATCATTATACAGGAGGTTCAGACACTTACGAAGAAAATAGGACCTAAAGTAAGGGAAAATATCACAATCTCATTTTTATCCGAGATTGTTTATACTTTGGTATTTACTGGGTTGTATTTTATCATCCATATCCATGTTTCCTCAATATGTAATATTTACATCATTCTACAATAGTTTATATCAAATTTTACCCTTTGTTTAATTTTTAGTAAATGATATGAAAGGAATCTTTTGTCATTTTTCGTACGAGGTACTTTTTGACTTTTCCGACAAAAGTACAAGAATAATGTTTTTTTAACTTATACGCCATGAATGGATTTTTAAAACATTATTTCCAAGAATATTACTTTACAAGTTTTCATGTTTATTTTTAATCAAATTCTTTTATTTTAAAATTGTATGCCATGTTAAGAAAGGAAAATGTTTTTTAAGTAGAAAGGATATTTTCCTCAAGAATAGAGTTCAAGCATTTTATCAAAATTATTTTCCATATAAGATAATATAGGGTTCTGTTTCTATCCCTATTATTACATTGATTTGATTATGTTGTGATGGAAATATTTTTATGAATTATTTTATCTTATATGAATTGTTTTATGATGTCACGATGTTTAAGATTCCCATTTTTATTATAGGGGTTATGCTATGATGTATGGTTTATGATTTTGTGGCACACATAAGAATGGTATCATTATGAGATGGGTGGAACCTATATCTCCCTCCAATACATTGGGTAAAGATTTTATATCTAATGAGATAGACATGGCTGGGACGATAGGTTAAATCGGTTCAGTGAAACAGGACTGAAACGAGTAGTGAACTCGGTTCAGAAATGGACTTTGTCCACTAAGATAGTCTTGGAAATGAGTCTTGACTAATAAGAAATGATCCTCTATGATTATTTATGTATGCCAAAATGTTTCATGTTTTAAGTTATGATTATTGGGATTACATTTCACTACTATGATTTATCCCATGTTATGATATTATGATCTCTTTTACAGGTTTAGATTTCCAAAATGTTCTGTCCTTATGAATATGATGTGATTGATATTTCTTTTGTTTACCCTTACTGAGAATTTGAGCTCACACTTTTATGTTTTCTTTTCCCAAGGATATAAAGAAAGGTTTTAGGTAAAAAAAGGAATATCTTTATGGGAGATGTTGAAGATCTTTCACCACAATTAGAAGATTACGTTCCATGTTTTCAAAGACACTAAACTATTACGGTCCTTGTGTGTCTGTTTTTGTTATGTATTAAGTATTCCGCTAAAGTAATGTAATATCCATGTACGTCAAGATTTGGGTCTCTACACTAAATGATGGACCATCATCTTCAACACATGATGTTAAACTATGGCCTCACCCTATTCCATGCACATGGGTTTCTCTCCCCCATAAAATTTCCACTCCCACTCATCTCCATGGGTGCGTTATATCCTTCACCCCCTAGGTAGGGAATGATATCATCGTCACATGATATGAGATACGCCCCAACCAACCCTCCTGGATTAAGCCATAATCTCCTTCTCCCTGGGCCACCTCTGTGTGTAATCCCCACATCACTTCTCATGGATGCACCTTTTGTGGTTCAACCGTAAGGCCTACTAAAACCTCTTGTTTCTTACAATAATAATGAATCCTATTGTATTAGAGATTAATAGTGACTTCGGCCCGACCTGGGCCTCCTTAGAATGTAACCCCCATTCCTCATCCTTACAAACTGTTTTGGTTTTAATCCCTATCATATAAACATTGTAAGTAGAAAGCCTCCCTCAGGTTAAATACCATCCAATTATAAACTATGGTTCTCCCTCCTAGGTATGTAACCTCTTGATATGACATCTACCCTTTTTGGGACACATCCCCAGATCCCCCTATATAAGGCATTATGATCCATCCACTTGGTCAATTTCAATGATTAAATCCCACACCACATGATTCGGATCCCTCTTCAGGTGTAAGACCCAATTCCTCTATCAGAACTGAATGGAAATTTAATCCTATCCAACTAGAAAACATAAGAAGCCTCACTGAGGTTCAAGCCCAACATCGTCATTTTCACGTTAGATCCACCTCATCCATTCCCATTCACTTCATTACATCCTCAATTTCCACCCTGATTTTTACCCAGGAAGACACATTCCAATGAGATCATGCTATCCATTTTGTCAATCTCATCATGTAAAACCCATTCATTCCTTCACTACCCTCAACAGAACCTGAGGATCTAACCATGTGTATGCCTAAAATCACACCTTCGAACCATGTGGGTTTCAATCCCTACATTCTACACAAGGTATGTAGGAATCATACCTAATGTTCAATAATAGGAAATACTAATACTTGGTGTCCCCACTCCCTGGGGTCCACCTCACAGATCCACCGTCAGTGGTGTTCATATTAGGATTCACGGTGTGACATATTCACCTTTATGGGACACATCACCTGGGTTCATCATTAGAGGTGTTCCCATCCAGTCATCTTCAAACCTCAGTGGATCCATTTTTTTTGGATATATCCCTTCATGGGGTGAAACTGTCTCTTACTGGGACACTCAATATCAAGTCCTCTATTATTGTTCCTTCTAATCCTTTCATCTGGTAGACCCCTATAGGTACTTCCGTCTAGGTATGTGCCTATATGATCTTACATCCTAAGTTTTCTGATTAGTCTATTAATCCATCTCTGCAACATGTTACACTCACTGCTTACCTCGTGTTAAATATGGTAAGCTGAGTAAAACCTCATAAGACAATAATCTAACATAGGAAACCCCATGATTGATGTGGGATTCCCTAGGTTTCCATTCCCTTGAGAATCCTTATTATGATTAAGAATAAAGGTTCTCCGATGTTCTAATTTCCAAACCTGTTCAGTTATGACCAATGTGAAAACATCCCTTACTAAAGATTGTTTCCCTTACTAAACCCATTGGAATTTCCATACATAAGAAAAATAATTAACTAGAATCCAAAATTAGATATAACTATGAATGAGGTTCACAAACAATGTGTTAATCTATAAGGGAGACCCAGACTAGGTGTAGAATTTAGAGGAGGAATCTATGGAATGATGAACTGACATCCCATCATCCTATTTCGATCAAGGAGAATACATCACTAAAGAAATGATAATTTATTACTACCTTTGGAAACCAAGAATGTGAGGAACAACACAACCTGTTCATATAAGTGAATGATGACATGAACGCACCTCGATAAACAACATCGAAAATAGAAATAGTGAACCTGATGTAAACTATTCTCATCAATATAGGAATAGTAATTCTTGAGAAATCAATAGATTATCCTGTCACTAGATCCAGTTATCCAGTGCTAAGTCCAACCAATAAAATAGTAGGCCTTCCATGAATCTCACCAGAATTTGGGTTAGTAGACTATGTCATTGTTAGCGTGGTTCTCTCTCTCTCTCTAGTCATATATTATTGGAAAGTATTGGGGCATTGGGAATTGCATTCCGTGTATCTTTATTGAAAACCGAATCTTCCTACATTTCAGGATCCCATTTAAAATAAAACTAACCACCCCCACTCATAGATGTCGGGGTAGAAGGAACATCAATGTGGAAATCCCGTATGACTCCATCGCTACCATGACATCATCTATGACCATGGCTATCAGGTGTCCATTCCCCATATCGCACTCCGAAGTCATATAAAGAAGGGTGATAGACACCCGTGTTCATTTTTATGAGTAGGATGGGGTCATTCCCATGAGGGACATGGACGACCAAGATTTACAAGATTCTATGCCTTCTCATAGTCAACATCCCCATAGGACATGTAGGGAGCTGTTACTCCCCACTCCCACATTCAACTGCATTGGGAGCCTCTCTCTGGAATGATCATCTGACTCACTCCATTATGCCAATGAAGTAAGAGATATTTAAGTCGTCATAGCTATGATAACATGATGGTGTATCCAAGTATGGATCCCACCAAGCCATGTTAATTCCACCAAATGGTCCCTCAGGCTGAAAAATAGGTTGTCTTTTTCCTTCTCCACTAGAGCTAGTCCAGATAACCTAATGCCAGCATCGGGCCTTAGATCAGGAGGATGTCCGTCAGAGAGATTCATCTTCGACAGATCTAATCTCTCATTCCACCACTGATGTATAATACTAATTCTCTTCTACTATAGAGAAGGGTCACTACAACACCCTGTTAGGATCGATACCTCAGCCACCCCACAAATTGGTTTGGTTTAATATTTTGGTTTCCAACACCACAAGGAGCCGTTGTGGGAAGACTCTTAATGATGAGATCCAATATAGAGGTCCTCCCTCTCTCATTACTACCCAGAGTGGAGGTTCTCCTTACTCTCCCACTTAGCATGGAGGTCCTCCCCATGTTACCAGTATTGTTCCAAGTGGAGTTCCTCGTATTGCATACATCCAGCATAGAGCTCATCCATGTGTCTCAAATAATCAATGTGAAGGTCCTTCTCACATTACTCCCAACTCAATCAGTGGTCCTCCCCATGGAAGCATTATCTAGAGGGAAGGTCATCCTCGATCCATCACCTATTAGCATGAAGTTCCTCATCATGTTCTCACCAGCTTCAGTGGAGGTCCTCCCAACTCAAGCGACCATCCATGTGGAGGTCGTCCCTACTTCGTCGACAGTCAAAACAGATGTCCTCCCCCTATCCAGTTATATCAGTACGAAGGACATCCTTTTGATACCACTACCAAATAGTACAATGGTCCTCCTCATGCTACCAGAATCCAATGTGGAGGTCCTCCCCATGATCTTACTAGCTCCAATGGAGATCCTCCCCGTACATTCATAAATCAATATTGAGGTCCTCCCCATGTCCCATTTAACATATTCCCAAGTGACACACTCCCCATAGATCATTAAATTGGATGTTTTTACCACTCTAATAGTTTTAAAAGAGAAGTTCCTCCAAAATTAATAAAAACAGGTTTGGAGATACTCCCCACATCCTGAAAAATCATAGTGGAGGTCCTCCCTGCACAATAAACCCATAGCACAAAGGTCCTCATGTTGTAAAAGATCCCTGTCTTGATGAACCATTCCATGTAGGAAGGGAAAACCATCACCGTCGAACGGAGAACTTCGTGATGTTCGAAATTATCACGAATCCCATTCACTTCTCTAATTATGAAGCTGAATGGGACCCATTGGTGAGGCCCTCACCATGATCATCTACATCAGAGTCCGGGGATAGAACCTGGATTGTGTGTTACCTCATTCTAAAAGGTTTGATGTACCAGATCCCAAAATAATTTTTCAGGTATATGAAACTGGAAGATGATTTTTATCCCTTCAAGAATATCACATTTCAACCCTCTTAATCATCTCTAGTTTCATTCTCTACCAAAAATAGAGATCACAGAGAGGTATTCTGGGGCATGATAGGTGGAAATCACCCGTAAGAGTTTCCCCAAACAACCACTACCCTTCCACATGATGTAGTGGAAAATAATCCATCCTACATGGTTATAATGATGTGGTCAGTACCATCTTCAAAAAATGGGCCCATGAGTGGAAGCCAATTAGCTCACATATTGTTTTCCCCACCATACAATATACCACCATAGTGGTAAACATAAGTGAAACTGCTAGTTCCTTGGTTGGACATGATTGAAGAGTGGGAAAGCAAAGAGTCGAACTCCACTTCTGGGTAGATAATTTTGTGGGACACTCTGTCCATTTATCAGTTTTTTGTGAGGTTTTGATAGGTAGCTACTCCCTACATCAACATTCTTGGGATACTCACTCAGTATGAGGTTTCTTGCTTTTTCTTGACCATCTGGGTGACACATTTCCTCCTCTTAAATTGTTTGTTGGATTCTCCAAAGATCCAAGAGAATTGCGGTGAAATCGGTCGGAAGTGTCACATGGTTGAATTAGTAGCACTCATAGTGGATCAACACCATGTATCACCTGGATTCCACTAGACCCTTCAGAAATGATGAATTCATAGATTTAATGTTATCTAAAAAATTATCGAGGAATCATCCCCACACATGCAGATTCATGGATGTCGGAAACATGACACACTTCATTTCAGTCCTATCTTAGGTTGTTGGACCTACCAAGTGACATCAAGGATATGACTATGGGAACATATATGGTAAATATTATTGATCATGTCCAATTGAATGAGGGAGACACTAAAGTGGGTTGTAAAGAAGAGGAACCACCCCATAGGGATATGGAAAATCTGTTGGACCCCTAGGTATTTTCACCAGCTAGAAAAGGTAGATTCTTGGCATTGTAGATCCCTCCAATTCATTTTTCTTATGTCAACACCCCAATAAGGGTAAAAGACTGAACATGAACTCTAATCCCTCTAACCTCTTTGGTTCAGTGCAGGAGATGTAGGTTGATCCTACTATGTCCTCCATGCTTTTGAAAATTTCCGAACAAAAGAGTCTTATCGACAAGCTCCTTAGTGAGAGGCATCTAGAATATAGTCGTCCTCGATATAATACTATATCTCTTACATTAGTACTACAAGGTAAGCCACAGTTCATCCTTGTCTAGATACATTCCATCAATCATGATTATCTCATGCCTCTTGATATGGTAGAGATCAAAGATTACAAAAGTAGACTACAGTATCTATCCCCCAATCCACCCAATTCGTGTGAGAATCCTCTTCAAGACCCAGCTAGGGTCATTCCACTAGTGTATCCTAAGTGCATTCATCAAGTGATTCTACCAGTCACTCCATGTGATGCTAAACCCCACTACTTTATTGATGAGATTGGAAATGCATTGCTGTTTTGGGATCCTCATAAAGAATGGAATCCTCCCCAGGAGGACCCGTTGGCCACACACATTACCCACCTCAAGGACCTTGATACACGGTGGGTGGTGATCCCACCTGAAAGGAAGATATATTTGGTATGGATTGATGATATGCCAACACCCCCAGATTTCAAGAATCCCATCATATCCCACTTCAATAAGTTGAGTGACCCACTATAGTATATGGTTTATTCTATTTCAAGGTGTGGACCCATACAGAGAACTCCAACAAAATAGGAAGCCACCAATCTCTGATATTTCATTAAGACGTTGGAAGGGCCTGAGTTCATCTTGTACAAACAGTTACCAATAAGGTCCATTTCTAATTGGGAAGATCTCCATAGGTAATTTTTTTATTAGTTCAGCTCCACCACACACAAGACAAATATCACTGACCTATTCAAGTGTAAAAAATGAAAAAATGATGGAGTCAAAGACTTTTTCACTAGGTGGAAGTGCCTCATGTATTAACTTGATATTCCAATGACTCAAGAGAAGATACTAAAGATGTGAGAGGGAAATGATAAGGATGAATTGGATCCCTCTCTTATCACTCAAAATTTATTGGGTGGATTTTAGGACTATTCTGACAAGGCTCATAACCTAGAGGAATCCTTGTAGCATGTTACATAGGTGCGTCTGTTGCTGCATGCTCCTATAAGAATAGGCACTAAGGCTGAGACTACTTTCGTTGCATAGATATAGGCCCCCAAGCCACTATATTTATTATAAGCAAAGCCTCCTCCATTGCCTCACTGAGGGAATCAACTTCAATTCTAGCCTCAGGCTAAACATTGATAGGTATAGAACCAATAGGTGATGCCACACAATGCACCAACTCCACACAAGAGAGAAAATTAGGCTCTGGACCCTCTTCAGGCTTGGTCCCTCTTCAAGATCTAGCCCCTCATTAGGGTCAGTCTCTAAGAGTTCATGTTCCTAAATAGAGAAACCAGAGCTACTCATTTAATGAGGATTTGGTTCCTTGTTATTTTTGTAGATCCTTATGTTAAGGGATTCTGAAGTTGACAGAATTTAGGATACCTGAAAAGGTTGTTCTGATTGATCTCCCCAACTGCTTCCCCTATCATTTTTACTTGGAAATACCATCAAGAAGTGGTATATATTTAAGGATTGGCTCTAGGACTAGATTGATAAAAATAACTTATGATTGGTCCAAGCCTTGATAAAAGTAGGGTACATTTTTGAAAAGCCTGACAACAACATCAAATATGAGTGGAAGTAGGTCTCCAGCCATAGGACGTTGATGTATGATGATTTTCTTAATCTCATGGTAGCTTATCATTCCCATGGTATCATTTTTTCTCATTTTAATCAACCCAAGCCTTCCAAAGATTCAATATCCTTCCCTATTATTACTTCGGCATCGACAACTTAGTCTTCTAGTTACCAAAAGAGCAGTCTCCACCACTACAAGGGAAATCAAATTTCCCCTCTAGTGTTGAACCTATCTTAAACCCTAGATGATTTCATTCCCCAAGAAATGGGAATTTCACCCTGAATCATAGTAGTATGGGAATTTCACCCTGAATCATACTAGTATGGGAAGAATCCTTATATGACGAGAATAAGTATGCTTCTATGAATACCACCAAGCTGGTGGACCCCTATGCGGTTCTCCGACGACACATAGTAAAAGGTAGGTCCTCCTAATGTTCATGGTCAACACCATCATCAATGTAGTTATGGACATGTAAATCATTGGAGTTACTAATCCATGAAATAAACCAATACTATATAGTATAATCTCTACATAACCCATTAGGAACAAGACTCTCAACCAATATTGTCATGTTTATAGCCACCGTCGTTCATTATACTCGACTAGGTAGAGTTGTAGGGACATCTTCATGATCTATTGCATTCAATTGTGGATGGACCTCAGTCACCTGATAGTCATCTAATAGTAATTTATCATGTTACAACTAGTGAACAATGAGATATCTCTAGCACTAGCTAGAATCCACTGATTCAACCAGAAACATCTGAAATACCTCATGCCAAATATCTACCTACTTCCAAAAAAATGTGTGCTTGGAATTGAAGTATGATATGATTAATCATTTATCCAACATACATTAAAATATCTCGATCATTAATGCCCTCATCCTATCAAAATAAATTCATAAATCCATCATAAAACTTAGAAAATACCCATCTAGTTTGATACAAAGGTACTGGATATAGAGGTCTTCCATGATGAGGAAGTTAAGAGAGCAGATTTTCAATCCATAATCTCATTCATAGGAGAAGTTGCAGTTTCTACTGTATAAGAGAAAATTATCCCACTTTACATTACAAGCTGACTAAATGGTATGGAAGTCCGATCCTGCCTCTTCCACACAAGATTCAGGATCAATCTCATCCTAACTCAGACACCCTACATGCTAGGATTGACTAAAGTAGATCTGAGTACCTCTAACTATAAAATGTAGGGTTATGATAGGATCGAGCAGATACCATGTGGAAAGATCCTCCTGAATACCCAGTTTTGTGTCCTAGTTACAAGCACTGAATTTGTTGTGGTCTCATAGGATACCAAATTCAATGTGTTGAAGGGTAGAACCTACCTACATCTAAATGCATCATTTCCCTCCTCATATCACCAATTCCTCAAGTACTCCCTCAACATTAATGTGGGTGTGCTCCATAGTAACACGTCTCCTTTTTCCTCCTCTGAATCCCA
Source organism: Viscum album (assembly GCA_963277665.1). NCBI lineage: Eukaryota > Viridiplantae > Streptophyta > Magnoliopsida > Santalales > Viscaceae > Viscum > Viscum album. The sequence goes on along the minus strand of OY728144.1, from coordinate 549,922,917 downwards.
CTAAATTGATGCTAATTATTGTAAGAGAAATGGTAAACAAGATTAGAACAATGAGTTTGACCACACTGCTATTGTGGATGATCCCTTGATGGACTTGGATGATGCTTTCTACCTCCCAAGGTTGGAGGCTACAATGCCAAACATGGGACATTGCTTCATTACCTCTGACATGAGATGGAGACACATTCTAAAATAAAAATAACTTTGGATTATTAACCCATGCTTCTATACAGGACAAGATAGAGTGATATAGGAACCTCTTACCACTGTAAGGTATCAGGATGTTCACCCCATGACTATAGCAGTATGGCACACCTAATTGTTTTTCCAGGTTGGGATAATTTGACAAAAACTGACCTACCATCGATGGTTTGACATCATCAAGTGTGGGCCCATTTCTCAAAGGCCTGATGGAATTGGGTTGACAATTTTTGTTTCCATGATTTCAATGGTGTCAGAGTCTCCAGATGAAGGTTCCACCGCCACTCAATTCCATACCATCATTTCTCTAGGGTCAGTTAACCTAGAATAATTTCCTCCTCCCAATGATCTTATCATCTTTGATGATGAAGAGGATTTGGAATATTCTCCTTCCACATTCAAAGAGGGCATCCCCAATACCGTTAATGTGATGGTATAGCTGAATCTTGACACTGAGATTGATTTGAGGCTAACATTGATCAATGCATCCATGTACGTAGTGGAAAATATAGTATGTGGAATTCCTAAAGCAACATCATGACATGTTTTCTTTGAGTTATGATGAGGTGACAAGGTTAGACTCTTGGGTCACCATCCATCATCTCGGCCTCCCAGTGAGTAATCGCGGATTCAAGTAGCCTCCAAGGAAGATGATCATGTCCCACAGTGCTATGGTCGAGGCTGAAGTTAATATGATCCTTTATTCCAACATGATCAAGGAAGTCCAGTACCCCAATTTTTTGGCCAACATCATTATGGTCATGTAGAAGAATAGACATATCATAAGTTGTAGTGACTTTAGGGATATCAACTTCCACTGTCTGAATAATGTTTTTCCACTTTCGGTGATAGCGATTCTGATTGATGCTACTGCTAGATTCCAAGATCTCTTCATCATGGATGGGTATTCTTGGTCTATTCATATATGAATAACCCATGAATATGAGAAATCTACCACCTTCAGAGTGCCACAAAGTTTCTTATGTTGTTAGGTAATTCCTTTCAGTTTCAATAATTCCAGAGCTAAGTATAATAGTGAAACACACCGCATATTCAATGAAATATTCATAACACTAGTGTAATTTTATGTGGGAAATTTGGTGACAAAATCCTACCAATGTCAAGACCATCTCAGGGACCTTCAGAAAGTGTTTTTCTTCCTCTGATCCCACCATCTAAAAATGAATCCCTTGAAATGTTCTTTTGGGGTGACCTATAGAATATTCCTTGGTTTCATTGTCAAATACATTGGCATTGGGATCGACCTAGAGAAGATCAAGGCTATATCCAAATCCCCCTCTAATCATTATTTGGGGGATATAAGGCATTCAAGGACACAAATAATATATAACCTTATTCATCCCGAATCTGAATATAAAGTGTAATCCCTTTTAAAGAAACATTAAAAAATGTGTCCTCTATCAATGGGATGAAGAGTTCCAGACCGCTTCTGAGGATATTAAGCAGTATCTATTGTAGTCTCTAGGGTTGATGCCACCATTCTCCAGAAAGATGGTAGTCCATTATGTGAACTCCCTAAAATGACCCCTCAGTGCCCTTCTTGCAAATAATTACAATGAAGGGACAATAAATACTTTGTATTATCTCAGTCTCATGCTCCATGACAAGGAGACCAGATATTATCCTATTAAGAAGAGTTTCCTTATGCTTGTTTTGATAGTGCAGAAATTGTTTCATTATCTACATCATTAGAAGATATATATGGTGTTCCACAAGGATACACTAAAGTATAACTTGAACTTCTCTATGTTGAAAATATGTCTAGCTTGGTGGTCCATGATCCTTCAGCAGTTTGACATCAAAATCTTTCTACAGAAAGGCATCAAAGTCTAGGAGCTGTAAGACATTAAAGCTACCCATTTGACCCCTAAAGAGCAGTACTTGGACCTTGATTTTCCATATTTTTCCATTCTCTCAGTGGATAAATCTATTCTATATTGGATTCTGAAATTAAAGGGAGCCTCCCAAAGTCTAACTGGTAGGAGGATATATGATCCTCAAATCAATAAGGTAAGCCTGTGGATTTTCAACATCAATCCTACATAGTCTATCTTGACCAATTCATTCCTACTATCATGAGGATGAACCAACAATGAGGTAGAGTATCATGATGTCATCACTGGTTTCATGAAGGATATTTAGATTGATGTTCCCCACCTACATGTGAATGGAGGCTCTGAGCTAGTCATCAAGAAGATCAAGGATGATCATATCATCAAGAATTATAAGATCATGCTGCTACTAAAATTCACTCACCAGCTAATGGCCCAGTTCCCTTATTGGACAAAGGTGACTCATGTTCCCCATTCAAAAAATGGTGGGGTTGATGCCCTGAATGGTCTCGCCGCTTCTCTCACAGATCTAGACTGAGAATATGTGTTCATTTATGTGGCTCATCGAAAGGTCATCACACCTGTCTGTTCAGGTGATGATGAAAATCTATAGGTAAACTACCTTTCCACTGATTATTTCACATTGGGTCATATGAATACCTCTGAATCCAAATAAACTTTTTATTGGATGAATCCTTTCATCATGTATATCCTAAATGACAATCTCTTATTGAATAGAGCTGAACATGAGGGAATCTGTCACGTGGAGTTAAATTCACTCCCAGAGCAGTCCTATCCTAGATAATACTCATTATAGACAAGGGTTTTATGGAATGATCCTACACTTTATTCGTGTATAGGTGATTTCCTCAATCATGTATGAATTCCAGGGTGGGTCTTGCGGTGATCACTAGGCATGGATAATCTTCTAACAGATCAGAATGATGGGTGATTTTGTTCCCACCATGGACCATAATTGGATCGAGTTATATAAGAGGTTCCACACATGTAAACTCATTGCGAACATTTTACATCAACCACCGGAACCCCTTCATAGTACCAAGTACTCTTGGACCTTTTCAGTTTGGGGACTCAATATTGTGGGACCATACCGACCCGTAAAAACTCACCAGTGTAGGTTTATTTTGATTGTGATTTTTTTCAAGTGGGTAAAAGATATTTCCCACAAGGAATTCAAGGACTGGTCTATTTTTTAATTCATGATCTCGAACAAAATCCATCAATTCACAGTTTGTAACGCTATACACACAAATAATGACACCAACATTAAAGCATATGAGATGAATAAATTTTATTCCAAGTATAGTATCTAGTTCAACCACACCTATCTGTACCATGAACATGAAAATGGGTAGATTTAGGCATTCAATAAGACCCTATCCAACATTATTTAGATGATAGTTGTCCAAGGAATGGGAAGCTGGCCAAAAAAGATACCCAATTCCCTCTTGGTTTATCGGACAACGACTCATAATTCCACCATGGTGACTCTATATAACTTGGTGTATGCAACAGAGGCAGTCCTCCCCCTCAAGATGCAGTTTCCATTATTCCTTATAGTTTTCTATGGTTAGCAGATGTCTGAAAGAGTAGTATAATTCTATATGGCTAAACAGGATGATATCGACAAGAGAAGGCTTTAGGCCTTGAATAATAGATAGATTCACTAAAACAAGATAGCTAGAGTTTACAACAAGAGAGTTCTCCTCCACTCCTTCCTTTAATGAAACATGATTTTTTATCTACGAGCACTGATGATTCCTAGTAGGAAACTGCCAAAATGGGATCCTAAATTGGAAGGACCTTACTTCATTCACAATATATATCCCAACAGTTCATACTCTTTGTTCACCATGGATGGTTAGATAATTACTCCTCCCACCAATTTCATGTTCCTTTAATAGTACATTCCATGAATCCTTCATCTTATATGATGTTAAAATGTATTGTCATACATGATGTTAAACTGTATGGAACATCCCAATCATCCTACATAATGATAAACCACACAGTGTTTCACTAGTCAAAGTTTTACAACCATAAAATAACATATATTTCATCAAAGAAACCTGATGTTAAACTATTATTCCTCATCCCACGTGAATTTTAACCTTTTATTCCATGTTTCATGATGATAAATTTCATTCTAGACCACATCCTTATCATATGACATTATACTATGTATCCAACATCCTAGCTATGTGATGATAAACTACAGAGTGCTATGATGTATTCACTTAAGAATATGTCACCCCATTGCATTGAAAATCTACCATTCCATACTTAATAAATATGTATAGATTGATTCCAATCCTTATGGGATATGTAATAACACCTATGAACTTAGTCTTTGGGCCCAACCGTAATTTCTTACTTTCGCCCCTCGGTCTGAGATCTCTCTTTGGAGTGCGTAGTGTGGTGTGGATTTCCACAGTCCTCATTCACATTGAGTTTATATTTCCATTTCAGGTGCATATCCTTATAGGATACCTTTACCCTCAATTTTCTAGCCATATTACAATAAACTAAGTCGCATCCTTCATCCTTAATGCAAGTTAAACTACATAAAAATCATAAACTATGTTTGGCTTGATTCCCATTCTCATGGGATTTATATGAATGCCCCAAAATCTTGTCTTCAGGTCTATCAAAGATTCAAAATCCATTTTTCTTAGGAATATCTGGTATGATGATGACATAATTGGTCCTTATTCATGTCGAGTCCTTCACCTCTCCATGCAATGCTTATACCTTACAAAGTCCTTGTCCTCTGGTCCAAGCTCCATGAACTTAAATTGGAAGCCTAAGTCTAGACATTATGACTTTAAACTATGAATCCTCTTTGTGGTACTCCCCCAATGTCCTAGTCACATGACAATAAACTGCATCACAACCCTCATCCTTATCACATGATGTTAAACTACATGGAATTCAAGAACTATGTGTGGACTGAATTCCATCCTTATGGGATATGTAGCGACGCTCGAACATTTTTTCTTCAGGTCTATCCCCTAGTTCATTGACACTTATTTATCCATATTATTTATATTCATTTGAATTGGTCCATTACTATTACACATCTAAGAGACCTCTTGAGTCTTCTTCCCTTAAGAAGGGTTTTGGATCCCTCCATCTGATATGCCTCATTAACTTGCTCAGATGTCCTGTGATGTAGGTCCTAGAGTGGTGGGTTCTCTATGGAAATTATCTCATTCCATCTCCATGCTTTACGTGTCTCCATATTTGGATGTCCATCATCACTCACATATAAAGGGACCCCTTAACGGTTTGGTCTCATGACACATTATCTCACCTACCATTCCAGGCCAACACCCTGGAGGACTTTGGATGACACTTTGAGTTTGGTCCCACGTCTCGAACATGGTCAATGGTCTGCCACCATTTTGTTGTCCTCACTACTGGTAACATGATATAGGTGCTATGTCTTGAATAAGGTTAGTATTTATCCCCCATAGTTATTCCACCCCCATCGTTATTCCACCCTCATTGTGTACTAGAATTTCATATGTTGTGATTCACATCTCATTCTACATCCTTATGTCCAGGAGGATCTTTAAAACCCTTAGTGTTTCCCCTCTATGAACCTTTGCGCATTTAGAAGACTATTCAGTGTCGTTGGGAAACCCTTTATCTAATTTATCCATTCCCCTACCATGTTATTCTATGTGTCACAAGAATCCTCTCTACCCTATGTTTCCCACACCAAGCATGTCTCACATGGGAATAAGGGTCTTAATAGGGTTTGTAACCACATGGAAGTATCACACTACCCTATAGTATAAAATATTTGACCAATAAACTTATAGTTTATGTCATAGGCACAAGAAATTAATTTGAGAATCTAATTCCAAGCCTTATGAGTTTAAATTGTGTACATTTCTTCCTAGAGGAATGTGTGGTGCAGTATTGAGACTTCCTTGTTCCTCAATCATGCCTAGTTACATTATGGTGCCACATAGTATATTTCATTATTGGAAGCATCATCCAATGGTTTGAACTATATAATCCTAATCTAATACCCCCAATGTCATTATTTCATGGTGATAAACTTCATAACATTCTCATTATTTATCATATAATCTTAAAGTACATGTTATTTATCATGGATATATAATGATAAACAACTTAGTGTTATGATGTCTTTACCTAGGAAGAATTTTCTGCTTGGCATTGGCCATTTTCCATAGCACCTTCATGAACTCCATGTTTCTTGATTCCTATCCTTATGTGATACGTAGTAATGCCCAGAAATCTTATCTCCATGCCCAGCCATAGAATTGTAAATTAACTTTTTTTTCTTTTTCTTAGGGTTCCCCTTTGGGAGTGTGTGTTGTGGTGTGGATCTACATACTTCTCATTAATATCAGTTTATTTTTTTCACCACACACTTCTCTCTAGGGATTATATGTCCATGTCAGATGATGACAAACTACATGGCATTTTCATCCATACCACATGATGATAAACTTCATCGATACAACCCTTAAACTATTTTCCACATACCACATAGTAACTCAATCCTTGAAGTAAGATTTAATCCCACCTATGGTTGATTCTCACTGACATGTTTGAATGGGTGATGGTATGAGACCTGGAGTGTTAGATTACATAGAGACATTACCCCAATCTATTTCCATGATTCACATGTCTCTGGTTCCCCATCCTTTTCTACTTCTGAGGTGACCCCTTGATAGAATGGTCACATGATGCTTAGGCTCACCTACCATTCTTGTCCAATTCCCCGGAAGACTTTGGATGTCACTTTGAGTTTGATAAGTGTTTTAAACATGGTCGTCAATCAACCATCATTTGTATGTCCTCATTCATAGTAACAAGATATGAATTCTGTGTCCTAAATAGGGTAAACAACTATCCTCCATTATTTTTTCACCCTCATTGTGTTAAATATATTGGGTTCATTGATTCAAATTTTACATATCTCTATGTTCTCATGGATCACCAACACCCCTGGTGTTGTCGCTCCATGTACCCATGTACATTAAGTGGGACTGTTAGTGTGTTTGGATCTTTCCCTAATGAAATTTCTTTTCCATCATTATGTGCTCCCATATAATAGGTAAATCCTAAAATCACTCCTTATTTCCCACACCGATCATGGATCACGTGGACTTAGGAGTCTTATTAGGGTTTGTACACACCAAGAGTTTCAGCATGACACTATGGTAAAAACTCTATAACCTTAAACTAAGGGATTTTTCATGGTTTTCTTAGGTGTCTCTGGCATGGTGTGGATCTCTTGGGCCCTCATTAATGTCAGGTTTTAGAAACCATTCCGTGCACATCCCTGTTAGGGTCCTTACTTCACGATGTTTAAAGGAATGGGTCAGTCCTATTATTGGACCTTAAACTGCGACATCATCTTCCTAGTTGTATAATGAAAAATGACACCACATTATCATGTTCTATTTTGATAGGGAATCACCCTTGGAATTTTCCATCCGCCATGCCACCTATCAGAACATATAAATGGATTGATTCTTGTAGAGACACCTAGACTATTTATCATGGTCTATTTTCCCAAAAAATTAGAATAAAAGAAAAAAAAAGAAATATATAATACCAGCTCCCTCTGTGTATGGGTCAGACTTGCATGAAAAAATTTCCCTTCAAGAACATTGTGTGGATTGATTACCAGCCTTATCAGATATTTTGTGACTCCCAGATCTTCAATATCATGCCTAGACACAATATTATTTCAACTTTTTATATTGAATAATTTTCTTTTTTATCGTATGATGTTAAAATGCACTAATTCAAGAACTATGTATGGATTTATTCCCATCCTTATGGAATATGCAGTGAATCGTAGAAACATTGTCTTTGGACCCATCCATAAACATTCTAGTCCAATATCTATGACCTTAAACTATTTCAATCTCATCTTAGGATATCTATGTGACATATAGGATCTCTTGGCCCTTATTCACATTGGGTTTAATCTCTTGCATGTCACCTCTGTATCCTTGAAAAAAGTTATCCACCTTATAGTCCAAGTTTCAAAAATTTAAACTGTATGAATTCTTCCTCAAGAATTCATATGTGGTGTGTGTTGGATTCTCCTATATTATCATTCACATTAAGTTTTTTATACCCCCACATCACTCATATTCCACCTATATAATTCCCTCACACATTCCAAGATCTATGAAATTAAAATACAAGCCCCGTAGAGAATGTGTGGTGTGATGTTGAGCCTCATTTGGCTCATTCTTATCTTGTTTTATCCCTCATTAGATCACATATTAATCCTTCCCATATATTCCTTGGTATTTTTATGGTGCATAATACTCCTTTGTATCATTCATATTGGGTTCATCTCATCTATTCCATGCAAACATTCTTGGAATAGACATCATAGTCCATGTAACATGAATTTAAAATTTTGTACATGGTCAAAAAAGTATGACCTTAAACTATGTGTAGCATTCTAGTTATATGATGTTAAACTGTTCAATTCATTGTCCTCACTGTACAATATTATTCTACGTATGCATTGTCTACACTTGGATGATGAAAAATTGCAGAGGATCCGAGGCCCTCACTTGAGAGACTCTCACCCACTGTATTGGTCATCTACTAAATTATTCTCATATTCAACTATAGAAAATCCTCTGAGATGATGATAACCTAGAAGATATGTTTGATCCTTTTTCATCACAATGCATCTACACCAATGTACTCTAAGCCACAGTGGCAAAATTTCAAGTGTGTTAGAATCCTTTTGAACATTCCATCACTCTACCCCATTCTTTTCATTCCCCTAATTTGGATCCTCATCCTATTTAATATCTTAAGAGACCCCCTAATGGTTTGGCGAAGCCAATTTTGGCTCAGCTACCACTTTGGTCCAACACCTAGAAATATATTAGACACAATTTAGAGTTATTTACCGTGTTTCAGATACAAACAATGGTCAACCATCCTTTGTTTTTCCTCATTTCAAGATAGTGTTACAAATAATATGTCTGAAATATGGATAATAGTTATCTCATACCAACATTCCACCCTCTTCATGATTCCGAATTTTGGGTATAGTGATTTACGCTTCCCATTTTCCCTTTGTTCAAATTGATTCTAACACCCCTAGTGTTATCCTACTCGTGCATAAGAGCATGTTGGGAATAGAAAGTTGGGTATTCTAAGAGCCATATTCTTTAATCACAGCCGCTATCAGCTTGAATCCTATGGTTGGTTAGTCAATAATAAAAACCCTTGAGTATTCAATGATTGGTTGTTACTCTCATATATAAGTGAATTATTATATTATCATCCCTTTTTTCTAAAACCATGCATGACCCACATGAGCTTAGGGATTAATCATTAGTTTTTTAAAAAATATTATCTAAGTGCAGTGATTTAAGTAGGAATGAAATATTCTCATTTATTTAGTTCAAAGTAAGAAAAAAAGTATGTTTTATACTATTGGACAAAACACAGATTCTGGATTCTACAGTCTCTTGCTGCTTCCTAATCTCCCTCTCTTCATCAATAATAGAAGATAAAATCTCATTACCATTGATCTTCATTCAGTTCTGTTCATATCTGGGCTTAGCCACATGATGGATTGCCTGTTCTCGCTACTCTTGTGATTTCTCCAACTAGACCTCTAGTCATTCAATGAGTTACAACTGATTGTTGATGAATGTTGAACACTCATTTTTCTGAATTTCAAGGTACGAGATTACCTACTCAGCCTCATGGAATTTTTAGTAGTTTTCAAAATTATTTTGGCACTATGAACCATCTAGGTGTTGAATTCTCTCCCACATCTTTCCCGTAAGATATTCGTGGATCATCACATGAAGATGGTGATCTTCAACCCCTCTATCATATAGACAACGCATCCATGAGTGGATTGATCCTATTAGGATTATCCATTCTCCCTCTAGGAAATCAAGGAAACTTTTGATACACTTATATTCATTGCACTGTTTCAAGAGGCTCTCCTCAAATACATATAGAACAGATTCATCTAGATCCTCAGTGTCTGCATGCCTTTATTCTCAAAAGATATCCAAAAACCTAGTCGTAGGGTCTTCCTCCAACAACCTCTATAACATGTAGGTAACAATCTTCACTCATTTCTTCAACATCCAAGACCTCCACAGCTTCAAGATGTACCCTAGAAAAATAATCGACCTTAGCCACAAATCTATGCTCACTAGGTGTTGAGGATGGATCATCTCGAGTGGTCAGCTTCTTATTGATAGGTATATCCATTTAGAGAGACCCCATAGATGTCGCAAACACATCAATTATCTGGTCATTCAGTATTATGAAAAAATAATGGAATGGACAACTTGGTCATCTAGATTCTCAAATAATAGATTCAGGTCTATGGAAAATAGAGTCTTACAAGAACTAAGATTATCCGGATCAAGTGCCTGAGTAGCTGTGGAAACTTCTACCATTGGATACCCCACACTGCTTGTTAGCTTGATGATTGGAATGGGATACTTGTGAACAAAAGGGACAACCTATAATTTTGAGGTCATCACGTTGACCTCTTAAATTGTCTCACCTATGGTTTCTTTGGTTATAACTGATCCCTCACCTTACTCAGCCCCGTATGTGGGCCCAGGGACACGTACCCCCCCATGTCCATTGGCATAATATCACCCGTATAGTGGGATCTTATTGATTATTACCAATGTGTTCATAAACATGGAAACTTGTGGTTAGAAAATCTGATTTATGGAAATAGAAGGGACCAAGAGACAAATAAGATATGGTTCACTTCAATATGTTCGACAAGTTCCGCATAAGAGCCTGAATTCTCACTGTTCACTTGTGAATTCTCCTACTAAGCTGATGTCCCCTAAGATTCCCCACCTCCAGGATATTCATAATCTTCTGCATCCACTTCTTATTCTTACAAATACCCTTCTTCTTAATCTTATTCATCTTCTTCGCCATCACTACCATCATCCTCTAGCGGAATTTCTTACAGAGCATGCTCTTGACTGAGCATCATTTTTTTAACAACCATTATCTTTATTTCATATTTAAAAATGATTTATTATATAAAATTAATCATAATAAAACTCATAAGATCTATATTTATAGTGTATTTGGGGTTTAGATACATTACATAACAACTTATAACATTAAATACAACATCTTTATTGAAAACTTATTTAACCTGACCAAAATATTCCTTAGTACTTAACATTGCATGGGATAACTTGAGGGCCTACATAAAAAAGGGGTGAGTTATAAAGCCTAGTAAGGGAATAAATATGGAATAATAAGGGTAATAATACATTTTAGACAAGGAATATCAATGAGGCATAAATTAACATGAATAATAAGGTATGATATATCATGATAATAATAACATGGGAAATGTCGGAACAACTTAAAACATAGCATCATAAACATAAGTAAATATAAATTACCAAGACTTCATGGTGGATAAAAGTCCCATAAAGGAATCTGGAAAACCCCTATTCCAACATGATGTATCATGATACTAAGCATTACACAATACATTGGAGTCATATCAGATCACACCCTTCATAATCATTTCAATATCATGATTAAGTGTTCCACATAGATAATATAAAATGGATACATTCAACATCATAATTTATTAAAAAATAAAGGAATGTGGAATAAATTAATTTGAGTCCCCAATCAATAAGTTTATGTGCATAAATTTTAATACTCTTTATAGTGAAATGGTTATGGTACTGAATAAATGATAATTTTGGCATGGAAACACATGGTGAAATTTTGGCAGCATTACAACATCATATAGAAATGAATAAAATGGGTTGATGAGAGAAAAAGGGGTCTCTCATAATGAAGTCATGAAATAGATAGTAATAGTGACTTGGTTGGACATTCCCCAACACGAGTAATTTTAAATACTAGGAAAAACATAATAAAGAAACTTGGAGAAAGAGGAGAAAGCAAAAGAACCCTTAAAAAATATGGCATGGTAACAGGTGTACATAAAGATTATTAGGAGGATTAAATGAGAGTAAAAGGGAGATATCATCATTTATAAAAAAACTAGAAAATAATTGGGATACATTAGAATTTATCCCACCATAATAAAATAAAAATTAAAAAGGCATATTATAAATTAAGTGCTTGATTAAACAAGGAGATAGAGAATCCCTTATGAAATTTCAGCATAGTAAAGGCTTGGGTAAGGGTCCAAATTAAAGGGATAAATTATCCATCATTCAATTGACATCAATTAGATAGTAATTTAATGATTAAAATGGATGTAAATACAGGAAATTGAAATTAAAAATAAATAATATCAAAGAAGGATCTTGAATTCAAAGATGAGGAGAGAAATCCATTACCGAATTTATGTATAGTAAATGCATAGGTAAGGGTACAAATAAAGGGTAATAAATGATAAATTAGAAAATAATATAAATTTTATAGTAAGGTAATTATTATAAATGAATATTAATATAATCAATTGAAATTACAATAACTAATCTTAAAGAAGTTGCTGGAATATAAAGGAGAGGAGAGAAATCCCTTACCTGGATGTGTGACTCCAAAGGCTTGGGAGAGGATTTTTGGGAGCATGGGGAACCTGGGTAGGACTCTAGCGAATATAGGGAAGAGTTTTAATGAGCTTAAATAGTTTTATTGAAGAGAAGTGGGAGTTTGGGTGGGTTTTTATAGGAAATGAGGGGATTTTTTTATTATTTTGGTTTTGGACACTACATAATAAAATATTCAAAACAACAAATCATCCCATGCTTTTTTACCATATTTTCTTCCAAAAGGTAGTGGTATATATTATTTTATGATACCAATGGCCGAAGATAACAAAATATTTCCCTTTCTTATGTGGAGGCAATTCATAATTTCAATGAAATGATTCTAAAATACTAAAATATAGTATACGTCTTGAAGGATTCACTAAGGATTTATAAAATAAATCAAATAAACTTATAATTAAATTATTTGAAATCAAAAACAAATATTTTTCCATGGATACCTTTTATAGTATTTATTACATCACTATTGGTATATTATGATGTCATAAAATACACCATATATTTACATGGTATTTAATTTTTACCTAAAAATTCTACTGGCACATAAAATTATGAAATATTCACCATTGATAATTTTTAACTTCAAAATCCCAATATAGTATTGATTTTATCTAAATAAATTTTTAAATTTTTTGATTTTCAATTTTTGAATAAAAATTGACATTTTATTAGAAATGATGGGTTTTTGACAACAAATGTTTTCAATGCCTAATAAAAATTACATTTGACTTCATAAAAAATATATGATAATTTATATTTTAAAAAATAAATATAAAAATAATAATTTATTAAAATATTATTTATTTCCAAAATACATTAATTCATCGAAATATATTTACAAAAATACTATGTGTGATTTAAAAAATAATTTACAAATTATAAATAAAAAAAAGGAAATATATTCATTATTCAATAAAAAAATAATGTACATAATAATAATATTATTATCCTGATACATATCCCTTTATTACACCATTATATGACCTTAGAGTAAAGTGTGTGATGTTGGGGATTTCTTGGGGCCGTTGGTTGAACATGGTTTGGGTTGTGATCTCGATGAGCTTAAAATTCTCCCATAAATGGTTTCTATCATGCTTAAGTTGTTGGATATAAGATTGAGTTTGGTCTAGGGAAAAGCCAAGAAATGTTATCTCCCTTAAAAAATTCAATAAATGGGCTTTATAGGGTATGATTCTGCTAGGTGAGGTTTTCACTTCCTTTTTCTATGCCAAAAGGAATTTTTAAAACCCTATATTTATATTAGTCATGTGATCATTTTCAGTGGCTATATTATCAATGGTAAATATACTTAATTTTAGTTTAATATCTAGTTGGATATAATAAAATAAGTGAATGTATTTTTTATAACTACAAGGCATTTAATTACGTAAAAAGAAATAGGATTTTATTCATAAATATTAGGGTCGTTACACCCTTCCCCCATAAGAAATTTCACCATGGAAATTTCCTTTCCCCACATTAAAATAGAGTAGGGAAACTCAACTTCATCACCTCCTCTGGTTTCCATGTTGCTTCTTCAATCATTTTGTTTCACCACAACACTTTAACGAGAGTAATTTTTTACTTCTTAGTACTTTTTCTCTACGATCTAAGATCTTCACAAACTACTCCTCCTAGGAAATGTCACTCTCCAATGGTACCACCACTAGATTTAGTACATTTGATGGGTCTGGTATGTAATTTCTTAAGAGGGGAATGTGGAATACCTTATATAACTGGGATTGGTTTGGTGGGAGTGCTAGTTGACAAGTCACTTCTATAATGCATTCAAGGATCTCAAAAGGGCCGATGTACCTTGGAATACGATTTCTTTTCTCTCCAAATATCATCACAATTATCCATGGGGATATGTTAAGGAATACCATGTCTCCAATATAAAATTGTAGGTCTCGTTTAAGATTGTCATCATATCTCTTTTTTCTACTCTAACTAGATTTGATGCGTTGTTAGATAGTCTTAACCTTCTCCACAATTTCTTTAACTATTTCAGGACCTAGAAGTTTTCATTCCCCAACTTCAACCCAACATGTTAGTGGTTTTCAGGTCTTCCCATAAAGGGATTCATATGGGCCACTTGGATACTTGTGTGGAAACTATTTTTGTAAGATAAATCCACCAAAGGATGATGTTTTTACAATCCTCCTTTTATGTCCATTGATAAAGCCATCAACAAATCCTCATGTGTTTGGATAGTATGATAAGATTGGCTATTAAGTTGAGTGTGATAATCTGTACTAAAGTTCATCTCAGTGTTTAGAGCATGCTGAATACTTTTCAAAAACATATAGGTGAATCTTGGATCTCAATCATACACAACTAATAGTGGTATTCCATATAGCCTTACCACCTCTCTAATGTATATCTATGCCTGTTAATCTAGTGAAAAATACACTCAAATCACGATGAAGTGTGCTATCTTTTATAAGACGACCCACAATAACCTAGGTAGCATTGTTTCCCTTCGATGTCTTTAGAATTCCATGGTGATGTTTTCCTATTTCCATGTTGGTATGGATAATGGTTGCATCATCAACTTATACTTATGCCTTTCAGCCATCACTTTCTGATATACCAGGAACTTTGATATATATTTTGTGATCTCCATATTCATTTTATCGCAAAAATAGTTATCTTGGAGATCTCAATACAAAATTGTGTTTCTAGGTTGAATGGATAAATTCAAAAAAACTGCACCATCCAAAATTTATTTCTTTAACTTTGGATTTGATGGAACACATAGAATTGACCCAAATCTCACAATTCCTTCATCATTGACATTGAAATTCAAGGATTTCCTTTCTATGATAAATTACTCTTTCTTATGAATTCACACATCATCTTTTTGATAATCCTTTAACATTTCCAAAAGATATGGTTGTGCAATCATTTGTGTAAGGATTGATGATGTTAATTTCTTTATGATTCCCTTGTCTATCTTCTTCAGATCTAAGAAGATAAAATCCTTATCAATTCTTATTAATGATAGAATTGTTGGGTCCTTTCTACATAGAGAATTCACCTCCTTATTTACTTTTCCAGGATGGTAGTAGATTGGACAGTCATAATCCTTGATGAAATCTAACCATCTTCATTGGTGAATATTTAGCTATTTCTGGGTGAATATAGATTTTAGTGTTTTTTATCTACATATATTTCACACTTCTCCCCAAGGAGATAATAACACAAGATTTTCAATGAAATGATCATAGATACTAACTCCAGATCATGTGTGTGATAGTTTTTCTAATGGATTTTCAATTTGCTTGAGGCGCAGGTAAAGACTGTCATTTTTTATCAACACACATCCCAATCCCTTCTTTGAAGCATCACTGAAAATTACCAAAAGATCCCCTCTTGTGGGTAATATGAGAACAGAGGTAGTGATAATCCTCCTTTTCAAATACAAGAATATTTCTTTACATTTATCATTCCAAGATAAATTAACCCACTTTCAAGTTATCTTGGTAAGAGGGTTTAACAATCGTGATAAAGTTCTCACAAATTGGACATAATATCCATCTAAACCAAGGAGGATATAGATATCTATCACATATGTTGGCCTCATACATCCCTAATTTTTTTTCATAAATTATATACAAACATACCATTTCTTGTGATTATATTACCCAAGAATTAGACTTCTTCTAGCCAAAAATCACACTTTCTATACTTTTCACAGGGCATATCCTTTCCCAAGGTCTTTAGCATAGTGATCTGATTCTCCTCATGCTTCACCTTAGATTTTAATTATATTAGAATATCATATATAAATACTACCTAAAATTTGTCAAGGTATTCACTAAAGACTGTATTCATCAAGTTCATGAAGATTTTTGGAGCATTACTCTGTCCGAAAGGCATCACTATTAACTCATTGTGCTCGTACCTTGTACGAAAAGCAGTCTTGGGGATATACTACTTATTCAGCCTTACATGGTAATATCTCAACCATAGATCCATCTTGGAGAAGTATTTTTCCCCACGTAGTTGATTGAAAAATTCATCAATTCGTGGAAAAGATACTTTTTCTTTATCAGGATTTTTTTGAGATCATGATAATCAATCAAAAGGCATATTGGATCATCCTTCTTCTTGATGAAAAGGATGGGTGCACACCATGGTGACGAACTTGGGCATATAAACCCTTTACCCATAAAATCATGTAGCTCTTTATTTAGTTCCTCAAGTTCCATAATAGTCGTCCTATATAAATTCTAGTATATTGGAAATTCCACAAGTATAAGCTCGATAAAAAATTCGACCTCTCGACTAGGAGGAAGACCAGAAAATTCCTCAGGAAACACATCAACATATTCCCTCATAATAGGAATGTCTTCGAGGATGATCATTTCATTAGACATAATAATTTCAGCTATATATGCTTGCTCATAGGGTAGTAATATACATGCTTGAGATGACAGTGCTAAAGGAGACTCATCCTCCTCCTTGCACCTGTATTGAATCGAGGGTCAATTATTTATAAGGAGAGTGGTTTACCTTTCACAGTAATTTATGTTGGATTTATATAGGTAAATATAATACATGAACATAATTACATGAAATTCCACCAAGGGATGTATGGTAAGGTTATCTAAGAATTTTGATCCAAAAATTATGACAAGGAAGTAGTTATATACATGAGATGAAATAATTTCCCCATTTTTCGTCTTCACCGACATCTCTACATCCCTGATATGTGGTGGTGTTTTAATATTTTTACTAAAATTTTGTGATATAAAGGAATTCATAGAACTCGAATTAAAAAATACCTTCCTTATTCTTAAAGAAATAACTATTGTACATATAACAACTTCATTTTCAGGATTCACTTCAATGGTAGTGCTGGAAAAAAAGCTCACCCTTCTTGCCTTTGAGGTTATTGGTTGTCTCTGAAAACCCTTGTCTTAGGGCACCAGTTTGAAAATTTCCCTGGTTCATTGTAGTTGTAGCAATGAAATATTCATTTAGGGTTGACCAGTGCATTCGTTTCCTGTATCACATTGGCAGGTTTTTTCTATCTGCAATCATTGGTTGTGTTCCCTTATCTTCCACACCAAAAGAATTTAATTGTCCCCCTTAGTCAATTTAGGGGGTTTTTCTTTCCAAAACACTTACAAGTGGGATGATAGAATTTCTTAGTTCTATTAGATTTATCCATCATACCACCAGAATTAAAGTCTAGTTTCTACTTCTTATCCCTAGGATACTCCTGTGATTTACCGATATCTATCTCAACATTGAGGGAACATCAGAGAATCTATTCGTATCTATAAAACTCACGTATTTCAAAGAATTTTTGTAGACTAGGGTATAGCCCACCAAAGAAGTGCTCAACCTTATATTTGGGGGTAATGAAAAAACCTGAGGTGTATCATGAAAGTCTTGTGAAGTTTTCTTCATATGACCCCAACAAAATCATCTTCCTTTTTATTGAGTTCATGGAAATTTATGTCCATGTTAAGAGGGAGGGTTCAAAAAAAATATTTATGATTTATTTTCCGAATTCATTCCACTCCATTTTTTTGATATTTTCCTTAGGCATTGTGTTCTTGATCAATGTACACCACTGATCAACTTCACCCTCCATATGATAAATATCCTGAAGGATCTTCTCTCT
The DNA here is from genome assembly GCA_963277665.1 of Viscum album. NCBI lineage: Eukaryota > Viridiplantae > Streptophyta > Magnoliopsida > Santalales > Viscaceae > Viscum > Viscum album. The sequence goes on along the minus strand of OY728144.1, from coordinate 549,904,630 downwards.
TTTTGAACATTTAAGGATGGAGAATATCATTTCAATTGAATTGATCAATTGATACACTATTAAGTGACTAGATGATACACTAAATTTAAGCAGCCATGGTTTCATGATGATCTCGACTACATATTTCTCTCTTAAAGGGTGGGTTTGGTGCTCCTCCTAGTCTAGGTTGCAATTCAGAATGTGAGTTAACTAAGAGAGTATCATGACAAAGTTTATTATTCCCTCTCCCTTCAGGTTGGGAATCTCATTGGTTAAATTATCACACTACCCTCTTCATTAGTTGTTATCATTATTCCTCTAATTTCTGGCCATTGGCTAGAATAAAAGGGAAATTAAGGATAAATATATCAAAATATTAAACACACAAATGAGAATCCAATGACGATAAATTGACAAATTATGAATTAAATTTATCTTCATATCTTTTGATTTTGTAGGCTTTAATATATTTTATCCATGATCTACTTACCAATATATATATTTATGGTAAATTTTTTCTTTTTCCCTTAATTATGGGTTATAAGGAGTTTATGAATTTACCAAAGCATATCCCCTGAGAGTGTCAAACCAGGTGCATAGTAAAGCCTGTTATCAAGTACCAGGTTACCCCAAGTCAGGCCTGAGACACCTTTTTAGAGTTGTTACTCCTGGGTCCATCTGTGCTAGAACCATGTCCAATTGTAGTATCCAGACATGGATTTTTTTCTTGATAAACAACTTTCTCTATAGTCACCAAAATTTAGGTATTTTTTCTTACACCTAGTCTTATCACTAAGGGTTTTTACATGGGTTTTCTAATTCTAATCCCCAAAAAAACTAAACCAATCCTCTGATACAAACTATAACAACCCGGATCATTAATTCATATTTAGACATCATTTATTACATAACATTGAAATTAATGCAACTCACAATATAGATAGATCAAGTGTCTTTGTTGTTTAGGAACTTTACATAATAACTTATAACATGAAATACAATATATTTATTGAAAACATCTTTGAAATGAAAAAATCATTCCTCCATACTTATCAATGTATTGGATAACCTGCAGACATGCATAAGAAAGGGGTGATATGTGAAGAATAGTATGGGAATAAACATAGAATAACCTGCGGATAATAATACATTTTAGACCAAGCATATCAATGAGGCATAAAAAACATGAATAATAAGACATGATATAGCATGATAATCATAACATGGGAAATGTGGCAACAACTTAAAACCCGTCATCATAAACAGAAGTCAAAGATAAACCACCCGAACATCATGGTGAAACAAATCCACATAAATGAATTAGGTAAACCCCAATCCAAACATTATGTATCATGATACGGAAAATTATACAATTCAATGGAGTGATATAAGGGAACACCAATCTTAATCATTTCAATATCTTGCTTAATTTTGCCACATAGATCATATAACATGGATTTAGTCAACTTCATAATTTATTCCATGATCAAGGAATGTGTAATAAATGCATATAATTACCAATAAATAAGTATATGTGAATAATGGTGAGTACCCTTGATAGATAAATGGGCATGGTTTTCACAACATGATAATTTTATCATTGAAAATCATGGTGCAATTTCGGCAGCATAACTACATCATATAGATATTTATAAAAAGGGTTCATGAGATAAAAATGAGTCTCTAATAATTAATTTAGGAAATTTAAAGTAAGAGGTACATGGGATGATATCCCCTAACATAAGTAATTGGAAATAGATGGCGAAAAAAATAAAGAAACTTGAAGAAAAAGGAGAAATAAAAAGAACCCTTGAAAATTTTTATCATGGTAACAGGTGTACATAAAGGTTCATAGGAGGATTAAATGAGATTAAAATAGGATATAAAAATTTATAAAAATATTGAATAGTAATTGGGATAGGTAAGAATTTATCCCAACATAATAAAATGGAAATTAAAAAGTCATGTCATAAAGGAAGTGCTTTATTAAAACAAGAAGGAACGAATCCCTTATGGAATTTTAGGATTGTGAAGGCTCACTTAAGAGTCAAAATGAGGGGGATAAATGATATCAAATAAAAATAAACTCAATTGGATAGTAAGGTAATGATTAAAAATGAATATAAAAACCAGAAATTGAAATTAAATGAACTAATCTCAAAGAAGGTGCTTGAATTAAAAGGTGAGGACAGAAATCCCTTACGAAATTTTGTCAAAATAAAGGCTTAGGTAAGGGTAAAAATGAGGGGGGGGGGGATAATTGATAAATTATAAAAATAACATAAATTGGAAATTAATTAAATTATTATAAATTAATTGAAATATAATCAATTAAAATTAGAATAACAGATCTCAAAAAAGGTGATAGAATTCAAATGAGAGGAGAGAAATTCCTTACATGGATGTGTGACTCCAACAGCTTGGGAGATGATTCTTGGAAGATTGGGGATGACTTGAGAGGACTCTACAGATTAGAGGGCAAAAATTTTAATGATATTAATGGAGTTTTAATGAAGAGAAGTTGGAGATTTTTGGGGGGTTTCTGTAGGAAATGAGAAAGATTTCATTATTATCTTGGTTTTAGATATTACATAATTATATATTGAAAACCACAAACTATCCCATGTATTTTCCCATTGTTTTTGAAAAAGGAGAGTGGTAAAAATTATTTTTTAAGTCCATGGACCAATTATAATAAACATTTTCCCTTTCTTAAGTGGAGATGATTCACATGTTTAAATAAATGGTTTTAAAATCATAAAATATATTATAAGTCTCAGAGGATTCACTATTTCTTTATAAAATAAATATAATAAACTTAAAATTAAATTATTCTAAAGAAAAAACATATATTTAGCTGATGATACCTTTTATAGTATTTATGAAATCACTATTTGTCTATTATGATGTCATAAAGCACATCGTATATTTATATGGTATTCAATTTTAACCAAAAAATTCGACTATCTCAAAAAAATTGAAAAATTCACTCTTGGATAATTTTGACATCCGGATTCCAAAGAAAATATTCATCTTATCTGAAATTTTTTATAAATAATTGAAATTTAAATTTCAAAATAAAAATAGGCAGTTATTGAAAATGACGAGCTTTTGATAACAAATGTATTTGAAATTTAATAAACATTATTTTTGACATCATAAAAATCGTATGATCATTTGTATTTTTAAAAAGTAATTAATTAATAATATTTACTTAAAATTTTATTTAGTTCAAAAATCTATTATTTCATCAGAATCCATTAATTCTCCCAAAAAATATTTCTCTCAGGATTAACTTGTTGGATCTAGGCTTGGGATTGGTCGAGGGAAAAGCCCATAAATTCCATCTCTATTTTCAACAGAAAAGATACTTAAAGATCATTTAAAATATAATTGGATATAATAAAATAAGAGAATGTGTTTTCTATAACCATAATACATTTAATTAAGTCAAAAGAAATGTAATTTTATTTATAAATGTTTGGTTCAATACAAATTTTACCAGAAGATATGGTTCCACATATTTCCCCCATTGGAATGAATAGGAATCTAGGGATGTCAGGTTTGTATATGGCAATGAAAGTCCACCCTATCCTCCAACTGAATTCACCTGACTTCTAGTAGATCAAGCCCAGTGCATATTAGTCATCAAAACTGATCTTCAGTTAATAGTGATTGTCCCAACATCCCCCACATAGACCTCATTCTTGAAGAAATGGCATCGATAGTCGATTGGAAAAGATACCTTATTTTTTCGAGGGGATTATCTAGATGGTATATGAGGATACCTTCAGGACCACCTCTCTTAAGATGATGAAGAATCAGTCACTACTTATGACATTCCTACCACCAAGGAACTAATCTCTCTAGTACCTAACACCTAGATTACCTCTTATATTGCTTCCCTGGCAGTAGCTCACCTATTTTCTCAATACCCAGACTTTAAGCTTTCCACCTTGATTTTATGAATGCACTTTCATATAATTTCTTCTAGATATGATGCCACCTAGGGATCAGAAAATTATATTGATAGGCCGACACCAACATCAGGGGGTGCAAAGTGATTGTTTCACCAAATCCAGCAGTCATAAACATGAGAAACAAATGGAGAAGGATACAATGGTATTACTCCTCCTAGACCTCTATATTCAATTTATTTGGCATCTTTTGTAAGCACACAAACTATATGGTGAAGTGTGAGGGATCATATGGCTTGTAAAAGATATTGTCATCGATTTAAGCTACTAGAACACCACCCCGAACACTCTTCAGAAATTCCCTCTAACACAGTAGACATAGCAAGGCATACCCCTCTGGATGAATGGGGTGAGGATTGGTGGAAATTTAAATTGTTATGTTTTCTGACATAGAGTTTGATCCCTTGTTGAGTGTTAGTGTCCAGATTCCAGCAATGTTCAATAAATATGGTCACAAGCCATTTCTTGGAGGATAGATGGAATTTGGGAAATCATATCCACAAAAGTGAGCTACAATATATCCATGGAAGATCTATAATGGTACATAAATTCTCTTGTGTGTGCCTCCCCATGAAATGATTCCTAGAATACTATACAACCTTTCTAGTACAAGCACTCCAAGGTTAACTTTGTTGTGGTCTTCCATGATCTCAACTATTACCAACATCCCCAGACAACCCCCCTTACTTGTGTACCTCACTGGTAGTATCCACCCACTTAGGAAGGAAGCATGGACAATGACATATCACAGCTACGGATGCTCAATCTCACTCACACTGAATCCTCATGACTAATATTTATCTACTTCTAGAATCACCTCATATGATCCGGCCTTTCCCCTCTATGATATAGTTGGAATCCACCTACACTGGTCTGGAATCCTCACACAATCATCCCTCTTAAAAAATATGATAAAATACTTCATAACTTATTTGGTCCCCAAAATCTCCTTCGCCAAATATAGTTGATTCCATGTTATAATGGGGGTTTATGCTCTGTATACCCAGATATTCTCAATTGGTAAGGAATCATCATACTAAAGTCCCACCAGGGTAATGCCTCTGATGCAATGGATGTCCCAAATACTAATACTGACCTCCCAATAGTGTAGATGGATGTATTTGTGTCATAGTACCACTGACTAAAAAACTCTATCACATGTTTCTACTAGTGGTAGAAATGAAATTGTGACATCAAAACTACACAAAACAAAACGATGTGTTGAAGATATTCCAAAAATTACTCTCATGTTTGGTGCACCCAATACATCCATGCCCATTCATTCATGAAATGCCCCCCCAAACCTCAAGTATTAGTCCTACCGCCAACCCTTTCTCTCATCAATGACGTTACTCCAGAAGGTGCTTGTGTAGTGGGTGGGGAATTATTTGTCCACCGGTTCACGCCCCATGATATTCATGATCTAAAAACTATGGACATAGATAACTATATCCTGATTCTCTCTTGATGTGTGTCTTTTTTTTTGATGTTTTATCACTGAAGGCTATCTTCACACGTGACCCATGACCATGACGATTCAGTCTCGAAGCCCAGAATGGACACTTCCTCTAGAAATCCTAAATTCCACAGCAGGAGGCTATCTCTTCAGAAACAATCCTTATAAGGTTGTTCCAACATTCCTAAGATCATTTTATTGTCTGATAGTAACCTTATTTCCTGAATAATTTTTATGTTTTCAATTATCTTGACCCTCTGTGTAACACAAGAAGCCTCCCACTCAGTATCTTTTTATTAACTATCCATGTCGATCAATCTGTGAAAGCACAAAGTACTTGTCATGAAATATTGAGGTTTGGAATAATAAATAGATGGTGATACATAGGATCAAATGATGATTGGAAAAAATTCATCTTAGTCTAATGTGCGTAATATTTTTCATTTACTCATAAAGTTACAACCAAACATGGGGTATTTCATGCACAAATTAGAAACTTATGCACACGATAGAGATTAATTGTCATACAAGATGTCAAGGTACTATTCCTTGGGACGCTCCATATATTTATTTGTGTGAAAAAATTATTACAAGCATGTGAAAGGAGCCTTATACACCAATCTTCATATTTTGAGTGAACCTCTCTGAACACATTGTTCTCTTCGGTGTTTCCCTTAGAATCCAACCTTTTAGTCCCCTTTCAACTCAGATAATGAGGGTGGAATTTTTTAGTGCCAAATTTCAGTTGAGGCTTCATATAGAAATATTTGAGAAACTTAAGGTTGAAATTTGACTTAAAGAACAATTCAGAGAACCCCAAGGGATTCACACGTAGGTTTGGATGCTTGCACTCAATAAGGAAATCCATGTGTATGGTTATTATGCGCCCAATGTGATTTCCACCAACCACTTTTGAGCTATATATCTAATTTACTCCCACTAAATTTAGTTTCCTATAAATAGAAGGCAACCATTCCCTTTTTGGGGTAATGGTGTGGAATTTGAACTGTTGACCCCATACGTGAAATAAAACCCCTTCCATAATCACACACAAGCCATTGATTCAAGGTATAATATATTTTGTGATATGTCCCCCATGGGACCCCTTCAGGTGGACCTATAAGGTCTTAACCCTCACCCATTTACTTTTTTCCTAAGTTTTGTGTGTTAAAAAACCCAGCCTACATGCATCAAGCAACTATGGCTGGTGCACATAAAATATCCTTCATGTATGCACCATATACCCCTGTGCAGTGCCTCTTTTTCTCAAACACATAAATTTTGTGTGAAAGCCTCCAATATTGCGCAAACCCCTTCCTTTATGCTCCATGGGTTTTCTTCACTCCAAAAACCCATGTTCGAGCCCTTATTACGCGCAACAGCCACATCATGTGTGCATATCCCTTATGCAGTCCTCCAGGAATGTTTGTTGTGATTTCCTTGTCCCTCAAGTGGTGTATCATGTTGTGTCTCTCTACCTAATTATTATAAACATAGTTATACTAAAATCTATTTCTTCTTTTCATAACTATGTTAATGTGGGCCCCTCAACTAACCACTCCCCTACATTGTTGTATCCTGAAATTACTGATTCCTTCCCATCCCCAAGTGTGTGCATGCATTAGTTATATAATACCAAGTGGTGAGGAGTAATTCCTACCTATATGTGTTGTAAGATGTTAAACATCCCAAAACCATTATCTTCTTCACATGACAATAAATTGTGGCCTCACCTTACATCATTCACATGTGGGGCCTCACCTCAGGCATTTTCCATACCCACTCATCTCTGTGGGGGTGAGATCTCCTTATCCCTCCTAGAAGGAAATGATATCTTCCTCACATGATACACAAGAATCCCTCCTCAAGTAAACCCCAATATCCATCTCCTTGGGAAAACTCAATAAATAATCCATACATCACTTATCATCGACAAACCTTTTGTAGTGTGACCTTCAAGTCTACTACTACCTCTTATTTCTCACACTCAATGTGACTCACATGTGATTAGATATTAAAAGTGACGACCCCACTTGGGCCACCTTAGTGTGTAATCCCCATTTTCCATCTTGCTGAAATATGCAATGTTTGATCGCTATATTCTAAATAGGGCATATAATAAGCCTCCCCGAGGTTCAATCCCAACCAATGATAAACTCTTGTGCTCCCTCCTAGGGATGAACCATAATGATGTGGATTCTTCTCTTTTTGGGAGACATCCCTAGGATCCACTATCCTGAGGCCTTATGATCCATCCACCTAGAATTTTTCAACATATAATCCCCACACCTCATTCTTGGGATGCCTCTTCTGGTGTATTCCCCAATGCCCCTATCATAACTAAAGGGGATTTGATTCATAGACCACAGGGATATATAGAAATCCTCCCCAATGTTCAAGACCAACCCCATTGTCTTCACATCATCTCCACCTCATCCATTACCTTCCTCATAAATACTTCCTCCATTTCCACCCTGATTCTTACCAGGCCAGCACATCATGGTGGGATCATTCCATCCATCACACTATCCATCATTTTTTTCTCAGTGCGTAAGTCCTATACCTTACTTTTCTTCCCTCAACAACACCTGGGTAGCTAACCATGCATAATCCCCAAATCACCCGATAAAACTATGTTGGTTTTGATCCCTTACTTCAACATAGGGTATGTAGAAATCTTCCATGAGTTTCAATCCTAGGAAATGGTAAACCTTGGTGTCTCCTCTCCATGGGGTCCACCTTCATGATCTACCCTCAGTGGTGTTCCGATCATATCCTTCACGGTGTGACATATTTCCCTTTATGGTACACATCACTCGAGTTCATCATTAGAGGTGTTCGAATGAAGTTTTTGGTAAACCTCAGTTCCTCCCTATTGGGATGTATCTCTTCTCGGGGTGAAACCTTTACTTTTTTAGGACACACCATCCTAGGTTTGCTATCATTGGGAATTCTGATCCATCAATCTAGAAAACCCCACCATGTACTACCTCTTCGGGATTTGTGTATCTGATCCACCTTTGTAAGTGTTATGATCAGTCTAATCTATTTTTTCAATACTTTAAACTCAATGAATACCCTGTAAAAAACATGGGATGTCTAGTAAAACCTCATAAGACATGCCTTCGGTACAAGATACCCTATGATTGATATGGGATGCCTCAGGTTTCCAAACACAAGAGAATACCTCTTACGAGGAAGAATATAGGTGATCCAATGTTCCAGTGTCTATACATGCTCAGTGATTCCCAACATGTCAACTTCCCTGACTGAAGGATTATACCCTATATATACCCCTTAGAAAGTCTAAATAGTAGCAGTATAATTAACCGACATCCAAAAACGGATGGAACCAAGAATAAGGTTCACAAACAATGTCTTAATCTATAAGGGAGACCCTGAATAAGTGAGGAATTCCACTGGGGAATCAATAAAAGGAGGAAAAAATGTATCCTCATCCCATTTTAATCAAGGAGTAGTCATCGCTAAAAAATTGATAAATTACACTCACCTTTGGAAAGCTGTAGGGAAACAATGTAGCTCGTCCGTATAAGAGAAAACAATATGTGGGCATGCCCTGACGGAAAGTGTCAGAAACAAACACCTGGATTAGTTTCACATAGATCTCAGAATTTCTGAAGTTCCGAAGAACTTATCAAGTTCTATTTTCAATTAAAATATAATGAAAAATGGAAAGATTCTTTGAAAATATCTTACTATGATTTTATAAGTAGACAAAGACATGGAGCCTGAAAAACCCATAGTTCTTATGGTGAATAAGAATAGGAAGAACAATGTAATGTTGACAAAGAATAATATTATGTATAAATATCCTAAGCATTATACATCAAAGAAGAGGAAGATCTATAGTATGGGAAAAGAAAATGAAGTTGTTTTTTTCATATGGTAGGAATGGACACTAGAATAGGAACTTCCCCTAGAGTAAAAGTGATCCTAAATGTTTATTCATTATAGAATGTAGTATTTAAAAAATCTTAAAATGGGGTTTTATATAAATCTTTTTGTGATCATATCTATATCCAAATATAGGAACTAGGTAGATTCTGATAGATTTCCAAAGGAGATATGTATTTGATAGCTACCAATGGTGCAATGAAGGATTCCCTATCCATTGGGAATTACAACCTTCAATTGAAAACAAGAATGATAATGGTTTTAGGTGATATTTATTATGTCCCAATTATTACCAAGAACATAATTTTTCTATCCTTCATAGAAACAGGTGGTTTTATTTTCAAATTTTGAATTGAAATTTGTTTCTTTTATAATGAGGACAATATTTATAGTATGAAAATTTTAAATAACAATATTTATGTGTTAAATTATAGAAACCATGTTTTTGAAATTGATAAGGAATCACATCCACACGAATCAGATAACACCTATAAGTGGAATCACCATCACAGTCATGTAAATGAGAAGCATTTGGAACTATCATGATTTTTATTTAGGATGTATTGAGTTAAAAACACTTGAAATATGTCATTTTTTTCTACAAATACATTCAAATGATATGGTAAAAGGTCCAGTGATTCTGTAGGATTGGTACACACTGATTTGTCTGGAATATTTGCTGTAAAATCTATCGGTGGGTATTCTTAATTCATAAATTTTACTGATGACCTGATAACATATTTCTATGTCTACTTGATGTGGTATAAGTCCGAGTACATTTAGAAATTCAAAGAATCCATGAAAAAAGTAGATGATTATCACGGAAAGAAGGTAAATAAATTTCAACTAGATTGAGGGGATGAATATCTTAACCAATAATTTATAAATATTCTACTGTAGTTTGTGATTCATTATTAAATAACTGCTCTTAGCACACCAATGTGGAATGGTGTTATTGAAATGAGAAACTATACCTTGAGGGACATAGTAATTTCATTGATGAGTCATTTAGATCTTACATTAACCTTTTTGGAGATATTAATTAAACAATGTGGTATTCACACTAAACCGAGTACCAACTAAAGAGGAAAATGGAATTCCCTTTGAGTTACGGGGTGTATAGAAACCCATTCTATAATATATATTTAAATGGGGATGTGAGGTATTTGTTAAGGACTTTGAAAGAAAAAAACAAGTACACCCGGGCATATGTTTTATCTGTATGGGGTATCCTAGAGAAAAATTGGAACTACCAATACAAACCCTTAGACAAGAAAGTGAGTTTCACCAAAAAAGATGTATTTATTTAGAGGGATCACATCCTCAAGAAGTAAACTAGGGTAAATATTTATTTTGTTGAAGTTGGTGCTCAAGATACCCATGATTTGTTATAGAAATATATTCCACAAGTCCCCATGGAAATATTTATTCATAAAACACAAGTACTTCATAGAAGAATTGGAGTGGTAAGATAACTACAGAGATGTGGTTTTTAGTCTATGAAGATGTTCACTCAAGGTTTTTGACAATAATGAACCTCTATTATATAAATTGGTAGTAGATACATTACAAGATAAAATATAAGAAGATATCATGAATTTGGATGTAGATTCCTTATATCAGAATGATGTTTGGGTTATAGTCATTCCTTTAGTTGATGGAAAGGCTATTTGTTGAAAAAGGGTATTCAAGAGAAAACCAAACATGGAAGATAGATTAAGTACCTATAAATAATATATAATGGCTAAAGGGTTCAAAAAACATCATGAAATTAACTATGTAAAAATATTTACACAAGTTTCCATGTATAAATCCATCATAATTCTACATGATATAATGGCTTAACATGACTAGAAAATTTGGAAGATGAATGTAAAAATTGATTTCCTTAATGGGAATCATCATGAAAAATTTAAAATGACACAACGAAAAAGCATTGTGACTCTAGGTGACGGAAAAAATATATGTATGTTGTATATATTATTTAATAGATTGAATAAAGGATATAATCCCAAGAACATTTGATTTTATGAAGTTAAAAATGATCCTGGTTTCATTATGAATTAATTAGATCCATGTGTTTATAGCTATTTCAGTGGGAATGCTATCGTTATCTTAGTAGTATATGTTTATGAAATATTACTTACAAGAAAAGACATATCATTCCCGTAGTCTATTAAATACTCGTTAAAAAGTGTTTCTACATGAAGGAATGAGGTGAAGAAGAATACATTCTAGGGATCAAGATCATTCATTATATATCCAGGAGGTTTCTTGGAATAAGTCAAGGAACATATGTTGACTAGATACTAAATAATTTTAAGATGGGAAAATCCATGATTGGATTGGTTTTATTTTCATATGGTATAAATATTTCTAAAAAAGGTTTTCTCAAGCATAATAGGAGAAAGATAGAGTGAGTAATATTCCACATGCTTTAGTGATGGGATAAATCATTTATTCCTTGTTATGTACTAGATATAATGTTTCAAACACATTTATCATTTTAGGCGTATATCAATATGATTAAGTAGAATATCATTAGTATGTTCTTAAGTCTATCATTATATATCTAAAAATAATTAAGGATATATTCCATTTGGATGAAGGATATGAGGAGAAAGTCATTAGGGGATATATTGATTCTATTTTTCTAACAGATCATGATAAACTAAAGTTACAACTAGGATATGTTTTATATCTAAATGGAGTACCTATGTGCTGGAAGAGTTCAAGGCAACCATTTTTCACTGATTATATAGTGGGTTCTAAATATATATCAGCTTTTGATGAAAACAAACAATCCATTTGGATATGACACTTTTTCAATGAGATTGATGATATACCTTATAGAAAAGTCCCTATAACAATATATTGTAATAATACAGTAGTGGTGGCTCTTGAAAAAGAGGAAGTGGAACATCAATAGAAAAAGAATATACACAAGAATTATCACCTTTTGATATATTTTTCTTGCAGGGGTTAAGTTGTGGTAAGTAGTGTTTTCAAGGTAGAAAACATAGAGGACCCCTTGACTAAAGACATATAATAGCCGAATCATGGGTGCCATGTGAGAGCTAGAAGACAGAAGGTTGTTGACTGTTGGATCTTGTGAAAGTGGGAGTCTATTGGAGTTGGTTCCATAGAAAAAACTTTTTTGTACTTTATGATATCCTGTATTATTTTTTTGTATTATTAAAAAACTTTTTATCACATCATTATTATTCTTATGCATGACATAGTATGTGGTAATATCTCAAGAGTAGATTTCTCACTGAAAGGACACAGAAGTTCCCTAATATAGTGAGAACCCCGAATTTCCATGATAGTATTCTTAAATATTTAGTCAATAGAAGGTTTAAATAATACTAAAGACACAAATTATATAGACTATCAAGGGTGGAGAAATATCAGACTTTGGGGACCTTCTCATCATGTACCCCCTTAGTAATTTCCAGTGTAAGAAATTATGAGAATGAGACCACTGTTAGGAAATCAACATTTATATGTGTCATTGGATATGACTATATGTTTAATTGTCTATTCTTACATAGAATTTAATATTATTATTAATATATTTCATGAGTTACATACTTTTCTATATTTATGAAAGTTGTGATTAAATATATTTTTTGCTGAAGTATGATATGTTGGGGTCATCATGAGTAATAATTCAATAATAAATATTATGAGAAATGATTTTTTTCTTTTTCTTTATAATGGAATTTTATATCTTAGGAATTTTGATGGAAATGATACAAACTAAATAAATCCATGTCCATGGTGTTCTATAGGTAAATTTAATTTTTAGAAATTCAAACCAAGAGACATCGATCTTATAGAATGATGGCACCAACATGAAAACTTATTTATTATAGATATTGTGTTAAAGGGACTATATTACATAGAAAGTGTATTCATATATTTTTTTTCAATGTAAAATTAAATTCTTTCTCTATGGGTGCCTTGATGTGTTGTTAGATGATAACCCTGGTCTTTGGAATTCCTTGACTAATTCCATTGGGAAAGAGGCCTATAGAGTCACATACTAAGTCTATCCAAAATCATAGTTAAATAAAATAATTATTTATTTTTTAACAAGTTAAATAAATATTATTCCCAAATGTGGTTCAATAATATTTCATGTTTTCTTTATCTCATATTTTCCATCACAATTTTTTTAGATAATATTTTATGATCAAAATATTTAATAAATAGATATTTGATATTTAGTGAACATAATATTTATTTATTTTTTAGTGAATAATGAAGTGATATTTATTTATTAAATAAATAGTCATTATTCAAGGTTTTATAAATATTGTATTGGAACGGAAGACCTAAATCAATGGCCTCAAGATAAATAATATATATTTAATATTATTTGAATAAATAATATTTAATTTAATTGATGATTTAAACACATGTAATGAATTATTATTATTATTATTGAAATGGGGTTCTATAAAAATTTAGTAAAATATTAAGGGTTATAGAAAAATAATTATTTTATGACCCTAGTAGTATATAAACCCAATAATATTATTTTTTTAATGGTTACCAACTCCCTTTTGTTGTGCACAATGAAATTAGGAGACAATTATCTTGAATCCCTATAGAGCTCGCTCCCCATGAAATCTATCAAGTATTGAATTTGATCCTCCTCTAACACCACTCTAAATTATAGAGAGATCTAAGAGAACCCTTATTGAAGTTATTATCTAGGATATTAAAGGCCACCAATGTATTTTTTAAGACCTACTTTTCTATCACCTCAACATTGATATGGAAACATTTGGAGGTTCCTAAAACATGTGTGGGTCACCGTTGGTGGTATTCCGCTCTTGGTACTTACAATTAATGGAAAATATGATGTAGAGACACTGTAAAATGAATAAATGAAGAAATAATTAATCATAAGGTAATTATTTAACTATTTTAATAAATTATAAAAAAATATATGATGATCTTTCATCTTGGTTTTGGTGTTAAATCATCAATTATTTTTTGATTCATTTCTATTGAACATGCCATTTATTATCATGTAAATCTCAGGTTAATCATCAATTACAAAAAAAAATATGAGTTGGGAATTCCGCGTAAGGTGCCTCTGTTATGCCCAAAACCAACAGCAAATGTCTTAAGAGGTTTTAATAATACATTAGAAGTGGTGACCTTTTATAAGCGATAGAAATACACACTTGGAATTACTTAAATGTTTTTAAAAATATAAAATCAATTTCTTCTACATGTGGCTTAAAATAATAATATATTTAAATATAATATGGGTAAGGTCTAAATAAAACACACCAATGATGCTTAATGACATATTTTCTGATTTTTTAGTCCTTAAACAATTATTTTTAATCGTTTGAACCCATTTTACCCTTTATAAAGGTGATAAATATTTAGTATGGTTAATATTCATTATGAATTGGATTTGAGTTTACCTAATTATATAATATTAATTGTGATGATTAAAAATATGAAATAAGTTTCACATGATTAATGTTCTATAATTTGTAGAAATTACTTTTAATATATGTTCATAAACTGCAATGTAACCCTTTTTTATAAAATTTTTTTATTTAAAGCATAAAAATTATTTTCATAATGCCCCGACTCCATAAACCTTGATCTGGTACATTATTTTAATACTTTGTCATGATTAAAAGGAATTAAGTCGTGAAGGACCGATCAGTTTAATTGTCTTGGAAAATATGATACATACATGAATGTTACATTACACATTCAAACATAAAACAAAAGATAAATAATATTTGAGACTGAAATTATTCTCCTAGATTACCCTTGCATATCAATCACAATACACATCTTGGAATCCTAGGAAAACAAAACCTTACAAAGGAGTGAGCTCCGATGCTTAGTAAGGGTAAATAATTTAGAATAAGCTATAAACTTTTTAGGTAAGATGTGTAATAAAAACGACAACCTTATAAACAAAAACCTGAAAATAATAAGGAAAAAATAAATCAAACATTATTTTTGAAATTACTTGAGAAATTAACAAAAAGGACAATGAAGAGACCTTCAGATATTTTAGATCGCAAAGCAAGGTTCAAAAAGGAAAAAATAAAAATAAAAAATACTCCCAAAGAGCCTCAGGAAGGAATAAATCCATGGAGCTATGTGGAAAACCTATGTGGCTGATAGCAGTGCCTGAACTCCGCGCCTGAAGAATTGATATGCACCTCGGTGAAGCACCTGTGCGACATAGCTACATGACACACCTCCGCGGAAGACCTCCGTGCCAGTAGATGCTCAGTGCCCCTGCACGAAGAACCTGTGCGGCGGAGCAGCGTGAAGGACCTGCACGAGAAACATCTCTTTATCCAGGCCCATTCGAGCCTATAAATAGATCTCTTGTGCTACCCATTTCCGAAATGAAAAAAAAGTGAAAGACTCTATGAAGATCCCATTGCGTAGCTCCTTCGCCTAGATTCCTCAAATTGTCTCAGGTAGCTCTCTAAACCACGAGAGAAGAGATAATTAAAAGGGATAATCATGTTTTTAAGTTCTTCACATTCTTCAGTCATCATCCTCATCTGCGCGACATAGATCTGCGGTATACCTACACCACATAGCTCTGCGGTATACCAGCGCAATAGAGCTGCATGGTATACCTGCACGACACAGCTGTGGGTATACCTGCACTATATAAGTAATGCGGGGTAACTATGCTGCATACTTGCACGAAGCACCTATGAGACCAGATCAAGTACTCTCTTTTAGAATCCATTCATGGTAGGGTATATCCTTCCTTGGTTCCCTTATCTGAAAGGTATTATAACGACCCTATTTTATCTGGAATTGGGGATGACCTCGTTTATTGAAGGTTCAAACATTCCAATCCATTTCTAATCGGTTTGTTCGTAGAACAGGAAACATCCAATGATTTCATATCCATTTGGAACTACTTTCTAAAGGAAGATGCTCATTAGTTATGGACTGGTGAGGCTTAAGAATTTTCTTTGGTCAAGAGGATGGGAGGTCGGACTCATCACACCTTTTTTAGGGGAATTAATATCTACTGTAATACTCTATTTATAGATTTAAGTTATGTTTTTGAATCCTTATTACATTACCAAGTATAAAATGAGCTTTCCTTTAGATCTGACAATCAATGATTGATATGTATGAGATTTAGAGAATATTTTATATGTATTCGAGGTTCTTCATTGATAGAGAATCATTTGTATTTTTTAGAGATTTTTAGTCAATGGTATCCTTCAATACATAAAAGTCTCTTGGTCATTATGATGACCATACTAGTTTTAAATCCACTCAGTGGGGAACTTGAAGTTTATTTTCATTCAGAAAGACATGGATTACTTCATAGTTGGGATCATACCCACAGATGGGCTACCTATGTATCCTTTGTTTTGGAAAAGGAATCAGAACCCACGTAGTTCGAGTAAGGGAGTATGATGTTTATATATGATTTATGGCTCAAAGAAATATGTCATAATTACTTTTACACTCTAAGCTCACGTGAGTCGTGCTCGGTGTGAGAAACAAGAGGTATTGGTAAAACCAGACAATTGTGCCATCATGAGAAATGATGTGGGGATTATGTATTTATGAATTCCCAAATAGATAAAGATTAGGATTTACTTCAAAGAAGAAACCCGGGTACAAGGTCCATAAAGGTATATGTACTTTATGGATATTTGGATACTCTAACTTGGGGATAACTCCTGAGGAAGATTCCCAAATTAGGAGTGGAATTATGATTGGGTTTTACTCTTGATAAAGAAACCCAAATCAAAAGTAAATTAAGACCTGTTAATAGAAATTTAGACTGGGGCTTACTCTTGAGAAGGAGGCCTAAGTTAAAGGTATTTGAGAACTGGGGTTTATTAGGAGGCCTAGGTTAAGGGAATTGGGGCTTACTCTTAAGGAGGATGCCCATATTTGAGACTGGGGCTTACTCCTGAAAAGGAAATCCAGGTTAAGGGAATTATGGTTGGGGTTTACTCCAGAGGAGGATGCCCAAATTTAGAAAATTATGGCTGGGGATTACTCCTAAGGAGGATGCCCAGGTTAGGGGACTTGGACTGGGACTTACTCCTGAAAAGGAAGCCCAGGTTAAGGGAATTATGACTGGGGCTTACTGCTGAGGAAGATGCCCAGATTAGGAATTTATGATTGGGGCTTACTCCTAAGAAGGATGCCCATATTAAGAGAACTTAGAATGGGGCTTACTCCTGAAAAGGGGGCCCAAGTTAGGGATTATCTCATCTTATAGGATGAGGTTGAATTAATGAATTTATTGACCATAGTGACATTAATATATGTAAATCACTAGATTTTAAGTGATGTTCCACAGAATTCCTTTCAGATAAAGAATCCAACAAGGAAATCATGCCATAGATGGCTTTGGAGAGAGTTCTGAAGGCTTAATCTTGAAGAGGATAGGTGGATAGACATAGGAGAGGTGAAATAGGTAAGAGGGGAACCCAAAAAGAGAGGGGCGCGCAAGTCCTGGTCGGCACACAAGTACTGCGTGGGCGTGCATGTCCTGGTCATGCAGGTGTACCTGCACGACACGTGGTTACTTGCGCAGTGGTCAATCCTCAGGGTATAACTTGGGTGAGACTTGGCTCAAGCCTTTAATACTACCCCAAGAGACTTCCATAAGGTAGGATCCCATGTTATGTTGAAGGGGTAAGGCGGCGCACAAGTGTGGTCATTTCCCTTATGGGCTTGCCACCTAGGCGCGCAAATGTTGATTAGTTTCAACACTTAGGCCTTACCCTCCCCCCTTGAAGATCTTCCGTTCTAGGTAAGAAATTACCTTAGAAGTGTTCGGAAGCTTTTATAAAAGACTAGGGTGCTGGGAGCTCAAATCTGAGTTTCTGGAAATTTTTCTTCCTGAAATGGGGAGCCCGCAGGGGGTATTTATAGGCTGGAGAAGACCCTGGGTGAATTTCAAAGAAGGCGTGCAAGTGACCTACGCGACCAATGGGTGGTGCACAAGTATACTTTATTGACCTTAGTGGAACTTGCGCGAACCAAGTGAATTTGAATCTTGGTTCATGCCTTTGTCAATTTTTGATGTTTCTTTAAAGGATGAATCCCTTTGGGTTCAAGTTATTTCCCTTTACATTCCTTTAGACTCTATGATAGAAAGGAGCATCAACAAAAGTCCCCCCTTAGAGTTGGATCCGAAAGAAATGTGGATGTGACTCTGAGGAAAAGAAGAAAACCAAGGAACATGTGGCGCGTAAGTGTTGAGCGTGCAGAGGGAAGTGCACAAGTTTGGAGTCGCGCAGGCGTCGGTGCGCAAGGGTGCGGCCTGGCCTATATATACGCGCTCATTCCTCGCGCAAAGCAACGAATTTCATAATTTCGAGCTCTCGCCACGCAAGTTGTCTTCGCCACGCAGGTTGCTCTGTTTTCTGTTATTTCATCACTGTTGTGCTGCTGGCATGGTATTTGGACTTGCGCGGTAATACTTGCGCACCAAAAACTTGCGCGGAACATCATACTTGCACGACACATGCATACTTGCGCGCTAAATTTTAGACTTGCGCGCCTTAATGCCTTTTCCTTTTTTTCGAATTTCATCACAAATTTTATAAAAAATGAACTCATTTAAGAGTTAATTTATTCAACCTTTGTGCAGATTCAATGGCTCCCAAGAGAATCGGAACGGCTGAAGAACTCTCTAACAAACAGATTGATGATATGATGAGCATCATTGGCCATGATTACTATTCCATATGCGACATCACTCTCCCAGATTTGGCAAAATAGCTGAAGAAGTATCATCTTGATTTCCCACAAAGCTTATATCTGCCTTTGTATGTCTATGGTCATCTGCGATAAGTTACCATTCTAGAGGCAACAAACTATCTTCCAAATTCTTGGTTTCAGAACAACACAAATTTTGCTGCAGCAAATATGTCATGTGGAGGAGTATTTCTAAATGCTGGAATAGTGGAGAAGGCCTATATGATGCATCAAAGCCCTTGAACGCCAGATCTAAAACCTCACAAGCCCGAGCTGCAACCACAGTTTTATCCTTCAATCATCCGAAATTCTCAGATGGATCAATCCAAAGGTTGGAAGAAGAGCTTGGACTTCCGTCCTAGAGGAGGTGTGAAGCCAACTTGGATGTGGGCATATTGGGTACAACAAACCTGTGCAGAGTTTGTCGAGTATTTGAAAGGATTTGCGATATATGAAGCCATCTAGGCTGGGAAAATATATGTTTACAGTAATGATAACTTCGTTCCAGAGATACTCATCCATTGGAGCGCAGAAACCAATTCTTTCCATATGACTCATGGAGAAGTAGGAATCAGTCTCTGGGATGTCCACAAGATCTTAGGGGCTCTAATTTTGGGTTATATTTATGATGAATTCATCCCTTCCAAGGTGACTTGGAATGATTCGGATAAGACTCCAGCTTTATCTTGGGAATTATTGAAAATATTCCACAATCTCAAGAGTTCAGAGACCTCCTTAACTGATTCTAGAAAGGATATTCATCCAGAGGAGTGGATGAATATGTTTCTTATCGAGAAGCAGGAGAAGGAGCCGAAGGAGAAGGGATCGAAGGAGAAGGGATCCATTGAGAAGGGATCCAAGAAGAAGAGGCCCACTCGTCCTACCCCCTTCCCCAAAACATAGAATAGGGGTGCTCCTGGAACATTCTTGCCAACTCTGGATGTAGGATAATTTGAGAAGTGGGGATATGAGGTGAATCAGAGAGTCCCAAAGAAGACTCGTCTGGTGGACTTTTTGGCATTGTGGCACAGTGTTTATTTTCTGCCAGTCCGGGACTCGAAGGGAGGCGTTAGGTCAGGGACCTTCGTTATCGCAACCACGTTGGCTGAGGGGAAAATGGTTGGGTTGGCTACCCCCATTTTAGAAAAGATTCACAGGATCTTACTCCATGTATTCATGGGTAAGTCTCCTTTAAGAATAGTGGGACCATTCCATGTTTTATGGGGATGGATCGCCACTAACTTCAGGTCGTATAATGTACAAAACAGAGTACAGATTCCCAGAAGTTCTTTCAGGACATCAGTGCAGGCATTCTCTGAAATTTCTCCACTATCTCTCAATTCTTATGACATGAAGGTGAGGCTGAGCATGTATAAGGAATTTAATTTCTTTTCTTATGGAAATCTGCCAAACGGGCGGTTTGTTGATGATGGAATAGCTAGACTGGATTTGAGGGCATACATGCTGGCCTGCAGAGATGGTGTGCTGGTCACCAAGATTGATGGAGAGATTATATGCGAGGCCTATGCTCCATATAGATTTTCACGTCAATTCAATTGTTTGCAACAGAATGTTGTATCTCCCTCTGTACAAGTCAGGATATAGCAACATCTGATGGTTTTATGGAAACTATGGTTGATGAGATATAGGGAGAAGACCGGGGCAATGTTTGATCTACTAGTTGAAAAAACGGAATATAACTTGACTACATGGTATGCCAAGCACTGGATAGCCTCATAATCTAGATGGGTGCTAAATCACCTAGTTTATCAGGTGGGGAAAAGGAAGAGTACTGTAGAGAAAGAAACCCATCCTTAGGAAGGTGATTCTTCTCCACCTGCATCTGATTTGCCGGATTCCTCATCTAGGACTGAATCACCAGATTCCCAAGATGGGGATGATGAGGCACAACAAACAGCAAAGTGGCCTCGTGCCCAATATAATCCTCCAGTTAGAATCAAAAGACCTACTCCATCAACTCCTAGTAAGTTACTTCATCGTGGAAATTTAATCACCATTACTTTATAGAGAAACAAGTCTTATTTTCTTATTAACTATCAGTATTTGCAGGAGTTGGGAAGAAACTGAAGTCCAAGATTGTAGGACCTTCCTCGCAGCCTTCTGATACACATACTGAATATCTACAACCAGAGGCTATCCAGACATGGCAGAGTTTATACTGCAGTGCTAAAACTGACTGGTTGGATTTGTGTGAGGGGCTACACCTCCCTGGAATAGGGAATCTTGTGGCTTCTACAGATATTCATTACAAGGATAACCCCGATGAAGTGCGGGATTATATCAAAGAGCTGGAAATGCTCATATATGCCATAGAAAATTCCATTCCTGTCACCAAGAGGGTGAAGGAAATGATAGATCATGGTGCCACTGAGGGGACTGATGCTTCCGAAGATGAGGAGTGGCATGATTACGTGGCTCCTAAAGATGTAAGTTTTCTTTCCTTATTTGCTTTGAAACTTGATTTCAGTCAAAGCATTGTTACTCAAGAAAATTATTTTCTTCATCCTGCAGCTTGCAAAGAAAGAAACTACTGAGGTTCTTTCGCCACAATATAGCCCTGGTGATACTTCCATCGGGGCTGCTGCTGAATATCCTCGCGAATCGGGTGAGATATCTCCAGTCCAGAAGGCCATGAATGATGAGTTGGACATGGCCTTCCATTCTCCAATTCAAGTTCCTGTAAGAGAGACTGCCGACACTCCCAAAAATCCAAGGAAGAAAAGTCAATGAAGGAGGAATTCCACAACTAAATGCTTAATTAGTAGCAGTAAGTCCTTTGGATAATCATGAGTCTATACCCATGAAAAGGTTTCTCAAACTTCTTGGTATTGCAGGGTCTTCTTCAATTTCCCCTCTAAGAGAGAGGACTGACCCTCCTTTGAGGACTACGGAGGGTACTGGTGAACAATCACAAGTTCAGGCTGACTTGGCTTCTCTTGGAGAAGAGCCAGCGTTTGTTCCCCGTATCCCTCCTACTGCTATTGCAGGAAGAGAAGAACCTGCTTCTGGTAATTTAACAATGCTTCATAAAATATTGAATGAAACATCGACTGAATTCCATTCTATGATACTTTAGGTTCAACCCCTACACTCGAGATTTTGGCAGCCATTGCAACTGATGCTGCAACGTTATCTGAAGATGATTTCCATGGTCAAGGATCGGAGGATGAAGGTTGCCAAGAAGACATACCAAATTATCCCACTTATGAGATTAACCAGGATTCTAAGTTTAAATTGGATGAAATGATGGGACTTGGCACATCTTTTAAAGATTTTTTAGATCATGTTAACTTACCATGTAATTTAGAAGAATATGGACGTGAGTGTTATCCTTCGTCCTATTAAAAATAACTTCTTATTACATGTCTAATCATGATCAGTTCAAATATGCAGCTCTATCTGAGCAAGATGCTGAACTACCAATGCCCGAAGGGGGTACAAAAAACCCTACTATTGTAGAGACATTAGTGCAAGTGGAGCTGAACCCCATAGAGCTTCCTCAAACTCACCCTGAAAATCCTGTTTAGGCGAGGAAAGACAGGGATGATCCTTCTCAAGTTACTGATCTACTACTGGGTAAGGGATAACAATATTTGCGACTGTACTTAATTTGCAAGACAGTAAATCAACTTTTGTTATTATTTGAAACTAACCAAAGCTTTCAATTGATTATGCAGGGCCATCAATTTCAGTGGGTAGATTTGTAGGTGAAGCCTCAGCTTCTTCCCTAATGGGAATTGAAAGTGAAGAAGCACAGGTCAGGGGGGGAGAAGTAGAACAGGGCACTCCCTTAAGTTCATTAATCCCAGATTACATTCCCCCCCTATGACAGTGATGCTGAGTTGGATCCAGAAGTACAAAAGGCATTCCAATTTTCATGACGCAAGGCATGGAAAAACTTATGGAAGATCAAATCTGAAGTGCCTTTAGAAGAGCTTTCATTTAAGATCCCTCGACTGCCATCCCTATTTTTCATACTGGGACTTGGCAGTTTTGGATATCAAAAGATCCATTCCGTAGTGAAGCAAGTCATCTTAAGGCGAGAGCAGAAGCAAAAGTGCCGTGAAGATCTGACTAGGGTGAAGCTGTCAGCCAATATTAGTGAATTTGAGGTTGCGGTATCCCGAGATGAGGCTGACTATGCTACCAAAATGAAGGAGCTGAAGCAGAAGATCAAAGATAAAGACATCCAACAAATTCACCTTCAGAAACAGTTAGATGTTGTTACTGGGGAACTTGACCAACTGAACAATTCACTAAAGGGAGCTCAAACAAATGGGATGAAATCCATCGCGGATGCTATGAAAGTACTCCATCAGGCTCAAAAGAGTGAAGTTGGTCCAGTGCATGAGCTTCAACTGGAAGCTGATGAAGCTCAAGATGATGTAAATCAAGTAAATACTTATGTTGAAAGCTTCTTGTAATTCCTGGAAAAGAGAAGAGAATCCAATCTGTGGATGTCCTTCTAATTCTTGTGTATCAAATGGAAAAATGATTTCATTTTCAATCATCTATGCACGCATTTTCCCGCTACCTGCTTTAGATTTTTACCTAATCCAATGGGCCTAGTAAGAATAGTTTGATTTTTACTAGGATTAATATAAATAACCCTACAAACTTTTAATCTTTTAATTTTTCAATATTTCCAAAATCATATGAAAATGTGTGTTTATTGAGCTGGGACTTGACTTTTATTCCGAGCTCCCTTGTCTGTTGTGGACAGTTTAAAATCATGCAATTTAGACATAAAAAGGATAATGTTTAAGGTCAAAATATCTTTGAACAAATGGGGTACAATTGATTCAATTCCTTGACAACTTATCTGAAAACATTTTACCACACTCAAGTATGAAGGAAGACATAATTTTGAATCTGAGTAATGATATGAAAAAGGGATAAAAGGCATTAGAATAAGTAGTTCCCAAGAATGATGTCACCATTATTTTACAAACCCGTTAGGGGGTTGAATTATGCAGGGCCACCTAAGTGCATTGGATGCATAGTCAAATAATAGTATCTTTTGGCTGAAAAGACTGTTATGTAGACTGTTTATGCAAGGCCTCCTAAGGGCATGTGCTGCATAGTCTGGAAAAATAACTCTCGGAAATTTACATTTCTACTGCTAAAAAGCCAGTGGAAGTTTATGGAGATTCAAATTTTCCAAATCATAGAGTTTTCTGTATGGAGATAGGTACTTGAATATGGATAAGATACTTCCAAGCATGATCTTCTAAGAACTGGATGAATATCACTCCTATGAAGGTATGACCCAAACATAGGGAAGAGAAATTTAAACCATAGACTTGAATACTTTCAGATCATGAAAAAGAACATGGGTCAAATATGCTAAGGATGGCTATTTTTTTCACAGATCCTTTACATACTATTGATAAGACCAATAAGGACAAAAGATGTATCCTCCCCAAAAAAGAAGTTACCATTATTTAACAAACCCGTTAGGGGGTTGAATTATGCAGGGCCACCTAAGGGAATTGGCTGCATAGTCAAATAATAGTATATTTTAGTTGAGAAGTCTGTTATGTAGACTGTTTATGCACGGCCGCCTAAGGGCACATGCTGCATAGTCAAGCAAAAGAACTCTCTGAAATTGGAAATTTTGTGACTGGAAGTCAAGAAAAGGTTTATGAAGATCTGGAAGTATTAAAGGTTAAGATTATGACACATAAAAATGGGTATTTTCCAATGTATGTAGAGATACACAGACCAATGCCAACCATAACCATGTTGTGGCTGGGTCTTTAATTAAGACACTGGACTTCACTACGTTTCCCATAAGGATGGGAATAAATCCATACGTAGTTCTTGAAATACAGTTTAACGTCATGCGGGACAAAAGTATGAGAGATCTTAGTTTAGGTTCATATATCTCGGACCATAATAATAAATACACGGTGTGTGTTTTCATAGGGACTTCTCAGTCAGGAGACTAAAAGTGGAATTTTGGGTTAGGCCCAAAAGACTTGGGGCTGGATTCGAGGGATGCTCGAATGTTCCTACATATCCCATAAGGATGGGAATAAAGCCGCATGTAGTTCTAGAAATACCCTCTATACAGATTTGGTTCATACAAGTGAACGGTGAAGGGGACTTTAGTGCAATGATTGTTTGACCCAAGATAAAAGGTTCAGAAATTACCATGTATGCACATAGTCTTTGAAATATAACATGATTGGATATCAATATAAATAATGATTTCCTCTCAGGTGAGGGTATCAAAGAATGTTGTAGTTTACTGTCATACAAGACAAAAGGTTCTGTAAAATTTAACGTCATGTAGCAAGGACAAAGGTAAACCAATGTAAAGATATTGGTTTTGGGCTTGAACCTTGGGAGGTTTCCTACGTTCCCAGCCTGGAAGGCATGGATCAAATTACACATAGTTCAATTAAATAATGAATTAGTAATCAAGTTGTTTTTGGGGAAAACGACCTAAAAATGGTGTTGGGACTTACGCGTGGTTAGCAACCCAGAGAGGGTGTTATGGTTGAAGTTGTCTCTAAGCTCACGTGAGTCATACTCGGTGTGAGAAACAAGAGGTATCAACAAACTTAACGATGCACAGTTTAATGTCATGTAGGACATATGAAGGGACTATGCAGTTTAAAGTCTTACAGTTAGGACTATTGGTGCTGCATAGTTTAGTGTCATGTAAAAGGGACAATATACAATTTAATGTCATGTTGGACAAAAAAGAGGGACTGTGTAGTTTAATGTCATGCAGTAAGGGAAAAAGAGGACACAATTTAACGTCATGTTGGACGTATTAGGGGATTTTCTCACAGTTTAACGTCATGTTGGAAAATAAAGGGATGATACAGTTTAGCGTCATGTTGGACGATGGTGCAAATAGTTTAAGGTCATATGCATGGACCATTGTTGTATAGTTTAACGTCGTATAGTATGATGAAAGGGATACAGTTTAACGTCATGTTGGACGAAAGTGTGAATAGTTTAAGGTCATATGCATGGAACATGGATGATGATTTAGTTTAATGTCTTGCTAGATGAGAGAAATGCCAGTAGTTTAAGGTCGTATGCATGGACTGTTGGTTATGCATTTTAACATCTTGCTGGACGAGAGAAATGCCAATAGTTTAAGGTCATATGCATGGACCGTTGGTTATGCAGTTTAACGTCTTGCTGGACGTAAGGGACTTCTGTATAGTTTAGCGTCATGTAGTTAGGACGTCACAGTTTAACGTCTTGTTGGACGTAAGTGTCAGTAGTATAAAGTCATATGCATGGAACCTTGGTTTATTTTGTGTTCATACAAAATATTTCTTCAGAAATATGGCATTGGTTGGTGTAGTGATGAGTTCTCCATCCATTGAGATTAAAGAATAAGCTCCATTGGAGTAGACCTTATGTATTGAATAAATTCCTTCCCATTTTGGATCAATCTTGGGAGGTTTCTTTCCTAGTATCATTGGAGTTATGTGGACTAATACCAATTCTCCCTAAACGAATGAACAAAGACGAACTTTTTTGTTGAAAGCTCGTGCTATTAGATTCTGATAGACTTCCAAGTGGTGCAGGGTGCACAATCTTTTCTCATCTAACTGTTCCAATTCATCCAATTGCTTTTGAGATTGTTCATATGTAGATGAATGATCACAAATGTCTACTCTGAGCGAAGGTAATTGAACCTCAATTGGAAAGAATGCTTCAGTTCCATATACTAATGAATATGGATTTGACCGTGTTACAGTGCGGGTGGTGGTTCGATAAGCCCATAAATCATGAAAGAGTTTATCTGGCCATTGGATGCTTCATGATACCAAGATAAATGGTTGGATTTAATGTTTTATTCTTGATACAACTTCCTCAACTCGGATGAACAGAAGTTGGTTCCATTGTCCGTCAATATGGAATGAGGGACACCAAATCTGGTAATTATGTTAGACTTTTTGAAGCTAAAAATTCATTTATAATTGACTTATTTGAGGGATATTTCCTATGCCCAATTGGAAAAGAAGTTAGTAGTAGTAATAAAGGACTTAAACTGCTTGGATGTAGCCAAAGGATAAGGACCCACTACATCCATTCCCCATGTAGAAAATGGCCACGAGTATTTAGTTGTATGAAGAAAATCTGGGGGTTGATGAATGAAGTTTGCGTGTACTTGGCATGAATGACACTTCTTTGTGAAATAAACACAATCTTGTATCATTGAAGGCTAAAAGTATCCAAGCCTTCGAATTTGATCAGATAGTCTATGTCCAGACTGATGGGAACCATAGACTCCTGCATGTACTTATTTCAAGATAACCATTGTCTCTTCACCATCAATACATCTGAAGAGAACTCCATCAAAACCATGCTTGTAGAGAATTTTCTCTAGGTGATATGGGCTCTCCAAAAGAGTGAAATTGA
The DNA here is from genome assembly GCA_963277665.1 of Viscum album. Classification (NCBI taxonomy): domain Eukaryota; kingdom Viridiplantae; phylum Streptophyta; class Magnoliopsida; order Santalales; family Viscaceae; genus Viscum; species Viscum album. Next base: position 549,877,132 of record OY728144.1, on the reverse strand, counting down.
CCACACGTCTCTGTACTTGTTCATTCCTGGCTCTATCAGGTGGAAGTGTTCCATTTTGAAGATATTCCCTGATAGGTGTCATCCATCTTGTAGTATGACCATATGGTTCAGAGATGGGACTAATTTCATTGATTTCCTCTATTCCAATTTGAACATAAGGTGAAATTGTATGACAGCGGGCAATACTGATGGTTGTCTCGTCCCAATTTGGATCTTCCAGAGCTATGGCTATATTAGCCAGTGCATCAGCCTGGGAATTTTGTGATCTTGGGACATAAGAAAATTTCAGTTCCGAAGGAAACTCCCCCATTAACTCTCTGACGTAATCATAAAAAGCGACTAGTTCTTCTTTTGTGATTGTGTAATCCCCATTGACATGTTTGATTACCAGGTATGAATCACCTTTCACCATTAAGTGATTCACTTGTTCTTGAAGCGCCAACTCCAATCCTGCAATAAGAGCTTGGTATTCCGCTACATTATTTGTACCACCTCCCAACAATGAGAAGGAATAAGGTAACACTGCCTTTTCTAGGTAAATGAGTACAATTCCTAACCCAAATTTGTTGGATTTTGGATTTTCCATTTTCATCCCTGTTGGACTTCTGGAAGAACCATCAATGTACATTTCCCATGTTTGAAGACTTCCTTGAATAGAGAAGTCTTCCTCATCAGGGAGTTCAATATCTGAAGATGTGTCTTCTAGTTAATGGTGTTCAGCAAAGAAATCAGCCAGATCTTGGAAATTTATTGCCTTTTGAGACACATATTGAATATCAAATTGCTACAAAATAACTTCCCACCTTTCCAGACGTCCTGTAAGCATTGGACGACTAAGGATGAATTTGAGTGGGTTATTGAGAGATACCAACTGGACCTCATGATGTTGCAAGTAGTGTCTCAATTTATGAACTGCAAAGATTAACTCTAGGAAACACTTCTCAATATTTGAGTATCGGGTTTTTGCTTCAAGCATAGTATGACTGAGATAGTAGAGGTTGTTTTCATTCCCAGAATCATTCTTCTGAGAAATAAAAGCACCCAATGATCGCTCTAAAGCTGCCACATAGAGGATAAGTGGCCTTCCTTCAATAGGTGGCATTAATACCAGTGGACTCAAGAGATACTTCTTGAGAATATCGAATGATTATTGACATTATTCAGTCCACTGGTAAGTGACTCCCTTCTTCATTAATTTGGGGAAGGGTAAACTTTTTCCTGCCAAATTGGTGATGAAACACCGAATATAGGCTAAGTGTTCTTGAAGTCCTCTCAATTCTTTCAAATTTAGAGGAGGTGACATACCAAGGATTGAATTTGTATTCTCAGGATCGACTTCGATACCACGATGGAATACAACAAAGCCGAGAAATTTTCCCAAGGTTACCCCAAAAGCACATTTTAAGGGGTTCATCTTCAAATTATGTGGCCGAAGTTTGTGGAATATGATTTCCAAATCAGCCAAATGATTAGAACATTGTTTGGATTTAACCACCAAATCGTCCACATATCATTCAACGAACTTACCTAAAAATGGTTTGAAGATACGATGCATGGCACACTAATATGTTGCACCTGCATTCTTTAGGCCAAAGGGCATTACCCTATAGCAAAACACACCCTAAGGGGACCAGAAGGCTGTAGATTCTTCATATTCTAGAGCCATTTGGATTTGATTATATCTGGAATATACATCCATGAGGAAAGTGATTCATAGCCAGTTGTTGCATCAATTAAGAGTTCTGTAATCAGTATTAGAAAATCATCCTTAGGATAATGCCGATTAAGATCTCTGCAATCAATGCAAACTCTAATTTTCCCATTCTTCTTTTTCACTGGGACAATATAAGCCAACCATTTGGGATATTGAACTTATCTGATGAAGTTATCTTTGATAAGATTATCCACTTCTGCCTCAATTTTGGAAGCATAGGTTGGGTGTGTTCTTCTAGCGGCTTGTTTGAATACTCGATGTTCTTCTGGAAAACCCAAACGATGAGTGGAAACATCAGGATCAAGCCCTGGAATCTCTGTATATTTCCAAGAAAATATATCTCGATTTTGCTTTAGAAAGGAAATATACATCTCTTTCTCTTCAAGATTCATAGCCGCACTAATTAAAGTGGGGCGTGGATCTTCTTTTGTACCAAGATTTATTTCTTTGAGTTCATCCATAGTGGTAGAGATACCCTCTTCAAATGCTGGAGGAGCATCCCTGAGATCTTCCCCTTCTTCTTCAACATGTGATATTTCTTCTGTTTCTACATGCATAGTAGACGATGAAGTAGAATTTTTATGATCAGAAGAGATGTTAAAATTTGAATATCTTGAAGAAGAAGCTTCCATTTCTGACCCAATTGATGATGAAGGGTCTTCCCTGGGTAATATAGAGGAGATGATGGATTGAGAATCGACATCATCATTCACCTCTGACATTGCTATAACTTGTTCTGTACTGGTTGGTGAAGTATAGACTTGTTGGATTTCAACAAATGAAATGAAGACATATCCATTTGAGCTTTCATCCTTTCTTGATGGATCCCCACTTTCTCCCATGTTGTCTAGCTTGATTTTTGTAATTGACAATATGGAAGTTTCCATAAGATTATTTTGATTTGAGTGTATCCTGTCAATTTGACTGATAGATAACACATAATCTATAATCACTTGTGTAAATGTATTTACTGGAATCTTTTCCAAACTATATGGAGCATTAAATTTGGTAATCTCCCTTGTTGTGGATTCCTCATTTCCCTTCATGTGGTAGAATTCCACTTTAATTTATTGAGATTCACATGTCTTGAATGGGGATTTATCACCATAAAATGTCCCAATTTGACCATAGAAACAATATTTGAGACATTGATGGTATGATGAAGGGATAACCGCATGTTGATGTAGCCAGGGTCTACCAAGAAAGATGTTGAAGGCTGAGTCTTGATCAAGAACCATGAAATCTGAATTGGATACAAGATCTCCAAACTAAGTTCTGAGTGTAATCTTGCCTAGTGGTTCTTGTTCATTTTTATCATATCCTTGTAACATCAAAGTAGAAGGAGATAAATCAGATTCTGTGAGGCCCAATCGACGAAGTGTATGAATGGGGATGAGGTTGAATCCTGAACCCTTATCAATGAAAACTCTTCAGACGTCTACCCCATTGACCTTTCCAGATAAGTACAAAGGTCTAATATTTCCATGCATGACATCATTATTATCTTCATCAGTAAAATATATCACTGCATGGAATTCTGCAGGATTATTCTCTACATGGTAGACTTCAGCTGTAGCAATTTCAGTTTCAAACTCCTGAGGACTCGACAAAGCCTCGATGAGTGCCTCCTGAAGATCCTTTGATAAATTAAAAGCATCCATAATTGATAACATGGATGGTATTTGGGCCATGTGTTTCAACAAATCATACTTTTGATCCAAATGTCTTTGTTTCCCAACAGGAACATGTGGTTTAGCAGGTTCCTTGGAAGTTGATGCATTGTAAGTTGATGCATCTTGTACCAGTATAGGATTTGGTAATACTCTTTGATTTGGAAGATTAAACCAATTAGGTCTATTTAATTTCTGAGAAGAAGAAGGTGAAACCTCAAACCAATCATCCAGAATAACTTTGCCTCGACTGAATCTGACTTGTGTAGAAGAACATGCTTGTTCTTGTTGAGCTCGTTGAAGGGCTCTGCCACAAGTTTCTGCCGCATACACAGTTCTAGTATGGGTAGAATTGGAATAGTGGCCTCTAAAATATCCACGTCTTCCCCCTGTATCCTGAGCCTCTAAAACATCCTATGATTCCTCTGTTTGATATAGGAAACCTAGGTTCATCAAGTTCGAAACTGGGATTGGCATAAGGATCTGTTAAGTGAATCCTATTAAAAGAACTGAAGATCAACTCTTCATCCGATGAAGACTCTTCCTGATTAGCCTATTTAGGTTGTGCCGTTTGATGGGGTGGTGCCCGTTTCTTCGATTAGATGGCATAAAATCTTCCATAGTCAAAGAAAACTTGGGCTTTGACACGATTTCATCTTCTTCTGATTTTTCTTCTTTCTTGGAATTATACCGCCCTTTTGAGGATTTTCCCTATGATGAAGAGGGTTTTGTTGTGGAATTCATGTCAGAAGACACAATTGGATTCTTCAATTGTGTTCACAAAATAGAATGAGTTCGTTTGATCGTTTTGTGACCATCCAATCATCATATTTTTGTGCATTTTTGTTCTTGACTTCTTGCCACTCTCCTTACTCCTCTGGATCTATAGCAGTAACAAATGCTACCTGAGATGAAGAACCTTTCAGTTTGACTTGTCCCTAGTCGACCATTTTTTGCAAGAGGTCCTTGAAGACAAAACACTCCTGAATGGGATGCCCCGACATGTGATGAAACGGGAAATAGTTGGGACGGTCTTCATCTCCTTCCTTGTTTAGCATCTTGGGCCTTGTAAATTGAACCAAATTATTTTCCAGAGCCGAAATGAAATAACCAGGAACTTGTTCATTTTAGAAAGAGTAAACTTTTTTCTTTAGATCCTCAAAATGTTTCCGTTTTTGATCTCTTTGATCATCTTGACAAAACAACCTCTATTGTTGGTGCTCAGGAGGTGGAGCCCTTCAAGCAGATGAAGGTTTTGAAGTAGAATCAGGTACAGGTGCTTGTTTAAGCATAACTGTAGCAGTCTCTGCATTACCCATTCTCCTTCCTAGAGATGATTGAATTACACGAGCATTATCCTTAGTCTTCATAAGAGAATCTTCAGTCTGTTTAGCGATTGAACTAAGGTCTCGAAACCCTCCTATGTATTTCACATGGATCAGCGGTGTGCGCAACTCATCATGTAAATTCCCCACACAGATTAGAAACAATTCCTCTTGAGGGAGTGCTAAGCTTAGATAATATGTTAATCCCTTCCAGCAAGAAATGAAATCTGAAACCCTTTCACTCTCCCTTTGCTTACAGTTTGTAAGATCAAAAACAATTATCTTTGGAAATGTTGAGCTGAACTGAAGAAGAAATCTTTGGCAAAGATTCTTTCATTCTGTAATTGACCAGGGTTGCAAGCTTGTGTATGAGAAAAAAGCAAGCCCTTGTAGTGACTGTACAAAACACCTGAGCTTAACTGCTTCCTGTTTATCAGGTGTTCCCATCATAGGATCGCTTGGAGAAAAAAAATGTGTGAAGTGTTTCTATGGGTCTCCCGAACCATTAAAGATTGGGAATGTGGTACTTAGAAAATTTGATGGGGGAGGAATTGCATCAACCCACTCAGGGTAATCTCTCTTTTCTGGTTGAATTTGAGAACGCTTCCCCTCCATAGCTTCCAATCAAGCTGTTAATGACTCTATAGTAGTTATTAACCTTTGAGAAACAAATGGTTGAGATTGGAACTGAACATGTGAAATGACTGGAGCTGGTACAGATGTGGTGGCTGGTACTGCAACTAATGGTAGTACTACCGATTGTTATTACACTTGACCCATAAGATTAGACCTGTGAGGGTGTACTGGTAGAGGAGGATATTTGTGATCCATCTCAGTAGTTGCAACAAATTCCCTTGGCTGACTGACTCCAACATTCTTAAGAGGAAGACTACCTTGAAGTAATTCTGCATTCAACCTCCTTAATTCCTTCATTTCTTCCTATTGTTGTGCAAATATTTGATCTAGTGAGAGTGATTGACCTTCTCCAGAGGAAGGTTACATAACCTGATTCTTTCCTTTCCCCTTTTTGGAAACCTTTCAGAGAGGGGGTTGTGGGTTACTTGAAGGATTACCTATGTTCCGAGTAACCCTTTGATTTTGTGTATGCACACCTTCTTCATTTGTGTCTATGTGTACAACTTCTTCAGTAGGAACCTCTTCATCTGATACCTCTGAGTGAGCCTCATCTGGTGGATCAACAACTATGGAATTGATGACATTGATTGATTCATAATGCATTGCATCCCTTCTATCGGAATTTCTGTGATATTTTCTTCTTCCATGTCCTTGAAAAGACATTTCCTTTTGATGATTCGATCCATCAGGAACTTCTTTATGAACCGTAATTTGGAGGGAATCTCTTGATAATTTGTCTCTTCTTTCCTCTTGAAGCTTCTTACCCAATCGAGAGAATATTGAATTTCTCCAAGGGAGATATTGGTGATTTTAAAAAGTCCCCAGTCCAGTGGAATGGGGTTGTTTCTACTCAACTCCTCAAATCCTATTTCTTGATTCTGAGGGTTGGTTTAAAAGAGTCCCCAGTCTAGAAAGCTGGGGTGGTTCTTGACATGATATATCTAAGAATTTCTTGAAATCTCTCCTGATCTTGAGGGATTTAGTCTGGAAATTAGCTAGATGCATCAACCTGCATCCACTTTTATCACCCGGCTCAAAAGACCATTGGATTATTTATGACACTTCTGTCACTTGATGATGTGCTTGCTCCAAACAAGAGGCCCATTCAATATTCTTGTCTTCTTGATTTAGGAGTAGTTCAACAAATTGTTCTCTGTATTCTTAATTTTGAGAGGAACTAGTTTAGGCTTGTTCTTAGGCAAGCTTTTGATTACAAACAAAACCCATTGGCTATGGTCGACCATGGGCAATAACATTCAATGAGACCATTTTCGGCAGGCTTTTCTGACTAGTGAGTATAGTGAAATGTAGTTCTCCATGAATACCCCATCCCCTGATATGAATTCCAGATGGGGCATTGGAAAATAACTGGCTCAATCTTCTTAGTGCTCCAAGGCATGAACGCTAAAGGGCTCTCTGCTGTTTTTAACCTTCGGATATCTAGAAACTGAGAGATATTCCAAATCAATTTGTCGTTGTAACCCTTATATTATCTTGACATGATTTTCATATCTATAATAAGATAATATTTTCTTTTTCAACTGATAAAGAGTTTTCCATATGTTGAGACAAATATCATGAATTCTATCTTCTGTCAACATTTCTGGAATGTCATACTGAGAATCAGCCAAAGGCCAAAACATAACTGGAACTTCACATTTTTTCAGTTATTTTCTCATATTCAGTATATCCTCTTTATCATTCAATGAAGATTCTTCTTCCTGATTAGACCAGAGCTGGTGCTTCCTTACTGATTCATCGGATTCAACAATATTGGTAGAGAATTCACTGATTAAACTAGAAGATGAATGACCCAGGGGTGGTTCATAGAATGACCTACACCCCATGATATCTTCTGATTGAGAAAGTGTTTCACCTGATAATGGTAAAGCATCAGGCATGACTTGATTCACATTTTCAAGTGCCTCAAGATAAGAGGTCTTTCTCATCACTACATTGTCTGTTGAAGAATTTTCCAAGCAATGTGAATCACTACTGCGGAGAGGACTTTTGTAGCTAAATTCATCATCATGGGGAGGACCACTATGGTGGGTTATATCAAAAAATGAAACATTTTTCTCCTTGGTCTTCTGGTCACACAGAGGGTTCTTGTGGCTCTCATCTGAAGATGAAACTTTGAGATCGACCGAATGGTCATGAATCAAGCCTTCAGGAGGAAGTATCTGATACAGACCTTCAGAATTATTGTTCACACTATTGGGAACTGAGAGAGCAAAATCTTGAGTTGCAACAGATAACTGTATGAGTGCATCAAGAACTACAACATCGAGTAAGGCCTTGTCACAGATTGGCTCTTGATTTCTTGACTGTGATGGGAGAGTCCCCTTTTTAGACACCTTCTTACTCGCTTTAGGAACCACTTGTTGATTAAAGTGGTCATTAGGGGAAAGTTTATGTGCCTGCTCAGAAGAAATGATCAGGTTAGGCTGATTGTCTCCACTCAAATCAGGTGTATGTTCCTGACTTGGTTTTCTGTATGATATGGGGGAGTACGCCCACAACCCTCTTGGACTAGAACAGATGCGTGTATTTGCTCCAGGGTGATATTTTGATGTGTCACTCCACTGGTAGGGATAGATTTATGTGTCTTTCCCTGAGATGCTGCTGAAGCTGTTATAATATCCTGGCAAGCATACAGAATATGAGCAGGGATTTGTTTCTGCTCTTTCACCATTGACAGAATGTGCTTGGTGACTTCAGCGGCCAGAACGATGATATACGTCCATTCCATTCTTGGATTAGGTGTATGTGCCTGATCCTGTCCTCCTTTTCCTATCAGTGAATTCTGATAGTACTCATGTGTGGGGGAAGAGAGTTGAGTCTGCCTCCTGTTTGTGCCGGAGCTTTCCGACTGACTTCTCCGAATGATACCAAACGAGACTGTTTGTAGGGTTGACCAATACTAGCACGTGTATGTGCCTGCTGATTACACTCCACCGAATGTGGTTGACGGAATTCCTTCAATAGTGACAGATGAGGCTCCTTGCAGGATTGATGAGTGTAAGCAGGTGTATGTACTTGTTTACCAGTTGTCAACACATTAGGTTGGCGGGCTCCATCACATATAGTCAGATGAGCCTGCTGACTGGAAAATGATTTATAAACAGGTGTATGATCCTGTCTATAGTACTCCACCAGAATTTCCTTGAGGGATTGGAGTGCTATTGCCAGATGAGTCTGCTGGACAGTGGGATTAAAACGGACGGGTGTCTATGCTCGCTCGTTGCTTGCCACCAAGTTAGGTTGGTGGACTTCTCCAGAAATGGAAGAGATAATAACCTACTCACTGTTAACCAGTTGTCACCTCTGGTGGTTCTTCATTCCTACTTAGGTTCGAGGAACCTGAGCCGAACACCTGGAGACGACACCCTCATCATGTTGAGGGCACACTGCTGCACGAGTTTGGCGACGATTATTGGTGAGAGCCCTCGGGAAGGACTCTTGTTTCCTTGAATTAAGGCCTTGAGCGGCCTTCTCATTCACCTCCTCATAATATGGGAGGGAATGGTTGTTGTGTTCTAGGGATAACGACCCAAAACGGTTAGAGACGGTGGTTAGCACCGCCTGCTTCTTGATTACTGGTCATCGTTGTCCGGATGACTAAGGTGAATTGTTCACTTTGAGGGCTTATCGAGAAGCCTCCAGAGTTGGAATGGTACCATGTTGACGGTACTCCTTAACCATCGCATTCGATACCCAGCGTTGAAGACGCTGAGTAGGCGATGCCGCCCTTAGAGCGGACAACGATCCACCAGGAGTAGCAACCTATGCCTTCACAGTAGAGGCATTCACAACAGAGGTATTCATAGGTGTGAATTTAAGAGAATCCATTATTGTAATGAAGAAGATCTTGGAAGAGAGTTCCTATTTGATATAACAGTCTTAATCAAGATAAGTCTGGCCACTACATCTTTTGGATAAGAACATATGTTATTGATTGTTTTGTTGGCCCTCTCATTGAGTTTAAATAGGGGCTAAAAATATGTAAAACATCACTTTAACTTGGTTAAGAATTCACTTCGGGTTCACCATTTTTTATTTCCTCTGGAATTGGGGATGACCTCATTGATTGAAGGTTCAAACATTCTAATCAGTTTCTAACTGGTTTGTTCATAGAACCAGAAACATCCTATGATTTCATATCCATTTGGACCTACTTTCCAAAGGAAGACGCTCATTAGTTGTGGACTGATGAGGCTTATTAATTTTCATTGGTCGAGAGGATGGGAGGTCGTACTCATCAAACCTTGTTGAGGGGAATTATTGTCTACTCTGAGACTCTCATTATTGATTTAATTTATGTTCGTGAATCCTTATTACGTTACCAAGTATAAAATGAGCTTTCCTTTAGATCTGACAATCAATGATTGATATGTAGGAGATATAGAAAATATTTTATATGTATTCTAAGTTCTTCATTGATAGATAATCATCTGTATTTGTTAGAGATTCTTAGTCAATGGTATCCTTCAATACATAAAAGTCTCTTGGTCACTATGATGACCATACTGGTTTTAAATCCACTAATTGGGGCACTTGAAGTTTATTGTCATTAAGAAGGACATAGATTACTTTAGAGTTGGGATCATATCCACAGATGGGATATCTACGTATCCTTTGTTTTGGAAAAGGAATCAGAACCCACATAGTTCGAGTAAGGGGTATGATGTTTATGCATGATTTATGGCTCAAAGAAATATGTCATAATTACTTTTACACTCTAATCTCACGTGAGTCGTGCTCGGTGTGAGAAACAAGAGGTATTGGTAAAACCAGACAATTGTTCCATCATGAGAAATGATGTGGGGATTTGGTATGTATGACTTCCCAAATAGATGAAGATTAGGATTTACTTTAGGGAAGATACCCGAGAACAAGGTCCATAAAGGTATATGTACTTTATGGAGATTTGAATAATCTAACATGGTGATCACTCTTGAGGAAGATGCCCAAATTAGGAGGGGAATTATGATTGGGTTTTACTCCTGAGAAGGAAGCTCAAATAAAAAGTAAATTAAGACTGGTTAAGATAAATTAATACTGGGGATTACTCTTGAGAAGGAGGCCCAGGTTAAAGGGATTTGAGAACTGGGGTTTATTAGGAGGCCCAGGTTAAGGGACTTGAGGCTTACTCCTAAGGAGGATGCCCATATTTGAGACTGAGGCTTACTCCTGAAATGGAAACCCAAGATATGGGAATTAAGGATAGGGTTTACTCCTGAGGAGGATGCCCAAATTTTGGAAATTATGACTGGGGATTACTCCTAAGGAGGATGCCTAGGTTAGGGGACTTGGACTGGGACTTACTCATGATAGGAGGCCCAGGTTAAGAAAATTATGACTGGGGCTTACTCCTGAGGAATATTCCTAGATTAGGAATTTATGATTGGGGCTTACTCCTAAGGAGTATGCCCAAGTTAATAGAACTTATACTAGGGCTTACTTCTAAAAAGGGGTCCGAGGTTAGGGATTCTATCATCTTAAATGATGAGGTTGAATGAATGAAATCTCTGACCTTAGTGAAATAAATATATGTAAATCACTGAATTTTAGGAGATCTTCCACATAATTCCTTTCAGATAAGGAAGCCAACAAGGAAATCATGCCATAAATGGCTTTGGAGAGAGTTCTAAAGGCTTAATCTTGAAGATGATAGGTGGATAGACACAGGAGAGGTGAACTAAGTAGGAGGGGAACCCAAAAAGAGAGTGGAGCACAAGTCTTGGTCAGCGCACAAGTACTGCATGGGTGCGCAAGACCTGGTCGCGCAGGTGTACCTAGGCGACATGTGGGTACTTGCGCGATGGTCAATCCTTATGGTAGAACGTGGGTGAGAGTTGGCTCAAGCCTTTAATACTACCCCTATATACTTCCAGAAGAGAAGCGCACAAGTTATGTTGAAGGGGTAAGGCGGCACACAAGTGTGGTCATTTCCCTTAAGGGCTGGCCACCTAGCCGCGCAAGTGTTGATGAGTTTCAACACTTAGGCCTTCCCCCCCCCCTCTTAAGATCTTCCGTTCTTGGTAATAAATTACCATAGATGTGTTTGGAAGCATTGTGAAGAGACTAGGCACCGGGAGCTCAAATCTGAGTTTCTGGAATTTTTTCGTCCTGAAATGGGGGGCCCACAGGGGGTATTTATAGGATGTAGAAGACCCTGGGTGAATTTCAAAGAAGGCGCGCAAGTCACCTGCGTGACCAATGGGCGGTGCGAAATTATACTTGCGCGACCTTAGTGGAACTTCCGTGACCCAAGTGCATTTGAATCTTGGTTCATTCCTTTGTAAATTTTTTATGTTTCTACAAAGGATGAATCACTTTGGGTTCAAGGTATTTCCATTTACATTACTTTAGACTCTGTGAAAGAAAGAAGTGTCAATAGACCCATAATCTACATACAATTTTATTACTTCAGAATTCAAGCAAAATTATTACAACATATAACAAAACCATGAAAGGAATGTATATGTATAGTGTCTTTAGAAACTGGGAAACATAAACAACTGGTTCATAAATCATCTACACTGTCTCCCTTTTATTTTATCATATCTAGAGTCCCTTTTTGGAATATCTAACTTAATACCCTTCTTCCTAACCCAAGGAAAAGAATACATACAAAAAGGGGAGATCAAATGCTCAGTAAGGGTAAACAAAAGAAATATCAATCGTATCATATTCATAAGAACACAACATTTTGAAAATATTAACCTGCAAAAGAGATCATAATATCATAACATGGGATAAGTCATGGTAGTGCAATGTAAATCCCAATAATCATAACATGAAACATTGTGGTATACACACATAATCATAGAGAATCATTTCTTAGTAGTCAAGACTCATTGCCAAGACAATCCTAGTGGACAAAGCCATTTCTGAACCAAGTTCACTCCTCATTTCAGTCCTGTATCACTGAACCAGATTAACCTACCATTCCATAAATGTCTATCTCATGAGATATAAATCTTTACCCAATGAATTGGAGGGAGATATAGGTCCCACCCGTCTCATAATGATACCATTCTTATGTGTTCCACAAAATCATAAATCTTATATCATAGCATAACCCATGTAATAAAAATGGGATTTTTAAACATCATGCCATCATAACATAAATCATATAAGATAAAAAGGACATCATAAAATTAATTCCATCATAAAATAATCAAATCAATGTAAAAATAGGGATAGAAACAGAACCATATATTATCTTAGATGGAAAATAATTTTGATAAAACGCTTGAACTCCATTCTTGATGAAAATATACTTTCTACTTCAATTTTTTTTCCTCTCTTAAAATTTCATACAATTTTAAACTAAAAGAATCTGATTAAAAATAAACTTTAAAACTTGAAAAGGAAGATTCATGGAAATAAAGTTCTATGAAATCATAAAAATCTATTCATGCCGTATAAGTTAAAAAAACATTCTTCTCGTATTTGGCCGAAAAAAGTAAAAACGTTCCTCGTACTAAAAACGAAAAAATATTCCTTTCATATCTTTTAATAAAAACTAACCAATGGGTAAAAGATGATTTAAACAATTGTAGGAGGATAGAAAGAATGTTACATATTGAGGAAACATGGATGTGGATGATAAATATTCCCCCAGTAAATTCTGAAGTATAAACAATCTCGGATAAAAATGAGATTGCAATATTTTCCCTTACCTTTTGTCTGATATGCTTTGTACGTGTCTGAACCTCTTTTATAATGATTTAAATAATTTCATTGACTTATTACAGAATCATACTCATTGTTATGATGTCATATATGGTCATATTCTTAACTTCTTGTTAGTAATATTTCATTGATACTTGTTATTCGGGCGTTTATTGCTTTATGTTCTTATTCGTGTTTTGTTGAATAAATTATTATTCTTATTCTTAGTTTATAGATACCTCATTTACATAATGGTATTGATGTAATATATATATCATATTTATTAATTTAATTCTTTTATATAATCATTATTCAATAAAGATCATGTAGAACGAGTGGCATCACATCGTGGAGACGGTAGGCCATATGTACGCACGAGCAATGATATCATTCCCATGATCATGGAATTGTATTGAAGTGTATGTTAATTATTTCAGAATCAATATAATTTTACAATAATCATATATATTTATTCTTTACACCATAATACCAATCCAAGACAAAATAACCCCAAGTGGTTCATTATTAATATATATAACCTTATCTAAGTCAATTGGCTGAACCTTAGATTTTTAGGAATAAAATAACAGTTAATAATATAATATTTTAAAAAAAACTATTTTATGTCAATTTTGACACTATTTGGTAATTGATTTTTTTGAAAATCATAACATCATTATTATTTAGAAAAATATTAATTAAATCAATACTAATATGTCATATTAACCTATAAAATTAGTTTAATTCTTAAAAAGTCTCAAATTACATTTATTTGGGTATTTATAATATCAATTATGTTAATATTTCCTTAATAAGGTAATTACTGCATCATCATTGTGTCATAAATAAATTAAATTATTTAATATTTAAAAAATATAAATAAAATACCATTATGTAGGAAATAATTTGATCTTTATAATGAATATTTATAGTTGAATTTATCTTATTAATAACCCTATACTAAAAATCTTTTAGTTATTAAACTTTGATTTTAACTATTTTAACGCTTCTTTAAATAAAATAATATTAAATGTCCTAATCTAATGCAAGTGGACTTACATGCTCATAGTTTTTTCCTAAGGTTGTTTTTGGTCGAATTAAACTTATCCAATAGAATTAGGACATGTTTTAGGGTGATAATAACACCATTTTTACCGTTAATTTCCCTATTTACTTTTAACCGTGGTAAATAAAGTAAAAACTTACTATTCACCAAAAATTATTTTTATCTTGTTGAACCACATTTTACTCCTTGATATTAATTGTGTCTCTCGGAATTTTGAAATTCCACTCACAGAAGCGTTAAAATTATGTTTTTTGTAAATTTGCAAAAAGCTCCCAGGAGGTAGGTCAAAGACGGTGAAAAATTCAATAAACTTTTTATATATCTAAAATTATTATTAAATGACTCCAAATAATTACATTGAAATTATATTGATATTATGTATCAGTTTTGACGTAATTTAAATTTAAATAAATTAAATAATTATTTAAATATAAGTCGGTTTTTAAATAGTAACACAATGTTTCCACTATTCATAAAAAATTGAATGTTTTCAGAAAAATTCCAAAAATTCACCCTAGGCTAATTCGATATTCCAAATCCAAAAAATGAAGCCGATTTTGAAAGATAAAATTTATAAAATTTTAAAAATTGGGTATTACTATTCATAACGGCTAGTTTATAAAATATTTTAATAACATATCATTGTTTTAGTGAAACTCGGTATTGCGTACAACGCAAGCTATCAAGGAAGGTTGCTCTTGCATGAAACGCAAGACAAGACAATGTTTTGTGTAGTGAAATATTACTTTATATAAAATTATACATAAAACCAAAATATTTCTCATAAAATCTCCGGTGTTACATTCTACCCCCCTTAAAATGAATTTCTCCCTCGAAATTCATCACTTTAAAACAAACAGATGAGGATACCTCTCCCTATCATATCCTCAAGTTCCAATGTAGAGTCTTCTAATTGGCGGTTCATCCATAAAACATTCACCAAGCAAGTGGTCTTTTTTTGTAGGAATTTTTCGCTACGATCCAGAATCTCTATCAGTTGTTCTTCATAAGAAAGATCTTGCTCCAGTGGTACATCTTCTGAGCTGAGTAAATGTGAAGGATTGGGTATGTACTTTCTCAAGAGAGATACATGGAACACATCACGAACATGAGAGAGATTCGGTGGAAGCGCCAATTGGTAAGCTACCTTCCCAACACGATCCAATATTTCAAAAGGACCAATATACCTAGGTCTCAGCTTTCCCTTCTTTCCAAATCTCATTACCCTCTTCCAAGGAGATATTCATAAGAAAAATTTATCACCCACTTCAAACTCTAGGTATTTTCTTCGGTTATAGGCATAACTTTTTTGTCGACACTGAGGTACTCTTATGTGTTGTTGAATATATCAGAAATTTTTCTTCCATCTCATCAACTAGATCAGGTCCTAATAGATTTCTTTCCCCAAATTCATCCCAGCAAGTTGGAGTCCTGAATTTCATTCCATAGAGAGCTTCATAAGGAGCCATATGAATACTAGAGTGAAATCTATTATTATAAGAAAATTCCACCAATGGTAGGTGCTGATCCCAACCAGCTTTGAAATCCATAGAGAAAGATCTTAACATATCTTCTAGAGTTTGAATTGTTCTCTCAGACTGACCGCCTGTCTGAGGATGATAAGCAGTGATGAAACTCAACTATGTATCTAAAGTATGCTGAAGACTTCACCAGAACATCGAGGTAAACCTCAGATCCTGATTAGATATAATGGAAATTGGTACTCCGTGTAATCTTACCACTTTCTTAACATATATCCTGGAAAGTTGATCCAGAGAAAAATATTCTCTAATAGCAATGAAGTGTGCCGACTTCGTAATACGATCAACTATAACCCAGATAACATTATTGCCTTTGGATGTTTTAGGAAGTCCAGTGACAAAGTCCATAGTGATGTTTTTCCATTTCCATTATGGTATAGGTAATGGTTGCAACATCCCCTTAGACTTATGTCTCTCAGCTTTAACTTGCTGACAAACCAAGCATCGAGAGACATATTCAGCAACATCTCTTTTCATGCCATCCCACCAGAAGTACTCTTTCAGATAACTATACATCTTCGTGCTTCCAGGATGAATAGAGAATGAAGAACTATGAGCCTCATCCAGTGGATCCTTCTTTAATTCTGGGATAGGAGGAACACAAACCCGATTCATGAACCTTATTATTTCATCACAATCAATGTGAAATTCAGGATCATTTCTCACCTTCTTTTGTAACTCTACATCTTCTTTCTGTGCCTCTTTAATCATTGCATGTTATATGGTTGAATATTCATTTGAGAAATATAAGATTTTTCCCCTTCCATTATAATTAAAAGATCCATCCTTTGTAAATCCATAAATATTGGATCTTTTGTGCTCCTCATCATGGATAATCTAGCATTGTATTATCGACTTAATGTGTCTGCCACCTTGTTTTCTTTCCCAGAGTGGTAATGAATTGAGCAGTCGTAATCCTTAATCATCTCCAACCATCTTCTTTGATGCATATCCAACTCCTTTTGTGTGAAAATACACTTTAACCTTTTATGATCAGTATAAATATCACACCTTTCACCATAAAGATAATGCCTCCAAATCATTAATGCAAAGATTACCGCAGCTAACTACAAATCATGAGTTGGGTAATTTTTCTCATGGATTTTCAACTGTTGTGAGACATAAGATATCACCATATCAGTTTACATTATAACACACCCCAATCCCTTCTTGGATGCATCACTATAGATCAAGAACCTTTCTCCACTAAAAGGAAGTGTGAGAACAAGTGTACTGGATAACCTTCTTTTTAACTCATTGAAATTCTCTTCACACTCCTCCATCCAAATGAACTTAACTCCTTTTCGAGTCAACCTGGTGAGTGGATTAGACAATCATGAAAAATCATTCACAAAATGTCGATAATATCGAGCCAAACCAAGAAAACTTCATATTTCAGTTACTGTTGTTGGTCTCAAACATCTTTCGATAACCTCTGTCTTTTCTAGATCCACAGATACCCCCTCTTTTGAGATTATGTGACCCAAAAATGCAACTTTTTTAAGCCAAAATTCACACTTGGTAAATTTGGCATAAAGCTTCTCCTCTCTCAGGGTATTCAATACAATTCTCAAGTGATCTTCATGTTCTTCCTTGCTCTTTGAATAGACATGAATATCGTCTATAAATACTACCACAAACTGATCAAGATAGTCTCTAAAGACTCTTTTCATCAGATCTATGAAGATAGGAGGGGCATTAGTAAGACCAAATGGCATCACTATAAATTCATAGTGTCCATACCTTGTACGGAAAGTTGTCTTTGGTATATCCTCTCTTTTGACCCTTAATTGATGATACCCTTAACGAAGATCAATCTTGGAAAAGTATTGAGCTCCGTGTAGTTGGTCAAATAAGTCATCAATGCGTGGGAGAGGATATTCGTTCTTGATCGTGATCTTGTTAAGTTCTCGATAATCAAGGCAGAGTCTCATTGATCCATCTTTCTTCTTAACAAACAGAACAAGTTCTCCCTAAGGTGACACACTAGGGCGTACGAATCCTTTATCAAGATTTTCTTGGAGTTTCTTCTTCAATTCCTTCAACTCAATTGGGTACATTCTACAAGGTGTCTTTGAAATAGGTAAAACACACGGTACGAGTTCTATTGAAAACACAACTTCACGATTTGGTAGAAGACCAGGAAATTCCTCCGAATAGGCATAATCAATCTCTTGTACAATGGGTGTATTCTTAATCGTGAGTTTCTCTCCAACCATTTGAGATAAATAACCTTCATTTAGTGGAATCAAGACCCATAAGATGGAAGAAATTTCCACTGGAAGGTTATGTTCATCCTTTCATTGATAAACGATCATAAATTGATCTGGAATATGAAATGTGACTTCCCTTCTTTGGAAATTGATATGAGATCCATATAAAGAAATCTAATCCATGCCAAGAATCACATAAAATTCCACTATAGGAAGGATCACAAGATTTCCAAGATGCACTTTCCCACAAACTTCAATCGGAGAAGAATTATAAACTTTTGATGCGACTGTTGTGCCATTAGGGTTTGTCACAACTAACTCAACATCTAATTGTTGAGGTAATATGACGATACCCTTAGAAAATTCTTCAGAAATAAAAGAGTGGGTGGATCCAGAATCAAATAAAACATTTGCTACTTTAGATTGGATGGTAAGTATACCTTTCACCACTTCATTATCGTATTCCACATTGTTGATAGAAATTACATGTGACTTTCCTTTTTCTTTAGCCTTATGATTTTTTTGATGTCGATCATCATCAAAAACCCTTGTATTAGGGCATGGATTAGCATAATTCCCCATTTCATTGTACTTGTCACATTTAAGTGTAGGAGGTGCACTCTATGTAGCCTTTTCTTTGTTCGCATCACTAGACGTCTTCTTCCCATCATTGCAGCATTCAAATGCTCGATGACCTTATTTTCCACATTTGAAACATTTACTTGTCCCTTTAAGACAACTCCCTCCATATTTCTTTCCACAATTTGAGCATAAGGGAAAACTCATATTCTTTTCAGTGTACTCTTTATATTTTCCTTTGAATACCATTTTCCTCTTCTTATCAAACCCATATGACTGATGGGTTACTCCAATCTCCATCTCAACCTTGATAGCACATCGAATGATTTCCTCATAGCTATTGAAGTCCCTTATGGATAACTCCCTTCAAAGACTTGGGTTTAAGCCACCAAATAATCGATTGATCTTACTCTGAGGTTAGATAATAATCCCAGAAGCGAACCTTTCATGTCTTGTAAAATTTGCTTCATAGGTACCATCAAATTCATCATCCTTTTTCTTTAGTTCAAGCAACTCCTTCTCTATCTTTGTTTGAAGAATATGAGGGAAGTACTTATTGAAAAATATGTGCTTTAACTCATCCCATTCCATGGACTCAATTTCATCTCTTGGCCTCATATTCTTGATACGATTCCACCATTGATCAGCTTCACCTTCCAAACGATAAAATACTAAGATGACTTTATCATGTTCAGAAAATTGAAGTACTGAAAATATATTTTCAGTAGTACTGATCCATTGTTCATCAACTAATGGATCAGTAGACCCACTGAATTAGGGTGGATGCTACCTCATGAAGGATTCAACAAGAATTTTTCTCCTTCCTTTTCTAGTTTGGAAGTCCTGCATGATTCATAGCTTGAGAAAGTTTTGTGAGCATGGCTAAAAGATTTTTCATTCCACCTCCCATAACATTTGGTTGCTCAGGGGTACAATCATTGCATTTCCCGTCGCATTCATCATTAACACGGTTCCTTCAGGTTCCAGGCATTTTCTAAAACCAATAATCATAGTGTGAGAAACACTAATCATAATAGTAAAACCACATAATCAAGAATACAATTTCACGTTTTAGGTCTTATCATAGGTTATTAATGGCCATTTCTAAAACAATAAGATTTTATCCTATTCTTAGACATATCCTTAGGGTTCTTACTAAGTCTTTCACATCCTAGTTTCCAAAGGTTGACTACCTTTCATCTAATACCAACTATAACGACCCATATTTCACATACATTGTTATTACTTCAGAATTGAAGCATACTTATTACAACAAACAACAAAACCATGAAAGGACCATATAGGTATAGTGTCTTTAGAAACTAGGAAACATAAACAACTGGTTCATTAATCATCTACACTGTCTCCCTTTTATTTTACCATATCCAGAGTCCCTTTTTGGCATATCTTACTTAATACCCTTCTTCCCGGCCTGGGGAAAAGAAAACATACAAAGGGTGAGCTAAAATGTTTAGTAAGGGTAATCAAAAGAAATATCAATCATATCATATTCATAAGAACACAACATTTTGAAAATCTTAACCTGCAAAAGAGATCATAATATCATAACATGGGATAAGTCATGGTAGTGCAATGTAAATCCCAATAATAATAACATGAAATATTGTGACATACACACATAATCATAGAGAATCATTTCTTAGTAGTCAAGACTCATTTCCAAGACTATCCTAGTAGACAAAGTCCATTTTTTGAACCCAGTTCACTCCTCGTTTCAGTCCTGTATCACTGAACCGGATTAACCTGTCGTTCCAACCATGTCTATCTCATGAGATATAAATCTTTACCCAATGCATTGGAGGGAGATATAGGTCCCACCCATCTCATAATTATACCATTCTTATGTGTGCCACAAAATCATAAATCATATATCATAGCATAACCCATGTAATAAAAATGGGATTCTTAAACGTCATGTCATCATAACATAAATCATATAAGATAAAAAGGACATCATAAAATTAATTCCATAATAACATAATTAAATCAATGTAAAAATAGGGATAGAAACAGAACCCTATATTATCTTATACGGAAAATAATTTTGATAAAACGCTTGAACTCCATTCTTGATGAAAATATCATTTCTACTTCAAAAACATTTTTCTTTTCTTAAAATGTCATACCATTTTAATGTAAAATAATTTGATTAAAAATAAACTTGAAAACTTGTAATGGAATATTCATGTAAATAATGTTCTATGAAATCATAAAAATCCATTCTTGCCGTATAAGTTAAAAAAACATTCTTCTTGAATTTGGCCAAAAAAGGTCAAAAAGGACCTCGTACAAAAAACGACAAAATATTCCTTTCATATATTTTACTAAAAACTCACCAATGGGTAAAATTGGATTTAAAAAATTGTAGGAGGATAGAAATAATATTAAATATTGTGTAAACATGGATGTGGATGATAAATATTCCCCAGTAAATTCTTAAGTATAAACAATCTCGAATAAAAATCAGATTGTGAGATTTTACCTTACCTTAGGTCTGATATGATTTGTACGGGTCCAAACCTCCAGTATAATGATTTAAATAATGTCATTGACTTATTCAAGAATCATATTCATTGTTATGATATCATATATGGTCATATTCTTAGCTTCTTATTAGTAATATTTCATTGCTACTTGTTATTCGGGTGTTTATTGCTTTATGTTCTTATGCGTTTTTTGTCGAATAAATTCCTATTCTTCTTTTTAGGTTTTAGATACCTCATTTCTGGAATGGTATTTATTTAATATATATATCATATTTATTCATTCAGTTCGTTTATATAATCATTATTCAATGAAGATCATGTAGAACGAGTCGCATCACATCGTGGAGACGGTAGGCCGTACGTACGCACGAGCGATGATATCGTTCCCATGATCGTGGAATTGTATTGAAGTGTATGTATACTATTTCAGAATAAATATAATTTTAAAATAATAATATATAGAAATTATTTACACCATAATACCCATCCAAGTAAGGTGGTGGTGGAAAACAGATTACACCACGGCGAGGAGACAGTATTCCGTACGTACGCACGCGCAAAGATTTCATTTTCCGTAGGATGGATAAAAGGTGAAATAGGGTTGTTTAATATTTATAATAACATATCAGTATATGAGTGATACTGATTTTATAACTTCATAATGATTCAACTAAAGAAGAAGAAGTAGAAGAAGAAATACATTTGAAATAATCGTTAACAGATATTACCTCTTCTTCGACACGCCTCTTTGAGACCTCATCTTAGGGAACTACGATTTGTCTTTGAAGAAGACCAGGACCTCTAGGATGTTTCAAGGGAAGTTTATAAGATAAATTGGAAGGGTTTATCTGAGCTTTAAGGATCAAAGTGGTGTGATGAGGAGAGGTATGAGGTGCCCTTTTATATGGGAGGAGAGGGGCACCTTAGGAAAAAACATAAAATATTATTTTATTATAAAGTCATATTCAGTTTTTAATAGCTCCAAATTGATATATTTCGAATCTAAGGTAGGGATGGGTCTAAATACTCTCAACCAATATATTTTATACAAGTTTATGTTACTATTGTAACCTTATCATTTAGATTTAACTCTAAGTTAAATAATTTAACTTTTACTGTGTCTTCTTGTTTTCTTACACTATATGGTTAATAAACTTACTATAACAAGCCAAACGAACCCCAAGTGGTTAATTATTAATATATATAACCTTATCATAAGTCATTTGGATAAACCTTAGATTTTTAGGAATAAAATATCAATTAATAATAAAATATTAGTTTTAAAAACTATTTTATATCAATTTTGACACTATTTGGTAATTGATTTTTGTGAAAATCATAACAGAATTATTAGTTCGAAAAAAGTTGATTAAATCAATACTAATAAGTAATATTAATCTATAAAATAATTTTAATTCTTAAAAAGTCTAAAATTACATTTATTTGCGTATTTATAATATCAATTATGTTAATATTTCTTTAATAAGGTAATTACTACATCATCATTGTGTCATAAATAAATTAAATTATTTAAAGTATAAAAATTATAAATAAAATACCATTATATATGAAATCGTTTTATATTTCTAATTAATATTTATAGTTGAATTTATCTTATTTATAATCCTATATTAAAAATGTTTTAGTTATTAAATTTTTATTTTAACTATTTTAACTCTTCTATAAATAAAATAATATTAAATGTCTTAATCTAATCCAAGTGGACCTAAATGGTCATATTTTATTCCTAAGGTTTTTTTTGTCAAATTAAACTTATCAAATAGAATTACGACATGTTTTAGGGTCATAATAACCCCATTTATACCCTTAATTAACAAATTTACTTTTAACCGTGGTAAATAAAAGTAAAAAGTTACTATTCACCAAAAATTATTTTTATCTTATTGAAACACATTTTACTCATTGATATTAATTGTGTCTCTCATATTTTCGAAATTCCACTCATAGAAGCGGTAACATTATGTTTTATGTAAATTTGCAAAAAGCTCCTAGGAGGTAGGTAAAAGACGGTGAAAAGTTCAATAAAATTTTTATATATCTAAAATTATTATAAAATGACTCCAATGAATTAAATTGAAATTATATAAGTATTATGTATCAATTTTGACCTAAAATAAATTTAAATAAAATAAATAATTATTTAAATAAAAGTCGGTTTCTAAATAGTAACCGAGTGTTTTCACTATTCATCAAAAATTGAAAGTTTTCAGACAAATACCAAAAATTCACCCGAGGATAAATTCGATATTCTGAATCCAAAAATGAAGTCCAACTTGAAAGATACAATTTATAAAATTTCAAAAATTGGGTTTTACTATTCATAACGTCTAGTTTATATAATATTTTAATAATATATCATTATTTTAGTGAAACTCGGTATTGCGTACAATGCAAGCTATTGAGGAAGGTTGCTCTTGTGTGTAACGCAAGACAAGATAGTGTTGTGAGTAGTGAAAGATTCCTTTATATAAAATTATACAAAAAAACAAAATATTTCTCATAAAATCTTGGGTGTTACAGGTACTAGGTCAAAGCCTCCACAAAAACCTTCTGACTTCTCAAACCTTTGGAAAATTCACATCAGTGTGTCTCTTATTTGGGTTTGTATTTCCACAGTCATAGGTTTCTCACATTTGTTTCACAATGGGGTTAGGATTTATGGTATGTTTTGGGTTTTTATATCCACAATCACATGGATTTTTCTCCCAGAAACAGTGTTGGGAAGTTTCTGGTTTGGAGGATGGTTGGTTACCGGCCTCACCCTTCTCAATGAGGCGATCCAGAACCTCATGTCTCTAGTAGAGAAGATACACTAATTACTTGCCGTTTTGCACAAGCCTAAGAGAAGTCTCGCTCCCCTACCCAAACCAATTTCAAAGCCGCCATCCTGGTGTAAGCCCCTCACCTTCACCCATTCTTCCATACAATGGACGCTTGTCCAATGTAAATAGAACAGAGGGAGGGTTTGTTGCCTTTCCCTCTTCCACGGTAGACGTGCCCTCTTCCATCATCATGGAGGAAAAATTCTAAAGTGTAAAGTGACTTTGTTGAATCATTCACATCCTCTTGTTTCTCAAAAAAAGCATGAATCATGTGGGCTTAGAGATAGGGGATGGTTTCAACATGTGCACACAAACTCATTGGAAGTAACAACGAGAACTTTGATTCCTATTCAAATTAGGATACGTAGGAAGCTCTTTCAGAGCCTGAGATCACTAGATATCCTCCTCAAAAATCCAACCCTAATTCCCCAAATTTAGGAATCCTCCTTGGGAAATAATCCCCAAATTAAATCCTCAAATCATCAAGGAATCCTTTTCAGGAAGTAAGCCCAAACTCATCTCTCTTAGAGGACCATACTCTCCTATGTGAGTTATTGAACTATGCAGGATTTGATTCCAATTCATATGGGATACGTAGAAATCCTCCTTGATTTTCAAACCCAAAATTTAAAATCAACCCTATTCTCATAGATCCATATTCCCAACAGGGTCTGATCTTACTTGGAAACTCATATCCCTTCGAAGCGCCTTGGGCTACTTCAGCATAAGTCCCACACTAAGTTTCAACTAAGAACCTTCATCTTAGAGGTCCTTATCACATGAACATAAAACCTATGATGTGTCCTTTTAAGTGACAGCAAACTACGAGGGTTCTGATTCCTTTCACAAGGATATGTAGGTAACCCATTTTACAGGCACGATCCCCAGATCAAAACAAACCTTCGTATCCCTGGATGACAATAAATTCCAGAGTTCCCCACTGAGTGGATTAAAAACCAGTATCATCAGAACAATTATTAATATAATATTTAATCAGTATATTAGAGGATACAATTGATGTAAAAACTCGAATACATACAGATATTTCCATTAATAAAGAACCTTGAATACATACTGAGGATTCTAAATTTTTTCACACATTAATAAGTGATTATAAATTCTAAGGGATACTTATGATATACTTTGTGAATTTATAAGGATTCATGAAAATATTTTAATTTTATAAAGAGAGTCATGGAGTTGACAATAATTCCCCCCAAAAGGGTGTGATGAGTCCGACCTCCCATCCTCTCGACCAATGAACGTTTTTAAGTATCGTAAAGTTCAAAACTTAAAGAACACCTGCCGCTAGAAAGAAGGTACACTTTTGATAAAGAACTGTTGGAAGTTTTCGGTTCCATTAAAAAGTCCAATAGAAACCACCTGGAAATAGTGATTCTTAAATTTAGAACACACGTTTCTAGGAACTATGAAACAAAAATGGTGAACCTGATGTGAATCCTTAACCATGTTAATAATTTTACCCACATGTTAGGACCATATAAATTGATAATGAAAGGCCAGAAAAAGGAATTAATCATGAATGTATCCATCTAAAAAGATGTTTCTTTTGTAATGTTTGTCGTTGTTCTCAGGCTTTTCCACATAACTCCCTTCAGACCAAATAATGGAATTCTCCAAGAGAATATCTGTGAACTTCCCGATCACTGCTCAAGATGGATCTTCATCCTTGGGAAGGAAATTATCACCAACCTAGAGTCTTTAATGTTGGGTCTCTAATGTGATGATAAATAATATCGCCAGCATGGTACAATCCCAACATTGGAGGCGACTCGACATGCCCTTCAGGTCCACAACAATCTTCGTTCATCTGGCCAACGACGACTAATGATCAAGAAGCAAATGGTGAAAACCACCGTCTCCAACCATTTCCAGTCCTTCTCCACATAGCGAAATAACCAGTCCCTCCCATACAGTAGGGAGGTGAATCAAGGGGTCACTCAAGGCCTCAATTCAAGAATTCAGGAGTCATTCTTGAGGACTCCCACCAGTAATCGCCACCAAAATCAAGCGGTAGTGAGCTTCCAAAATTATGGGGGTGTTGCCTCTAGATGTTCGACCCAGGTCTCTCAGACTCAGGCATGCAAGACGAACCACTAGGGACAAAGTCTGGTCAATAAAGAGCAGGTTCTCACCTATGCCTCTTTCGGAGAAGTCCATCGATAAAACTTAATAGAAAACAATGAACGAGCACATACACCTGTTTGTCCTAATTTTGTTGCTCATGAGTCTCATCAGACATCAACCCATCAATCCCACTAGATAAACCCAGTGGAGTATCATAAACAGGAACATACACCTGCTCACAAGTTATTAGCCAGTCAGCAGACACGTCTGACTGCATTTAAAGAGGCCTGTCAATCTAATATGGTGGCAACTGGTAAACAGAAACATACACCTATTTACAATCTCCAATTCTGTTAGCAGTCTCGTCTACCAGTATTGAAGGAAGTCTATCAACTATACATGATGGAAAACAGGAAGCAAGCACATACACCTTCCAATGTTCAACAATCCTGCCAATAGTCTCATTTGGTAGCACCCGGAGAAGTCAGTCGAACAAACCCGACAACAAATTTGGGGCAGACCCAACGCTCTACTCCCATGCATGAGTACTGTAAATATCTATTGACAAGAAATAGATAACCGGAGTAGGAAAATACACCTACTCTACATACATAATGGAATTATATTACTATTCCGTCCACTGAAGTCACCAAACACATCTTATCAATGGTGAAAGGGCAGACGGATATCCCTGCCCATATTTTGGAAGCATGCTAGGCTATTTTAACAACTACTTTAGTAGTATCAGGGGAACATACATATAAATCTGTCTCCAAAAAATGGGACAACACATCGACATGCCATCCCAGAGTAGATACACACCTCTTTTCTAGTCCAAGAGGGTCATGGGGCATATTTCCCCATATCACATGGAAAAAAGGATCATGAACATACACCCTTTCCAATTGGAGTTAATCAGTCCATTCTGGTAACTACTCCAAGGCAGGCACATACAACAACCCATTATAATGGCTTCCCCTAGTAGGTGGCCACAACTATGTATAAGAGAACATCCAAAAAGAAGTCTCTCCAACACTGTTGTAAAATCAAGAGTCAAGCTATGGTTTAGCTTCTCCTAACATTGAAGTTCTTGAAGCCCTCAGACATTTATCGGTTGCTACTCAAGATCCTACCATCTCATTACGTAATTTTGGGAGTGGTAGTTATAATTCTGATGTTCCTCATCGGACACTTCATCATGAAGGCTTGCTTCATGAAAATTCTGTCAATCCAGAGTGTCTATCTCTAGATGAGAGCCACGACAACCCTCCGTGAGTCCAGATTACCAAGGAGAAATAAGATTTATCCCTTGCTGTAATCTATTGTGGTGATCCTACCCATGATGGCATTCACTATGAAAGTCCTCTCCATAACAACATTTCCCATTGTGAAAACAATTCCATAATTGGAAATGTAGCAACAAGAAAGCCCTCCTATCTCAAGGCACTTACAAACACAAGGTCTGTCATGTATGGTGCCTTTTCATTGACAAGTGAAAAACATTCTCATTCAGAAGACATATTAAGGGATAAATCATTCTCCAAACCTTCCTTGGGTCATTTATATTCTAATACATAGCATCCACATTGGTCAAACCAAGTGGATAAATCTATAGTGAATTATGACGAAGATGTGTTAAACACGAGGAAACAATTAGTTAAAGGAGAAATACCATTCATGTTGTGGACTTTAGAAAATTCTTAGTTTGATATTCCAGAATTGATGACAGAAGATTTCATTCATGACATTCTTCTCAACTTATAGAAAACTCTTCGTCATTTGAAAACTAAATTATTACCATATGATGAATATCAAAATCATTTAAAGGTAATAGAAGGTTTACAATGCCAAATTGACTGGGCATCTCTTTCAGTTTCCCAACATCCAAGGGTTGAAAAATAATAAAGAACCCTTCAGCGTGCTTTTATCAATGCTCTGAAGAGGCTATGACAATTAATTTATGATTCCCCATCAAGTGTCTGTATCAGAGGATTGGGTGCATATGGAACATTGCATTTCACTGCACTCCAAAATCAGAAAAGTATGAAAAAAGTGGTTTCATGCAATGTTATTGCCCATGGTTGGCCATAATCAATATGTTTTGTATGTGATCAAATGTATGCTCAAGAACACGCCTCAACCAGTTCTCATCAGAATCATTCCAAAAGAAAAGATGTTGTTGAGCTACTTTTACATCAACCCTCTGAGAATATTGAGCAGGTGTCCCATTTAGAGGATGTCAAACATCAGAGGATAAAAATTTCTGAAATAACACAATGATATTCTGAAACAAATGATTTGAGTGATTGTCAGATGATGCACCAGGCTACTGTCCAAACCTAAATCTGCAAAATCAGACGAGTAGTTGCATGAATTTCAGTTATAGTAGTTCAATAATCACCCCAGCTTGTTAGGATGGAGGATCATTTAATTCAACCTTCAAACTCATTAAACAATGTTCAATGATTTGAATAAGAAGAACATGATCAACCCCAGCCTGCAAGGCTGGGGGCTTTTTCACATCTACAACCCCCTCCTCAACGGAAGTCAGTTATCTCCTGATTAGGGAAGAAGCCAAAAAGAAAGTGTATAATTGAACTATCCAATGATTCCCTTTATGTTATTATCCGAAAAATAGTTCCAAGGAATTATTCATATAAAAGAATATAGTTTCATTAAAGACAAAAAGAGAGACAATCTAGCAGGATCACTGAAAAAATTCCATCAATGCATTGTGCATTAGTAAATGTTATCAATACAAATACAGAAGACCCTCCATAAAATAAGTCCAGTTCAGAGGAATCAGAAGATGAAGTTCTTGTCCACAATACGGTACACAATGAGGTAGATGAAGAAGGTGTGTGTACCCGAAATCAGAGGCTTACCCAGAATCTAGGTATACCTTCAAATAACCAACTCCCCCTCTCCAAAAGGTATCTAATGAGGGGAAAGGAAAATGTCATATTGCATCTCATTTTCCACTGGTGAAGGTGAATCTATTTCACTTGAAGAGAGATTTTCACAACAACAAGTGGAAATGAAGAGTTGAAGAGACTCAATACATAGTTGCTTTGAAACAACATTTCTACTAGACATACTCCCCAGGAAAGTCCGTAACTTGCAAATCCTATAGGATCTCCTTAGCAAAATGGATCTGCAGTAAATACAGATGTAGATAATAAATTCCCACCATTGGGTACACAATCAAGATAGGATTATATACATCCTGATAGACATGTTCCCATGGGTTATCCAAAGCAGATATCAGCACCACCATCAGTGGTTTTACCGGTCATTACACCAGCTCAAACTTCAATTGTAATACCAACACAGAATCCCGCTCATACAGATATTCCCCTAATTCTTATGAACACAATTGAGGCATTAACGACCCGATTGGAAGCTATGGTGGAACGATGTGCACCAGTTCAGCAGGAAAAGATATCTTACCCTGAATGGGTGGATGCAATTCCTCCCCCACTAATTGTTTTCATACCACATTCCCAATTTTTAGTGGTTCGGGAGATCCAGACCAACACATAACACATTTTGTTTCTCGTTGTGATCCTATTATGGGAACTTCTCAATAACAAGAAGTAGTTAAGCTTAGGTGTTTTGTGCAATCATTACAAGGACCAGATTTTGTCTGGTATACAAGTTTGCAATCTCAATCAATTACTGGGTGGGAAGATCTCTGTCATAAATTCATTATTCAATTCAGTTCAACACTACCAAAGATGAAATTTTTTGATCTTACCAATTATAAAAAAAAGTAGAATGAAATAGTTTAAAATTTCATTGCTCGATGGAAGGGATTAACATATTGCTTAAGTTTATCACTCCCTTAAGAAGAGTTGTTGCCAATCTATGTGGAAATTCTATGTGATGAATTACGCACACCATTGATCCCAGTGAAATACATAGGAGGGTTTTGAGACCTTACTTAAATTTCTCAGAAGATAGAAGACTCTATTATAGAAGCTAAGGCTAAATTTTTTGTAATTCTTTCAGATTTATGAAGGAGGATAGGAACAGAAAAAGTAGCTACAATCACACTCAAACATGCATCTGTACTTGCTTTTACTTCAAGAACTTCATCATACCGAAGGGATTCGCCTCCTGATCATCATCAACAATGAACATTTCATCAAGATGATCAAATAGATCAAAGGCCGAAATAGTTTTATGAATTAAAGAATAAAGTTTATTATTTCAGGAATGAACAAGTTCCTGGTTACTTCATCTCGGCCTTATAAAACAATTTGGTTCAGTTTCCAAGGCCAAATAAGACAAATAAAGACGGAGATGAATATCATCCTAATTATTGTCCCTTTCATCATATATCAGGACACCCCATTCAAGATTGATTTGTCTTTAAAGACCTTCAACAAAAGATGGTAGACTTTGGATAAGTTAAATTTAAATGTTCATCCGCTCAAGTAGCATGTGTTACTGCTACCAATCCAGAGGAAGAGGGATAATGGAAAGAGGTTAAAAGTAAAAGTGTCAAAAAATATGATGATTGGATGATCAGGAAAACAGTCAACAAGACTCTTGATATTTTACGAACACAGTAGAAACAACCAATTATGTCTTCTACCACTCCTGCCACAACAAAACCATCTTCATCAAAAGGTCATTCCTCAAAGAAGCGAAGTAATGATAAAGAAAAAGAGTAGTTAGAAGAATACGAGCTTGTGTCAAGGCCAAAGTTGCCTTTGACCCTGACAGATTTTATACCATCTATTTCAAAATAATAGGAACCGCCCCACCAAATGGTACAACTAGAATTAACCTATCAGGAAGATTCCTCATCAGACTAAGAATTGATCTTTGGTTCCGTTAATGTTATCCATTTAACGAATCCTTATGCCAATGGTGATTCTGATTATATTGTGCTAGTATTCATTATACCTAATTGGAGAACTAGAGGAAGAGGCCAAATTCAAGGATACAGGGGAAGATGTAGAAATTAAAGAACCCACTATTTTAACTCTACCCCTAATCAAACCATGTATGTGGCAGAAAATCATGGAAGATCCCTTCAACGAGCTCAAAATAAACAAGGAGTTTTTTCCATAAAAAACAAGTCTAGTTCTAGAATAATTATTCTGGATGACTGATTAGAAGTAATTCCATCTTCCTCTCAGCAAGTGAACAGACCTAGTCAGTCTAATCTTCTAAATTCAGCAGTATTTCCCACTTTTTCTTTATCACAAACTACACCTACAACAAAAGAATCAACTTCCAAAGCACTTCCAAAACAACATCTCCATGTTGGGAAACATAAAAATTTGGATCAAAATTATGATGTTTTGAAAAAATTGGCCCAAGTACCATCCAAGTTGTCAATTATTGATGATTTCAATCTATCAAAAAGTCTTCGAGAGGCACTTATTGAGGCTTTGTCAAGTCCTCAAGAATTTCAAACCGAAGTTGCTGCTGCTGAGGTTTACCGTATAGAGAATGTTTCTGTAAAATGTCATGAAGTCACATCTTTTACAAATGAAGATGAAGACCATTTGGTACATGGGTATATTAAAGCATTGTATTTTTCTGGCAAGGTCAATGACATAGATATCTGATGAAACTTCATTGATAATGGATTTGGGTCAACCTCATTCTCGTTCATACACTTCGTCAATTGGGTCTGACTAAATCTGACATATCTTCTTCGACATTAATGTTGCAAGTAAATCACAAGAATGAGCTATAACCTCTAGGAGAAATTAAAATCTGAACTCAGTTAGGAGATCTTGTTTCTAATTCAGATTTCATGGTTGTTCGTCCGGACACAACCTTCAATATTCTTCTTGGAAGCCCTTGGTTGCATCAACAAGCATCCATACCCTCGTCATACCACCAATGTCTGAAATACTATTTCAATAATCAATTTTGGAAATTTTATGGTGACAAGGCTCCATTCAAAACATATTAATCTCAACATATTTTGGCATAGTTTTATCACACAAAAGGAACGAAGTCCATGATGAAGGAAATAACCAGAGTTAATGCTCCAAATGGACTGGGAAATATTCTAGAAAACCCATTCATGAATTTGAGTACTGATTATGGGCTACCCATCAATCAAGATGAAAGATTAAAACCAAATCCATGCACTTATCCAGAAATTTAAATAATCTCAATTGCTGCAATTGATCCTGGTAACATGGGAGAAATTATTGATGCACCAATAAATGATGGAAGCTTAAATGGAGATATTTTCATTTCATATGTTGAACTACAATGAGCCTCTACTTCATCAATCAGAATAAAAGAAATTGTATCAATGTTAGAGGAAGGCAAAGATGTTGATTCTCAATCCATTAATCTATAATTAATGCCGGAAGACCTTTCATCATCAGTAGGGTCAGATATGGTGGCTTCCTCTTTGGGATGTTCCAATACTGACTCCTCCCTTAACTCTGGGTGTATTTCCCTATCATCTACTATGCAAGTGAAAATATTAGAAGTAACATATAACGAGGAAAAAGAGGAAGATCTCAGGATTTCTCCTCTATAATTTTAAGAAGGTGTCTCTACCACCGTGGATGAACTCAAAGAAATAAATCTAGGTATAGAAGAAGATCCATGCCCCACTCTAATTAGTGCATCCATGACCTCTAAAGAGCAAGAGGTGTATACTTCCTTTCTAAGGAAACATCGAGATATATTTACCTGGAATTATACAGAAATTCTAGGTCTTAATCTTGATGTACACACCCATCATTTGGGTTTTCAAGAATAACATCATGGATTCAAGAATGAAGAAAGGAGAACACACCCAACACATGCCTCTAAAATTGAAGTTAAAGTTGATAATATTATAAAGGCTAACTTTGTCAGGGAATTTCAATATCTCAAATGGCTATCCAATATTGTCCCAGGGAAAAAGAAGAATGTGAAAATTAGAGTTTTCATTGATTTCATAGATCATAATTGGCATAGTCCTAAAGATGTGTTTCTAGTCCCGATTACATAAATTCTAATTGTTGCAACGGCTGGTTATGAAGCTCTTTCCATTATAGATGGTTACTCGATGTATAATAAAATTTGAATGGCCCTAGATGATGAATAATCTATAGGATTTAGACCTCCTCAAGGTGTGTTTTTCTATAGGGTAATTCTCTTTGGCTTAAAGAATGCGGTCGCAACATACCAACATGATATGCACCATATCTTCAAACACTTCTTAGGGAAATTTGTTGAATGTTATGTGGATGATTTGGTAGTCAAATGCAAACAACATTCCAATCACTTGGCTGATTTCTAAAGCATTTTTCAGAAACTTTGGAAACATAATTTGAAGATGAACCCCTTAAAATGTGCTTTTGGGGTAACCACAAGAAAGTTTATTGGCTTCGTTGTATGCCATCGTGGTATCGAAGTTGATCCTAAGAAAACAAAAATCAATCCTTGGTATGTCACCTCCTCAAAATTTGAAATAATTAAGAGGATTCAAGGACATCTGACAAATATTCACTTCTTTATCTCCAACATGGTAGAAAAATGATTACCCTTCACCAGATTAATGAAGAAGGTAGTTACCTACCAATGGATAGAGGATTTCTAAGAATCATTTGATATACTAAAGAAATATCCCTTGAGTCCACCAGTATTGATTCCACCTATTGATGGAATACCACTTATTTTCTATGTGACAACTTTAGAGAGATCACTAGGTGCCTTCCTCACCCAACAGAAAGATGCTAGGAATGAAAACAACCTTTATTATCTCAGTCGAACTATTCTTGATGCGGAAAATCAGTATTCAAGTATTGAGAAGTGCTGCCCGTCATTAATATTTACAGTTAAAAAATTAAGGCACTACCTGCAACATCATGAGGTCCAATTGGTATCTCGTAATAACCCACTCAAATTTATACTCAGCCATCATATGCTTACATGGCATCTGTATGACAACCCTGCTTTTTATTACAACTTAAGCATGCTTTATTACATAAAACATCACTTGATACAACAAAGAAGATCGATAGTTTTAGTGTCTTTGGGGCTTAGGATCATTACATAAAAACTTTAAACTTGAAATACAACATCTTTATTGAAAAATTCCTTTACATGACCACTACATTCCTTCGTACTTAGCATTGCATGGGATAACCTGAGGACATGCATAAGAAAAGGCTGAGCTATAAAGCCCAGTAAGGGAGTACACAATGAATAACATGAGGAGTACAATACATGTTAGGCAATAGGAATATCAATAGAGCATAAGAGAAACATGAACATAAAGGCATGATAAAGCATGATAATCATAACATGGAAATGTGGCAACAACACTTAACATTGAATTAGCATGAGCCAAGGCTCATTGCACATGGAGCATGAGTAAACCCTCATTGCACTTGAAGCACGAGTAAACCCTTGTTGCACTTGAATTAGCATGATTCAACACTCATTTCACATGAAGTATCATGATACTATACTTTACCCAATGCATTGGAGCGCTATAAAGGGCGCACCCTTCTTAAACATTTCATTTCATGCATAAGTGTGCCACATGGATCATAAAACATGGATTCATAAAACATAATCATTTATTCCACGATAAAGGAATATGGAATTCATACATGAAACTTTATAATCAATTATTAAATGTGCATAAAAGTTAATACCCTTGATGGAGAAATGGGCAGGGTATTCACTACACAATGATATTGGCTTAGAAAATCGGTGTGATTTCGGCAGCGTAACGGCGTGACATAAGAATTCATAAAAAAGGTTGATGAGAGATAAAGGGGTTCCTCATCATATTTACATGTAATGGACAGTAAGGAGGTCATATATATACATGTCCCAACAATTGAAAAGGAATTCAGATTCATGATACAAAAGTATTTCTTGAATATAGAAGGGGAGAAAAAGGCTCCTTTCGGAATTTCGGCATAGTAACGGGTGTACATGGGAGGCATTTAATGAGAGAGAAAGGGGTCTCCCATCATTAAAACAAGAAGAGGGAAGTATGGGAGAGGTGAAAAACCATACCCTAACATCCATAATTTAAATTAAAAGGGCAATACAACTTAAAGAAAATTGACAAAAATGAGAAAGGAAGAAAAAAACTCTTACTTGGAAGTGTGCTTCCAAAGGCTAGAGAGAGGCTTGTGAGAGGCTTTTTGGGAGATTGGGGAACCTTGGGAGTATTCTAGAGAGAGTATGGCAGAGGTTGGACGAACTTCAAGGGCTTTGAGTGAGGAGGAAGTGGGAGCTTGGGTGGGTTTATATAGGAAAGGTGAGAGAATTCTTTATTATTTAGGTTTGGGACCCCTTATATTAAAAAAAATCCAAACCACAAACCATCCTATGGTATTTTCCAATGGTTTCTGGAAAAGGAAAGAGGAAAACAATATTTTACAAGGCCAAGGTCCGAACGTATTAAAAAATTAGGTTTTCTTATGTGGAGGTGAGTCACACTCCCATGGAAATTAATTTAAAAAGGAAAAGTGTTGAATAAGTCTTGAGGGCTCCATTAATGCTTTGAAAAGTAAGCCAAACAAACCCAAAACCTCATTTTTTTAATGATAAAACACATATTGGCCGAACAAAAGGATTATGGTATTTTATTACATCACCATTGGGTCATTATGATGTCATAAAACACATTATATATTTAAATGGTATTTAATTTTTACCCAAAAGTTGACTGTCTCGGAAAATTATGAAAAAATAAACGTTGGATAATTTCGACGTCCTAATTCCAAAAATAATATTTATTTTATCTAAATAATTTTATAAATATGTGAATTTTCACTTTTAAAATAAAAACCGATATTTATAAAAAATTCACGGGTTTTGACAGAAATGGCTTTCAAACCTTAATAAAAATTTTAATTGCATTCATAAAACTATAAGATCATTTATATTTAATAAAAATTAATTTAATATTAATAATAATATTTTATTAAAATATTATTTAATTCAAAAATCCTTTAATTTAATAAAATATTATTCTTAATTAAATAATAACTAAAAAACCATTTGTACTTTAAAAACTAATTACAATGTATCAAAAATGACTAGAAAATATATTCATTATTATATACAAAAAATAATGTACATTAACATGGTGCTACTTATTTGTTATATAACCCCATAAAATAGCCGCATAAGACCCAAGGGTAAGGTGTGCGATGGTGACAGACTCTTGGGGCGTCTCAGATCACATCGCTCGAGTGGTAATTTCAATCAACTTCCACTTTTCCCGTAGACGATCACGTTCGAGCTTGACTTGATGAAGCTCAGCTTGGGCTTGGTCATGGGAAAAGCCCAAAGACACCACCTCTTTTCCGAGCTCTGACAAATGGGCTTCATAAGGGGAAATTCTACTGGATGAGGCCATCGCTTCCTTTTTCTGAGTAGAAATGGGTTCGTTAAAGCCTTATATTTATACTACTCAGATGATCACTGCTCAACGACTAAAAAGTAACGGTCACAAATCTTAACGTAAAACTAAAGAAGTTGACATCTTATAAAAATATTTTTCATAAAGAAACAATTAACTAGATCAAGAGGGATTTTCCATTAATGAAACTTTGGGTCGTTACAACATTCCCCCCTTAAGAAATTTCTCCCTCGAAATTTTCCTTTTCCCACACTAAAACAAATGTGGGTAACTTAGCTTCATCATATCCTCCGACTCCCAAGTTGCTTCTTCAAACTTGTGGTTTCTCCACAACACCTTGACGAGGGGCATTGTCTTATTTCGTAGAACTTTTTCTCTACAATCTAAGATCTTCACTGGTTGCTCCTCATAAGAAAGATTGTCTTCTAATTGTACCACCTCGGAAGAGAGTACATGTCAAGGGTCTAGTATGTACTTCTTTAAGAGGGATACATGGAAGACATCATACACCTTGGCCATAGTAGGTGGAAGTGCTAGTCGATAGGCCACATCCCCAACACGATCAAGAATCTCAAAGGGGCCGATGTACCTTGTACTTAACTTCCCTTTCTTTCCAAACCTCATGACTTTCTTCCATGGAGATATGCGTAAAAACACCATGTCTCCGACTTTAAACTCAAGGTCTTGTCGACGATTATCTACATAACTCTTCTGTCGACTTTGGGCTGCCTTGATGTGCTGCTGAATGGTTTTCACCTTCTCCACCATTTCTTCGACCATTTCTGGTCCAAGCAGCTTACGTTCAGCGACCTCATCCCAACATGCCGGTGTTCTACACTTTTTCCCATACAGGGCTTCATATGGTGCCATTTGGATGCTCGAGTGGAAACTAGTATTATAAGATAACTCAACCAGAGGAAGATGTTGATCCCATCCTCCTTTAAAGTCCATTGAGCACGCTCTCAACATATCCTAAAGTGTTTGGATAGTCCGCTCGGATTGGCCATCAGTTTGTGGATGATAGGTCGTACTGAAGTTCAGTTCAGTATTCAGAGCATGTTGAAGACTCTTCCAAAACTTAGAGGTAAATCTTGGATCTCGGTCAGACACAATAGATAGTGGTACTCAATGAAACCGTACCACTTCCTTGATATATATCCATGCCAGTTGATCCAAAGAGAAATACTCTCAAATAGAAATGAAGTGTTCAGTCTTTGTAAGACGATCCACAACAACCCAGATTGCATTATTGCCTTTGGATGTCCTTGGAAGTCCAGTGACGAAGTATATGGTGATGTTCTCCCATTTCCATTCTGGTATGGGAAATGGTTTCATCATCCCGTTAGACTTCTTCCTCTCTGCCTTCACTTGCTGACACACCAGGCACTTTGATGTATATTCAGCGATCTCCTTCTTCATATTATCCCACCAAAATATTTCTCAGAGATCTCGATACATCTTTGTGCTCCCTGGGTGAATAGAGAAATTTGAACTATGTGCATCATCCAAAAGTTCCTTCTTCAGCTCCGAACATGATGGAACACATAGTCTTTTCCCAAACCGCACAATTCCTTCTTCATTAACATTAAACTCTGAGGATTTTCCCTTTTTGATTGCTTCCACTTTTTCTTGGATTCCTGCATCATCCTTTTGAGCCTCCTTTATCCTTTCCAAAGGAGATGGTTGAGCAATCATTTGTGAAATGATTGATGATGTTCCCTTCTTTATGATTCCCACATCCTTCTTCATCAAGTCTAAGAAGATTGGATCCTTCTCAATTCTCATCATTGATAGAGTAGCTGGATCCTTTCTACTTAGGGCATCCGCCACCTTGTTTGCTTTCCCAGGGTGGTAATATATTGAACAGTCATAATCCTTGATCAGCTCTATCCATCTTCTCTGGCGCATATTAAGCTCTTTCTGTGTGAATATATATTTAAGACTCTTGTGGTCAGTATATATCTCACATTTCTCTCCATAGAGATAATGCCACCAGATTTTCAAGGCAAAGATCACCGCCACCAACTCCAGATCATGTGTTGGATAGTTTCGCTCATGGATTTTCAACTGCCTTGAGGCATAGGATATCACTTTATCATTCACCATCAGCACACATCCTAATCTCTTCTTCGAAGCATCACTCAATACCACAAAAAGCTCCCCACTTGTGGGTAAAGTGAGCACGGGTGCAGTGATAAGCCTCCTTTTCAACTCCTTGAAGCTTTCTTCGCATTCATCACTCCAAGCAAAATTTACACCCTTTCGAGTTAGCTTGGTAAGAGGGTTGGAAAATCGTGAGAAATTTCTCAGAAATCGTCGATAATATCCAGCTAACCCTAAGAAGCCACGGTTATCAGTTACCGATGTTGGCCTCGACCATCCCTCAATTGCATCTGTTTTGGAGGGGTCCATAGATATCTCATTGCTTGAGATGATATGGCCCAAGAATGAGACCTCCTTCAACCAGAACTCACACTTGTTGTACTTGGCATAGAGCTTCTCCTTGCGCAAAGTCACTGGTACAGTTCTTAAATGCTTCTCATGGTCCTCCTTGGTTTTGAGTATATTAGAATATCATCTATAAAGACTACCACAAATTTTTCTAGGTAATCTCTAAAGACTCTATTCATCAAGTCCATGAATATTTCTGGAGCATTGATGAGTCCAAAAAGCATTACTATGAATTCATAGTGCCCGTACCTTGTACGAAAAGCAGTCATGGGGATATCTTCCTTCTTCACCCTTACTTGATAATATCCCGACCGCAAGTCCACCTTGGAGAAGTATTGTGATCCAAACAGCTGATCAAACAAGTCATCGATTCTTGGGAGAGGATACGTGTTCTTTATCGTGATTTTGTTAAGTTCACGATAATCGATGAAAAGCCGCATTGACCCATCCTTCTTCTTGACAAAGAGGACTGGTGCACCCCATGGTGATGCACTTGGGCGTATAAACCCTTTATCCAGATTATCCTGTAGTTGTTTTTTTATCTCTTCAAGCTCAAAAACAGCCATTCTATATGGAGTCTTGGATATTGGTAGCTCCCCATGTATAAGTTCAATTGAGAACTCAACATCTCTTCTTGGAGGAAGACCAGGAAGTTCCTCAGGAAATACTTCAGCGAATTCCCTCACAATAGGCATTTCATCAAGGGTGGTTTCTTCCTTGGACTCAATCATCTGATCCAGATATGCGTGCTCATAAGGCAGTAATATCCATGCTTGAGATGATGGAGCTAAAGGAGATTCATCCTCCTCCTGACACTTGTAAAGAATCGGTGGTCGATTCTCCATATGGAGTGTGATTTCCCTCTCCCGACAATTTATGATGGCTCTATATAAGGAAATCCAATCCATGCTAATAATTGCATCAAATTCTACCAAAGGGAGTATGACAAAGTTCACCGGGAAATTCAATCCATGGATTATAATAGGGGAGGACTTATACTCATGGTATGCAATGATTGCCCCATTTGTCGTACTCACCGACATCTTTACTTCCATGATTTGTGGTGGTGTAGGGATTGTTCTACTAAACTTTTGAGATATAAAAGAATGCGTAGAACCTAAATCAAAAAGTACGTTCGCTATTCTTGAATAATAACTAGCGTACCTGTCACCACTTCGTTGTCGGGGTTCACTTCAGCAAAAGTGATGGCAAAAGTTCTTCCTTGCTGTCTTGGAGGTTGCTGGTTGCCTCCGATAACCCTTGGATTAGGGCACTGTTTTGCAAAATGACCCGGTTCTTTGCATTTGTAGCATTGAACAACGCGTTGAGGTTCGAACGGAGCATTCCTCTCCTATGTCGTAGCCGCGGGTCCTTCTTGCTGACAGTTAACAGCTAGGTGCCCTTCTCTTCCACACTTGAAGCATTTTTTTGTCCCCCTAAGGCAATTTCCAGGGTGCTTCTTTCCACACTTTTGGCAAGTGGGGTGCTGGAACTTCTTAGCGCCGTTGGATTTATCCATCGGACCACCAGCATTGATGTCCACCTTACGCTTCTTGTCCCCATGATACCCCTGTGATTCTACGATCTCCATTTCAAACTTGAGGGCACATCGGAAAATTTCCTCATAGCTGTCGAAGTCACGGATCACAAATGCTTTCCGCAAGCTAGGATTCATCCCACCAAAGAAGCGGCCAACCTTGCATTCAGGGGTAACGACAAAGCCGGAAGTGTATCGTGCAAGCCTTGTGAAGTTTTCCTTGTACGCTCCCACAGATCCTTCATCTTTTTGTTTGAGGGAAAGGAAGTCTCCTTCCAGCTTAAGACGGAGGGTGCGTGGAAAATATTTATCAAAAAACATCTTCCGGAATTCCTTCCATTCCAAAGCCTCGATCTCCTCCTCAGGCTTCGTATTTTTGATCAACGTCCACCATTGATCAGCTTCACCCTCCATGCGATAAGCCGCCAGGAGAACCTTCTCTTTTTCAGAGCATTGGAGGATGGAGAATATCTTTTCAATGGAGTTGATCCATTGTTCAGCGATCGTGGGATCGGATGATCCACTAAAAGTAGGAGGCCTTTGTCTCATGAAGCTTTCAATAGAGACTTGTTCTTTCTTAGGGGGGGTTGAACATTCCTCTTGACCAGTGTTTCTATTCAAAACTTGAGTTAGCTGAGAGAGAAGCGTGACAAAATTTGTGATTCCCGCTCCCATTGGATTGGGCATCTCATAAGTATAATCATCACACTGATCTTCACAACGGTTGTTAGCCCGAGTTCTCCTATTACCGGCCATTGGCTGGAATAAAAGAAAATTTAGGGGTAACACATAAACGGTAATCCAAACACAAAAGTTGATGACTTATAAATAAACTTTAATCTCTTTAACTCATGAGTCTATAGGATTCAATCCAGGATTTTCATGATCTTCCTTCTAACATATATTCTTAGGGGAATTTTTTTCCCTTAATAAGGGTTCATACTAAGATTTTGAATTTATAAAAACATATCCCCCGGGAGTGTCATAACCAAGAGTGCAGCAAGGCCCGTTGTCGTGCACCAGTTCCCGTTCGAGTCTAGCTCAAAGCGTTGTTTTCGGGTTTTACCCCTAGGATACATCTGTGCCAGAGCCGCCTCTACCTGCTCGTATCCAGACAGGGATGTATTTGTTTGATAAACCACTTACTTAGTATTTACCAAAACATAGGGACATTTTTATTATGATTAGTATTGTATCTAAGGCTTTACTAGGGTTTCCTAATCCCAAAAATAACTAAACCTATCCTCTGATACCAACTATGACAACCCTGCTTTTTATTAAAACTTAAGCATGCTTTATTACATAAAACTTCACTTGATACGACAAAGAAGATCGAGAGGTTTAGTGTCTTTTGGGCTTAGGATCATTACATAAAAACTTTAAACTTGAAATACAACATATTTATTGAAAACTTCCTTTACATGACCACTACATTCCTTCGTACTTAGCATTTAATGGGATAACCTGAGGACATGCATAAGAAAAGGGTGAGCTATAAAGCCCAGTAAGGGAGTACATAGTGAATAACATGAAGAGTACAATACATGTTAGGCAATAAGCATATCAATAGAGCATAAGAGAAACATGAACATAAAGGCATGATAAAGCATGATAATCATAACATGGAAATATGGCAACAACACTTAACATTGAATTAGCATGAGCTAAGGCTCATTGCACATGGAGCATGAGTAAACCCTCATTGCACTGGAATCACGAATAAACCCTCGTTGCACTTGAATTAGCATGAGTCAACACTCATTTCACATGAAGTATCATGATACTATACTTTACCCAATGCATTGGAGCGCTATAAAGGGCGCACCCTTCTTAAACATTTCATTTCATGCATAAGTGTGCCACATGGATCATAAAACATGGATTCATAAAACATAATCATTTATTCCATGATAAAGGAATGTGGAATTCATACATGAAGCTTTATAATCAATTAGTAAATGTTCATTAAGGTTAATACCCTTGATGGAGAAATGGGCAGGGTATTCACTACACAATGATATTGGCTTAGAAAATCGGTGTGATTTCGGCAGCGTAACGGCGTGACATAAGAATTCATGAAAAAGGTTGATGAGAGAGAAAAGGGTTCCTCATCATATTTAAATGTAATGGAAAGTAAGGAGGTCATATATATACATGTCCCAACAATTGAAAAGGAATTTAGATTCATGATACAAAAGTATTGCTTGAATATAGAAGGGGAGAAAAAGGTTCCTTTCGGAATTTCGGCATAGTAACGGGTGTACATGGGAGGCATTTAATGAGAGAGAAAGGGGTCTCACATCATTAAAAAAATAAGAGGGAAGTATGGGAGAGGTGAGAAACCATACCCCAACATCCATAATTGAAATTAAAAGGGCAATACAACTTAAAGAAAATTGACAAAAATGAGAAAGGAAGAAAAAAACCCTTACTTGGAAGTGTGCTTCCAAAAGCTAGAGAGAGGCTTGTGAGAGGCTTCTTGGGAGCTTGGGGAACCTTGAGAGGATTATAGAGAGAGTAGGGCAGAGGTTGGACGAACATAAAGGGCTTTTAGTGAGGAGGAAATGGGAGCTTGGGTGGGTTTATATAGGAAAGGTGAGAGAATTCTTTATTATTTAGGTTTGGGACCCCTTATATTAAAAAAAATCCAAACCACAAACCATCCCATGGTATTTGCCCATGGTTTCTGGAAAAAGAAAGAGGAAAACAATAATTTACAAGGCCAAGGTCCGAACCTATTAAAAAATTAGGGTTTCGTATGTGGAGGTGAGTCACACTCCCATGGAAATTAATTTAAAAAGGCAAAGTGTTGAATAAGTCTTGTGGGCTCCATTAATGATTTGAAAAGTAAGCCAAACAAACCCAAAACCTCATTATTTTAATGATAAAACACATATTGGCCGAAAATAAGGATTATGGTATTTTATTACATCACCATTGGGTCATTATGATGTCATAAAACACATTATATATTTAAATGGTATTTAATTTTTACCCAAAAATTTGACTGTCTCAGAAAATTATGAAAAAATCACCGTTGGATAATTTCGACGTCCTGATTCCAAAAATAATATTTATTTTATCTAAATAATTTTCTAAATATGTGAATTTTCACTTTTAAAATAAAAACCGACATTTATAAAAAATTCACAGGTTTTGACAGAAATGGCTTTCAAACCTTAATAAATTTTTTAATTGCATTCATAAAATTATAAGATCATTTATATTTAATAAAAATTAATTTAATATTAATAATAGTATTTTATTAAAATATTATTTAATTCAAAAATCCTTTAATTTAATAAAATATTATTCTTAATTAAATAATAACTAAAAACACCATTTGTACTTTAAAAACTAATTACAATGTATCAAAAATGACTAGAAAATATATTCATTATTATATAAAAAAATAATGTACATGAACATGGTTCTACTTATTTGTTATATAACCCCTTAAAATAGCCACATAATACCTAAGGGTAAGGTGTGCGATGGTGACAGACTCTTGGGGCGGCTCGGATAACATCGCTCGAGTGGTAATTTCAATCAACTTCCACTTTTCACGTAGACGATCACGTTTGAGCTTGACTTGATGAAGCTCGGCTTGGGCTTGGTTAAGGGCAAAGCCCAAAGACGCCACCTCTTTTCCGAGCTCTGAAAAATGGGATTCGTAAGGGGAAATTCTACTGGATGAGGCCGTCGCTTCCTTTTTCTTAGTAGAAATGGGTTCGTTAAAGCCTTATATTTATACTACTCAGATGATCACTGCTCAACGGCTAAAAAGTAACGGTCACAAATCTTAACGTAAAACTAAAGAAGTTTACATCTTATAAAAACATTTTTCATAAAGAAACATTTAACTGGATCAAGAGGGATTTTCCATTAATGAAACTTTGGGTCGTTACAATCTGGCACGGTGGGAGGTTATTTTGCAACAATTTGATATCCAGTTTATGCCTCAAAAGGCAATAAAAGGCCAAGCTCTGTCTGATTTTCTTGCTGAGCACCCATCTGCGAAAGACACATCATTTAATATACAAATTCCTGATGAATATGTCTTCTCTATTCAAGATAATTCCCAAACTTGGGAAATGTATTTTGATGGTTCTTCTATAAGTACAACAGGGAAGAGACTGAAAAATCCTAAACTCACCAAGGTTGGATTGGGAATTGTCCTTATTTCCCCATAAAAGGTAGTATTTCCTTATTCTTTACTATTATCGGAAGGTGGTACAAACAATGAAGTAGACTATCAAGCTCTCATCATAGGTTTGGAATTGTCCCTTTAGGTGAAAATGGATCAATTAAAGGTAAAAGTTGATTCAAAATTAGTAATCAAACAAATCAATGGGGAATATTCTATCAGAAAAGGAGAGTTAATCCCATCGTGTGATTATGTCAGAAAGTTAATGGACGAATTTTCCTCAAAGCTGACATTTTCCTTTGTCCTGCGATCACAAAATGACCATGCTGATGCACTGGCTAATGCAGCTACAAACTTGGTAGATCTAAATCGGGATGAAAT
Source organism: Viscum album (assembly GCA_963277665.1). NCBI lineage: Eukaryota > Viridiplantae > Streptophyta > Magnoliopsida > Santalales > Viscaceae > Viscum > Viscum album. Next base: position 549,832,388 of record OY728144.1, on the reverse strand, counting down.
AGTTATCAACATAACCCATCGCCGTGTGGTCTTACCTTTTATTCAAACTAGAATGGAGGAAATTAATGAACTTTGACCTATTTCTGAACCATATGGTCATACCATGGGATTGAGAACATCAATTATGGAATATCTTCAAGATGGGTTACTTCCACCAAACAAGGCTGAGAAAGAACAGATCTGGTGACAAGCGGCCAATTTTACTCTTTATAATAGTCCAGACCACCAAAAGATCCTTTACAAGCGAGGATTTGATGGAATTCTCTTTATATGTATTGATGGAGAAGAGACCACAACTATCATGAAAGAAGTACATTCGAGAGTCTATGGTACCCATCAACATGGGCACAGAATCTCTGATTAGATCCAAAGGCTTAGATACATTTGGCCTTCAATGGCACAGGGTTGTACAGATTTCAATAAAAAATTTCATCCCTGTCAAGTGCATGCCAACTTCAATCATCAACCCCCAAAGTTACTACATACCGCTAAATACTCTTGGCCATTTGCCACATGGGGAATGGATGTAGTAGGGCCTTATCCTCCAGCCACGACTAAGCAGTTCAAGTATATTCTCATAGCTACTGATTTCTTCTCTGAATAGACTAAGGCAATACCTCTCAAGAAAGTGGTATCCAAAAGGATTATTAGTTTTGTCAAAAATAATATCATCACCAGATTTGGCATCCCTCATACTATTTTGACAGACAATGAAACCATTTTTTGTTCTACTGAAGTGAAAAAGTTTTATCAGGAGCATAATATCAAGTCCAACCACTCATCTCGCTATCATACAACGAAAAATGGGAAAATAGAGGCCTTCAGTAAGACTCTATCAAATATACTATAGAAGATAGTGGATAAAGATAAGAAATCATGGCTTGATAAACTTTTGAATACTTTAGGTGCTTATCGGAAAACTAACCGTAATGTTACCCAAGAAACTCCTTATTAAGTGGTATATAAAACTAAAGTAGTTTTTCCAATTGAAATACAATTTCCTTCACTTAGAGTTAAAATATGTGATCGGTTCTCTACAAATGAAAGATCTCGGAAATGGTTCAATGAGTTGGAACATTTAGATGATAAAATATTGCATAACTTGCATCATCTAAAAGTCTAACAGAATAGAATAGCACGAGCTTTTAATAAAAAAGTTCACCTTCATTTATTCCTTCAAGTAGATTTAGTATTGGTCCTTAGGACTCCAATGATACCAAGAAAGGAACCTCCAAAACTTGAACCAAAATGGGAAGGACCATATTCCATACATAAGTTCTATTAAAATAGAGCCTATGATTTAGTCTCAATGGATATAGATCTTATTAAAACTCTATCCAATGCAAGATTCTTGAAGAAATACTTTGTGTAATTATACCACATTAGTCCTTGATGCAAGACTTAAAACTGAATAGCCCCCATGTCCTAGTTGCAAGACATTAAACTACATAACAACAACATTAGTCCTTGCTGCAAGACTTAAAACTACACAACCACCATGTCCTAATTGCAAGACATTAAACTGCATAACAACCACATTAGTCCTTAGTGCAAGACTTAAAACTTCCCAACCCCCTTGTCCTAGTTGCAAGACATTAAACTGCATAACAACCAAATTAGTCCATGCTACAAGACGTAAAAATACACAGCCCCCATGTCCTAGTTGCAAGACATTAAACTACATAACAACCACATTAGTCCTTACTGCAAGATATAAAACTGGACATCCCCCATGTCCTAGTTGCAAGGCATTAAACTTCATAACAACCACATTAGTCCTTGCTTCAAGACTTAAAAAAGCACAACTCCCATGTCCTAGTTGAAAGACATTAAACTGCATAACAACCACATTAGTTCTTACTGCAAGACTTAAAACTCCACAACCCCCATGTCCTAGTTGAAAGACATTAAACTTCATAAAAATCTCAATCATCCATGCTGCATGACGTTAAAGTGCATAGCATCTTCATCCTTGTCGCATGACGTTAAATTGCATGATATCATTTATACAACTAACATTTTCTCTATAAGACGCTAGAAGATTCCATAATCAAACTTCATTGAAATCATCACTAATCCTTAGTAGTACATGAGTTCTACTCTTTCCTATGTCAGAGTCAGATCTGCATAGAGGCCATGTTTCAAGAACTACGTAGGACTTGATTATCATTTTCAATGAGATACGTAGAGACGCATGAATCTCCAATTCTGGGCCTAACCACAATCACATAATTTTCTTATTTTCTTTTCCCATTTTTTATATGAATTAGATCTATTCAAATAATTTCCTTAAGATATATGATTTGGTCCTTATACCATTTTATGTCTTAAGATTTGTTGTTCTCTCAGAACGTATCAAAAGCTCCCATTATTCATGTCAGACATAACATGAGGAATGATTATTTAAATAACTATATATGGCTTGATTATCATTTATTCTGAGATACGTAGAGACGCCTAGATCTCCAATATTGGGCTCAAGTGCGATAAAACCCCCTTTATTTAATGTATAAGAATCAAATCTGTATAGGAAATGTTTTAAGAATTGTGTATGACTTGATCCTTTCCCCAGCAAGACATATAGTGACACTTGGTTGTTATCCCTTAACCAAGTTACAATATGTCTTTTCATTTCATATCGGTTCATTGTCATCCTTACCATATGACATTAAACTACATGGAAATTTAATACCCTTATTCTTCATTTGCATCAGCCTTGAATTATAAAAGAAACCCTTACTCCTCCTTATTTCTCACAGTGAGCATAGCTCATGTGAGCTTAGGAATTGGGTAAAATATTTCTTTATATAAGGTGTTTTAATTTCTCATGGAGTTAATAATGTCTTCACTGCATGAATCAAAACTACAGAGTACAATTTCCTCACTGCATGACTCAAAACTGCACATCACCATATTTATTCAAATGAAACAAAGAAAGTCTCCATTTTACATATGAGTCAAATCTATGTAAAGGACATCGAACTCAAAATAAATATTGATTAAAATATTTATCATAAACATTAAACATAAATCCTCATCCGTATTTCATACCCTTAATCTTCAATATTTCCAGATCCTCATAATCTTTCTTACGGTTTCTGGTGAAAAAATTTCTAATACCTTAGAGCTCTTTTCCTTGACTATGCAGAACGTGCCCTTAGGTGGCCTTGCATAAGTTTCCTATATAATAGGCATGTTAGTGAAAAGATACCACTATTTGGCTATGCACTATATTCTCCTGTTGGCCCCGCATAATAGAACCCCCATAACAGGTTAGTCAAGTAATGGTAACTTCGTTCTTAGTTATTGTATCTTTGTCTCCTTTAATATTTGATGAAAATATATATAAATCTATATTTTAAAATAGTCATTCATGTATATTGGTCCAACTATCTTTCTCACTATATGAAAATTTTCAATAACATGGTTTACACATTTCCTTCACCATGTGTTTGATTCACTAGGGAACAACCTTGAATTTACTTGGAGACATATCATATATTGTTTCCATTTTTTTGGTTCTAGTTGCATAACCTAAAACTTAGGACCCCATTTCTTTTATGTTTGGGTCAGACCTTCATAAAATTTTTATTCCTACGATTTATTGGATATCTTGATTGGAAATACCCTTCCCATATTTAGGTACCTTTATCTACAAATCAACCTCTATGCTTTGGAAAATATAAATCTCCATAAACTTTCTTTGACTTTTAGCAATAGAATGAAAAAATTCTAAGAGCTCTTTTGTCTAACTATGAAGCACGTGCACTTAGGCGGCCTTGAATAAGTTTCCTACAGAATAGGACTGTTAGTAAAAAGATGTCATTATTTGGCTATGCAGCATATGCCCCAGTTGTCCCTGAATAACACAACACCCATAACAGGTTTTTCAAGTAATGGTATCTTCATTCTTAGAAAATACATCCTCTAATGCTTCTAGCCTTTTTCCCATACCATTCCTGGGTTTTAGGAATTCCCAAATCATAGTTTACAATTTTCCCTTTCATAAAAAAATATGATAGTATGTTTCCAAACAAATTATCAAGAAATTGGGAGAGTTTTCTCAAACCTTTGGTCAGATCTAAAGACTTTAGATTAAAGCCACCCAATGTCCTCACTACATGACTTAAAACTGCACAATACCAATGCCCTCACTGCATGAATTAAAACTGAACAGTACCAATGTCCTCACTGCATGACTTAAAACTATAGAGTACCAATTTACCCACTCTAGGACTTAAAACTACACAGTACCAATGTCCTCTCTGCATGACTTAAAACTGCAGAATACCAATTTCCACACTGAATGACTTAAAACCGCACAATACCAATGTCCTTACTGCATGACTTAAAACTGCACAGTACGATATAATAAATATTCTTTTTTCGGATAAATTTTTAACCATTACTCATACACCAAATTTTTTAAAAAATGGTTTTTCTATTCCTGAGTTATGTTGGTCTGAAATAACACTTTTTTAATCTTAAATTTCATTTCCTTGGAAAAATCACCCACTATGGTCTTAATTAACCCAAATCTTATTTTCCTCAATATATTGGTAGAAAATGTTAAATTCCTAATGTACACTTTTTCCTGACTATGCAGCATGTTCCCTTAGGTCGCCTTGCATAAGTTGCTTACATAACAGGACTGTCAGTCAAAAGATACCACTATTTGGCTACGCAGCATATGCCCCAGTCGGCCCTGCATAATACGGCCCACAAAACGGGTTTGTTAAATAATGGTAATGTCATTCCTATTAATGAAGCCCCTTATATTGATACAGGTTTTAGATTTGGTGACCATAAAAAATCATGACTCAGGAGTCCCCTTGTAAATGTTTAAAATATATTAAAGCAATTCTTAGCCACTAATTCTTGTTTTGGAATCTAACTCAAAAATTTTGTTCAAAGCTATTCAACCCTAAATGTTATCCCTTTACAGTCCAACATGCATGAATTTAAAAAACCAGTAACAAAAGACTCGGTACTCATAAGATTGAGAACCTACAAAGGGAACTCTAAACAAAAGTCGAGTCCCATCTCACTAAACATACATTTTTGTATGATTTAGGTAATATTTATAAATAAAAAAAGGTCAAAAGTCACGAATTTTTTAGGGTTATCCATATAAACCTAACAACAGTCAAATTATTCTCATTAGGTCCCTTTGATTAATAAGAAAATTTTTAGAACTTCATTCTTATTATTATAATAACTATTGTTTAATATAATGTAATCATTATCATCATTTACCTTGAATATTACAATCATGAGAAAAAAAGAATAAAGATCTTTATGATTAAAAACAAAATTTCTTGCATTTATATGAAAATAAAGGGCCATCCACAAAATGGAGCCTCTCTATAATGTTCTAGAATAAACTCTCAACATGAATTTTCATTTGTTGGACCGCTTCATAAGCTATATCAGCTGCCTGTTGAATTTGAGATAGTTGAGCAACTCCAGCCTTCTTTCCATGACGAAGTGCTTCCTTAGAAGTTAAAATAGTAGTTATCCCTTCTAATTGGGTTTCTCCTAATGTCTGATTCAACTTCTCAAGCTTGTTATGAACATCATCTAGTTGTTGTTGAAGATATAACAACTCCTTCGTGGTCTCTTTGATTTGTTGGCTAATTTCAAGTGATTTATTGTTATGATTTACCTCCACCTCAATTAATACTTTGTGAATGCTCTCAATATTGATGCACCGTTTAGACACTTCAAAATCATTCCGCAAATTATACTCCTTCTCCTATCAGCAAATAGTCTCTTTCATGGCATCATAGACTGATCGATAATTAAATCCACCAAATCAGAATACACATAACAATGATGGGAGTATTGATAAATTGGTCAAAAATTCATCTAAAGGATTTTCAGAAATTATTCTCCAAATATACCACCATGTGTTTTTTATGTGCCATACCAAGAACATATTGCATCTCTAAGTCTAAATCTGAGTCACTACCATGAGGTAAAATGTATGATGGAAATAGGTCACTAAAAGAGATGCCTTGTTCTACTTCTCTTGGGACAGTGGAAGCTTCAACTTCTGAGCTAGGAAATGATAACCCTAAATTATAAAATTAAGGTCATTATTAGTTTCAAATGGAGGAAACAAATATGATTAAAATAGATGATTATATTTACCCAATAATAAGTCAGCTACTTTATTGGATTCATTCCCTGTATTCTTAGCCTTAGTATTTTGAGTCGATGCTTCCTGAGAAGGGGAATTTCCTTGGATTTTCTCAGTTATGACATTTGAAGGCTCTGGAACATCTTTAGATTAAGGATCCTCTATATATATTTCTCTAGTCCCAGCAGAAGGATAAAATGGAGCACCCTATTCCTGAAGAGGATTTGCAACATTTTCTACAGATAAAGCTGCATAAAGTGAACTTTGATGTAAAGAATCAAGTTGAAGAGCAATTATGTATAAAAAATAAAATAATAGGGACTTAAGTCTATGAAATTCTACATAAATATATCCAAACTCCATGATGGAACATAGAATATAAATATTTTCATTAAGGGTGTCCATCATTACAGTGTATACGACCTTAAATGTCACAACATACTCAACATTTAAGGTATCCAAAAACATTGATTGATGCCTCAATTTGCTCCAATGACATTTTGTTCCGTTGGTTATTCAATTGGTATGCCAACATCAGGTATTTCCAGGTTTGGGTCAACATTGCATTGGTCTTATATTTCCCTGGATCTTCATTCCTTTCTTCTGAAACACTAGGAATGTTAGTGTTGATTATTCTAGGATCCTTTGGCAAAAGAAACCGAGGAATGTATTTAATATTACCATGACATTCCTCTCTCTCAACAGATCCAGGGGCAGGTATAGCTGAATATTTTGACAATTTATCTACTAAAATTGAAGATTCATCAGCATGAACCTGAGTTTCCCCTGGGGCTTCTTTTTTTTCTGGTCTTGAAGAATCATCTCTTAATCCCTTGAGAGAGGAGAGAGACATAGATCCTATAAGAGGATAAAACGTGGTTAACAGAATTTATCAAGAAAGTTGTATGCCATAAGGATCGTATAAATACTTACTCCTTCGGTGACTGCTTTGAATCAATCTAATTGATCTCTTGAATTTTTGTTCAGAAGCTTGGGAGAGAGATTGAAATACTACTCTTAATAGGGGAAACATGAGGTAATGGTTGGGGATAATTTGTCGCCATTACCCCAGTCATGATTCTTTATCCTGGAGAATGTTCTAGCGACCTGGGATGATCATTTGTTACGTCAATAGGGGAGCCAGTAGGACCATACTAAGGTGATCCGAGAATTGGTTTGGATCTTCCTTCTTAACATTAAAGCTGCATAAATATATTTTTTTCAAAATTAATGATGATAAATGATAAGGAAAAACATTCTCAATATTAACATAAATATCCCACTCCCCCTCAAAGTCGATAATTACCCCTTCGCAGACTCCTAAGTCTAGTATATGAGATACTTGTTTAGAGTCTGGGATTTTGTCATCAGTTTCATATATACACGTCTCTATCTCTGCAATATACTTCTATAATTCAGCCAATTTATTGTCCGGATTGCAATCAGAAGGTGCCTTGATGTCACCAATATTTGGAATTTGAATGCCATGCTGGAGAAATGCCCATGAGTCCCTATGATCATGGTTTAAACTCTCCCAATGATGAATGGATGAAGGATGCACATAATTCAATCATGGTATGGTTGACTGTGGAGGAGATTCAACACCCTCTAATTGGAGTGATTCTTTAGGCCTCTATTCCTCAGAAAGTTAAACAGATGGAATAGTAATGTCTATTTGATGGTTGCGATTGGATCACCTTGGTGTTGGGGGTTTTTCACCTTTAACCCTAGTCTTTCTGGTATACTTCCTGTGAATGAGTTTTAAGGGCTATGAATCCTCTAAAACTTATGTATCATCTCTGGCCTTGGACATCTTACCATGATTTCCACATGAAACAATTGTTGTATCCACCACTCGATATTTTCCTTTTGCCATAGCTCTTTGAGGATATAAAGAAACCAAATCTTTGGCATACCTAGCTTCCAATCCGATTGATGCATCAGGTGGAGGTAATGTAATAAAAAATTTGGATACCTCTAAAGCTATTAGAATCCATAATTGTCGCGCTACCATTGGATGCTTCTCATGTCTGACATATGTAGGTGTAAAAGTTCTTGATTGTTGAAGACATCTGAACTGACAAGAAAACATGTAGGATACATAATCCCTGTAGATAATTTTACCATAAATCCTGGTTGATAATATGATATCCCTGAATGCCATCATATAGGATCTCAAAAAGTAGTTCTTTTTATTACCATCATTAATAAATGTTCTAGTTGGTGGGTTACCAAAAGGAAAGAAGTTGAATTCTCTTGAGACATTCAATACCTTTAGCACCTCATCAGGTCTCAAGTTCAGAGGCATAAGACCAGAAACTTTCTTTAAAAATGGGGTGAATCGACCGTTGGGAACCCTGACATAATTCAACCTTGAGTATGAAGAAAAATGTGCCACAATCCAGCCCCAAAACACTTGGAATGGACCTGTAATCCTAAATATAGCCTTCCCATTGAATAAATTCAGTAGGAGATGGTAAATTCTTGCTAATACAAGGGTTCCAAGCCCAATATACTGCCCCTCTACCAATTTAGCTGCAATGATGAAAGTCCCTAATCTTACACCACCTCCGGATTCACGGGCTGTAAGAAAATAAACACTTAGACACATATAATGGAAGGCAGTTGAGAATACTTTTGCATCTATATCGGGTTTGACATTATAGCCCCAGTTCTTATAATCGCCTCTTTCCATCACTGGAAAATATGTGCCTAAAGTACATCGGTTATTTGCAGAAGGAAAAATATTAGGATGTCCACAGGTTGGACCTTCTTCCATTGTTGGTTCTAAGAAGGCTTCCATCCACACTCTAGCATGAATATATTTCTTATCCTTAGGTAAATTCTTCGCTATCATAAATAATTCATGAGCTAGAGGTGGTGTTCTAGAATCATTACCCCATGTTGTAGTAGGCGGAGTGAATTCATCATACATTTTCCCAAGAATGGGAACTCCAACTATTTGGTAAATGTCCCAGAGACTAATACAACCTTCATCGTGTGTCAAATGAAAGGAATTCGTTTGTGGACTCCATTACCTGAGAAATTCAGAAATTAATTCATTTTTGTAAACATAAGTTTTCCCCATAAAGTCATATTCATAGATATGAATGTCTGATAACTCTTTTCTGAATTCTGCACAAGTGAAACGTACCCAAAATTCCCACATCAACTCAGGTTTTACACCCCCTCTAGAATGAAGGTCCTAATCTCCTTTCCAACTATTTGATTGATTTGTTTGAGAAGCCCAAAAAGTGGAATCATAACAATGTGTTCTTGTCCTGAATGGCCCGAAGGCCTTCATTTTGTTGATTTTTTGATATCACCCTTTCAAGCAATGAGGGGGAACCCTTACATGGCCCGTAGGCTTAGAGATTACATGGCCCGTAGGCTTAAGAGATTACATGACCCGAAGGTCTTAGGGAATTCAACCAGACTATCTACAAGGAAATACCCCTCCCCAGCATCTGCATCTTGATAGTATCTCTCCTCCTTTTCATAACCATCTGGCTAGGCTTACCACATAAGCACTGGCTGGTACCGATGGCATAGCCATACCCTCTCATTCTGACAATCCATTTGGCTCTGCTATGGTGAGTCCAACTGCACTGAATCCTCTTCTGGGGCTGATACTTTTTTGCAGTGTGTCTGGGGAATGTATTCATGTGGCCTAAAGGCCTTGGGGTGGCCATAATACCTTAATTTGGCCCAAAGTCCTTGAGAATCAACTGGCCTGAAGGCCTTGGGTGGCCTGAAAGCCTTGTAGGACCCAAGGACCAAACCGGTGGCCCAAAGGCCCAGATGAACGAATAGTTCCTAAAAATGTGTTCTTGGTTCTACAACATGATCTTTCAAATTGGGAGTGAAACCATTGTGACTATGGATGAATCTAATAGGGACTATTCCATCTTGTATTGGAACCCCCTTTCACTAATATTCATGCAGTTAAAGTTGGAGTACTGAAGAAACCAATTTTTTTGAAAGTACTTCTTAACAGATGGAACATGAGAATCTTGAAAAAGCCCATGCCCATACAAGGGAAAATAAGAAATTTGTGTATAGTCACATTGGTATGGAATTAGACCCTTCCATAGCCTAGTAGGAGTACTCTCAACAATGTCATAATAGTCTGGTCTGATGATCTTCATCATTTAATTTTGGATAGCCTTAGTTTCTTGAGTATGAGTCATCAAATGAGTCATTATTTCCTAAAAAATAATTACCATACCTCTAGGTTATAATTTTAAAGAGGAAATAAAGAAATTTGGCAAAGTACACTATTCGCGTAGGTCATTCGATGAGGAATGTCGTGTAGGTCCTTCGACGAGGCCTATCGCGTAGGTCCTTCAATGAGGTCTGTTGCATAGATCCTTCACCCAGGATCCTATCACAACCCCATCGGTGAAGTCCTTTGGAATACCTCCATTTTGTAATTATTTTTTAACTTAAAAAAGTTTCAAATAAATTACATGAGATCACAATGCAATAAGAGATGGGAGAACTAGCTATGCAACGAGAGAATCAAAATTTTAGAGAAAGCACAGGTGAAGAAACAAATCATGAAAGGTGAGATCTATTTATAGGAAACTGAATACCTACGTGTCTGAACTACGCACATCCTCTTCATGTCGTACCTCTGTGAAGTAGCTGCGTGGTAAACCTGCGTGGGAAACCTACGCGGTTCAGTAACTTTCACCTGAGGACTCGACCCTCTTTGTATATTTCGAAACCAATCCTGAGGGGGGGGGGGGTTTGTGGACAGTACTAGAGAAATTAACCAAAAGGACAATGAAGAGACCTCTAGATCTTTCATATCGCAAATCAAGGTTTGAAAAGGACAAAAGGAAAATAAAAAATACTCCCAAAGAGTTTTGGGACAGAATAAATTCTTGGAGATGCATGGAAAACCTGCGCAGTCGACCTGTGGGGCTGACAGCCACGGTCGAACTTCACACCTGAAGATTTGATATGAACCTCGGCGAAGCACCTGCGTGACATAGCTACGCGACACGCCTCATAAGAAGACCTTCGTGCCAGTAGATTCTCGGTGCCCCTCCGTAGAGAACCGGTGCAGCAGAGCTACGTGAAGGACCTGCGCGGGAAACATCTCTTCGACCAGGTGCATCCGGGCCTATAAATAGAGCCCTTGTGCACCCCATTTCCAAACTGAAAAAAGTGAAAGACTCTATGAAGCTCCCATTGCATATATCCTTCTCCTAGATCCCTAAAATTGTCTCACGTAGCTCTCTAAACCATGAGAGAAGAGATAATTAAATGGGATAAGCATGTTTTGAGGTTCTTCACATTCTTCAGTCGTCATCCTCATCTGCACGACATAGCTCCACGGTATACCAGTCTGACATAGCTCTGCAGTATACCTGTGCGATAGAGCTGTGCGGTATAGGTGCACAACATAGCTGCGTGGTATACCTACGCGATATAAAAAACTTGGGGTAACTATGCTACATACTTGCGTGAAGAATCTACATGACTAGATCAAGTACAATCTTTTAGAAGTCATTCATGGCAGGGTATCTCCTTCCTTGGTTCCCTTATCTGAAAGGGACTAGGTCAAAGCCTCCACCAAAACCTCCTGACATCTCAAACCTTTGGGAAAGGCACATTAGAGTGTCTCTAATTTTGGTTTGTACTTCCATAGTCAGATGTTTCACAAATTTGTTTCACAATGGGGTTAGGATTCATGGGATGTTTTTGGGTTTGTTTATCCAAAGTCACATGGAATTTCCTCCCAGAAACAGTGTTGGGAAGTTCCCGGTTTGGATGATGGTTGGTTACCAGCCTTTCCCATCTCAAAGAGGCGATCTAAAACCTTGGGCCTCTGGTAGAGAAGATATACTTCTTACTTGTCATTCCACGCAAGATTAGGAGAAGTGTCCCTCCCATACCAGAACCAATTTTACGGCCTCCATCCTGGTATAAGCCCCTCACCTTCACCCCTTCTTCAAAAAATTGGACCCCTATCCAATGTAAATATAATAGAGGGAAGGTTCCTCATCTTTCCCTCTTCTATCACCATGGAGGAAAAATTTTAAAGTGTGAAGTGCCTTTGTTGAATCTTTCACATCCTCTTGTTTCTCACACCGAGAATGACTCAAGTGGGCTTAAAGATACGTGATGGTGGAAACATGTACACAAACACTCATTATAAGGAACTATGAGAACTCTGATTCCTATTCAAATCAATATACGTAGGAATTTATTTCAGATCCAGAGCTCACTGGATACCCTCCTTAAGAATCCAACCCCAATTACCCCAATTTGGGCATCCTCCTTAGGAAATAAGCCCCAAATTCAATCCTCAAATCATCAAGGCATCCTTTTTTAGGAAATAAGCCCAAAATCATCGCTCTCAAAGGACCATACTCTCCTATGGGATTTATTGAACTATATGGGATTTGATTCCCATCCATATGGGATACGTAGGAAGCCTCCTTGAGGTTCAAACCCAACATTTCAAATCAAACCTATTCTCTTCGATCCATAATCCCAACAGTGTATGATCTTACTTGGAAACCCATATACCTTCATTGTTCCTTGGGATGCTTCAACATAAGTCCCACACTAGGTTTCGACTAATCACCTTCCTCTTAGAGGTCCTTATCACATCACCTTAATAGTAATGATGTGTCCTATTAAGTGATAGCGAACTACGAGGGTTCTGATTCTTTTCATAAGGATACATAGGTACCCATTTTATGGGCACGATCCCAAAATCAGAAAAAACCTTCGTCTCCCTAATGACAATAAATTCAAGAGTGCCCCACTGAGTGGCTTAAAACCAGTATCATCACAATGATGATTAAAAGAATCTTTAATCAGTATATTAGAGGATACCATTGATGGAAAACCTCGAATACATACAGATATTTCCATTAATGAAGAACCATGAATATATTCCGATGATTCTAAAGTTTTTCACATGTTAATAAGGGGTTATAAATTCAAAGGGATACTTATGATATAATTGGTGAATTAATAAGGATTCATGAAAATATTTTAATTTTACAAATAGTGTCCCAAAGTAGACAATATGTTCCCCCCCAAAGGGTGTGATGAGTCTGACCTCCCATCCTCTCAACCAATTCACTTATTAAGTATCATAAAGGTCAAAACATAACAAACACATGCCTTTGGAATGTAGGTCCACTTTGGATAAAGTACTGTTGGAAGTTTCCAATTCCATGAATAAATCCAATGGAAACCGCCTGAAAACAGTGATTCTTAAATTTAAAACACACGTTTCAAGGAACTACAAAACAATTAACATATAAACATGCACATGGATATTATACTTGTCGAATAATCACATGTAATAACTAATATAATAATGAGGTAATGCATAATATCAGACATCATAATAAAAAGTCAAGGTCCCGTGCCAAAGAAAAACGTAATTGTTTTTTTGAATCCCTTGTTCCAAGACACTAATTTGTCTCCGGAGACCTATCAATGAATCGATGAGCTATAACTGGATCCACCCTTCACTTACTGAGTCCAATGCATTCCTCATAATAAAATGTTGAAACACAACAAAAACATTAGTATTAAAACAAGAATATGAAATGTCAATACTTTAACCATAAATCTTGAATGTTATAAAAATATCACATTCACAGTCAAACATATCATAAATAATTTAATATAATATTATAGATTTTATTTATTATAATTCATCCTCAATCAAAAATAATATGCTAAAAGGATATTGACATAGTTGAAATCATTAGTAAAACTATTAGAGCGAAATATCCATTTTTCATGAAAACATTTAAAAGTCACGCAATTTAGAATGTAAGACATTTAAAAGAAATTTTTTAATCAATGTCTCCCATACCACTTTGAAACATTTTATAGGAATTAACATTTTAAAACATTCATCTCCATATAAATAAATCCTTAAAACCCATTTTGAGGACATGGACATTAATGAGAATGATTTAGAAGAATAATATTTAAACTATTTTAAATGATGTTTTAGTTAAAGAGTCTCTTAAAAAGAATAATTTTGAGAAATATTTTAAGAAAAATGGACAAGGATAATAAATATGTCCCAGTAAATACTTATACATAAAAAATCTCAGATCATATTGAGATTGAGGAATTAACCCAAACCTTGTACTTTCCTTTGGTCGAGAGTACATTTAACCAAATGTATAAGGACCATAGTATGTTATTAAATTATAACAGAACCATATTCACATTTATGATATCATAACTGATTCATTTATGGATTTATAATACCGATTTAATAATAATTTCTATGCTAAGATAACATTTCGGGAAATAATTGCTTTCTTTATCGTACGAGTTTTAACTTTTTATTCTTGATCGTATAACTTTTATCAAGATTTAATTTTTTCCAGAATATAAAACATTATTTAGGTATCATATATATTCAGATTATAAATATGTATAACATATTTATATATTAAATGGAAAACACCATTTATGGAGACAGTAGGCCGTATGTACACATAGACTCTGTTTCCGTTTTCATATTGTATTGAACGAAAGTAAGTGAATGAGATATGTGTATGTATATATATATATATCTAGTTGCATTATTATGTCATATATTACATACTTATTGATAATATGTATTGTTATAATCATTGTTGAATGGTGAATGTGTAAATTAATCTCATCATGTCATGGAGATGGTAAGTCGAACGTACGCATGAGCAATGATATCATTATATTGATGGTAAAATCATATTTAATTGGATTTTCTATTATATATATAGAATAATTAACATGTTATATTTATTATTTATATCAATTATACTGATTATTGTGCCCATACAAATAATGAATTGTTGAATAACAAACTACACCACGACGTGGATATGGTAAGTCGTACGTACGCACGTATGTTGACTTTTTCATTCATAGGATAGATAGAATAATGAATATGGTTTTATAATATTTATAATAACATAACATTATGTAAAAGGTACTAGGGTTATTATTTTGATATAGAAACAACAAATAAATAAGAAGTGGAAGAAGAAAAGAACTTTGAAAGAGGTGATGAAATAATTACCTCTTCTTCGGGTGATTCCTTTTGATTTGAACAAAAGGGATCCTTAGGCTGGATTTATAATAAAATTAAAGCATCTAGGTAAAATTTAGGGTATTTTGGAGGATATTTTATTAGGTTTTGGCCGATCCAAATGGATTTTGAGGTGTGAATGTAAGAGAAGGGGAAATACCCTTTTATAAGAGAGGTGAGAGGAACTTTAGGAAAAGATTGAAATATTATTTTATTATAAAATTATTTTCGATTTAAAATGGATCCAAATAGAATATTTTCTAGGTTAATATGGGTATGGGTCTAAATAATCTCAAACAATAGGTTTTAGACAATTTTAGATCACCTTATTAACCATATCTTTTAGATTTAACCCTTAGTTAAATAGTTTAACTCTTACCATGTCTTCTTGCATTCTTACATATATGGTTACTAAACATAGAATAAAATTCCAAGAGAACCTAAAGAGGTTCATTAGTTACATATATATCATCATATTAGTCATTTTGAAGAACCTAAGTTTTTTAGACTATTATATAATTTAATAAATTAGTATTTTTTTAAAAACTCATTTAAGGAAATTTTGACACTATTTAGAATTTGGTTTTTGTGAAAGTCAAAAAAAGTTTATTACTTAGAAAAAAATACATTGAATCAACCCTAAAATGTAATATTCCCCTATAAAATTCGTGGATGGCATAGAAAGTCTCAATTTATATTTATTTTGAATTTATAATATCAATTATTTTAATCTCTCATTAATAATGTAATTACTACATCATCATTGTGTCATATAAAACATTAATTATTTAATATGTAAAAATTGTAAATAAAATAACATGATGTATTAAATATTTTTATATTTCTAATTAATATTTATAGTCTAATTTATCTTTTGTAAAACTCTATATTAAAAATGGTTTATTTAATAAAATTTTAATTTAACACTTTTAACACTTCTTTAAATAAAATATAATAAATACCCTAATCTAAGCCATGTGGATCAAAAAGGATCTCATTTTTGTTCTAAAGTTTATTTTTGATGAAAAAAAATTATCCAATATAATTAGGACATGTTTTAGGGTAATTATAATATAATTTTTACATTTAATTACCCTATTTACTTTTAACCATGGAAAATAAAATTCAAAAGTTATTATTCACCAACTTTTAATTTCATCCTATTCAACCACAGTTTAATTACTGATTTCAACCATGTATCTCGGATTTTTGAAATTTAATTCACAAAAGCGGTAAAATTATGTTTTATTTTAATTTGAAAATGTGCCTAGAATGTGGTTAAAAGACGTTAAAAAGTTCAATAAAATTTTATGTCTAATCTTATTATAAAATTACTCTAATGAATTACATTAGACTAATATATGTAATATTTATCTATTTTGACTATAATTTAATGTTTGTAATTAAAAATAATTATTTAAATGAAAAAGTTGGGTTTTATCTACAATATAGTGTTTTTCACTATTCATCAAAAATTGAATGTTTTCAGAAAAATACCAAAACATTACCCAAAGATAATTTTTATATTCCAAATTAAAAAATTATTTGTATTTTAAAAAAATTAAACATGTATTTTTCATTAATTAAATTATAATTAGTTCCTGTTGTCAAAACCAGAAAGCGGGTTTTTAAGAAGTAACAACTATCAAAAGATTGACATGTGTTTATATCAAATTTAAATGTGAAATTATTAAAACATACTAAATTATATTAAATGATAAAAAGATAACCTAATTATGCCTTAAAACCACTCAAATGAATAATTTAACACTTTAAATTATTTTAATTAAAAAAGTTGTTTTTAATTAAAATATAGTATTTTCAGTATTCATCAAAATATAAAAGTTATTAGAAAAGCACCAAAAATTTATCCAAGATAAATTTTATATCTCAATTCTAAAGAAGAATTTAATTTCATTAAATTGAACATATAAGTGTCAGATATTGGATTTAAATAAAGGGTTCTCTTCATTAAAAGGCGGAAAAACTGCATTTTTTTTAAAATAATTCTTTTATATAAGAAAAATGAATTTGTCATTATATTTTGTCTAAGAAACACACAAGATTAATGGTAAAATTTTATAAGATATATATAAAATTTAAAATGTAGTTAATACTATTCATAACATCTTATTTAAATGACTAGTTTAATAGTTCGTGGTGCGCTTGAACTTGATGTTGCATGTAGCGCAAGCTATTGATTTACTTTAAAGAGATAACATACTATGAAATATTGGGCTGTTATAATTTTATAGAAAAATAATGTATAATTTTGATCCCAAGGGAATTAATTTTATTTATTAAATAAAAAGTCTCTAATTTTTCTTTAAAACCAAACTAAAATTTAAAGGAACCATGTAAATACTTGATTAATAGAAAAGAATAAAAAACCATTTTTATTTGGAAAAAACATTTCTTAGATATATAAAATTTTAAGAATATATTTCCAACTTCAATATTATATTTTTTAATTATATTACTTATTAAATATATACCTTTTCTAGAATAAATCATTTGAGAACTTTCATGTTATTCTTATATCTTTATAACGTCATAAAAGAGGTAGTTTTTCTAAATTCATTATTTTTCACTTTTCACCCAAAAATCAACTATTTATGAAAAATCAAAAAAAAATCATGTAGAGATAATATTAACATTATGAATTCCAAAAGAAAATTAATTTCATAAAATTAAATTTATTTGATATTATAATTTTGGTTTTTGTTATATTCTTAAATAAATTTACTTGAATTGTGCTAATTTTTCTCCAAAACAAAAAAAAATTACATTAATTGAAAATTAGGTGTTACATGTATCTAGAAAAGTTTGAACTAAATTTAAAACCAATAAGATCGTTATAAAAAAATAGTTGATTTTTTTGGACACCCATTGGTTCTTTCAAAAAAACATTTATTGTATTGTTTCAGTAGCTATATTTTCACATTGAAGGTGTCCTTTGATTCAACAACATTGATTTCTACAACACTAAATAGTAAAGTCCTAGTTAATATGAATGGTCTTTTCTATTTTAAAATAATATTAACAGAAATTAGATTATTATTTGAGGAGAATAGAAATACTTTTCTTAAATTTTAATGCCTCTTTTATGAGTTAGTATTTCATGGAAATATCATGATTTCTCTTTATTAAATAATGATTTCTCATAAAATTCATTTCTTGGATCCTCAAGTTCAATCATTTAGCGATTAAATTTCTCTCTATCCTTTATAAACCCCTTGTTTACATTCTTAATATCCCATTATTCCTTGTGTTGTAGCTCATAAAATAGCTATAAATTAATTCCCAAAACAATTTTGTATGGGTACATACCTAGGGGGTTTTTGAAAGTAGTCTTATATGACCAAAATTATTTGTTAGTATTTTTAAACTCATAATTTCAGTTATATTTAACTATATTTTTTAAAATCCATTTTATTTTGATATTAGAGACCCTATTCAACCCATTTTTTGGGGTAGGTAAGAAATATATGTCTTACGGTTCACTCTATATTCTTAAATGATGATCTTGTGTTATTATTATATAAGTGTGTGCTATAGTCACTTATTATCGCTCCAGGCACTCCAAACCTCAAAAAATATTTGATCTTAGAAACAAAATCACCATATTATAATAATTAATATTGGTTTTTATTTCAAAACATTCAGAAACATAGCACACAACTATTAAGATATAAGGAAAAACAAACGAATAATAAAATGTTCCATAAATCTAATTCAAATACATCAAATATTTCAAAAAAAGGTTGATAGGGTATTTTATATATTTAAGAAAATACAGAAGTAAATTATTAAATTTGACATGTATTACAGAAATTATATGAATCCTTACAAATCATAGTCTAGAATAATCAAGCTTATAAAACATTAATATCTATTCCTTGAGGTCAAAAATTTCATCTATATGAAAATGTTTTACAAGATAGAAGCACATACCTAACATGTTATTTGTGAATTGATCTCTTAATAACATGGATACTATATATATTATATAATTATATATCCTACAAAACATAAAACAGAGACTCATATTTTAGTTTTAGAGTTTAATTTTTACTAAATAAGGGGATTTATTTGATTTAATTAAATAATTCATTGTCTCAGTATGCAAAGAAACATGGTTGAATTCATATAACTCATCACTAGTTAATAAATCCTTTAGGTATATCTTGTTGGAATTTAGGCCTTAGTAATGCGGGGTAACCTTCTCATCTATTCTTCTACTAGATTATCATTTCTTTATTATCATTGATCTCTAAATAGAATTATTTTATTAGAAACATCAATATCACTAAACCCACCTTTTATTAAATTTTCTTGATCAAATACCCCGAGTTTTTTATGGTCAAAACACACAATTATTTACATCATAATATTTATAGAAGAAATTGTTCTTAGGTAATTTTTTTTGAAAAAACTATTTATTTATTATTATATAGTCAATTTGGGATGTTTCCATAGTCTATAATGTTTATGATATCATGTGTGAGTTCACATCAGTCATTTAGGAATGTACAACTCCCACTGGGTTGTTTGTGGAATCATGAAACACTTACTAGGGGATATTCTAATTTTACGGATAGATTATGGGTGTTTTAGTCAATATAATTTTTTATTTTTATAAATATTCCCTATCTGAATCAAAAATTACAAAATTTGTATATTTCATAGCAATTTAGTGAAGGGTAAATAAATTTTAACAAAATTCGTACAAAACCTCCCATGAAACCAAACATAGCCTAAAAATTATAAAATGTTCTCAATTGTATAGGGGTAAAGTGGTATAGAAATAATTTCAACCATATAATTATCTACTTTAATCTTATATTTATAAATCTTATAGAATAAAACATTTTCCTTCTCCAATATGAAATGAAATTTTTTAAATTTAAGTTATTTTGTTTTTCATTTCAATTTTTTAAATTTTTTTCCAGATTATCAAAACATGTTTCAAAACTAGTTCCCTAAATAGAAAAATAATCATTAAATACCTCCAAACATCTCTCAATCATGTTGTAAAATATACTTACCATGTAATGTTGAAATGTACACCCCCAAAGGGTATCCTTTGGTTTGAGAATGTACTAAAAGGGCATGTGAATGTTTTTTTATCATGGTCCTTCATAGATATTGGAACCTGAAAATACCCATAAAATCCACTAAGAAAATAGTAATTGCATTTCCCAACTAACATCACTAACATTTGGTCTATAAAATTTATAGGGAAACATATATTTAAGGTCACATGATTTAATCTCTTATAATAAATAAAGATCCTCCGAAAATTTTAAATCATAGTGGGATATAACTCATTATTTTCATTTTGTACAAGGGGGATTTTAGTTTTCATTGGTATAATATGAATGGTAATCAACCTTTGGGACTCTGATATGGGGTATATGATTCCAATTTCTTATGTTATCTCAACATCCTGCTTTAAAAATTCCTTGAGGATCACAGTTGGCCATCTTTAGGGCTGTCTCACTATATTTGAATCACTTTCTTATAGTATCCTATGTACACAAGATATTTGAATTATTCTTTGAATGTATCATAATGAACAACCTATGTACCAAGATAATTATTTAATAATTGTAGTAGTTTTTTCTCTTGATTAGGATCAAACTTTTTTGAGATCATGATATCAAAATTTCTATGGAAATATTTTTTGGGTTAGAGGCAAAAGGATTAAATTATAGTTTATAAGGGTGTTATAATATTGGTTTTAATTTTATATTGTCTATGTATGAAACCTACATATATAATACATAAGTTTGAGTAGAATATTTAAGTAAATAATCAACATATTTATCACCCAGTTCCTCCAAATTTCCATAAAATAATAATGTTTACAAACATGACAAATTTTCAAAAATAAAATCATCAAAAAAATTAGGTGTTTCCCAAGATTCTACTAATTTAATTATTTAATCAAGAATATATATTTATTCTTTATAACAATAATTAATTTTAAAGTGGTTTATTTTAAAAATTATTTCTTATCATGGGTGTATTTCATTTTATCTAAAATTCCAATGTTCATATTTCCTTCCACAAATTCTGTTGAAATAGTTCCTTCATTAATATTTTTTTGGTCATAGAATTATTAATAAGTGGACTGTATAGAATGATATGGTAATAGGATTTACCACTCTTATATTCTATTTTTAGGTTGTTAAAATTAGGATGGAACAACATTACTTTCACTCTTATGATGAAATCATCCAAGACTCTGACTAGGTAGGAAGTGGTCTAACTAGAAAGTATTTTAACAACTATAGTTGGTTTGCGATCTCCAATATGTAAGAAAGAATAATTATAGTAAGTAATGGCTTTAAGGGATGCTCTTAAATCACAAAATTCATTGGAAAAATTGATTTCTCTTTTTTTGTAAGGTATAGTGAATTTACCTATGTCTTTAAAGTTCCTAATAAATTAGTGGGTTACTAGGTACGATATGATTTATACCTAACATTACCTTTTCATATCCTTATAATTTACAATTCTTGATGATAATATACTTGACAAACATTTTATACATTGGAATTTGGTGGATTTTCTCTTATAAATTGATGTTTATCTCCGCTCTTTTCAATGTCTCAAAGACCTCTTGTTGTAATGTTTCTTCACTGGTTTATTTAGGTAGTTTGTTTATTTTAAGGAAGGGTTGTTTCTGATGATGTAGGTATTCCTTCATAGCCATTAAATTATATTTATTTACTATGGTCATCTCTATAGCCACTTCTTCTTCTAGTTTATTATTTGGTATGTATTCTTCGATATTCAAAGGGTCTGATTGAACATTTTTTCCAAATTTACACTACCAACATCACTTCATAGAGGTTATTCTTCATTACTTTTCACATTTTTTCCACTCCATAAATAGATTAAACTTAAAATAACATTATGGTTAGGAATTTATTGGGTAGGTATTTTATCTAAAACTTTATTTTCCAAAATATTAATAGTGGAGATGATTTGGATGAACTATCCTTTCAGCTCCTTTATTTGTAATCCATGAGTAAAGTGGGTAATTTGGTAGTTAGTTTAAGACTAAGAAAGTTGTTTTAATAGGTCCCTCACGGAGAGTTCAAAATATCTCCCTTATTGAAATCTTATTTAAGTTTGATAGGAATTACTTTGAAAGGTCTAGGGGTAGAAATTCTATTGAAAATACTACTAGGAAGGTGGCCTTTGTATGTAACGCCCCAAGACTTTAAAATATTTTCCTTTTAGAATAAATTTAATTTTTGTTCCTATATTTATTTATAAGAAACACCATGTAAATATTATGTTACAAAAAACATAAATTATATCTTGTTCTACATGGAACATTGAGGTTATCTTGCATTGTATGAAGTACATACTTTCCTCAATGTCTTACGTAACACACAAGACCGAGTTCTATCGAATAATAATGTATTATTAAAAATATTCTTATTTAATATAATAAAATACAACCTAGATGTTAAATTGACAGTTATGAATATTATTAACTATCTGATGAGAAATTATGGTTGAATTCATCAGTTATAATTATCTTGAAATTAATATAAGTACCAATTGAATATAATTGGATTGATTTTATAAAAAACTATTTTTATGATCATAAATTCATTTTATCCTAAAAAATTAAATTAATTTCAAATATAAAGAGATATTAATTTAATATATATATTATATATCCTATCACATTTTTTAAATTCATCCATTATATTTTATAGGCATAATATAAGAACAAACCTTATATTACAAATAAAAGGATATACTTTTATAATGGCACTTTAACCAAATTTTAATGGAGAACCTACTTTAAATCCAAATTTTAGAACATATATAAATTTTATATGTGAAAATAAAATTCAAATTTGAAATAATAACATAAATATTATTTTAGGTTAAATTTTTTATGATTTTTTTTGATGAATAAGGAAAATACTGAATTTTATTTCAAAACTGCTTTTAAGTATAATTTATTTATAAGGGTAAATTATTTTTTTAGTTTTTTTTAATATGAATTTGATAAATTTTAAATATTTTTATCCAATTTATTCTTTGAAAGTCAATTTAATAGTGAAATTGGATATAAAAATGTACCAAACCTTTGATTTTTTTACATCAACAACTCGCATTGTCATCCCGTCTGTGAGATTAATTTTAAATTATATTATACCAATTAAATGATTATAATTAATATAAAAGGTTTAAATATTTTTAATCACAATAATTTATTATTTATAATAAATATAAATTCATTTTTACCAAAACGGCTAGTAAAAGTGATTAAAATTAATTACAATGATTAAGAGAAAAATTATCTTAACAAAAGACTAAACCTTAAACATATAGCCTCAATTGGTCTCAAAACATGTAAAAAAATAATTTTATGGCCATATTTCTAACCAATAATCACTTTAATAAACATTGAACCATTATTGGATCCATATTTCATAGTAAAAATGTGGGTTTAATTTCCATTCAAAAAATTTACAATAATTCCACTCCTCTGCTATAAAAAGAAACTCACCCCTCCCACTACCTCAAAAATCTCAAGAAACATTGGATATAACAATATATAACCAAATATCTCATAAACATACATCCCTTAAACCTATTATAGTAACCTTGGTAATAAATCTATCAAAATAATCCCTTTTGTGAAAACCAAAAGGAGATATATGAATTAGAGGTAATATCCTTCCTCATGCTCTTTTGTTTTATTTACTCCTACAATATTTCAATTATCCTTATTACTTGATTTTATAAAAAAAATAATATCATAAATATAATAATATGTTTTTTGTAAATATTCATACCTATACCTACACACACTTCCATCTAAGGGGAAACAAACTAAAATTTCTCGTGTACGATGAACTATTGCCTCACGAAACAAAGTTGTTCATTTTTCATTTACAAACTTTTGTGATGGGGACTTATGATGAAAATTATATTTATATATGATATTTATTATATTTATAATTTCTTTATATATATTTAAATTATATATATAACATTTATTAATTCATTCCATTTAATGGGAATACGATAACATCATTTTTGGAAGTGTGGACTACCGACTTCTTAAAGTGATGTGATTGGTTCACGGGATACATGGAATGTATAATGTATTATTCTAATTAAAATTTTGGGACATAAATGACACCTATATGATTGTAATTACATAATTATATTTATGTAAATATAATATATCATTTTCTTCATTATGCTTTTCACACACTAAAAAGTGATAACGTCTATCATGGTCGTGTAGACTACCACATCCTCATCATGATGTGATTAATTCACATCAGAATAAATATATATATAAGTATATATGATTAGGTAACATATTATCTATGATTTAATGTTCACGGTAGAAATATATAGTGTTTCTCACCTTATTTAAATAATGGTCACTGAAAAAATGGGAACGTTACTCATGTGTACGTATGACCCACCACCTCTATGATTATAACATTGGTTAATTTTTCATAAAATTATTTAATAATTAGTTTTAAAATATAATTTATGTATTAATATGATAATTATTTCATGATTATTATTCTGGTTATGTGTACCCTTGGACCTTATATTACCTAGAAATGTTATTGTTGACACATATACAAAATATTGTCAAAACACCTAACATATAATTAATTGTTTAAGTAGTTTTTTACAATGTTGTAATAAATTAAATAAAAGTAATGATAAAAATGAAAATATTAATTAAGGAAGTAAAAAAATTAACATATTTTTATTATTCCTGAATATAAAAGACACATGTGTCAATTCAAACTCAAGGTAAGGGAATTTTCTCAAATTACATTCCATTTAAACTTATTCATTTTTATGTACCAATTCACTTTTATATGGAATACAAACTATCCTTTGAAATGTTATATCATGAATCTCTTTATTCTCATGATATTTTATTTTTCATTTAATGTTATTCCTTTAAGGGTATTATGATTCCAAATGTTTCAATGTTTTATGAGACACTTTGGGATGTTTAAAAATTATTTCCCTCAAGAATGTTTATAATGATCATTCATTAAAATTAACAACCCTTGTTGATAATTATCCATGACTATGGAGTTATTGATAACTATATATCCATTTTCCAATACATATATTTGATAAGTTATATTGTTAATTAATTAAATTTATTATTAAATATGAGTAATTATTTGGACAAGTATGACATGAGTGAGGCCCGATTATAGTTTTCCCATTGATGCATCAGTAGTCTAATAAGATGATTTAGTTAGCTAAATTAAGTGGGGTTTTACCCTATCTGAAAAACCATCTTATGAAAGGTCTTGATGGTCAATTTTTCATGTACCTAGGAAATATAGAATCCAATATTTAAGCTTTTACCTCATTCATAATCAGTTATTACTATTCCATGATATTTTTCATCAATATATCTAAGAATTAATTTTATTTTCAGTTTATTGATTAAATGAAATGTGTTTTCAGTTTATTACCTTTCCATGTTGATATTGTATTATCTAGTTATTATAATTACATTTATTATCAGTTATTTACCATTTCAACTTGAATATTTTAATTAAGTAATTATTCCTTCCTTTTTACATACCCTTACTAAGAATTTGATATGATCCTTATTATGTCTCCTTTAACAAAGTTATGGAAAAGAAATATTTGAATAAACTTTCAAATATTTTGATATTTTACATAATTTATGCTTAAATTTATTTTTATAATGTATTATGGGTATCTTGTATGTAATATGGAATTCCAAAACTACTAAATGGAGCAGTACTTTGGGATTTGAATCCTCTTAATCATGCCAATTTAATAAAATAATGCACTGGCTCTATGTTTATGGGGTAAGGGCATTACAGTTGGTATGAAACAATAGTAGTAAATTTACAAACTAGATTTATAGAAACATAGATTAGGGAACATAACCCTAAGATATACTTTGAGGATAAGTATAGAAGAACATCCTTTAATTTTGGTAAGGTATAAATAATGTGGGTATTCTTAGAAATAAATAGTTTTCTGGATCATACATGTGGATATGGTTCTGGAATAGATTTACCTTTGGGTAACAACTCTAATAAGGTGCATCAATCCTAAATCAGTGTAAAATGATACCTGAAAACAATCTTTTCCGCACACCTAGTTTGGAACTCCTAGGGGATATGCATAGGATAATTCATATTTTATATAAAAACCATTATGAAGGGTTTAAAAGTAAATATGTTCCAAAAGAAACCAAATTTTATGATTATAATAATTTTTTATGCTTAAATTATGTTATGTGATATAAAATATGTCTAAATATATATAATGTATTTATGATCTAATCCAGTGTATTCCATTGTTTAATTATTTCACCTAGAAGGATTAATGATATCAATACGAATGGAAAATGAAAATATTTCACTACTACAGAAGACAATAAATACAGTATTAGAATTGAGTAAAATATGTCTATTCTGGGATAGATTAATTGGGATATGAAAAAAAAACCTTTCATGAATAGAGAAACATATTCCATGTAGATAATATCATATGACGGATCTCTTTATGTGATTGAAGCCCCCAATCTTTTAATGGGATTACTAATCCAATTATAGCTAAGAAACGGATTATGTATCTGGAGAAAATATTAATATAATTGGGATGAAGTGAAAAATAAAAGGTTACACCATCAGTATATTTTCTACAAGGTTATGTTGATCAGTGGTAGTCATTAATCTAGAATACTAGGGGGAAAAGAAATATGACTCACAAAATGGAGGACTTTTAAATAAAACTTATTTGATAAATACTCCTCTAATGATCAATAAATTGAGATGATGTGAAATTTAATTAGTTTAATAAAAGAAGAAGGATAAAGTGTTATGAAGTATGAATCTACCTTTACTAGGTTATCAATGTATTATAAATATTTAATATGCTATATGAACTACAAGATTGATAATTTTTTTGAAGGACTTAAGCCAAGTCCCCAATGGGGTCTAGTGTCTAAATTTTTTATTCATATGATGAAATAATTTTATATGAAATCAATATATAGAATTAATTATCGAATTCTTATGTATTCATACTAAATAAAAATATTAAGAGAATGAAATAACAAAAGATAGATTATGGGAAGAAGAGAAAGAATTATTTTCCGACATGTGATAATTGTCGGAAGAATCACTCAAGTAAATACTTTAAAGGATTGGGACTTTTCTATAAGTTTAGATAAAAGGGTCACCAAGAAAAATAATTTAAAGGGAAGAAGGAAAATGATATTATTCAGTGTTAAAATTATAAAGAGATGTGCCACTACACAAACTAATACCCCAAGCATCAAGAGAATATACCTTATAAGAAGCTAAGGGTTCATAGTCAATCATATGTTATTAAAACAGCCGAAGTGGAATAATTAATTTATTTCTATATTTGGATCTAATAAATATGTTTAATAATTTTTATACTCATGATTTTATCATTATATGATTTATAAAATATTTAAGGATTTCATTGAAGTACTTTTTACTTATGAATTTTAGATCATATGATGAATGATACCATGAAAATTTATTTAGTAGAATGAAAACGTTTTTGGAAAACTCGTGGTGGAGGGAAATATAACCCTTAATATGTTCTTAAAATTTAATACAATGATGTTTGGATAAATAAATTATTGTTTTGGATAATTTAAATTAGATACAGTATGACTACCTTGGAAATGAGTAATGATTTATTGACAAATGGTTTGTGCTATCATTGATGGATTTGACATCGTTTTTGGATTTAAGGAATATATGCAATAGTGTATGTTAAATTTAAGGAATAAGAATCATTGATGTTTTCAATATGGTTTTATGGAAATTAAAATAATTACCAATTTAACATGTTTGGTATGTGATGATTAAAAAACACTTCATGTTAGTTGATAAGTTCACTTTTGATTTTTTTGACTGTCCTTATAAAGTGTTGGATCTTAATCTTTTGGAAAACTTATCTATTCATGAAATGGTTTGAATTGATATTTCAATGAGGTTTTAGTGGTTAATGTATTACTTCACTATATCATTCATCCTATGATAATAAATGAAGTAAAAATAGTTCAAGGAGTATCCAAAGTATAATATTGTGTTTATGAAATATAAATGTATATTAAATATATTCTTATAGAGTTAATGAATTACTCAACTATATTAAAAATGGTCAAGAATAAAAGATGTTTTCCAATTATCATCATTTTTTATAATATCAACTACCATTTTACAATATTGTTTTAAAGTTTTTTAGTTATCAACATTCATTTGAAAATGTTCTCTATCACTCTCCATCAGAACCTGATTGTTATATTTTTCTTCAGTATCCATGATTCCATTTCCCACCTATGTTCTCATACCAGGAAAACAAGTTACATTACCATTGTAATTTCCTTTATCTCTTATTATGAAGACATGTTATTAACCCTATTCATGATGTGGGGTTTTAAACAATATTTTATTTTCAAAAATCAATCCCTTTATTACCTAGATCTATTTTTAATTGCGAGGATTCGATTTATTTACTATGGGGAGAATGTAACACCCCAAGAATTTACAATATTTTCCTTTAAGAATAAATTTAATTTCTCTTCCGAGATTCATATAATTAAACAACCAAGTTAATCATATGTTACATGAAACATAATGTCTGAATTAATCTTCATGGAATACTGAGGTTAGAATTTATTTCATGGAAGATGGACTTCCCTCAATGCCTTGCGTAACACGCAAGACCGTTTTTTACTGAACAAAAATGTATTATTAAAAATATGATTATTTATTATTATAAGATAAAAATTTGTCATTAAATTTATAGTTATATATATTATTATGTAACTAATGTAAATATATTTTTTAATTTATTTTTACAATTAACTTGAAATAAATATAATAACAAATTGAATATAAATGGAATGTTTTTATAAAAAACTATTTTTATGCTTAGAAAGATGGTTTGTCATAATAAATTAATTTAATTTAAATTATTGGGTGATAATAATGAAATTGATATATTATATATTCAATCAAATAATTTTAACATTCATCCAATATATTTTATAGAAAAAGATAATTACAAACCCAATATTACACATAAAAATCTATATTTACATAACGTCACTTTTACCGCCTTTTAACAAAGAACCTATTATAAGTAAATTTTTTGGATCTTTTATAAATTTTATATTTCAAAATAAAATTCATATTTTAAGTAGTAATATGAAAATTAGCTTCAGGTAAATGTTTGGTATTTTCATGAAATATTTTATTTTTTTATAAATATTTTAAAATATTGAATTCTAATTCAAAACATCTTTTTCATATAATTTATTTATAAGTACATATTAATTTTTTTCGTTAGTTTTAAATTTTAATTAGAAAATTTTTTTATATATTAATCCAAATTTTTTCATTGGAATCAATTTCTCATTTAATTTTTATATAAACATTTAGCAAAAATCTGAGCATTTTTATTATAAAACCATGTGTTGTCGTCATGTCTATAAGATTATGTTTATATTAATTTATGACACTTATGTGATTTGAATTTGGAAAATTGGATTGAATATATTAATTATAAAATTTATAATGTATAATAAGGCCAAATTAATTTTTTACCCAAAATTTTAGGGAAAGTGATTAAAATTAATTTCAATGATTAAGAGAAAATTTAGCTTAACAAAGAACGAATCCTTAAATTTAATACCCAAAATGACCTATAAATGTATCTAAAATAAAATTTATGTCCATTTCTCGACCATATCCTCCATTTTATTTAATATTTACCAATATTGGATCCACTTTTCATAGGAAAAATGTGGGTGGAATTCCCATTCCAAAAATTTACAAGAATTCCACCACTCCTCCTCTATAATAAGGAACTCACCTCTCCCACTTACTCACACAAATAAATACAATTTTTATAGAAAATTATCTATGAATATTCCTCCTAAAAATACCTCCCTCCAACTTATAATCATATCTTAGGGTAGAAATCCAACCCTGGAATCTCTTTGGTGAAACCAAAATGTGTTACCCAGTTATAAGAGACATCCTTCCTCAAGCTCTTCAGTTTTATTTCTTTCTCCATTAAATCAATTATACTTATTAAATTATTATATAAAAAATATTATGAATATACTGATATGTTTTTTTGTTAAGGTTTTTACCTACAATTACACACACTTCCATCTAATGGGTAACAGACTTACTGTTCTTGTGTAAGACGAACTAACGCCTTACGAAACAAAATTGTTCATTTTTTCATTTACCACCTTTCATGGTTGGGAATTATGATGTGAATTGTATTTATATATAATATATATTATATTTATAAAATATTTATGATTCAATAATTTTTATATATAACATACATATATGCTTTCCATTTTCTAGGAATACAATAGCATTATTTCTAGAAGCGTGGACTACCACCTCCACAAAGCGATGTGATTCATTCAGGCGGTACATAAAATTAATAAAAAATGGTTTTAATTAAATATATTTGAAATAAATGACATATATATTTTATTAATTAAATAATTCAAATTATTTAAATTTAATATATCATTTCATTTATTACCCTTTTCACACACTAAAAAGTGACAACGACGGCCGTGGATGTTTGGACTACTCCCCCCTCGACACGATGTGATTACTTGTACATAAAAATAATTACATATATAAGTATATATTAATAAATAACATAGTATATATGAATTAATTATCATTGTTGAAAGATATATCCTTACTTACTTTCTTTTTATAATGATCACTGAAAAATGGGAACGTTACTCATGTGTAAGTACGACCTACCATCTCCATGATTCCAACATTGGTTCAATTTTGATAACCATATTTAATGATTGGTTTTAAAATAATAATTGATGTATGAATATTATTATTATGATTTATATATTTATATAATGACCCCATTCACCATATTTTACATACAATGTCATTTGTGGCATAGACACAAAATATGGTAAAAATATTCGACCTAAACATTACTGTTTAAGTAGTTGTTTACAACATTTTAATAAGTGAAATAAAATTAATGATAAACATGAAAAAAGTTCTGAATCAAGTAAATAATTAGAATATATTTATTATTCAGGAATATAAAGACACACGTGACAAATATAGACTGAATTTAAGGGACTCAATTTATATTCCATTGAGTATTATTTGTTGTTATTCACCAATTAACTTTTATATAGTGTATAAACTATACTTTGAAATGTTATATCACAAATATATTTATTTTCATGATATTATCAATTTCATTTAATGTTATTTCTTCAAGGGGATGATGATTACAAATGTATCAAAGTGTCATGGGACACTTTGGAATGTTTAAATATTATTTTCCTCAAGAATGTTTTTAGTAATCTTTTAATGTTATTCCCATTCATCAACATAATAAACCCTTATTGATACTTATCATCCACTGGGGAATTATTGATAAATTTTATCCTTTTATCAATACTAATATTTGATAAGGAATATTTTTTATTAATCAAATCAATTATTAGATATGAGTAATGCTTTAGAAAGGTATGACGTGGGTGGGGCTCAGTTATAGATATCCCTTTGATCCATCAGTATTCTCACTAGATGAATCAGTTGGCCAAATTAGATGGGCTTTTACCCAATATGATAAATCAACCAGTGAAAATTCTTTGTGGTAATGAATTAATTTATCTAAGAATCATTTCATCTATTAATTAATCATTTATCCCATTCATGATCAATTATTATTTAACCATAATATTTGGAATCAACATATCGTTGGATGCATTTTACTTTTAGTTAATTTATTAAATGGAATCTGATTTTTTTAACTTCTCATATTATTATTGATTTATGTAGTTATTTAAATGACATGTATTATGAGTTATTTACCTTTCGATATTTATTATTCTCATCAATTCATTTTTTCATCCACTTTACCTACCCTTACTGAGAATTTGAGATCACCCTTATTATTTTTTTCTTTCCCTAAGTTATAAGGAATAAATATTTGAATAATCCTTCATGGATGATGATATTTTACTTATATTTTTCTTTATTTTATTTTCCAAATGTGTTATAGTTATCATGTATGAAATATGGATTTCCAAAACCACTAAAGTGATCATTCTTTCAGAATTTGATTCCTCGTAATCATGCCAATTTATTAAAATAACACACTGGATCTGAGCTTCTGGGGTTGGAGTGTTATATTTTTTATTTTTATTTCATCACTAAACTAACTTGTTGAATATTATTTAAATCTTAGGAGGCTAATTGGATATTTTTGGTAGTAACACTTGTTCTTGGAATCAAAACACCTTTCTCTTGTGGGTTACCATCAGTGTAATAATCTAGAGAATATAAAAGATAATACACTCTAGGAGGTATAATTAGTGTGGTTTACTGAAATTAGTTCAATTATTATTTTATCAAAAGATATATTAGCTCCTAATTTTTATTTTATATTAAAGTATTGGGGGAACTTTTTACCTCAAGAATTCCTTCATTTATGGATCTTTTATAAAAAAATTTAGGAGTTTTGTAAGATCATCTTTATCAACTATCGAGATTTAGTAGGTGATGTTTTGATAATTTATCCTCTATATGATGCGTCCATTAGGTTCCATTCATTATCAGTAAATATTTGGGAAACAAATTCTACGAAATGATGGTCAGCGAAGGGTTTGTGCGACAAGATGTTTTCAACTACTTGAATCTCTCACAAAGCTCATAAAGTGTTTTTAAACATTCTTTTATGATCCCATATATATCCTTTCTCAGCTGGGTGATCCTAAATACAAGGGATAATTTATGGAGTAAAACCTTATAAATTTCATCCTATGTGATGAATTCTATAGGGTGAATATTATATAAAAACTCATTGGAAAATCCTTCAAGGGGAAGGGAAAGGCCATCTAGATGATCTAATCCTTAGGGAATCCACTAGGGTTGATTCTATTCTATACATAAAAAATTGATAAAATTTTGACTGGTATCTTATCTTGTGAATCCTTGAAATTCAAACAATTACTGAATCACTCAAATTTTTAATCTTGTAATATTTTTTATTGTTGTGACAATCAATTATTATTATTATTTAAAGCATGTGCATATAATTCTATCAAGTTATTATGTAGTTGAGATAAATTATCATCCATATTTTAACTACTAATAGTAACTCTACTAGAAAATGTTGAAGTGGATAGAATTTTATTCTATGGAGTTATGACAAACTCTTCCCCCATATCATCAGTAATATTAAATTTTTAATTCATTCCACTACATTTTGTTCAACACCTAGAGTTTGTGATTTTAATTATATATATTCATGAATTAAAATATTTTTAAATGAAAGAAAGAAAAAAAAACTAAAAATATCATTGGGATCCCAATAAATATTTCTAGGTTGATGATTTGGACTATTACAGTGCCCTTAGATAATAATATTACAAAGATGAATTAATGTAGCTATAGTTGGACAGAGGTTGAATTCAGAGTGGATATTGTTGATATTTTATATTTCTCTTGAATTATGACTTTATTGTGTATAAATGTAGTGAGTGGATCCTGTTTATAATTAATATTTATTTATTTTAGATTCAATAATTAGAAATAATGGCCTAACATTAGAACATACCCTCATTCTCTTATTAAATCATTATTTAAATTATTTCCCACAATATTTATGTAATCATATGAGATCTCACTGACCAACCTCACCTATATTTCTATTTTTAATGTGATAGAAAAATAATCAAAGTTTACTATAATTTTACGTAACATAGTGATCTGAAATCCGCAAATACTCTAAGATTAGCCCATATCACACAATTTTGGACCAGGAAGTAATTCTAAGTGGTCTATTTTAGAAAATATGAAAATGATATAGGATGAATCTAAGAACAAATATCCATAAAAATGTCATAATGACTATGAAATTAAACACTCATAGAGAAAAAATAATAATAAATTTATATTAACAAGAATATTATCTTATCATGGAAGGGGGAAACTCTCCTTGGATCAACCATTAATGGCATAGTTTTCCATCATCATTGACTATTAATAAAAAAAATTCTTAAGTAGTATCTGAACTCTAATCAATCAATTAGTGACCTAATCATTCTTAGAGCAAACAACCGTCCTAATATAGAAATATGGGTTCCTTGATTATAGTATCTCATTCTTCTATATGAGTCAAATATACTATTTCCCATCCCTAATCAAATGAAATGATTTCAGAATATTATTGGTTTAAAATGTTATTATCATTCTTATTTGATAGATAAAGTGTTCATATATTGAGGGTGTATATTTCATCAACTTGGAACATCTCTAATCTTTCTCTTAGCTTGCATTATTCCCATGATTTCAATATTATTATTCATATTGATGATCACCACATGGATAGTTTTTTTGGATTCATAACTAATTTTTCTTGACAAAAGTAATAAGATTTTTATTTTATGTCAACCTTTGAAAAATTTGTGATTTTTATATTTAAATATCTCCATGGGTGCACTCACCAAGCTATCTTTCCATGATATTACCCATATGAAGTTGAGGGATAGTGTAGTTTACCATAGACAACTCCTTGATTAAATTTTCATAGAACATTTGATCATGACGGTATATTGATAATCTTATCTTAACCTTTACAAAGCCTTATAATGTCCAAAGGCACCCTTACATATCACTCACATATTCCGGTTACCCTCCCATATCTCAAATAAAATGAATCTATAGTCATATGATTGAAAAAACTCTTATGATCACACCTAATGTGTTATAGTGGGTGATAAGGTCAAACAGTCCTACTCATCAAAATTTTGAAATTTCCTAAAGTCATTAAATCAATGGACAATTCTTATATTATTTTATTTAAAATGATTAATAGTGAATTCATCTACTCACAAAGTCATGTGATTTGGTGTCACTGATGTATTTCATTCAATAATGTATTAAAGTTACACAATGAAGTCATATTCGTGAAATGAAAAATAAAATATTCAAATTCATATGAGGTTTCCTAATATATTATTATATTAACATTGAAGATTTATTATATTCTAGGAATATATTATGATTGTTCTTTTTCCTTTTTTCATATAATGATGGTATAAGAAAATTCATTTAATGTGATGTTAAAAGATCTAACCAGTGAAGTATTATTATCATCTACTGTGTTTATCAATTTTCATCTTTGGGCCGACAAAAAATTAGAAGTCACACTTTTACTATAGACTATATTCATATTAAAATAAAAATGATTTAAAATAATGAAAACCAATTTTATCATCCATTAAACAAAATGAAATTCACTAACCGTAAAATCAATTCATGTTTTGTTTAGTTTAATCCAGTTATATATATATAACCAATAAAAATCATGATCTATAACATTAAATAATTATGTTCTAGAATTAAAAAAATGAAAAACGTGAGGTGAATATTAGCGATTTAGGTCATCTTGGGGTCAATTTGAAATTTTAGACATTTCAAAATTGTGGGTTCTTATTAATTTCTGAGAAGTTGAAAAATTAATAAAATTCCATTTTCTTAAAAAAATATTTCAAACTCTTGATTTAAAAACTCTATAAACCTATCACATATAATTGATATTGTTAGATAAAAATTTTAATTATTAACTAACTTATAGTATGAATATAATTTTGATAATGTTTCCAATTTATGACATAGAAAATATATCCTTATAAATCTATATATTCCATTTAAAAACATAAATACATACTTTTTAACATTAATACTACATGTAGGTATAGGTGTAAATAAATAAAAATGAATGAGTTGTAGAGGTATTACATTTTG
The DNA here is from genome assembly GCA_963277665.1 of Viscum album. NCBI lineage: Eukaryota > Viridiplantae > Streptophyta > Magnoliopsida > Santalales > Viscaceae > Viscum > Viscum album. The sequence goes on along the minus strand of OY728144.1, from coordinate 549,796,282 downwards.
TACTTCATAAATAGCCTTCAATCTCTTTCAAATTTATTTACCTTTCATAGAAGATCCAAAAATGCAGGTGCTATCAATCTTTAGTTTGTATAATTATAGGAGTCTTTAGAGTTTTAAAAATTTGTAATGTATCATAAAGTTTTAATGGATGTGTGTCTTATTACATATGATATTGTATATATTTACATTATTTTATCACTTTATATATTTCATAGATATCTTTCCAAAATTTATAAAATATATATATTTATATATTATTAGCATAATATAAACCAAATTTATATTTAAATACTAGACACTTATCATTTTGAATGTTTACATTAATTCTATCATCACATATTTGTGAGATACTTATGAGATTATATATTAATCCTTCTACATATAAAAATTTATATATGATAACATAATTACAAATTTTAACCTCACCAAACCCTTTTACTTTCCCTTTTGAGTTTTCATCAAAAGTAAAAATACCTCCTTCACATTTATTGACTATTATAAAATTTAAATCATCTCCATTTATTTTTCTAGAACACTGATAGGTTGATATTTTATACAATTTTTGAGCCTAATCATTTAGGTTTTATGAATGTTTTATGATTTGATTTCATGATTTGTGGTTGGTTTTTTCAGAAAACTGAATGTCCATAGTTAGAATAATGTGATTCTTAATGTGCTAAAATTGTATATTTTTACGGTGTGAGTACTAAATCTCAGACATGTATTTATGGGGACAATAATAAAAACTCTCTCAAGGATGACCTATAATGGTTATGAACCACCCTTGCATATGGGTAGTCAAATTTAGGTAAAGTAAAGCTCTCATAAAATCCATGAACACCATACAAGCCGTGAATTTTCGGGATAAAGAAAACTCATGATGTGAATTCCATTCCCCACATGAATGGATATATATTTACCATATGGTCGACCTCTATAATAACAACCCAATTTTATCAATGGAAAGTTCCATCTTATAATTGTGTCTTAGAATCACATGAAATCATAACACAACTAACTACTAAGTATTATGTGTCCTTTAAACAAATGTATGTTAAATATGTAATTTGAATTTCAAAAATATAACATACACATTTGTTATCATTAAGTTATTTGGGGTCTAATATGACCAATTAAATTTTTGGTGAATAGTAACATACCCTTGTGAATAGTAATGTTACCCTTATGAATAGTGACATGCCCTAATGAATAGTAACCATTCTTATGATGATATATAAATAAGATTCAAGTGAAAGTATGATGTACCTATATTTTGGAATAAGAACATAAATGTTTTAAAACTGGTTTTTTAAATAAATTATGATTTTAATTAAATATTAAATTTATCATATTTGGAAAATTATTTCTGAAAAATGGATTTCATTTTTAGAGTCTACACATCAAAAAATAGTTAGGGTTAATTTGTAATGTCCCAAACCAAGTTACCCATATTCAGTGCATTATTACATAACATTGGCATTATCACAAGAGATCAAGTCTCTAAAGACCGATTAGCTTATTAGACTTGGTAATACTAGATACATACATAAGTTTTACATGACATTATGAAATGAAAAACAACAACATTGTGCCCACTTTTAACACACTCATATCCCTTAGCCTATCCCTGTAGTTCAATCATAATATAATTTTTCACATCCTGGAAAAAATAAAACATAGAAAGGGGTGAGCTCAAATGCTCAGTATGGATAACAATATTGCATAAACTTTCATAAATAAGCATAAACATTTAAGGCAATGTATAAGACTAAAACACAAATTGTTTAAAAATAAAGTTCAGTGTAATATAGAAAATATAAATCAAATAATTCCATTTACTTATTCACATAGATATTTTACCAGTAGAATAATCACATGTAACATTAATAGCTAATTTCATAATTATGGAATGCATAATGTCAGACATCATAAACACAAAGTCAAAGCCTCATGTCAAGTCTACAAATAATTTTTTTTCAAGGCCTTATGACAAGAAACTATTTTTCCTCATTAGAACTACCGATGAATTGAGGAGAAATATTGGGCTACACCCATCACTTACTATGTCCAATTCATTTCTCATATGAAAAGGTTGAAACATAATCTAAACATTCGTATTAAAACTAGAATACAAAATGTCAATATTTTAACCACAAACCATGAATGGTATAAAGATTGCACATAAAAATTCCAACATAAATAATTCAATACAATATGGAAGATTATGTTATAATAAATCAACCTCAATCAAGAATAATGAAGGATATTGACATAGATGAATATAATCAGTAAAACTATTTAAGAGAAATATCCCATTTTTCTTTAAAACATTTAAAAGTCTCACTATTTTTGAAAAAGCTGTTAAAAATTTATATTTGAATCAATGTTTCCCATACCGTTTTCAAACATTTGAAAGTAATTTTATTTTTAAAACATTTATTTACATATAAATAAATCCTTAAAAACATTTTTAAAACATGGACATTATTGATAAAAGTTTAGAAGAATAAATCTTTAAAACATTTAAAATGATATATTAGTTAGAGTTCCTAACCAAATGAGAGACGTTTGAATACCAATAATTGAGGTAATTAAAACTTTATAATATCATTAGAATAAAGGGTTTCATGATATACTATGTCAAAGTACAGTATATACACCATAAAAAAGTGAATTGGCGAATAACAATAAAGAAGTCTCAATGGAATATAAATTGAGATAAAATACCTTATAAAGACCATTTCCATAGATTAAGGATATATTAATGAAATAATTATGTTTGAAAAAATATAAATACACTCAATATTATTGGATATTTAGTGTAAATAAATCAGATTACATTCACACATATTCTTGTAAAAATGACACCAATGACTTGGATGTTTAACTCAATGAATGGAAATTGAGTTAAGATTACCCGTATCAATTTCATTTCAAGGACTTGATAATTTATCAGTGGAGTGATAATGTGTATCAAAAGTATATCCACAAAAGGGTATTGGAAATTAAAACATAAATAAATAAATAGTGATTTCACACATAATATTGGACTAAAATAATCAATGATGTTTGCATAAAACCCAATGAGAAGAAATTGATATTTGAGATTCCCTTACCAATTTGGTAACTTACAAAACATACCCACCATGAAATAAGGTTTATAAAATGAAGATTTAAATACAAATAAATTAAAGTATATTACACAAATAATACAATCCTAGGGAAGTACATACACTACAAAAAAGGAAATAGTGGAAATATAGTATGAATCTCACGGGAATAAGAAATGAGATGAAAGCCCCTTAACACATTGTAATCAATCGAGTTGTATGACCAAAAGATAATAACCACCAAATTAATCATAGAATACCAAGAATTTAAAAATAATCAGGATAATATATATCAAATTTCGTTACAAAAAACACCACATGAAATAAATAAGTGGCGAACAATGGAAATCTCACGGAACTAAAAGTGAGATACGAAACCCCTTACCACGTTATAATCAATCGAGTCGTAAGAAATAAAGTTAATAACAACCAAATGAATCATAGAATAACATGAATATAAATATAATCAGGATAATATATATTATACTTTAGTACATAATACACCACATTCAATAAATAAGTGGCGAACAATGAAAATCTCATGAAATTAAAAGTGAGATAAGAAACCCCTTACCTCATGTCCGAATTGACTTGTATGTTCCGCGTTATTCCTGAATAATAAACATAATTTAATTTATAATTAATTAAGAACATTTTTTAGGTTTATTATTCCTTTAATTTAACTTATTAACTTGCTATAATAATTATTTAATTGTTTTATTTCATATCATATATTTTGTTGATGTTCATAACTTTTGTAAAAAATGAACTTGTTATAATTACAACTTGTCAATGTGGTCAAAATCACATTATATATAGAATGATATTCATGATTTTGATATCATATATATCATATATATATATATAGTTTATATGTATTTATAATATTCAATATCATTTGAAGTCAATAAATTAAATGCACCATTCATGGATACAGTAAACCATATGTATGAATGATCGCTACATTCATTTATATTTTATATTTAAAGGAATGAAAACTTAATAATAAATAGGTATATTATAATTAAATTATAATATATATGTTATTTAATTTAATTAACTCCATTCTTTATACGTTCCATGTATGTCATGAATGAGTCATATCACTTTGAGGGGGCGGTGGTCCGCACTTCCTCAAATGAAATTATCATATTTACCCATTATTGAAACTATAAAGGTATGATATAAATAAAAAATACAAAGTATAGAGACAATATAAATATAATATATATAACATATAAATACAATTCCATATTAATGGCCACCATAAAAGGTGGTAGGATAAGTTTGAACAATCATCGTTTCGTGAGGCCGTAGTTTGTCGTCCACAGAAACAGAATATTCTTTACCGATTAACCGGAGGTGTGTGTAAGTGTAGTTAGAAAACATATCATATAAACAACCATTTATATAGAGGATACTAATAGTTTTATAAAATAAAGGAATAAAATAGTTTAGGCGGTTGTAGATGTTAAATAAAAGAAAATAACTTAAGGGAAGACATTTCCTTTAAATTAAGAAACTCTATTTGGTATGAACCAAAAGGATTTCTTAAAGTAACTTTTTCCTAAGGTAAGGATTCTAGGTGGAAGAGAGGGATCTTGAGATATTATTTGGGAATAGTTTGGATGATACAAGGAGCTTTAGAGGTGTGATTAAATGGTTAGAGGTGAGGGATTTTTATAAGGGGAAGGAGGGGTTCATTAGGAAAGTTTGAAAATATTATTTTATTATATAATTATTTTCGGTTTCTAAAGGTCCAAAATATATTAAATTAGAAGATACGATTTCTCTTTTTCCAAATAAAATCATCCAATAAAATATGTAAAGGTTTTGGATATTTTTTTAATATTTATTATATTATTTATTTAAATCATTCATTAATGATGTATACACTATATCATTATTGTGTCATAAATAATTTTATTTATTTTATTTCTAAAAATTATAAAAAACACCAAGATTTAGTAAATAGTATTATCTTTCAAATGAATATTTATAGTCGAATAGATAACTTATATAACCCCATGTAAGAATTTATTTACTAAAAGATATATGTTTATGTCATTTTTGTCATTACTTAATGAATATAATGTACCATTATCACTATTAAGTGGCTCTATTGGGTCCAAAAATCGAACCAAGAATGCACATGGTCGGAAATGTATCAACCAATAGGATTAGTACACATGTTAGGGTAATTTAATATTATTATAATATTATTTTTACCTTGAATTACCCTATTTAGCTTTAACCGCGGTAAATTAAGGTCAAAAGTTACTAGTCACCAAAAATTATTCTCATCTAATTAAACAAAATTTTACTTACTAATAAAAACCATGTATGACAGATTTTCAAAATTCAATTCACAGAAGCGGTAGAATTTCAATTAAATGAAAAAGTCAGTTTTTAACTACTACTTAGTGTTTTCACTATTCATCGAAAATTGATGTTTTTCAGAAAAATACCAAAAATTAAGCCTAAGATATATTTCATACTAAAAATTCAAAAATGATGTCTATTTTACCAAATTCAAAACATAGAAGTTTCATAAATTAATTTAAAATCAATTCCTATTGCCAAACAAAAAAGTGTGTTTTTTAAGAAATAACAACCCTCAAAAGATTGACACTTGTTTTATCCAATTTCAACGTGAAATTACTTGAAATGACAAAATTTGGATTAAATGGTAAAAATATAATCTAATTACACTTTAAAACCAATTAAAAAGATAATCTAACCATATAAATAAATTATTTTAAATGGCAGTTTTGAATTAAAATACAGTATTTTCCACTATTCATAAAAATGGATTTTATCCAAAAAATAACAAAAATTTACCCAATTTAATTTTTGATTTCATGGTTTTAAAGAATAATTTTATTATTTTAAATAGATCATATAAAAGTTTCAAATATTAGATTTAGAAAGAGTTCTCCATTTGAAGGTGGAAAAACTTCATTTTTTGAAAAATACTTATTTTATCTGAAAAGTTGAGTTTGTCCTTATATTATGTCTAGGAAACACAAAAGATGAAGTTTAAAATTATATAGGATATATAAAAAATTCAAAATTTTGTTATTATTATTCATAACCCTTTTCTAAATAGCTAGTTCGTTAGGTCGTTGTGTGGTCGAAAATGGTGTTGCGTACATCGCACGCTATTGTATTATTCAAAGAGAAGTGTACTGTGGAAGCTTGGGGTGTTACATTCTACCCTACTTCAATAAGTTACATCCTTATAACTTGAAAATTTTCATCAAAAAAAAGTTTAAAAAAAGAAAATATCTTTTTGGAAAACCCACATCAGAAATAGTGTTAATAAAATCTGGTCTTAATAAGAGGGAAAGGAAAATGAAAAAGTCACCACAAAATTAGGATTTAGAATAGGTGAACATTGGTGGAAATTATAATTAGAGGAAAAATGTAAATATTTATAGGAAGTGATTGAGTTCATCAATCACAAACAAGTGAAGAGAAAACTGAGGGCCTCAAAGCCATAAATCTATGACGAATAACGTAAGTTATTAAGATAATATATTTTTGGTTTTAAGACCATTTCCCTTAGGTTTTAGAATTAATTTATCACAGAATATTGGGAAAAATCCTTGATATATAGAGTTCCATCCTTTTCCTAATTTCTATTACAAACTCATCTTTCACTTCACACAATGAGTATTCAAGATGACTTGGTCACACCTGAAGCACTAGAATCAACTAATATAAAATCACATAATCCAAAAAGGATGAACTATATTTATCCCTTGTGTTTAGAGATTAAAAAAAACCAAAATGGTTAGTACAAGATAAGATGATCCCCAAAAAGGATAATCCTTTAGAGAAATAATTACTAATATCAATTTCTAAAATCAAACCAACAATATCCAAAGTTAAATAAATACCATTCAATAAACAATTGTCCTTAAAATATTTAAATATAATTCAAACTAAGATTGAAACCCAAAACTTGGAAGAATTTTATTACGTAGTCCTCCACATTAAATTGTATCTCCAAATAACATCGACTACTCTTAAAGTCACATACTTAAAAGTAATTAACATAGTCACATGTTCTCTATGATAGGTTAATAATATCCATAGGTAACCCAAATCACTATAAATCCACAATAAAAACATATATAAAATTCCACCATTACTCCTCAAATTAAATCCCATAATATTCTATTTTCCTTAGGCATATAGTGTTCCCAACAGAGAAAACATCTTCCAAAATAAAATTTATCAATTAATCACCAAATCAATTTACTACACTAAGGATATCCATTTGATAAAACATAAGATCCAAATCAATATATTTTTTATCAATAAAATAATTTAACAAAAAGTAATTAGTCACACTAACCTGGGACATCACATAGTCCAGTGGTAGGTAATAAATCCCAGTTGCACTTTGGTTGTGGGTTCAATTACCACAGCTCTGTTTGATGCGATGAGTTGTCACATGGTATATATGTTGTAATTTTTTAAAAACAATAATTTATAACATTCAAAAAATGAGATAAATACCTCAAAATAACCATAACATAATTTAACCACAAATGTTATCTGATACCTCACATTTTCATCCTAAAAATTAACAACCTATAATTACCTCAAATTCAAGGATTATATAAACCCAAATGGTTATTTATAACTATATCCACAAAAGAAAATATATATCTTCCTAGAATAGTATTTTCACCTAAAAAACAGTAGGGTTACACATATAAGAGAAAATTGTTCCAAAGTAATCCCATCAACAAAAGGCACTAATACTTTTAAACATTTTTCCATCCATTTATTTCCACTTAGGTTCTTTCGTGACCAAGAGGTTATCCTATAAAATATACCATTGACTCAGGTAATTCCCAGGACCCCTACATTTACGGAAAATGACTGTAAATGGATTATTGGGATCATTTTTATTTTCTTCCATGGTACTCTTCAGTTTTCCTTGATAATTCTTTACTTTATGTCATTCTTTCCCACAAATAAATCATTTGTTTGTTCCATTGAGACACTTTACTGGGTGTCTCCTTCCACATTTCTTGCATTATGGAAAATGAGTTTTCTTTTATCTATGGTCTCCACTACTAGAGCTCTTATCACTCATCACCTTTCTTTTATTTGTTGAGTCTTGGAGTTTGTTAATATATATGTTGTTGATCATATTTTAAGAAAACTAATTCGGCATGAACATGATATCTTTTATGCCTATCAAAATTCTATTTTGTTGCTCATTTACACCACCGTTCCCACCTTAAACATCATGTTCAATGTTACTATGACTTCCTTGGAATCCAACCATTGACTAAAACCAGAAATCATTATGTGAGTAAAAATAGTCATAAAATCATTTAGACAATATCATGACCCCATATTTTCAATCTAAAACACCATAAGATTAACCAAAGTTATTTATTCTCATATTATATTAATATACTTAAAATTGGTTTTTAAATAAAACATGAATTATTCTACGAATATCCCCCAGGAGTGTCGATACCAAGAGTATAGCAAGGACCATTGTCGTGTACTAGGATACCTTGGGTCAATCCTGAAACTCCTTGTTGGAGTTTTCAATCCTAGGCACATCTGTGCCAAATCCACATCTACCTGTTTTTATATAGGCAAGGATGTATTTTCTAGGAAATCCCACATAATATTTACAATACAAATTTTCTGGATGTTCTTTTATATTAATCGTCAAAGTCTATCTTAGGGTAACATTCTCTAATCAGAGTTTATCTAAATCTAGTTTCCATGGTTTGTACTAAACTTCCTCTCATACCAACTATAATTCCCTAAACCCAGTTATCCAAATTTGTTGCATTATTATATAACATTGGAATGATCATAAGAGATCAAGTCTTGAAAGGCTGATTAGTTTAGTAGCCTTTGGAAATACTAGAAGCATACATAATTTTTACATTACATTATGAAATGAAAAACAAAATTGTGCCCCCTTTGAATAGACTAATATCCCTTATCCTATCCTTGTAGGTCAATTATAATATACCTTTTCAGGTCTTGGAAAAAATAAAACATAAAAATGGGTGATCTAAGATTCTCAGTAAGGATAACAATATAGAGGAAACATTAATAATTAGGCATAAACATTTAAGGAAATGTGTAAGAATAAAACACAAGCCTTTTAAACTTAAGCTTCAGCGTAATATGGAAAATGTCAATAAAATAATGTTATTTACTTATTCACATGGATATTATACTAGTCTAATAATCATAGGTAATATCAATAGCTAATTTCGTAATGATGGAATGCATAATGTCGGACATCATAACCACATAGTCCATGCCTCATATCAATAATATAAAAAAGATTTTGTCAAGGCCTTGTGCCAAGACACTAGTTTTCCTAATGAGACCTACTGATGCATCAAGGAGCTATATTGGGATCCACCCATCACTTACTAAGTTCAATGCATTCCTCATATGAAAAGGTAGAAATATAAACTAAACATTCGTATTAAAAATAGAATATGAAATGTAAATATTTTTACCACAAACCATGAATGGTATAAAAATAGCACATCCACAGTATAACAAAACTCATTCAATACAATAAGGTATATTTAATTATAATAAATAAACATAAATCAAGAATAATTAAATATATTGACATCGATGAAAGTAATCAGCAAAACTATTTGAGAGAAATAACTACTTTTTCTGGATGACATTTAAATTCTCACTATTTCTCAAGAAACTATTAAAAATAGGTTTTTGAATCAAAGTGTCTCGTACCACTTTGAAACTTTTAAAAGGAATTTAAATTTTAGAACATTCATGTCCATAAAAATAAATCTTTAAAACCATTTTTAAAACATGGACGTTAATGTGAAAGGTTTTGAAGAATAAATCTTTAAAACATTTAAAATGATATTTTAGTTAGACTTCCTAAACAAATGAGAGACACTTGAATACAAATAATTGAGGTAATAAAAACTCTATAATATCATATGAATAAAGGGATTCATGATATTCTATGTCCAAGTAAAATATATATACCATAAAAAAGTGAATTGGCGTATAAAAAAAAGAAGTCTCAATGGAATGTAAATTGAGATGAAATACCTTATAAAGACTGTATCCATAGATTAAGGATAAATCAATGAAATATTGATGTTTGAAAAATATAAATACACTCAATATGATTGGTTATTTAGTGTAAACCAATTATAGGACATTCACACATATTCTTGTAAAAACGAAACCAATGACTTGGTTATTTAACTCAATGAATAGATATTGAGTTAAGATTACCCTTATCAATTTCATATCAATGAGTTGAGAATTAATAAATTGAGTGATAATGTCTATCATAAGTATATCCACACAAAGGGGAGTGGAAATTACAGTATAAATAAATAAATAGTTATTTCACACATAATCTTGGAGTAAAATAATCAATGATGTTTGGTAAATTCCAATGAGTAGAAATTGATATTTTGAAATTTCTTTACCGATTTGGTAACTTACGAAACATACACCTCATGAAAGAAGGATAATAAAATGAATATGTTAATACCTATAAATTAAAGTATAGTACTCAAAGAATACAATCATGGGGTATTACATATACCACACAAAAGAAAATAGTGGCAATATAGCATGAATCTCACGGGAATAAGAAGTGAGATGAAAACCCTTTACCACGTTGTAACCAATCGAGTCTTATGACCAAAAGATAATAACAACAAAATCAATCACATAATACCATGAATATAAATATAATCATGATAACATATGTATAATGTAATAACACAATACCCCACATACAATAAATCATCGACGAACAATGGAAATCTCATGGAATTAAATTGAGATAAGAAACCCCTCACCACGTTGTAATCAATCAAATTGTATGACCAAATGTTAATAAATACCAAATGAATCATATAATACCATTAATATAAATAGAATAATGATAATATATATCAAATGTCTTTACACAACACACCACATTCAATAAATAAGCAGTGAACATTGGAAATCTCATGAAATTAAAAGTGAGATAAGAAACCCCTTACCTTGTGTCCGACTTGACTTGTATAATCCATGTTATTGATGAATAATAAAATTAAGTTAATTTAAATTTCCTTAAGAACAATTTTCATGTTTATTATTCATTTTATATCACTTATTGAATTTCTATAAATATTAGTTAATTATTTGAGTTTATATCAAACATTTTTTCAATGTTCAGAACATTTGTAAAAAATGAACTTGTTATAATTACAAATTGTCCATGTGGTAAAAATTAAATTATCTACAAAATGATATTCATGATTTAGATATCATATATATCGTATATTTATCTATTTTATATATTTATAATATTCCATATCATTTGAAGTTATGAAATGAAACCCACCATTCATGGAGACGGTAAGTCGTACATTCGCATGAACACTACTTTTATTTCTATTTTATATTGAAAGATATGAAAACTAGATATTACATAGGTATATTATAATTATAGTATAATATCTATGTTATTTAATTTAAATAACTCCACTCTTTATATGTTCCACCAATGGAATGAACGACTCATATCGCTTTGAGGGAGAGGTAGTCCGAACACCCTCAAAAGAAATTATCATATTTACCATTTATGGAAACCATAAAGGTATGATATAAATGAAAAATAAATAAGTATAGAGAAAATATGAATATACTATATATCATATGAAAATATAGTTTCATCTCAATGGAAACTATAAGAGGTGGTAGGAGAAGAGTGAACAATCATCGTTTCATGAGGAAGTAGTTCACCATCCAAAAATACAGCATGTTCTTTACCCATTAGACGAAGGTGTCTGTAAGTGTAGTTATAATAATTATCATATAAACAAACTATTATTTTTATTATTCTTCTGTTGTTTTAAAAGAATGTAATAAATGATTTTATGGGGTTGGAGAAGTAAAATAAAAGAAAAGAACTTAAGGGAAGACGTTACCTTTAAATTGGGTAACTCCATTTGGTATGAACCAAAAGGATTTCTTGAAGTTACTTCTTCCTAAAGTAAGGATTCTAGGTGGAAGAGAGGAATCTTGAAGGATTATATGGGTAGAGTTTGGATGATCCATGGGGCTTTATAGGTGTGATTAATGGGTTATAAGTGAAGGCATTTTATAAGGGGGGAGGGGCTCTTTAATAATGTTTGAAAATATTATTTTATTATATAATGATTTTCGGTTTAGAAAGGTAAAAAATTATTACATTATAAGATATGATGACTCTTGTTCGAAATAAAATCCTCTAATAAGAATTGGACCAATTTCGGATATTTTTTTAATCTTGATTATCTTATTTATTTAAATCATTCACTATTGAGGTAAACACTGCATCATTATTCTGTCATAAATAATTTTTTTTATTTGATGTCTAAATATTATAAAAAAACTACCATGATGTAGGACATATATTTAGCTATCAAATTAATATTTATATTCAAAGAGATAACTTATATAACCCTGTGTAAGAATTGATTTACTAAATGATATAAGTTTAGGTTATTTTTGCCATAACTTTAAATTAATTAATATAAATTGTCATTATCACTATTAAGTGGCTCCATGGGGTCCCAAAATCGACCCAAGGATGAACATGGTCGTAAATGTATCAACAAAAAATATTAGGACACATTTTAGGGTAATTTAATATTATTATAATATTATTTTTACCTTGAATTACCCTAATTAGATTTAATCACGGTAAATTAAAGCCAAAAGTTACTATTCACCAAATATTATTTTAATCTTATTGAACAAAATTTTAATTACTAAGAAAAATCATGTATGTCTTATTTTTTAAAATCAATTCACAGAAGCGGTAAAATTTCATTTAAATGAAAAACTCGGTGTTTTGACTACTACTTAGTGTTTTCTCTATTCATCAAAAATTGATGTTTTTCTGAAAAATACCAAAAATTAATCCTAAGATATATTTGATATTCCGAATTAAAAAATTATTTCTATTTTAAAAAATTAAAAACATAGAATTTTCATCGATTAAATTAAAATTAATTCTCGTTGTCAAAACAAAAAGTTTGTTTTTTAATAAATAACAACTATCAAAAAATTGACATTTGTTTATATCCAATTTCAATGTGAAATTACTTAAAATGACCAAAATTGGGTTAAATGGTAAAAATATAATAAAATTATAATTTAAAAACAATTAAAAAGATAATATATCCGTGTAAATATATTAGATTAAAAGGCCGTTTGAATTAAAATACAGTATTTTCACTATTCATAAAAATATCAAATAAATCAGAAAAATACCAAAAATTTACCCAAATTAAATTTTGATTTCCCGGTTCTAAAGAAGAATTTTGTTTTGTAAAATATAACATATAAAAGTATTAAATATTGGATTTATAAATGGAACTCCATTAAAAGTCGGAAAAACTGATTTTTTTGAAAAATACTTCTTTTTCTAAACAATTGAATTTTTCCATATATTATGACTCAGAAACACAAAATATGAATGATAAAATTATATGCGATATATAAAAAATTCAAAATTTGGTTATTACTATTCACAACAGCCTTTTAAACAGCTAGTTTGATAGGTCATGGTGTGCCTGAACTCAGTGTTGCATACATTGCACGCTATTGTATTATTCAAAAAGAAGCGTATCATGGAAGCATGAGGAGCTATAGAATTTTTAGGATTTTTCTTATATACATTTATTTTTGGTGAATAGTGAAATACATTATATTACTGTATAAATATATTATAATTTAAATCTACTATTCCTGAAATCATAAGTGACGTAAGCACCCAAATATCAACCTCACATGAACTTTTGAATATTATTGGTCTTTGAATCATAACTATTTCTTGTATTATGAGAAAATAACAAAATAATGATTATAATAGTATGAAAACCCTACTCTCCTCCACTATAAATACCACCCCTTCTTACCTTTTATCTTCACTCTTATCTAGCTTCGTGAATTACCTATATTATTCCCTAATCTTTCCTCAATACCCTCCCCAACGTTCAATAACCCTTGGTCTCCTCAGAAGATGAAATCCTCTCCCCTGAAGAGGCACTCAAGGAAGCTTGAATCAAGAGGTAAATTCGTCTATGATTTTCTTTCCAATCTTTTCAGGTACATTTGTTTTATTTTCTATCCTTACCTATCCACAATTAAATTTTATGAGAAATTTAGAACTTTAAATGTACTAGAATTTTGTTATGATAATGGAATAAGTTATTATCATCTATCTTTTAATATTCTTTTATTTTAGCAGTAAAGACACCATCCAAGATGTGTTAATTTACCACATTCAAAGAATATGGGTTTTCAATTTCTGAAACCATCTTATATTCTGGTCATGAAAGCATTTTCGTGGTTGAAACAGACAATAATATATGTACTATGCCTCATCTATGGGTCTGGAATTATTTTTTTTACACATGGCTTTGGTTTATCAAAGAAAACGTGTTCTTTATGGTCAAAAAACCACCAATTAACCCAAAATGTTGTCACTAATGTTTTATATAATGATTCAACTTCACTCAACATAACCAAATTAAATTTTCAACCATGTAACCTTCTAAGTGCTCAATATTAAAATATAACTTTAATTCTGGACAACCACCTTCATCATACATGTTCATCTGAACACGAACCGATCACTAAAACCAAGCAAGTACATAGACCCAAACAATGAAATTGAACTTCATAACCAATAAAAATTATTATAAATGAACATAAAACGTTTATAATAAACATTTTACATATATTAAACGTTACGTACTTATTAATTAATAAACCTAATTTTTTTATTCCGGTCATTAATAACAAGTGGATATCACCATCATATTTAAGGTAAGGAATCCTCTCAGTTTCACTTTTATTCAAGATTTTCTTCTATGTTATGCCCTTTTATGTGTAATTACTAGTTTTTTGGTATGATTAATATATATACTTATAATTTCCTTACAATGTATAAATTATGATAAATCCATTCCTCTCTTATTAATCCCTCTTAAGTACACCCGATACAATGCCAATATTCCGTAAGGTATTCCACCCAAACCGCCCTTATTCCTTCAGGTTTCTCTGTATTTCTTTTCACCCAAATGAATTTTCCTTTTATTTTTATGTAAAACTTAAAAAGGCTATGTATATGTTTTAAAATTAGGTTTCAAGGTCTATCCCTCATTATCTTTTGGGATATACATGTTTTAATGTGATTCCCTCTTCAATACTACTTGATAAGAAAACCTGTTTTGAAGGGACTTCTCGAATTCTTACCCGATTTCAAGTTCCCTCTATCTTCTATTTTAATCCACAATTGTATTTAATAAATAATTGTTTTTTAAAACCTTCATGGTTCACTTGTAGTTTTTTATAAAGTACTGTCCCCTTTTCTTTTTTAAAGGCTCTATAATATTTTCTTTAAGACTGCCCAAAAGTGTTTTTATGATAAAATTTCATGAATACTTTTCTTACATGTGGTCACTTATAATTGACCTCAATTACCATGATACATTCCTATTTTACCTTATAAATTTCCACATATATATTAGTTCCTTTCTTTCATATACACATTTATGATACAACCATTTTTTATGATTTTTGACAAGATTTTAGTACCCAATTCCTTCCATGGGTAACCATTATGTTTATGTTAGATTGATTATGAATGATTCATTATGTGGTAGACATATTCATTAAAATTTTAGATGGTTGCGCCTAGATAGCGCTGCAATGCATTGGGTAAAGTATGTCTCATGATATGTTATGTGACACGGTCGTGGCGGTTAGCCTTAGCTTTTGCTACTCTGTGAAACGATCATGGTAGTTAGCCTTGACTCGTACTAAAGTCATGTTTTATATTGCTTCCTCATTACTATGAATACATGTTTATATGTTATGATTACATATATTACATGTTTTTTATATCATCATGCCATGCCTTCTATCCCATGCACTAATTATTTGTTCTTATAGTTATTCCCTTACTGGGATTTTAGCTAATCACTTTGTTCATATTATCCACAAGTTATCCTTTGCATATGTATGAGCACACAAGAAGATAAGATCCCATTATGGTGTTTAAATAAAAAGTTGTTTTTATAATTTTTTATTATTTACCTAGTCTTCCAAGATGCTAGACATTATGATCCTTGGCATATACTCTGATGTATAATTAGGCTTAAAATCATTTAATGTTATCTGAAAAATCTAGAGTCTCTATAGTTGGTATTAGAGGATAATCTAGTTATTTTTGGAGTTTAGGAATAGGGCACCTTATTAATAATCTTAAGGATGAGAAAAATTATGTGAAAACATCCCTACTTTTTTGTAATTATAGAGTAAGTGGTTTATCAAGCAAATATATCCCAATCTGGAAATAGAAGAACACATTCCAACAACCAATGTGATAGGAAATTTGAAGATTTATGTAATGATGTTCCTAATATGACTGGATTGGGTGCTCTAAAATTCATGATAGTAGTTGCTCAACTGGCTCAAGTTATGAATAATAACTTGAATTTAGTGGAATTCCCTCTTCCTCCAAGGAAAGAGAATGTTGTTGTAGAATCCTTTATATGGAAAAGGATTCCCATGTTTACTAGATCTTCGGATCTCCTACTCACAGAACAGTGGATTAAACCCATTTAAAATATATTATTTTTCCTCCAGTGCTTGAAAGAATAGAAATTTGTACTGGTGGTCTATAGTTTTGATTGTTAAGCTGATCAATGGTGGACACTGATCAAGAATACAAATTCTTAAGAGGAAATTAATTCCATGGATTATGAGGAATTCAAGAGGATGTTTTTACATAAATATTTTCCACGAACCCTCTGTCTCAAGATGTAAAGTGAGTTCCTCAGACTCAAGTAAAAGGTATATGAGTCAATCAGGGCATATGAATCAAAATTTACATGTATTTTAAGGTATGCCTCTAGCTTTTTCAAGAACATTGAATGAATGTTGGATCTATTCTTTAGAGGACTAAAGCCAATTCTACAAAAAGCGTTGGCTATTCAAGACTTCTAAAATTATGTGGATATTGTACATTGTTCCCTCAAGTTTGAAATGGATATTGGATACTCATAGTGGTTTCATGGGTACGATGACAAGAAGACAAAAATGTAGAACAACGTGGGTGGTAAACAAAAAAATCCCATGATGGAAAGAATCCTAAATATCCCCCTTGTAAAGGTTGTGGTAAAAATCATCCTAGGAACTATCTAAAGGGAACCAGGAATTTCTTCAAAGGTGGACATATAGGACATATAGCCACGAACTATCGAAGGGATATAAATAATCCCAATAATGTGGAAGAATAAATGAAGGTTCATATCAATACTCAGTCTATAGTGTTGTTTTACAACTGCAAAGAGCATAAGAATAATACTAAAAATTTACCATAGGCAAGGGTTTTTAGAGGCAATCAACAACAACAGGCAAGGAAACAAAGAAGGTATTATGATATCACTAATAATAAGGTGGAGCTGGACAACAATTTGGTGATAGTTATGCTATTTATTCATTCAAGAATAGAGAAAGTACTATATGATTCAATTTCTACTCATTTCTTCATATCGTTTTAGTTTAGGTGAACTATTCAAACACCACCTAAAAAATTAGAGGATATGTTATCTATGAGAATAGAGAATGGGTAAATAATTACTTCCAAGGGGTGAAATAGCTGCTTGGTTAATGTTTGTGTACTGAACCTCCCAGCAAATCTCATCATACTTCTTTTAGTGGAGTTTGATGTTATCTTGGGCATGGATTGGCTACCTTTATACAAATCCAACATAAACTCTTGGGAAATGGGGACACCTATTAACATCCCAAAGAATCCTCCAATTCATTCTAATTGTAAATAAGAAGATGAATCTCTTTTAGAATCATTGTCTCATGTGTGGATATTAATTCCTTATTATCAAGCATGTCTAGCTAAAATGATTGAGACAAAGGAGAGAATCATGCTTGAAGACATGCCCATCTCTAGGGATTACACCAATGTATTCACTAAAAAGTTGACTGGTCTTCCCTTAGGTTGAGATATTGAGTTATCAATTGAACTTATTCCTGGATCTCTTCCTATATCAAAGAAACCATATAGAATGTCCACTATAGAGTTGGAAGAGCTAAAGAAGGAGCTACAGAAGAATCTAGAGAAGGATTTTATACACCCGAGTGCTTCACCGAGTTGTGTGTCGGTCCTCTTCATAAAGAAGAAGGATGGATCAATGCATATCCACATTTATTATCATGAGATCAATAAAATCACGATAAATAACAATTACCCATTCCATAGATATATGACTAATTTGATCAGCTTTGTGGGGATTGTTATTTCTCTAAGGTGGACCATTGGTTGGGTTATCCCCAATTAAAGATGAGGAAGGAAGATATTCCCAAGACTACCTTTCAAACAAGGTATGGAAACTATGATTTCATTGTGATTCCCTTAGAACTCACTAATACTCCAGCCGTTTTCTTGGATTTAATTAATAGTGTCTTTAGAGATTACCTTGACAAATTTGTCATAGTATTTATTGATGATATTCTGATATACTCCAAGGGTAAAGAGGAACATTAGGATAATTTTAATATTATGTTAAAAACATTTCGAATGGATAAGATGTATGAAAAGTATAGTAAATGTGAGTTTTGGATGGAGGAAGTATCATTTTTGGGGCATGTTACCACCAACAAAGGGATTTCTGTAGACACTTCCAAGACAAGGGCAATTGAAGAGTAGCCCAGGCCAACATCTGTATTGGATATCCATAGATTTATGGGTCTTTATGGGAATTATCAATGATTTGTGAAAAAACATTCATGATTGTCAACCCCAATGACTACGTGGATAGATAAGGGAGTGATGTTTGACTGGACTCAAGAATGTGAAGATGGTTTTAAGGAGTTGTAAAAGAGGCTTTTCACCACTCCAATACTCACACTCCCAACAAGAAGAGAACTCTCTGTAGTGTATACTAATTCTTCAATAAATGGATTAGGTTGTGTGATGAGACAAAATGATAAAGTGATATCCTACACTTCATGGAATCTGAAAATTCATGAGAAAAACTATCCCCCGCATGATCTGGAGTTGGAGGCTGTGATCTTTGTGTTGAAAATCTTGCAGCATTATCTCTATGGGGATAAGAGTGAGATATATACTGACCACAAGAGTCTCAAATATATAATCACACAAAAATATCTTAATATGATCCATTGAAAATGGATAGAGCTATTCAACGATCATGACTACTCAATCCACTACCATCCCAGTAAGGAAAACAAGGCAGTAGATGCTCTATGTAAAATAGATCTTCAGTATTTACCAATAATGAGAATTATAAAGGATCTTATATTCTTAGATTTACACAAAATGGACATGGAAATAATTTAGGGAAGAATATCATGAATCCTTTCTCAAATTATTGCCCAACCATCCCTCATGAATAACATCAAGGATGATCTAATAAAATATGTAGAAATTTTGAAAAGGGTGGAAGCTATCAGAAATGGGAAATCCTCAGAGTTTATGATTGATAAGGAAGGATTTGTAAGATTTGGGTCACGATTATGTATACCATCCAATCTAGATATAAAGTAGGTTCTTCTAAATGACACACATAGCTCGACCTTCTCTATCCACCCAGAGGGCACAAAAATGTATCAAGATCTCTGAGAAAACTTTTGGCAGGACAATATGAAAAGGTAGATTTCTTAATATACATAAATGTTCCTAGTATGTTAATAAGTGAAGGATGAGAGGAAAAAGACTAAGGGAATGATAAAACCACTACACATACAAACATGGAAGTGGGAGAACATCACCATGGACTTTTTCACTAGACTTTTGAGGACATCCATAGGAAATAATGCTATATGGGTCTTTGTGGATCATTTTACAAAGACATCTCACTTTATCAAAATTTGAGAGGACTTCTCATTGAATCAACTTGAACGGATATATATCAAAGAGGTGGTAAGGCTGCATGGAGTACCACTATCTATTGCATCCGATCGAGTTCTGAGATTCACCTACAAGTTCTAGAAAACTCTCCAACATTATCTATGCACCGAACTGAACATCAGTACGGCCTATCATCCAAAAATTGATTTCCAATCTGAGAAAACTATTGAGACAATGGAAGACATGTTGAGATCATGTTCTATGGACATTAAAGCTGGATGGGATAGACATCTTCCACTAGTTTAATTCTCCTACAAAAATAGATTCCAATAGAGAATCTGAATAGAACCATACGAAGTACTTTATGGGAAAAGGTGTAGAACACCTGCGTGTTGGGATGAAGTCGATTAACGTAGGCTGATGGGACCTAAAATAGTCAAAGAAATGGTGGAGAAGGTGAAAACCATTAAACAACATATCAAGGAAACCCAATTATGACAGAATATTTATGTAGACAATCGTCGACAAGACATTGAGTTCAAATTTTGAGACATGGTATTTCTACACATATCTCTGTGGAAGAAGGTTATGAGGTTTGGAAAGAAAGGGAAGTTAAGTCCTAGGTACATCATCCCCTTAGAGATTCTTGATTGTCTCGGGGATGTGACATTTTGACTAACACATCCACCTACCATGTTCAATGTACATGATGAATTTCATTTATCCTTCTTAAGGAATTAGATAATAGACCCTTCACATGTACTCTATTCAGAGGTGGTACAGTTGGAGGATGATTTTTCTTTTTAGGAGCATCCAGTGAAGATCTTGGATCATAGTGATAATGTTATACGTAATAACACTACTCATCTAGTTATTGTACTATGGTGGAATCATAAGTAAAAAGAGGAAACATGAGAACTGGAGGAGGTAATGACGGAAAAGTACCCGCACATATTTATGGATTAGAATGTAAAACGAAATTTTGAGGATGAAATATCATAAGGGGGGATGATGTAATGACCCAAAGATTTCAATAGAAATTTCATTCTTATAATTATATCATATAATCACATGAAATAACAACACAATGAACTACTATCTACTATGTGACCTTTAAACATATGTTTGTCACTTTTGTGATTTGAATTTTGAAAATATAACATACATGGTTGCGATCGGTGAGTTATCTAGAGTCTGATATGACTAAATTATTTTTTAGTGAATAGTAACATACCCTTATGAATAGTAATGTTATCATAATGAATATTGGCATAACCTAATGATTTTTAACCTTACTTATGATAGTATATAAATAAGATTAAAGTGAAAGTATGATGTACCTATATTTTAGAATAAGTACATAAATGTTTTAAAACTAGATTTTTTAATAAATTTTGATTTTAATTAAATATTAAATTAATAATATATAGAATGTTTTTTGAAAAATGGATTTCATTTTTGTATTCTAAACATCACAATATGTTTAGGGTTAATTTTTGTGATTTTTCTAAAATACATGAATTTTAGTGAATAATAAAATACATTAATTTACTATATAAATACATTATAATTTAAATCCACTATTCATGGCATCATAAGTGATCTAAGAACCCAAATCTCAAACACATATGAACTTATGACTATTCATAATTTTATAATTATCACTATTTCTTGTATTATGGTAAAATAATAAACTAATGATTATAATATTATAAAAACTCTCCTCTCCTCCACTGTAAATACCACCACCACTAACCTCTTCTCTTCACTCGTCTCAAACCTTGTACCTTGACTATATTCTTCCCAAATCACTCCTCAAGAACCTCCCACACATTCAACTTCCCTTTTTATCCTCAAAAGACAAAATCCTCTCCCCTTAAGTGGCTCTCACGGAAGATTGAATCAACAGGTTAATTCCTCTTTTCTTTTCTTTTTTTTTCTTTTCATGTTAATTTGTTTTCTATTCTATCCTTACATAGACTCATAAAAATGCTATGAAAATTCCAGTAAGTTACATTTAATGGATTTTTTATGATAATTTAATAAGTTATTATCATATTTACTTTACTTGTATTTTATTTTAGTAGTAAAGACACCATCCGATATGTGTTAATTTACCACATTCATGAACAATGGGTTTTCAATTTCTATTATCATCTTCAATTATGGTCATTAAACCATCTTCATGTTTTAACCATGATATATTTATTATGCCTCATCTATAGTTCGAGAATCCTTTTTGTACACATGGTTTTGGTTTATAAAACAAAATGTGTTCTTTGTGGTCAGTAAACCGCCAATTAACCCAGAAGGTTTTCACTAATGTTTAATATAATGATTCAACTTCACTCCATGTAACCAAATTAAATTTTAATCCATTTTAACTTATGTATTTTCAATAATAAGAAACAACTTCAATCCTGGACAACCACCTTCATGATATATGTTCATCTGAATATGAACCGATCATTAAAATTAAGCAAGCAAACAGACTCAGACAATGAAATTGAACCGCATAAACAATAAAAATGGTTATAGATGAACATAAGAAGTTTATAATAAATATTTTACATATATAAGAGGTTATGAAATTATTGATTAATAAACCTAATTTTTTTATTCAGGTCATTAATAATAAGTGGAGATCACCATCAAATTTAAGGTAAGGGGTCCTCTCTATTTCAATTCTATTCAAGATTGTCCTCTATGATATTCCCTTTTATGTGCAATTACTTGTTTTGTGGTATGATTACACACCTCCCCCATATTATCATCATGATTTATAAAAGAAGAGAAATCCCTTTCTCTCTCATTAATCCCTCTTAAGTACACCCGATACCATGCCAATATTTCGTAAGGGATTCCACCCAAACGATCCTTATCCTTTGGTTTTCACAATCATTTTTTACCCAAAATAAGTTATATTTTATTTTCATGTACAACTTATAAATATTTTTTATATGTTCCATACTTCTATTTGAAGGTAAATCTTTTATTCTCTTTCTAATCTTTACATTTTTTAAATTGATTCCCTCCTCAATACTACCTGATAAGAAAAACCTGTTTTGAAGTAACTTCCTGAATTTTTACCCAATTTCAAGTGCCATAGATCTTTTATTTTATTCCACCATTGTATAAAATACATATTTTTATTGTGAAAAACATAATGGTTCACTTCTGGTTTTTTATAAAGGATTTTTCTTTTTTCTTTTATTTTAAAGGCTCTATAATATTGTTCTTTAAGACCTCTCAAAAGTGTTTTTATACTAAAATTTCATGAATACTTTTCTTACACGTGGCCACTTCTACTTGATCTCACTTACCATGATACATTCCTATTTACCCATATAAATTTCCATTTATATTTTAGTTTCTTTCATTCAGGGAAAATTTTATGATACGACCATTTATTATGCTTTATGACATGATTGTAGTATCCAATTCTTTCCATGGGTAACCATTATTTTTATATAAGATTGATTATATATGATTATTTATGTGAGAAACAGATTCATGAAATGTTAATATGGGTGTTCCCATATAGAAGTCAAATTAATTGGGTAAAGTTAAGTCTCATGAGATTTTATGTTCGACGATCTTGGTAGTTATCCTTGGCTTGTTCTACTATGTGACATGATCTTGGTGGTTAGCCTTGACTCATAATAAAGTGATGTTTTATATTTATTCTACATTACTATGACTCTATGTTCATATGACTACATATTTATATGTTATGATTCCATATATTAAATGTTTTTTATATCATCATGCCATGCCTTCTATCACTTGTGTTAATGATTTGTTCTTATGGTTATTCCCCTATTGGGATTTTAGCTCATCCCATTATTCATGTTATCTCTATATTATCTTAAATATTTTTATGAGCACAATGGATAATATGAGCTTGTTATAGAGTTTAAATAAAAATTTGTTTTATAATGTTTGATTATGTACCTAGTCTTCCAAGATACTAGACTTTGTAATACTTGGATTTTAATCTAATCTATAATTATGCTTAAAATTATGTAATGTTATGTGAAAATTCTAGGGTTTCTATATCTATGAATTCCATGAAGATCTCCTGAATGAATAAAAATCTATGAATCACGGGATATCTAAAACATGAAGACCCTAAGCCTCGCATTCATGACATAAATGAAAGTACATGATATAATTTCTTTATAATATACTCTCTTAAAAAGAGTCACATTTCTATTGATGACATTAATTGCATTTATATAATGTGTTTCTTGATTATTTAACTTCAAGAACCACACAATTTGTTCATATGAAATCTATCTCAATTTTATCTAAATTTTCTTTCACTTTTCTACTTTTCACTAAAAGTTGGAAGGCTCCATCATCCGTTGATGTTCTAAACACATTTGTTTCTTGAAAATCATTTTACATTGGATTGTGTTACTTATACATTCATGTAATATTGTCATTTTTAAATGGTTATTATTGATGGTTATTTAGTTATAATGTTTAATTCAATTGTTTCTATTTACCTTGTACCTATTGACATTCAGGTCATGTAATGGGCCTTCTTCCACTGGGACTATGGGCCATGTAAGGGTCCCCCTCACCCCTTAATATGGGAATTATCTGTAATAAATAAAAATATAAGGACTTCAGGCCATTCATGACTTTCCATATGATATTTATTTGAGTACTTTCAAAGGGGAAACAAATCAAATTGGTACGAATTAAGTTAGGGATAATGTATTTGTATTTTTTTCAACTACAATAGTTATTCCCAAAGCACCTAAATTTACAGCCATCTATAGAAAAAACATTAGTTGTTAACCTAGTAAGATCCATCTCCTTTGAACCAAATCAATTGGTGACCCTAGATCATCTTTGTGGAATAATTTAGTAGATCTACCTAGGTTAGACCAAAGGACATATTCCGCATAAGCTCTTTGAAATTGAATCTAAACACTTATTAATTTTATTTTAAGTTAATCCAATTTTGTAAAATAGTAAAACTATAATAAATCAGCATCAGAAATCCACTACTTAGTTCCAATACTTTGGTGTAAACTAATACCTTCATTTACCTATGGACTCAACCCCATACTAATACTACTACTATCTAAATCCTTATAGTAGTTTTTTTTGGAAAAATCCTAAATTCTAATCTGTAAACCCCACATGGAAGTAATAACACCATAAAGGCACATAAAATTTTACTGTCATTTCCATGGAACTTTTTATAATGGTGGCCTTTGGAATGAACCTTTGAATGATTCATTTAATTTTACCATCTGATTTATTTTATTTCATTTTAATAGAGATTCATTTCATTATACATGATGAACTGATATTTCCTGATCCAATCCCCCATGAATCATTCAGAGAGTATGTAATCTCAAGAATCTCTCATTTTTGAAAAATAAATTGAACGATACTTTTCCACAAGACGTTGCTTAAACATGGATGATCATAATAATCTTGCTTCTCCTAATCAAAAAATGCTCAATTTGATTTATTTGAATAGTATAGAGTGGGACCAATGACTATAAAATTCACCATTATGGATTTCAGATTTCCATCTATTAACGGTGTCATGCCAAACATTTCCCCCTCCAATTTAGGCACATACTTTTAAAATATAACTGACGATGATCAACATGATCCAAAATATGGTCCATTTATGTGGTATTCAACATGAGGATCAACCTGATAATCTATAAAATTTTCATGAAGTCGACAACATGTTTAAACACCAACGTGAATATTCAGATACTATCATGCTCAGAGTCTTCCCATTTTCATTAAGTGATAGAGCCCTAAATTGGTTCAAAAGTCAGGAATTCTAACCCATTACAACCTAGGATGAAATTGATATGAAATTTCTTGAAAAATACTTTCCACCCTTATAAACATATAAAATTTTATGTTACATCCTTAATTGTTTACAAGTAGAAGGAGTATTAGATTTACATCATGTGACCAATTTATGTAATTGACATGAATGTGATCATAACACAATATAAAGTTATGGATTAAATTAAAAAAATTAACATGGACTACAACCTACTACTGAAACCATAGTGGATGATGATGTTAATGGAAGACTTATGTTGAAAACACCATAACTAGGTAGAAGTCTACTATATTGAATTTTAGATAATGAAATCCTATCTTAAAGAGAATGAGGACATCCAATTTGTGGGTGCATCATGTAGCACCCCCAATTATAGGTAATTAACCCTTTATTCGTGTATTTTAAGTATATAATGTAATTAGGTTATGTTTTAAAGGTTCATAAAAGTTTTTTCATGTTTTTGGGGATTTTATGGTGGTTCACTATTTGATTATTGTTAGTAAAAACCATGAAACACATCCTACGACATTATGGTACTGAAATAGTGGGAACTAGGTAGACGCACAATTAGGTGCATGGTTTGGCCAAACCATGCATCCACCAATGAGAAACTATATAATATTGTACAAAGT
Organism: Viscum album; assembly: GCA_963277665.1. Classification (NCBI taxonomy): domain Eukaryota; kingdom Viridiplantae; phylum Streptophyta; class Magnoliopsida; order Santalales; family Viscaceae; genus Viscum; species Viscum album. Next base: position 549,769,768 of record OY728144.1, on the reverse strand, counting down.
GTATTATCATATTTTGTTGATTATTTTCATAACTATGTGAGCCAACCTTGTGATGAGTGTTTAGAGGCAATGGCTGGTACTTAGTTAGCACATAGTGTTCCTAACAATGCTCCCTAACCATCCACTATTAAAAATTAGAATCATATTTTATAGATACCATTCTATTTAACTCATAAGCCTCTCGTTTCCCCAATAATTAGATCACAACAAGAATTACAATTTCTCCATAAGTTGTGGAGACCATTTCTCTTTATCTGAGAGTGATTGTGAGGTGAATCTGGGTGCTTTGGAAGATACATTAATTAGTAAGTGGTCATTATTAATTTTTTCCAATAGTATTCTTTATTTATCCTCTATTGGATTCATGTACCTAATATATTGGGAATATATTCACATTCTGTGAAGCCAATAATGACAAGATATTATTTTTTGGATCATAGGGAATCATATCTAAGGATACTTTTTAGAGTTTCAAGGTGGGTTTAAGATGTTTTGTTCCATTATTTGGTTTCACAAATGGTTCTGAGGTAGGATACTTCACTCTCAAATCCTCTTATTTCGAACATGAAGTCATGGTTTAAATTTGAATTAATTTGATGAAATTTATATTTAAATTGAAGTGAAATTATTGATGGAAAACCTATTTATTGATTATTTATGTGAAATTGTGGAAAATGGATGGTTCGTTGGAAAGTGATTTTGGTTTATGATTTTAGAATTATGGATTTAGTTTTTATTCATGGTATAAAAATTGAAATGTTTTCTATAATTTTTTTATTCAAATGGATTAGAAAAGGATTATATGTATATAGTTGATGTTTGTTCATCTAAATTTGGGATGGATACAATCTAGAAGTTTCCCCAATCAAAATAATGGGAAGGATAAGGGCATGATGTTTCCTCCATAAAAATAGTTCACCAAGGGACGTATTTGTGAAAGGATGACTCACTGCTCACGAGTATAGGGAGGTCCATGGTTTACATGCATTTGTGGATGCATGTGGGTGTGTAGTTGTTTGAAAATGAATGGGTATTACAAAATTAATGTTATGGAATTGTTTAAAGAATAATTTGGTTTCTTTTATTAGAACCTGTTTGGTTTGCAAAATATTATTTCTTTATTATATACTACCTTAATTTTTTTAAACTATTTTTTATTAATGTGCTAACTTGTTATATCTTAATGGTGTGAGTTGGGAAGTTATTTGAAGAAAACCTACTAAGTTTAACACTAACCACTTTCTTGGGAATTTGGGTTCATTTTACGTAGTGATATATTGAGACATAAGTAAAGGAAAGGTATCCTGGTTCTTTAGTAATTCATCGTGACACCTTGGGCATGACATATTGTGTTAGAGCATGGTGCATGGATCTTTTTGGGAGTTGCTACAAGATTTCTTGGTTTTCATTGAGTTGTTGGTTTCAATTTTCATTTTTAGTATAATATAGTTTGGTTATAGTTTGGTTGTATTATCAATTGGTTTAGTCAAAGATGTATTACACTATTCTCATGCATCATATAGTGGTTCTTTGGTTATGGTTATACTAGTTTGGTTGTTTTATTTTCAATGGTAAAATCTTCCCCAAACTATTTATAAATACCTTAGAAATTTATTTCTATCTATTACGGTCTTTGGTATGTCACCTATGGCTAGAAGCACCACCTATCACTTCTCAAGCCAATGAGGAGGGGATGGATGTTAAAAATGCTATAAGTAGCCCCTCAGTTTCAGGAAATTAACCCTTTATTTATGTATTTAACATATATAATGTAATTGGTTATGTTTTTGGAGGGTGTAAAGAGTTTTGGAATGTTATTGGGGATTTTTTGGAGGTGCATTGTTTTAGAACATTTAGTAGATATTGTGAAACACCTCCTAAGAAACAGTTAAATGTAAATAGTGGTCACTGGTTAGGCGCATGGTTAGGCACACAATTTGGCCAAACCGCACAACCATCCAAGAGAAACCTTGAAATGTTTGATGGGGGTTGGGATTTTTATCATGGTTTGTATATAGTTTATATTACCATGATAAGGGGGTTTTGAGGCTATGATTTGTGTATAGTTTTGTAACCATGTGCCCAAACTATGCACCATTAAAAATTCGATCTAGATTTTGTGGATCTCACCCAGGTTTCCCCCTAAGCCTATAATTTTTATATAATCCAGTCACAAACCAAATTCCTCATTATCCCTATCCCATGTAGACCTTTTCTCTTCATCTAAGAGTTATTAAGAGTCTTATCTAGGTTATTTGGATTCTGAATTCATAGACAAGTGGCCGTTCATCGTTATTTTCCTTAGTTTTCCTCTTCCTCCCTCTATTGGATTCATGGATCTAATAAATTGGAAAAATATTCCCATTTTATAAAACTAATAATTAGAAGATATGATTTTTTAGATTATATTTAATGATATCTATGGAAACATTTAAATGTTTTAAGGCATGTTTTTGGAGTTTTATATTGTAACTTTTTTTCACCAATAGTTGTAAACTAGGAGGCTTTACTCTCGACTCCTCTAATTTATAACATGAAATGTAGATTTAAAATTTATTGAATTGATTGTTAAATTGATGATAAATTCATGATGTAAAACCTATTTATTTATGGTTTTATATTTTTTTAAAATGGATAGTTTGGTGGAATTTTTTTCTTTTTATGATTTTAAAATGTTGATTTTAAAATTATGGATTTTGTTTTGAGTCGTTTAATTTTTATTATGGAAATAGTTTCAAAAAAATTATTATTAAGATATATTGGTATGAATCTTGGAATATATGGTTTTTGTGTGTTCATGTCCATTTGGTATGGATAAGTGAGAAAAGTTTCCCCTGTAAATATAATTTGAAAGATAAGGGTGTGATGTTTCCCCTACCAAATTGGATCATCATGTGATGGCTTAGTAAAGTATGACTCACAGATTGTGAGTATACGGAGGTCTATAGTATACATGTAGGTGTGGATGTGTGTGGTTGTGTTGATGCAAGAAAATGAATGGGTATTCCAAAATGAAATTTTCTAAATGTCTTAAAGACTTGTTTGGTTGGTTTTTAGGGAAACTGTTTGGTTTGGGAATTGGTTTTAATTTTATATAATCCTCATAAAATTGTTTGAAACTATTTTATATAAATATATTATCATGTTCTATCCTAGTGGATTGATTTTTAAAATCTTTTAGGAAAACCTAATGAGTTTTATATTCACCCCCTGATTCGGAACATTGGTGCATTTTATGATGTGATATATTAAGACATAGATGAAGGATAGGTGTCCTGGGTTTTCAGTGATCCATCCTGATACCTTAGGAAAGGATTTTGAGTTGGATATTATATCTTGTTGGGAGTTCATAAAAAAAGTCTTAGTTGTATTTGATTTGTTGGTTTTGGTATCCAATTTGTACTCTAATATTGATTGGTTTTAGTTTAGTTTTGTTTTCAGTTGGTTTACTTTGAGTTGTATTAAATTGTAATCATGCATCATATAGTGGGTTTTTTGTTATTTTCATCAAATTTTTGAGGTTTTATTTCCAAAGGGAAAACTGTCCGCCGACAGTTAATGAGTCCCTTAGAATTTATTTCCAACCTTTGGTGTCTTGGGAATGTCACCAAAGGCCTAGTAGCACCACCCTTCACTTCTCAAGATAACGTCAAGGGGTGGGATGTTACACATTGAGTAGAAGAAACCACTTACCATACCAACAACGTAGAATATCACACCATAAAATTGGAAACCTTTTTGTTACCTCAAATACAAGAAACAACAGAAACTAGTGTTATGAAATTGAGAACATATGAGATGTGTGAAGGCCCACACCCACATCAAGATTTCCAAACAGGGTAAGATGAAAACTAATCTCAATATTATCACTATGTGAGTTACAATGAAAACATATAATATTATCAAAAACCTTACTACCAGTAAAGACTAATACATTAACAACAACCAATAAATCATGGATACTATCAGTAAAGAAGTGGAACTTCTCAACCATGAACATAGAGACCACCTAGGTATCAACCACAACACCATGATCCTTGACCACACAAACTATTTCAAAAAAACCATATACATCCCATATGTCTTAATAGTTCCCACCTTTATAACAATTTTATATCCTGCTCCACAAAGACAACAACAAGCATCCCAACCTCAACCATCAAACATAGATAATTTTATCACTTAATTTTTTGAAAAGGTAGATAAGAGAATGTCCATACAACAAATTGAGATGAAATAACAAATAGTTTCTCTTCACAACCTTGAACATCAAGTCAATCAAATTTCTTGAACTCTCACAAATTGACCATCAGGTACACTACCTGGTAATACTGAAACTCATTCCTGAGAGGAGGAAAAGGTGGTGGTCATAAGAAGCATATGAGGGATTTGTGTGAAATATACATGTAGGTACAATGTAATATAAAATGAGGAACTTAAAAAAAGAAAAAATATTTTCAAATAATATAATAAATATATACTAAAATAGATAAAAATAAAAAAACCAGAAAAATATTTAAGAGAATGAGAAAAATAACATTCACGAGATCAAAGAATAAAAGGAGGATAGTTATATATTGATGAAACCCTACATACCCCCTATTCCATTTATATAGATGGTGTGAAAATGGAAGATGTAGAGACAATATATGATATTTTGTGATAGTTTTAAGCAAATTCACATTAATATTACCTTTATTGATGACATTTATCATATATTGATATATGAAAAAAATTGTGAGTGTATTTTAGGACCTTATGCATGATTCACCTTTGAAATTTTAGGAAGGCTTTATCTGATATCAATAAAATAATTACTCTAATACCTATAAGTGTATTTTGTGGAATAGTACTCAAGGAACATAAGCCAAAAGAATGTCACTTTTACTTACAAATACATTATTCATATTTACTCATAAAGATCATGAGGACATGGTAGTGAATGTTGGTGTGTTTATTTTTCCTTCTGAATTTCTCATCCATGACAAGGACGAAGAGGGAGATTTCTCTATCATTTTATGAATACAATTTATATCAACCAGTAAGGAATTTTTTATGTAAATCAAGGTAGAATTATCTTATATGTTAATTATAATGATTTTATTTTTTACTTGGAAATGGTATCTAAGAATGCTAAATATTCATTTAAATGTTTTACAATATCTTTGGCAGATGAAGAAGATACTATATTTGAAATATCACTACAAAATTTACAACATGAAGAAGAAGATGATATGATGTATATTGTAGATGGAATGGTATCAAAGGGGGAGACCCAGTCAGATGTTGAAGAGGAAAATGGTTACTATGAGTATGTGTGATACACAAAACGTTTGGGAAGAGAATACTTCCCAAAATTCACACCCACAATCCAAATTCCGCTTACAATAATGATGAATCCTCTACCAAGAATGATTAAGTATTTATTTTTATAGACTGAGGACACACTTACAGTCATTATAAGCTCTAAACTGACTAAAGAAGAAGAGGATAAATAATTGAAAGTCCTAAAGAGGTGGAAGGACATGAAAATATGAGGTGTAGCTAGTATCAAGAGAATCAACCCTGCTATTTTCACACATAAAATTTAATTAGAATAAGGATCCAATTAAAATGTGGAAAACCTAAAGGTGACTTAGCCCACTAATGAAAGAGGTGATCAAGAAGGATATTTTAAATCTACATTATGTCTAAATAAGTTTCCACATCTCTGATAGAGAGTGTGTGAGACCAATTAAAATAGTTCAAAAAAGGGAAGCATAATCATGGTAAAGAAAAATGAAGATGAATTGATACCAACACACACAATTATTGGATAGATAATTTGTTTTAATGATATAAATCATAGTAACATTACCTATAAGGATCATTTAAACCTACCATTCATGAATCTAATGATAAAGAGTTTAGCCTAATATATAATCTATTGTTTCTAGAATGCTTATTTGGATAATGATCAATTCCACATTAACTTGGATGATCAATAGAAAATAATATTTACATGTCTATATGGATTCTTATCTTATGGAAATATGAATTTTTAAATGTGTAATACACCAAAAAAATTCTAATGGAGAATGGAACATATTATTCATGATATATGAGAGGAGTTTATTGAATGTTTTGAGGACGAATTATCAGTATATAGATTATTTTTTATGTTGTTTGAATAATTTAGAACTCATGAGTTTTCTTGTCCATGCCGGGTTTTATTAGTGATTTGTGAAAGCTATTTAAATGATTTCTTGAACATTGAAACTCTTTTTAGTAAAATATGTGATAATAAAATTTAATGAACTATACCAATGAGTTTTTTTAGTATCAAAAAAATACATAATGGAAAACCGTATTATTTTATCTCTTTAATGAGAAATTTATTTCAAGCTAATGTGTGATGCATTAGAATTTGTTGTGGAATATGTATTTGTAAAAAATGGTGGTTATATTTTCTGAACCATGTACTATTATAATAATACTCACAACATTTCTCAAACTAAGAACACATCTATATGAAAATATCACCTTGAATTAGTATTTTCTTTAAACAAATTAGAGTCATATTTTGTGCTATCAAAGGTCATTATGTATATATATACTGTAGTGTTAAAATATCTAATGAAAAAATAATTTTAAACCAAGGTTGATATATTTTATTATACTACTACAAGAATTTTAAATTGTAATAAATGACACAAAGTGGAAATAAAATTTTATTTATGGTCATTTTTTCAGACCCCAATTTCCCAATATATATGAAGATGAAGAGATAGTTATTCTAGATTACTTCCATGATGAAATTATCTTCCTTTTATATTTATAAGATTTTACATGGTTTTCTAACATTGAAAACCATTTGGAAACTTGGAACCTTTATCTACACTTATCAGACCAGTTGATAAAGAAATTTTTGGATGATGCATCATATTATAATTATGAGGAGTCAATACTATTAAATCAATAATATATTGGGTTTATGTGGATTTGTATCTCAGAAGATGATGTTAAATGAATCTTTGAGTTTTGTCATGAATCACCAACTGGAAGAAATTAAATACTCAATCATAACATTTCTAATAATCTCCAGAGTTTATTTTTTATTTATCACTCTATTGTGACTTGATATGCCTTATACATGGCTATGATCATTACCAACGAATATGAAACCATTGGAAGGAAAAAGTAAATCGCAAAAAATATAATTTTGTAAGTTAATGTCTATGATATATGAGGAATATATTTCATGGTTCCCATTCTTAATTATTTTAGAATATATATATATACATATATATATATATATATATTATTTTTCTTGGATTATGTTTCGAAATGGGTATACTTTAAAGATATAACTCTTAATTCAACTAATATAGTGATGAAATACATAACAAATAATATCTTTTCTTGTTATAAAATTACTTGATTACACATTATTGATTGAGTAATTCACATAAATAATCATTTGATGATAGTAATTATTAAGAAATATGGGATTCTATCTAACATTGACACCCCTTAACACCCTTAAACAAGTGATAAAGTGGAATTTTCCAACTAATCAATTAAACAAATTCTCAAAATGTGGTCAATGTAAATAAAAATATTTAGAATAATAAAACCAATGATTTACTATGGGAATATTACACTACTTATAAAACACCCATTGATATAACAACATTTCATCTTGTCTTAGGAAAACCTTTTAACTTGTTTCTAGAATTGGAATATCCCTTATTCATGGAAATTAAAAATATCAACAGGGATACTTAAGGAACGGGAAAACAGTGGGTGTTATAATTTTATGATATGTAATAAAAAAATATGAGATGCTTATGAGAATGTAACAATTTATAAAGGGAAAACAAAAAAATGTAATTACATATAAATTTCATGAAGGACATTAAAACATGGAGATATGGTCCTATTATTGAACTCAAATATTATATTAATTCTATGAAAATTGAATCCCCAATGGGTGGGAAAATTTATAGCTGCCAATTTCTTCTTTTATGGATTAGTGTAAATTCAAAGGTGAATGGAACCACCATTAAAAGTCAATAGGCAATGTTTGAAATTATACATGGAATATTTCTGAGAGGGTTTTCACCTATATCTAAAATTCAGTTGATTATTTATATAAGAAATGTTTCCATATAGACATTAAATAAATAAATAATAAGGAGGAAACCCATTTTTGTAGGTTTTATTATAATTATATAAATTTTGAACATCCACAACTATTGTGGGGTACTGACTTAAGGTTTATGACAAGAGATCATAAATTTCATAAAATTTATGTCATGAATTAAATAATCATGTTGTATATTTTAGGGGTTTTAAAAATATCAAAAATTATTACTCATTACCCGAGTTATAAATCACATAATGAATCTCATGAAACACTTAAAATCATGGTGTCAGTCAACTTTTCCAAACCCATTTATCTCTTTTCTTTCACTATGACATTTTCAATGTACTTTTCTACTCCCATATTCCATTTGTTTCTCTTGATTTATCCCCATGATCCTCTAACAACCTTTCAATCATTTTAATAATATTAAACTATTTTTCATACATGAATATAGATCATATGATGGGTGTTGTGAACCCTCCTCCCAAAATCTTGACCAAGTGTACGACCAAGTGTAAGGAAACCTCCATTACAAACCAATGGGACTTGGTACCCTCTTCTCCCTTGCTGATCCTTCACACTACCCATCAACATCTGGATTCACCTGTCATTATCGACACCAATAATAGACTGAAGATATTTATCTAACTTTTCATCCTTTTATTCTATTTAGAGACACCAACATCATCTTTTCTAGGTGCACTCGTAGGCTAAGACCATGGGAAGAAACAAGACACTTGATCCAACGTTGCGGCAGAATATCCTTATAACCGATAAGGATTTAGAAGCCCTAGGTATTTTTAATATTTCCCATATTTTTTAGGCATGAAAAGATATATTAATTTATATATTTATTGAGTTAATCACTACCTTATTGTGGGTAATAGTTCATGTCCCATTTCAATAAGGAGGAAACAATGTGGTCATAATTGGGAGATTTTTGAATCGACCATGGAATTTACTATAATATCTTCTCTAGCCTATGTAGCATTGTGGATGAACCCAAAAATGATTGATAAACAAAATAATTTGGTAGAGATTCCCCTTGGTATAACCAACTTTCATGATCCCCATGCCGAAAAGAGAACCTAGCTGAGATGTGCTTCTTTAAATATTATTTTACATGCCTTGGACAATGGCTGTATGGAATTAAGTGAATCCCATAGATCATTAATCTAGATTAAGATCCTTAATATTCCAAAATCCATGGAAACAATTATGTAGAACATGACCCATCATTTTCCTCAAACTGTTAGGGAAACGTTTGGAATACCCAAGGTACTCTCTTGGGTGGTAAAGTTTTCCATCATCAGAAAAAACATTTGGGAGTTTTAGACTCTTCACAAATACTTTTTCCTTGGGAATGATGTAATTTATTGACCTAGTATTGATCCATAATATGGAGAAACATTGAAAGGTTGTTAAATAATGTGAGTGGGTAACCGATTATGTAGATTCAACTGATATGTTGATGGGATCTGATGCATTGGTCTCACCATCAGTTCCCCCACCCCTTCTAGGTCCATAGTTTCTCCCTCTTCCCAATTAGAACCTCCTAAACATAAATTAAGGGAGTGGTTGAAATAATGTGGGGGTTTTATTTATTACCTATGGGAGAAATAGTGTTATGGTTACAAGCACATAAATATCCCTTTCATTGAGCATCCTCCAGAGCTTATGGGCCCCACCACCCAACATGCCTTCTATTTTGAGCATGCTCTTCAGGGAAATGGGACCCCATTAAAGACTTCATCTGATGTTCCTTTTCTAATCATTCTACCATAAATTAAGTATCTATTTATAACCTCACCTTTTCTCTACTATCCACTGTGCTTCCCTCATCTAAAGATGCATGAACCTTCTACCCGATCTATGACTAATGCTTAAGAAACTGATTCACCCTCTCCCACTACTATTTATTCCATTAACATGACATGAAAATTGTAGAAAATAATCCTTGTATAAGGGACAACATAAACTAATATTAGTTATACTACTCATCCTTATTAGTTTTTCTACCCCATGTAACCCACTTTTTTAATCATCATTGGGACTATTTTGTTTCACTGTATTTTTAGGGCCCAATTTTGTTTTGATATTCAACCTAATGGAAAGGATTCATAATTTTCCTAAATATAATAGTATTTATGATTACATATTCCCCATTCATATAGTTATTTATATTCCTCTATACAATACTTCCTATACCACATTTGATTCCCCATCTATGATTCCATTTGGAATACCACATGAGAACTATCCTTAGTTTATTGAGATTCAGGGGCCACCATAGGAAATACATTCAAGAGAATTGAGGATTATCTATCTATTTTATGAAATATTTTCTCCAAATATTTTTCAAGTTGTCGACCCTTCATATTTACCTCTAGAGCTAGAATTTACTACCTCAAGTTGTAGTAAGAGGTCATAGACTGTTGTATAGATGGACTATACAGATTGATATTTTTTCCATATTTCTTGATGTTGAAATTAGCATTCATTATTTATAGGGTAAACCCCATAGTGATTCTTGTATTTGGTGTATTATTCATGACTTTTTATGTCCTTTTTTCTTTTTATGATTTTTTATTCCAGGTATTTTGTTAGTCACTTCATTAAACCCCATATGGTTTATACATATATGGGAAAAAATTTTATGACTCTTATATTCTCCTACATCATTTTCCATTTTTTTCATTATTATATATTATGGAATTATCAGTTCCCTGGTGAATTTTCTTGTTCTCTCTAAACTTTTTTTATTGTAGTCTGAAATTCATCTATTCTTTCATACAATTTCCCCTATAGAATTACCATTATCTCAGGGATATCATGATTCTATAAACCTTTTTATTGATTCTCTAATCGATTTTTTTCTATCATTTTCATCTCTCAAACCTTTATTTTAGAACAGTAAAAATATTTTTTACTTTTAAGTGAGTGTGTGAGGGGGGGTTATCTTTATAATTACTAAATTTTCCCTTGAATTTTTCCTTATTCTAATATTTATTGGATTTCTTTTATTTGGAAAAATTCATTAACATAAAATCTCATTACAATAACTTAAATAAAAAAAATTTATTAAAAAACCATTAAAAACCATTATTTTTTATTCTTTGGAATTTTAGCATGATTTATGAGTTTATAATTTGAATTCAAAAATTCAGAACATTGATCACTGATTGACCTATTACCTAGTAACTATTCCCCGTATAATTTCTGTTTTTATTTTTATTCCCATTCCCTAGAGGTTTCTAGACCCACAATTTATAATTATGGTTTAAACATATTTCTTAAGAGATAATTTAGGAATGTAATACTAGCATAAATTTCACTTGTATCTTATTGTGAACAAATAAAACATTAAAATTACCAAGTCATTTTAATTTTTGATCCCATTTTCCCTAATACCTACTTGTATATCAAAATTATTTAGCTTGTAGATGGAATGAATGACCTTATTAGGTTTGAGCAATATTTTAATCCCATTTTATCTCTGTATACCGTAATCATTTGTATAGTTGATGATTTTTAATTGAATAAGTGTGGGGGAATGGTGATTAAGGATGGACACATGATTCTTCATAATAAGGATTTGTATAGTGGTATTTTCACTAGATCCGTGGGACATGGTTCATGATTAATTTTCATATTGTTTTTCAATTACATTATTTCTTTTAAAAAAACGAGTTATGTATTATGAGGGTCAAAAATCACTATTTAGAGACTACATATTTTCAAAAAATATCATATGGGGTTAATTGGTTCATTTTAAATATATCATGAACATAATTTTTAATGAAATAGAAAAAAGGAAAATAAAGGACCATTATAAATTCAATATGATTTCATGGCACATTGATGGACCTTCTTTGGGATTTGGGGAGTATATAGACATTATTATTTTTGTGATGTAATTTATTAAACTATTTATTATTATTATGTATGATGCTTTGGATTTTCCCTCTATTTTTAGCTATATTTGTATTAGCTACCCCACTACCCTCTAGCTCAATGTTATTTGAATTGTAATGTAAATCCCTTGGGATTAATTGTGTCATTTTTATTTACAAATTATATATGTTTGATCTAATGAAAGCCTATGGTTATCAATACTCAATTAAGTTATAATCATAACACTAGAATTATTTTTCCCTTGAGCGATAGGGGAAAATCCTAGTGAGGTATATCACCACATGTACATGGTCATCTAATGAAAAGTTGATAAATTGCAATCAAATAGAGTTAGAATTAAAATAATTTACATTACTCTATGGCATGACTAATTCCCAATATAGGGATGATTGGTGAGGCATACCACCTTTCTGATGACACTTGGTTCTATTTCCATGGATGAAATGATTTTTACCTATAAAAATTGTATCCTTAGAGATTCTTGTCGAGAAACCTCTTTCTAGAAGATATGAAATTGTTGAAGTGTAATATATTTTGAAAATATAAAATTATATATAAATTCCAATTCTAATTCATTATATTATATACATATATTATTATTTGATGTCATGATATGTTCTTGAGTATTGTAGAAAATGTGATGCTACATAGTTTGAATGATATGATGAAGAAAGTGTTGAAATTTCATATATTTCATGGGGTGAATACTTAATTCCAAACCTTTATTTCGGGTTATCCTAATAAGAAACTATATAAAGGATACTATATAAAGTTACCCCTTCCCAAATGGCTTGAAGGCCTTCAATTTTTTCTTATTTTTGATAATCCATGTTTTAACGGTTGAGGGGGAGCCCTTACATGGATCAATGGAATTGTGAAAATTACATGATTCAAAGGTCTTAGAGGAAATCATCCATGAAAACAACTTGAAAGTACCCCTCCCCATCATATGTTGTGATTTCGTAACTCCACATTCTCAGAACTATTCTTCTATTTGTCATGTGAAGAGATGCACAAGACTGATACTGAAATAAATGCATTACCCTATCATTCTTCCATGTCTGATTATCTGTTATTTGGTGCATGTTCCTACTCTGATACTCATATGTAGACTTTTTTCATGTAAATTTTTTCGGTTGCATCTATATTTCATGTGGCTCAAAGAACCTAAGGTGAACCAAAGACCTTGAGGTGTCTTGGAAGCCTTAATAGCCTAATGTTCTTAGGTGGACCGAAGTCCATGAATATCCCGTGGTCGAAATGAGTGATTAGTTCATGCTAATACATTACCGAATAGTACATTAAACAATATCTGCAACAGTGCCTTCTACAGTACTGCAATAGTACCTGAAAATATGCCTCTGCTCTGATTTGATCTCGGGTCGCTTGGATTCAATTGAAGAGTCCTCACCAACTGGGCTGAGGCACATGTGAAATATAAAGGTACCAAACATTCTCACATATAGGTATATAATGTCACATAATAAAAAGACCTCACCTATTAAATGAAGTCTATAAATGCAATAAATGTTCAAGACAACCAAAACTCATGATGTGAATGCAATTCACTCTGTTAATGGATTAGTATCCTCCCTTAAAACAACCTCCACAAAGTCCCTAAATATATAATAAATTAAACGAAATCCACGAATCATGCAAGATCCAATAAAAATAGATTTGAACCTCTCATTCAATATGTAAACTGTAGTTCATGATGTAAAGTCTCAGGAACAAAATCCAATCAAAATAATCCCAAGCCTGCCCATGACTTTTTTTTATCATTTTCATCATGAGTCATTTTTTGGTATTTAACTCTAAGAACTCTGAAATGTTTCAAATAAGCTCTTAAAATATTACTTTTTTTTATTTTGTTCAACCAACATTATCTCGATGTTAAAACTATTCTACCATACATTTTAGTTTAAAGCATGTTTTTTTCATTGAATTCAAATTCAATTAGAATGTGATACTTCCTCTTTCAATTGATCTTCTAAATTATAAATTTAATCCATTTAAGGATGTATTATATTAATTATTACTTCAATTACATTTTTTTAATTTTATAAATTTGACTCTTACCATGAATGAGTAATTCTCATATGGTTAGGGATCGAGATTAGGGGTAAAATAAATTATTGATTCCAGAATTTATAAATGGGTAATTTTATTGAATAGTAATTAGATTATAAAAAATATATATTAATTAATCATTTCTATATGATCTTGATCTAGGTAATTTCAATGGATGTCCCTAATATAATTGTAATAAATTGAGTTATGACCAAAAACATATATTTTATTTTCCCCAATATTTTTTTTATTAATACACCTAAATTGATAACCATATATATAACAAAGACCTATTGTTAATATAGGTAGATCTAAATAATTTGACTAAAATAAATTGGGGAACATTAAACTACATTGCGACCTAAGTTATCAGATCTTACTAGGTTATAAATATGGATATATTTTTCATAATCTCATTTAAATTTATCCTAACCCTATATTAATTCAACTACAAGTTATTCCAATTGTCTAGAATAATTCAACTCTTCCAAGTCTACATAAGGAGTCCACAATTAGGTTCCAATCCTTAGTGTTGACCTGTTAACATAATTGCCCTATGTACTTGACTCATACTCACACAATTCGATGAATCGTTATAACAGTATTAGTTAGGAAAAATTATAAATTCTAATTATTCTGGACCACATAGAAGTAATGAAACTTCTCAGGTGCATCAAACATCTACTAGATATAAACAATATTTTCCTTTTAGAAATATAAAGTTAGATATCCTACAAATATATATTTAATTTTATTATGGTATCAATGCAAAAATGGGTCCATTTGGGTTAGAAAAAGAATTATTTTGAACCCATACTAGTTGCAAATATTTATTCATAGATTTTCTTGAGCATAATTATTTAGAAATATATACTTTGGTATGTCTAATATATTATTAAAATATAAAATAACACTTACTTTCACAATTACCCTTCATTCCACTTTTAAAATATGTAATTGTGGGAATTACTCCCTTTGAATGTTTTTTAAGAAATGAATTTTATATTTTAGGAAATTGATTTTTAAAACCACAAAAACAGTCTTAGTTTTATTTATTTTATTCATTATTACCATTTTATCATATATCTCATATACTTGAAAAAACATGGACACATATATTTTAAAATTTTAATATTTTTTTAACCTTATCATTTTCGTCAAGAACTTATTTCAATTTTATAACCTCTGCCTTATTATTTTTAGAATGACAATCATTGAGTTTTTGATGTTACTTTTGAATCATTTATAAATATATATAGATTTTATAATTAGATATATATATATAGTATTTCATAAATTTTCATTTTATTCAAGAGTGATATTGTTTTCCACCAAAAGTTTCTTAATCTTATTCTCAGTTTATTGGTATATATTCTACATATTTTAAAAACATATTTTCTAAACTCCCAATTTTATAATATAGTTCATAACTAATTGTGTTTAAAAACAAATTTGATTCTTTTTTATTAAATTACCTAATTTAAAGAATACATTAAACATATATTTTGCAATTACCTTTTAAAAATATATTATTCACTTCAATAGAAGTCTTTTGTTTTACTCTTTATCATTACAATGGATCACTTTTTATTTTTTTCCCATCATTTTCTTATTCTATCACTTTGGATTTAAACATTTTGGAATGTCATTTCCCCTAACAATACGTTCATAAAAATTCATTTTACGAACATTATTATAAATAACATTACCTTTTCAGTTTTATCCTTGATCATTTTTTGGTTAGTTTCCTCTGTTTCTTCTTGAATTTTGTTTTCTTTATTTTGTATAATTTTTCATAACATGGATTTATTAATCCCTATAAGATCCATGAATTTCTTAATCTGATGGGTATGTAGAAGAATTAATTTTTTTCATTCAGTGAAATACTATTTTTTATTTCTTCGTCAGTTATATTTTTAATCTGTCGTTCATATTTTAAAAAACAACCAATATTTTCATTGAATATGTATTAATTAAAATATATTATTTATTAAATAGACTCATTTTTATTATGAATAACTTTTTGGTAAATTACCAAGAACTCTTTAAAGAAGAACCATACTATCAAGTAATTTTCTTAAGGCACTCATGCCATTTTCAATGCTAATAAATATATGAAATATTATTTTAATTGTTTCATCTTCATCAATTTTAATGAATTGATATTTTTCTCTAAGAACACCATGTTTAGTTATTTTTAATTTATCACTTACATAATAACTAACTTATAATATTATATAAATATGATTTATTATTTCTCAAGATGATGTGTGATTAAAAAATTTCAACTAATTATAAAATTAAAATATTCATTAATTATAGATTAATACAATAATAAGATAATCGGTTAAATTCAATGTTTCTAAAAAAATTAGGTAACTTATAATATTTCACTTTCATGGTAAAATGGTCAATACTCGGATATTTATGATATGATTCCACCCTTAGTTTCCAATAAGTGTATTAAGAGATATAAAAAATTGTGTTCCCTAAGGCATCCATCATTCATAGAAACCTATTCCTTCCCAAACAATTTTATATTTTACTTAGATATTTAAGTATATAAAATTTTATAAATAAAAATATATACAAAATATATAGATAAAAAAAAACATTCAAGGTCTCGGATTTGATATCAATTATTTTTTTTTGTAGGTGGGATGTTTGAATTATTTAGTAGGGGTGAAATGACCATTTTATAAACTTAATGAATTTTCAATGTTAACATAATTATTCTATGGAAAATAAAAATATTAATAGAATTATTTTATTAGTTGTTCATATCAATAGTGATCTAACATCTAATATTAACACTCTCAACATGAGAGAAATAAACCCACTAAATAATGACATAACATTTGAAAGGAGTCACAAAATTTTAATATATAAAAGGGGTAACATATCCATGGATGTTATAACAACATTAATAATCAGATGGATAATAATAACTAGTTTCAAATTGATATAATGAATATGTTTTATATCATAATCTTATCATTACATATTTATTCCAAGAAACCATATATAAATTAGTATGGCATACACCAAATAAAAAACTATCATGGTTCACGTGATATACCAATATAGTAAGGTACTATAACGGGACATGATCATCAATTAATTTTTCTAAGGAATTAGTCATATAAAATGTAAGAATGATCCATATAATACATAATCTATACAAATATCTATAATTATAAAAATGCATACTAATTGTCAATATTATTCCCTAGTCCCAAATAGTACATCATGATCCAAAGACATCAAGAGTAATATAGTAGATGGTATCATTAGATTATATACCTATTAAATTATATCATCCAGAAAAGGATGAGAACATATATGTAATGACTTTTAAAATATAACTATAACATTTATTGTGAAAAATACAATTTTATTTTTATAATTAATTTTTTAAAATATAAAGAAGTTATAGAATATTTGAGAAAATTTTATTTTAAAATAAAAATGGAAAATTATAACGTAATATTCAATGTAAATAATTATTAAGATAATGGGAAGATTTTTTTTGTGAAGTCAATGTTGAAACCAAGATTTCATTCACCCCTTTTTTAAAAGTACCACATTCGTTAAATGAGAATATTATAAATTTTAAACCTTGTTATAAAAAGTAAAAAATGGTTAAACTGACAATAGTAATCATTATATTATATTTAAAACATTATTGAAAACATTTTAATGAAAATATAGAAATGGAATAAATATATTCAAGATATAATAGACAATAATTAGTTTTCCATTAAAACTTTATTTTGGCCCTTTCGAGTTGACAAAATGTAAAAATGAAAGAAATTATTTTAAAATATATAAATAAATAGATTATGATAAAATATATTAGTCTTAAGATATATTGATTATATAATTACCCAAATTTAAACTTCAACATAAATAATTGTAAATAAGGATGAGATTATAAAATAAACTCTTACCAATTTTGTTACCCTTGAATCAAACATTCCACAAATAAAACAGTTCAAAATAAAGCATTACATAAAATTAATAGAAATATATTCATGATATAAAATATAAAATTTGAAATATATATACACCACATGATATAAAGGAGTGATGAATATGTCATATGTCAGATGGAAAACAAACTGAGATGAGAATACATTATAAATATCATGATTTTGGAGTAAAAATTAATAAATGAAGTGAATAAGTTTAAAAACATAAATACTAATAAAAAATGTGTAAATAAAACCTAAAATAATAATTTTTTCACTACATAGATAATATATTCACAATATATTCAATAAAGAAGTAATAAAACCCAATGGGAATAAATTGAGTGAAGAAACTCATTACCTTTAGTTCGATTTATGTCGTATGCTCCATTATCATCTTGTATAATAAATTTAAATTTTTATAAATATATACCATAAACATATTCTTACTTATAATATAATTTATGATCCACTTATAACATATTATTACTTGTTTATTAACTATTATATATTAAAACACTATTCAAAATGATTCCTATTTCGTTGTTCATGCATGTTTTAGTTTGATAGTTCTTGTCATTAATTTTTTTTATAAATTATTAAATCATTATATAACTATTAATAAACATTAATTAATCATTCATGTCATTAAAATTATAATAACACTTATGTTGGTGGTAAAAATGACCTAAAAAGAGTGTGTAATAAAAACTTATTGTGTAAGGCCATGATAAGTTATAATCATAATATAACATTTATTAAATCTAATTAATATCATAATATTTATATAAATTAATTTAATACATATTTATAACTATCTATAAAAGTAATATACTAAAAATATAATATATCATTGATGGAGTCGGTAGCCCATACCCATGCAATATCGATACTTCCATTTTCTAATAAGAAAAAAGGAAAAGAAATTATATAATATTTATTCATCCAAGAATCATTATTACATTATAAAAGTCATACATATTTATTCAATAAAACATTATAACAATCCCATATATACAATGATAGAAAATTAATGACATCACTAGGTGTAAGCGATAGTCCACACGCACACATGAGTGTTACTTTTATTTCCTATTTGATGGAAAGGAGGTGGAAAATGGTTTTCCTAGAAAAATAATAACATATCAGTAAATTTATTATTTTATAGTCATTATATTTTTATGAATATAAAAATTTAGAGGATATAGAAAAATAAATAAACTTTTAATGAGTTGGTAAAGGCAATTACCTATTATTTGAGAGACCTCCTTTGGAATATGCTATTAAGGGAATACTAAAAGATCAAAAAAAGGATGGAAGATATGAAGGTATTAGGGTAGTTGTTTTCTAATATATAGATCTCAATACTTTTGAATAAAGGATAAGTGGTGGTAACATTTTATAAGTGAGTGAAGGATGAACTTGGGATTACATAAAATATTTAAATATAATATATAGCATGATCATGAAAAACAAAACAAAATGAAAATAACATCGAATTTTGGACATGATAAAGTCTAAATCGATTAAAAAAAATTATATTTATCCAAGTGTCATGGTAACTCCATTATCTCACATGTACTAAATTTTATTATGTTAATTTAATAATTCACCATCATTTCTTTCCCTTGTACTTATTGTTCAAAAAATGAAAACATCTTCTATGATGTGTTAATTTATTGAATTCAAGGACAATGAGTTTTAAATTTCCTATACCACCTTCAAGGATAGTCATAAAACCATTTTTATGTTTAAAAAAATATTATTATATATGTATTATTTCTTATTTAATGTTCTGAAAGTAGTATATATATATAATATTAAATAATAGAACAAAACTAGTTCGTTTAGAATTAGAAACCACTAAATTACTCTAAATGATTATCATAAACATTTTATGTAATGATTCGTCCTCATACCATATAAAAATGACATGAAAGAAAAACTAAACTTTCATAAGTTCATTAATAACATATAATTTCAATTATGGACAATGTTTTTCATTCAACAAGATCTTTTATACACGTATACAGATGAACTGATCATGAAAACAAACGGAAGGACCCCTCACGAATGATGAAATTGTATATTATAACACATAAAAAAGGACAATAAATGAACTTAATAAATTATTAAAAATATTATAAATGTATAAAAGTTTCTTAATCTATAAATAAATGGACTATGTTTTATTATCCAGGACATTTAGTTCATGTTTAGAACACTTTTAGATATAAGGTAAGAGATTCTTTCTAAACCTCCATTTTTTCCTTCAGGTTATGATTTCTCTCTCTTTAACCTAATTTAAATCTTCTTTATTTTTATATAATTATTCTACATTAAATTTATATTTTCCAAAAACATTTATATACATCTATAAATCCTTCTTTGATGGGAATGTATATGTCTTAAAAAGGTTCTCATCTCAATTCTTATCAATAAGAAAACCCAATTAAAGGTAACATCCCAATTTTTAACCCATTTTAAAGTGAAATACATAATCTATTTCAAGACCCCATTATTCTAAAAAATCAATGATTTTATCATGAAAATCTATTTTGGTTCATTTTTGGTTTTATATAAAAGCCTATACCTTTTCCATTATAAATACGCTATAATATGTTCCGTAAACCACACCAAAATGTTGTTATTTCATATGTTTCTTAAAGACTATTTCTAATTTTTTCAATTCAGTTTAACACCACTTATCATGATCTATATCTATTTCACCTTAGGAATTTCTATGTACATTTTAAATCCATTCTTTCACTAACACCATTACGTTATTCCCTTTTGTTATACCTTTTGGCCTAGTCATGATACCCAATCCTTTCTATGTGAAACTCTTATGTTTATGTTTTATTACTTATGTATGATTCTTTATGTGAAAAAAATATTCATGAACATGTTATGATGGGGTGTTATGAAATAGTGCTCTAATGAATTGGTTAATGTTTAGTCTTGTGAAACATCATGTGAATTGGTCTTAGTGGTTAGTCTAAACTCAAGCTCCATGTTGAATGGTCTTAGTGGTTATCCTTGACTTGTGATCCTCTATATATAATGAGCCTTGACTAATGATTTTTTCATGTTTATATTTCTTCCCAATTACTATGATTCCAGGATTAGATTATCCCAATTTCTATATGTTATTCTTCCTTATGTTTATTCCTTTTTTTAATCAAGTTATTCCTTCTAACCCAAATTCTATGCTTTATTGTTATGTTTATTCCCATACTGGGATTTTTAACTCATCCCATTTTAATGTATTCCCTAGGATATCATAAGAATATATAAGGGCTCAAAGGGTGTTAGGTGCTCATTATGAATATTAAATAAAATAATTTTTATTTTGGTTTTATGATTTCTCATTATTTATATATTCTCCCAAATAAACTAGAAATTATGATCGTTGATTTTTATTTTAAGGATAATTATGCTTAAAATCATGTAATAATATGGTTAAAAGGATAAGGTTGTTATTGGAGAAGATTTTCTGAATGTTCCTCATCTATGAATATTTCATGTATGCTCAAATAATAAGAATTTTCATCTTTGAGTGGGCTAATTACCCTTCAAATAATACCATAAAATTTTATTTTATTTATTTAAATAACTCTTATTAAACACAAATTACATTACCACTTGTCTTAATTAACCATAGATCTATTAATAGATATCAAATAAGATATTTCTTCAATAAATATATTTCTTTTCAAATTATATCACCTTAGGTACATCATTGTTTTGACCATTTTTTTGATTCATATTAACAAAATAAAACTATGAGATAATACCCTAAAATTAATATATACATCATAACATTCCTTGAATTTTTTTACTTTCCATTTATAGTATGTTTTTATTTTATTTTTCTAATTTCCACAATTTAGAAATTTGTATAATTCCTATTCTTTTTCACCAAAGTTCACTATATTTCAATTTACCATCAAATCCCCCATTCTATACACATATATATGATATATTACTTATATTATGTAATATATTTACTAATTACCATAATCATATATCCTCTTAGGGGATTTATAAACTATAAAAACTCCATTATATCTTTCTTCAACATATACACATATTTCCAGATTTTATAATCAAAAGTTTTAATTTTATTTTCCATATAAAATTGATTTATTTAACATTTTAAAGATAATTTTCATTTATTTAATCTTATCATCTACATAATCCTTTAAATTATTCTCCTTAATGATGAACACCTTTAAATCCTCATTCTCATTAGACAACTTTGATTCTTTTTCATCATTGAATTAGTCAACTTCATTTCGTGTTTGAAAATTTATTTAAATTAAAATTAAATTTCTAAAACTTTTATATCATTGAAATAATATACTTAAAATTTCAATTAAACTTAAAATACATCTCTTTTTCTTCCTTCTTTTCATCACCACATTCAACATCACTTATAAACTCACCATTATTCACTTTACCAGTCAAAAAGATTATCTATCACTTCACTTTATTCCATCACACCATTATTTATCTACAACCCTTTATTATTTAACCAATATTGAAAATAAATTTCAATTTTTTATTTTTCACAAATTTTGAACTTTTTTATTGATTGAAAACATTAATTTGTGGATATTTTAGTAGTTATTATTTTAAGAACCCCTTGGTGACCACTCTTCATTGTCACATTATTAATTCTTTAACATTACCCAATTAATAAAACAATATCTAATATTTATATAATTAAAATATATTAATGGAATACATATTCTTAATTTACCTTTTCAAATACGTTTTTTGAAGAATAATATCAACCTGTAAAAATTTATCTTAATATATTTATCAACCTAAATATTTTTTTAGTATTCTATAATATGTTTCTTAATTTTAACCAACATAAATTATTTAAAAGATATTTATTTTTAAGTACTAATATTTATTTTTATAGTGATTCTTTTACTTATTTCATAAGTGATTAATAAGCTATACAAATTTTCAGATAGTTTTCCTCCAGACCACTGTCGTCAAATGCTGATAAATTTACATAAAATATATCAGATAAGATATGAATTTGCTTTTTAACTACATTAAAATATTCACAAGTCTTACTAAAAGCTACAATGGTAAAAAATATTTCATTTAATCTAGTAAATAACTCATTAATGGAAAGATTATCATCAAATCAAATGTTTTTACACTTAAAACACCAAACCCATAATTTTTCATCTATAACATTCAAATTTTTGAATTGAAAATATCAAACAATTCCCATGTTCTTTTTAATTTATTAATCCTAAAAAATTTAGTAAATTATTTCTCTAAATATTATGTAAAAAATATAATTGTACCCTATCCATAATTATCAATGTTATTTTTTCTATTTATAGTTATTGAAACATCATTTTAACACGGAATGTTCCCATTTTTATTACTTCAAGCATATCGAAATCAATTAGTAATATGTATAAAAGAAACATATATCTCACTATGTGTTAGTTATTACCAAAAAAATGTTTTAATTATATTTATATTCATTATATATAGGTTAAATATTGTGAATAAGAAATTCAAAACCAGATCAGCTTAAAAAACCAAGAAAATTTGTCACTTCTAAAACTCAAATATCTTGATTCCTTATAAGGAAACATGAAACATATATCTGATACCAATTATGGATAATTAGATCCAAATATGTATCAATTATGTTAATGATTCACTAATATGGGGGCGGGGGTGGGGAAACTTTTGAATCAATATTTTTTAAATCCCACTAATAAATAACATTTATAATTAGTTAAGATGTTTGACTTGTTTATTTTTTAATCATTTAATCACTTTAAAAAGATGTTATATTTTATTTATTCAATTAATTGAGCACGCATATGATTTAAATTACCCATACACTATTGATTCCTTGAATTTATAAGGTTCAAAATTCATTATAAATAGAAACATCTCCCAAGATAACATGATCTAATAATTATCATAGACACAAAGTGTAGTATTTATTCACGAATCATTAGTATATATAAATGTTTATATATTTGTGTAATGTGATCTTGAATAATATAAAATTATAATCCTCAAATATATAGAAGAGTATTTTTAAACTACACAAAGAGACTCCACTATGCAGTATATGAGTAAAAAATCATCCCAATTTCTTCACACATTGAATTTACAGTCAAATAATGAGAGAACTCAATCTTCCACAAAAAAATGTATTGTTTAATTCATCATTGAGTGATATTTATGACTAAAGTTTTAATAGTAGGAAAAATATTATAACATCATTATACATGCCAAATCAATTTTAATTATCTTTAAATGTATCCTTAATATTCATATCCAAGTGGCTCAACTTCAAGAAAATATTTATTGAATATCTTATACACATATTAACTATTTTAGGGGGTTTCACATTATTATTATATATTTCAAATCATAATTTTTAAAAAACATACTCTATTAAATAACAACACCATTCAATCAGTTTTTTGATGGAAATTTTTATTTTTAAATTAAAATTCAATAATAAAAAACAAATTATAAATTATTTCTTTTAAATAAGATTTATTAGATTAATCTAGAAATCTTAGTCAACCATGATATTATTTTTTTAAACATAAAGGTAAAATTTGGTGTTATACAAATGTTTAGGGAAACTGAATATCCTTAAAAATAATGAATATAAATTTTCTCACCAACCAAGGTATAGAGATAGTCACCTAAATATATTGTCCCAAAACTACTCTTAATTAATTAGAAACATATCTTGGACCATTGAAAACTAGATTTAACCATTGTGTATAGAATTTTTAAACTGTATTCCATGATGAGAACCATGATTGACTCCCAATTTACATCAACTAAAGTCCAATCCTAGACTATTTTAGTCTTTTAATGATGATCACTTGAACATAAAAATGACATAATGCATTAATTTTTTTTATTTATCCACTTAATATCAATGAAGATCACACCAAAACCTGAAATTATATGATCCCCCAAAAGGATTAATTTTTTTAACCCTATAAAATCCATTTCCCCCAAAAAACCATTTAAAGGACAATACTAACCATTTTATTTGGAAGAAAACAACTATGATGTGGTTTTGAAAGAACCAACATGTTATTTTTTTCTCATCACCCCATGTAGGTACAAAAATTGAAATATAACCCCAAAACTCTTCCAAATAATTATTAATTTCCAAAAAACATTAAAAATATTTGACCAAAAAATTAATATGAATTTTATTATGATTCATGTGTTAATATTAATTTTATAAAAATCAAAAAAAAATTACATCCTATTCACTTAACCATTAATACTAAATTTACCCACTAATAAGAAATATCTCTTACGAAACATCCACCATCCACATATTCTTTGTCACAATAGTGGCATAGTTTAGGATATCAAAGATCAAGAATATGGAATGATATATTCTTGTTTTTTTTGGCATTGTAAAATCATGGAAAATTTTAGAGAGGTTATATTATATTTTCCTCTTCCCCATGTTATATTATAATTATTGATATGTTTCTTGTGTCATAATTAAGTAAGTATCATCCATATATATCATATATTATTATATGTGATGATGTGGTATTGGATGTCTATTTCCATTCTACTAAAAATGATACTTGAATTTTTATCGAAGTGAAAAGATTTTACAAAGAAATGTTTCACCATTGGATTAGTTGAATGATATTAAGAAAAATTATATGAGGAAACTTGGTGGACAACAGTGTACATGAGATCTCAATGGATTGATTTATTCACTATAATTGTTCAAAGGTTCTTCTTAATGATTCAAATTCATTATGGAAATGAGTTTATAATAACTTATATTTCATTTTTAAGATTTTAAAATTAGAAATTTTATTTTGTTTTCCAACTTTTTAATGGGAAATTTTGAAGATAATTTTACAAAAAATATCTATTTTTATAAATAAATTTTGATAGAAATTGCTTTTATTTATAGTTTTTATGTTTTATTTTTCATTTTATTTCAGGTTAATGATATTAGTGTGTTATACATTTCGAATGTTTTTATTATAATTTAGTCACCATTTTATTTTTTTTGTAAGTGTTATGAGTGTTGTTGTTATTGTTATTAATAACGTAATATTTTTTACCATTACCATTTTTACTTTTTTCTATTTAAATGTGGTGAATTTATATATATGTTAATAAGTATATTATATTAAATATCATAATATCATTAAAATATAATTAATTTATATTGGGAGAGGGGCACATTATTTAATAGGTGTATGATTAGTGTGATGTGTTTATGTGTGAGATAGCAGTGAGGAGAAATTGTGTTTGAGGAGATAAAAAATGAAGAGGGAATGAAGGAGAAATGATTTTTTACTCCATATATAGAAATGGGTGGCCAATAAACCATTATT
Source organism: Viscum album (assembly GCA_963277665.1). NCBI lineage: Eukaryota > Viridiplantae > Streptophyta > Magnoliopsida > Santalales > Viscaceae > Viscum > Viscum album. The sequence continues at coordinate 549,743,282 of OY728144.1, read as the reverse complement.
AATTAATTTTTTTGTGATTTAAAAAATTATATAGACTATATAAAAGAGTAAACCCCGCCCCAATATTCTTTCAGTTCATCCCTTTCTGAAATAATAATTGGATAAAACTATTATATTAACCCACTTTCTCAAAAACCCTTTTATCAACTCACTAGTTTAATCCTCTCATTTCTTAATATATTTGTAGTCCATCTATAATATTGGAATTATATTATCAATTAAAAGTGAATACTTATGATTCCTTATCCAAATGAATATATTTTAATGGTTTTTTATTAGAATCTATTTTTCCTTATAGCTTAGTGAATTTATTTAATTTTATATTGGTATAATTTGATTTAATCAACATTCAATTTTTTTATATTTAGATTGAAATTAATAAAGTTACCTTCAACTTATTTATGATCTTAATTGACTGTTAAATGTTTTTTGGTTAATGTTATATGTAATTTTGACTCTGTAATATCAAAACATTATTATAATAGAGTTTTATTTTACATGAAAGTTAATAAATTAATTGTTATAATTTGAAAATATATTCTTCACTCATAAAATTATTAATGAAAATGATTTTAATATATATATGATAACCAAACATAGTGATCAAAGTGAGTAAAAATATTGGTTTTTTATTATGTGTGTTAAAAACAATTCAATATGTTGGATTGTGTGTTTAAAATTGTGTTCATGATTTTTAAAGCTAGTATTTAATTTCATTGAAATAATGAGTGACTTAAAATGACGATATTTGTATTTAAATAATTTAAAAGAAAATAGAAAATTTTAATTTTTATATAATAACTTATTTATATATATATAATTCTGTAAGTATTTTCTAGAAGAGGTATTTGGGATCTATTATAATGTTTAAGGATTTATGATTGGTGAAGATTAACATTGGAGAATTAAAATAAATTATTATATAACTAATTATATTCCAAAAACAATATTTTATTATCAATTCTTATGATATTATTAATATTTTTAATTTGATATATTGATTAATAATATATGTGTTTGGTTATGGAATGTGTTTTCTTATGATTATGAATAATACATGTGTTTTGAAAAACCTCGAATTTGGTTATTATGCGGGATAAGATATTTTTTTTAATCCATTAGTTAGGAAATGACATGGAGTAAGCCATATGCTTTGATATGATGTGTTCAGAAAAAGGTATTAAATATCCACTAATAATTTACAAGGAAGGGATAAGGGGGTTCAGGGTATCTTGGTTGAAAATTGATGATGTTCATTATTTTAATTATTTATATATATTGAAATATTTTTATATTTTTAGAAGATACATGTTTTCACATGTTATGATCCAATAAGTTTTTGATTACTTTTTATGGTATCTTAATGAGTTTATTTTTACACCGTGTACATATACATCTCATATACATACAACCTTTACTCATCATAGTGTGGGTAAGGTTAAAGACCTTATGGTGATGGGTAATGATGGTTTTTGGGTTTATGTGATATTTTATATCGATTTTAGACACTTATAGAGGAGTTTTTTTTCTATAGTAGATTTTATGTTATTTTGGATGTATTTGTTACTAATTCTAGTATATATATCTCTATATGAGTCATTATAGCCAAATTAAATTTATTGGAATTTCTGGGATGATTTATGAATTTATTTTCTACAGGATTATTATACTTAAAGTTTTATTTTCTTAATATTTATAATATTTATGTTTATACATAGTGACCCATTAGAGAAATAATCATTCCCTAAGAGATATGTTTAGAACCATAATTAATTTCCCTTGACACCAATTATGGGGGAGTACATCATAATTTTTATGAAATTTCCACTTGATGGAATTATTATGTTATGGTGAGATATTGAAATCTATTTTTTGTTCTTCTTTATTTTTTCACTGCACATTAAAAAAATATTCTTGATTTTCTAGAAAAAATAATTTTATCTTCACTCTAATGAAATTCATGGACTCTTCCAAATTTTCTTGTAGTTTTTCTAAATTTTATTCTTTCTCATATCATCATATAATATTATTCCTTATGTAAAAAACTATAAAATAAAAGCAATACCCATTAAAAAATATTTACTTACAAAAAAACTAATTTAAAATTTTATTTTTCATATTTTCTTATAAAATTTATAATTATATTTTTTTATAGATTAAATATTATTTACCCTATTTTTTGGGAAATAAATCTCACCCAATTATTCGTATGTTCCTATTTCACAACTTGTAGCTGTGTAACTAACATTTCATTATGTTAAACTTTTCATCAATAATTACCTTGTAACACACTTTTTAGTATTTTTACTTTTTATCATATAATGAAATGAATTCATCACTTATATCTTCATCCACTTATATATGACTTGACTACTGACTATTCACTATTTTAAAATATAATGTCTATATGAGGGGATTTAATTACCTTAAAATCTAGTCTCATTTTATAATCAACTAATATTCTATATAAGATGTTATGAGTAGCTAGAATTATATTTCATTGTTTAAAAAATAGAAAAAACAATATTTTATGACTAGATAATGAGAAATCAAATTGGACCATATAGTAGAAACAACAATAAAAATCAAAAAATACATAAATTTCCCAAATTTTGGATGTATTGGACCACATATGTCACTATTTTTTAAGAATATAGGTATTCATTCATAATGTTTTATGGTGATGGTCCAATAAATTATTTTTCTTGAGAATAAGTAGTGCATGAAAAATTATTAATTATAATATAAAATTTCAATAATATATATATATATGTGCATATTAAATAACTATTTACATTATAATTGATCTTGGATGGTCTAAATAGGTATTACATACAATGTGTGTCTAGTTGAAGATTATTTCTAGTTACCTTATTTAATTTAGTTTTACATATAATCACATAGTATAAACCATAAAGAAACCCTAAAAGTTTTGATCAAATAAATTATTTCTCATTATTAATGTTTCTTTTTTTAAAAAAACACCCTTTATACATTGTCTCAATAATTTATAAATATAATTTAATATTGATATATTTCAATATAACCCAAAATAAATTATTAATATTTTTATTAAAATATGTGTTCATCTAGGTAGGAATATATTTTCCCTTTTTGAGACATTAATTAATTTTGAACTACTGGTTAGGGTGCTCATGCTAGAACTTCCCTTTTTATGGTTTATAAGAACTTATTAGGTCTTATTATTATTTATCCAATTACACTGTCAATGAGATATGAGAAATTCACATGAGAACCAATTCAAATGAATTAATTCAAAATATATATTTATCATTAAATAAAAGGATATATGTATACAATAAAATTATAAAACCCAGATATTCAAAATAAAAACTTTGTTTAATAGCATATACAACATGCAACACTTAGCCTAAATGAACCACGAAATATTATTATTTAAATATTACTATTATAACCTAGCTATTAATTTTTATGGTATGATAGGATTAACTAATTTATAATATATATATATATAATTCATACACAATATAAATTTCTTAATAAATTCTTTCTAAATAATCTCTCAAATATTAGTAATTTTATTTTATTTTTAAAAAATATGTTTTTTTTAAAAAATATGTTTTTTTAAAAAAATTAGTTTTATTAAATATTTTGAGAAAATTTGATAATTAGTTCTTGGAAATTTTAGAAATTTTTGGTTTAAAAGGATATAGTATTTTTAAATTACTATATCCAAAATATTTTATGATGATATTTTGGGATTTTTATGAAATGTTTTATTTTTTAGTGAATAGTAAAAAATCAAACTTTTTATAAAATTATCATTTATTTTCATTAAAAATTACCCTTAATATTTTCAATTTTATACTAAATTAATTGAATTATCCTTTAGTTATAAATAATAAAATCAATTAAATAATTACCAACATTATATGTGATCATGGTAAAAATTAATATTATACTTAAAAGGAATATTTTCATAAACCTGTTTTTTCATCAAACATTATGAGAAAATTATAAAATGAATTTCTACTACTTATAGATATTTAATTTTGTATAATGAATACCATATTTTAAATCATCACCATTAATATTATTTGATAAGTTCAAATTAATATTTTTTCCTAATGAATATTAAACACATGAAAAATTCTCACCACAGTAAAAGGGTAAATTAGGATAACATAGGATAAAAAATGATAAGGCCACCATTTTTTCACCTTCAATATTATTAGATGATTTTATTTTAACCCTTATCCCCTTAGGTTCTATGGTTATTTATTATGTGGTGGTTTTCCATCAAATTGGCCTATGTAATATTTTAAGTAATGAAAAAGATAAAATGTCAACCAATTACTTTTAAATATCTCTTATTTGTTCATAAAGGGACAAAAGGAAGCTTTAAATGAATATTAATGGTAATATTGGGCATAATTTAATTATTTTCAAAATAGTTATTTACTTTTAATTTTAAGTAATTACATAATTACCTTAAATGCTTACACAACACAAACACAATATTTATTAAATAAAAGGAAAATAAAATAAAGGATTTTAAATGTATTAAAAGTAATATAATTTGAATGATTTTGTTTGAGTTGATCCTTGAACCAATTTATGTATTCATAATAAAAAAATATTCCTTATTTTATTTCCATTATATGTATTAATACTTTGAATAGTTAATTTATTAAACAATTCACAATCTAGATCATATCATAATATTTCTTTACTTAAAATATATTTTTATTTAATGTTTTGATTTTTTTATAACATGTTATGAAACTTTCTTGAACTATTTCTAGGATAATTAAGTCTAATGGGACCTTAAAATATCATTTTGAAATGTTTTTTACTTTTCTCGTGTGAAAAATAAAATTTTCACATTATAGCTGATTCATAATCCATATAGCCAATTTTTAATTTACATATTAATTATTTTGATCCATGTAGACAATTTTCTTCTTTGGGTTTCCTTCTTAATTTTGACCATATCTTAATCTATATAAATCCAAACTAACGGATTATTCTTAAAAAAATATAAAACAATTATCTTTATAAAATTGGATGAAAACAAATTCTGAATTGATATATATCATGCTTAAAATTATGTTATAATTAACTATATGTTTATAGTATGAATTATATTGTTTCAAAAATTATTCTTTATTCAGAACATGAGTTATAAAGGTTTGACTAAGGTGATTCATGATTATTTCCAAATAAAATAATTTTTTTAAATGATAATTAAAATGAAAAAATGTTAATTTAATCTTTATTAAGGTATATATTTTATTTGAAATTTGAGAAGTTAATATATTTATAGTTTTCATGGATTCCTTCCATTAATTTATTACATGATGCATTTTTATAAATTAATATATTATGTGAAGCACCTATATGATTTTAGTAATGTCAATTTTCTTAAATTAATTTCCTATATCAATTTTTGTACATTGTAAATAATATTAAATAGATAAAAATAATATGTGAAATTTACCTATGTGAATTTTTATATGTATTTTAGTGACTTATAATAGGGTTTTTTTAAATCTATAAACTATGCTCTATTTTACGCAATGTTTTATGTTTGGATTTTAATTATATTTATTTATGATATTTAAATTTTTCTAATGAAATTATAAATTCATATTAATTATGTAGAACTTTTGAAAACTATTTTCCATTATTTTAAATATGTTTTTGTAAAGAAAAAATAGTGCATCAGTTTCACACACAAAGATTATATCTTTCAACTCAAAAAATAATTTTTGTTATTTTATGTTTTTTCATTGATTTTACTTTTTATAATTTAATATTAGTTGACATAAAAATCATTAAATATTTTTTAAATACCTTTAATTGTGTGTTATTTATTTTTTACATTATCCACATATTTTCAGCTAATTTTAAATAGAATGCCTTTGAATATCATATTTCAAATTCAAACTCATGAATTTCATGGGATCTTTCATTAGCCTATTTTTTGGATGTTTTTTAACTTCTAATGGGTTATTTAAAATGGGTTTGAATTATTATTCAGCGTTTTAAATTTTTTGTATGATTTAATAGATATTTAATAAATGAAACTTTATCTCTATCTTTCTCTTTTTGATAATAAATTATTATTATTTTCAAATTTTAATTTGTCTAATTACATCTAGGTTATGTTAGGTTTATTAGTTTTAAAACAGAATCTATATTTACTACTATTTAGTGGAAACTTGACATGCTACTCATGGAATAAATCTTTTATGAGAGCTTTTATATTTTAAAGCGATACAATGAAATGAGTGTGGTGGTGTTGATACTATGAATGTGATGTACATTATGCCTATGTTGAACATTTCTTATTACTTATGGATGATCACTAATAGTTTGAATATAAATTTTCCATATTTGTTTACTATCTTGAAGAGTCGATAACGTTTATCAAACACTCTAGAATGAGTAACAAATTTTTATTTTTATTCAATATATTTTTTGGTTACTTGAGTCCATAAAACTTGTTCCCATATCTCACAGGATTTAAATTTAAATTTATGATTTTTATTGCTCAAAATAAATCTCTATCTTTAGGTTGTGAATCTCAAATTGAATTTTTAGGATCCCTCATATTGTGACTCTTCGTATCTAAAGTTAGGATCATTTAGGTTTTTACTCCCCATAAAAAAACGAGGTCTCTTCTATTTATAATTCCACTATATGAAGTAAATTGTAATCAAGTTATGATTCCCCTTAAGAAATCAGATTAGCACATAATGTATATATCACTGAGTATAGATGAATAAGTGTGGACTAGGTCCACTTTAGACTAAACTACTATAAAAAATATCCTTATTTTTTTAGTTATTTTTATTTATAATTACCTACATTAATTAAAATTAATAACTAATTTATATTATTAATCCATCCCATTAATGTTCTTAATTTTTTCTATTCACCCCTCTAGACAATCTATCATCTATGTATCCAATATAACAATTGGTATCCAGGTTTAATAATTTTGGGAATTTAGACACTCCTTTTATAATATTGTCTTATGTTCATTTTAAGGTTTATTATTATTATTTTCTGGCCTATTAATAAACATTATAGTCGAATAAATATATATATAAGATAATAGGAATGAATGAAAATATAGGATATACTCCTCAGAAACCACATCAATTTGATGTAAATGATTATGGAAATTGAAAATATTGAATGGAAGCATACCTCATGGATCTAAGAATAGAACATTGTCCAATCAAACAGAAAACATAAAAACTACCAGAAGCTAACCTAAGTACTCTCATAAGAAACAATGATACAAAAAATTTAAATTAAAAATTATAAATATTTCATATTTTTCTATTAATATAAGTGTGATTAGTCATGTTTCTACATGTAATACAAATCATGAAATGTGGATGATTTTATAAGTTACTCACCATATCTTAGAAAATCTAATTAGAACAAAACTCAAAATGCTTTATGTAGTGTATTGAAATTTTAAGATGGGTAAAGAAGAAATTTTAAACCAAATGTTCCACATATTCAGAAGAATTTTGAATAGAATCAGTTCCCTTGTAGAAAATTTGGAGATCCCTTTACTTATTTGAATATTACAAACATAAATTCCTCTAAAATTTCATAAAATGAAGGTTTAGATTAATTAAATTAATAATTTATAAGAACAAACTTTGGATAAATTTTTCAATAAAAACATTAGTTCAAGAATATTACAAAAGAAGAGATTACAAAAAAATAATAGTATTGCTTTCAGATAACATATAAATGTTATTACTAAATATTATTAATATTATGAATAGGAATATGGAAAAGGGTAAATCTAAAATATAAGCAAAGGTATTTATAATTTGATGAAAAGAAAAAAAATGAAACTACCACATAAAAATAAAAAAAACTAGTAATAAAAAAATAAGGGTTCCAAATATTATCTAGATGTGACATGTTATGATTCTAAATAGAGATAACATATCAATCATGATTTCCTAGAGTTTATTTAAGGTGGTATAAATAATAAATATATGAAATAATTGAAATGTTCATATCATGATGAATGGAGTTCCAGTAATGAATCTGAATTACAGTGATGAATCCATAAGTGAAAATGAGTCATCCAACATATGTGTAATGGAGGGAAATAAAAATGGTGTTAGTAATGAATCTAATTCAGGTTAGTTTTATGATAGTGATGGTAATATATTTGATGAGTTATGGAAACAAAATGAAAAGATATAGGAATATATTTTAAGAGTTACTGAATTGTATAATTATTTAAAATAATAAAATAAGTGACCTATCAAGGAAAGTAAAAAATTTAATAAGGGGAATGATGCTCTTAAGGGAAAAATAAGAAATTCTATTTAATTTTCTAAAGGTAATATTTATTATATTTTGAGTTTGTTTATATGGAAAATGATATTCTTATAAAGGAAGTTTCAAGCTTAAATGAAATGTTTTCTACTATTTTCAAGTAAACAAAATATGGAAATATTTATAATATGAATAACCCAAATAAAGATAAAATTGTTTTTGGTTTTAATATGTAGGTTCATATTTTTTCATGATTAATTTTGTTAAAAAAATTCAATAAAGGATTCATATATAACATGATTTAAATGTTGTATGCATAGATATTTTAATAATTATTATTTTTAGATATCCTTAATCTATTGGTTATACCATTACATTTATTTAAAATAATATTTATAACTTATTACATTAAAATAAATGTTTCAAATTTTTTAGATACCTAAGAACTCCATTTGTAACCCATTTGGACCCAAAATAGTATAGACACCAAAATTGAAAAATAATTGATTTTATTAGAAAACATTCCATGGATTCCTTGAAAACTTTATAAGGTTCATGGAAAATAGATTTTATTGAAACATGACTATAGAATTTTGATATTTCCTTTCTTATACAAAATATAATGGAGGCTTTGTCCCTTTTGGACATAACTCTAAAAGAAAGGCTATGGGATTTGTTGAAGTTGGTATTTATAATGCTGTTTTTATTTCTAATGTTTTATACATTTAATTTTTGAAAAATAACATAATAATTATTTAACAATTATATGATGATGATAAATATGTAAAATTTTAAGAGTATAAATGTTTTGTTTATAAAAATGAAATTTTTTTATTTTATACTAATAAAAAAGATAACATTTATTCTATTATTAACTTTGATTTGTATTTTGAAAATATTAAGTGCCTCAATTCTTAGAAATAAATTTTGTTATTTGGTATATAAGTTTTGGACATGGTCATTTCTAAATGATACCAAAATTATCAGATAAATGAAATTTTTTCCATTTACCTAAGTTAATGGTATATAAATATTCTATTTTCAGTTCATTCTTATAAGGTAGGCAACATAAGTAATCCTTTAAATCTAAATATCATGTTTCTTATTCTATACCTCTCTAATAATTACATCATTATTTATTTAAATCAACGAAAGCTAGTAGTTTAAGTGGAAATAAATATTTTTTTATTGTTGATGATTTTATTAGATTTAAATGGGTTAATTTTATATCTCATAATCATGAAAATTAGGTAGACATATTGGTTTTGTAATCTAGGTCAAAACAAACATGGGTGTTTAATTATTTCTATTAGAAGTGATAATGGTTGTGAATTTTCTAATTTTAGTTCGTAATTTATATGTAGTTATGATGAATTTTATAAACATTATCTACTCATATAACATGAAAACCAAATTATAATGTGGTATTTAAGAATATAATTATTTCAGACGTGTATTGAATAATTCTTAAAGAATATAGCTTACCAAAATATTTTTCTCGATAAATTTATTAATATATCTATCTTTTTTTTGAATTGAGTTAATGTTAGAATACTTTTAATGAATTCCACCTTATGAACTATTTACATGTAAAAAAAGTTTTTTTATTTTAATGTTTTTGTTTGAAATGTTTTTATCTTGAATACGAAATCTAATTTTTATAATTTTGATTCTAGAAGTTTTGAAGGTGTATTTATTGGTTATTATTATAATATTAAAACTTATAGAGTTTATAATAAAAAAAACCTAACCATTTTAGGATATATTAGTATAATGTTTGATGAATATTGTGTTGTTAAAAAAAATTGGAAAATATTTAATATGATTTATGGGATTTCAATTTTGATAAAGAAAAACCATTAGATAGTGTTTATGTTGAGGGGGAGAAAAATATTTCTCAATTTGATACTAGAATTTGTAGGATTCGTAAACATAAAACCATTTAAAATTTGATTTGTAATGTAGGTTCAAGTATGAAAACTATAATCTCTAATTTAAAATTATTGACTAACACTTATTTTATTTCTTTTCATGTTCATACTAATGTTTTTGAGGAATTAAATAATCCAAATTTAATTATTTCTATAAATTAAGAGCTAAATAAATTTTTCAGAAATAAAATTTTGTATTTAGATTAATTTCCAACAGATGAGAAGGTTATAAAAAAATAAATAGATATTCGGAGACAATTTGGATTAATATTGACATATAATGAAAAATAAATCCATATATGTTACCCAAGGATACTCTAAAGAAGGGGGTAAAGACTTTGAGATTCATTTTAACCTTTTTCTAGGTTAGAGGTTATTATAATCATGTCCTCTATTTTTTTCAAGGCATTATGTTATATCAAATTAATGTTAAATTTTATTTACTAAATGGTTTAATATCAAAATATGTTTATGTTTCTCAAACCATGGTTTTCAAAATGAAATATCTCTTAATCAGGTTTTGAAATTATCAAAATAATTTCATGGTCTCAAACAAGAATCATCATGTTTGGTATGACATGATTTATTTATTTATTTTTAAAAATGGATTTAGAAGTAATAACATTGATCTTACCATTTTTATAAAAATACTTTTTCATGATATTTTAATTTTTAAATTTTATTCTAATGATATGGTTTTTGGTTCATATAGTTAACTTATTTTTAATGATTATTCTAATTTGATTTCATCAATGGGTGAAATGATCATAATGTTAGAGTTAAAGTTCTTCTTTGGTATTTAAATTTCTAAAAGGAAATATAAAATTATTTCTAATTAATCTAATTATGCTGGAGAGTTAGTTAAATGTTTTGTTCCTTATTCTATTAAATATTGTCTAAGTATTATGAGTATAAGTTATATATTTGTTGTTTATGTATCTGGTAAATATATTAATATTTAATTTTATATAGGTATTATATGTATCCAACATTATTTTACTATATCTAGAATAAATATAAGGTTTAATGTTTGAATATGTGAAATGTTTAAAAGTGATCCTAAATAGAGACATATTAAAGATGTGAAAAGAATAATTTTATATGTTAAAGAAACTATATAATTTTGTTTGTTTAGTTATTTTGATAATTGTTTTGATTTAATATCCCATTTATAATCTGATTCTAATGGTTGTAAAATTGACAAAAAATCTCATTAGGTAGATGACATTTTCTTAGAAAATTTTTATGTTTCTTGTCTTCTAGGAAAAAATTAATTGTTATATTATCTATAGTAGAAGTTGAGTATATCTCTACTGCTATTTTTTATGATCAAAGTATATGGATTAATAAAACATTATAATATTTTGGATTTATATTGAAAAATATTCTATTTATTAAGAAAAAATATATATGAAATTTTTTATTTCTAGGAATCCTTTAAAAAATTATATAATAACACATATTGATGTTATATTCCATTTTATTATAGGTTATGTGAATAATGAATATTTTTTTTAGTGTTTATCCCCACTAAAAATAAACATTTATGCTTCTTTACTTTTCCATTATACTTTACCCATTTTGAAAATATTAAATTTTATCTTATAATGTTTTAATCTTAAAAGTTTTATTTTTTCATGTGTTTATTAGAAGTTTGATTATATTCATATGCTGAAATTTTCAAATTTACATGAAATATATAAAATCAATATTCTACTTTTTTATATTACTTTTGTATAATTTTGATACACATTTATTTATTATATAACTTTTTAAGACTTCTTAGAAATCGTAGTTGAATCTAACTTACTTTTTAAAAATTTATTTTGCATAAAATATTACATTGAAAATATTTATCATTATATTTTCTCAAACAAATTTCTAAATTTCTATTCACTTAATTACATTCTATGATTTAATAAGTAATTAATTTAAAGTGGTTCCTTGATACGTGTTTAAAAAATCTTGATTAAGAAAAATTATATACAAAATTTATAGTTTTATTTATGTCATTACCTTATAAGATATAATGTATTTTTTATTTCAAACCATATTCTTTTGATAATTTTAATAGGGGAATATTTTTTTGCAATTATACTTTGTTTTATAATCATTAAAATGGGGGAGAATTTTGAGTGGGTCCTTGAACCACATTATGTTTTTATAATTGAAAATATTTCCTTGTTTCATTTCCATTAAATTCACTATTATTTTTAATAGTTTCTTGATTAAAGCATTATTAATATGTATCATATGATTGTATTTTTTGGATTAAAATATGTTTCAATTTCATGTTTTTATTGTTCATAACATGTTATATAAGTTTCTTGAAGTGTTTTGGGGATAAATATATACTAACCCATGCTTTTTAAACATATTATTACATGCTTTTATTATCCACATCAATTAATTACAACCCTGTGAATATAAGACCAAGTTTCTTTGGAAGAATAGGTATGTAAAACATCATAATAAAAACAATAACTTGACATATTTATTATTTTTTATCCTTAGTGATCTTCTGAATCCATCTAATCTCCCAAAACCACAGTAGATAACATGTAAAAATAGATAAAAAAATAGGAAAGATAAAAAACCCCGTAACAGAATTAACATGATAGGGAGGAAAATTTTTTGATTAAAGGTCTAACATGATATCATAAAATAGAAGGGTTAAGAGTAATAATATGGGAGAATAACATAAAGTACATGGTGTTTTATGGTCATATAATCCTAGTATATGTGGAACTAATGTTATGTGCTTACAGATTTGGTGGTTTCTTTTTGTTTTTAGTTCAATTTCAAATAATTTGGATTATACCCTTTGTTATATGATTCCTTTTGATAATGGTGATGATTTAATATAGGGGTTCAGTTTGTTTTCACATGGTGGTGGTTCCAAAAGTTCGTGGATGATGGTGTATCAAGGATGAAGATAAAGGATTCTGTTGGATGGTTTTTGTCGATGATTTAAATCTCTTAGTGGTGGTGTTCAAGTGTGTTATCATTTCCATGATATTTTCATTTTGGTGATGGTGGTTCCAATAAGGTGATTGATGGATCCTCAATTGAAACACCCTGATATGTTTATGAGATAGAGTTTCTAAGAAAAAATCTTTGATGTCCTGTGTTGTATGCTATACTAAGATAGGCTTGCGTAATATGCAACACCGACTTCACTTGTGGTATACACAATGCTATGATTGTATTGTTTTACACACAATTTCAAGTTAATTTGATATAAATAATTTCATGTAATACCAATTATAACTGAGCTACTAAATATTATATCATAGTAATTATAACGGCTGGTGTGAATAATATTTACTTTCTTCTGAAAAAGAATTTAAATGGAAATAAGTGAGTTTATAAAATATTAAAATTACTCTTGATGGATTTTATTAATGAAAAATATTTAATATTTTAAATATAATGTTTAAAACTCATCTTATATGTTTTCTAGATATGATATAACAACAAATTAAATTTGTTTATATAAAAGAAGTATTTTTCAAAAAAATGTGGTTTTGCAGCCTTTTGAGGGAGCACCCATTTTAAATATAGCTTTGAAAATTTTTATTTTAAATTTTAAAAAATAAAATTATCCTTTTAATTTATATTATAAAGAATAACTTCGGTTGAATTTTTGGTATATTTCTGATAAGTTTCTTTTTTTGATAAATAGTGAAAATACTGATTTTTATTGAAAACATTATTTTATTTAAAATTAATTACAAAATTAGGTTTGGGATTAGTTTTTAATTTTAATTATTTAATTGTTATAAAATTATTTTCCTTGAAAATGATTTTATACATGAAGTTATTATAAATACATTTTCCATTTAAAAGAGGCATTTTTTCAAAAAACTGTTTCCGTGATATTTTAGTGGTTTTATTTTAAATTTACTTCTAAAACTTCTATTTTTTGAATTTATAAAGATTAATTTCAAATTTAGATTAAGTAGGTAAAAATATGGTAAGTATACCCCTTTTAGTTTTGACCAATATGAATAGTAACCATGGTAAATCGTGTTACTGTACTAAAGGTTAAATTAGGTAATTTTGGTTAAAAATAAACTTTTAATGACTTTAAAATGAACAAAGAAGATAAAAAAATTATTTAACTAATGTAATTTGATACTAAAAACTTAAGTATTGAAATTATGTCATTTAATGGACATGATTCTTGGAAATTACTTAAATAATAGTTTAATGAAAGAAAGACACAAAGTGTCATTTTCTTTTTCTTTAATATTGATTATGTATCCATATATAGACAAATTGGTGATATCAACGAATCTAAATTGTAATTTTTAACGTAATAATAATAGTTCCATAATATAAATTTATTTTTTACATTTTAGGTCCATTTGAAAGATAATATGGCATTTATAATATGTTATATAATGATAATTTAATGATGTAACATTCATGTTTTAAATAATATATTATTTTTAAAATAAGATAATATAGAAGCTAAATTAGAATATAAATACTCATTTAAATGAAAAAAAAAATTTCATTGTCATGGAAATTTATTACTAATTTTTAGGGATGAAATAATTACCTTGAATGTTTATATATTGATTATGTAGAAATTATTTAATTGATTAAAAATAAATAAACTGATTTTTATAAAAATGATAATAACTATTAAAATAAAAAAACACTTGAACAAATATTTTTTTTTCAAGTATATCTCAACCATAGTAATTGAAGGTTAGATATATGGATCATTTTGAGCCTTATATAAGAGATTATGACACTTATATTATTTTATTTAAAGTGATGTTAAACATGTCACTTTCATATTTTAATAAGTATAACATTTTTAATGATTGATTTTCTAAAAGGTATATTCGACTACATGAATTATAAATGAATCTAGTATATTTATATTAATCATATAATTATATTTAATTTTTACCCAACAAATAAGTGTATTAAATAATTACATTATACTAATGTATTAATTATTTTATGAATAGAAATATCAATTAATATTGTTGAAAAATATTAAAATAAATATGATTTAGATAATTAATATTTTAAATGAATTTTATATATTTACTAGAACCCTTTGGTATATAATAAAATATTATGATCAATGATAACATCTTATCTTGATATTTTTAAAAAATCTAAGCATTGATAAGTGTCAAAATTGAAATTATTATTGTTTTATCAAAACAATGATTTATTAAATTCTTTAAAAAACTTAATTGTTTTTAAAAAATATATAATAATTATGATATGGTATAAAATTATCTAACTAATTTATTTATCAGTTTATTTAAATCAAAAAATTAAATATTTTACCCTTTTAATATGGTAATAATTGTTACCTTAGTTAAAATGAAATAGAATAACTAAGTGTTAAATTCTAATGAGAAGGTTTAAATTGACATTACAACTACTCTGAAATTTATTAGATCATCAGATTAAATATTTATTCCATCTCATAATTTAAATTATGACAATTAGAATTTTTTTATGTTGTTTTATTTTATTATAAATTAATATTTTTTGAGATTCTAAATGTGCCCATCACCTCAATTGTAAAAGAAAACATCCTCTCTCAAAATTTCAATTCAGTTTGAGCCTTCGATCTCGACCATCCCCTACCCATTTTCCATCAAACATTTCTCATCCACATTCTATAGGTTCTAGTATTATCAAAAACCCAATTGTAGTTCCATTAATATAATATCTAGAGGCATCTCGTCGAAGAAGAGGAGGTTCAGATACATACAAAGGATAACAAATCTACTGTAAGGGACAATTTCACAATTTCATTATTATCAAAGATAATTTATACATAAGTATTTATTGGGGTATATTTATCATCTATTTACATTTTTCCAAAGTATGTTATATTATTTCTATTCTTTTAAAAAAATTTAAATTCAATTTTACCTGTTGGTGAATTTTTATTAAACGGTATGAATAGAATATTATCTCTTTATTCGATATGAGGTAATTTTAAATTTTATATAAAATGTATGAGGATAATGTTTTTTTAACTTATACAGCATGAGAAGATTTTTATGTTTTCATAACTCCTTATTTCCATTAAGATTCTTTTACAAGATTTCAATTTTATTTTCATATAAATTCTATTCTTTCAAAATTGAGCGACATTTTTTAGAAAAGAAAATGTTTTTAATTAAAAAATGATTTTTTCTTGAAGAATTGATATAAAGTGTTTTATCAAAATTATTTTACATCTAAGAGGACATTCATTAAATAAGGTTATTTTTTTAGCCATATTATAACTATGGTTTGGTTGTGCTTTTGATGTAATATTATTTATGAATTCCATTTGTTTTATATGGATTATGATGGGATGATGTTTAAAGAACCCATTTATTCCCAGGATTTTGTTAAGATGAATGATTGATGTTTTTGTGGCACATATAAGAATGATTTTATTATAAGATATGTTGGACCTATATCCCTCTACAATGCATTTGGTAAAGATTTATATCTGATGATATAAACATGACTAATGGAAAGTAAATTAGGTTAAGTAAAACTGGGATAAAATAACAAGTAAATCCTATTCCGTAACAGTTGGATAGAATGAGGAGTAAAATCAGTTCAGTAGTGGACATCTTTTTCTATGATAATTTTGGAAATAATCCTTGGATAATATGGAAAGAATTTTTTGTGCTTATGTGTTTGCCAAAATTCCATTTTTTATGCCACTGCTAATTTATCATGGTTCGTGTTCCTTTATGATTTATGTCATAAAAACTACCATGATTTGTTTCATGACTCAAGATTTTGATATTCAGAATTTATGTCCATGTTTTTACATTCTTATTATTCTCTATATTTACCCCTACTGAGCGTTTGAGCTCACCCTCTTTAGGTTTTTTCCCTTTAATATATAAAAAGGTTTTTGGTAAGAAAACTAAATGGGATGATTTTTATGGGAGATGTTGAAGATCCTTCTCCAACTTAGAAGAATGTATTCCAATTTTAAAAAGACACTAAAATAATATGGTCTTTCAGAATCTATTTGTGTAATGTATTATGTTTTCTATAAAATTGATGAAATTTCCATGTACTTCAAGAATGCATAAATAGAGTTGTTATCAGAGAAAAGGTTTAGTAAACCTTTGGAAACTAGGATGCGAAAACTTCAGAGGTATCCATAGAGATATTTATAAGGATATATCTTGTGATTTCTATAACGGTTGGTATAAATATATGTTATTGTGATATAATTATGGTGACGATCACGAATAACCTAGGATTAAACCTAAGATTTTAGAGATTTAAAGCACTCCCCCTTGATTAATTTGTTTTACTAGTATGAGTTTTTCTTCTCATAATATTAATTTTGGGTTTTAAATAATTTTTATAACTGGAAGAATCCATGTTAATGATCAACGTAATGGGGAATGCAATGATATTCCACCTAAAAAAAAATATGTTATGAGATATGGAATGTAAAATTTCATCACTATAAATACACAAGATATTAATCATTATGGACATCCAAATGACCAGAGAAGGGAAAAATTATATAGTGTCCTTCATGAAAAAATTTCCACTTTCTTTTTGTGGGTATTCTAATCCACTTGTTGATGAACAATGGATTAGTACCATTGAAAAGATATTTTCCATCCTTTGTTGTATGAAACATGAAAAAAGTCATTTTGGTTGTCTATCAATTAGAAGGAAAAGAAAACCAGTGGTGGACTTTAATCAAGAATACAATACAGAAAGATAAAATTGAATCCATGTACTGGGATGAGTTTAAGAACTTATTTTTCAAGAAGTACTTTCCTCATATTTTTCGAATTGACATGGAATAGGAGTTCCTTGAGAATAAGTAAAAGGATAATGAATCTGTTGGTACATACAAGGCAAAGTTTACAGGACTTTCAAGGTATTCTTCTGGATTTATCATCCAACCTAAAATTAAAGTTCATTGATTCTTCAATGGATTAAAACCAAGTATTAAAAGGGAATTATCTATAGGATACATTAGTAGATATGATGATATTGTGCATTGTTATATCTAGATAGAAATGGAATTTTGTGTTACATATCAATATCATGGTTTTGAAAAGAAACATAAGATGGAGTTCAAAGGAAAAAATCAAAAAAAAATGGTGAAAGTAGGATTAGTGTTTCCTTATGCAAAAAATAAAGAAATAAGCATAATGGAGATTTTATTAAAGGGACTACAAAATGTTTTTGGTGCAGAAAAGAAGGTTATCGGGTAGTTGAGTGCTAAAGTAATGATAAAAAGGTATCTAATGATGTGAATAGATAAAAGACTACAAAGAATGAACCACCCACATATCAATGATACATGTGAAAGGAAATTTAGAATTATGCTATCCAATTATCTTATCCAAGGGTTATCAACTATTATTAGTGTCAAAAACTACATGAGGCCAAAGAAAAACCCAAATCACATGTGATCATTATGGGTGATGTTGAGTATGAAAATGAATTGGTGGAATGATTGAGTGTTTATGTAATGGGATTGTATACTAATGTTGTAGAAATTCTTTTATAGTGTTATGAAATATTGAAATATCTATATTTGTTTTCCATTATGGTTTTCCAGAAGTATATGGTATCAGTAACCTTGAAAAATGATTGAAATATATTTGGAAAACATATAATATGTGAATAATTGGGGGATATGTGGATAATGAGATGTTTGATAGTATTAATGAAATCTATAATGATATAAGCACAAAGTGACATCATGGTTTGAGTGAATACAATTTTTGGTATTTTTGGTATGTTGAAATCGTTAAAACATTCATGTTTTCACAAAGGTTCTGTGGTAATTCAAGTTATTACCATGTTTCAAGAGAATACATGATTAAGGTATTCATATGTTTTTAATGTGACAACCAAGAACTAACATATGATATATGGGGATAAATGTTAAGCTTATTTAGTTCACCTCTATCTAATTTTGTGTACATTGGAATTTTAGAAGGGTTTTATAGTTATAAATTTATGGAATTTTCTAGTTAATCTTCAAAAGACGTTTGTTAAAATAAAGTATTATGTCACCATAGGTGGAATTATGCATAGTTGATTACTTGTGATATCCTTTTTTTTATAAAGATAGATAGAATGACAAATAATCCTATTTATGGATTGCATAATCTACTAACACTTTAGGAATGAAAAATTCAAAATCTTTTATTTGAATAAGATATAAAGTGGAAATTTTTCAAGCCATGACCAACGTTGAGATTGTAATAAAATAAAGTAATTATTTCTTCTCATGTTATCCAAATTTAAGGAATGGATCATGAAAACCAAAAATGTTATCCTTGTACCTTATTATCTAATGAATCAAATGGCAGCTTAAATCATCGCAGATTTATTGTTTTCCTATTGTTAACTTTCTCCTAACATTTTTCTCAATCAATCTCCATCAGAATTTGATGGTTTTATTTTTCTTCCATATCCATGTTTCTCTTCTCACCTATTTTATTATATTTGGAATCCTAGTTAGTGGTTACTTTGGTTAACTTTTATAATTCTAACTTTCCTTTTTTAAATGATTTTTTAGTATTCCTTTTTACTATGTGGGTTTCTGTGAAAGAAACTTTCAAGTTGTAAACCTAATCTAACCCTGACTAATTTTCTGGTATAAATTAATTATATGGGGGGTATAATGTAACACCTTGATAGTTTTATGAAATAGAGTTTTTTTTAATTTATTTGATGCCTTATGTTGCACGCTACACTAAGAGAAACTTGCGTAATACACATCACCAGCTTAGCTTCAGGTATATGCAACACTATGATTGGGTTGTGTTATATAAAATTTAAAGTTATTTTGATTGAATTAATTTCATTTAAGACTGATTATAGGTTAAAAACTAAATATTATAACCTATTCAAGATAACGTCGGGTATGAATAGTATTAACTTTCTTCTAAAAAACTATTTAAATGTAAATAAGTGAGTCTATAAAATAATAAAATCACTCTTGATGGATTTAATTAATGAAACATATATTTAATATATTCAATATAATGTTTAAAATTCATGTTATATTTCTTCCATATATCATATAGGAACATATTCAAATTTTTTGGATAAAAGAAGTATTTAAAAAAAATGAAATTTGGCAGCCTTTTGATGGAAGACCCACTTTAAATATAGTTTTGACACTATTTTATATTACATTTTAAAAAATAGAATTCTAATTTTAATTTGGAATATAAAAAAATACATTGGTTGATTTTTTGGTATTTTTTTAATAAGATTCATTTGTTTATGAATAGTAAAAATACTAATTATAATTGAAAAGATTATTATATTTTAAATTAATTACATAATTATATTTTGGATTCGTTTTAAATTTTAATTAGTTAATTTTTATCCAATTTTTATTTTTAATGATTATTTTATACATGAATTTATTATAAAAACATTTTTTATTTAAAAAGGGGCATTTTTTCAAAAAACAATTTTTAAAGAAATTTTACGAGTTTTATTTTAAATTTAATACTAAAAATTATGTTTTTTTAATTTTGAAAAATGAATGTCAAATTTTTATTCAGTAGGTCCAAATTTGGTAAGCATTCCCCATTAAGTTTTTACCAATATGAATAGTAACCATGGTAAATTTTATTCCCATGGTAAAGGGTAAATTAGGTAATTTAGGTTGAAAATAAAATTATAATGACTATAAAATAACCAAAAACAAATGAAAAAAATTTTATTTGGATATTCTAATTAGACCCTTAACACATAAATGTCTAAATTATTTCATTTAATGGACACTTTTCCCTAAAATTACTTAAATAATATTTAAATCAATGAAAGACACAAAGTGTCATTTTCATTGTCTTTAATATCTATTATGTGTCCACATATGGAATAATGGGTTCTATCAACGAATATAAATGGTAATTTTTAAATTAATACACATAGTTCCCTAATATGAATTAATTTTTGACATTTTGGGGCCATTTGGGTGATATTATTCTATTTATAATATTTTATTTAATTAAAAACTAATGATGTCATATTCAAGTTTTAAATAATATATCATTTTTAAAATAAGGCTACACAGAAGCTAAATTTGACTATAAATAATCAGTTTAAATATAATTTTTTTTATTTGTCATGGTAATTTATTTTTAATATTTATTGAAGAAATAATTACCTTAATGGTTTATATATTGATGATGAAGAAATTATTTAATTGATGAAAAATCAATAAAATAATTTTTATGAAAATGATAAAAACCAATACAAGACCCAGAAAATTACCCAAATCTTATTGGTTGAGTATATACCGACCATGGATATCTAAATGTATAGGTATGGACCATTTGAAGGCTTATATAAGAGATTATGACACATATATCATTTTATTTAAAGTGATGTTAAACTTGTCACATTCATATTTTAATAAGTATAACCCTTTTAATGATTGATTTTATAGAATATATATTTCACTAAAATAATTACATAGAAAAAACTAGATTTATCTTCATCATATAATTTTTCTTTAAATTTTTACCTAGAAAATAATTATATTAAATAATTACACAATACATATGTAGTAATTGTTTTATTAAAGGAAATATCAATAATCGCTCTTAATAATATTAAAATAAATATAATTTATAAAATTATTATTTTTAAGGAATTTTATATATTACATATACCTTTTCGAGATATAATAAAATATTTTTTTTGAGGATAACATCTTATCTTTTTAATTTTTAAAAATTGAAGGATTTAATTGTGTCAAAATTGACACTAATATTGTTTTGTCACAAAAAATGTTTTATTAAATTATTTAAAAATTATAAAACATTTTAAAAAATGTTTAATAATTATTATATTGTCTAAAATAATGTATTTTATTTATTTATGATTAAATTTACATAACATAATTGAATATTTCTCGTATTTAATATTGAAATAATTTTAAACACTAGTTAAAATGAAATAGAACATCTAAGTGTTAAATTAAAATAATAAGGTTTCAATTGACATAAAAACATGTCCAAAATTTATTGTTTCATTATATTACAACCTTATATCATATTATATTCAAAACTATGACATTTTCTAGGTGTTTGGATATAGTTTTATTTTATTATAAATTAATATTTTTATAGATTCCAAATATATCCCTCGCCTGAATTTTAAAAAGGGACATCCTCCCTCACAATTTCAATTCACATTGATCATTCAAGCTAGACCATACCCTACCCATTTCCCTTCTCAACTTCTTTATCAACATTTTATGGTTCAGGTCTTCTCAAAAGTCTAACTCTAGTTCATTTAAGAAGATATTTAGAGGGAGATCGTCGAAGAAGAGCAAGTTCAGATATATATGAAGCATACCGGTCCTAAGTTAAGGGATAATTTCACAAACATATTATTATCCAACATTGTATATATATAAGTATTTATTGGGGAATATTTATCATCCACTTCCATTTTTCATAAGTATGAAATATTATATATATTCTTCTATAATTGTTAAATGTCAGTTATACCCTTTGGTTAGTTTTTATTAAACGCAATGAAAGGAATATTTTATCATTAGTTGATACGATGTACTTTTTGACTTTTCCAAAAAAAGTATAAGTATAATGTTTTTGTCTTATACGGTGTGAGAGGATTTTTATGTTTTCGTAACACCTTATTTCCATGAATTATTCTTCACCTGATTTCATGTTTTTTTCAAATAAATTATTTTCTTTTAAAATTTCATGTCATTTTGAGAAAAGAAATCATTTTTAAAGAAGAAAAGATATTTTCCTAAAGAATTATTATCAAGTGTTTTATCAAAATTATTTTCCATCTAAGATGAAATTATTTAAATAGAGTTCTGTTTCTATTCATATTATTACTATGGTCTGATTGTGTTTGTGATTTAATTATATTTATGAAATATATTTATTTAATATATATTATGATGTAATGATGTTTAAGAAGCCCATTTTAATCCATGGGTTATGTTATGATGAATGATTTATGTTTTTGTGGCACACGTAAGAATGATTTAATTACGATATGGGTGGGACCTATATCTCCTTCAAATTCATTGGGTAAAGATTTATATCTCATGAGATAAACATGAATTAAATGAAAAGTAAATCTAGTATTGTAATACAGGGTTGAAAAGATGTGTAAATCTGGTTCAGAATATATGGTTGTAATGAGGAGTGAACTTTGTTAAATATTGGACTTTTTCTACTATGATGGTCTTGGAAATGATCCTTGAATAATATGGAAATTATATTCTATGCTTATTTGTTTTTAACAATTCTATGTTTTATGATAATGATAATTTATCATCGTTCTTGTTTCTTTATGATTTATGTCTTACAAACTTCCAGGATTTATTTAATACCCTGTGATTTTGATATTCAAAATTTATGTTCATGTTTTTATATTCTTATGTTTCTCTACGTTTAACCTTACTAAGTGTTTGAGATCACCCTGTTTATGTTTTATTTTCTCCATGATATAAAAAAAGGTGTCAGGAAGGAAAAATAAAGGGGATGATTTTTATGGGAGATGTTGAAGATATTTCACCGAGTTAGAATAATGTGTTCCTTGTTTCCAAAGACACTAAACTAATACAGTCATTGGGTATCTATTTTGTAATATATTATGTTTTCTAAAAAATTAATTTAATTTCAATGTACATAAAGATAGTGTCATTAAGTCAATGATGGTTTTTTTTACGGTCTCAGTTTTGGTTCTGTGATGGATGTTCGACAATGAGGACGTCGTGATGTTTCCTCAGGAAGGTGTTACTATAATGACCAAACCTTTTGAATAATGTGATGTTTACTAAACACGTATGTTTTACTATGTCAAAATCAATAAAAATATATATGTATAAATGAAATGAGACCTTTAGGTTTTGACCATTATATGACCATTGGTTAATATGACCGTTGGAAGCATTTATAATTTTTTAACATTATACATATTGTTTATAAATAAAAATGATAATGAATAATTAATGTAGAAATAAGATTTGATGGCCTCATATAGTATACTTGAGATATATGGAGATCATTTATCTATGCTTGGTAAGGATATTGCATCACTGGTCTTTTCTCTGGACCAATCCCAAGTTGAGTTTGAACATATTAAGCTTGAACAAAAGCAACTATGAGAGAAGTTCAAGTTAGTGGAGATTACCACTCGGGTAATGTTATACGAGCTTCCCCAAGAGTCCATCAACATCACACAACTTACCCTTAGGTTGAATTTGGGTAAATTAAGGGTTTATTTTTAAATGTCCCCATTACCTAAAATTTAATCGCATTGTTTATATAATAATGTATTTCATCTTTTCTATTTTAAGAATAGATTTACCTAAAAAATGAGATGGAATTTGATAAATTTATTTTTCAGGTAAAAATTATATTTTTAATAATATATTAAAATAATTATTGAATAATAATGTTTATTATAATGAAATAGTTTTATAAAAACACATCTTTTATTTACAAATGATAAAATAATTTTTTTTCAAGTGTCAAAAATATTACAATGCATGTCACTATGCATATTTTATCTGCTATTATTTTTATTAATAAAGTATTTTCATTTTTTAAAAGTTTTATTTCTCATATTTATAGATGTATTAAGATAAAATTATAGTCATTTTTGAATTCAAAATGTCGATATTTGGTTACAGTGAATTTATGATATTTTTAAAAAATACGTTTTTTCGGTGAATAGAAAAAAATACAGTTATGAGTTTTCAGTATGTTTATTGAAAACATTAGTGACAAAATAATGATGTAATAATTTAGGTAGACTCTTTAGGAGTAAAATATTATATGAGGCTTCCCAAGTGGCAATACCATTGGAAAATTCCATGGGCAAGCCAATGGTTTTTCAAATACGACTAATGAGGTGTCCTTTCAAATACTTAAAAAATCCCTCTATTTTTTCTATTCATACCCACCCATTCTTTTGTTTAACATAATTAAAAGTTAATCCACCACAATTTTGTAATATATATAACTCCCAAGTATTCCTCACAAGGTGTCCTTAGGCCCTCAAAATCCCAATCCTAGAGTTTTAGAAGTTACTCTTCAAGGTAAAGGAATTCCCAACTTCTATTTTAATGTGATGTTCTCTTTAATGTGGTATGTATTTAAAATTTCCATAACTTGTTCTTATTTACATTTTATTTTTCCCATATACTATATTATGAGTCTTCTATTAATGGTATATCCATGTCCCCTCTCTTATTAATGTTTTATAAAACCATGTTTCATACCAGTTGTGGTGGAGAATTGTCGTCTCTAAATCTCTCTCTTTTTCTCAATAAATTATTTTATTTTATTTATTTGAACACCCAAACCGCTGTCATTTAAATTTTTATATAACAATAAATAAAACTGATTTATTTTATTCTATAACTGACATACATAAAATACTCATTACCTTTTTTGGGTTATAAATGACATAATGATCATGTTTTTAAGCACTTTTTAAAACACCATGATTTTGATATGAAACCCATTTATTTTATTATATTTGGGTTATTTATGAAATGGTTGGTTATTATATAAGTGTATGAAATGAAAATAAATACATATTAAGGTTTCACCCAGATATTTCTCCAATGCATTGGGGTAAAAATTTAATCTCTATAGAAAATAAGTTTTACGATACCTTGGTGAATAACCTTGTTAATTTTTATGAAAAATTGGGGATGGACCTTGGTGATAAGATTATGAATATATAAATTAAATATTTTATCCTCATTTTTAAGTTATGATTCAAGATATTAATACTATATTCCACTTTATTATGTATTTATGATTTTCCTCATGTTCTTTTTGATATTTATCATCTTCACATGTAAATTGTTTCTCTTGGTCTCCTTTACTGGGCATTCTGTTCACCCATTCCTTTGATGTATGTCATCGGGTTATGAATTGGAGTAATTTTAATTAGGATGAAAAAACTAATAATCCTTTCAATTGTATTAGAATAATGTTATATTTTTCCATGTATTATGTACCTAATTTCCAGGACATTAAACCCTAAAGATCCTCTGTCTGTAAAATGTAATGAAAAGTTATGTAATAAAAAGGTGGGATGCCATAGTTTTTATTAAGGGATATTTTAGTTATATATAGAAATTAGGATATAAAATAATTATGAATACCCCTATAGAAAAAATTAAATATGGGAAAACGTACTGGTATTTTTGTTAAATATTATGTAAGTGGTTTCCGGAAAAATAAATCCATGTCTGGATAAGAACAAGTGGATGTGGCTCTAGCACAGATGTATCTAGGGGTTAAACCTGAAAATAATGATTTGATCTAGATCGAATGAAAAATGGTGCAAGATAACGGGCCTTGATCCACTTCTGGTTTCACACTCTAAGGGGATATGTTTGGTTAATCACAATCTTTTTATTAATAATTATGAAGGATTTATAGAGAAATGTAATTGGTGTTTAAGCATGAAGTTTTAAAACTAAAAATCCTTTACAAATTAAATATTCGTAAATGAAATATTTTTCTCACTAATGTTTTATTATTTTATAAAATTGTGGGGAATATGAGGAACTGTGAAAATGGTGACTGCAAAAGACCATGTGCTAACGACCCTCCGATGGATGCCGGAATTGAAGATTTCATGAGAATAATGAATCAAATTACTCTTATGAGAAATAACTTGAATAAAGATGAAAGACCAATTTCATCAAAAGAGGCCAAATTTCTATTTAGTACATTATGAGTCAATGTCCACCAACGTTTAGTGGATCTACTGATCCATTGAAAGAAGAATAGTTGATAAGCTCTATATAAAATATATACATATAGTTTGGAACAAGAGAAAGTCACCTTGGTTGTTTACCACTTAGAGGGAGAAGCTGATCAGTAGTGGGAACTAATTAAAAACATGAGGCCAAGAAGGGATTTTGATGCTATGGAGTGGGAAGAGATCAGAGTGATCTTCTTAAATAAGTATTTCCCTCATTTAATGAGAACAAAAATGGATAATGAATTTCTCAAGCTGATGTATATGGACAATAAATCTTTGGGAAGCTATGAGATGAACATCACAAGGCTTTCACGTTACACCTCTAGATTTGTCATGGAGCCTAATGTGAAGGTTAATAGATTTTTTGGTGGAATAAGACCACATCTTCGAATGAATATAGCTAACTGAGACTATGATATCTGTGAGGAGATCATGTGGAGTGCCATTAAAGTTGAAATAGAGATCAAAGAGATGAAATGGTCTCATAAATCCAACAAACATAAGAGACCAATGGATCAAATCTTCCGGATGAACATTGATTTGGTAAGTGAATGAAAGAAACTGAAACTTCACACATGTAATAAATGTGGGAAGAAGTATTTGGGGAACTAACTACTTGGGGGGCGAGTAGTGTTACAAGTGTAGAAGATATGGACATATGACACAGAATTTTTGTAGCGGGGTGAAGCCTCAATATCCAAACACTAACAACAATGGGAGGAAGGTGAAGACCCTACCTGAATTCCAATTCTTCAAGTGTGGAAAACTTGGTAACTTTTATAATCAATGAATAAAAATATGAGGGTAGTTGAGGGGATTCACCATCTTCTTCAGCCAAGGACAAGGAAGAAAGGTCGTGATGTTTCTATCTCGAAAACAGATGTTGAAGCTCCAAATGATGTGGTAGAATGTACTCATGTTCTTCTCTCAAATCTAGAAAGTAATTTGTTTTCTTCTGGTTCTATTCATTACTTTAGTTCCCCTAATTTTGAAAATAATATAGATTAAACCCCTAAATTTCTAAAATTAGAGGTATTAGTCAAGAATCTTAGTGGGATCAACCAAGAATCATCAGTGTTTAGAAACTATCATATTTACTTTAGTGAGAAACACTTATAAAATATCTATTAGTCACTCCCATGTTCGAATTAAACATTATACTAGGAATGGACTGGCTCTCAAAGTATATTGTTATTATCAAATGTGGAAGAAAGGAAACCATAATAGTATTGAATGGGAAACCTACAGTTATCTTCCAAAAAAAATCTCAACAAGAGATTTTTCTAGAAGCACCTCCTATAACCATCTTTATGGAGTTGATTGGTGAATATGAAGAAACAAATGAGAGTATAAAGATAGAAAATGTCTCCATCGTCGAGGAATACATTAACATATATCCCTTAGAGTTACCCATAACTCCTCTAGAAAGAGAGATATAGTTATCCATTAAACTTACCCTAGGATCTCATCTGATATCAAAGACCCCATATACGAATGGAAAATGTGAATCTAGAAGAATTAAAGAATCAACCCCAAATATTTTGAAGAATGTTTTTATCTGGATGAGTGTGTATCCTTGGGGAGAACCTGTTCTCTTTTTGAATAATAAGGATAGATCAATGTATATATTCATTGATTATAGAGAACTGAATGGTATCAAAATGAAAAAAATACCCTCTTCTATGATTTGATGACTTATTTGACTAGCTTAATGGGGCCCAGTTCCTCTCCAATATTGATCTTCTATCTATTTTTCATCAATTTTTGGTTGAATAAAAAAGTTATTCAAAAAAAATACCTTCCAATAAAGATATGAGCATTATGAGTTTGTGGTTGTGCCTTTCTGACTAACTAATGCACCTAATGTTTTTATGGATTTTATGAATAAAGTATTTAATGAATAACTTGATAACTTTATTGTAGTTTTTATTGATGATTTTATGATATATTCCAAATTTCAATAGGATTATGAAGATTATATAAGGGTTATGTTTCAAACCCTAATGAAGGAGAGGTTATTTGGGATGTTTATCAAGTGTCATTTTTTGTTACCAAAAGATTCTTTCTTAGGGAATATTGTAACTAATTATGGAATCTTAGTTGAACCTACAAAGAAAAAAGTTCTAGAGGATTTACCTTATCTTATAATAGTAACTAAGATTCGTATTTTCCTTGGTTTATTAGGATATTATAGGAGGGTTGGAAAAAAATCATGACTTTCTAATCCATTAACCAAGTTAACATGAAAAGGGGCCAAGTTTATCGAGACAAAGAAGTGGGAGGAATTTTTCCAAGAGCTGGATAAGGGATTGTTACTGCACCCATGATAACTCTACCTTAAACCAGAGAAGGATTATTTATTTTTAGTGATGTATCTGTAAAAGGTCTTGGGTGCGTCCCCGTGAAAAATGAAAAAGTCGTTGCTTATGCGTATCGACAATTGAAGCCTCATGTTCTGAACTATCTTATGCATGTTCTGGAGTAGGTTGTGGTTGTTTTTTCATTGAAGATATAGAGGCACTATGTTTATGGAGAGAAATTTCATATATACATATACCATCAAGGTTTGAAGTATATTTTCACACAAAAGGAATTGAACATGTGATAGAAGAGATGGATAGAACATCTTAAAGAATATGATTGTTCAATTCATTATCACCCTGGAAGAGAAAACAAAGTCACTAATGCATTAAGTATGAAAGACCCTACCATTATGGAAATGATGAGGATTCAAGGAGAACCCTTGATCAATAACCTGGTACGACTATACATGTGAATTGTATGGTAGGTGGCATCATCAAGCATATCCCAAATTATTTCTCAACCATCATTACTAGAGAAGATCAAGAAAGCTCAAAAAGAATATCCTTTATTATAGAATAATTTTGAGTCTATGAAGGATGGGAAGTTTCCCAAGATTAATATTGTTCATGATGGTGTACTGAAATTTCATACAAGATTATGTGTTCCATCTATTCTAGAAATAAAGAAGTAGTTGATGGATGAATCTTATAGATCTATATTCTCTATTCACCCTGTAAGCACTAAAATGTATAAGGACCTTCATGATCATTATTGTTTGGATAATATGAAAAGGGATATTCCTAAATTCACTATAAGGTTCCCGATATGTCTGAAAGTGAAGGCCGAGTGACAACTCCCTGAAGGGGTATTACAACCACCGCCTATACCATCATAGAAGTGGGAAAATATCACTATGGACTTTGTCACTATTCTCTCGAGAACTTCCCAAGGAAACAATATGATATGGGTTATAGTGGACCATCTCACCAATATTTCCCATTTTATCTCTATTCGGAAAGATTTCTCTCTTGATCAACTTTCTAGGATTTACGTGTAGGAAGTGGTAATGTTGTACGGAGTTCCGCTTTCTATCATATCTGATCATGATCCGAGGTTCACCTCAAAATTCTGGAAAGGTTTTCATCATGAATTGAGTACCAAATTGAATTTTAGTATGGTATATCACCCCCAAAATGATGGTAAATCTGAAATAAAAATTTAGACACTCGAAGAAATATTGGGAACAAGCTCGATGAAATTTATAGGTGGATGAGATCAAAATCTACATTAGTTTAGTTATATTACAACAACATCTTTTTTTCAAGAATTAAAATGGAACCCTATAAATCTATATATGGGAATCTATGTAGAACTCCTACTTACTAGGATAATGCTAGTTAAAGAAATCTTATTGGGCCTGATCTCATGCAAGCGATGAAAGAAAAGGTTCATGTCATCCAACAACACCTTAAGGCTGCTCAGAGTCGGTAGAAGAGCTATGCTAACAACTGTTAAAGGGGCTTGAAGTTTGATGTTATTGATAAGGTATTCCCTCAAATTACTCAATGGAAGAGATTCATACAGTTTGAAATTAAAAATAATCTCAACCCCCTGTATGTTGGCCCTTATGAAATCATTGATCGGATATGAGTAATGACATATCGGCTTGAAATTCCTAAAAATATAACTCATGTTCATGATGTATTCCATGTATCCCTCTTGTGGAAGTACATACCTAAACCTCCACATTTACTGAATCCATATGTGGTACAATTGGAGTGCGACCTCTCTTAAGCGGAGCAGCTGGTGGAGATCCTGGATCGTAAAGACAAGGTTCCATGAAACAAGACTACCCACCTTGTTAAAGTGTTTTGGAGGAACCTAAAATATAGGGAATTTATATTTTAAATAGAGGAGACTATGAGAAATAAGTACCCACACCTCTTTTCTTTTTAGGGTACGAGTTGAAATTTCTGGGACAAAATTTCTTAAAAGGGGAAGAATGTAATGACCCAAACTTTTGAATAATATATTTTTTCCTAAATAAGTATGTTTTACTGTGTTATAATTAATAAAAATATATATTATTATAAATGAAATGCGACCATATGGTTTTGACCATTTTATGATGTTTTCTTAAGATGACCATTGGAAACAATAATAATTTTTTAATATTATACTTATTATTTATAAATAGAATTGATAATTGATAATTAATGTAGAAAGAACATTCAATGGCCCCATCTAGTAGACTCTTGACATATAGAGCTAATTTTCCATCTCTTTGGAAGGAGGTAGCATCAATAAGATTTTCTTTGGACCAAGCCCAAGACTATCATCAACATGTTCAACTTAAACGAAATCTCCTACCAAAGAAGTTCAAGTTAGTGTGGAATACCACCCAAGAAATTCTATCTGATCCGCACAAGGATTACATCACCATAACACAACTTACCCTCAGGTAATATGTGGGTGTTTAAAGGGGTTATGTTTCAAGGACCAAGTTACATAAAATATAATCCCATTATTTAAATAAAATTGTTATTTCATCTTTTCTATTTTAAGAATAGTTTCCCAGAAAAATTGAGAGGGAATTTGATAAATTGATTTTTTAGGTAAAATTGTACATTTATTACTATATTAAAATAAGTATTAAATAATTATTTTCATTATAATGATACAATGTTATAAAAAACTCCTTTTATTTATCAAATATAAAATAATTATTTTCATGTGTCGAAAATTTTACTATGTGTGTCACTATGCATTTTTGTCCGCTATAATTTTTAATAATAAAGTATTTTTATAGTTGAAAGTTAAATTTCTCATATGTTTTAATTTATTAAGATAAAATAAGTGTTATTTTTGAATTCATAATGTCTATATTTGGTTACAGTGAATTTATGATATTTTTTAAAAATACTTTGTTTTTTTGGTGAATAGTAAAAATATTGTTTTGAGTTTTTGGTATGTTTAATGACATAATTATAGATGTGTTAATGATGTAATAATACTGGTAAACTCTTGAGTAATAAAATATGATATGAGTTTTTCTATGTGGCTGATACCATAGGCAAGCCCATTGGTTTTCAAATACCATTAATAAGGCGTCCTTTGGAATTAATAAAAAACTTCCACTCTTTTTTCTATAAATACTCACCCATTATTTATCTTCTCTTCATTACATGTTCATCCTACATTAATTTATACTATTTATATCTCCCAAGTAGTCTTCAAAATTTTTCCCCAGGCCCTCAATGGCTCGATCCTACGGTTTTAGAAGTTACTCTTCAAGGTAAGGGAATTCCCAACTTCTCTTTTCCATTCATGTTCTCTTTTACATGGTATTCCAATAAAAATTTTATAAAATTTTCTTATTTAAATTTTATTATATCCATATATGTTATTTTTGAGTCTTTTATTAATGTTTTACCCCTATCCTTTGTTTTTAAATGTTTTATAAAACCATGTTTTATACACGTTATGCTGCAGAATTTTCGTCTCAAAATCTCTCTCTTTTTCACAATAAATTATTTTATTTTAATTATGTAAATACCCAAAACTCTTTCATTTCTAGGGGTATTCATCAAGAAATAATAATTATTTATTTTATTCTATAATTTACATACATAAAACCCTCTTTCCCTTTTCCTGGGTTATAAATGAAATAATGATCATGTTTTTAAGCGCTTCTCAAAATGCCATGATTTTTATATGAAACTCATTTCTTTTATTCACTTAAATGTTTGATTATGATATATTTAACAAAAATAAAATAATTAAATATTAATGGTGTTCCCTGGTAATGCTCTAACGCATTGTGTAAAAATTTAATCTCTTTTGATGACAAGTTTTATGATACCTTGGATAATAAACTTAGTAATTTTGCTGACACCATGGGGATGGAACTTGATGATATGATTATGAATATATAAATTAAATGTTGTAGCCAAATTTTTAAGTTATGATTCACTATTTTATTAATATATTCCTATTTATAATTCCTTTATGATTTTCCTCTTGTTTTTATGGATATTTCTCAAGTTCACATGTAAATTATTTCACTTATTTTTCTTTACTGGGACTTCTGCTCACCCTTTCCTTTAATGTATGTCCCTAGGTTATGAATTATAGTAATTTTAATTAGTATTAATAAATTAATAATCCTTTCAATTGGATTAGAAGAATGTTATATGTTTTCAATTCTTATGTGCCTAATTTCCAAGACACTTAACATTAAAGGTCATCTATTTTTAAAATGTAATGAAAATTAATGTAATAAAATAATGGGATTCCATAGTTTACCCGTGTCAGGGTGTGTGGGTCTAAGTGGTTAACAGCTGAAGGAATTGACGCCTTTTGAAATTTGAATTCTAAGTTTTGTTTGAAATTAGTTGGAGGGTGATTTTGTTTTAATTTTGAACATGGTTTTTTGATATTTGTAAGGTTCTAACTCAATAATAAAAGTGATTATTTGAAATTATAAAAATATATTATTAGAGGCATTACTTAATCATTTTGTTTTAAGTTAGACATTTTGATGATACTCAGTTAAAAAAATTCCTCTTCTTCAGACCCCTATATAATATTATACAAAAAGCCTCTATTGACTGGATTAATGATAAAAAATTTACTATAGTATGTTTTGAATGAATTAAGGATGCAATTTTTCCACAGATTGAATAAGAAACAAGGCTCTATAATTATAAATAGGAGAGGATATTTTGTTCCCTTGTATAAGTGGGTAAAGGAAACACATGGATTTTTTAATGGAAAAAACTATATATACTTTTTACCCATGCCAAAAGGCTCTAAATTTTATCTTTAGAGAACCTTAAATGATATAAGGTACCAAAATGTCCCGAAAATCGGTTTTGGTGAAATGTTTAGGTCATTTTTACCCTTATATATTTATTTTAATCAACTAGTAAACATGTTATAACCTTAAACATGGTAATTAATTTTTAGTGTTTTAACAATTCATTATGACCAAAAATTAGGTTGACTTTATTATATAGTATACATTATGATGATTCTAAATATAAAATCAATTTTTAGAAATTCAAATCACAAAAGTCAAGGAATTTAAATTAAAATTAAACTCATAGATGATATGAAAAACAGTTTTCAAAAAAAATTCCCATAAGAATAAAAAGTATATATATCAAAATTATACATGAAATAGATTATAATGACATAAATTAGATTTATAATAACATAATTGAACTAATGTTCCTTTTAAAAAAATTAAAACTATAACACCCTATGATTTTTCTAAAAAAAATTTTCTCAAATAATATTAATATTTTCAAACTTTTTCATTACACACAACATTGAGTTTATCTATTTCCATAGACAACATCGAGTTTATCTTGTGTTACACACAACATTAAGTTTATTTTCATTACACACAACACTGATTTTTAACAAATCATGACATTCAATTAAATTATTATTATTTAATATGACTATTATTACATAGACATTGGTATGGTGGGTATTAATATGTATAACTAATTTTTAAATATATGTGGTTTACACATGTATATATATTATATTATTTTCTGGAAAATTAATTAGAAATTAAAATTCAAACAATTTGAAAATAAAGGAAATATTTTTCCGAAGGACAATTTTTATATACATGAATAAATTTTATCTCAATAAGGTAAGTGAATCATTTTTTTTATTATATTAATGAAATTTATATATTATATATTCAGTAAAATGTTTACATTTCATCATTTGGGTTTTCAGGCATGAGATAAGAAAACATCCACGTTTACACTTAAATACTATATTTTTCTAAAAAGTACTTATATTGCATTTTATCACTTATTTTTAAAATTAATTCCTGAAAATTTTATAAAATGTATTTGAAAAAATTTACTTAAATTTTTAAGTAATCATGTAAATATTATTTGGGATTGAATTTATCATAATTTTCTGAGAAGATTAATTTTTCTACGAATAGTGAAAAAATGTGTTTTAATAAGAATTATTATTTAATTTAACGAATTTCAAAACTTGATAATTGTTTTATTATGATTTTAAAAGTAAAATTATTCCAAATATATATCTACTAATCTAATTTATTTCATTTTAATCAATATCATTTTCAATTTCGATACAAAAACTAATTAAACTCTTGATATTTTTCCCATTTGAAAACCGCTTTCTCGTCACGTTTGTGGGATTATTTTTAAAATAATTTGTCCACTTATGTGAATTTATCATCTAGAAATGGATTAATGATTTTTAATAGTCATAAATTATATTATATAATAAGTTATATATTATTTTTTAACATAATGAATAGTGAAAATAGTAAAAATTATTTTTTGTGGTTCATATAAAAATGGATTTACCGTGAGGGGGGGGGGTAAAAAAACGATAAGGGTTAAAGGTGACCCAAATATTTTCCAAAACAGATATTATAGGAATATTTATACATTATATATTCTGGGTTCTTGAATTTCCAATTTGGGAGCCGTGGGGAATGTGAAAAATGCGGGTATACCTTTTTATTTTTAAAAACATCAAGTTTGCCACAAACGTCAATTATAAAATGACACCCATGAAATCTCCTCTTAAAAAATACAAGAACAATTTCGTTAGAAAATAACTACCTAAATAAATAAATTAATTTCCTACTCTAATACTAGAATCCTTAGTCTGTTCAGAAATAAACCCCACGAAGCCTTTTGGAGTAAACCAAAAGAAGTTATCTGAAGAAGATGCAACATCCCTAACCCAGATTTTTATTTTACATATTCCTAAACCTAAATAAATTATTTTTAAACAATTATTATATAAAAAATATTATATTAATTATAAATAGTTTATATTTAAATGGAATAACCTAAATCCTTTTCCGCTTTCATCAAATGGGATATGAAATTATCATTCACGATTACCATGGACTATCAACTCACAAACTAATTTCATTCATTTTTCATCACCACATTTAATGGATTGATATAATTATTTATTTATTGTTTTTATTTTATGTTAATGATATTATTATGATTCTAGACTTACTATTTCA
This sequence comes from Viscum album, assembly GCA_963277665.1. Classification (NCBI taxonomy): domain Eukaryota; kingdom Viridiplantae; phylum Streptophyta; class Magnoliopsida; order Santalales; family Viscaceae; genus Viscum; species Viscum album. Next base: position 549,706,916 of record OY728144.1, on the reverse strand, counting down.
CATATCCATTCTTACATTCCACTCTGTGTGAATACGATAATGTCATTTGCGTGTACCGTGGAATACCTCCTCATGAACCGATGCGAATCATTCTTCACATAAGCATTACATGGAATTAAATAAGAAAAATTTTAAATAAAAAGTAAATATATAATAAATAAAAATTATTTTTTATAGGTAATATATTATTTACGTTTATTTCATTACATCCATCAAGAAAATGGAAATAATGTTCATGCGTATATACAACCTAAAATCTCCATGAGTAGTGTATTTAATTATATATGTTTGTGTGTGTGTGTGGATTTATGTAATGAAATATATGATAAATATAAATAATATTTATATCATGGATAATTTTTTTGATATTATTCAATAATGATAAATTTAAAGGGATAGAAAAAAACCAAAACATGCCTGAAGAAAAAGAAATTATTACACAAAATGTAATTTTAACAAGTAATTTTTAATAAAAGTGTAATAAAAGGTCATAAGTAAATAACATATGGTATTATAAATATAATTATTTTTATTTAATATATGTATAATAAGACTATATTTATCATACCGTAGGTTCTAAATCTTAGGATGGAAGGCGATACTTAATGTAATGGATTTCGGTATCAATCTTTACGTCTGTGAGACACATACCATATTCACCACATATTTCTTTTACGTGATGTATATCATCACCATTTTTTATTGAATAATTTTTCACCTTAAAATTATGGTTATTTACATATCTATTTAAGGATCTAACATTAATGGTGTATGAGGTTTAAAAGTTACCAAATAAATAAAGAATGTGTTGTCATAATTTTCTTTCATTGTGATATATGTTATGTTATGAAACTATATTATTTTATAAGGTGTATATAATAAACAATTGTCATTTAATGTAATGAATTTGTTTATTCTAATGATATTTTATGTTTCCTTTAATTCAATCGTTTTGGCTTATGATTTAGAGCAACGAATATGCTAATGGCGTTATAATACAATCCCATCATTTATCAAGATTCTTTATAATTATACTTCTGATGATGAGGGAATATTAATTATATCTCATGAAACCCATGAATTTTATTCTCATATAGTTATTTATTCAGTATAATTTTTTTAAATTTATTTTCCCCTCTAAATGTACTCAAGATTTGAAAAGATTTATTTTAAGAACAAATGATGTTATTTCTGTCTTTGGCTGAAAATCCTTTTTATTCCAAAGTCATTTTTGTATAATGTTTTTAAAAAATTTATTTAAAATTATAAAAATGATTTTAAAAATACATTTTCACATGTTTTACATTTTTTAAATTTCTTTCAAAAAATATTCATATTATTTTCTAAAAAATGTCCCTTTGGGTTTTACCGAAAATGTGAAAGAAATATTTATTTAAATATTCATGGAATGAATGGTATTTATCACTATCATGAACAACTCGTTATTTTTAATTATTAAAATATAATTTTTCATTTTTTATTGCAATGAAAATGATTTTAACGTTTTTTATGAATTCTTAGTTTCAAAAAGTGAGTTCTTGCAAAAGGTTGTTTTCATAATGATTTTTTAAATGATATTTAATTATTACATTATAAGTTTCCAAATATATTTTAAAATAAATGGATTTCTAAAAAAATTTACGTTTAAACATTTTATTTTCTTCAAATAAAAAAGTAATTTTTTCATAAGAAATTTTCTATTTGCTCTTTCAAAATCGTTTTCTATATAAGATGAAATCATTTGATGTTACTTGTGATTTATTAGGAATATAATCCAAGGATACTATTTGTATCATTTCTATGAATTTTTTATGTTTATTATGACATTATTCTAATGAAACAAACTATTTTTTCAAGGGTTATTCTTTTATGAAATGATTAATGGATTATTAAACCTATTTATTTTACATTGGTTTATTAGAATTGAATTTTTATGAAAAGAATTTGTTTTCTTGGGTTATGATATGATGAATATTTTATGATTTTTTGGAACATATATTTTTGTATTATATGATAGTTGTCACCTATATATCCCTCAAATTCATATTGATATGATGGATAACACATGAGTAAATATATAATATTTGAACTTTAATATCTTTTTATAATGTGATGTGTGATCCTGATTACATGTTTGCAATGGAATGCGTAAACCTGATTACATGTTCACAATTTTATGAAAGGACCTGAATTTCTTGTCCATAAGGTTATTCACGGAATTCTTTACATGATAATATGTTTATTCAAGGGAATAATTTCTTTTCAATAACATAATGAGTGAAACTGTATTTATTTATACAAGTATATGAGGTTATAAGCATATATGTATGATAGAACTTTATGTCTTATTATAATGTAATATTCTCATGTTTCATGGTCTTTGACTCTATTATGATTAATGTATTATGAACTTCCATGATTTTATGACATGACACATATTTACGATCTATGATATGATGTTTCTGGTTTTTATATGTTATTCTCATGTTATCATATCCTAATGCTCATGATATGTTGATATTGACCTTGTTCACCCCTAAAAAAAATTTGAGATTACTATTTATTTGGATTCCTTTACCCAAGTAATGGTGAAAGGTATTATTTATAATATCTCTAGTAAGGTTTCTTCTTATGAATAACATAGTAAGAGATTTTTTAGCACACTTATGCACCCATTTTTTATATCTCCATGTTTCTAAAGGCACTAGACCTATATAGTTATGGAATTGATCATATTTCTATGTAATTAATATTCTTTTATAAAGATGTAATATTTTTTAGGAAAATTGTAGATCATTAAAAAAGAAAAATTAGATATTTTAAAATTATTTAAAGGAAAAAGTAGATTTTAATAAAAACATATATTTTTAATATCCATTAAATAAACTAATATTTTTATAAAAATACAAAAAATTCATCCCAATATAATTTTTACATATTGGTTACAAAATGAATCTATTATTTTCAAATAAATGACCTAAAAGTGTAAAAAATTAATTTAATTATCTGTTAATAAAAATAATTTTTTTAGAAAAATGTATTTTCATAGCCTATAAGTACATTACCCAAAACTAAGTATATATTTATCAATATATTTTATTTATCCTTTATTCCTATTTTCCAAACGTGTTTACTATTATTCATACCACTAAATTTAATTAGCTAGTTTATAGTGATCATAATTAAATAATTGTGTTGATAACATATTGAGGTTTATTAAAACTCAATGTTCCATGTTTCATACACTATCAGAAAATGTTTTTTTAAAACAAAGTGTTTAATTATCACCATTTTAAATAATTTCACCCAAAAAATATTATATTTAAAATAAAGGTGGAAATATGTGAGGTTATTTATTCTTCATGGCCTCCCCATATTCATAGGTTGCCTCTTCATATTTATGGTTCTGCTATAGCACTTTGACCAGGTGAGTCATCTTGTTGCGTAAGGAATTAGGTATAATCTCCAAGAGATTCACCAGATACTCCTCATGAGAGAGATTATTTTTAAACTATATAACTTTCAAATTTAGTACATGTGAGGGATCATGTATATAATTCCTCTATAGGGTTACAAGGAATATTTTGTATACTTGAGGAAGGGTTGGTGGGAGTGGATGTCGATAGGTCACAACATCGATGTGATTAAGAATCTCAACGGTGTTAATGTAAATGGGGATTAGCTTTACCTTCAACCAAAATCTCACGACCCTCTTCTATGGAGATATAAAGATAAACACTTTATCCCCAAACTCGCACTCAATGACTCATTGAAAATTTTCATTATAAACCTTATATTGACTCTGATCTGTCTTTATGTGTTGGATAATGGTATTGAACATTTATATCACCTCCTCAAATATTTCATGACCTAATATCTTGCATTCAATGACTTTATCCCTTCACATAGGTTTTCTACGCCTATTTCTATGTAGAGCATCATATGGGGATATTTGGATGATTGAGTGGAAGAAATCATTCTATGAGAACATTACTGGAGGAAGATGTTGATCCCATCCTCCTTCCAAGAACATTGAGTATTATCTCAATATGTATTCAAATATTTAAATAGTCTACTTTTATTATATATAATTTCGAGGTAAATAATTTATACTATAGTTCATGTCAGTATTTAGGGAATGTAAGTGGATCTTCAAGAACATGGAGATATGTCTAGGATCTTGGTAAGATAGATCCGAAATTGGTGTTCCATACATCCCCACCACTATATGATGTATATACTTACAAGATTATTGGTTGATATGTCGTCCAAAATGACAATGAATCTAGTAGTCTTTTTAAGTTGATTAACCAAAACCATTATTGAATTATTTCTTTATGATGTCTTGGGGATAATAGTAATAAAGTATATGGTGATGTTTTACCATTTCAATGTAAGTATGGGTAATCGTTTCATCATCCCCTTATACTTGTTCATTTTATCCTTAACTTCTTGACACACCAAACACATTGACGTAAATTCCATGATCTCCTTATTTATATTTTCTGATAAATAATGATCTCAGACATCGTAATACATCTTCATGCACCCTAGGTGGATAGAGAAGGTCTAAATATGTGCATCATTCCACATATTTAGATTTATCTTATGAATTGATGGTATGCAGAGTTTCAGCCTAAATATTACAACTAATTCTTCTTAAATTTTTAACTTCAAGTGTTTCCCTTTTCTTATGGAATACAAATTCTTATTAATTTCAACATAAACTCTTTGAGAATCCTTCAAAATCTCCAGAATTAATGGTTGAGTAATCATTTGATATGTAATGATGATTTTTCTTCTTCCGTGATTCTCATGAATATCTTTTGTAATTATTTGAATATTGGATCCTTTCAATTATTAGAATTTATATATTTAGAAGATACAATATACTTTCATCATATTATACATTTACAGAATTCCCAAAATGCTAGTGGATTAAGAAATTGTAGACATTAATCAGCTCTAATCATCATCATTGGTTCATATTAATCTTATTCTAAGTCAATATATATTTGAGGCTCTTATAGTCTATACATATTTCACACTTATCCCTATAGAGATAATGTAACTAGGTTTTCAATGAAAATAACCCTGCATCCAACTCCAGATAATGTGTAGGATAGTTATTCTCATAAAATTTTAACTTCTTTAAGACATATTTTATCACTTAATTGTTCTATATTTGTACACAGCCAAAACCCATCTTTAAAGCATCACTATAAACCAAAATAATTTCCCCACATAATGGAATCAAACGTACTAGTGTTGTGATAAGACTCTTTTCCAACTAACTAAACTTATCTTCACATTCACTTGTCTAAACTAAAATTACTCACTTCCATGTTATCTTGGTTAGTGGGTTTAACAATCATGGTAAGATTATCAAAAATCTTCGATAATACCTATATAGTACAAGAAAACTACAAATCTACATTATAGGTTCTAGTCTAGGGAATTCCTCAATTTCCATAATCATAGTAGGGTAAAATGATATCCCTTTTCTAGTGATTATATTACACAAGAATGATACTTATTTCATATAGAATTCACATTTACTACACTATTCATATAGCCTCTCCCTTATCAATGTCTTTAGAATAGTATCCAAACACTCCTCATGCTCCTTAATTTTCTAATATATCCGAATATAATCGATAATGTCTAGAAACCTTTTTTCAAGTTAATATAGAAAGAATATATTCAGTAATTCTATAAATATTTGTAAAGAATTAGTGTATCTAAAATCAACAAATATGTACTCATAGTGTCCATTCCTAATTTGAATGTCAGTTTTCGGAATATCTTAATTCTTCACCTTGAATTGGTTATATCCCAAAAGAAGGTCCACCTTATTGAAATACATCACTGTACATAGTTGATCAAATAATTCATATATCCTATTAAGGGGATACTTGATATTTGTCATGGTTTTTTTAGTTCATGATAATCTATATAAAGGCACTTTGACCCATCCTACTTCATGACAATGAGGATTGTCTCACCCTAATAGTGAAGCACTTGGGTGTATAAAAGACTTTTCCAGTTCCTCTTGTAATGTATTTTTTAGTTCTTTCAAATAAACAATGGCCATTATGTAAGGATTCTTCGATATGCTCATAAATCTAGTAAAATGATTGATTAAGAATTGAAACACCCTGTCAAGAGGAATAATGTAGAACTCTTTAGGGAATGCATCGATATAATCTCTCACAATGGGCATGTCCCTAAGTATGATTATCTCCTATTTCTCAACCAATAGAGATAAATATAAATTATCTTAATGAAATAATATCCATTCTTGAACATAAGATTTCAAGTGATATACATTCTCTTAATTACACATTTATAGAATTAGAGTATGGATTGGGATGTGGAGAGTTATCTCCATCTCTTGATAATTGATGTATGTTTTATATAAGGATATATAACCAATGGATAATATAGAATCAAACTCCATCAAACAAAGTTATATAATATTTTTTAATAGATTAATTCAAAAAACATTTACTGGGGAAGATTTATATAATTGGGATGCAACAATTTCTCTATTTTCTGTTCTCAAAGACAGCTCAGTCCCTATTTTCTGAGGTGGTTCTTGAATATTTCTACTAAAAATTTAAGATATGAAAGAATACGTATAAATAGAATCAAATAATACATTCATTATTATTAAATGAATAATTATCTTTCATTTTACCACATTTGTTTCAGGATCCACCTCAGTAGTAGTGATTGAATATTCTCTTCCGTGATCTAGAGGACTTGGAGGTTGTTGTTATTTATTCCCTCTGAAAACCCTTGGATTAGGTTATTGGATTACATAATTTCCATACTCAATAAAGTTGAAAAACCACATCATAGACTGGGTTTTTATCTTACCATTATTTTCTTCTTCCACATTAGTGTCTTTCCTCATTTACCTCCACCACTGGTAATCATGATGACAATATTTTTTACATTTTAAACACCTCATAGTTAATAAAAAATAGATTCCAGGATTATTCTTCTTGCACTTTTGACAAGTTTTATTTTGGGTTTTCTTTCCTCTATAATATTTATCTATTTATACCTATAAGATAACTCTATTTTACATTTTTTTATCCCGAGTACCATGTGACCCCTGAAATTAACTAATCTCTATCTCATATTTTATAACATAATGAAAAATTTCTTCATAACTATCAATTTATAGCATCACTAAAACTTTTCATTGAATTTTATTTAATCCAGTAAATATGTTTTCCACATATCTTTTGATTTTGATGAAAAATTTGTAAGTATAATGTGAAAGCCATGTTATGTTTACCTATACACCTGATATGTCATCATCCTTTTGTTTCAGTTTGAGGAACTCTCTATTAATTTTAAGATGTAGAATTCAAGGAAAATATTTATTAAAAAATGTTTTTTAGGCCTTCCCATTACATGGAATCAGTATCTTCTTTGGACTTTTTATTATTGATTAGTGTCAATCACTATCCAGCTTCTCCTTCAATGTGATAAACATCCACCACAAAATTCTGTTTCAATGAACATTGGAGGAATGAGAATATATTCTAAATGAAGTTAATATATTTTTCTATGATGATGGGATCATAAGATCCACAAATTATTTGAGTCCTTTACTATAAATAATAGTTAAAAATAACTTGATAATTGTTAGGAAGAGTAAGTAATTCAACATGATTCATGTTATTATTCACAACTCGGGCTAGTTAAGCAAGTAATTCCATAATGTTCTCAAAAATGTAATCCCATAATATTAGGTATATCCTTGAGATAACCATCAAATTTCCTCTCATGTTGGTTATTAACACAATTTCTCATATTTTCCTTCATTATCCAAAAGAAGAAAAAAGATGAAAATACATTAACTAATAATCATAAAAAAGGAAATATATAAAAATGGTAGGAATAACTTTTAAATGATAATTATATACTAACTTATGAGTCTTTAGGTATCAATATAAGTTTAACATAATAATTTCCTTATTTTGTTTTCTATGTAAAAAATTATTTTAAGTCTTTCATAATGGTCTATAAAGAGTATTCTTAATTTTCAAAGTATTTCCACAAGGTGTGGCATACTAGATATATTTCAAGGTGCACATTCGCACACCAGGTAATGAATGATTTATCTCAATGCACCCTTTTCTATGGTATTAACCCTAGCTAAAACTATTCAGAGTTACATCCACTTTTAGTATCTAGAGAGGGATTTATTTTCTTAGAACCCAATCAAACTATACATTACTAAAATTCTAGGATATTTTCATATCCTATGTCTTATCCTTATAATTATCCAAAAAGTTCTCACAAAATTATTTTAGTCATAATTCCAAAAAATAACTATACATTTCTATGATACCAAATATAGTGACCCAAGACTTTTTCAAAAACTATTAGATAATTTTTATCATAAATATCCATTAATTACAACCTAATGATCATGAGGCCTTGTGACTTTTAAATAAAATGTATACAAAAAAAGAAAACTAAAATCTAACATATTTATTTTTATTCTTCATGATTATATCCTAAATAAATTTTATATCCTAAACCATTATATGATAACCTAGGAATATACATAAACAAATTGGTGAGTTAAAACCCCATTAATGGAATAAACATGATATGGAAGAATAACTTGTGATTCAAACTCATAACATAATAGCATAAAAGGGAAGGTTTAAGATTAATCAAATGGGAGAACAATATAAAGAATTTGGTATCATAATATTATAACATTATAATAAATGTGTAGAAAAAATATAACATTAAATAATCATGAGTCAAGTATAACTACTAAGAAATATCACATGATGGACAATGTCCCATAATAGATCATGTTTAATCCTTAATCTTACACATTGAATCTCATGAGACTAAATCATTACCTAATGAATTGGATATCTATCTTGGTGAATCCATCATAACATGTTTCTAATTATGTTTTCCAAAAAAATTAATCATAATGCATAACATAATAACTTCACATGGAAACAAAATGGGCTTCATAATATTGCCTTATATCGTAATTATAAAAAATTTCATAATTAATGAATTTAGAGAATTGAACATAAGGAATGCATTACACCATAAAAATAAGGAATAATAAGATAGGTATATATGTGTGATACATATATATGATTTAAAATAATTTAATAACATTAAATATAAATATAATGTTTTTAGAGATATTTTGGTCATAACCCCAAGAAAATAGTGGTTTAGAGAGATCCCTTACCTCAAACCTAATTTGTCATGTGCGTTCTTTGAATTCCTGAAAAATAAACATATATTATTTATTTAAATTCTTAATAACTTTTTATGGGTTTTATTCCATATATTTTATCAATAATCTTGATATATTCAATTACTTGGTCATTTAGGTTCATTTTGGACATTTCGATTATGTTTGGATAATATGTCCAAAATCGCCATTAAATATTTAATAAGGTCAATGAGATTATTATTTAATCATATATACAATAACTATCATGAAATAATTATAATTTTTATACACAAATTATACATTTAAAAAAACAATATATTATTGTCATAAAAAATGAACCATGTTACAGTCAAGAAGATGGTAGGCCAATGTACGCTTATATAACGTTTTCATTTTTCAATGATCATAATGGAAAAAGGGTAAGTGTTATCATATCATTATATAATTATAATTATAATAAATATCATATTATTTACTTAAATACACATATATATACCATCCATGTGATGCGATAATAAAAAATGAATGATATCGATTCACAAAGCAGTAATATGTTGTACACACGAACAACGTTAAAATTGTAAAATATGTGGTAATGAAAGATGGTATATGATATGATCATTTATATAATTATTAATGTTTCATGAATATCATATATATACATTAAATACATCATCATAAATAGTTTTGAGAGGTGATAATGTAAAATAAATAACATTAGTTCATGAGGTTGTAGTCTATCGTACACATGGACGATGGTTTCATCTCCCATTTGATGGAAGACAAGATCAATTTAAGTTATTATATTAATAGAATAACATTTTTCTATATGAGATATAATTATTTTATAATATCATCATTATTTATAACTTTTTTTAATTAGGATAAATAATAAATAATAAATATATTTATTTTTTAAGAATGACACATCTTCTTCTAGCCACCTCTTTAAGATTATGACTAAATCCTTGCCATATTAGATTTATAATCTACCTAGGGAATTTAGGATTTTGGGAGGAAATTATGTAAGTTATTTAAGAAGGTATTTAAGAAGGTATTTGGGATGGTATTTGGTAAACCAATTTTTTTAATTGAAATGATGAGAGGATATTGGGTTCCCTTTTATAAGTGGTGGAAATGACACACTTGAACTTTTTGAAAAGAAAAAGTTATACCAACGTTTTACACATTTAAAAGGGATATAAAATGGATAATTGTTAATCCATTAATGATATAACATCTAAATATATCCATTCAAAAGTACTTAAGACAATTTTTTGGGTCATTTTAACCCTTATCGTTTTAGTTTGTCCCTTGATAAACATGTTTTAATCTTAATCATGGTAATTAATTTTTATTATTTCACTATTCATTCTGGAAAAAAATTAAGTTTCACATATTATATATTATTAATTATTATGATTTAAAATATTGAATGTGATTTTACAAATAAAATTCATTTTTTTGGCTGAATTTATTTAAAAATTAAACCCACATATGCGATGAAAAAATGTTTTCTAAAAAAATATTTTCCATTAGTATAACAATTTTTTAATATTAATTTATTATGGAATTTATTAAAACAAAATAAATTGGATTAATAACAAAATATTTAAGTAATTTTACTTTTAAAAAAATTAAATATTCCATTTATCATTGTAAATTATTTAAAAGAAATGGTAGTTCTCATTAAAAATATGTATGATTCACCATCTATTAAATATTAAACTTTGTATAAAACCCAAAAAAAAAGAATCCTAATAAAATTTTGACTTGTATATTAATAATATTATGATAATAGTTTTAAATATAATAACTAAAATTGGAAAGAACTAATTTTAATATTTTTTAACAAAAATCACTTTTTTGAAAAAAGTATTCTCAAAGCCTATAAATATTTTACAACTAATTAAGATCTTTTTTATCAATATATTTTCATTATCCTGCATAAATAATTTTAAAAATGTGTTTATTCATTTTCATAAAACCAAATTTAATCATCTAGGATATAGTGGTCATGTTTAAATAACAATATTACCGGTATATTAAGGTTCATTAAAACTTAGTGTTACGTGTCACATACATTATTGAACAGAACTTTCTTTAAAAAAATTAGATATTTTAAAAAGTAATTCATTTGGTCCCTTAAAATATCATTTTTATATGTTTTTTTGTTCCCATACAAATAATAGTTTTTAACCATATAACCAAATCATAACCCACATCACCTATTTTTAATTCACGTAGTCATTTTGTTTTCCACATGGCCAATTTTCCAGTTTTGGTTTTATTTTTTTTATTTATATCATATATTAAGCTAAATGAATCAAAATTGAGTGATTTATTTTAGAAACATAATAAAATTATTGACACTTAATTATAATAAATAATATTCTAAATCGATTTCTATAAAGTCTAAAATTAGGCAATAAATCGCTATATATTTTCATTCAGAATTTAGATGTTTTAAGAATTATTTTTTCTATTTTTAATCATAACATGAGTTATAAATTTTTGTTTAAGGTGATTATATATTATTTACAAATATAATTAAATTTTATAAATATAATTCAAATTGGACAAGAGTTAATTCTTACTTTATCGTGGTCTTTCTAAACTCTGAAATTTGATAAATGAATCTTTTTATAGTTTTCATAAATTCACTTATGTGAATCACATATATGATAAAGTCTCTAACCTAAGTACCTTACATGAATCACCTACATATATTTGACTACATCATTTTTCTTAAATTATTAACCTACATTAATTTTCCATCCTTGTTAATTTTATTCCCTGTAGAAAAAAACTTACATGAAATTAAACTATTGGAATTTAGCGACACATGTCAATAAACTTCTATAGGTTTTTAAAAATATAGAAACTATGTTCAGTTTTATATAATATTTTATATTTAAATTTCTTCATATTTAAATATTATATTTAAATTTTTATAATGTATTTATAAACCCATATTAATTATGTAGAACATGTGTGAACTATTGTTCATTTTTATAATCATATTTTTCTATGTATCAAATAGTTATGTATTTTCATGCATGAAACATATAACTTGAAACTCATAAAAATTTATTTTTATTATTTTATGTTTTTTTATTTGATTTAATTGTTTCAAAGGTAATAATATTTTATATTAAAATAATTCAAAATTGTTTGAATATAATTATGGAAATGTTATTAATTTTACACTTTTTATACATATTTAGTGTTTATTTTAAACCGAATGTTTTTTAATTTCATACATAAAATAAATACTTTTATTTTTATGGGATGTTTCATTGACCTATTAATATGGATGTTATTCAAATTGTTAGTGGGTGAGTTTGAATTGGTTTGAATTATTTTTTATTCTTTTAAATTTTTATCAGGAGTTGAGAGATATTTAGGGAACTATAACTTCTTTTTGTATCTCTCTGTACAGTAATACAATATTGTTTTTTAAAATTATATAATTAATGATATGTTTTATTTTGGTTATTTATATAAAAAGGGAACTTATAATTTCTACTACCTAGTAGAAAAGGGACACTCAAATAGTAATATACATATTCGATGATAGAATTCATATTTTAAGGTGATACATTGTAAAGATTTTGGCGGTGATGATACTTTGAATGTGTTATAAATTCTGTCTATAATGAACATAAATCATTACTACGAGATGATCTCAGAAAGGATAAATAGAACTTCTATGACATCTTTTACTTCCACGATGAGATGAAAAGGAAGATAAAACGCTCAAGAACGCCTATCTATGTTTTATTATTTTACAATCTATTTTATGGTCTCTTGAGTCTATAACACTTATTCTTATCTCTCATATGATTTAAATTTCTATTTATTCTTTTTCATACAAATTAGTTCTCTATATTTATGTTATGACTCCAAGATTATAGTGTTTGAAATGTTTGAGTTGTGAGTCCTGGAATCTAATGTAAGGACCATTTAGGTTATGACTCCCAATATCTAAGGTTTGGGTTGAAATTAGATTTTGAATCACCATAAAAACATTAGGTGTCTTTTAGTTATACTTTTTCTATAAATATTTAGCTGTAAATGGGTTATTAATCTCTTTAAAATTTTAGATTAGTGTACAACATAAATTTTTCATAGTAAAGAGGTATAAGATTATACATGATCAATATTGGACTAAAAAACTATAAAAAATATCTAAGTTATTTTATTTAGTTCCCATACTATTTAACTCCACTAATTATCATCAGAAATTAGTTTAGATAATTAATCCTACTCTTTTAAATTTTTAATTTGGTTATTCACCCACACCCTCTAGACCATTTTTAATTTTCCAACCCAACACAATAGAATTATTATGTTCTCAAAATCATGGAGATAATTATATAATATTGGGGTTTTTATAGGATTATATTTTAATTTCATCTTTTTTTATGATTTTAAAGTCAAATTAAATGAATAGTGTCACAATTGACAATAATAAAATTTTATAATTAATATTGTTTTATTAAATTATTTGAAATTACTAAAAAACTTAAATTAAATGAATTTATTTTTATATGGGTGGTAATAGCATAAATTATCCAATTATGGTTCATTTATCATTTTATAGTAACTTTACATACTCTAAAAGAGTAAAAGCTTTAATACCTTCATAATGGGCAGAAAGGGATAATATGGGTTAAAATAAAGGGATAAAGGTTACAAAATTATCTAAAATTTTCAATTTTTTATTAGATTGTAGTATTTTGACTCAAAATCATCTAATTTGATAATATTATTAATTTGGTTTCATTTAATATGAAAATTAATTTATATTAATTTTATACATTAAGAAATTCCAAGAGTGCACATCCCTTTTCTTATAAAAGGTCACCTCATCTCTTCTTCTCATCAAAAATAAAAAAAATGGTTCTTCTATGACCTACCCAAATACCCTCATTATATCACTCCCCACATCTTATATTCCTTTATTTAAACATAAAACCAAACTTGGAATTTTTTTGTAGTAAAAATTAAGAGTTTTTCTGAAAACAAGGTGTAGTTATTAATCAATCAGTTTCATTCTATTTATTCTTGTACCTCATTCAATACTTCTTGACCTGTGATTAAATAATAACACCAATATATTCTATATAATTATATCTTGTTTTGTTTATTTAATGACTTACATCAATATCTTATTCTATCAAATTGGAAACAAAACTATCGTTCGTGTGTATAAATGATTACAACTTCATTAATCGATGTAATTCATTTTAATTGATGTATATCATGGATAGTAATAATTATAAGGTTTATGAATATATATAATATCCATGAAATATTTATCATTCCAAAAATATAATATATCATTTACTTTATTTTATTTTCATTGATGGAAAATTGACAATGTCATTCATGTATGATGCTATTTGTTTTTCATCACAACATCACATGGATGATATATGTTAGAATATTTAAAGAAATGAAATGGTATATATGTTATTATTAAAATTATATAAATATACAATAATACTTACCTTATTTCCATCACTACTATTGAATAATGGAAATGCTTCTCATGTGTACGTATGAGTAACTGTCACCATGATTGTAACATAATTAATTTTTCATAACCATAATTGATGATTGGTTTTAAAATTATAATATATTAATAAAAATAAAAAATATATATTTATTGTTATAAAAGTGATGGAATAATGACCTCTTTTACCATTTTCATCCTACCAATTCCATTTTGACATATGAGACGAATATCATCAAATTATATGTAATTTATTATAAAAATATAGAAGGAAAAAAATGTGTACTTAATAAGTTAAATAATTAACATATTTTTATTATTCAGGATGATAAAAATGATTATGATGATTCAAAATCAATGAAAGGTATTATACCTTGAAATAAAATCATCATTCAAAGTTTTTATTCTATCTATTTTTATTTCATGTTGTTGTTCTTCAATATTTTTAAAAATTATTCTAATTTCTGATTCAATGGATTCTAAAGTAAATTATTTAACATATTTTTATTTCTTTAATTTTTGTTACAAGTAATATTTTTTATGGTTTTACATAATCAGAACATTACTTAAAAACCTTATTTTAAAATTATTAAATCATTATTTTATAAATATTTCTCTTAGATTCCCATAATTTAGTTTTTTTCTTGTATAATTTTATATAGAAATGCATTAATTTTGATGAATATTTTTTCTGTCTCTTTTGAATTTATGAAAGAGGTTTTCAATTAGAAGAATTTTGCCAAATTTTTTTACTTTATTTATAAATGAAAAAAATAATGTAATACCATAAAAGAATAGGATACAAAAAAACCATGTCCTGAGGAAATATTTAATGAATGATTTTAGTAAAACATTATAAGGGGTTATTACACAAAAGTTTATGGATTATACCATTCTTATCTATATCCACCATTAGAGAATAATAATCAGTAATCCCAAGGGATGACATTGTTTTCATCTAAATGAATACATTTTGGATGGAGTATCTCCCACATGATTTTCTTATCTATATGCATGTGATATAACCAACTGAAAGAGAGTAACATTGGAAAGGAAATCAATTCAATGTGGTAGGATCTTCCGAGGCATGTTCCTTGTTCTTGTTTTCAATAATTTGGGAAAACTTTTAGAATCAGACTCAATCCATAAATAACTCCAGTTATAATGGATATTATATGAGACATAATGTATAATAGACCATAATTCTACTTCTTATTCCACACCAATTATAGTGTAAATGTAAAATACTCTTTTGAAGAATCCATGATATCTTCCAAAAACACCACTACGCTATGAGGGCCCTGACATTCCAGAAGTAACACCATCAAAATTTATATTCATCCATTGATTAAGGTGAGGGATCCACCATATATATTTGATCACCTTTTTTTCTTCGATCTTCCTATCACACCCAGTAACATAAGATTGATTAGATCATTCAAGCAGTTATCTAGGCTTCCTGTTTGAATTGTTGAAGTAGTGTAAGCATCGTTGTGCACTGAAATAATTCCCATATTGGATAATGGATTATGAGCATCGAACAACGTGGAATATTGGAACGAAATAGTATATGATATGCCCAATTAGAAGTAGGGGTTAATTTTTGGATTAAAAACCTTAATTATTTTCCTTAAAAAGATTTATGTTTGACAAAGTTAAAAAAATGCATTCATAAACCCTCTTTAGTTATAAACAAAGAAGATAACTTGATCAGGATCTGATAAGATGGATCTGATAACGAAACTTAATACAATATTACTTAGAAAAATATTCCACCTTAAAGTGTATATAATATTATTTATATTAGATTATAGATGTATAAGAAAGTGTAATAAAGTTATACTTCATATCTTAAACAGAATGCAGTGGAAAAAAACTTGTAACAAAACAGGAAAATAATAAGAAATATTTTGACAAAAAGAGAAGGGTATGAAACAACCTCAGATAAATGTACCTTTATTTATACTTTAAAGAAATTTTGTATTATGCGCACTAGGTTAATCCCTCAATATGAAGATCAGAATATTTCTTGTTATCCCTTCAAGCCCTCAATATCCAAGGTGATCGGTACCTCTATATTCCTATCACCAGAAGCCCTAAATTGATAACATCAACAATCAGATTCATAGTAGGCTGGATGAACAATATGTTCTCATCTTGAACACGTTTTTTATAGTATTTGCAGAAATTAGGTTTGAGCTGAGCTGTCTCTATTTAGAAACAACTTCATCAAAAAATGTATTTTTTTTCTTCAGAATAGGTGGAGCAGATACTGATTCATGTGTTGGTTCTTGTTCTTTCAGTTAAATCTCTTTACATTTTTCATTTCATAGTAGATTAATTAGTCTTTTGGTCATGAAGGAAACAACACTCAGTATCAATTTCCACTACTGAACTAGAATATGTATTAGCTCTATATTGTTGGGCTCATTTTTGGTGGATGCAACACACACTCACAGAATATGGGATCAGTTTTACCAAAACACAATTTTTTTTTTGATAATTCTAGTGCCATTTCCCTAAGAAAAAACCCTACACATCACTATCATGAATAACACATAGACATTATGCATCACTTTCTTAAATATCCCACACTAAAAGGATATATAATTCTTCAATTTATCAAAACAAAATATCTACTTGCTGGAATATTTACAAAATATTTATCATCTGATATATTTAAATACATTAAACTAAAGCTCATAATGATAACTATAAGTTACTATTCCATATTAACTTTCTGTTGAAACCTATCTCTTAACAATAAGAAACTCCTTTTCATAGGGGGACTACATATGTATACTTTTTTATATTTCTTTTTCCAATTTTTTTTTTGAACCTAAAAAGATTTCTTTCTTAAATACAACTTTTTAGAACTTAAGATTTATAAGAGAATACTTATCAATAATAATAAAATTTAAACAATCCCAATGGTACCTTTCCTTATTGATATCATCGTAATTATATTTTTACTCGTTGGATTTTAAATCTTGTTTTATGAAAAACTTATCAGATTAAATTACCTTAAATATGATGTTTCCTTAAAACCTCAAAAGATTGGTACCTAGAAATTGTTCTCTGGTTTTGATATCAACCTTATGATCAAGTCAAGAAAATATAAAATGTTGTACTAAAATAAGAATATGAACCATCACCAGATTATTGAGTCAACAAATTCCCTTATGGCTTTTCCATTCATTTATGTTTTGAAAATCACAAACACATTTTCTTATGGAAAATTATATGTCTTTAAGAAATATTTTTATAAAGAAAATTTTCCTCATCTAAAAATTGTTTTTACCTTTCCTATGGTTTTCAACACCTTATCTAATATTCTACTAAACCAAGCCTAACGATTATTTTCTTTAATCAAAAAATTAGATCCCTATCTAACTCATAATCTTATAGTTCTTTAGTTTCTAATTATATTAAAATTATGAATCTGATTTCTCCAGAATTGTAACTCTGATTTCTCCAGAACTCAGACTCAAATTTCTCTAGAAATCAGACTCTTGTTTCTTCTAAAATATTAATTTGAGTTCTTCTGAAAGCAGACAATGATTTCTTTTGAAATCATACTCCATTTTCTCTTGAAATCAGACTTTGATTCTTCTAAAATCAGATCCGATTACTCCTAAAATCCGACACCGATTTCTCCAGAAATCAGAATCCAATTTCTCTTAAAATCAGACTCCAATTTCTTCCGAAATTAGAATTTTATTCTCCATTATTTTATAATCTGATTATCATTTTTTTTCTAAACCTTGATTTTCATTATTTTAAGAATCTAATTAAATTCATTTCATATAGTCAAAAAAGATTCATAATGTAATGTTTCTTTTTATTAGATTGTCTATATGATAATGTTTTTTAATCATAGTATTATTTCTTATAGTTAGCTTCTCAAAATGATGTCTTAAAATCTGTTTTAACTTAACTATTTCCTGAGTTCCACGTTTATAGGTTTTTCCAAAATTTATGGTAACATATGGTCGTGGATAAGGAACTCGACCATTGTAATCCATGCTTATAAATACCCATCAATTTGAATGTGGTCGAATTTTATTTTCTGAGAGCTGAATTCTTACATGATAGAGTCTTCATTGAGAGCTGTTGATCTGTGGAATGAAGTGATACTCTGTAAAAGCTCTACTCAAATCATCCTTGACCGAATGTTGTGCACAACTTTTTTACGTTAAGAACATATTTTTCAAAATTCCTAGTGTGATTCTGTTTTTTGTTGATCAATCGAGGGACTTCAATGATAGGAACACAGAGGTACCAATCACCTTAGAGATGGAGGTCTTATGGTGATAGCAAGAGAGATTCCAATATTCGTATCGAGGGTTACCCTAGTGTGGGTAAGATAGACTTTCTTGAATATATAAATCAAGGTACCATTATCTAAGGTTGTTGGATACCCTTATCTTTGTGTCAAAAGATTTCTTATATTTGTCCTGTTTTGTTACAAGTTTTATTTTCACAGAAATTTATTAATGATTTTAAGTGTAACTTATTTACTCTTTCTTATACTTATATACTCTTATATAAAGAAGACTATATAAACTTTAAGGTAGAATATTTCCTTAGGTAAAAATATCTTAAGTTTATTTATCATATCCTTCTTATGAGATCCTACGCAAGTTAGATTATTTCTTAAGAACAAAATATGGTTTTTGAATCCATATTGTTTATCTTTTTTAAATATAGATATTCTAAACAATAAAAATGAATGTTTTTAAACCTACAATACTAACCCTATTGTAACTCAGTATCTCATATACTATTTCAATTCTACAATATATATTAGAGGTGGTCTTTGAAATAATTATACTTATATATATGTTTTTTTTCAATGTTTATTTCTTAACACTACATGTTCATGTTTTTGTTATTTCTTTCCGTATACACTCTTTGATTATAAACTCTTGTTATTAATCCTTTTTGTGTAAATGTATTTATTTTTCGAATGACTGGAATGAACATCGAATCAATAGATAATCTATATCTTACAAGACCTCTAATATTTTATGGAAATGATTTTTAATATTGGAGATATAGGATGCATACTTCTATTATGAACACCAGTGTGGATAACTTGGTTATATTAACTAGATACTACATGATTCCAAACAATGAAATCAATCAATTCACCAATCAATAAAATAAAGAGTATAAAATTAACTTAAAGGTATGTGATAATTTATTATATTCTATGACTAAGAATATCGATAGAAATATTTCATCTTGTAAAGCTGCTAATGGCATCTATAAAAATTAGAAGTTACACATTTGGCACATCCAATGTCATTGAAACAAGAAGAGTTATGCTTTGAGTTGAATACCATGGTTTTATATTTCCATATGGAGAACCTGTATTCAATAATAAGCAAATATTTATGACTATTTTCAATAGCCTTCAGTCTATGGGTGATAAATGACTTTATGATGAGATTCTTGGGGATAAGATAATAGATATTATACTAAATGAGTGAGAATATAAAAGAACTATTATTGATGAAAAGAGGAATGTTTCAAACATAATTCTTGATGAGTTATTTAGGAATATTCTATAGAATGAAACTAGAACAAGGAAGGAGATGAAATTTTTGGATTAGATCATACTGAGGCTAAGGCCATAAAATCTAAGAACCTGAAAATATTGAGAATCAAGATAAAGATAAGAAGTTGAAAAAGAAAAGGTTGGAAGTTGAAATTAACCAATATTTGTTAAGAGACACTGAGAAGGAATCAGAACATGTTTAGGTACCATAATATTTCCTGTAATAACCATCAATAACCAAGACTCCAGTTACAGATAATAGAAAGAAATATATTTCAATTCTGAACCCATTGTTGAAGAAGAATAAATAGAATAAGAATAAGAAGAATAAGAGAGTGATGATGTGATCAGAATAGTTAAATAATATCAATATAAAGAGATTCCATCTAACAAAGTTTCTATTAAAACATCTCAAGATGAATCATCTAATATTATATCAGAAGGAAAATCTGTTCAAAAAGGTGATGATACTTAGGATGTGTTTAAAAAATCTCCTTTAGATAATGATAGTAGTAATGATGATATTTTTCAGAATGTTGATGATAAATATGATAAATAAGTTGATGAAAAATATGTTAATGTAGATAAATTTGATAATAAATAAGTAGATAATTATGATGATAGAATATTTCATGTTTCTGATAGTGATAATGAGACATCGAAAGTGAAGAACGCAATCTTTATTACTGAGAATGGTAAGAAATTTATTCTTGATTATCCAAAGAATGATCTATTTGAAAAATCAAAGAAAGATGATGTTGTAACATTTAAGATGAAATAATATGACAATGATAAATTTCCCTCTCCAACAAAATAATTTTATTTAGATTATTTATCTTCTTTAGGACATGATTGTGTGGTTCAGTCCTTAAAGAATCTTTTGAATTGCATTCCTTTCTTCCCAAGTATTGATTCAAGATGTCAACTACTTCAAGAAAAAGTCAATTAAAAATAATATTCAACAATTATTCTTATGGTAATGTTTTTCAAACATTAATTTGAGTTTAAGACAATTCATATTAGTTATGATACTCATAGAAGATCTTGAAAAGAAATCACCAAGTTGTCCAAGTTAGTCGTTCAAAATATTAAAATTTTTTAGGATTTCACTAATTCAATTAAGGATGACTTCAATAAGTCCAATGGTAGAATAAAGAATCTTAAAACAACTTATTTTGAGAAAATTAAGGAAAATAAATCTATCCGACATTAGTAAGATATTGATTTGAATGGGAAGCTAAATTTAGTTACTCTCAATCTGAAAATGAAAATGGAACTTAGGAAAGATATGGCTGAAAACCTAAATATTATAATGAAGTGATAAAGTCTCATGGGGAAATTCTTAATTATTAAGAAGTCGGAATCAAAGATCATAAAAATAAAAATCAGGATCAAGAATAATTGATTAAGAAGTTTGAATATGATTCTAAAGAATTGAATAAGTTTAAAGATACTGTGAAAAATCTAATGATAAAGGAGAAAAAGAAGGATGGATGATTTTCATTTCAAATCCGATCTTTTGTTGTAATTTACTTTGTAATAAAACATTTATATTCATAAAATGTATTATCTTCACATTGTTTAGTTTTATATATTCCTAACCATTAAGGTACTTTTTTTTCTTTCCCACCATTCCTTTTTAAAAATGACAATAGGGGAAAAATGAATGATCAAAAATAAGATTGAGTTAAAGGAATAAAATATCTATTTAAGGGGGGATTACTTAAAGAATAAATTATTAAGTAAGGGAAAGTTATTTCTCTAGTAAATACAAGAATACAATACTTAGAGATTTCATAACCTATTGGAGAGTAAGTCGTTTTCACCCTGAGCCTTAAATAAAGGAAAGGGAGATAAATATTTATTTTAGTGCATTATATACTTTTATGAAATGTTGTTTGTTCTATCCAAAAAGGGCGATAATTTTGAGTCAATAAGTTTCCTTATGAATTTTTCATTCATTTATGTTTTTAAAATCATAAACACATTTTCTTAAGGAAAATTATATTTCTTTAAGAAATATATTTTCAATGAAAATTTTCTTTCTCTAAAACTAGTTTTGACCTTACACATTGTTTTCAACGCCTTATCTAATGTTTTCCAAAACCATTTCTAACAAAATTTTTCTAAATTCAAAAATAGGAACCTCATCTAACTCATAATCTTACAGGTCTTTATATTCCAATTTTCTCAAAATTTTGAATCTGATTTCTCCAGAATTGTGACTTCGATTTCACTAGAAAGAAGTCTCTGATTTCTTCTAAAATATGACACCAATTTCTTCTGAAATCATACTCTAATTTCACCTAATATCAAACTCCTATTTTTTCTAAAATCAGACTCCAATTTCTTCTAAAAATAGACTATAATTTATTCAGAAATCTAAATCCAATTCTCTATTATTTTAGAATCTAATTTTCATTTGTTTTATAGAATCTAATTTTTAGTATCTTAAGAATCTGATTAAAGACATTTATTATAGTTTCCAAATTTAATAAAAGTAATGTTCCATTTTATTAGATTCTATATGTCATAAATTTTTATAAGCATAATATTGTTTCTTAGAGTTAGTTATTCAAAACAGTGTCAATCAATCTGTTTTAACGTAACCATTTCTAAAGTGTCACATGTATAGGTCCCTCCAAAATTCAAGGAAAAATATGAAAATTGGAAAATTAAGTCAACAATTGGAATCCATGATTATAAATACCCATCTATTTGAATGAGACTGAAGCTAATTTTATGAGAGTTGAATTTCTACATGCTAGAGTTTTCATTTAGGGTTATTGACCTCTGGAATGAAGTGATACTCTACAAAATCTCTTCTCGAATATGTCTTGTGAAAATACCATGAACATATATTTAAATCTAAGAACATATTTTTTAATCTGCCTTGTAAGATTTCAATTGTTTTTTATCAATCGAGGGCTTCTGGGGATAAAAAGAAAGAGGTATCGATCACCTTAGAGTTCGAGGGCTTGCAGTGAAAGAAAGATAGATTATGATCTTCATATCAATGGATTATGCTAGAGTGGGTAGGACAGAATTTTAAGAAAGTATAAATCAAGGGAAATTTATCAAATTTTTGGGATACCCTTCTCTTTGGTTCAAAAGATTTCTTATACTTGTCATGTTTTGTTACAAGTTTTAGATCATTTACATTTTGTTAATGATAGGAAGTGAAACTTTCTAACACTTTATTATACTTGTATACACTGATATAAATAAGAGTCTACATTCTTTAAAGTATAAACATTCTCTAATTAAACTTGTCTAATGTTTATTTATCGAATCCATCTTATCATATCCTTATCATGTCATCTTATTTTATCAGAACTAAAGTGTGTTTGTGAATCCATATTGTTTAACATTGTTAAACATAGATCTTCCTACAGATAAAAATGAATGTTTTTAAACCTATAATTCACCCCCCCCCCCAATCTTGTAATTGAGAATATCATATCCTATTTAGATTCTACAAGGAATTATAGGCACTCCAGATTGCTAAAAACCTTGATGCAGTTATTTCCAACATGATATTATGAACATGTGCAGCCTTTTCTGTTAAGGCCCTTCATTAATTTATCCATCTTCATGTGATTTTCAATTATCATTCCAAATATCTCACCTATATAAATCCATATATTCTATATATAAAACATATTAAGAATAGATTTTGTGCATTTTCTTCATCTTTCAGACATAGGTGACAAGCCAAGATTATTTATTGTCTAGCCTCTTTGAGTTGTTCATGTGTGGGGAACCTATTTTTTATATTCTCCAATGTATAATAAATATAGAGTGTTGAATTCACGGTGTCTTGAAACTCATCATCCATGTTACTGATCGATTGGTTTCCCTACATTCTAGTTAGTAGAAACAAAATGAATATTATATTTTAATGTATACAATAATAATGACTTTTTTCCCATAAAATAATATTCATTTGTTTCTTGGAATATTTTATTATTTTCCATGTTTTCTTAAAAGAAAAAACCCATTTTCATTTTCTTCAAGGAATTTTAGTTCTGAAAATGTTTTTTTATATAGTAAATAGTATTTCAATATCTGAAATTTTTTTACTTGAGGGTTGAGATGTCTTTTTTCAAAGGTTTTATGATGGAATTTACAATCATAAATTTTTTTATTCATATATGGTCCTTAGAAATTGTTTATGACAAATAGGTGAGTCTGAAAAAGATTATACAATGGTTATATACCCATTATAGCTCATAGTGATGGGTGAGCCTGATATTGTATATATGAAGGTTGATCCCCATTATAACTCTCTAATTCATTGGGTTATGATTATGTTCTCTAGAAAATTAAAACTATTAGGTTTCATCAAACTATTAAATGAAGATTATTTTCCAGGGCACCTATATGAATTTTCTATATTTTCTTGTGAGTTCTCATAAAAATTAATTCATTTCAAAAGGTATTATAATGAATATTTATAATGTAATGATTATACCATTATATGTTTAAAATTGTATGTTTTTACGAAAATATTTTTATGGGTTCTCATGTTTACATAGAAGTCCTCACGATTTTAATTTTTTCTAATTTATTTTCATCAAAATATTTGCATAAAAATATTTGGGTAGAAATACTGATTTCATTTTTAAATAAATTATTATTTTTGAGCTCAAAATTTATTATCTTAATGGAAAACTCATTTATGATTTAGTTTTTTGAAAATAGACCGAATAATTCATCTCTTTCGTTTTTATATTCCTTGCCAATAATTTTGTGATCAACCCATGTCCTTTTAAAAAATTTCATATTTTTTAAAGATGGGTAAAATCATGGAAGATGGAATATTGAGAACCATAGAGATTTGATATTAAAATAAAATGGATTTATATTTTAATTTTTTATATTGTGATAAAAATGGATAATAATTAGAAGATTCTACTTTGAAAATGGTATTTTTGAATGTATGAGTTAAGACAAAGTTTTTTAAAAATATAAACAATAAAGATCCTTGGTTATGTAAGAAAATCAATTCTTGAATAAAAAATAAATATTATGTAATGTTTAAGGCTGAGTTCTTAAAGTTGGAATCATTTGAAAGGTATATAGATCATTAGAGATTATGTTGTTTTTATGTGAGATATCCTTAAGGGTAATAAATACCAACATGTGTTTCTATGTCGTAGGTTGATCATATGATCAATGTCTTAGAAACCCCATTTTTAGGTTTTAATTGGTGGGATTTCAATGGGATTAATGATATTTTAGTTTAGTTGAAGTATATGGAACCCTTAAATTTTAAATAAAAGATTTTTTAGAAGATGATTTTTACCTATTTTTGGAATGTAAGTGGAAAGGTATGGGATAAAAGTTTATTTTAAAACATTCTTTAATTTTGAAGTTATTATGGTTATTTTGATAAGGTCTTTAAGGTTAAATTATTATAAGTAATATTATCTGTTTAACATTAAATAATTCATTTCATGTTTTAATGATTTTCTTTTCTATATATTAAGGAAATTTTTTCAATGTATAAATAAAGATGTCTTTCAAAACCTTCTTACCACTTACAAATTATTTAATCATCACTATCATTGAAAAATCATGTTCAAATTATTTTGAAATATTTTTCAACATCCAAATAACCTCCAAGAAACTATTTGACCTTTCCAAAACCATTTCATTTATACAAAATATATATATTTCTTGTTATCTTATTAATTTGATTCAAAATATCAACTAATCTATTTCAATCAGATAGGAAAAATACCACAATTTAATTGATTGCTTATTTTCTGGGGATATGGAATTCTGGATGGAAGATAAATGGGATATCGAAAACATAAAGGGATATCATGATGTTAGGACTTAAGTTGTGAATTATTTTCTTTTTTTAAGTATGAAACATATTTGGGTTGGTGTTGATGAATCATAAGAACTTAATTCATATATTTTATTATAGGATAGAAGTATTACGTAATAAGATTATGAATCCTTGTTAAGAGTTTTAGAAGGAAGTTTAATAATGGATGTTTTAATGTATTTATTCTTCTAAATTATTGAATGGTGTTATTTAATGAATTATAGTCTTATATATTATAAATATTATGAAAATAATGAATCAATAAGATATTATTCTATAGTATGTTTCATATAATAAATTTATATCAAATGTTAGAAAGAGTCTATACATTTGAAAAGTGGAGTGTTGAAAAGGTGATAATTTTGGGAGGCATTTATTAAGTTTCAATAGGTGTTTCATGTTTCGTAACCATTAAGATTTACTTGTGTTTAATTAAATTTTATATTCATATAAATTCCTTTTCAATTTTACGGGAATAATTTTAATGGTATTGAATAACTTTAGTGTTTATATAATCTTTTAATATGAAGGTTATTTTTAAGGTTGTTCATCATATTTATGGTGAAATTATAATAATTATATTAATAATTTTTAAGTAGAAATGAAAATATATCACATTCAGAAAGGTCATGGGTTGGATTGAACCCACAACAAAGGGGTGATAAGAGTTAAATTTCTACCAATATAGAATTTGATTTAATAGTAAGTTAATTATGTAAAATATTTGATATGTAAAGATTAAATTTATGTTAGGAACACATATTTTATAATATAGATAACCATTGGGTAGAAATGTGATTTTTTGATTAATTGATTAATTTTGTTTATGAATAATATCACTATATTTTGATGAATATTTTAAGGTAAAGTTAAACTAAATAAAATATGATCTTTTTAGAATAAAAGGATGAACTATATTTTGGAGGTATATATGATTTTAATGTATAATTATGGTGATTTAGGTCATTTATAGAAATTATTATCATATCTTGGAGATAATATAAATATGGAATATTCATTTTGTTATGAGACATTAAGAGTGATTAATATTATTTGAAGAAGAAATTAAAATTTATCTTCAAATAATATGTGATCAAATCATTTTAATATTTGGGTTTCAATCTGAATATAGAATATTTTTAATAATTATAAGGTTGTTTATTTATAGAATAATATATATTGAACTTTGTGTATTACTTTTGAAATATTTATCATACGATGGATTATTCATTTTTGAATTATCCTACCTTATGTTATCCATTTCAGTTTTTATTATATATAAAGATTATAGGAATAGCATGTGATTATTTAGTATAATTTGTTGATCTATTAGATGTTGATTTTAATGCTTTAGGCATAGAAAATAATATTAAATACTCATAATTTGTATAAAAAGACAATATTGTGCTATAAATTGATCAAAGGATAAAATTATACATGTCAAGTAAGTATGTTTTTCTTATTTTCTATATATATATATATATATATATTAAAGAATTCTTCAATTATGGGAAAAATATTTTGAAATTAAAATGGTATCATATCACCTTCATTTATAATTAATTAATGATCTTTTTCATTGCGAATATGGTTTATGGTTTTATGGTCATTGAATTTCTCAAAACCATATATTTCTTATTATCAAAAATATTTGTTACTATGAATCACTGTTTCAGAATTAAACTTTCTTCCAAGCCCATATATGCACTTACCAAAAATTACATCCACTTTAGAAACCTAGTTATGTGTCATTCTAAATAACCTTCATATTTCTATTTCTCCCCTATAAAGAATAAGTTTTATTAAACCTTTTTACAATGTGTTATGTCATGAAATTTATTTTTAAATATAAAATCTATTATTATAGATATAAATTACTAACTAAAAAGACTCAATCTATTACGGGGGCGGGGATAACGATAAATATTTATATTTTAAAAGGAAACTATGTTCAATAACCTATACTACATACAATATAAACCCTAAATTGACCATGAAATATTATTTTTTAACAATAACAGTTATAACCTATCCATTAAATTGGTGGTTATGAATAAGAGTAATTAATTCATGAAATATACATAAAGTTCAAACTCAATAAAAATTATTGATAAATGGATATAAAATACTCACTAAAATTTCACTAATGTCATATTATTCTTCAAAAATAAATTTTCATCGAAATGGATTTCATTTTTTTAAGGGAAAATAATATAAATTAATCTAGAAAATTTTATAAATATTTTTTACTAAAATTAAATCATTTTTTAAATAATTATATAAAAATTATATTTGTATCATATTTTAATATTTTCCTAAAAATTATGATTTTTTAGTTAATAGTGAAGACATAATATTTTGTAAAATTATATTTTATTTTCATTTAAAAATAAAAATAATATTTTTTACATTTTACTAAATTTATAAATTAATAAATTATTTATAAATAATCTAGTTAAATGTATAATAGATTGTATTATATGTTATTTCTCATAAAAGTACTTTTGGGATTAAAAATCATTATTTGGAAATTAAATTTTCTTTATACTTTGAGGGATTGTAATAAAATAAATTTCTATTAATTATAGAGATTTAATATGGTAAAAAATACAATATTTTTAATTTTCTTCAATAATATTATTTATTAATGTTCAATTAATTTTTTTTCATAATAAAAAGTAAAACATTAAAAATTATTCACCATGTTAAAGGGTAAGTCGGTGTAACATAATATAAAACTAAGTTATATGGAAACCATTTTTCAACCACAATCTTATGGGATGAAGTTTTATCAACCCTTGTTATCTTAGGAACAATATTTATTTATTTATGTGACACTTTTCTTGTAAAGTGGCCTATGTATTATTTTATGGAAAGAAAAAATGGAAATGTAACCCTGTTACTTTCAATATCTCTTATATTTTCACAAAGGGAAAAAATCAAGTTATGAATGAATATTAAAAGTTTTTTATAATTATGAAATTATTTTTGTTATGGTCATTTATTTATAATTTTTATTAATTATATAATAACATTAAACACCTACCCAAAACTGACATGATATTTATTTAATTAACTGAAAATTAAATAAATGATTTTAAAAGTATTACAATTAATATAATTCGATTGTATTATTATGTTACATTTTGTAGATAATTAAAATATATTTTCACTATTTTAAAGGAATATATTTTAATTTCATCTTCATCTTGATGTTTTTTAAGTCAAATTTAAAGAATAGAATCAAATTTGACATTAATGATAATCTCTAATAAATATAGTATTATTAAATTATTTAAAATTATTAAAAATATTATATTATTCTATGTAAATTATATGTGGTTAAAAAAATATATCATGGTCTATTTGTGGTCCATTTTTTCCTTTACTAGTAACTTTCTTGACCCCTAAATAGTAAAAACATTAATATCATGGTAATCATCAAAATGTGTGAACATGAGGTAAACCAAAATTATAAGGGTGAAAACATCACATAAATTTCGCCACTATTTATTAAGAAGATGATTCTATCTAAAAATTATATTATATTTTAATAATATTAATTAGTATCAATTTATATAGGAAAATTAATTTATATTAATTTAATATTTTTTAAAATTTGAAGAGTGTCCCTTTAATCTTGTATAAAAGGGAACCTCCCCTCCCCTTTTAGTCACATTTGGGAAACAATTTCTTCTATCTGAGACATTTAAAAATCAATTGCTTATATATGTATCGACATACTGGAGAACTTTGTTTGATTGTAAAACTGTCCAAGTAAATACTTTGGCAAAAACCATAAGAGTTTTATTAAAGAAGAGGTATAGTTCTTAATCAAGGGATTTCATTTTATTACTTCTAATACCTCATACAAAACTTCCTAAACCAAAATGAAAGAAAACAAAATTGTGTTTTATTTTTCCCCTGGAAATATCTTTGGGTCATAAATGGAATTGTCTGAAAAGAACTGGGTGATATATCCTCTTTATCTTGTAAATGAGATGTTATAGTTAATCCATTCATGTCAGGTTCTCCATTTTTGTTTCTAGTATGGATGAAATTCACCAAACGATCGATCACAATGGGGATAAGTTAAATTGTATTTAATCTTTCACATCAGGCTCACTATTTATGTACTATTTCCAATAGGTTTGTTCACAGAACATTAAACACCCAGTATTACTATATCCATGTGGACCTTCTTTCCAAAGGCATTCTCTGATTATGGAGATTAGCCAATGATGATTTTGAACTTACATTGGTTTAGAGGATGGGGGGTCGGTCACATTTCACCCTTTTTGGGGGGATTATTTCCTACTTTAGTCCTCTCTTATAGATTTAAGATATGTTCATTAATACTTAATTAATTATCAACTATGCCATGGATCACCCTTGAATTAATAATAAATTATTAGGATGTATGGAAATTAGAATAATCTTTATGTATCTAAGGATCTTTATCAATGTATATATTTATATGTATCTAAGGTTATCCATTGATGGTATTCTCTTATGTAATGATTATAAATTATTTGGTCATTATTATGAGGATGCCGATTTTATAGCCACACGGTGGGGAACTCTGGTGTGTATTAGAATTTAGGGATTCGTGAATTGTTTTGATGTTGTGATCAGACCCATGACTAGGCTTCCCATGTATCCTTGTAAATGTAATTAGAATGCACATAGTTCGATTCCACTTAATGTGGAACAACATACTAGTTAAGTTCATTTGACAAGGACATAACTTTATAGTTTAACGTCATGTGGAAAGGAATTTTAGGAAAATGATGCCTTAGTTGATGATTAGTATGGGACTTATGATGATGTGTCACATGTAATATTGAAGGGATATAAATTTACATATCAAATTATACCCTACTCGGAATGTATCCTAGAGAGAATAGAGTTAATTTGGGGTGTTGTTATTGGACCCCAGGGTGGCTTCCTATGTATCCCATTTGGATGGGAATCAAAGACCACGTACTTAAGTCATAAGGACCCATGAATATGGAGGTCCTTAAACTTTCCTTACATGGGAGTATGGTCCTTTTAAAGGATTAATTTAGGGTATACATCTGAAGGGTATTCAATTTTAAATGAGGGTTAGGTGGAATGTCAAAACTCATGGTGATTTGGGGGATTTTTTGGGTCTTATCCTTGAGGAGGAGGCTCATTGATCTCGAGCCTTAGGTAGGAATCCTACTTATCCTGATTATATTAAGAATAATATTTATCATAGTTTAATAAGTGAGGATATATTCATTTGGTTTCCTTAGAGAATGGTGGTTGTGATTGGGGCCTACTTCGGAGGAGGATGTCCAAGGATTCGTTTGGTTTGGGTCTTACTCCTGAGAAAGATGCCTATATATTGAGTTAGGGATTACTCTTAAAAAGGATTACCATAATTGGTTGAGGCTTACTCATGGAATGGGGTCCATGTGTTTGGACTCATATAGATTTCATGACTACCACCAACCCTTAATACCATGTGAGTCATGATCAGTGTGGGAAACAAGAGGAAAAAGGTATCCAGGAAACCATATGATTCACTTTTTCCCTAATTTTGGATACAAGAACATAAGGAATCAAGCCTATAGAGTCCATATAAAGGAAGGAAAGAGGAATATTCTAAAGAATATTATCTACAAAAAAATCATCTAACCATATGGGTATTGTGATCATGGCTAGACCCTAAGACCACATGAGTCATGATGAGTCATTCTTGAATGTGTGAAAAAAAATGGAAGTAGATCTAGGAAACCAAACATTTCTAATCCTATGATGATGGGAGAGTATTGTGTTACAGTGTAAGAGGATGTGGATATGATATATGGGAGGGGATTTTGTTCCAATCACCTCTCTGATATTTATACTTAGGACAGTCAGGTTTGACTAACTATACATACATGGACCTCAAGTAGTGATGAGAAGAAAGATTGAAACCACATGTAATAATGGAAATAGGATTTATTTATGAGGGATTCCCTTGATTGGTTCTAAATCAAGAGAGGATTATATAATTCCATGTGGAATGTAAAGTAAAGTATAATCATCACCCTCATTTCATGCAACTAGAGGCTCTGGGTCTTAGAGACGATAAGTGGAGAACATGGTCCTACAACCTTAATACATGACTAAGAACACTCAAACACCATCCCCTGGGTCGGGGTCCTTTTAACCATAGGAATGAAAAACCACATGAAACCTTGGGACACTAACCGTCTGGTAGGACATGTGCAGGAAATCTTAGACCATACTAATGAATATCCAAATCATATACACACTAGTGTTCCACTCTTCATGGTATTTCAATCCCTGATGATCTAGTGGAGGTTTCAATTTTGTCCCTTTAAGATAGTGGAATCAATGGAAGAGATGTCCTTCCATTGGTGGTTAGGAATAGGACATAAATAGGGGCTTGTACATGTCCTAGATTAGAGGGAAAATTTGACTCACTGAGGGCCTGGTATAAAATGGAAGTGCTTCGTGGATGAGGGAATATGCCTATAAGATCTAGATATTCATTGGGAGATGGACCACTTGGTAAAAAATACATGGATAAGGCTTGATAATAGACCCCATGTGTCAGCTTATATATCCCTAGATTTATCTTGTGTGGGTTCTTGGTATGGGAAGGGGCCTCATGCAGGTGGGTTTTTTACTAAATAAGAAGGGGTACTCGTGTAGATGTCTTCTGTTTTAGACCCTTAAGGGACTTTGATATCAGTTATAACTCTTAATTATTTTCCTTCAAAGGTATTGGAGAGATAACTTAAATATTTTCATAGAGAAGGGCGAAGGGGTTACACCACTAGAGCTTGAGGGGCATTGTTAAATTTTTCAGTTGGGAAAAAACGGAGCCCTAGTGTTCAATTTATAGTAAAATATGGGACCTTAGCTAAAGTAGATTCCCCACGCAATTCCATAGTATAGTTTATCGGCATAAGAGTGACCTTTCATCCAATTCCACATAGGGGGGCAGGGGTGAAATGCCGACATTTTGGTGCAGATGTGTGTGAACAAAAGCCGATGTCGGATAGTGCCTTTGACCCTTCTTGGGCATTCTTAGTTCTTGAAAAAGTTTAAGGTACTCTTTATAATCCTTTCACTCTATGAAAAAATGGTGACTTAAAAAATCCCCCCTTAGGATTAGATCTGATTGAAAGGAGGGTCAAGTCCGGAGGTAGACTGGGGAAATGATTTTAAATAGTTTGTTGGGGAATCACACAGGGAATCCATGCATGGATTCAATATAGGATTGATCTGAAGATTTGGGGCACAGATCTAGTGCTGAAAATTTTCCATAAATATTGTTACCCCTTTTGTTGATTTCCTTGCATTTAAAGTCCATTATTTTTCTCTCTTCACATAGTCCATCAACCCAGTAGTGTCACACTTCAATTTTCATGAAGATGTCATGAATAATTTATCAAGGTACCACCACTTGGGAGATAGTTCTGTGAAGAATGACCTCAATGAGTATCCTAGATGATGCATTTGGTTGAGGGACTTGCATGAGAATCTTGGTCAAAATGGATATGTGGGGGACCTTGTCAAAATACCTCCACGAGTTCTTTAAATTTAGAAAATTTGGAATCCTAAGTCAAAATTATAAATTTCTCTAAGTCAATATTTTAACATTATAGGAGAACATAGTGTTTTCTTATAGGTTTTCTATTGCCGGTTTGATGACTTCAACTGAACAAGAAGCTTTAAATTCTTCTAAGATGACCAATGTTATTGGGATAGAGTACTACAATGTGGATGGGATTGATATTCTGTATTTGGACAATAATTTGGATGTGTACCAAGTTGATTACCCATAGAGTGATTTCCTACCATTGTATGATCATGGAATTTTGAAGGATGCATTTATCCTCGGAGTTCAGAGTTTCTCCCTACTGTCCTTGTTTCTGAAGCATATCAACTTCCCTTCTTCCAACCTTTATTCCGAGGGTGTTTATATTAACACAAGAATAGTTACCATTAGT
The DNA here is from genome assembly GCA_963277665.1 of Viscum album. NCBI lineage: Eukaryota > Viridiplantae > Streptophyta > Magnoliopsida > Santalales > Viscaceae > Viscum > Viscum album. The sequence continues at coordinate 549,672,761 of OY728144.1, read as the reverse complement.
TATATTAGGCATTATAGTGGATGTACCCCAGATCTGGATCCGTACATCGAAGAATCAATTCCTCACTATTATGACTCAACATTTCATGCTTTATAGATAGATCATACATATGGTTGAAAGGAGGAATGTGATTTTCATTATGGAGGGGGATTCAGACTCAAGTAGATGTGGGAATATTTGGTACACTAGACTTGTGCATAATTCAAAAAATATCTACACGATTTCTATATCTATGAGGCTATTTGGGTAGGAAAAAACCTATATCTTTTAGAAAATAATAAATATAAAATTTCCCTCTCTTGACTTTAATAACCATAAACCATTATTAAAAGGATAAAAATATGACATGTTTAGTTTTGAATGTTTATTATAAAAACAAAATAATATTTTTTCATATTAATTTATTTCCGATTTTTTGTGATTTACTAATTAGCTTAAATTCTTTTTGCTACCCCAATTTATAATTTATTCAATTAATTTAAAAATAAAATAAATTATTTTAAAGAATATAAAATTAATATTTTTTGAGTGAGTTACTATGAAACAATAAATTTATAGATATATAACACATATTATAGATGTTTTAAAGGTCTATATTAAAATTTAATAATATTATTGATGTCATAATTTCAAATTCAGTGAATAGTTTTAAAAAAGAAACTACTTTTATTTTATGAAAAATCATATTTTATTAAATAATTTAAAATTATAAAAATACTAGAAGGTACAAGTATTATAATTTATGATATAACATTTCATATATTGGAAATTTATGGGACAATTATTACCCTATAAGTTAAATTGTGACCCTTTAAGAGTGAAAATAGATTTTCTATAACTAAGCTTAAAATAGGACAACTAAGGTGTCTAACTGAAAGACAAGGTTTGAAACACCCCTTTAACCTCTAAAAATTTTATTAGCTGAAGGTATTTAAACTATATTCTATATTATCTTCTAAATAGTTTCCAAATTATGCCACATATTCTTGAAAATGGATTTATTATATTTAAATATTTTTTTAATTCCGTGTGTCGCCATTCACTCACTATAAAAGGCACCATCTCTCCTCTCTTCCATACACTGACTATAGACACTTATCTTAACCAAAAAATTCCTAAAACACTTTTGAACTTCCTTATAAATTATTTTGTGGTTATAGTCTTCATAAAAGAAAAAACATATTTCCATTAATTTATGTTCAATAGAAACACTTTTGAATAATATGTCATAGTATTTACTGACTCTTTCAAATTTAATCCTTCTTTAATTTTTGATAAATTATTTGTAAGCATAAAAAAATAACTACCATTTAATAAATATTATGATATGTTATTATAATTATTTTACAACCATTCTCCATCTATTTTCCATCTTATTAATATAAATAACATCACTTGTTCATACGTAGGACTTACCATTTCTACATAGCGGTGTAATTAATATTTCATAACCAATTTAATTGGATGGATATATATTTTTAAATAATGAATATATATGATATTTATTAAAAAAAATATATTCTTCTAGAATTATACCAAGGAATCTCAGTCAGAGGCTAATCCACTAACCATTTATTAAGATAACGAAAAATTACATCATCAAACATTACAAGACAGAGAAACAACTACATATGAGAAAATTCATACTCGTCACCACATCCAGGATAGATTTATTCACCCACAGTAGCCAACTCCCACTTTGGAATTTCATAGTTCCTCAGGACCTTGGCATATTTCCTTCTAATATTCAACTTCTCTAATGAAATGAACTCCTTAGCAGGCTGTATATTCTTTTTCACGCCAAAAGGATACCCCACATTCCTTCCCAATAGTAGACCTAGTAGACACCAGATTAGGAAGATATGAATAATATTACCTCAACATTATTCAAGTTGTGACAGACAAGGATCCATCACTCCCAGAAATCTTATTCTTCCCACCCTGAATAATGTCCCCGTAGGAGGGTCAGATCAGGCTGCCAACATTCTCCTTGCCACTATCAGAGAGGTCCCTCCATTTTTTCAGTGATGCGCACCTCTTAATATCCCTCATTCACTCCCCGCTCCTACTGAGAAAGACTGTTAGAATCAATCATATCCAAACAATGTGGTTGTTCGAAAAATTCCAAAGTGTCATGAGTCCCCATATCCATTGTAGTTTCACCAAAAAATGAATCCTTACTCCCACTTTCAATCAGTGAAATACTTCCCTCGGCATTATCGGCCTTCCCATATGCCAATTCTTGAAAGTAATTACATGTGGGAACACTGAAAACCACACCTCCAACACCATCTTACTTCCCTTTCAACTCCTCAACAGAGGCATCCAAAACTCCCAGAGTTGCGCCATCCCCGGAAGCAGTAGGGTCCAAATCCGGTTGATTAAGAGGTTCTGAACGTGAAGAACAACCAGAGACTTCAAATGAGAGAGACTTCTCAATAACAAGATCACGATATAAATTATTGAAAACCTACCTCAACATTGTATTTTGAAGCCTCTGTTTCTACTCCTTTTGAACATCACCACCATTGATCTCTGAAGGACCAGGCTTCCCCACTACCTCAACTTCCATCACCATAGGTTGAATCTCATCCACTATCTGCCCGGTGGAATTCCCTTCCACACAAACCCCCTGCTTCTAAGATCCATCGATAGAATCATTCCATTTTGGAATGCTTTCCAGCAGAACCATCAGCAATGGCACAGCAAAGGCAGGCACATCACTACCACTGTTACCCTTCTTCATCTCCCTTTGTGAAACCCCAACCAATCTATTACTACAAAAGACCATTTCCACGTGTCTAAACCGACCACAAGTAGAACAATGAAGCATCCAGGAATCAAATATTACCTCCTGCTTCCATCAAAATTCTTTCCCATTGGTTATCCAAACCCACTTCACAGGTGGCCATGAAACAATGATCTCAACACACATCCGTGGATAGACGGGATGACATATCACCTTCGTTCGACGATCAGAACACATATATCTAGCTATCATGTTCCCAATAGCACACATAATGGCAGGATTTGGGAATGATAGAGGAAGGCCAGGAAGACTCATCCAAGTCTCTATCATCGAGGGATCACGCCACTAGTGGAAATCAAGACTCCATCAAAACAGGAAAAATGAGTCTCCATTGCAACATTGAGGGGATCTAGAATAGGCAGTAAACAGATCATTATCTATCTTAAACTGAATCATCAGATGTCGTCTTTCTATTAAACTAACTACCGCATGCTCTTGAAGATCCCAATATTTGAAAAAAAAACCAGTCAAACTCATCAACTGAAGGTTGCTGATGTCGAAATTGAGCCACCAGCTTGAGATTGCAAAGATCTGTGGCACGGTTGAGCTCTGCTGGGGAGAGAAAGAGTTGCGACACTCCCTAAAAGAGATCATAAACTTTTGGGGAAATCTAGATCTATCAGAAAGAAGGGAGATACTCAGGATTGGAGAGCGGAAAAAATTTATTCCTTCCATGATGTTTAGAACACGGATCTACCCCCTCCGATCGAGAGGGGGGAGCAATGCTCCACCGCATCAATCTAGTTCATCGCCACAGGGTATCACTGCAAGGTATCGCCACAAGGGCTCACCGATCATGTTTCCTTATTCTGGAATTATAATTTAATTCATACCTTATTACATTATAATCGATTAGAAAGAGATAATTTTTCTCGGGCGTACATGTTGATTACCAACTCCATGAAGCGATGTGATCCATTCATCATTTATGCTTTACATGGATGGGTATGTGTATAGATTTGTTGAATATATATTGTATTTATATCATCATTATAATTATTTATAGGATGGAACCATGATCAATGTTAAATGTAAAAAACTACCAAATAAAAACATAGATGAAAAATGAAGTACTTATCACTATAATAATGTTTTTTTTTAATATTAATAAATAGGAGCTACCAGGTCTTAAGTATGTCATATATGATATCATATATATGATTGTGGTTCATGAAATGATATATAAAAAATATATATATTTTACATAGGATTTTATAACAAATATAAATGAAGTCAGACTTGAGGTAAGTGTTCTTAAATAATAATTGTCTAATGCGGGACATATGTTATTCTACATATCTATCTTCTTTTATGGGGGTGTATCTTTTAACATCCTGATATTTTTGAAAATATTGTTTTATTTAAAATTAATTTCTTTGTATCTTTAGTTACACACATTTTTCATTTTATATTTTTTTATACGCAACACCATGTTTATATTTCAATTCTTTTGATATCATGTTTCTTTAAAAACTTGCATTAAACACAAGGCTGAGTCTTATAGAACAAAAATATACTATTAATATTATTATTTTACATGATAAATATAACATAGATATGGGAATGGTGGAAATTAATAGGACAAAATAAAATTTGAGAAAAAGGTTTACAAATATATATATATATATATATAATGAATTCATTGGTCACCAATCAATTATAAATGAAAATAAAAACTAATATAATATAAAGAAAATATTCTTACAAAAAACACTATTTTTATGACCATAAAGGTGTTTTATCATAATAAATTAAATTAATCACTATTAGTGAAAAAAATTAATGAAATTTATATCTAATCTATTAAATAATATTTTTTAAAATTCATCGAATAAGTTTTATAGGCTTGATAAAATAACAAATCCAATTTTAATTAGAGAAATTAGTACTTTTATAAAAGGTAGTTTTTCGTGTTTTTAATGGGAGACTTTATTTTAAAATATATTTTGATAGTAATATAAATTTTATTTTAAAAAATAAAATTAATTTATAAAATCATAACATGGAAATTAGTTTAGGGTGAATTTTTGGAATCATTATGAGAAGTCTCATTTTTTTATAAACTGTAAAAAATAATAAATTTTAATTGAAATCAGACTTTTCTTCTTAATAATTTATTATATTAAATCATATTTTTAATTGGTTTTAAAGTTTAATTAGATTTATTATTCATATTTAAATTATATTAATCTAATTATAATCATTTTTATGTTGAATTTCAATATAAAAACTTGGTAAACTTTTGAACATTTTAACTTTAAAAACCTGCTTTCTCATTCCATCTGTGGGATTAATTTTTATTTAAATTATTTTATATATATGAGTTGAATTGGGAAAAATGGATTCCATATTTTTAATTATATTTATTTATAATTTCTTTTTTTCTCAATTTTTTTTCACCAAAAATATTAGTGAATGAAATTAAAATTATCTATAACGATTGAAGTAAAAATGTGTTAACTTTGTGGTTAAACATTAATCTCAATGGACCAAATGACATATAAAATTTTCCAAAACGCATAGTATTGAATTATTTGGAAAATTTACCGTATATTATATAAAATATTTTATTATTTTCAGATAAATATCAAAGGTAGTCCTCAAAATAGTGTTTTTTTATTTACACGAATCCTAGTACTACTTAATTATAAAAGGGCGTTCACTCTACCCCATTGTACACACCAATAAATAATTTTTCAGCATATAAAAAATGAAAAACTAATCTCCAAAACACCTCCTTTAATCCCAAAAGGGTTTTAGATATAAATAATACCAAGTCATGATATTTGTATAAACCAAAAAGAGTTACCCAAAGAAGAGGTAACATTAATCAAAGAGCACTTTTATTTTATTTTTTTCCATACCAAAATATTATTATTTAAAAATGATTATATAATAACCTCAGTATAATAAATATAATGAAAATTTTCATATTATTTATATGACCTAAAACCACACACACTTATATCAAATTGGTTATGAAATCATTGTTCATATGTACAACAGACAACTGTCTCGCTTAACATTATCATTCATTTCTACATTACCAACTCTCATGGTGGAGAATAATGATGGAAATAATATTTTTATATTAAATTAATGAAATTTATAACCTAATAACACATAATTAGTAAATATATCATATATATAACCTTTTTAAATTTCATACAGTAGAGGATATGATAATGTCGTTTGTGTGTTTGACAGACTATCGCATCACGAAGCGATGTGAATTATTTTTCCCTAATGTGTTACATGGAATGTAATAAGGGTAATTATAATGAATATATATAATATATATGTAATATTTATGATATTAATTACATAATATCTTTATAGAAATGTAATATATATTTTTGTCTTACCATTTCACACACTAAAAAAGTGATAATGTTGTTCATTGACATGTGGACTACCGCCTCCTCGAACTAATGTGATTATTCTTTTTTCATCCCCAAATAAAAATAATAATATATATAATTAAATAATATGGAATTTATGATATAATAATAATTATTTAAGGATAAAATATTAAATACCATATTTCTATAATGATCATTAAAAAATGGAAACGTTACTCCTACATGTGTATGACCTACTGTCTCCTTGATCGTAATGTAAGTTCATTTTTAAGGACCATAATTCATGAATGGTTTTAAAATTATAATATATATATATATATATATTATTATTTTTAGTATCCTTTATATATTTTTTTAATAAAATTTTCACCTTATTTAACCGACCAAATTCATTTTTGACACATAAGATGAATATTGTCAAAACATCTGACTTAAACATAAACTATTAAAAAATTACATATAACATGTTTGAAAGTGAAATAAAACTAAAAATAAGAATAAAAAATGTTCTCAATAAATTAAATAATTAACATAGGTTTATTATTTATGAAGATAAATAACAAGCTTGATGAATTATACTCAGGGTAAGGGTTTTTCTTATCTCAGTTTTATTTCTTTATGATACATGCCATATTCACGACTTGTTTTTGTTGTGTGGTGTATATATTTACCGTTAAAGTATTTTCTAATTCCTAAAAAATTATTTATTGGTATTTTCATATCAATTTTATGATATATATTTCACGGAGTATATTGTTTCAATGTTACTAAAGCAGTAATGGATTGTTTCCACAATTTACCTTCTTTGAGACTTATGTACTGTCATGAAACTATCTTATTTTATGAGGTGTATATAATACCCCATAGAAATTTTTTATCATGGATATACTTATTTTAATGATATCATATTTTTTACCTAATGTTATTATTTCACATGTATTATGATTAAATGTTACCAAAGTGGTAAGAGTATTTTGTTACAATCTCATCGATTATTAGGATTTTTAATGATTAAGTCATTGATGTTTAAATATTATAATTATCATGAAATATCTTCTAATATGGTTATTAATAAATTTATTAATTAATATTACCATTTTTTACTCTTTGGTATATAAATAATTTGATAGAATGTTTTTAAGAAAATCCACATTCACATCTCTCTTCGGTCTGAAATATGTTTTCTTTCAAAACTATGTTTTCAAAAAATGTGTTCAAAATTATTTTTTACATATTAAAAATAATTTATAAAAGGAAATTTTAAAAAATGTTTTCAAATTAATATTATTTCATTTTCAAAAAAAATACCATTTGGATTTCACCAAAAATGTGAAAGGAACATTTTTTATGTTTTCTGAACAAGGAACTTTATATCCTTTTTCAATACAAAATGAATGTTATTTTTATATTGAATGGAATATAAGGATTTACTACCTTAATTACATTAAATATTTCTATGTAATTTTCTGAGTTTATTTTTGAAGAAAATATTTAAAAAAAAATCAATGAAATTTATTTTCAAATTATTTTATGTTTTAAAAAATATTTTTCAAAATTAAATAGGTATTTTTATCCAAAATGTTTTTATGATATTTTAATGTTATTTGCATTTATCAATTTCAAAACCCCTTATTGTTTCATATACTAAATTGGGGATATTTTTTATTGATACCATAAAAATTATTTATAGATGAATTAAGATTGTTTTAAAGATATTCTTATGGAACCCCTTTCATTTATAGAGGTTAATCATGTTGGAAATAGAGTGTTATAGAAACCATTTCCTTTCCATAAGTTAATGAAGCTAATAAAGGGATAATGGTTTTTCTTATGTGTTCATGAAGAAATGAAATGTTCTATTTGGCATGATTTTTTAACTGTACTTGGATATTTGAAGGGGGTTATGTTATAAAAAATGATGGGTTGTTCCATGATAATCCAAGGATGGATGGGCCATGATAGACCATTAATTAATTGGAAAATGAAGTCCTATATATATTTATTAAATTTTTAATAGTTAATTTAAAATTATTTCCCATGTAATGTACATGTTTTATTTATGATTTATATAGGTTTTCAATGTTTCTCATGGTCAAGATTGATATCACATGGCTTTTGATTATTGATTCTGAAGAATATTTCCTTTTCTATTTTTTTCATATTTGATAATATAGGTATTTATGGGTTTGGTACCATTTATGATTTTCTATATTATTTAAATTATGTCATCATACCATTGTTCAATATTATACCCATTGATGAAATTCAATTTTTAATGCTTATTTTTACCATTACTGGGCTTTTGAGCATACCCTTATTATGTTTCAATTTTCTCAGGTTATAATGAGTGAGGTTGAATGATTTTTTTCTATAAAGGATTTAAAAAGTATGATATTGATGACCTAATGTGAAATAATAAAATTTATTTTAAATTGTAGAAATTTTTATTTGGTTACTTGGGTATTGTTTATATAGGAGTTCCACTAATTCTATGAAACTCTAAAATGAAAAGATCCTAAAGAGTTTATGCGATACATGTTTTATTTTATTTGGTGTATGGTTTGGATGGAAATATTTGGGTTATAAATATGATCATCATAGTTGGAAATGTAATGTTATAGATTTCACCATAGGATCCCAGAGTGCAGGTTTTGGGCTGTTATAGTTCCCATCAAAGGAAAGGTTTAGATAAATTTGGATATTAAGATGTTTTCATGAGAGTTTATTGTAAGAGTTATGGATACCATCATAGGTATATCGTGAGTTATAAGTCTTAGACACCCCATTTGAGGGTTTTAATTAGTATAATTTTATATTTTATTAATGAAATGTTTGGAGATATCTTTTTTGGTTGATAGATCTGGAATCCCTTGGATCAAGATGATGTATTATTCATGAGGGAATTATTTTTAATGTATAATGAAATAAATGGGATAGCCTGTATATGGGGTGAAAACCCATCACATCCGACATGACAGTGGGTAATAAACACATGTCTAAAGGAAAATAAGTGTTTCATTTCTACCACCATCCAATGTTATGTCACAATAAGTATGAGATTTTTATAGGTTAATTTTATGTCTATTTTAGAACATATGGTATTTTAATTGTGGAATACTAGTTGATTTTTATTTGATGAATCAATGATCAAATCCTTATAATATCTAGGGTTTCATCTTAGTTAGGAAATGATTGAATTATTTTAAGGATAATTATGTATTGAATAATTTAATTTTCCCTTTGGAAATTACTATTGAATTTTGAATAATAGTTAATCATATGAAGTTTAATTCATTTTGGTAATTTTCATACAATGTTCTAATGAACCGATCATCTTTTTATCATCATATATTTATTTATTTTAATTCCCTTTACATTATATTAATCATTAACATTATTGTGATTATGACCTCGATCACTCTCCATAATTATTTATGCTTTTCCCCCTTTATCACCTACGTCGTCTTTTGTAGAATCCTATTTTTGTGTAACTTTAGGTAACATTTATGTTTCCAATATTTCTTTTTTTAAGGGATGTTTTCAGATTCCATTTTTAAGATGTAGGATTTAATAATGGAGCTCTAAAAATGTCAACCCTTTGATAACCAAGATGCATTTTGAGGGAGAAATTCTTTTTAAGGGGGGTAGGATGTGCATCCTAATATTGTATAAAATAAATTTTCATAAAAATTAATTACAATACTTTAATATATTTATTCACTCGCATTACATAATTTATATTTCTTTGTAAATAACAGTGATTTAATATTTCATTTCACACAACATTGAATTACTTCAATAACTTACATCACATGGAAGGTCGAGTCTTACTTGACAATATATGGAATTAATATTATTATTTAAGATGATTTTTATCAAAAAACTATTGAAACTTTTCTATATTTTATTTTAAAAAATATACATCATTTTTTGAAATTGTGATTTCAAAATTATTTCATGGTTACATTTTAGTATTTTTTCGACAAATTTTATTTTTTATTAATAGTGAAAAATACTGAATTTCAATTTAAAACTGCATTTTTATATAAATAATATATAAAGTTAAATTATATTTTAATTTTATTTATGTTAAATCAGATCCACTATAAATATATTAATCTTATTTATTTTGTTGTAATAATTTTTATATTTCACTTTTATATAATAACATATTACACTATTGAACATTTTCACTTTAAAAACCTACTTTCTTATTATTTATGTTGAATTAATTTTAAATTAAATTTTTCAAATTTTATTAATTGAATTTGAAAAAATGAATTAAATATTTATAATAAAAATAATTTATAATGTATAGTATGGTAAATTTTGTTATAATCAAAAATGTTAGAGAAATAAATTAAAATTAATAGTAATAATTATATTTAAAATGAGTTAACTTAGTGGTTTAAATTTAATATTTAGGGTAAAATAACTTATAAAATTGCTGAAATACCATTTTATAGAAATATTTCGACCATATAACCTTTTTTTGAAAATGGTTCATTTTTTAGGCACATTATGTAAGGAAAACCTCCCAATAGTGTTTAGCTTTTGGTATTTACAAGAACTCTGCTCCACAATTATAAAAGGTTGGTCATCGTCCCCCATTATACACACCTGTAAAGAATTTTGGATACGACAAAAATATACAAAATAATAATAAAACATCCCTACCTTTATACTATAATGTTTTGTTTTTTTATAAAGAAAAATAATAATGATTTTGGTACAAACCGAATGGAGTTACCTGAATTAGAGGTAATTTTCATCGATGGGCACTACTGTTTTATTTCTTTATCCACCCCTTCAGTTGTTATTATAAAAATATTATATAATAAATATTGTATAATAAATATAATGAGATATTTTTAAGTTATTGGTATAACACAAACACATTCACACTTATAAAAATTGGGTTATGAAGTCATCGTTCTTCTATACGGTGGACTACTGTCTCATGAAATGATGTCTTTTGCTTTTCCATTACCACCTTTTATGGTTTGTAATATTGATGTGTAGGGTCTTGAAAAATCCGTAAAGGAAGATAATAATCCCCTTCATTCGAGAGAGGATTTTTACCTCATTCCCCTCAAAAAATTGGGCAAAGGAAGGAGGCCAATACTCAAAATTGGAAAAGGAATAACCGGTCTGCGAACCGGACCAAGTGTTATGTGGCCGGTTCCGTGAACCACACTCCTCCACAGACCAGCCTCATTCGCGAGATGGAGGCGGAGATCCTCCTTGGGTGCGAAGCAGGACAAGCTCCGAGCCGGTCCACTGTCACGAACCACCCCAGCCGCGAACTGCGTCAACCGGCTCAATCTGCATCTGTTGTCATTCACAGAATGGAGGTGGAACCCTCCACGGCCGTGAAGCACTCTTCGAACTCATTTGGTTCACGGGGGAGAACATTTGGTTCGCGGGGGAGATGTGCTCAATGCCCCCCGTGAGTTTTGTATTGACCGAGTCATCCGTGAATCGGGTTTTTGGTCATGGGCCTCCGCAAAAGGTTCTGTATAACCATAGATACAACCTTTTCCCTACTCTATAAAAGGAGACCGAAGGGGAAGAGAAAAAGAAGAGAATGAATGGAGAGGAGATCAATCATATTCGGGTGGAAGGATTTCAAAGGAAGGCTTAGGATTTTGGAAGTTCCAGTTCGCGAACCAGAGCAGGTATGAACCTGGGAACGAACTAATAAGGAACAAAAAATGCAAAATAACTTGGTGAACTGTGAACCTAAAATAACAATGAAGAGAAAACCACGAACCATGGTCCCTCCGCGGATGCACTTCCCATGGACAAGAAAGTTTATGCCTCTTTTCAGATCTGCCGCACCGCGTAGCACCCTCCTACGGGGGTGAAGCCCCGATCGATGAGCCTCCGGCCGGCGCCACCCTCGGCCGTCACGGCCCACATGGAACCCTCCACGGACCACCCTGGTTCGTGGATCGAACCCGAAGTCGCGAACCACCTTGGTTCGTGGATCGAACCCAAAGCCACAAACCACATTGGTTTGCGGGATTCCCATCATTCTGCGGACCACCATGGTTCACGGATGACTTCTACAACCATGTAGCACTTCCCTACGCGAATTACTCCACCACCCATACCCCTGTGTGGCCCGCCAAATTCTTCAGAGTTCCTGTTCTCCAAGTCGCATAAAATCCTTCCGATCTGGCCTGATCCTCCATGACTCCCACACTGGCCTACACATCGGCCCCGAGCTGAGGCCTCCAACGGAGCCACCGGACTCATGTGATGTAACCCTCAGGCGCACCATCATTCCATTTCGAGTTCACATACCCATGGTAAATAGGGGTGAAGGGGTTTCCCCGACCCTTGAGCAGATTCCCAAAGCATTCCGAGGTTCACATTCCCACGGTAATGTGGAGTCTGAGCTCGGGATCCCCCTTTCTTCCACTACACTTGTTGAGGCTGGGATACTTCTCCATACTTTGGAGTTTAGTAAAATACCCATCAGAAGGAAGCCCCCAATAACTTTGGTACTTCCCTCACGAACAAGAGAGGTGACAGGCACAAGAGCACCTCTTTCCCTCTCTCGTTGAGCTTTGTCACCATGGGCGTCCATCCCAGAGTAAGCCTCGACATTCTCGGCTACCCTCATGCGTAAGCCCTACTCCACTTCTCACGAATGCACCTTTCACAACGTGATCCTCTGGTCTGTGCTGCCTCTTGTTTCTCACACCGAGCATGAATCACGTGGGCTTAGAGTAAGCATCGACCATGACATCCTCATATGGGCCTCCTCAGAGTGTAAGCCCCAATCCATCGCCCTGGACCTCCTCAGAGTGTAATCCCCAATCCATTGCGAACTATGAGGACTTGGATTCCCTACCATAGGGATACGTAGGAAGCCTCCATGAGGTTCAAGCCCGATCACCAGCGGACCCCTGGGTCCACCTTCATGTCGGTTCTCTGATGCTCCCATTCGAACTACATGGACTTTGATCCCTGACTCCTGGGAATGGTATGTAGGAAGCCTCAATCAGGTTCTAGACCAATAACAGCTCGATCCGACTATCTTCACGTCGGTTCACCGTGCCAATCCTAGTACCGCCTCAATGAGTACCGACTCCTTGGGGTCATTAATCCAATGAGGGATGGTAAACCTCGGGCATAAGTGATTCTGAACCCCTGCATTCAGCTGACCATTTCCAACCAGGAGAAATCCATGGATATTATGATTGGGTATAAACCAAATATTCGTTAACATATGAATACGTCTTAAATCTATAATAGATTCTCGTAACATGCAATAATTCCCCCTAAAAGGGTGTGATGATCCTGACATCCCATCCTCTCGACCAATGTGAGTTCTTAAGTGTCACTGGTCAGACCATCCGGCGAACTCCTGCCTTTGGAATGCAGGTCCACGTGTTATTCGGGTGTTTATAACTTTTTGTTCTTATGCGTGTTTTGTTGAATAAATTCTTATTCTTCTCTTTAGGTTATAGATACCTCATTTCCAGAATGGTATTAATGTACTATATATCATATTTATTCATTCAATTCATTTATATAATCATTATGCAATGAAGATCATGTAGAACGAATCGCATCACATCGTGGAGACGGTATTCCGTACGTACGCACGAGCGATGATATCGTTCCCATGATCGTGGAATTGTATTTCAGTGTATGTATACTATTTCAGAATCAATATCACTTTATAATAGTCATATATAGTCATTATTTACACCATTATACTCATCCAAGTATGGTGGTGGTGGAAAATAGATTACACCACGGCGTGGAGACGGTATTCCGTACGTACGCACGCGCGGTGATTTATTTTTTCGTAGGATGGATAGATGGTGAAATAGGATTGTTTCATACTTATAATAACATATCATTATATGAGTGATACGGATGTTATTACTTAATAATGAAACAACTAAAGAAGAAGAAGTGGAAGAAGAAATAAAGATGAAAGAATCGGTAACAGAAATTACCTCTTCTTTGAAGTGCTTCTTTGAGACCTCATTTTAGGGCACTAAAATAGGTCTTTAAAGAAGAAAAAAAACTCTAGGATGTTTCTAGGGATGTGTAGAGGAGAAATTTTCAGGGTTTGGCCGAGCTTTAAGGATCAATGTGGTGTGAGGAAGAGAGGGAGGAGGTGCCTTTTTATAAGGGTGGAGAGGGGCACCTTTGGGTTAACTAAAAATATTATTTTATTATAAAGTAAAGTTCAGTTTTAAATAGCTCCAAATTGATTTATTTCTAGGATAATGTGGGTATGGGTAGAAATCCTCTCATTCAATAGAATTTAGACAATTTTATGTTCCTATTTTAACCTTATCATGTAGATTTAACATTAAGTTAAATAATTTTACTTTTACCGTGTGTTCTTGTATTCTTATACTATAAGGTTAATAAACTTACTATATCAAGCCAAACAAACCCCAAGTTGTTTATTATTAATATATATAACCTTATCTAAGTCATTTGGCCAAACCTTAGATTTTTAGGAACAAAATAACAATTAATAATATAATATTCGTTTTAAAAACTATTTTATGTCAATTCTGACACAATTTAGTAATTGATTTTTTTGAAAATCATAACAGAATGATAAGTTCGAAAAACATTAATTAAATCAATAATCACATGTCATATTAACCTATAAAATTAGTGGAATTCATAAAAAGTCTCAAATTATATTTATTTATGTATTTATAACATCAATTATGTCAATATTTCATTAATAAGATAATCACTGCATCATCGTTGTGTCATAAATAAATTAAATTATTTAATGTCTAAAAATTACAAATAAAATACCATTATGTATGAAATATTTTTATATTTCTAATTAATATTTAGAGTCTAATTTATCTTATGTATAACCCCATATTAAAAATGATTTAGTTATTAAACTTTTATTTTTACTATTTTAACCCTTCTTTAAATAAATTAATAATAAATGTCCTAATCTAATCCAAGTGGGCCTAAATGGTCATATGTTTTTCCTAAGATTGTTTTGGGTCGAATTACACTTGTCCAATATATTTATTACATGTGTTAGGGTAATAGTAATATCATTTTTACCCTTAATTACCCTATTTACTTTTAACCGTGGTAAAAAAAGAAAAAAGTAACTATTCACAAAAAATTATTTTAATCTCATTGAACCACATTTTACTTACTAACATCAACCGTGTCTCTCGGATTTTTGAAATTCCACTCACAGAAGTGGTAAAATTAAGTTTTATGAAAAATTCATTTTTTTAACTACCACTTAGTGGTTTCACTATTCATCAAAAATTGAAAGTTTTCAGAAAAATACCAAAAATTAGGCCTAAGATATATTTGATATTAAGAATTCAAAAATGATATCTATTTTTCCAAATTCAGAACATATCAGTTTCATTAATTAATTTAAAAATTAGTTCCCGTCGTCAAAACAAATAGCGTGTTTTTAAGAGATAATAACTATCAAAAGATTGACACTTGTTTATAACTGGTTTAAATGTGAAATTACATCCAATGACCAACATTGTATTAAATTGTAAAAATATATTCTAAATATACTTTAAAACCACTCAAATTAAAAATTTATCACTATTAATTATTTCTATTAAAAAAGTTCTTTTTAATTAAAATTTATTAATTTTTACTATTCATCAGAATATGAAAGTTATCCGAAAAGTACCAAAATTTCATCCTAAGCTAATTTCGATATTCCGAATCCAGAAATGAAGTCCATTTTGAAAAATAAAATTTACAAAATTTCAAAAAGTGGTTATTACTATTCATAACGACTAGTTTTAATAATATTTTAATAGCATATCGTTGTTTAGTGAAACTCGGTATTGCGTACTACACACGCTATCGAGGAAGGTCGTGATTGCTTGCAATGTAAGGAAAGTCAAGGATGCGTGTTGTGCAAGATCCTTTTGGTGTAGTGTACAACACAAGACATTAATGGAATTAAAAAGAATATTTTTCATAAAATCTTAGGGTGTTACCGTGACATTCCTAAAATGGTTTTATATGCAGTTTTATATGCCCAAAGAGCATCTAAGAGTTTCTCAGACCAATCTTTCCTAGAGGGGTTGACAGTTTTTTCAAGAATTTGCATAATCTCCCTATTCGCTAACTCATCTTGAACATTGGTTTGAGGATGGTATGCAGTGGACACTTTATGAGAAATACCATACTAAGACATGAGTGAAGCGAATGGGCGGTTGCAGAAATGGGTTCGTCGATCACTGATTATAGCCCTAAGAATTCCAAATCTTGAAAATATGTTCTCTTTTAGAAATAGAATCACAACTTGATGATCATTGGACTTATTGGGAATGGCCTCAACCCATTTTGAGACATAATCAACAGCTAAGACTATGTAGAGGTATCCCCGAGAGTTTGGGAAGGGACCCATGAAATCAATTCCCCAACAGTCAAATATTTCAACCACTAAAATGGGAGTGAGTGGCATTTTATTCCTTTTTGTGATGGACCCTACTTGTTGACACCTAGGACAGCTTTGAAAAAATTTGTAGGAGTCCCTTGAGAGCGTGGGCCAGAAAAGAACACATTGAAGAATATTAGCAGATGTTTTCTTAGAGGAAAAGTGACCTCCACATGCCTCACTGTGACAGAATTTAAGGATGGACTCTTGTTCAGATTCTGGAACACACCTCCTAATGACTTGGTCAGGAAAGAACTTATAGAGGTATGGATCGTCAAACACATAGTATCTAACATCAGAAAGAAATTTCCTTCGAGTTTGATTCCCTAAGAATTTTGGAATGACTCCTGTCACTAAGAAATTTTCTATGTCAGCATACCAAGGGCAGTCACTCACAGAGTATAGGTGTTCATCAAGAAAAGAATCAGATAGAGAAAGGTGATTTGAGTTGTCTTTGAATTCCATCCTAGAGAGGTGATCAAATACAACATTTTCAACTCCCTTTTTATCCTTGATTTTGAGGTCAAATTCTTGTAAGAGAAGGACCCACCTAATTAGTCTAGCCTTAGCATCTTGTTTTTGGAAGAGGTATTTTAGTGCAGAATGGTCAGTGAACACAGTGATGGGGGATCCTAAGAGGTTGGAACTAAACTTCTCTAAGGCAAACACAATAGCAAGTAACTTATTTTCAGTGGTGGTGTAGTTGATTTGGGCATCATTTAAGGATTTTCTTGAATAAGCAATGACATAAGGAGTTTTATCACAATGTTGTCCTAACACAGCTCCAACAGCAAAGTCACTGGCATCACACATAAGTTCGAAAGGAAGGTTCCAATTTGGAGATTTCTTAATCAGAGGAGAGGTGAGAGAGTATTTGAGGGTTGAGAATGAACCGTTACAGCTTTCTGTCCAAACAAATGGAGCATCCTTTACTAGGAGAGCACAAAGGGGACGAGAGATTGCACTAAAGTCCTTGATGAATCTTCTATAGAAACCAGCATGTCCTAAGAAAGACCTCACTTCCTTGACAGTTTTGGGTGATGGAAGGTGACGAATGATGTCAACCTTGGATTTATCAACTTCAATTCCCCTACCTGAGACCAGAAGGCCTAAAACTAGTCCCTCTTTAACCATAAAATGGCATTTTTCCCAGTTTAGGACCAGATTCTTTTCTTCACATCTTGACAAGACTCTCTCCACATTCTGCAGACATCCCTCAAAAGTATCCCCAAACACAGAGAAGTCATCCATGAAGACCTCTAGAAAATCCCCTACCATGTCCAAGAATATTCCCATCATGCACCGCTGGAAGGTTCCAGGGGCATTGCATAACCCGAAGGGCATGCGTTTGAAGGCAAAGGTACCAAATGGACATGTGAATGTAGTATTCCCTTCATCCTCTAGGGAGACATCAATTTGATTGTACTCCGAGTACCCATCTAAGAAACAGTCGAAGGCATGACCTGCCACTCTATCAAGGACTTGGTCAATGAATGGTAAGGGGAAATGGTTCTTCTTGGTGAATGAGTTTAGTTTCCTATAGTCAATGTAGACCCTCCATCCACTACTCACCCTTGTTGGAATAATCTCTTCATCCTCATTGGTTATCACTATGATTCCAGCCTTTTTTGGAACTACTTGGATTGGGCTCACCCATTCACTCTCAGTTATGGGATATATGATACCAGCTTTCAACAATTTCAGAAGTTCTTTCCTTACTACCTCCATGAGATTAGGATTGAGTCACCATTGAGGTTGACGACATGGCTTTGAATCAGATTCTAGAACAATCCTATGAGTCTCAACAAGTGGGCTAATCCCAGGAATATCAGAAAGGGTCCAACCAATGGATTTCTTATGCTACCTAAGGACATCTAGAAGAATCCTCTCATGATTGGCTTTAAGAGAAGAAGAAATGACAATAGGATGTGTTTGATTGTCCCCTATGAAAGCATACTTGAGTGTATCAGGAAGTTACTTCAATTCAAGATCAGGTTGGTTCAGAATTTTAGCAGAATATTGGGACATTGGATCAAGATCAATTTCTTTTTTTATAGTTTCAGATATGATTGATTCCCCACATGTAGAAGTTTCAGCTACTAGATTGGCTTGATCAGATTTAGGGAAGGAATTTGGATTGGTCTTCATGAAAGTGGTTTCTTGAAAGGTTTCACTGATTGTTGGACCTAAGACTTCACCATAAGAGCAATTTAAAAATGATTCAAGCTAAGGAGATAAACTTCTTTCATATGATCAAAGGAAATCAATCTCATCCTGACTTAAACATTCATCAAATATTCCTTGATGTTCCATGGATTCATTATCAATGCTTCCTATCATTTTTACTTCATGAATGTCCTCGTCATCTCCAATTTGTGAGCTTTCATTATAGATGTTCAAGTCTAGACTCATGTTCCCAAAGGTGATGGTCATGTTCCCATTCCGGACTCGGATTACAGAGTTGATTGTGTAGACGCTGGAAAAGTCCGTTGTTCCCAAACAAAGCTCCGGATGCGGAAAGCGAGGTCATATTTGGAGTCGGAAGCCCGTTTCGGAAGGCCCGGAGGCCTTGCGCGGAATTTTGGAGACCCGCGCGCAAAGTTGTAGTGCCGCGCGCAAACCTCCCAGGATGTGCGCAATGCGCTGGGCCGGCGCGCAATTTTACGCGCCCATGGCCCGCGCGACTCCCTTGCGCGCCGGGCCCGATTCCGCGCCCGCGAAGGAAATTGCGCGCCCGCGAACCAGATTCCACGCCCGGGGTTGCCTATAAATATAAGGCGACCCCCGACGTTTTGAGGGTGGCCGGAATTCGAAGAGTTGCTCGTTCGCGCAATCCAACCCCTTCCGCGCGCAATGCCGATCTTCAGGTAACCTCTTTTCTTTCGCGCAACAAAGCATCGGGGTTCGCCTTCGCGCGTAATCCCTTTGGCTCCTTTCCTTTGAACTAACTCTTCACCCAAAGGCCTTCGCGCGCAAAAGAAGCCTCTTGCGCGCAATTCCCCCCGGGTGCGCGCAATCCAGCCCGATTGTGCGCACCCCCCCTTTTTTCAAAGTGGCCATTCGTTAAAGAATGAGCTGTTGCCCCCGCGCGCTATCCGAAGCCCGGTGCGCGCAATCTCAATCATCTGCGCGCAAAGCGCTGGCCCAATTGCGCGCCAGCCCGCCCATTTGCGCGCCGACCCGCGGTATTGCGCGCCAAGCTCCTCTTTTGCGCGCAAACCCCCAGGGTCGCCCCCTTTGACCCCCTGAGGGTACCCGCCTGCGTGGCGCCCGACGATCTTCATCCTGGGTGCCCGCACCGTGCGTTGTCTTCCCGTGCGGCCCTCCAGGCTCGCGCGAAGTGACAAGGACCCATCGGCGGCACCATACATGTCCAAGCTGCACGACGTTAAACTGCCTAGCATATCGTCCGCGCTGCAAGACGTTAAACTTCCAAGTGTTTCGTCCAACATGACGTTAAACTGTACCACGTCCAAGCTGCACGACGTTAAACTGCCTAGCATATCGTCCGAGCGACAAGACGTTAAACTGCCAAGCATCTTCGTCCAAGCTACAAGACGTTAAACTGTACAGCATTCATCCTGCATGACATTAAACTGCACTTTCGTCCCACACGACGTTAAACTGTACCACGTCCGTGCTGCAAGACGTTAAACTGCCAAGCATCTTCGTCCTCAACACACGATGTTAAACTATACTTCGTCCGGCAAGACGTTAAACCGTCCGCATCACCCGATCCCGTGCCCCGCACGTAGGGTCCTCCCGGTTTGGATGTGGCCCCCACCCGCTCGTCTCTGCAGGGATGTCGGGATTGGAGTGGCCTTCGCCCACGGGGGTAGAGTGTTACAAACCGAATGAACTACGTGGACTTTGATCCCTGTCTTCTAAACAGGGTACGTAGGAAGCCTCTCCGAGGTTCAAGCCCACCACCTGGTCGTCCCGGTCGTATTCATGTCGGTTTGTCCATCAGTGGACCCCTCCCAGGTTCACACTTGCGTCGATTCACCTATGAATCCGGCCCTGTGGGAGACTGCACGTGTGTATCTCCATTGTGTTTCCCCACTGCCGAAGCCAGTAGAGGGCGTGACAGGGATCGAGGTATGTCACCTTCGGCCCAAGTCCCTCTCCAACTGAGCTTTGCCGCATCCGGGCTGCCTCAGTGCGTAAGTCCTGACAGAATGAACTACGTGGACTTTGATCCCTGTCTCCTAAACAGGGTACGTAGGAAGCCTCTCCAAGGTTCAAGCCCACCACCTGGTCGTCCCGGTCGTATTCACATCGGTTCGTCCATCAGTGGACCCCTCCCGGGTTCACACTTGCGTTGATTCACCTATGAATCCTCCCCTGTGGGAGACTGCACGTGTGTATCTCCATTGTGCTTCCCCACTGCCAAAGCCAGTATAGGGCGTGACAGGGATCGAGGTCTCTCACCTTCGGCCCAAGTCCCTCTCCAACTGAGCTTTGCCGCATCCGGGCTGCCTCAGTGCGTAAGTCCTGACAGAACGAACTACGTGGACTTTGATCCATGTCTCCTAAACAGGGTACGTAGGAAGCCTCTCCAAGGTTCAAGCCCACCACCTGGTCGTCCCGGTCGTATTCACGTCGGTTCGTCCATCAGTGGACCCCTCCCGCGTTCACACTTGCGTTGATTCACCTATGAATCTGCCCCTGTGGGAGACTGCACATGTGTATCTCCATTTTACTTCCCCACTACCGAATCCAGTAAAGGGCGTGACAGGGATCGAGGTCTCTCACCTTCGGCCCAAGTCCCTCTCCAACTGAGCTTTGCCGCATCCGGGCTGCCTCAGTGCGTAAGTCCTGACAGAATGAACTACGTGGACTTTGATCCCTGTCTCCTAAACAGGGTACGTAGGAATCCTCCCTGAGGTTCAAGCCCACCACATGGTCATCCCGGTCTTATTCACGTCGGTTCATCCATCAGTGGACCCCTCTCGGGTTCACATTTGTGTCGATTCACCTATGAATCCGCCCCTGTGGGAGACTTCACGTGTGTATCTCCATTGTGCTTCCCCACTGCCTTTTTCTATTTCTCTTTTCAGTGTCCAGCATGACGTGACACTGTGATCCACCCGGCCGTTCCATCCCCCTCTGTGCGAGGTGGTTCGGTTCAATCCTCCACCCGGCAGCCTCGACCTCTTCGTGAGTCGGCTTGCCATCGTCCAGCATGACGTTAAACTGTATATCCGAACTACGTTTACTTTGATCCGCGCTGACGCGCGGTACGTAGGAAGCCTCCACGAGGTCCAAGCTCTTCACTCCATCATCCATCCTGATCCTTACCGGGCCGCCACATCCCGGTGGGGTCATGCCATTTCATTCCATTCCACTTCACTCGGGAAGCCGCCCATGTGCTGGCCCCAGCGTCGGAGGTTCCTCACAAGGGGTTCTGTCATCTGATCCACTACTCGTGTTGATCAGTCCGATGTCGTCCCCGCTGGACGTTAAACTTGCGGCATACCCCGTGTTAAACATGGGAAGCTGAGGAGAACCTCAGGTAACACAGTTCCCCGCACCCAGCGCGGGATGCCTCAGGCCATCACGCCTTCGAGAAGCCCTATTAGGGACGGAAGGCAGACATGTAGAGCCGCAGTGTTAAGACATTCCCCCAACACCCAGAGCTACCCGGTCTCCTCCCCGCAGGTTGCTGCCCCGACCAGACTCCTTGGAACGTCCGGGCGGAAGCAGCGTAATTAACCGGTGTCCATAGAGACATGGCGCCGGGAACGAGATTCACGAGCACGTCTTAAATCTATGAGGGAGACCCGGATTAGGTGACGAGTTCCGAGGAGACATCCACGGAAGGAGGAGCCGACATCCCATCATCCCGGTTTCGATCAAGGAGAAGACTCCCCTGAATAAGGGACGGATGCCGCCCGCCTTTGGAAAGCGGGACTGCGGGGCCACAAGCCGCGCGCGCCCATCCCCTCGGGTTGACGGGCGCATGCGCGAACGCGTCCTGGCGAACAGCGTCGGAACAGAAACCCGATGCACATCCGCACCGAAACAGAAAAATGGTGAACCCGACGTGAATCTCTTCTCCTCAATACAAAGACCGATGGATTTCAGAGGTGTTGGAAGATTAGCATGTTGCCCGGCCGAGCATTCACCACCGGGGCACAGAACCCGCCAGGGGATGGGGAAGGGAAATCGGGCACTTCGTCTCACGACGTCGATGGCCTGGGTTCCCCCCACGGAAGTCGTCGTGGCACTAATGGTTGGTTGTCGATTCCTTTTCCTGTCAGTGTTAATGGGTTTTTCTCCCTGCTTTCAGGAATCAAGTCGCCCAATCCAGTGCCTGATCGTCACCCGCCCACTGGCGTAGGGGTAGGGGAAACACCGACGCGGCTACTCCGCGCAGTCCCGCCCGTTCCACAGCCGTCCCAGCAGCCGTAGCTGCGGGACAACCACGCCCTCTCTCCCCCTTGGAGGTCATCCAGAGAAGGGTGATCAACAACTTGGTGCAGAGATATGAGGAAGAGGGAGTCATCCCCACCAGGGACATGGATCGCCTAGACCTCGAGGAAGCTGCACCTCGCCACCAACGCCGCCCCCGAGGGCCGCGCAGGGAGGCACCGCTGCCTACCTTGACGTCCAACCGCTTCGGGAGTTTATCCCCGGAACGCTCCGACAGCTCCTTCCCCTATGCGGATGAGGTGGAAGATGCCCGGGACCACCCTATCTGATATTCGCTCCAGGGATCCGCGATAAGGGCTCCTGTCAGGCCACGGTGACACCGCCGCCAGGCCCCTCAAGTCAAAGAACGGGCTCTCCACCTGCCCGCGCCTCTGATCCCGACTCGTTTTTTCCGACGCCAACGTCGGGCACGAGCGGAAGAGGATGCCCACCTTGGGGCCCTAGCAACAGCGGCCGCGTTGGCTCAAGCCACTGCTGGCTCCAGTCACCAGGCCCCTGCGCATCCTGAGAAGGGGCACTTCTATGCCCAACCTGGATGGAGGCCCCGACCGCCCCAAAGGCAGGTTGGGTTGACTCTCCTGGTTGCTGGTACAAGCAATAGCCACCACGGACCACCTCGCGGTAGCGCTATTCACCAACAGGGTCTACTCCGTGTGGCCGATCCAAGAGGCATGGGTCATCCCACCTTCCGACCACGGCCCGGAGGCCTGCCCGGAGTAATCTCTCCCCGCGTCCCCTTTGATATCTGTCCCGGTGCTCCTCGCACCTTGGTTTCCAGTCCTCTTGGCCCCAACCCCGGTGCGGCCAGAGGACGCCAGGAAAGAGATCAGCCATGCCCCGAAGAACCACCCAGGGGAAGGAAGGCGAGGGGTCGACGTAGAGGGAGGAATGTTACAGAATTCCGGACAGAGATCCGACCGGTTCGTTTCTCTGATACAGAGGCGGAGTATGATTCGGCGACGGAGCCCTCCCCCTGATCCCTCCAGTTAGGGGCAGGGGTAGGAATGCGGCACGTCAGCCTCGTACTCCCCGAGAGCGAGATCGATATGATCCCCGCTTCTCTCCGAAGGTATATCCGGAGTAGCGAAGGCCTGGTAGACCCCCAAGGATCAAGCTTGCGGTTGGTACCGGCCCCTCCGGAAACGCCTTCTGCCTCGATCGGAGAAGCCAGAGACTTTTTCTGGGGACCGACGGTCGAACCACGATCTAGTGCACCCTCGGCGAGCACCGATGCTACGGCAGGATGTTCGCTCGTCGGCCCGTCCTATCGTGATGTGGTAGCTGGGGCACCGCCACCCAAAGAGGGCGGCCCGGGATATGGAGGCCAATCGGCCTGCTCGCCGTATTCACCGCCGGCCAGCCCGTCGGCCCGGCGGCCCGCCTCGGCACCACTGCTGGTTCCCCGTCCATTCCCAGTTGTTGAAGAGGACCAAGGAGACCTGGGTCCCGAGTTTGAATCGTGGAGCTTCTGGACCGTCCTTGCAGAGGGCCACTTCCCTGAGAAGTTTTGGCCAGTTGCAGGACCGGACTTTGATGCACCCGAATCGCTCACCCCGGATTAGTTCGAATGCTTCCGCCGAACTCTCCGGGAGACTCACTCCCGTCTTCACCGCCTACAAATGCCATATACCGGGAGTGAAGTGCACCTGGAGGATATTGGTGAGCAGTTCCGTTAGATCGACTTGGTCACGCTCCCCGCGGTTCGGCACCCCGGGTCATTTGGGCACCACGAGGCCCTCCAACAACGATGCGTTGAGTGTTTTCAATTACTCCTCAAGGTTATCGAGGGAGCCACCCCCCACGTGTATATCCGTGGATGGGGGAAGTACGCTTCCCTACGCTTCATTGCGATTCGCCGACATCCCGATTCACTGGGTGGCCCTGAGGGTACATCCCCAGGGACGGAAATGGTCAATATGGATGACCTGTCGGGAGAGGGGAACGGTTTGTAACTTCTCGACGGGGGATCTACCCCCGAAGACAAGCCGTTGTTGGATCCGTCGGTGAGAGTTACTCATCACCAGAGGAACCTCCTGGGTCTCCCCACGCCCACTGAAGCACTGACATTGAGCCGAAACGTCAGCAAAGGTAAAGAGCACGGCGGGGCTGTAAAGCCCGCCGACCCATATGCCTCCATGCAGAGGGCGGATGTGGATCCCGAGAAGGCTATGCTACGTCAACAGCTCGCCGAGCAGAAGAAGCTAGTTGACCAGCTCCTCGCCGAGTGCGCTTCAGAGCAGCGGCCTGACTACGGTGATCCTAGGCCAGGACAGCAGGGACATGAACAACCGCTCCTCGACGAGACTCTCCCGGGCAACCGTGATTACGCCGTGTTCGCCGACAGGGGAGAGGCCATCGCCTATGGCAAGAGGGCGCGGTATGTTTCACCACACCCTCCCGAGCGGCGTGACTACCAGAGAGACCCCGCTCGGATTCCTCCCGCTGCCCCAAGGGCCGCTCCACCCGCCATCCCACGAGCTGCCGAGTTCGACGACCCGGTCGAAGACCCGATTGAAGGACCATGCAATGCGCTCGTGGTTAGAGATCCTCGCCAGGACTGGAACCCATGTCCGGACGATCCGATGGCGGCACTCATTTCCCGCTTGGAAGCCTTGGAGACTCGGAAAGTGGCGATCCCACCGGACGGCAAGCCATACCCAGCATGGGTGGATGACAAGCCGGCGCCTCCGGGATTCGGGAATCCCACTTTCGCCCCCTTCAACGGGACTGGAGATCCGCCACAACATTTGTCCCATTTCAACTCGAGGTGCGGGCCTATGTTGGGAACTCCGGCGTAGAAAGAGGCCACTAAGCTTCGCTGCTTTGTCCAGACGCTGGAAGGGCCAGCATTTGTCTGGTACAGCCAGCTCCCCGTCGGGCCGATAACTAGCTGGGAGGACCTTCGTAGACAATTCCTCTACCAGTTCAGTTCCATGACCCGGAAGACGAGTATCGAAGACCTCTTCAAGTGAAAGAAGAGGCCTGATGAGCGAGTCGCGGACTTCGTCGCCCGATGGAAGGGTCTCACGTATTCCATTGACATGCCATTGACTCAGGAGCAGTTGCTGACAATGTGCGTCGGGAACGTCAAGACCAAGCTGGTCCCTTCCTTGATCACTCAGAATTACCCCGGAGGGTTCAGGGACTTCTCAGACAAAGCTCAACGTCTTGAGGAAGCCCTGCAACAGGCCAGTCAGGCACACCCGCTACCTCCTATGATTCCTGCAAGGAGAGCCAGCAGGGCTGAGCCCGCTGCTGTTGCCCAGATAGAGGCCCCCAGGCCGTTGGAGCTGCTGCCGGCGAGGCCATCTCCACAGCCTCACAGGAATCCGCCTCCACGGGCTCAGTTCTCGGCCCAGCAGCGGCAGCCCCAGAACCAGCCGGCCCCTCCGCGTAATGTACCGCCACAACCCAGGCGAGATAATCAGGGTCCACCTCCTCGGCAGGCCCCTCCAGCCCCTCGTCAAGACCACGCTCCCAGGGGCCCGCGATACCTGACTTACTCATTTCACGAGTATCAGGTCCCCAGTTATTTTCGGAGCGCCCTGGAGCAGAGGATTGTGCGACTGCCTGAGTGTTGGAGGCCAGAGGAGGCACATCTCACGGATAACCCCCGCTACTGCCCTTACCATCGGGCCCTGGTGCACACCATCCGGCGGTTCTACGTGTTTAAGGACTGGCTCCAAGACCAGATTAACAACAATGTAATCAGGTTGGGCCCAGCTCCAGAACAAGTGGCGGGCGTGTTCGTGGGATCAGATGACGATAGTGGCAATGAGGACGAATGGAAGCTGGTCTCCGACCGCGGATCCCAGAAGTATAATAACTGGATGGCCCGCAAGACGATCATTCGCGCCCATGGAATCATCTGTGCGCGCTTGAATCAGCCTGAGCCCCCAGAATCTGCGGGTGCTGCTTCGGCATCGTCATCCCAGCCTGCCTCTTCCGAGAAGAGAAAACGGTGGCGGCGCAAGAAGGAAGAGCGCGCCCCGCCAGTTCCGCCACTATCCCGCACTCTCAGCGATTTCATGCCCCCGGAGATGGGGATCCCTCCTCGGATCTGCCTAGTGATGAATGATCCGTTCGATGACAGTGTTGGGTATGCTTCGGTTAATACCGTCGAGCTGGTAAATCCCTTTTCGGTTCCCGACGTTGAAGAACACCAGGTGGACCTCCCTAGTGTCCCCGGTCGTCGCCACCGTCGGGGGAACCGCAACAACAGGAGTCGCCGGGGCACAACAGTTGGTACCTCCAGCCAGGCCGTGCACGCCAGTGAGACTAGGCAGCAGGCTCAAAACTGAGCTCAGCGTGCGCAGCCCCCCCATCTGGGGATGACGGATTCGCCTCCGCCACTGTTTGTGGTGTGGGACCAGGCAGAACCGCCTCAGCCGCGCCGCGACCAGCTCTGCCCTGCCATGAGTCCATCCCGGCCTCCTGACCCCAGTACAGTGACTACTTCCCGGGCTTCAACCAATGAACAGCGAGATGCGCCAAGTACCCGTCGGCCGCCGGCCCAACCGGCAAGGCCCGTCATGCCTCCAACCGCAGAGCAACCTCCTACAACCAGGGGCTCGCGCTTGGCAAAAAAGTATGATGTCCTGAAGCACTTGGTCGACATCCCAACAAGGCTCTCCATCCTTGAGGCTCTGTGCATGTCATCTGAGATGCGCGAGGCGCTCGCTGAAGCCCTGAAGATCCCCCTCCAGTTTGAGACAGAGGTTGCGGCTGCAGAGGCCTTTCACGTCGAAACGATTGAGGACGCCGAATGTCAGGAAGTTATCTCGTTCTCTGGTAAGGATGAAGACCCTCCTATACAGGGGCACATTCGTCCGCTATATGTTACTGGCCAGCTCAATGGCCTTGAATTCCGGCGCTGTCTTGTCGATACGGGGTCCGGGATTAACCTGATTCCAACTCGGACGCTCCGGAGATTGGGGTTGTCTGAGGATGACTTGATTCCCTCCGACCTCAGGATCCAGGGGTACGACCGCACCGAGCAAACTCCGGTTGGCAAGATACGTTTGAAGACCCAGTTCGGTGACCTGGTTGCCAACACCGAATTCATGGTAGTCTCTCAAGACACTGCGTATAACGCATTGATGGGCAGGCCATGGCTCCACCTTCATGCGGCGGTTCCCTCATCATACCACCAATGCCTCAAATACTCCCTTAACGGTCGAGTAGGCGTGCTTCAGGGAGATGCCTATCCTTTTGCCTCATGTGAAGCCCGCTATCTGGACGCGGACTATTACAAGAGCAAGGATAAGCAGATCCTAGCAGGTGAGGTTGAGCATGTCGCTGTTGGAAGTGATCCCTGGGCAAGCTTGGATGACGCTTACGTCATCCCGATTCAACGGTTGGACGTAGCCATGGTCTCGACGGCCTGTGAGTCTCCTGATGAGATGACTGCGACCGCCCATGCCAGCACCAGTGGCCCAGCAGGATCTGGTAGCCCCAATGCAGTTTCCAACGCAGTCTCTCCCGTGGACGATCCCTCTCCAAGTGGAGAGGACGTGGAAGATGCACCCCCAGCCTTTGAGGAGGGCGTCTCCGCCACGGTCGATGAGTTAGTACAGGTGAACCTTGGAACCGAGGCAGATCCAAGACCCACATTGGTCAGTGCCGCCATGCCCTCTGAGGAGCGGCAGCAGTACGTGGACTTCCACAGACAACACCGTGATGTGTTCGCTTGGGGCTACGACGAGATGCCGGGGCTAGATCCTCAGGTAGCCGTCCACCGCCTTGGTCTCCCGGCGAACCATCGCGGGTTCAAGCAGCCTCCCAGGAAGATCAACCCATTCCATGGTGCCATGGTTGAGGCCGAAGTTGACAAGCTTATCAAAGCCAACTTCGTGAGGGAAGTTCAGTACCCCAAATGGCTGGACAACATTGTGCCGGTCAGGAAGAAGAACGGGGCAGATCAGAGTCTGCATCGACTTCCGCGATCTCAACCGCCACTGTCCGAAGGATGATTTTCCCCTTCCAATGACAGAGCTGTTGATTGACGCCACGGCAGGGTTCCAAGCCCTCTCCTTTATGGATGGATACTCCGGATACAACCAAATCCGGATGGCCCCTGAGGATGAGGAGTTCACTGCCTTCAGGGCCCCCCAAGGTATCTTTTGTTACCAGGTCATGCCCTTCGACCTGAAGAATGAAGGTGCCACCTATCAACGGGCGATGCACCGCATATTCAAGCCAATCCTCGGCACACTGGTGGAATGCTACGTCGACGACTTGGTGGTCAAATCGCGCCAGCGTCAGGACCATCTCAAAGATCTTGAGAAAGTGTTCGGCTTCCTCCGGTCTCGCTGCCTGAAGATGAACCCGTTGAAGTGTGCCTTCGGGGTCACCTCCGGAAAGTTCCTTGGATTTGTGGTAAGATACCGGGGTATTGAGATCGACCCAGAGAAGATTAGGGCGATTATCCAGATGCCTCCCCTAGGTAACATCCGGGAACTGCAAGGGTTCCAAGGCCACTTAGCCTATATACGCCGATTCATCGCGAATCTGGCCGGCAAGTGTAAGCCCTTTTCTCGGCTCATGAAGAAAGGTGCCACCTATGTATGGGATAAAGAGTGTCAGACTGCTTTCGAGGAAATTAGGCAGTACCTGCTTCAACCTCCGGTTCTGATGCCGCCTGTATCCGGGAAGCCGTTGGTCCTTTATGTGACCGCCCTGGAACGGTCCCTTGGTGCCCTTCTCGCCCAGAAGAACAACGAGGGAACAGAGAATAGCCTCTATTACCTCAGTCGCATGCTCCTCGATGCGGAAGTTAGGTATTCCCCCATCGAGAAGAGCTGTCTGGCGCTCGTATTTTCCGTACAGAAATTACGGAACTACTTGCAGCACCATGAGGTACAGTTGGTTTCTCGGGTAGACCCGTTGAAATATATCCTGAGCCGGCTTATGTTGACTGGCCGTCTAGCGCGGTGGGCTATGATTCTCTAGCAGTTCGACATCAGGTATGTGTCTCAGAAGGCCATCAAAGGGCAAGCATTGGCGGACTTTCTGGCTGCTCACCTGACCTCCGCGGATCAGCAGCTGGATCTAGGCTTTCCTGATGAGGCCATTCTCTCGGTCGATCATGTCGGTCCATGCTGGCAGATGCACTTTGACGGTGCCTCCCGGAGCCCCACCAGTAGAATACTCGATAATCCTAAGCTCAACAGAGTGGGCATGGGTATAGTCTTCATTACCCCAGAGCAAGTCGTGCTGCCATACTCTTTCCTGTTGTCAGAGGGCTGTACCAACAATGAGGCGGAATACCACGCCCTCATCACTGGCCTCGAGTTGGCTCTCGAGATCGACGTGCCCCATCTGTGTGTGAAAGGGGACTCCGAGCTGGTCGTTAAGCAGATCAATGGCGACTATGTTGTCAGGAATCCGGAACTTGTTCCATTGGTGGAGTGCACCCTCCTCCTGATGGCCCAGTTCCCTTCTCGGCCAGAAATTGTCCATATTCCCCGGTCGCAGAACGGTAGAGCAGATGCTTTGGCCAGCCTTGCTGCGTCACTCGCAGAACCTGAACAGGACAACCTGATCGTCTGCGTGACGCACCGCAGGCTCATCACTCCCGTTATCCTGGAGGGAGATCGCGGCCCGTCGGTAAGTAATCTCACCACGGTTGCCCCTATGCCCGGAGCCCCGAGTACCCCAAATATGGCAGTCGAACCAGCCCCTGATTGGAGGAAGCCTTTGGTTGAGTACCTCCAACATGGCATTCTCCCGTCGGATCGGGCTGAGCGCGAGTGAGTTCGACACCGCGCATCGCAGTTTTTCCTCCAGAGCAGTCCCGGCCTGGAGCAGATCCTCTATAGACGCGGATTTGATGGTGTTCTCCTCCGTTGCCTTCAGAGAGTTGAGATCCCATGAGTCATGCAAGAGGTTCATGCTGGTTCATGTGGTGCCCATCAGACTGGTCCGAAGCTGTCCCACCAGATTCGGAGGTTGGGATACTTCTGGCCCTCCATGATCCATGACTGCATCGAGTATGCCAGGAGGTGCCATGCGTGCCAGGTTCATGCGAACTTTGTGCATCGGCCACCAGATCCTCTCCATACCACCAGGTATTCTTGGCCCTTTGCAGTCTGGGGTCTGGACGTTGTGGGACCTTACCTACCGGTGACGGCTCGCCAGTGCCGGTTCATTCTGACCGCCACTGACTTCTTCTCCAAATGGGCAGAGGCGATTCCGCTCAGAGAGGTCAAATCCTGTTCTATCGCTGACTTCGTGACCTCCAACATCATTTATCGATTTGGAGTGCCTCACGCTATCCTCACGGATAACAGAGCCAACTTCCGAGCAGCCGAGTTGAAGAAGTTGTACGCCAAGTACAACATTCGCTCGAACCATACATCTCGCTATCATGCGCAGGCAAATGGACAGATTGAGGCGTTTAACAAAACCCTCTCTAACATTCTGCAAAAGATGGTTGGTCAGAACAAGAAGAGTTGGCCGGACAAGCTCCCCAACGACCTCTGGGCTTATCGGACGACGACTCGAAATTCCACCCAGATGACCCCTTATTCCCTAGTGTATGGAGCTGAGGCCGTCCTTCCCATCGAGATCCAGTTACCGTCCTTGCGCACTGCGGTCTACGACCAACAAGCGCCGGACAGAGCTGCTGAAGCCCGTCTAGTCGAGTTGGAAGCACTGGATGAGAATAGACTTCGCGCTTTGCACAACTTGGAGAGGCATCAAAGCAGAATGGATCGAGCTTTCAATAAGAAGGTTCGCCTCCGCTCCTTCCTGCAGGGTGACCTAGTATTAGCCCTAAGAGCACAAATGATCCCCGGCAGGAAGCCGCCCAAGTTGGATCCCAAGTGGGAGGGACCTTTTGTTGTCCACAAGGTCTATCCCAATGGTGTGTACTCCCTAGAAACTATGGATGGTGAGCGTGTCACTCCTCCCACGAACGCTAGGTTCCTCAAGCAGTACTTTTCATGAGTGCACAATCGTCCGCGCTGCAAGACGTTAAACTGCCAAGTGTTTCGTCCAACATGACGTTAAACTGTACCACGTCCAATCTGCACGACGTTAAACTGCCTAGCATATCGTCCACGCTGCAAGACGTTAAACTGACAAGTGTTTCGTCCAACATGACGTTAAACTGTACCACGTCCAAGATGCATGACGTTAAACTGCCTAGCATATCGTCCAAGCTACAAGACGTTAAACTGTTCATCATTCGTCCAACATGACGTTAAACTGTACCACGTCCGCGCTGCAAGACGTTAAACTGCCAAGCATATTCGTCCTGCATGACGCTAAACTGCACCACGTCTGAGCTACAAGGCGTTAAACTGTTCAGCATTCGTCCCGCATGACGTTAAACTGCACCTCAAGAACTACGTGAGGCTTGATTCTCATCCTTATGGGATACGTAGGACCGCCTGAACATCCATGTTTCAGGCCCAGCCCCATCCTTCGGGAATTTCCATCCCATCTCGGGCCCTTGGCCCAGTTGCCTCTGGGTATGCGGCGTATGGTGTGAACGCGGGGCTATGCCCTCATGCACGTCGGTTTGCTCGCCACGCTGTACGCCCCCCACGGTTGGGGATGCCTTCCACTCCCCCTTTCCTTCTTCGTCCTGCATGATGTTAAACTGCACTTCAAGAACTACGTACGGCTTGATTCTCATCCTTATGGGATACGTAGGACCGCCTGAACATTCATGTTTCAGGCCCAGCCCCATTTCCCGGGAATCTCTATCCCGCATTGGGCCTCTGGCCCAAGTTCCCCTCCTTTTTGTGCGAGGCGTGTGGCGTGAGCGGGGGATTATGTCCTCATTCACGTTGGTCTACTAGCCGCGCCGTACGCCTCCCCCGTGTGTGGGACTACCTCACACCCCTCATCGTCCTGCATGACGTTAAACTGCCTCTCAAGAACTACGTGCGGCTTGATTCCCATCCTTATGGGATACGTAGGACCGCCTGGACGCTTGTGTTTCAGGTCCAGCCCCATCTCTTGGTTGACCACGGGGATCTGCCGTCTTTTGGTTGCTCTCAGGGTGAGTCCTCCGACCCTATCTGGTGATCTGTTAACATGTTTTGGGTACTTTGGTCTATGACCCGTAGTGTCGGATTCAATCCCGACAAGTCCTGTGTTGCTTGTCGGGCCTCGCGCTTCCTCTTGTTTGAGCCTTCACTCAAAGGGATCCTCGTTAGCGGTTTGGGTACGATGCCTCAGTGCTCTCCTACCGCTCCGGGTTGATTTACCGGCGGGTCCTGGGCCGCAAATCGATATGAATCCTGCGCTTGAGCGGTTGATGCTCGTTTGCTTGCCCCATCCTAGGCTGACGCGATCGGATGTTGTGTTGCGAATATGGTCATCGACATCCTTGATCTCCATGTCGGCTCTTTCAGGCTCTGAACATTGGTTGTGCAGTCCTCATCACACTCCGCCTTTGTGCGTTGTAGTGGAATCTCGACACTCTCTTCATACTGACCTTCAGTACACCTCTACACGTTAGGCAGGCCAACCAGGGTAATGGTGTCTTTCGAGGCTCCCACGATCTGAGCACCAAGGATATATGCTGATGTCCTCCCTAAGGGCCATGTGTAGCTGGACCCTCGTCCCCATAAGGAGGAAGAAGTCGCCCGAACAATCGCGTTCTGGGCCCAATATAACTGGAGGCTAGCATCTCCGCCTCTCGGGTGATGGACATACGGAGGCCCCTATCCCAGGATCCTTCTCCTGGAATCGTGCATGACCGCAGGACTGGGTATGTTCCCACCTCCGCTGAGTCCGCCATATCGCAATAAGCGGATTCTTCCATGGTCCGAACCACACGACCTTAAACTGTGTTGTCTGGTCCTACCACACGACTGTAAACTGTGATCGTCTTGGCCGCCCGACGAGAAACAGCACTGCATCGTGATGTTCTCCTCAGAGGACAATCACGTTGGGCGCTGGTTAATAACCACGCCATTTATCAATGCCTTTCATGGCTTGATTATTGTGGCGATTCCAGGGATTTCTTAATCACAGGCATGTCGCTGCACAAAGAAAAACCATCCATCTTTAAGGACAAACAAGAAATATCAAATGCCGCTTCTGGGTGCGAGGGCCAGACCCGCACCCCTCCCCGCGCTGGTGCCCGGTTGTGTTGCGCCGCGCTTCAAGAACTACGTGTGGCTTGATTCCCATCCTTATGGGATACGTAGGAACGCCCGGATGTTTGAAACTTCGGGTCCAGCCCCCACCTCTTAGAGATTCCCCCTTCTCCGGGGAATCCGCCGCCTTCGGGTCACCCTCAAGGCATGTCCCTCGACCCCTTGCAGTGGTCCACCGGTGTCAAGAGTACTCTGGTTTATTGCCACGAGGGTCAGGTTCAGCTTGGTCAGGTTTCTTCCACTTTTCAGGCTTCGTGCTCCCATTCATTCGGACCCATCGCCTACGCCCTGGGTGGAGCCCACGTGAGCGGTCTGGACACAATGCCTCAGTGCTCTCCCACCGACTCGGGCTGGTTCCCCCAAGGGCCTCGGGCAGCAAATCGATATGAATCCTGCGCTTGAGCGGTTGATGCTCTTTTGCTGCCTCATTCCATCAACGGTCAGTGCGATATTGATGCTTCTTTTCCGCCACGGTCGACAGTACTCCCATATCGTTACGCCGGTGCCCCCAGTCCTTGAGTGAATGGCCGCATGATTCACATTACGTTTTCCACCTCCCATTCTGACCAGGCGAAACCTCGACACTCTTGGCACTATCCCTCAGTGCATCTTCGCATATCCAGGGGATAGGACCACGATGTGGCGTACTTTGAGGTTCTTATGGTCCGAGCTCTAAGACCTTAAACTAAGATCTTCCCCTATGGTCCAAGCTCTACGACCTTAAACTAAGATCTCCCCAAACGGGGTTCTACGTCCCGCATGACGTTAAAACGGCACTCTCAGAACTACGTGTGGCTTGATCTCCAGCCTGATGGAGTACGTAGGAACGCCCGAGCATCTCGACTCGGGCCCAGCCTCAGGGATCGCTAAGTCCCGCCCCTCCTCGTCGCCGTCCGTCTGGCCTGGCTTCTGGTAGAGTGGTGCAGTTGTGATATTCTCCCCGATTCATCTTGGGATGCCCCATTGCAATGATGGGAAGCGCCAGTCTCCTCGTCAAAGAGGTTCTGTCTGATAATTGGGGTGATTCACGGCCAGATTAGTGCATCCGCATAATACGCTTTCCCCACGATGGCGCAATTTTGAGAGCGTTAGATTCTGTCCGAACAAATCGTCACTTCGCCCCATGCTTCGCATGCCCTTTTGATCTGGATTTCCACCCTTGTGCCTGAAGGAACCCCCAAAGCGGCATTGATGATGACATGTGATCCGCCTCCTGCAGTATGAATGGTGACCTTCGGTCCGTCTATTGCAGTAGTATGGTCGATTTATCCATTGTCCTCTTGCCGTCTTGGGAATTTCCTGGAAGGCCGACCGTCGTGGATTTCTGAATTCGGGACACGCGATTCACCCTTTCCCATTTCCCTATGTTCGGATAAAATCTCAACGCCCCTAGCGTTGTCCCGCTCGTGTGTTGGAACAATTTGGGGGGATGATACATTGATTAGGTTTGAGGTCTCCTTTCCTTGGAATGACCTCCCTCTTTTCTTTAGAAATCCAGGCCCAATTATGGATGCCTGAAGCTTGGTTAACGCTCCCGCGAGACAATGAATTGTGGTTGAGCATGTTAAGCCAAAAGATGCAGATAAATATGGTTATTCATACAAATGGATTGAAATATTGAGTAGCAGAAGCAAAATGTTCTGGGAATGGAAAAAACAAAGCCCCTAGGGATTAGCGTGCTGAATGAATTTTTCCAACGCCGCTACCCTTTGGCTGGCGGCCTCCAGAGCTGCCTCTCGCTCTCTGCGTGCCTTCTCCTCGTCGGCGGTTGCAGCACGTAGCTCGCCGATCCTGGCCTGTGCACGCTCCCGCTCGACTTGAAGTGTGACCATCTGTTGGCCCGCCTCCGTCAGCTGTACCTGGGCGTCAACTAGCTGGGCCGTTAGTTTCTCCACAAGCTCAGTGCACGCTGCGACGAAGGCCTCCTTCTCTGCCGCCTACCCTTAGAGGCGCCAGACATCCTGCTCCGCCATGAGGAGCGCCCGCGTGTTCTCCGACACGTCCCGACATTGTGCGACATCGGCACGCCGGTGGCTCTCGCGCATCTTTTCGGCCATGAAATCACGGACCGTCAGATGGAGGCGTTGAGCATCGGCTCCCCCGGCACACAGGAAGCGCAGCCAGGTTTGAAGGGATCCCATGCGCCCCAGCCACTCCGACGGGTCTCGCTTGAGGAAGCGCTGGATGCACTTCCACCCCTTGCGGCGTGTTATCCGGCTCTCCTCGACTGCCTCCGCGTCCGAGTCGTCCATCTCCTCGGGGTCGGCAGGCCGGTAGGCAGGGAAGGCAGCCAGCAGGTCTACTGCAGGGTCCGCCCCTGGGATGTCCTCACGGGGGATAGGTTCCCCAACATCTGGGCGACCTTCTTCCCTCGCCCCAGCGGCGTTGACACCCTCGTCAGCCCCCGACCTCTCTCCGATGGCAGCACCGCCTGCGTCCGCAGCCCCTTGATCAGTAGTTGGTGGGGCCGGCTCGGTGTGGGAAGTCTGTTCCAGAGCAGGCGGCATGTCTGCCACTGGTCCACTCGTGGATGGCCCGGGTTCGGCAGCCCGACGAGCCTCCATTGTTGAGATCACTGCGCAGGGCATGCCGTGGTTAGTCACGGATCATCAACAACAAGCACCGACAGTAAGGTATGGAGACTTACGGGAATCCAAAGCGTCATCTTCCGCTATCCCGGCCGCCGCAGGAGCAATTGCAGCAGGGGACCCCTCAGCGCTTGTCAATTCAATGATGGGCGTCTGGCCCCCGCCTTGTCCTGCTGGCGCCTCTCCTACTCCTACTGAGGATGCCTGACCAACATCCGTGCACTCCTGAGGAAGGTGAAGAAATGGGTTAGAAGCTGCATAAGAGAATGGATGAAGCAGGTTGAGTAGGGATAGAAGCGGACCTCGAGGAGCTCAGTGATATCAATGTTGCCAGAGCCGGCCACCTCGCCGCTCTCCCGTGGGCTCCCCTAATGGGACCTTCCCTCGGAGCCTTCATCCTCCCCCGTCTCCTCTTCCTCGGAGTCGTCGTTACTGTCATCTTCCTCCGGCGGCATCTTTTCTGGAGCAGGCTCTAGACAGAGCATCACCTTCACCAGAAGGGACGACTCTGCATGCTGACCACGTTGGCGCACGTACTCATCCATGGCCGTCAGATACGCATACCGCCGGTGGAAGTTCACCCTGTCGGTGACCTGAAGGCGCCCGACCTCTGGCAGATGGATTCCTTCGTTGGTTATCTTCTGCCAGATGATTTCGGTCCCCAGCGACTGCCGCAGGGTCATCCAGGCCGACCACAGCGCTGGGAAGACTGCATCGTGGGAGGGTTCGAGCAGATGTCTTACCTGCTTCCCGGGCCTCTCTTCGACCACCGCACGTGCCCCCTCTCTGGGCGCCGAGGTCGTAGCGGCAGCCTGCGATGTGCCCACCGCCGAAGTCCCTGCTCGCGCCGACTCCACTGCTTTGCGTGCCTCCGTTCTCCCCCGCATGACGGCGCCTCGCCTCCTTCCTTGACGCCCGGTCTCCGCACGGGTGACCTCAAGCCGCCGAACTGGTTTCCGTAGAAGCCCCTCGGGGTACGCGATGGCCCAGTGTTCAGCGTACTCGGTTGCCAAGCCTGTGTCAACCCCGGTAGGAGGGAGAGTGATGACCTCGCCAGAGCCGAAAGCGGCGAACATTAGCCACATCTGGCGAAGGATGCAAGGGTTCGCCTCCTCCCGGACAGCAGTGAATACCCTCTTCGGCATCCGTTGAAGGCACCCGAACTGCCTGGCGAACCGGGTTGGCACGTAGGGCTCGCAGATCACCTTCCCGTCAATCCGAGCCACGAGCACCCCGCCCCGCATGTTCAGGAAGTATTCATGCTGCTCCAGCGGACCCTGCCCATTGTCGATCATCTGGCCAACGGGAGTGGGGAACGGGATGAAGTTGAAATTGGCGTGATTTCCAATCCGAATCCTCACGCCCTCCTCATTTAGGGTCATCAGAGCGACCCCCGCGATGTTCTGCAGGGAGGTTCACAGGCCGTTGCCCCGGAGGAATGATGGCGTTTGGAAACGTGTACCCACCAAGGTGAGCAGCCACCCAGCCGTGGAAGAATTGAAAGGGCCCACAGATCCTTCGTGGCGACCCCCCTCGCGAGATGCGTCCCAGGATGGCATACAGCTTCGCCAGCACTGGGACCCCGAGGTTGTATCTTTTGTTGGCGGCCATGGCGCCCGCCATCGCCAGTGTCACCGGGCGGACGCCCATTCTCGCGTCCCGCACTGGCAGGAGCCACCCACTCAGAAAGGCGGCCAGGAACGCCGCGTACCAGACATTTGGGTCCCGGGCCTCGATGACGCGGTACCCCCATGAGCGGTAGTCGCCCGTCTCCAGGACCCGCCAGTACGACCCGTTTCGGCTCCTCTGAGCCGCGGTCGGGCACCGCTTCCCCCTTCCTGGAATCTTGACCGTCGGGTCATGCTCCAAGAACTGGCCAAACCACTCCTTGTAGGCTATGTCCTTGTGGAAGTCCTTGATCCCGAGCCGCTGCGTAGACAGGTCAAGTAGATGCCATGTCAGAATGGGAGTCTGTGACCTGTCTTCCCAGGTGTTCTTCGGGGGCAGGAACTCATCGTATTGGTAACCCTCCAGCGGGATACCTCCGATGCAGTGGATGTCCCAGAGACCGATGCTAACCTCCCCATGGTGAAGATGGAAGGTGTTGGTATCCGGGGACCAGCGGGTGAACAGCTCCGGCCCGAGCTCGGACTGCTGGTAGAAGTGGAACTGCGACGTCCACAGCGCCTCAAACAGGCCGATGTACCGCAGCTCCTCCGCGAAGTGATCGCAAGTGTGGCGTACCCAGACCGCCCAGGCCCACTCACTGGTGAAATTTCCCCCAGACCGCAAGTCCCAGTCCTTCAGCCAGCCCTTGGTGTCATCAGTGAGACTCTAGCGATATGTGCTCGAGTAGAGGGCTGGAGAGTTCTCCGTAGTAGGCTCACTCCCGACGATGGTTCGCGTCCTCGGGTTCAGGACATAGACATCTAAGTTCCTGGTCTCCCTGGAAGGATGCCCATTGTTGGTGATGTCATAGCGGGGAAGTTCTTCCTCCCGAGTCACCCAGGTCTGTGGCGCATCAACCTCGAACCCCGGCACCGGAACCTCATCTAGGATGCCAAAGTTCTAGATCGGCAGGTTTTCCGACAGCAGATATGTCTTCTGGGCCGGCATCAGCAAGTCGAACAAGGATTGATTGTTGGAAACAATCTCCTTGGCTCCGTAGACCTCCTCGTTCGCCGCCATCTCAGCTCTGCGAATGGCGGCATCCCCCTCATTCCCTTGATTCGCGGCCATCTCAGAAGCTCCGGGAGTCGTGTGGGTTAAGGGATGAGGCGTGAGGAATCGGAAGAGGCTGGTAGAGAAGTTTGAGAGTTGGCGCGCAATCCTAGTGGACGGCGCGCAATTGGGAAGTCCGTCGCGTAAAACACCGGGTGTTCGCGCAAAAACAGGCCGAAATCCGGAAGGTTTGCGCGAAGAACGGGTGAATTCCGCGTCGGAAAGGGAAATTTCGCGCACGAGAGCTTGAATGCTTATCGCGCGGAAGGCCGGTGTACGGTAAGGGGGGACACAGGGCCCCTATTTATAGGCGAGGTCGGGTGTCCGCGCTGCGCGGAAAGTGCTTTGCACGACCGAGAAAGCGGATTTCGCGCCCGACGCCCTTTTTGCGCGCCACAGTCCCACGCCACCCAGGACTTCAGCATTCCGGCGTCTCCCTCGGAACCCGATCGTTGCGACCTCTCGCCGATCAGATTCCGAGGGGGGGCTTTTGTAGATGCCGGAAAAGTCCGTTGTTCCCAAACAAAGCTCCGGATGCGGAAAGCGAGGTCATATTTGGAGTCGGAAGCCAGTTTCGGAAGGCCCGGAGGCCTTGCGTGGAATTTTGGAGACCCGCGCGCAAAGTTGTAGTGACGCGCGCAAACCTCCCGGGATGCGCGCAATGCACTGGGCCGGCGCGGAATTTTGCACGCCCGTGGCCCGCGCGACTCCCTTGCGCGCCGGGCCCGATTCCGCGCCCGCGAAGGAAATTGCGCGCCCGCGAACCAGATTCCGCGCCCGGGGTTGCCTATAAATATAAGGCGACCCCCGACGTTTTGAGTGTGGCCGGAATTCGAAGAGTCGCTCGTTCGCGCAATCCAACCTCTTCCGCGCGCAATGCCGATCTTCAGGTAACCTCTTTTATTTCGCGCAAGAAAGCCTCGGGGTTCGCCTTCGCGCGTAATCCCTTTGGCTCCTCTCCTTTGAACTAACTCTTCACCCAAAGGCCTTCGCGTGCAAAAGAAGCCTCTTCGCCCAATTGCCCCGGGTGCGCGCAATCCAGCCCGATTGCGCGCACCCCCCCCCCTTTTCAAAGTGGCCATTCGTTAGAGAATGAGTCGTTGCCCCCGCGCGCTATCCGAAGCCCGGTGCGCACAATCTCAATCATCTGCGCGCAAAGCGCTGGCCCAATTGCGCGCCAGCCCGCCCATTTGCGCGCCGACCCGCGGTATTGCGCGCCAAGATCCTCTTTTGCGCGCAAACCGCCAGGGTCGCCCCCTTTGACCCCCTGAGGGTACCCGCCTGCGTGGCGCCCGACGATCTTCATCCCGGGTGCCCGCACCGTGCGTTGTCTTCCCGTGCGGCCCTCCAGGCTCGCGCGAAGTGACACGGACCCATCGGCGGCACCATACACGTCCAAGCTACACGACGTTAAACTGCCTAGCATGTCGTCCGCGCTGCAAGACGTTAAACTGCCAAGTGTTTCGTCCAACATTACGTTAAACTGTACCACGTCCAAGCTGCACGACGTTAAACTGCCTAGCATATCGTCCGAGCGACAAGACGTTAAACTGCCAAGCATCTTCGTCCAAGCTACAAGACGTTAAACTGTACAGCATTCGTCTCGCATGACGTTAAACTGCACTTTCGTCCCACACGACGTTAAACTGTACCACGTCTGTGCTGCAAGACGTTAAACTGCCAAGCATCTTCGTCCTCAACACACGACGTTAAACTGTACTTCGTCCGGCAAGACATTAAACCGTCCACATCACCCGATCTCGTTCCCCGCACGCAGGGTCCTCCCGGTTTGGATGTGGCCCCCACCCGCTCGTCTCTGCAGGGATGTCGGGATTGGAGTGGCCTTTGCCCACAGGGGTAGAGTGTTACAAACCGAATGAACTACGTGGACTTTGATCCCTGTCTTCTAAACAGGGTACGTAGGAAGCCTCTCTGAGGTTCAAGCCCACCACCTGGTCGTCCCGGTCGTATTCACGTCGGTTCGTCCATCAGTGGACCCCTCCCGGGTTCACACTTGCGTCGATTCACCTATGAATCCGCCCCTGTGGGAGACTGCACGTGTGTATCTCCATTGTGCTTCCCCACTGCCGAAGCCAGTAGAGGGCGTGACAGGGATCGAGGTCTCCCACCTTCGGCCCAAGTCCCTCTCCAACTGAGCTTTGCCACATCCGGGCTGCCTCAGTGCGTAAGTCCTGACAGAATGAACTACGTGGACTTTGATCCCTGTCTCCTAAACAGGGTACGTAGGAAGCCTCTCCAAGGTTCAAGCCCACCACCTGGTCGTCCCGGTCGTATTCACGTCGGTTCGTCCATCAGTGGGCCCCTCCCGGGTTCACACTTGCGTTGATTCACCTATGAATCCGCCCCTGTGGGAGACTGCACGTGTGTATCTCCATTGTGCTTCCCCACTGCCGAAGCCAGTAGAGGGCGTGACAGGGATTGAGGTCTCTCACCTTCGGCCCAAGTCCCTCTCCAACTGAGCTTTGCCGCATCCGGGCTGCCTCAGTGCGTAAGTCCTGACAGAATGAACTACGTGGACTTTGATCCCTGTCTCCTAAATAGGGTACGTAGGAAGTCTCTCCAAGGTTCAAGCCCACCACCTGGTCGTCCCGGTCGTATTCACGTCGGTTCGCCCATCAGTGGACCCCTCCCGGGTTCACACTTGCGTTGATTCACCTATGAATCCGCCCCTGTGGGAGACTGCACGTGTGTATCTCCATTGTGCTTCCCACTGCCGAAGCCAGTAGAGGGCGTGACATGGATCGAGGTCTCTCACCTTCGGCCCAAGTCCCTCTCCAACTGAGCTTTGCCGCATCCGGGCTGCCTCAGTGCGTAAGTCCTGACAGAATGAACTACGTGGACTTTGATCCCTGTCTCCTAAACAGGGTACGTAGGAAGCCTTCCTGAGGTTCAAGCCCACCACCTGGTCGTCCCGGTCGTATTCACGTCGGTTCGTCCATCAGTGGACCCCTCTCGGGTTCACATTTGCGTCGATTCACCTATGAATCCGCCCCTGTGGGAGACTGCACGTGTGTATCTCCATTGTGCTTCCCCACTGCCTTTTTCTATTTCTCTTTTCAGCATCCAGCATGACGTGAAACTGTGATCCACCCGGCCGTTCCGTCCCCCTCTGTGCGAGGTGGTTCGGTTCAATCCTCTGCCTGGCAGCCTCGACCTCTTCGTGAGTCGGCTTGCCATCGTCCAGCATGATGTTAAACTGTATATCCGAACTACGTTGACTTTGATCTGCTCTGACGTGCGGTACGTAGGAAGCCTCCACGAGGTCCAAGCTCTTCACTCCATCGTCCATCCTAATCCTTACCCGGGCCTCCACATCCCTATGGGGTCATTCCATTTCATTCCATTCCACTTCACTCGGGAAGCCGCCCATGTGATGGCCCCAGCGTCGGAGGTTCCTCGCAAGGGGTTCTGTCATCTGATCCACTTCTCGTGTTGATCAGTCCGATGCCGTCCCCGCTAGACGTTAAACTCGCGGCATACCCCGTGTTAAACATGGGAAGCTGAGGAAAACCTCAGGTAACACAGTTCCCCGCACCCAGCATGGGATTCCTCAGGCCATCACGCCTTCGAGAAGCCCTATTAGGGACGGAAGGCAGACATGCAGAGCCGCAGTGTTAAGACACGCCCCCAACACCCAGAGCTACCTGGTCTCCTCACCGCAGGTTGCTGCCCCGACGAGACTCCTTGGAACGTCCGGGCGGAATCATCGTAATTAACCGGTGTCCATGGAGACATGGCGCCGGGAACGAGATTCACGAGCACGTCTTAAATCTATGAGGGAGACCCGGATTAAGTGACGAGTTCCGAGGAGACGTCCACGGAAGGAGGAGCCGACATCCCATCATCCCAGTTTCGATCAAGGAGCAGACGCCCCTGAATAAGGGACGGATGCCGCCCGCCTTTGGAAAGAGGGACTGCGGGGCCACAAGCCGCGCGCGCCCATCCCCTCGGGTCGACGGGCGCACGCGCGAACGCGTCCTGGCGGAACAACGTCGGAACAAAAACCTAACGCACATCCGCACCGAAACAGATTGTTTTAAGGAAAGGATGACCCAGGATGATTGGGTTTTGTTCCTTATTTCCTAAGTTTGGATGGTTGTCAAGGACAATGAAGTCAGCAGGGTAGATGAAGCTTTCAACCTTTACCAGAACGTCCTTTAAAATCCCCTTTGGAACCCTAATGCTACGATTAGCAAGTTGAAGTGTGACAGATGTGGGTTGGAGCTCTTCTAGGCCTAACTGGAAGTACACAGCATATGGGATGAGATTGAAACTAGCACCTAGGTCACACAAGGCCTTGACAACTTTGCTCTATCCTAGTTCAACATTGATGTAAGGGAAACCTGGGTCTTTCAAATTAGGAGGAATGGTCCCTTGAATGGTGGTACTCACATTAGCAGCCAAAAGGACTTGGTTTTTATGTGAAAATTTTCTTTTAAAAGTGAACAAGTCCTTAAGGTACATTGAGTAGGCAGGTATGGTTTGGATTGCATCGAGAAGGGGTATGTTCATCTTGACTTGTGAAAATATTTC
This sequence comes from Viscum album, assembly GCA_963277665.1. Classification (NCBI taxonomy): domain Eukaryota; kingdom Viridiplantae; phylum Streptophyta; class Magnoliopsida; order Santalales; family Viscaceae; genus Viscum; species Viscum album. The sequence continues at coordinate 549,628,737 of OY728144.1, read as the reverse complement.
CCTCAATGTTTCACTCAGTTCAGGCTTGGGTTTCCCCCTCATGCGTTGAGGAAATGGTGTAGGTTGTGGGGTTGTTTGTTGAAGAGTTGTTTCCTTGAAAATGTTATCAGTTTCCTCAGTTTGATCTTGTGGTTCATTTGAATTTTCTTCCAAGTTTGAATCTTTAGGTGGGTTCTGAATTATTTGTTCAGGTTTCTCAATTGATTTCCCACTTCTTAAAACAGTCACAACCTTTAGTTTTTCATGAGTTGTTTGAGCACAATTTGACTCTCCCCTTGAAGTTGAGGATGGCACCGCCTGAGTAGGCATGGGTACCTTTCCAGTTTTGATAGTTTGAAGTTCTTATTTTAGGGAAGATACTTCTGAGTTCATCCTCTCCATTTGTTTGGAAAGTTGTTCTAGTAGGCTTTGTGGAACAGTTTGGGTGGGTGCTTGAGTAGGTTGGGTTATCCCAGGGGGATATTTTGGAGGTGGTATGGTTTGTTGAAAATGGACCGGTGGATGTTGGTATTGGATAGGTTGGGTTTGGAACTGGTTATGGGTTTGGTAGTTCTAATGGGGGTAAGTATTTTGTCTCTGTGGCTGGCTAGGTTGTTGGTTATCTTTCCAGCGGAAGCCTGGGTGGTCGTTATACCTTGGGTTGAAGGTGTTTTGGTATTGAGGCTTTTGAAAGTTCAAAGAATTTACTTCCACTGGGGGTCCTCCTAAGAGAACATCCTTGATGTATGGAATGGTTGGGAAGTTTTATATCTTATGGTCATTTTTGTCATAAATTGTGCAAACAAGGTCAATAGTTTGGATTTCATGGACTTTCCTAAGGTCTATCTCTTCAACCTTCCTAGAGATTGCTGTTAGTTTTGCCCTAAGGCTTTCCTCTTCTCTAAGTGTATGAATTCCAGTAGTTCTTTGTGGCTTTTCAGAATAAGGTGAATTTTCCCATGTTTGGTTTTGTTCAGAAAGGCTTTCTAGATACTCCTAAGCATCATTTGGGGCTTTGTTTTTAAAGGTTCCATTACATATCATGTCAATGAATTGTTTGTTCCCCAGACCCAAACCTTCATAGAAGTTCTCACTTGTTCAGGAATAGAAAAACCATGGTTTGGAACCATGTTTAGAGTGTCTTTGAACCTCTCCCATGTTTCATATAATGACTCTCCCTCTTTTTCAAAAAAGTTTTGGATACTCTTTTTAAGTGCAATTGTTTTGTGGTGGGGAAAGTACTTTTTGTAGAATTCTCTTTGTAGTTGGTCCCAAAAGTTTATGGATGATGGTCTCAAATTTTTTAGCCAATTTTTAGCTCGATCCTTTAAAGAAAAAGTAAATAGCCTCATATAAGAAGATTCTAGTTGATGTGGGGGACACATGGTTTCTACAATGTCATAGAACTCCTTAATATGTAGGTATGGCATTTTGGACTCCATTCCATGGAATGCGGGAAGGTGGTTTAGGAAATGGGGTTTAAAGATGTAGTTGGAATATTCTAGGGAATTGTGTCTAATTAATGAGGTGGCATTGGTCCAGGAAGGTGTGAGGTAGTCATTCATGGTTTGATCGACCACATTCCCCAAGTTTAGGGCTGCCTCATTTGGGTTTCCATTTTGGTTTCCACCTGGGTTTATGAGTTGGTTTCCTTGAAGACATTCCATTGAAATTGGCTCAATTTTGGACTCTATAGTATTAGGAAGATTATGATCTAATGGAATGATTTCTCTTGGTGTACTTGACTCCCCAACCCCAGGACTATCCACCCTAACTAGACGGTTAGATTGATCGCGGGTGTAGGCGGACAGGAGCCAAAAGAAAAAAAACGAGAAAGGGACAAGATAAGAGAATTTGGATGAGAAAAGAAGAAATGGGGGAGAATAGAATGGGTGTTTAGATGACTTACTTGGGTCCCCGTAAACGGTGCCAAAATTTGATTCTCGCTCAAATTTACCCAAGAGATGAAGGTAGAACGGTCCTTGTAGTCTAGCTTGGGTTATCGAATCCACAGAGACCTAAGAAGTAACCTATAGACACGCACATTACAAGGACTGTTTTCGGCTATGAAGTGGCAACATGGATTGATTTTGGATGGGTTTGAATGATATCTAATTGATTTAAGTTAATTCAATTTAAAAGAATGAGTTGATCCTAGGTTATCTCTTGGGGTGAATTGGACGTATTTCCTTTTTAATGATTTCAATTTCTTATATGTGAGATGGGTTCATTTAAGGAGATAAAATAACATCATCACTTACTGGTTTAATGCCTACACCCTTTAATACTAATCACCTATACACTTGAAGGATCAGATTTTTGAGCACTTCAAGGTAAAGGTTCGTATTAGCACTTGAAGTGTGTGGCCTTAAATTCAACAAGGACGATGGAGTTTAAAAATCATCAAATAAAAATCTCAATTAAATAAGTGATTATACATTAATGAGGTGAAAAATAACATCCAATCCAGCCCCTTTCTACTCCCTTGGATCAAACCATAAAAGAGTTAGCCCTCCATTGATGACATGTCTTCAACGGAAGCGGGAAGTAGACTTACAAAGGTGGAATTGAAGAAGTAAAAACAACAAAACAAATAGATCACTCCTCCGTTGTGTGATTAATATCACAAGGTTTGGTGTGAACAAGTTCACACCTTGAACCAGCAGTATCAAATTGATAAGGATAAGAACATAATAATAAGATAAGAAGAACTTTTATTAAGAAACTAAGGTGAATTAAACAACTTACATGAGAAAGAAATGTGATTACAAACACAAAGTGGCAGCATAACACTACAATGAACCCAAGAATCCAAGATTTCTAAATCCTCCAACCCCACTGCCTTAAATAGGTATTTTTTGATCCCTTGGGTCGATCCTCCAATAGTACAAAGCATCTCAATTAATTTGTTACGCCATAGGTGGTGGAAAGCTTGTGGAATTTGGACTTTTCCACATTTGACCCAAGGTGGCAGCTAGCTTTCATCCACCGAACAGACGCATTTGGATAACCTTGTAGATGGCCGAATCAGAGTAGGCCATTGAATAAGACAATGGATCTCCAGATGTCTTCTAACTGTCTGTAAAATTTGGGCCGATTTGGAGTTGTTTATTCTGAGATATGATCAATGTAGTGGTATGTTTTTATGGGCCGAAGAATCTGGCCGAGAATTTTATCTCTAACTTGGGCCGCCTAAATTACCCACATGGAGGCCGAATTAGCATTAACTCATGAATAGTGATTTGTTCCTATTCATGTCTTCTATCAGTACACGAAATTGGGGATTAATTGGGCAGGTATGTTGGGCACCACAGTCTCATCCGTGGGCTGATGTCCAATCTGCCTTCTCCATAATTGCTTCCTTTCATTTCCAAATATCTCCATCATCCTCCATGAATTCTCCACTGATCCCTGAATCAAACATGTTCATATTTAAGTGTAGATCAATTTAAAAAAATATCAAATTAATATATGTATAATTCAATTCCTTAAAATCAGATGAATCATTGGGTACTTTAAATAATGTTAAAAAATGTACCACATAATAGTGCATTTTAAGAAGGTATTACAATCATAATGTGAAATGATGTTCAAAGTGTAAAATTCACTAAAATGGTGTTTATGAATAACAAATAATATGAATATTATGTATATTAACAATGAATATTAGCAAAATTTAGTGGCTAATCACACCCCCCAACTTGAGTTTTCCTAGTCCCGAGCAAAATATATCTCAACAATATGAAATTCGAATTCCCTTTTCCAAAAACATTTTAATACACAATGATCACCAAAAAACCATATACCAAACAATCATGAAACCCATAAAAATATTTTAATACAAGATAGTTTAATAAGAATATCCCAATCCCAAGCCCATTCCTTTGTTCAAATTCATTTCCATATTTCATCCAATATCAATTAAGTATGAGGATGTGTTGTGCATCACAATAGACATGGGGGTTCATCTTTATTCAAGGGGGAAATTACGGAAGCGCTAGGTGTAATCTCATTTCAATATTAAGATGAGTATTCATTTTTTTGTATAATTTTTCTTTTGCTTTTTTTGTTGTTGTTGTTTTTTTTCGCAATTTTTCCATGGTAATTGAAGTTGCACTCAAAAGAGTCAACCCCTGTAGCGAGACATTGCCGATAACTCCCAGGCTCAAAGACCTTAGGGCAACAAGTGAAGCCCACATACCCGGGCATCATCTCGAGTTAAATCAGTCAAAAACAAATTCAAATTACCAAAAATAGAGATAAAATTACTAACTCTGGGCCAGACAACTATGGAGTCACGATCCCCAAGTGCCGAAAGCCACGCATTAGGTCATTTCATTGCTCTACGCGCAAATTTTTTTTTTATTTTTTTTTTGAATACTCATATTAAACTAAAATGATCACCAAACCTATGCTATTTATTTAGGGGACCCCATGAACTTAAACTAATACCCCACTATCCAAAGGACGTGCATTGTGATTTTTTTATTTGGATGAAAATATAAACGATGAAATATCACAGTGGACAGCCACACTTTCCAAAATCTATGCTCATGAAATTGTACAAGGATTAAAATCAGAATCAGGGTATACTAAATTATTTGATATTCAGTTTCAAAGTGTGAAATGTGTATTACAATGTTTAAAGTTAAAGTAATTTTTCCTTCCATTTAATTATTTTTTCAAATCATTCTTTTTTTTGACAAAAAAGAATTTTTTTTTATTTTATATCCCCCCCAACATAAAATAAAACTGTCCCTAGTGTTTAAATAAAAGAAAATTTAGATGGGGGTAGAGGTAGAGAATGAATGTTCAAAAAGGAAATTGAAAATGAGGGTCATGGAATGAAGTCACCTGGTGGTTGAAGTTTGAAGTTCTTGCTGCTCCAATTTATTTATTTGATATCCATGTTGCTTGCAAAGTTCCCTAGTGGAAAAAGGAAAAACAAAACAAACAAAACAAACAATATATATATATATATATATATTTATATAATAAAGGAAGTAAAATATAAGTATATATATATAAATTATAGAATAAGGAAGCACAAGAAGCTGCAGGTCAGTGGTAAGCGTGCGCCCCTGTCTCCCTTCGATCTCGGGTTCGAGTCCCCGTGGCTTCGCCGGTTGTGACAGGGTTTGCCCAACGGCCTATGGCGTGGACTTTTTTTTATTATATTTTTATTTTTGTTTTTTAATTTTTTAACCTAAAAACACATCAAAAAAACAAACTGATGATACATTGTCTTCTTTTTAAATTTATGGGTAAGGTATTACTCAAGGATCACACCACGTGACACGGATGAATATGGTGCTCCCCTTTCGTACCCATCCATACTCATTATAGAAGAACAGGTCAATAGTTTATTTTCTTTCGAAATATCAAAATGTCTCATTAACCCTATTTAAAATATAAATTTGATTAAAACAACGAAATTATTGGAAACTTGAAAACCATGGGTTGCCTCCCATCAGCGCTTTGTTTAACGTCATTAGCCCGACATGGACCCTAAATCTATTAATTTGTTCTTGGTTCATAGGTTTGCTCAGTTAACTCAACCTCTATTTCCTGTTTATTGAATGATTCAATGAATGTTTTAACCTTTGACCATTGACCTTGAAAATGTAACCATTTGTGGGATCTTGAATTTCTACTGCCCCATGGGGTACACATAATGCACTATGAAAGGTCCTGACCATCTAGACCTTAACTTTCCTGGGTGTAAATGAAGTTTCGAACTATATAAGAACACATGTTTTCCCGGTTCAAAATGTTTGACCTTGATATTCCTAGATTGGTAGTCTTGAAATCTATCTTTATTGATCCTTGAATTTTCATAAGCCTCCATCCTTAGTTCCTCCAGTTCATTGAGATCTAATTTCCTTTTTGTTTCGGCCAATGAGAGGTCATAATCCATTTTCTTAATTGCCCAAAAGGCCTTATGTTCAATCTCCACTGGAAAATGGAATGCTTTACCATAAACCAACCTATATGGGGACTGTAGAGACCCGAAGCTTGACGTACATGAATATTACATTACTTTTGCGGAATACTTAATACATCAGAAAAACAAATACACACAAGGACCGTAATCGTTTAGTGTCTTTGGAAACTCGGAATAAAATCTTCTAATCGTGGTGAAAGATCTTCAACATCTCCCAATAAAGATCTTCCCTTTTTTTTCTTACCTAAAACCTTTATTTATATCCTGGGGAAAAGAAAACATAAAAGGGTGAGCTCAAATGCTCAGTAAGGGTAAACAAAATAAATATCAATCACATCATATTCATAAGAACATATCTTTTGGAAATCCTAACCTGCAAAAGAGATCATGATTTCATAACTTGGGATAAATCATAGTAGTGAAATGTAATCCCAATAATCATAACATAAAACATGAAAATTTTTGGAATACACACATAATCATAGAGAATAATTTCTTATTAGTCAAGACTCATTGCCAAGACTATCTTAGTGGACAAAGTCCCTTTCTGAACCGAGTTCACTCCTCTTTTCAGTCCTATTTCACTGAACCGGTATAACCTACCGTTCCAGCCATGTCTATCTCATGAGATATAAAATCTCTACCCAAGGAATTTGAGGGAGATATAGGTCCCACACATCTCATAATGATACCATTCTTATGTGTACCACAAAATCATAAAACCATACATCATAGCATAACCCATGTAATAAAAATGGGAATCTTAAACATCGTGACATCATAAAACAATTCATATAAGATAAAGGAATTCATAAAAATATAATTCCATCACAACATAATCAAATCAATGTAATATTAGGGATAAAAACAGAACCCTTTATTATCTTAGATGGAAAATAATTTTGATAAAACACTTGAACTCCATTCTTGAGGAAAATATTCTTGCTACTTCAAAAAAACTTTTCCTTTCTTAGCATGTCATAAAATTCTAAACTAAAAGAATTTTATTTAAAATAAACTTGAAAACTTGTAAAGGAAGCTTCTTGGAAATAATGTTTTAAAAATCCATTCATGTCGTATAAGTTAAAAAAGCATTCTTCGTACTTTTGTCGGAAAAGTCAAAAAGTACCTCGTATGAAAAACGACAAAAGATTCCTTTCATATCCTTTAATAAAAACTCCCCGAAGTGTAAAATTGGATTTAAAAAATTTTATGTGGATGGAAATAATATTACATATTGGGGAAACATGGATGTGGATGATAAAATACGCCCCAGTAAATACCAAAGTATAAACAATCTCGGATAAAAATGAGATTGTGATATTTCCCTTACCTTAGGTCCGATATGCATTGTACGTGTCCGAACCTCCTGTATAATGATTTAAATAATGTTATTGACTTATTACAGAATCATACGTATTTTTATGATATAATATATGGTCACATTCTTCGCTTCTTAGTAGTAATATTTCATTGCTACATGTTATTCGGGTGTTTATAACTGTTTGTTCTTATGCGTGTTTTGTCGAATAAATTCTTATTCTTCTCTTTAGGATATAGATACATCATTTCCAGAATGGTATTAATGTTCTATATATCATATTTATTCATTCAATTAATTTATATAATCATTAAGCAATGAAGATCATGTAAAACGAATCGCATCACATCGTGGAGATGGTATTCCGTACGTACGCACGAGCGATGATATCGTTCCCATGATCGTGAAATTGTATTATAGTGTATGTATACTATTTCAGAATCAATATCACTTTATAATAGTCATATATAGTCATTATTTACACCATTATACCCATCCAAGTATGGTGGTGGTGGAAAATAGATTACACCACGGCGTGGAGACGGTATTCCGTACGTATGCACGCGCGGTGATTTCTTTTTCCGTAGGATGGATAGATGGTGAAATAGTCTTGTTTCATACTTATAATAAAATATCAGTATATGAGTGATACTGATGTTATTACTTCATAAGGAGACAACTAAAGAAGAAGAAGTGGAATAAGAAATAAATATGAAAGAATCGGTAACAGACATTACCTCTTCTTTGAAGTGCTTCTTTGAGACCTCCTTTTAGGGCACTAAAATAGGTCTTTTAAGAAGACCAGAACCACTAGGATGTTTCTAGGGAAGTGGAGAGGAGAAATTTTCAGGGGTTGGACGAGCTTGAAGGCTCAAAGTGGGGTGAGGAAGAGAGGGAGGAGGTGCCCTTTTATAAGGGATGAGAGGGGCACCTTTGGAATAACTAAATATATTATTTTATTATAAAGTCAAGTTCGGTTTTAAATAGATCCAAATTGATTTATTTCTAGGTTAAGGTGGGGATGGGTCGAAATCCTCTCATACAAAAGAATTTAGACATGTTTAGGTTCCTATTTTAACCTTATCATGTAGATTTAACATTAAGTTAAATAATTTTACTTTTACCATGTCTTCTTGTGTTCTTATACTATAAGGTTAATAAACTTACTATATCAAGCCAAAAGAACCCCAAGTTGTTTATTATTAATATATTTAACATTATATAAGTCATTTGTCTGAACCTTAGATTTTTAGGAACAAAATAACAATTAATAATATAATATTTGTTTTAAAAACTATTTTATGTCAATTTTGACACTATTTAGTAATTGATTTTTGTGAAAATTATAACAGAATGATAAGATCAAATAAAGTTAATTAAATCAATACTAACTTGTCATATTAACCTATAAAATTAGTCTAATTCATAAAAAGTATCTAATTATATTTATTTCGGAATTTATAACATCAATTATGTCAATATTTCATTAATAAGATAATTATTGCATCATCGTTGTGTCATAAATAAATTAAATTATTTAATGTATAAAAATTAAAAATAAAATACCATTATGTAGGAAATATTTTTACCTTTCTAATTAATATTTATAGTCGATTTTATCTTATGTATAACCCCATATTAAAAATTATTTAGTTATTAAACTTTCATTTTTACTATTTTAACCCTTCTTTAAATAAATTAATAATAAATGTCCTAATCTAATCCAAGTAGGCCTAAATGGTCATATTTTATTCCTAAGGTTGTTTTTGGTTGAATTACACTTTTCCAATAGAATTATAACATATGTTAGGGTAATAGTAATATCATTGTTACCCTTAATTACCCTATTTACTTTTAACCGTGGTAAAAAAAAGTAAAAAGTTACTATTCACAAAAAATTATTTTCATCTCATTGAACCACATTTTACTTACTAACATCAACCGTGTCTCTCAGATTTTTGAAATTATACTCCCATAAGTGGTAAAATTAAGTTTTATGAAAAATTCATTTTTTTAACTACCACTTAGTGGTTTAACTATTCATCAAAAATTGAAAGTTTTCAGAAAAATACCAAAAATTAGGCCTAAGATATATTTGATATTAAGAATTCAAAAATGATATCTATTTTACCAAATTCAGAACATATCAGTTGAATTAATTAATTTAAAAATTAGTTCCCATCGTCAAAACAAATAGCGTGTTTTTAAGAGATAATAACTATCAAAAGATTGACACTTGTTTATAACTGGTTTAAATGTGAAATTACATCCAATGACCAACATTGTATTAAATTGTAAAAATATATTCTAAATATACTTTAAAACCACTCAAATTAATAATTTATCACTATTAATTATTTCTATTAAAAAAGTTCTTTTTAATTAAAATTTAGTAATTTTCACTATTCATCAGAATATGAAACTTATCCGAAAAGTACCAAAATTTCATCCTAAGCTAATTTCAATATTCCGAATCCAGAAATGAAGTCCATTTTGAAAAATAAAATTTACAAAATTTCAAAAAGTGATTATTACTATTCATAACGGCTAGTTTTAATAATATTTTAATAGCATATCATTGTTTATTGAAACTCCGTATTGCGTACTACACACGCTATCGAGGAAGGTCGTGATTGCTTGTAATGCAAGGCAAGTCAAGGATGCGTGTTGTATAAGCTCCTTTTGGTGTAGCGTACAACACAAGACATTAATGGAATTAAAAAGAATATTTTTCATAAAATCTCGGGGTGTTACATTCTACCCCCCTTAAAATGAATTTCGCCCTCAAAATTCGTCGGGGTTATAAATGGTTTACTATTCGAAAGTTTCTTTAATAGAAACCCAAATCGTAAAAAGGAATACAAAAACCAATCTTTAAAAACAAAAGTATGAAACGCAATGGTTACCCAAATAAACTAATCACTGGGTTTCCACATAGGTGAAAATATGGATATGGAAGAGAAATCTAACCATCATGTTCTGATGGAGAGTGGTAGAGAACATGGCTATGGAAAAGCCAGTAATCACAAAGCCATAAATTTTTGACGATCTAAGGTACCGTCTGATTCATCAGATATAAGAGCACTAGGACAACATTTTTGGTTTTCAAGATCATTTCCCTAAAGTTGATGAAATTGGAATTAGAAGAAATACTTTCGTGATTTTGGTAATGTGTCACCGTTGGTCATTCCTTGGACAATTTCCACTTCAACTCTTAAAGAAATGAAGTTGGATTTGTCATTCGTGAAGTGTTAGCAGATCATGTGATAGAATGATATGTCATTCCATCTATCTCAAACAAAAGGTTAGAAAAGTTATCAAAAATACATAAGTCCATCTATAGTGAGATTAATCATATATAGTTCATAAAATGGACTTATACTTCATATATCATACTGATTAATATAATAAAACTAGTTTCTACTAAATAGGGACTTCCTGTAGGCCAGTGGTAGGCGATAAAGGCCAGTCACACTTCGGTTGTGGGTTTGATTCCCACAGCCTTGTCCGACGCGATGGGTTGTCGCTCGTCCTGCAGGTTGTCCTTTTTCTAAAACTACATTACTATAACATCACATAAATAATATCAAAAAAAATTTATATCCTTAAACAATACTAACTTATGGTTAACATAATCCATTCCAATCTTTAGGCTTATCTAAAATACTTCGGTCCAAGCTCATAGTATAAAGAAAACGATTACTTTAAATGTCGTCAACCAAGCATGTGAATACCATCATTTATCCCCCATATATCTTGTTGGTCACATTCCAATCATGTGAATACCTTAATGATGTATTCTCTTGAAAAATGAATACCCATTAAACCTTAGTGAAAACATGAATGCTGTCAAAAGTTAACTCTTTCCACATACAAAAATCCAAAAATTCTATATACTCAAACCATGATATAACCTTCTTCTTATATCAGTAATGAGCTCATGAATACTATCAAACATTTAATTTTATCCTTATCCCTTCATTATGTGCATATCATCTACATTCCAAAAATATCTGAATAACCTTTCATGGATACTGGTAACATTAAACATACACTTTCAAAACTCAAGGAAATACAACAGTGTAACAATCCTTAGATGTCTCTTTATTCCATAGTACCATGAGAATAGTTATACAACATTACACATGATAAACATCTAATCATTCCACTATATTCTTAAACCATTGACCGAGCTTCAACAATTCTTTCATCTCACATATCATTTGTAGTCTCTTCATCATCATCCACATAAATACTACCCATACGACCATACTGATTCTCTTCATGAGACTTTACCTTAGGGCATTGGTTTGTATAATTCCCGGACATTCCACATTTAAAACATTTAACCATTGTTGATGTCATAGAAATACCATTATCCTCATCCCTACTGTTAACTGAACCTTTTCCTTTGCACTTACTGGATTTGTGTCCTTCTTTTCCACACCCAAAGCATCTTCCAGTTCCTTTGAAACATTCTCCTTGATGACTCTTCCCACATGATTTACATAGGGGAAATTGAACTTTCTTTCCTCTATGATCATCATGAAACTCCATCATTCTCTTATTAGACGAGTCAGGAAACTTACCAAATTTTACTTTATTGATCATATTATGATATTGCTGATTTGGCATAATAATGATGTTTAGACTTCCAAATCCCATTTCATTTGGTTTCTCATGAAGAATATCATTCCATTGTCCATCATATCCTCCATTATCGTGAATCATCTTGTTTCCAGCCATTTTCTAAAACCCAAAAAGAATAGTGTGAGAGGAAAAAATTATAATAAAGGGGGAGTAACTTCAATATCTAACATATTTGGTTTAATCTAATATCGTTACCATAGTTCTAGGACTATATCCTATACATATACTTATCCTTAGGGACATCCCTAGACATACCTTAGAAATATCTCTAGGGATCTCACTAACGTTTTCGCATCCTAGTTTCTAATGGTTGACTAAACTTTTCCTCTGATACCAACTGTAGAGACCCGAAGCTTGACGTACATGAATATTACATTACTTTTGCGGAATACTTAATACATCAGAAAAAAACACACAAGGACCGTAATAGTTTAGTGTCTTTGGAAACTCGGAATAAAATCTTCTAATCGTGGTGAAAGATCTTCAACATCTCCCAATAAAGATCTTCCCTTTTTTCTTACCTAAAACCTTTCTTTATATCCTAGGGAAAAGAAAACATAAAAGGGTGAGCTCAAATGCTCAATAAGGGTAAAAAAAAAAGAAATATCAATCACATCATATTCATAAGAACATATCTTTTGGAAATCTTAACCTGCAAAAGAGATCATGATTTCATAACATGGGATAAATCATAGTAGTGAAATGTAATACCAATAATCATAACTTAAAACATGAAACTTTTTGGCATACACACATAATAATAGAGAATCATTTCTTATTAGTCAAGACTCATTGCAAATACTATCTTAGTGGACAAAGTCCCTTTCTGAACCGAGTTTACTCCTCGTTTCAGTCCTGTTTCACTGAACCGGTATAACCTACCGTTCCATCCATGTCTATCTCATGAGATATAAAATCTTTACCCAATGAATTCGAGGGAGATATAGGTCCCACCCATCTCATTATGACACCATTCTTATGTGTGCCACAAAATCAGAAAACCATACATCATAGCATAACCCATGTAATAAAAATGGGAATCTTAAACATCGTGACAACATAAAACAATTCATATAAGATAAAGGAATTCATAAAAATTTAATTACATCACAACATAATCAAATAAATGTAATATTAGGGATAAAAACAGAACCCTTTATTATCTTAGATGGAAAATAATTTTGATAAAACACTTCAACTCCATTCTTGAGGAAAATATCCTTGCTACTTCAAAAACACTTTTCCTTTCTTAACATGTCATAAAATTCTAAACTAAAAGAAGTTTATTAAAAATAAACTTGAAAACTTGTAAAGGAAGCTTCTTGGAAATAATGTTTTAAAAATCCATTCATGTCGTATAAGTTAAAAAAACATTCTTCGTACATTTTTCGGAAAAGTCAAAAAGTACCTCGTACGAAAAACGACAAAAGATTCCTTTCATATCCTTTACTAAAAACTCAAAGAAGGGTAAAATTGGATTTAAACAATTTTAGGAAGATGTAAATAATATTACATATTGGGGAAACATGGATGTGGATGATAAAATACGCCCCAGTAAATACCAAAGTATAAACAATCTCGGATAAAAATGAGATTGTGATATTTCCCTTACCTTAGGTCCGATATGCTTTGTACGTGTACGAACCTTATGTATAATGATTTAAATAATGTTATTTACTTATTCCAGAATCATAATTATTTTTATGATATCATATATGGTCACATTCTTATCTTTTTAGTAGTAATATTTCATTGCTACTTGTTATTCGGGTGTTTATAACTTTTTGTTCTTATGCGTGTTTTGTCGAATAAATTCTTATTCTTCTCTTTAGGTTATAGATACCTCATTTCCAGAATGGTATTAATGTACTATATATCATATTTATTCATTCAATTCATTTATATAATCATTATTCAATGAAGATCATGTAGAACGAATCGCATCACATCGTGGAGACGGTATTCCGTACGTACGCACGAGAGATGATATCGTTCCCATGATCGTGGAATTGTATTTGAGTGTATGTATACTATTTCAGAATCAATATCACTTTATAATAGTCATATATAGTCATTAGTTACACCATTATACCCATCTAAGTATGGTGGTGGTGGAAAATAGATTACACCACGGCGTGGAGACAGTATTCCGTACGTACGCACGCGCGGTGATTTCTTTTTCCGTAGGATGGATAGATGGTTAAATAGGCTTGTTTCATACTTATAATAACATATCCTTATATGAGTGATACTTATGTTATTACTTAATAATGAAACAACTAAAGAAGAAGAAGTGGAAGAAGAAATAAAGATGAAAGAATCGGTAACAGACATTACCTCTTATTTGAAGTGCTTCTTTGAGACCTCCTTTTAGGGCACTAAAATAGGTCTTTGAAGAAGACCAGAACCTCTAGAATGTTTCTAAGGAAGTGGAGAGGAGAAATTGGCAGGGGTTGGACGAGATTGAAGTCTCAAAGTGGTGTGAGGAAGAGAGGGAGGAGGTGCCCTTTTATAAGGGAGGAGAGGGGCACCTTTGGAATAACTAAAAATATTATTTTATTATAAAGTCATGTTCGGTTTTAAATAGCTCCAAATTGATTTATTTCGAGTATAAGGTGGGGATGGGTCTAAATACTCTCATTTAATATAATTTAGACAAGTTTATGTTCCTATTTTAACCTTATCATGTAGATTTAACATTAAGTTAAATAATTTTACTTTTACCGTGTCTTCTTGTATTCTTATACTATAAGGTTAATAAACTTACTATTTCAAGCCAAACGAACCCCAAGTTGTTTTCCATTAATATATATAACCATAGGTATGTAATTTTGCCAAACCTTAGATTTTTAGGAATAAAATAACAATTAATAATATAATATTTGTTTTAAAAACAATTTTATGTCAATTTTGACACTATTTAATAATTGATTTTTGTGAAAATCATAACAGACTGATAAGTTCTAAAAACGTTAATTTAATCAATAATAACATGTCCTATTAACCTAGAAAATTAGTGTAATTCATAAAAAGTCTCAAATTATATTTATTTGGGTATTTATAACATCAATTATGTCAATATTTCATTAATAAGATAATTACCGCATCATCGTTGTGTCATAAATAAATTAAATTATTTAACGTCTAAAAATTACAAATAAAATACCATTATGTAGGAAATATTTTTATATTTCTAGTGAATATTTATAGTTTAATTTATCTTATTTATAACCCCATATTAAAAATGATTTAGTAATTAAACTTTGATTTTAACTATTTTAACCCTTCTTTAAACAAATTAATAATAAATGTCCTAATCTAATCCAAGTGGGCCTAAATGGTCATATTTTATTCCTAAGGTTGTTTTTGGTCGAATTACACTTGTCCAATAGAATTAGGATATGTGTTAGGTTAATAGTAATATCATTTTAAACCTTAATTACCCTATTTACTTTTAACCGTGGTAAAAAAAAGTAAAAAGTTACTATTCACCAAAAATTATTTTCATCTCATTGAACCACATTTTACTTACTAATATCAACCGTGTCTCTCGGATTTTTGAAATTCCACTCACTGAAGTGGTAAAATTAAGTTTTATGAAAAATTCATTTTTTTTAACTACCACTTAGTGGTTTCACTATTCATCAAAAATTGAAAGTTTTCAGAAAAATACCAAAACTTAGGCCTAAGCAATATTTGATATTAAGAATTAAAAAATAATATCTATTTTACCAAATTCAGAACATATCAGTTGCATTAATTAATTTAAAAATTAGTTCCCATCGTCAAAACAAATAGCGTGTTTTTAAGAAATAATAACTATCAAAAGATTGACACTTGTTTATAACTGGTTTAAATGTGAAATTACATCCAATGACCAAAATTGTATTAAATTGTAAAAATATATTCTAAATATAATTTAAAACCTCTCAAATTAATAATTTATCACTATTAATTATTTCTATTAAAAAATTTCTTTTTAATTAAAATTTAGTAATTTTTACTATTCATCAGAATATGAAAGTTATCCGAAAAGTACCAAAATTTCATCCTAAGCTAATTTCGATATTTCGAATCCAGAAATGAAGTCCATTTTGAAAAATAAAATTTACAAAATTTCAAAAAGTGGTTATTACTATTCATAACAGCTAGTTTTAATAATATTTTAATAGCATATCATTGTTTAGTGAAACTTGGTATTGCGTACTACACACACTATCGAGGAAGGTCGTGATTGATTGTAATGCAAGGCAAGTCAAGGATGCGTGTTGTGAAATCTCCTTTTGGTGTAGCGTACAACACAAGACATTAATGGAATTAAAAAGAATATTTTTCATAAAATCTTGGGGTGTTACCGGGACATTCCTAAAATGGTTTTATATGCAGTTCTATAGGCCCAAAGATCATCTAAGAGTTTCTCAGACTAATATTTCCTAGAGGGGTTGACAGTTTTTTCAAGAATTTGGTTAATCTCCCTATTCACTAACTCAGCTTGACCACTGGTTTGAGGATGGTATGCAGTGGACACTTTATGAGAAATACCATACTTAGACATGAGTGAAGCGAATGGGCGGTTGCAGAAATGGGTTCCTCAATCACTGATTATAGCCCTAGGAATTCCAAATCTTGAAAATATGTTCTCTTTTAGAAATCGAATCACAACTTGATTATCATTGGACTTAGTGGGAATGGCCTCAACCCATTTTGAAACATAATCAACAGCTAAGAGTATGTAGAGGTATCCCAAAGAGTTTGGGAAGGGACCCATGAAATCAATTCCCCAACAGTCAAATATTTCAACCACTAAGATGGGAGTGAGTGGCATTTGATTCCTTTTTGTGATGGACCCTACTTGTTGACACCTAGGAAAACTTTGAAAAAATGTGTAGGAGTCCCTTGAGAGGGTGGGCCAGAAAAGACCACATTGAAGAATCTTAGCAGATGTTTTCTTTGAGGGAAAGTGACATCCACATGCCTCACTGTGACAGAATTTAAAGATGGACTCTTGTTCAGATTCTGGAACACACCTCCAAATGACTTGGTCAGGGCAGAACTTATAGAGATATGGATCGTCAAACACATAGTATCTAACATCAGAAATAAATTTCCTTCGAGCATGAGTCCCTAAGAATTTTGGAATGACTCCTATCACTAAGAAATTTGCTATGTCATCATACCAAGGGTAGTCACTCACAGAGTATAGGTGTTCATCAGGAAATGAATCAGACGGAGAAATGTGATTTGAGTTGTCTTTGAATTCCATCCTAGAGAGGTGATCAGCTACAACATTTTCAACTCCCTTTTTATCCTTGATTGTGAGGTCAAATTATTGTAAGAGAAGGACCCACCTAATCAGTCTAGCCTTAGCATCTTGTTTTTGGAAGAGGTATTTTAGTGCAGAATGGTCAGTGAACACAGTGATGGGGGATCCTAAGAGGTAGGACCTAAACTTCTCTAAGGCAAACACAATAGAAAGTAACTCCTTTTCAGTGGTGGTGTAGTTGATTTGGGCATCATTTAAGGATTTTCTTGCATAAGCAATGACATAAGTAGTTTTATCACAACGTTGTCCTAACACAGATCCAACAGCAAAGTCACTGGAATCACACATAAGTTCGATAGGAAGGTTCCAATTTGGAGATTTCATAATCAGAGGAGAGGTGAGAGAGGATTTGAGGGTTGAGAATGAACCCTCATAGATTTCTGTCCAAACAAATCGAGCATCCTTTACTGGGAGAGCACAAAGGGGACGAGAGATTGAACTAAAGTCCTTTATGAATCTTTTATAGAAACTAGCATGTCCTAAAAAAGACCTCACTTCCTTGACAGTTTTGGGTGATGGAAGGTGACGAATGATGTCAACCTTGGCTTTATCAACTTCAATTCCCCTACCTGAGACCAGATGGCCTAAAACTAGTCCCTCTTTAACCATAAAATGGCATTTTTCCCAGTTTAGGACCAGATTCTTTTCTTCACATCTTTACAAGACTCTCTCCACATTCTGCAGACATCCCTCAAAAGTATCCCCAGACACATAGAAGTCATCCATGAAGACCTCTAGAAAATCCCCTACCATGTCTGAGAAGATTCCCATCATGCACCACTGGAAGGTTCCAGGGTCATTGCATAACCCGAAAGGCATGCGTTTGAAGGCAAAGGTACCGAAAGGACATGTGAATGTAGTCTTCCCTTGATCCTCTAGGGAGACATCAATTTGATTGTACCCCGAGTACCCATCTAAGAAACAGTAGAAGGCATGACCTGCCACTCTCTCAAGGACTTGGTTAATGAATGGTAAGGGGAAATGGTCCTTCTTGATGAATGAGTTTAGTTTCCTATAGTCAATGTAGACCCTCCATCCACTACTCACCCATGTTGGAATAATCCCTCCATCCTCATTGGTTATCACTGTGATTCTAGCCTTTTTTGGAACCACTTGGATTGGGCTCACCCATTCACTCTCAGTTATGGGATATATGATACTAGCTTTCAACAATTTCAGAAGTTATTTCCTTACTACCTCCATGAGATTGGGATTGAGTCACCATTGAGGTTGACGACATGGCTTTGAATCAGATTCTAGAACAATCCTATGAGTCCCAATAAGTGGGCTAATCCCAGGAATATCAGAAAGGGTCCAACCAATGGATTTCTTATGATTCCTAAGGACATCTAGAAGAATCCTCTCATGATTGGATTCAATAGAAGAAGAAATGACAATAGGATGGGTTTGATTGTCCCCTAGGAAAGCATACTCGAGTGTATCAAGAAGTTCCTTCAATTCAAGATCAGGTTGGTTTAGAATTTTAGCAGAAGATTGGGACATTAGATCAAGATCAATTTCTTTTTTTAGAGTTTCAGATATGATTGATTCCCCACATGTAGAAGTTTCAGCTACTAGATTGGCTTGATCAGATTTAGGGAAGGAATTTGGAGTGGTCTTCATGAAAGTGGTTTCTTGAAAGGTTTCACTGATTGTTGGACCTAAGACTTCATCATAAGATCAATTTGAAAATGATTCAAGCCAAGGAGATAAACTTCTTTCATATGAACAAAGGAAATCAATCTCATCCTGACTTAAACATTCATCAAATATTCATTTAAGTTCCATGGATTCATTATCAATGCTTCCTATCATGTTTACTTCATGAATGTCCTCATCATCCCCTATTTGTGAGCTTGCATTATAGATGTTAAAGTCTAGACTCATGTTCCCAAAGGTGATGGTCATGTTCCCATTTCGGACTCGGATAACAGAGTTGATTGTTGCAAGGAAAGGACGACCAAGGATGATTGGGGTTTGTTCCTTATTTCCTAAGTTTGGATGGTTGTCAAGGACAATGAAGTCAGCAGGGTAGGTGAAGTTTTCAACCTTTACCAGAACGTCCTTTAATATCCCCTTTGGAACCCTAATGCTACGATCAGCAAGTTGAAGTGTGACAGATGTGGGTTGGAGCTCTTCTAGGCCTAACTGGCAGTACACAACATATGGGATGAGATTGACACTAGCACCTAGGTCACACAAGGCATTGAAAACTTTGCTCTATCCTAGTTCAACATTGATGTAAGGGCAACCCGGGTCTTTCAAATTAGGAGGAATGGTCTCTTGAATGTTGGTACTCACATTAGCAGCCAAAAGGACATGGTTTTTATTTGAAAATTTTCTTTTAAAAGTGCACAAGTCCTTATGGTACTTTGAGTAGGCAGGTTTGGTTTGGATTGCATCGAGAAGGGGTATGTTCAACTTGACTTGTGAAAATATTTCCCTCAATTTTTCACTAAGTTCAGGCTTGGGTTTCCGCCTCATGCGTTGAGGAAATGGTGCAGGTTGTGGGGTTGTTTGTTGAAGTGTTTTTTCCTTGAAAATGTTATCAGTTTCCTCAGTTTGATCTTGTGGTTCATTTGAATTTTCATCCAAGTTTGAATCTTTAGGTGGGTTCTGAATTAGTTGTTCAGGTTTCTCAATTGATTTCCCGCTTCTTAAAACAGTCACATCCTTTAGTTGTTCATGAGTTGTTTGAGCACAACTTGACTCTCCCCTTGAAGTTGAGGACAGAACCGCCTGAGTAGGCATGGCTACCTTTCCAGTTTTGATGGTTTGAAGTTCTTGTTTTAGGGAAGAGCCTTCTGAGTTCATCCTCTCCATTTGTTTGCACAGTTGTTCTAGTAGGCTTTGTGGAACAGTTTGGGTGGGTGCTTGAGTAGGTTGGTTTATCCCAGGGGGATATTTTGGAGATGGTATGGTTTGTTGAAAATGGACTGGTGGATGTTGGTATTGGATAGGTTGGGTTTGGAACTGGTTATGGGTTTGTTAGTTCTGATGGGGGTAAGGATTTTGTCCCTGTGGTTGGCTAGGTTGTTGGTTATCTTTCCAGCGGAAGCTTGGGTGGTCGTTATACCTTGGGTTGAAGGTGTTTTGGTATTGGGGCTTTTGAAAGTTCAAAGCATTTACTTCTGCTGGGGGTCCTCCTAAGAGAACATCCTTGATGGATGGAATGGTTGGGCAGTTGTCTGTCTTATGGTCATGTTTCTCACAAATTGTGCAAACAAGGTCAACAGTTTGGATTTCATGGACTTTCCTAAGGTCTATCTCTTCAACCTTCCTAGAGAGTGCTGCGAGTTTTTCCCTAAGGCTTTCCTCTTCTCTAAGTTTATGAATTCCAGTAGTTATTTGTGGATTTTCAGAATAAGGTGAAGTTACCCATGTTTGGTTTTGTTCAGAAAGGCTTTCTAGATACTCGTAAGCATCATTTGGGGCTTTGTTTTTAAAGGTTCCGTTACACATCATGTCAATGAATTGTTTGTTCCCCAGACCCAAACCTTCATAGAAATTCTCACTTTTTCAGGAATAGAAAAACCATGGTGTGGAACAATGTTTAGAGTGTCTTCGAACCTCTCTCATGTTTCATATAATGACTCTCCCTCTTTTTCAAAAAAGTTTTGGATACTCTTTTTAAGTTCAATTGTTTTGTGGTGGGGAAAGTACTTTTTGTTGAATTCTCTTTGTAGTTGGTCCCAAGGGTTTATGGATGATGGTCTCAAATTTTTTAGCCAATTTTTAGCTCGATCCTTTAAAGAAAAATGAAATAGCCTCATCTTAGCAGATTCTAGTTGATGTGGGGGACACATGGTTTCTACAATGTCATTGAACTCCTTAATGTGGAGGTATGGCATCTCGGACTCCATTCCATGGAATGTGGGAAGGTGGTTTTGGACATGGGGTTTAAAGATTTAGTTGGAATATTCTAGGGAAATGTGTCTAATGCATGAGGGGGCATTGTTCCAGGAAGGTGTGAGGTATTCATTCATGGTTTGATCGACCACATTCCCCAAGTTTAGGGCTGCCTCATTTGGGTTTCCATTTTGGTTTCCACCTGGGTTTATGAGTTGGTTTCCTTGAAGACCTTCCATTGAAATGGGGTCAATTTTGGACTCTATAGTATTAGGAATATTATGATCTAATGGAGTGAGTTCCCTTGGTTTACTTGACTCCCCAACCCCAGGACTATCCACCCTAACTAGACGGTTTGATTGATCGCGGGTGTAGGCGGACATGCGCCAAAAGAAAAAAAACGAGAAAGGGACAAGATAAGAGAATTTGGATGAGAAAAGAAGAAATGGGGGAGAATAGAATGGGTGTTTAGATGACTTACTTGGGTCCCCGGAAATGGTGCCAAAATTTGATTCTCGCTCAAATTTACCCAAGAGATGAAGGTAGAACAGTCCTTGTAGTCTAGCTTGGGTTATCGAATCCACAGAGACCTAAGAAGAAACCTATAGACACACACATTATAAGGACTGTTTTCGGCTATGAAGTGGCCAAATTAGATTGATTTTGGATGGTTTTGAATGATATCTAATTGATTTAAGTGAATTCAATTTAAAAGAATGAGTTGATCCTAGGTATCTCTCGGGGTGAATTGGACGTATTTCCTTTTTAAGGATTTCAATTTCTTATATTTGAGATGGGTTCATTTAAGGAGATAAAACAACATCATCACTTACTGGTTTAATGCCTACACCCTTTAATACTAATCACCTATACACTTGAAGGATCAGAGTTTTGGGAACTTCAAGGTAAAGGTTTGTATTAGCACTTGAAGTGTGTGGCCTTAAATTCAACAAGGACGATGGAGTTTAAAAATCATCAAAAAAAATCTCAATTAAATAAGTGATTATACATTAATGAGGTGATAAATAACATCCAATCCAGACCCTTTCTACTCCCTTGGATCAACCCATAAAAGTGTTAGCCCTCCATTGATGACATGTCTTCAACAGAAGCGGGAAGTAGACTTACAAAGGTGGAATTGAAGAAGTAAAAACAACAACAAAAAAAGATCACTCCTCCGTTGTGTGATAAATATCACAAGGTTTGGTATGAAGAAGTTCACACCTTGAACCAAAGGTGTCAAAGTGATAAGGAGAAGAAAAGAATAATAAGATAAGAAGAACTTTTATTAAGAAACTAAGGTGAATTAAACAACTTACATGAGAAAGAAATGCGATTACAAACACAAAGCGGCAGCATAACACTACAATGAACCCAAGCATCCAAGATTTCAAAATCCCCCAACACCATTGCCTTAAATAGGAATTTTTTGATCCCTTGGGTCGAGCCTCCAACAGTACAAAGCATCTCAATTAATTTTGGTAGGCCATAGGTGGTAGAAAGCTTGTGGAATTTGGATTTTTCCACATTTGACCCGAGGTGGAAGCCAGTTTTCATCCACCGAACAGACGCATTTGTATGACCTTCTAGATGGCCGAATCAGAGTGGGAAATAGAATAAGAAAATCAATTTCCGGATTTCTTATAACTGCCTATAAAATGTGGGGCCATTTGGAGTTGTGGAGTCCGAGATATGATCAAAGTAGAGGGCTGTTTTTATGGGCGCAGAATCTGTCCCATAATTTTATCTCTAACTTGGGCTGCCTAAATGACCAACATGGAGGCCGAATTAGCATTATACCCTAACGCGTGATTTTTTCCTATACATTTCTTCTAGAATCCAACGAAATTTGGGATTAATTGGGCCTATATTATGGGCCCCACAGTCTCATCAGTGGGATGATGTCCAATCTGCCTTCTCCAGAATTGCTTCCTTTCATTTCCAAATATCTCCATCATCCTCCATGAATTCTCCACTGATCCCTAAATCAAACATGTTCATATTTAAGTGTAGATCAATTTCCAAAAATATCATATTAAAATATGTATAATTATATTCCTTAAATTCAGATGAATTATTGGGTACTTTAAATGATGTTCAAAAAATGTACCACTAGATAGTGCATTTTAAGAAGGTATTACAATCATAATGTGAAATGATGTTCAAAGTGTAAAATGCACTAAAATGGTGTTTATTAATAAAAAATAACATGAATATTATGTATATTAACAATGAATATTAGCCTCATTTAGTGGCTAATCAACCGTTTATCACCCTTGTCCCCGAGGAGGAGCTCTGCTACCTAGTCACAGAGACGCATCACAAACAGGCACATACACCTGTTCGTTCCTCAAAGGCCCGCCATCCTGACGTGGATGCATCATACGAGCTGACGCACATCCCCGACGAGCTCTGTCATGCTCGTCACTCACACAGGATGACACCTACCCAGCAGACACCTCTCCCTACCCAGGGTCATGAAGCCCACCAACCTGACATGGTGGAAACCCAGCGCCTACAAGATCATCTTCTAGTGGATGATCCTGACGCCTACCATCTCAATATGGTGGCGATCAACAAATCCTGCCACCCAGATGTGGCGGCAAATCATAGGCGGGCACGTCTCCCCACAAACAAAGGCCACCAACTCGATACGGTGGAAAACCAATATATGCAAGGCCAGCTCCCTATAGATGAAAGTAATGTCCACCATCCTGATGTGGTGGAAAACGGAGAGATAAACTGGCATATCCTGGTATAGGGGAAGATTCGTTCACCTACCCCGACACAGGAGAATTTTCTGTACCCACTGACCACCGAAGGACTGGAGTAGGATATTCCTACTCCGATACTCGAATGGGCCTTCATACCTGTTCCAGCCAAAGATGTCTCTCTGCATATCCTGGAAATGATTAAGGAGCATGTATCGATTCCAAATCATATCTTGCAGACTTTCCAGAATGTAATTGCATCAGCGGAAACAGCAAGGATTTGGGCCCGTGAGCTCGTCTCCCCAATTGAGGTGACTCATCTAAGAGATGAGATTGCTTCCTTGGAGCAGATCTGCATCCCTACTCCCACCCAGGATGGTCTCCGGCTATATTCCGTGACGTAAGGGCAGCCGGATCGAGCAACTTCACTCGTTCCAACTGGGGGACATCCGTCCATCACAGTGGATGCTCCAGAGCAGGCATATATCCCTGCTAAAAGTCGGAATGTTCATCAGCATATCCCGGAAGCATCACGGGACCCAATTAGACCGGGACCTAAAGGTGAAGGCTGTTGTCAATAGCAGACGGTCCCTGCTACCCGCATGAAAGCACCCCGAACGCGCCGAAGGCAACCAGAAAATAAAGAGGGAGTTCATGAATCTGCTATACTGGAAGCTGGGGTTTCGAACGCCTCTAAGAATAAGGCTCATAAACCTACCCACCCATTACCATATTATGGGAGTGGCAGTAGTAGTTGCGAAGATCCTCCCTGCAAACTCACTACTAGCAGCTCTGAAGGTTCTCCCTAGAGCACCCGTGGGGGCCTCCCCCGCGGGCATATAATGATCGATCACGATAGATCCTATTTTGATGTGAGTCACGGAAATTCTCCACGTGGCCAGAAGATTGAGCAGCCAGAAGGTCCTCTACTTGATGCGGTCCAATCTGAAGGTCCTCCCCAGGGTATACACTGCAAACACTCTCCCTGGAGTGGGACCACAGATTATGATAGTAGTCCTCACTGTCATAGTCGCAACTACAGAAGCCCTCCCTGCAGTGACGTCTCATCACGACAAGAAGGTCCTCCCCTGTCATGGCATACCCTGAAGGTCCTCCCCAGGGGTTACGCTACAACAAAACTCCACGTAGTCGGGCATCAGATCACGGTGGTAGTCCTTGCCACCCTAATAATGTAGGTCCTCCCCATAGAGACGTCAAGCAATGATAAGGCACTCCCCTCATTGTGGTACATTCTGAAGGCCCTCCCCAGGTTGTTCCCCGCAGATATTCTCCCTGTGGCAGCTATAATGGTAGTCCTCTCCATTATAGCAGCTGTGACGGTAGTCCTCGCCACCGTAGATTCCATCGTGAAGGTCCTCCCCACAGTGCCCCCAAGCAACAAGGAGGTCCTCCCCTTGTCGTCGTGTGTCTTGAAGGTCCTCCCCAGAATACACACTGAACCTCAAACCATGATGGTCATCCTCACCATGATGGAAGCTGTTGTGAAGGCCCTCCCTGTAACAATACTACGCATCCAGAAGGTCCTCCGCTTGCTGCGACACGCCCTGGAGGTCCCCCCTAGGGCATGCACTGCAAAAGTCCTCTATGTAGTGAGGTGTCAAGCTGTGATGGAAGTCCTCTCCATTGTAGTCGCCATCACGAAGGTTCTCCCCGAAATGGTAAATCATATCGATTGGAAGGTCCTCCCCCTGCCGAATCAAGCACAGAAAATCCCTCGTACATCGAGGCACTCAAAAGGATGGGATCAAGCATGTCAGATTCCTAGTTAGTCACCGACGACATCCTTCTTCAATCGAGAGACGTTCCAGGGCCACGTTCATCTTCTGAACCACCTTGGAATCTCCCACATAATAATTCAATACCTACCGATCCCATTGTCTCCGACCACACTGACATCGAGCATCTCAGTTGGGCTGACCAGGTAGAGGAGTCACTAGTTGAGGAGTATGCAGACATGTTGTGCCTAAGGAAACGACTGGCTAGGGATGATATACCAGTTATGTTTTTACCCACGGCCACCTCTCAGTTCATCATACCCAAAGAGTGGTCGGAAGAATGCATGCACGACATCCTCTATAATATATGGACAACCATCCACCGGCTGAAGTCAAGCTTCCTACCCTACGATGGGTATGTAGACCATGTCAAGACAATAGGAGACCTCATGCATCACATCGACCTGGAAGCACTTCCGTCGGCACGACAACGACGACCCGAGAAGCGTAAAGGAAACATGGAGATGGCTTGCCTCTGTGGGCTGCACCAGTTGCGTCGCCTCATCGGTGATGCCCCGACAGGAGTCCATATCAAGGGATGGGGAGAACATGGAGCTCTATATTTCACTATACTCCCCGCCCAGAACAACCCGTTCGGCATGGTGTCTTTTGACGTCATCACGTCAAGACGACAATCGAGTGGTCTCTCTGTTCAGGAAAGGAAACACATCCAATAGATCTGGGCCTTGAGTAAGTCCCAGAAGTGTCAGGCTCGATGGGAACAAACTATTCAAGAACTCCTGAATTAGGCCATCGAGAGCATACAACAGGCCTCTCGCCTAAGATAGGCCATTCAGTAATCTTTTCCTGCCTCTCCAAAAGGGATTGATTCATAGAAGAACTCGGCAGAAATCCCAGTTCACCCCCAAATTGGGGAACGCAAGATCGGGTAGGTAGCAATAGAAGCCGCCACTACCTTAATCCAGGGTCAACCCCATCCTGCAGGGCTGGGGGCATTTTTTACAACAAACACCCCCGTAAGACCAATAAAAATGGGAAGAGACTCAACATCCAAGGAACAGAGACAACCCCATCCGTCAGGGATGGGGGAATTATTACCCCCTCAACAACAACCTCCCCCACAGGAGTCAGTATTCTCTCATCTAGGGAGGAAAGCCAAAACAAAAGGTTCTTGTCCGTTCCCATCATTTGAATCATCATCCCCTTCGAGAGGAAGGCACACCGTAAGGTCGCATCAAAGAACTCTCCACGTCACCCTTCGTCAAGAAGTCCAAAGGCAATCCCAGGTCACAAAAGGGAAGGTCAGCAGAAGAGGTGGGAGATCCTCTTCCCATTTGGAAGATGACATTTTCTCCGGCCCACGATATGCATCTATCAACGTAATAGAGGTTAACTCCACGAATGACACCAAAGATGATGCAAATCGAGATGGATTGGGATACGATAGTTCCAGTCAGGTTGTGACTCACAACGAACCACTAGGTGTGCACACCCGAAACCAGAGGGCGCCCTAAATATGGCCGCCCCTTATGCTAACCCCCCTCCTCTTACCCTGCGAGCTTCCAACAAGGATAAGAATAAAGGACTGGTTACCCTTAACCCGCCTCCTTCTCTCGATAAAAATGAGCCACTCACACTCGAAGAGAGTTTTTCTCGATAGGAAGAGGAAATGAAGGAATTGAGGCAGCTTAATGCCGAGCTACTCCAGAGGAACCGTTTTATTGAAAATGCGTCCCAAGAGGAGCCACATCATGCACTCCCGGTAAGTAAACCTCAAAGACCCAGGCTTACCCTGCCCAATGAGGTGCTTGGTCTGTCCAACTACCTAAATGTGGATCCAGATGAATACCATGACTTCCCACCACTCAGGAAGCAGCCAGATCGAGTATGCTTGAACCCTCCGAAGGTTTCACAAACAGCACATGCACCCCAGGTGCCAACCGAGATGGATCCTCAAGAAATGCCTAGGGATATACCTACTTAGGACCAGGCCCAACAGGATGTAAATCAGGGTCTCACCAACACCATCGAGGCACTAACGGCTCGATTGGAAGCGATGGAAGGTTAAAGCGCTCCGATACAGCCAGAGCGGAAACCCTACTCGATTGGGTGAGCAACACACCACCTCCACCCAATTTTGGGAGCCCTGTATTCCCTATCTTCAATGGATCAGGAGATCTAGAACAGCATTTGATGCACTACGCATCCTATTGTGACCCTATGATGGGAACACCGGAACAACAAGAAGCAATGAAACTCATATGCTTCGTGCGGACCTTGCAAGGATCCACCTTCGACTGGTATATGAGTCTATTAGCCCAGTAAATAAAAAGCTGGGAGGACCTTCAGCTACAGTTCTTGTTCCACTTTAGCTTGACATTTCCCAAAACAATGGCCAGTGAACTCATGAACTGCAAGCAGAGGGAGAACGAGAGGGTCTCAGATTTCATCGCTAGATGGAAAGGTCTGACCAACTCTCTGAACAGGCCAATGCCTCAAATTGAGTTTCTTTCCATATGCATCGAAAATCTTCGAGATGAGCTGCGGACACTGCTCATACCAGTGGAGTGAACCACTGGATTCTGACATCTCTCGGTCATTTCCCAGAGAATCGAGGACTCCGTGCAGCGGACCAATTCGAAGTCTCAAATAGCCTCGCAGGATCCTACGAAGAGAGCAGCCAGAGCTGAATCATTCTCTGTCATGCTCAAGCCAGACCCTTTTCTTTCTCCACCGCTCAAGCCTCCACTAATTCGTAAAGGTTCCCCATTGCATCAGCAGCCGCCTCCGCCCGGGAGGTACGATCAGAGAGGATCGAAGCGGAACCAGTTTGAGGAATGAAGGAACAAAGTATACTCGTTCTGAGAAGACCAAGTCCGCGGCTACTTCTTCGCCTCCATGAATTGAAACTTGATCTGCCTCCTAGAGCTGAGGAAACCTAAAGAAGTTGGTCATGATGACAGGCCAAACTACTGTCCCTACCACCGAATGTTGGGGCACAATATTCGGGAATGCTTCATCTTCAAAGACCTCTTACAAAGGATGGTAGACTCTGGGTAGGTCAAGCTGGGACCACCCCCCACACATGTGACGTATATTTCTACCACTAACTCTGACAAAGGGGAGGGGTAGTAGGAAATCACCAGAAAAAAAGGGCAGAAATTTGATAATTGGATTACTCGGAAGACTATCAACCGAGCCCAAGGCATACTATAAGCTCAGCTACGGTAGCCAGTGTTGCCACCAACAAACCTTGATGCTGCACAACCAACAGTATCAACCTCACAACACTCCACAAGCCGGTCATCCAGGTGTAATCAAGGGAGGAGACAAGAGAAAGAGGAGCAGTCCGCGACGAGGCCAAATTTTGTCACGACGCTATCAGATTTCATGCCCTCGAACTTGGCGCCACAGGTATCGACCCACCAAACGACACCATCACTGACAACCGAATAGGTTGTCTTGTCAGAGGATGAGGAGCCAATCTTTGGTTCCATCAATGCCATATATCTCATGGAATCGTCCCCTGAAGATGGGTATGGTTACAAACCGGAGTTCCAGACATAAGAGGTCGAGAGGAGGAATCGCAGAGGCAGGGGATACCAGGGGAGACGCAGTCACGGCCGAAGCCAACCCTATGGTTGGAACCCGGCCTGAACCATTAATATCATGGAAACTCGTGGGAGATCCCTTCAACGGACTTAAGAGGGGAAAGAAAATCCCTCCACATCCACAAGCGGCCACCCTGGCCCCGTTATTCTGTGATAACCATTAGAGGAGGAACAAGTGCCTAGTCGCCTAGTGTGCACAAACAGTCCGACCGGGCCGAGTCCCCAGAACGTGGGAACATCGTCAGCATCCGACCCCACAACGTGTCCCTCCTCATCACATACTCCAACTCCCAAGCCACCTGCTACAGCTCTCCCTCCAGTAGAGAAGTGCCAACCGATGGAGAAAAAATATGACATCCTTAAGCAGCAGGCGTCAATACCAGCCAAATTGTCCATCCTGGATGCCCTGAGTCTATCAGCTGACCGTAGGGAGGCGCTTATTGAATCCTTGCTCAGCCCCTAAGAGTTTCAAGACGAGGTAGATTCCGCTGAGATTTACCAGATAGATACTGGATCGATTTAATGCAATGTGGTGATTTCTTTCACTGATCAAGATGAAGATGCCATCATGCAGTGACACAGCAAACCACTGTATGTGTCTGTCACGCTAGATGATGTTGAGATCTGAAAAGTATTTATTGACAACGGATCTGGAGTTAACCTCCTTCCCCTATGGACACTCCGTAATTTGGGCTACAATGAGGGTGATTTAATACCCTCAGACACCACTCTTCTAGGTTATGAAAAGAGTGAGCAGAAGCCGATGGGAAAAATCAAGCTAAAGACCCATTTTGGCGACCTTGTGGCCTACTCAGAATTCCTGGTGGTCCGGCATAGCACAGAATTCAACGCCCTGCTGGGAAGGTCATGTTTCCATAAGCACATGGTTGTTCCTTCATCCCACCAACAGTTTATTAAGTACTACGTCAATGGGAAATGTGGGACATTGTACGCCGACAAGGCCCCTTTCGAGCTCTCCGAGTCACACAACATTGATGTCGGGTTCTATGAGAAAAAGGGGAAGAAGACTTTGGCCGATGGTGTTGACTAGATCCCAGATCTAAATGGTCTGGAAGTGGTTCCTAATGGCCCCCTCAGGAAGATTGGCAGGGACTAATTACATCCCATCAACCATATTGAGAGCAGTGGTTCAAGTTCAGACACACACTCAGCTGTCTTCATAACTTCAGCCATGACGGCCGAGCATGAAGAAGCGGGAACGTCCGCCAACCCTCGATCTGGGGATGAATACTCAAGCAAGGATGCCCACGATGCCTCTCCCTCAAACCCCCGAAGGCACGGACTGGAAATTCTCCCCCCATCGAATCAAGAAGTTGAGGACTTGGGAGAACAAGAGGAGGGAGATCTCAGGGATGCACCTCTTGCATTTGAGGAGGGCATCTCCACCACGGTGGATGAGCTCAGGGAAATAAACCTGGGTACTGAGAAAGATCTGAGACCTAATCTCATTAGTGAAGCCAATTTCCCCAAGGAGAACGAGGAATATACCTCTTTCCTAAAGAAACATCGGGATTGTTTTTCCTGGAATTACCAAGAAATTTCGGCACTCGATCCCGAAGTGGAGACGCATCACCTGGGTCATCCAGAAGACCACCGGGGCTATAAATAGGATGCCAGAAGGACAAATCCCTCACATGCCGCCAAAATTGAGGCTGAAGTCAATAAGCTCATTAAAGAAGGATTCATTCGAGAGGTCCAGTACCCCCATCTGATTGGCCAACATCATCCCTGTCATGAAAAAGAACGGGAAAATCCATGTATGCATTGACTTCAGAGATCTCAATTGGCACTGTCTGAAAGATGATTTCCCGGTCCCGATCACTGAGTTATTAATCGATGCGACGGCCAGGTATGAGGCTCTATCCTTCATGGATGGATATTATGGATATAATAAAATTAGTATGGCCAGAGAAGACGAGGAAGCCACGGCCTTCAGATCCCCCCAAAGAGTATTCTGTTATAGGGTTATGCCGTTTGGTCTCAATAACGCTGGCGCCACGTATCAAAGCTCCATGCATTGTATTTTTAAACAATTCTTAGGTAGATTCGTCGAATGTTATGAAGATGACTTGGTGATCAAATAAATACAGTGCTCAGATCACCTGGCAGACCTTGAGACCGTCTTCAACAAAATTTGATAGCATAGCCTGAAGATGAACCCCTTGAAGTGCACCTTCGAGGTTAACTCAGGGAAATTCCTCGGCTTCATTGTACGCCATTGCAACATCAAAGTTGAACCTGAAAAGACAAAGTCTATCCTTGAAAAACCTCCTCCCCAAAACCTCACTGAGTTGAGATCATTCTAAGGGCACTTGGCCTATATCAGGCGATTCATATCCAACCTGGCAGGAAAATGCTTGCCCTTTACCATGTTAATGAAGAAGGGAGTCACGTACCAATGGACAGTTGACTTCCAAGAGGCGTTTGACATCCTAAAGAGGTACCTTTTAATCCCACCAGTGCTCATGCCCCCAGTCGAAGGAAGACATCTCATCCTATATGTGACAGACCTAGAGCGGTCACTGGTATCCTTCCTCACGCAAAAGAACGACATCGGTAGTGAAAACAGTCTCTATTACCTCAGCTGAATGATGATTGATGCTGAGACTCGATACTCAAACATCAAGAAGAGATTTTTGGCCTTGGTATTCATGGTTCAAAAGTTGCGACATTATCTGCAGCATCATGAAGTCCATTTGGTCTCACATAATAACCCGCTAATGTACATCCTCAGCCGCCCGATGCTGACTAGGAACCTATCTCAGTGGGCAGTCATCCAGCAACAGTTTCACATACGGTTCATGCCTCAGATGGCCATCAAGGTCCAAGAATTAGCAGACATTCTGGAGGAGCACCCCACAACAGGGACTACCCCACCAGACATCAAGATACCAAATGAAGACATCTTTACAGTTCAAAAGGATCTCCCAACATAGTAAATGTACTTGGACGGCGCATCCCAAAGCCCAACCGGGAAGAGGATGGAAGACCCCAAATTTAACAAGGTGGGCTTAGGGATAATACTCATGTCACTGGAAAAGGTATTCTTTCCATATTCCATTCTCCTGTTAGAAGGATGTATGAACAATGAATATGAATATCAATCCCTCATTGCAGGCCTGGAACTCGCACTCCAGACACAAGTAAAACACCTTAAGGTAAAAGGTGACTCGGAACTGGTCATCAAGCAAGACAATGGTGACTATGCTATCAAAAAGGAGGAGCTGATTCCCCTATTTGACCAATTCCAAGGGTTAATGGAAGAATTTCCCATAGAACCAGCATTGACCTATATTCCTCGGTCCCAGAATGCTCAGGTAGATGCATTGGCCAACACGGCCACAACCCTGTCTAACCCAGACCGGGATGAGACAATCATCAGTATTGCTCATCGCCGAATGGTCTTGCCATATGTTCAGACCAAGACAGAGGAAATTCATGAAGTCAGTCATGTCCGTGATCCATATGCTCCCGCCACCAGTTGGATGACCCCAATTGCAACCTACCTTCAATGGGGAGAACTTCTATCAGACAAGACTAAATGAGAGAAAATTCGGAGAAGGGCAATCAACTTTTTCCTATATGGAGGCATGGGTCAGCAAGAAGTCCTCTACAAATGAGGCCTCGACAGAGTCCTACTCAAATGCATTGAAGGAGAAGAAACTGTCGTCCTTATGACTGAAGTGCATGTCGGTGTATGTGGATCACATCAGCCAGGCACCAAGATTTCCCATCAAGTTCAGAGGCTCGGGTACTATTGGCCCACGGTGGCACGAGATTGAGAGCGTTTTACTACAAAATGCCACTCATGCCAAATCCATGCCAACTTCATACACCAACCCCCAGAGTTACTTCATTAATACAAGTACTCCTGGCCATTTTCCATATGGGGAATGGACGTTGTTGGACCATATCCCCCACCACAGCCAAACAGCTGAGGTATATCCTCACGACAACCAAATTCTTTTCAAAGTCGGCAGAAGTTGTACCCCTCAAAGAAGTTGGGGAAAGAAACGTTGTCAGCTTTGTGAAAACCAATTTCATCACCAGATTTGGTGTCCCTCATACCATACTGACGGATAATGGCACCAACTTCTTCTCTACTGAATTAGAGAAACTATACCAAGATTATGGTATCAAGGCTAACCACTCATCCCGCTACCATGCGGCGGCCAACAGACAGATAGAGGCTTTCAACAAGACCTTGTCCAACAGTCTCCAGAAAATGGTGGACAAAGACAAGAAATCATGGTCGGATAAACTCCTCCATGCATTGTGGGCTAATGATACCACAATCTGCACCGCTACCCGGGCTACCCCGTACTCATTGGTGTATGGACCAGAGATGGTTCTTCCCATTTAATTCTAATGTCCCTCACACCGTGTTTCCACCTATCATCAATTATCTGATGATGAGCAATAAGAAAAGAATCTGGGTGAATTTGAATAGATGGACGAGAAGCAGATGCACACTTTTCACCATATGAAAGTCTACCAGAATAGGATTTCACAAGCCTTAAATAAAATGGTCCGTCTCTAGTCTTTCTTGGAAGGAGAATTGATATTGGTCCTCCGGACCCCAATGATACCTCGAAGGACACCTCCAAATATGGAGCCCAAGTGGGAGGGACCATACGTTGTACACAAGGTCTACTCCAACGGAGCATATACCCTGATATCCATGGACAGGAAATTCACCACGGCTCTTACCAATGTGAGATTCCTAAAGAATTATGTTGCATAGAAACTGAAATTACCTTTCATCCTTACCACATGATGTTAAACTTCCCAGAATCGAATAATACCCCTCATCCTTACCGCATGACATTAAAATTCATAGAATCTAATAATGCCTCTCGTCCTTACCACAGAATGTTAAATTTCACAAAATCTAATAAATCCCCTCGTCCTTACTGCATGGCGTAAAACAACATGGATAACAAGAGTTAAGAATGCTCCCTCCCCCCATGTATGGACCAGACCTGCACGGGGTGTATTCTTCGTCCGAGCTGCATGACCTTAAACTGCCAAGAACCAAACAGTCCGAACTATATGACCTTAAATGAAGAGCATTTCTTCCTCATCGCACAATGTTAAACTGAACGTATGAGAAGTTTTAAAAATTCCCTCTCCCCCCGTGTATGAACCAGACCTGCATGGGGTGTCGTTATTTCAGAGAACTATGTATGGATTGATTCCTGCTCTCGAAGGATATGTAGTGATGCCAGGGTTCCCAATCCTAGCCCAGCCATCCCCAAAAATGGTTTAAAATTGCCCTTTTTCCCCATGTATGGACGAGATCTGCACGGGGTGTATCTTTCGTCCTTACAGCATGATGTTAAACTGCACAGATCTCAGAGAACTACGTACGGCTTGATTCTGGCCCTCACAAGATACGTAGCAACGCCAGGGTTCCCCATCTTGGCCCAGCCACTCCCGAATTAAAGTTAAAAATGTCCCCTCCCCCATGTATGGACCAGACCTACATGGGGTGTATTGTCTTTCAGAGAACTTCGTGCGGCTTGATTCTTACCTTCGCAGGATACACAGCGATACCTGGGTTCCTTGTCCTATCCCATCCACCTCTCAAATAAAGAAAAAATTCCCCCTTCCCCCGTGTACGTACTAGACCTGCACGGGGTGTATTTGGCAGAGAACTACGTCCAGCTTGGTTCTTGCCTTCGTAGGATACATAGCGACGCCAGGATCCCATCCTGTCCCAGCCACTCCCAAATGAAATAAACTAAAAGTTAGCAATTTCCCCTTCCCCTGTGTACGGACTAGACCTGTACGGGGTGTACTTCTTCCAGAGAACTACGTGTGGCTCGATTCCTGTCCTCACAGGATATATAGTTACGCCAGGGTTCCCCATCATGGCCCATCCCCCCGAATAAAAGACAAAAATTACCTTTCCCCTGTGTACAGACCAGAACGACACAGGAGGAACTCCTCTTCCTTACCGCACGATGTAAAACTACACGAACAAAAAGATTTAAAAATTCTACCTTTCCCCGTGAATGGGCTAGACCTGCACGGGGTATATTTTTAAGTCCTCTCCACACGATGATAAAATTCATGGATAATAAAAGATAAAAATGCCCCTTTCCCCCGTGTATGGACCTGACCTACATGGGGTGTATTTATCGTCCTCACCACACGACGTTAAACTACTCAGACCGCGTCATCACCACACGACGTTAAACTGCACTGAGTTCATTGAGAACCACCTATGATGTTTGGCAAAACAAGGTGGAAATACTCCTTACGCATTTGGATGCATCATCCCCATACATCAGACTCCACGACCTGAATAATTATGGATCTTCATAACCATTCATAGCCATCGTAAGTGGAAAGTCATCGCCCCGTGGAAACCTTTGCATGATTATGCATACCAGGCCCTTAGCGGCTCTGCATATTGATATCCCTTGGACCATCTACCAAAGGCAATATTTCCGCAGGCGACACTCTTCCTAGCTCCGTAAGCTTACCAGCCTCAGTGCCCCCATACAATACCTCCTGATCCAGAATTTTATGGTGCAATGGTGTACAAGTTCGTCCCCTTTTCACATCCAAAATTGTCAGGTTATCCCTACCCGGTTAGCCTATGTTTCCACCTGTGGTTCACATGATGACCTACATCTACAAACATAAAGCTAGGACTAGGCTATTGTGACTCAACGGACAATTGCAGTGAAGATGTTTCTTGTATGCTCGGGCATCATTATCCCCACATGTCGAACTCTGTACTGTGAGAAATCTCGGATTTTCATAATCATTCATGTCCATCATAAGTGGAAATTTATCAACCCAGGGACACCTTTGCATGACTATGAATACCATGCCCTAAGTGGCTCTGCATATTGATAGCCCCTGTCCCATCTACCAAAGGCATGATTTCCTTGGGCGGTACTCTTCTTAACTCCGTACGCTTATCGGCCTCAGAGCCCCCACACCACATCTCCTAATCCGAGAAACCTAAGAGTTGCAGTTTACAACCTTCATCTCCCACCCTATTCAGAGAATATCAGAGAATGGTAACTCAGTTATCATTCGAGTGATTGCAGCAATAGTCACCCAGTAGTCTGAGCTCTATGACCGCTAAACTAGGAGTACTTTGTACTTACATCACAATGTTAAACTGCATGAAGTAAAGGTACACCCCCACGCGCAAAATAAATCAGCACAAGGAGCTCTCTAATATTTAATAGCAACCAGGGCTGATTATTCCCGAAATTCCTTGACATTTCCTTCCCAAATGACATACTTCATGGCCCGGATAATTGCGGATCCTCATAACCATTCATGACCATTGGAAGTGGAAAGTTATCAACCCGTGAACACCTTTGCATGACTATGCATACCATTCCCTCAGTGGCACTGCATATTGATAGCCCCCGGCCCATCTACCAAAGGCAAGATTTCCACAGGCGACACTCTTCCTAGCTCCGTACGCATACCAGCCTCAGGAGCCCCGTATCATTTCTCATGATCCAAGAAGCCCTAGAACCATAATTTACACCAATAAATCCCTCTCCACATCTGGGCATTCTGAAATGTTCGAGCCCAGTTGCATTCAAATAAAGAGCGGCCTTTGCCACTACTTCATTACGGCATGACGTTAAACTGCACAGAACATCTTGGCCGCTTGTCATAAAATGGAAGAGACCAAACATTAACCATCCTGGGAAATGCCTTCAACTACAAGCATTTTCACTGGTTTAAAAATTCCCCCGTCCTCGCTGCATGACGTAAAACTACACAACATCCTTTAAAAATGATCTCCGTCTTTACCGCATGACGTTAAACTGCACGGAAATCGTCCTCACCACATGATGTTAAACTGCATGGAGTTCGTCCTCACTGCATGATGTTAAAACTGCATTGGCTTTGTCGATACCCACCAAAGATATACGGCGAAAAGGGAAAGGAATAATCCAAACGCCTTTGGATGCATCCTCTTCATACACCAAACTCCACAACCCGAATAATTGTGGACCCCCATCACCACTCATGGCCCTCAGAGGCAAAAGGCCATCAACCCATGGACACCTTTGTACGACTATGCTTACCATGCCCTCAGCAGCTCTGCATAATGATAGCCCATGGCTCGTCCATCAAAGGCAAGATTTCCCCAGGCGAAAATGTTCTTATCTCTGTACGCTCACCGACCCCAGTGCCCCTATGGCATATCTCCTGATCCAAAAATTTATGGAGCAGTGGTTTACAAGTTTATTCCTCACCCGTATCCAAGTGTTTTAGAGGCACCCCTTCCTGATGAGCCTATGTATCCGTATGTGATTCACATGAAAATTTGCATCTACAAGCATCAAGATAGAACTGGGCTACTCTAACTCTGTGGTCAACTACCGTGAAGATTTCTATTTTGTGATCGGGACACCATTATCCCCATGTGTCAAACTCTATGCGGTGAGAAACCCCGGATTTTCATAATCATTCATGGACATTAGGAGTGGAAAGCTATCAACCCGTGGACACCTTTGTACAACTATGCATACCATATCCTCAGCAGATCTGCATAATGATAGCCCATGGCTCGTCCATCAAAGGCAATATTTCCTCATGTGATACTCTTCCTATCCCCATACAATTACCAGCCTCAAAGCCCCCATATCATCTTTTCTGATCTGGGAGACCCCAGAGTTACAGTTTACACCTTCATTCCAACACACTTGTTCAGAGCATGCCCGAGCATCCTAACTCAATTGCCCTCTGAGTGATTGTAGCAATAATCTCCCAATGGTCCGAGCTCAATGACCATTAAACTAAGAGTAATTCATCCTTACCACATGACGTTAAACTACACAGAATGTAAAAAATTCCCTTGTACTTACCGCATGACGTTAAAATGCATAGACTCTATCTTTACCGCATGACGTCAAACTGCACGGTCAAACTCTTCACGAGTCTAGCCAAGGATATGGGTTTTCCTCCCACCCTTAGTGCAAGGGCCAGACCTCCCCAAACTACCGCCTCACATCAGCATGGGGAGGGATGACTTTACTCATACCCAGAAATTTGGCAGGGATTTTTCTCCCGTGTCCCAGCATCCTCTTTTCATAAACCATACTCTGCACCCAGAAGAAGCAGAACCCTCGTAAACCACCCCTGGTGGTCTCGAATCTCAACTTCCCTAAAGTTTCTTGGCTATCAAAAGAATAAAATCATTGACCTAAGGACACCTTTACACGACTATGCATATCATGCCCTCTGCAGCTCTGCATATTGATCGCCCCTGGACCATCTACCAAAGGCATGATTTTTTTAGGCAATGCCTCTCTTCATACGCTTGCTAGCCTCTAAGCCCCTATATCCATTCGGAATCCCTCTGAGCTGCAGTTTACTATCCCCTTTCATAACCCTTCCTGAATATGGTGGAATGTCTCTAACAAGATTACTGAGGACTATGAGAATCCGTTCCATTCTAGATGATGTCCCAGCTGCATGACTTTAAACTGCGCCAAATCCCAACTGTCCTTTACGCTAGATAAATCTGTAGGAGAAGAACCTTGCTTCCACGCACCTGATTGATATAGATGTTCTCAAAACCTTTCAGAAGTCACATACCCTTTCCAAGCCACCCCCAGTGGTTTTCATAATTCTCCAGGCCACCCATGGTGGTTTTCATAAGATGGACTTTCATGAAGTCCTATGGACATCAGAAATGGAGAGTAATTGACTTAAGGACACCTTTGCACGACTATGCATACCATGCCCTCAGTGGCTCTGCATATTGATCGCCATTGGTCTGTCTACCAAAGGCAAGATTTCCATAGGCGATTCTCCTCCCACCTCTGCATGCCGATACGACTCCCATGCCTCGAGACATGCCATGTATATCGTTCAAATCTAAACATACCCCCTCCACATGCGTATAAAGGATATTTATCCATATTTTAATCAACAAAACCTCTTTGGGGATCTTGCCCCACCATACTTGGTCGATGTGGTTCGACCTAAAACATCATTAATGATAGTCTTGACAGCAGGACTTTAAACTGCCCAAGAAAAGAGGCACAAAGCCCGTTAGTCCGAAAACCCGAAAAGGGAGACCTAAGAAAAAGTCAGGCCATACCCACTGGGCCCCTAATAAATGGGCCCAGGAAAAATTAGGGCATTAAAAAAGAGACAAAAAGTTAGTGGGGTTTTTCTACAAAACCCTAGAAATAGTCAAACTATGCTCGCTGGAACCCATGGTCTAGGAAAAGGTTAGAGCTTGTTTATATTTCATCAATTGTCTTGAATTCAAATCATTCTCGGTTCAGTGAATTTTTATATGTAGTAATCATGTCATATGATCTCTATCAGGGGAGGAGAAATTAAGGGTGCTAAAAGTGAAATGTCTTTTTCATTCCGTGAAAAAATTGGTGAGGAGAGCTTCAACAATCCGGAGAATCCTCTGGCATCAAAGGCCATTATAGGAGATTTTCAGCAGATTCACGAAGTTGTATTAGGTGCTGGTGAGAATATTTGATTGCTCGGTAGAGATTCTAAAGAAAGGTTGTCTCAGCTTCTGCACCAGCCCGCAGGGCTTCTTCCTCCTACGTCGCCTTTAAGATCACACTCATATCCTCCTCCACTCGTTGCTCCCCATTTTCAATTATGGCTATGAAATTGGCCTCCTCCCGCTGCAGCCACTGTATGTCGCTTCTCAGCACCTCCAGTTGAGAGTGCTGCTTATGGATTTCTTCCTGGAGTCTCGTGACTACTCCAGCATGATCATGAGCTTATGTTAGGTGAATTTGGCAGTTCACGGAAAGGTAAGCTTCAGATTGGGCAGCAGAAAGGTGAGACTCAATGCCTCCAAGCCTCTCCAGGTCGGCAACCACCTGCTTGACCAGATCATAAATGCCATGATAGTCAAATCCGTAAAATCCTAGAAACATGAACAGATCACGCAGCTTCGGAAATTTGGTTGGCATCTTGGCCAAGGGAATATGGGAAATTAGCTTCCAGATTTTCTCTCATGCCCTTTGGCGAGCAGGACAGAGACTGGAAATGATCTATTGATCAGGCTCGAAGTTGGTCCCAGACAAAGACACATATTGTCGGATAAACGTCACCAGGGAGGGACCCGATACGGCTTCAACTATGGGCTCCGACGCTATAGCAACTCCACCCCATGTTATTTTAGCCACGGAAGCAATTTGATCAGAAGGCACGATCACCAGTGCCGAATGCTGTGGCCCTAAAAGCCCAAAAAAAGTTCAATACAGATGAGTATACCTAATAAGAAAAGAGAAAAGAATGGATTTAGTGGCAAGAGATTAAGAAACTTTCCTCCAGTCATCAAGGAATTTGTGTTCTCAAGATCTACGTTGTCACCGCCACTGGGGGAAGACGATACATCCTCAACGGGCAGCGGAGTCCAAGGATCCCCCATAGGTGACCAGGGCCTAAGGTCGCGCCCAAAGCTAGCAGCTCCCAAAGATGCCTTTAAGCAGTTGTCTACGAAGATCAATCCTAGGTAAATCACTCCCTCAATGAATAAAATAATGGCCCACTCTGTGACTTCAACCACTTGTTTGACAGTAGGCTCTTCCTCCATAGCCACGAGATCCATTGGGTCTAAGGCAGTTGGCCCCGTCGGACCTAGATACCCTTCAGCGATTACGGGCACCCCATTCTCCCCCTTAATTGAAGGGGCTATCTGATCAACAAAAGTTTCAAACCCTAGTTGTTCCTCCTATAACATATCTCTGGATGATGAAGGCAGGAGTAAAACATCCATATCACTGGCCCCTCCAGTAGGGCCCGCCATTTCATCACACGCAGGCGTGGCTGTAGGTGATCCCTCAGGTGATAAGAGGACAGAAGGTACAACCGTGTCTGCAGCCACAACCAGATCCTCGAGTGGCCCTGTACCACGTGCCAACACAGTTGTTAACTGGCAGAATCAGAATATACGAGTTGTAAATTGAAGAAACGGGAAGTCATAATTACCTGATGTCCCCTGACTGAGTCGTTTTAATAAACGGGACGCCTGTTGCCATATATGGATCTGCCCAGGGGATAGTTCTTCGCTCAAGGCCCTGGGAGGAGCTGGAGGAGGAAAGACCCCAGCTGGGTCCGCAATGGTCGTTTCCATGAGCTCAGTTGCACCGACAGATCCCTCCTCGATGATCCCCGTAACCGAAAGAATGTGTTCGCCTATTGCAGTACCATGGGGGGTATACTTTGGGGAAGTAACTTCCCCCTGATATTCCTCAGCACCCTGCATAATGGGAAGAAACTTTAGAACCTTCTCAGTAATGGATAAGGGAAAGCCGGAATGGACGAACAGGACGACCTCTTCTTCTGGATCAGACGATTCAAGATGTCTTGTAATCATGGACACCCAGGCAGACCCATAAAGACGGTTCCGGTGTGAATGGACATAGGTGTCCATATCCTTCAAAGAGGCGACTATTTCATCCAAGTCCTCCTTCAAAGAGGCGACTATTTCACCATTCATTGACAATTATATATGGGTGGTGTGGATTTTAGAGACCATTATATATTCAAGAGAAAACCATTATAATTTGATTTATTGATGTTAAATCAATGTTATGACCCTGTGGGATTCCATTGGTCATCAAATAACAAAATTTATGTTTGGGATTTTGGGTTAGAGGCCATCAATTACAATCATTTGTTAGGTTGTTGTTTATTTTTTTATTTTAATTATTTTCTTACTTCATGATGACCAATAAAATTATTTTTATTACATTATTTAAATTTACTTGAATTATATATATGAAATTCTTCAATTTCATGTGATGCGATCCTTGGGATCGTGA
This sequence comes from Viscum album, assembly GCA_963277665.1. Taxonomy (NCBI): domain Eukaryota; kingdom Viridiplantae; phylum Streptophyta; class Magnoliopsida; order Santalales; family Viscaceae; genus Viscum; species Viscum album. Next base: position 549,586,771 of record OY728144.1, on the reverse strand, counting down.
TGTTCATCGCCCAAGGAATTAGGTTGGTATGACGACCATGATTAAGGTTATGAGATCATATAGCTTTTTATGACCCGGTTTACATGAGTGATTTTGATCATAGGATTGAGCATATTTGGTGTCAGATTTGGATATTGAGGTTGTCAGGTTGTATGAATGGACCATGCCTCAAGAGATTTTGGCTATTGGACATGAGTGATATGGACATAGAAGCATGAAGTCCCATTTTGATTTATCTTAAGTACTATTTTATGATTGTCCGCCATAAAGACGGTTCCGGTGTGAATGGACATAGATACTAGTTGCATCATATTCTTAGACTTTTACCTTTCATCTTTCACTTGATTACATACAAGACACCTTTATAAATAACTTTGGATATCCTTCTTCATAATGTCCCACCAATAGAGCACTTGAAGATCTCGATATATTGTTGTACACCCTGGATGGATGGAGAAGGATGATCTATGTGAATAATACAAAATATCCTTCTTTAAGTTATGGTATTATTTTACACATAGTCACGAATAAAATATTACAATTCCTTATTAATTAATCTTAAACTCCGAGGATTTCCCTTTTATATTATCCTTGAAATTAGTCTAAATTTCTACATCAAATGATTGAGAATCTTTTATCTTCCCTATAAAGGAAGGTTGATCAATAATATGGGAAATAATGGATGATGATCATTACTTCATGATTTTCATTTGCATCCTATTCATGTCTAAAAAAATTGGATCCTTCTCAATTTTCATCAATGATAGGAAATATTAATCCTCTATGAAAAGAGTGAATACCACTTTATTTTCTTTTCCAGGATAGTAGTTGATTGAGCTGTCATAGTCCTTAATCATCTCGGGCCATCTTCATTGGTGCATAATCACCTATTTCTATGTGAATATATACTTGAGGCTCTTATTATTCATATATATTTTACACTTCTCCCTAAATAGATAACGATTTAATATTTTAAATGAGAATATCACTATAGTTAACTCCAGATTCTATGTTGGGTAGTTATGTTCATGAACATTAAATTTCATTAATTAATAGGATGTCACTCTATTTTTCTACATTAGTACACTTTCTAATACCTTCTTCAAAACATCGTTTATATCATGAAACGTTTCCCACTTGTGTATAGCGTAAGTACATGTGATTTTTCAAATAGTTCTTTAAATACTCAAATATCTATTTATATAAATTATTCCCAAAAAACATGAGTCCCTTTAGAGATATCTTGGTTAGATGGTTGAAAATCATCAGAAATGTATCACAAATCAGTGATTGTACATAGCTAATCAATGGAAAATAGGGATTTATATCACAGTGGATGGTGTTAACCATCATTCAATTCACTCTATTTTTGAAGGGTCCAAATATTTTCCTTTTTCTGCATATAGAGTACCCATGGAATTTACTGGGACCTAGTATAAATTAAATTGGGAACTCAATTAACCCTTTAGGATGGATCCTAATAAATTATTCAAGAATCATATCAGTGTGTTCTGTCCCAATGGGTGTGTATTCAAGGATGTTTTTTCCTTACACTCAACCATTTTATCTAGATATTCTTGATCATAGGGAAATACTAACCTTTTTCTTATGTTAGTGGAAAATAAGATCCATCCTACTCTTTGAACTTGTACATAAACAGAGGAAGTTTCGTGATATGGATAGTTATTTCCTTCCTGTGAAACTTTAGGTTGGATTTATGTAAGAAAATTATATTTATACCTAGAATATCATCACCATATAGAAAAAGGATAATTATAAGTTTTTGTGGGAATTTAAGTCCACAAATTTTGAATGGGTAGAATTTATATAATTAATATTCAATAATAGCCTTATTTTTTTATTTTCACAAAAAAAAATTACTTCCCTATTAAATGGTGGTCTTTGAATAATTCCACTAAAACTATGTGACATGAAATAATGCATAAAACTATAGATGATTATCCTACTATTCACTTTTTGATTCTATTTCAAACCATTTACTTCATATGAAATATGATTAGGGGTGAATATTTTCAAACTATTAAAGAGATAAATTTGAAACCATGATTCTTAAAAGGATAAATCATATATAACATTAATTCATTTAAATATGAATGTTTAGGCTCCACTATATGTTATCCATGATATATATCCTAAAATAGACTCTTATGGAAACATTTTCCCTTAATAATGGTTCGAAATGAGGTTATTAATTTATAAAAAAAATACCCCATGAGTGTTAAACCATGTTTGAATCAAGTCCCATTATCACACACAAGGTATTGATCGAGTCGATCTTAATACGATGTATTCCAATGTTACCCCTGGGAACATATATGATATAACCACATCAACGTGTAGTAACCAATCATGGAATAATTTTGGTGGAAAACACTTACTATATACCTTACAAAAATTTTGGTATGTCTTATTTTGTTTATTTTTATCCCAAAATCATTCTATAGAGTTTTATTATCCTAATCCCAAAAATAATTAAACCTTTATATGATACTAACTATAAAAACTCATGTCTTTATTACAATTAATTCATGATTTATTATAGAAGGTTACACATAATAAAACGTATTAGATTGAGAAGTCCGGTGTCTTTTTTTAATTAGTCACATTACATAACAACTTAAAATAGGGGGTACACCATTATTATTGAAAACATCATTAACATTCTCATCATATTCCATCATTCTTAAAACTACCGGGTATAAACCAGGGACATACATAAGAAATGGGAGAGAAATAAACCCTATTAAGGGAATAAAAAAAATAAATACATGAATAAGATATTAAATTATAGACAATAGGCATTTAAATGGGATATAAAATGGGTGATAAACATAAAAATGATTAAAGAGGTATGATATATCATGATATTATAAAGGAAACATGGGATGTGACAACAACTTTAAAAATGAAATTATAAGAATAAGTAAATTTTAACCACTAAGAAATAATAGAATTATGTACTTAGGAAAACCTCCAATTCATAATAAATAGCATCTCATGAGACGAAAAAATTACCTAATGCATTGGAGAGCTATCTAGGTGCACCCATCATATTCATATCGTATACATGCATAAGTTTTCCACGTAGATCATACAAAATACGAACATATTCAATCAATTTTAATTTAAATATCAAAGAGTTTATAATACATTCATGGTTGTGTGCAATAAAATATGTATAGATATATCTAGGAGAATACTATTGAGTGTATATATTAATGGTATTTTAAATACAAAGGTTTTGTATGGAAAAATCATAGTTAAATTTTTGAATCATAAGGGAAGTATATAATGGTTCATAAAATGGTTTAATGAGAGAGAAATTGGTCTCTCATCATTTTAAAATTAAAAATATTGCAATAGGCATTTTTAAAAACATATCTAAATATTATAAACTGTAAATAAAAAGAATAAAATAAAGAATATTCTTGAATAAAGACGGTAATGAGAGGATCCCTTAACTTGAGTGGGTGATTCCAAATTAATGAGAGGATCTTCTAGTGGTATTTTTGGAACCTTGGGATTAAAATATATAGGGGATATTAGAGTAATGGAATTATCCATGGTTTTTAGTAAATTTAAATGGGATATTGTGTGGGTTTAAATAGGAAAAGAGAGGGGAGTTCTTTATTATTTTCCAAACTTAGGTTTTGGTCTCTATAAAATAAAATTGTAAAAACCAAAAACATTACCATGGGTTTTTTCCATGGTTTCTACCAAAGATAAGTTTTTTTAATTATTTTATAAGTACAGGGGCCTAAATCATTAAAATATTATCCTTAGTGATGTGTAAGTGGTTCATATTATTAAATAAATGATCCTAACACCTTAAAAAATAATTTTGGTTTTGGAGGATTCATAAAGTACTTATAAAATAAATAAAATAAATAAAAACACATTATCATAAAGGTTTATCATATATATAGTCATGTTTGCCCTTTATATAATTTATTACATCACTTTTGGGTCACTATGAAGTCATAATAAACACCATATATTTATGTTGTATTTAAATTTTACTTGATAATTTGAATATCTAAAAAATTATAAAAATTTCACTGTTGGATAATTTTGACATGTTGATTCAAAAAATGTAATTTATTTTATCATAATATTATTATAAAAATGTGAATTTTCACTTTCGAAAAATGAATCAACAATTATTTAGAAAAAATAGTTTTTTCGACAGTAATGGTTTTCAAACCCGTATAAAAATTACATTTGACTTAATAAAACTTTTATTCGTTTATATTTAAAAATATATTTATTACTAATATTTTGTTAAAATATAAACTATTTGAAAAATCTATCAATTCATTAAATGGAATGTCTTAATTGATATTATATAGTACAAAAAAATACAATTTTTTTATTATATCAAAATCAAAATCATTTATAAAGTAAAAAAAAGAGAAATTAATATAAGTATTATTATTATGAATATAAAAAAAATTATTCATATTTTATTGGTATTTATACATAGATATTTATTAAAATATAAAATACCCAGATGGTAAGGTGTGTGTTGCTAAGATTTTCAAGGGGTGGTTCAACATACATGTTATTGTCCATGATCTTGATGAGATTGAACTTCTCCCATAAACAGTTTCAATCATGATTTAGTTATTGGATCTCAGTTTGGTCTTAGTAAAGGTAAAATATTACTGACATTATAACCCTCATAAGCACTGGTAAACGGGATTTATAGGCTACGATCATACTGGTTGATTCTATTTCTTCTTATTTCTATTTCAATTGTATTTATTATAACCATATATTTAAACTAATCATATGATTATTTTTCAAAAAAAAACTTATCAATGGTTATAATGATTAACATCATTTTAAATTAATTAATATATAATTAAACCCAAGAAGTGAATGTGTATTTTAAAACCAAAATAGGGAATTTAAATTAATCACAAATGGGATTTTATTTATAAAATTTTAGGTCAATAAAATATTTAGTATAAAAGTTGAAATCTTATTAGTATGATGATAAAAATATTTCAATGAAATTTAATGATAAAATTATCATAAATTAGTTAAATTTTCTTATGAAGTTAATATTATTAAATTTGTAAATTGGATATGTGATCAATATATACTTGAGATAAAAATTGAATTAATGGAAAATTCTCATTGCGTGAATTTTTTAATACACCCTGGAAGCACCAATATTTATAAAGATAAGAAAGAATTTTTTTATTGGATAATATGAAGAATAAAATTTATAATAATTTGAAACTATGATTGTATTTTTTGTAGGTGAAGTGTGAGAGAAAACATCCTAGAGTATTCATGCAACCTCTACCTAATACTAAGTGAAAATGGGATGATATTACTATAGAATTTGTTACTGAATTACCATAAAATCAAAGAGATAATGATTCGGTATGGTTTAATGTTGATAACCTTTCAAAATGTAAATATTTCCTCAGTATAAGAGAATATACACCTATTAATCTCCTTTCATGGATCTATAATAATAGTGTTTTAATAGGTTTTGTTAAACCTATTTCAATTTTTTCTGATTGTAATCCATGACTTACATCAAAATTTTGTAAAATTCTTCTAAAGCTATTTATATTAAGATTTATATGTGCATCACCTTTCATCCTAAAATTGATAGATAATCTAATTGTAAAATTTAAACATTAAAATACTTGTTAAGGTCATTTTTACATGACATTAATTGAATCCATGATTTTGATTTACCATTGGTAGAGATCTCCAATAACAATATATTCAATTCAAGTATTCAAGTGCCATCATATTTATTATTATATATAAAGGGATTTTTTACTCTAGTTTTTTAGATAAATTTTGTGGAACAAAGCATGTATGACCAGAACTTGTTAAGGAGACAACAAAAAAGAAAAATACTATTCATACCCATAATAACATACCATAAAGAATGAAAAGTTATCTTTCCAATAACCAAATGAATGATTTTTCATTTTCAAGTGTGAGATCATGTTTTTTTAAAGTATCTCCATGGAAGGGTTTTATAAGGTTTAGTAAGAAAATAAAAATGGTCCCCAGGTACATCATAACATATGATATTCTATGAATAATTCAATTCATAGATTACCATTTTTCAATGAAACCTATCCTCTATAAATTACATGATGTATTTTATATTTCATTGTTAAGGAAGTATATTCCCAACCCAACTCATGTTCTCATATCTAAAGAAATATAATTGGAAATTATTCAATATTTCTATGAAGAAAATAACTAGATCCTTGATAAAATATAAAAATATTAATAGAATAATAAGACATGATTATTAAAGGTACTTTAAGGAAATCATAAAATTTACGAAGCAATGTCGGAACCTGATGATATTATGAGTAAGAACCATCCTCAGTTTCTTATGAAGTAATATGCATGAAAATATTGAGGAAGAATTTTTTAATGTAAAGAAGAATTTAATACTGAAGAATGAATGTATTAAGTGAAAATTTTTCTTTCATAAAACTATATTACGTTTATTATTTAATGGAAAAATAATTATATTTTTATAGGATAAACATTTATTTTGAACATACTTGTTCAATATAATCCTAGAATAAATTTTTAGATTTTCCCTTTGAAATAAGTTTTTATAAAAAATTATAAATTTAGTATTTAACTATGAAATCCATTATTTAAAATACTACTTTATAATATGTATAATTAATCAAGTATTTATTATCAATTTGATATAAATAAAGACAAGTTTATTTTGAGGTGAAATGTATATTTTTCAATAAACTATTTGTAAGTGAATAATGTTTTCCATTTTAATTAATTAAAATAATGTATAATAATGAATGATTTAAATGATATTAATATATAAAAATATATAACTATATTTATCTAAATCCATAATTATTATCTTTATTAATATAGTTAATTTAAGATCATCTTATGCTTGAAAAATTCTTTTTCATGAAAAACTGTTTTACATCAAATTTTACGGGTTTAATATTAAATAAAATTCATACACATTTGTGAATTAAATTTGATAAAATTGATTCCATATTGGTAAGTAAGAATAATTTATATTTGGATAAAATTTAAAATTAATTTCTTATCATAATGTGCAGTAAAAATCGATTAAGGTCAAAATGAGTTTATAAGAGGTTAATCTAAAATTATAGGGGTTAATATGACGTAAAACATTATTAATACTCGATGGGTGGTTTTATTTTGACCATGACCATATTAAATTTTAATATTATTCATTTTAGATACATTTTTCCAAGAAATAGACTTAATAAACTTTTAAAACATAAAAAGGCTTCAAGTGTCCCACTAACCACAATTGTAAAACAGAACAAACTCCCCACACTTAATCAGACCTCTTGATCCTTTTATCTACACAAAACCATTCCAAAACCTATCCAAAACATCTATAGACACATTTTAGAGGTTTTTTTCTTCCCAAAATAACAACTCAAGTGTCAATAAGAGGATATCCAAAAACATATTCTCTAAGTGAATGTAATCGTCTTAACAATGATCTTTTTTTACTTCCTATTTTTATATCTTAAAATATTTCATATAATTAAATATTATCTTTCATTTATTGAGATTTTTTTCTTTTAATTACATAATAATTATAACTCTCCTTCTTTATCAAATGAGAAACAAAATGAGCACTCGTACGTATGGTAAACTACAGCAACACGAATCGTTGTAATGTTTTCCCATCACCACCTCACATGGATAGAAATAATTTTGTAACTAATGAATATATTTAAAAACTATTATATAATATTTATTTATTAAATTTAATATATCATCTAATTCCTTATCCATTCAGTAATTATAAAATTATAATCGTTCGTGCATTCATACCAACTACCATCTCCACAAAGAGATGAATTTAATTTTTCCATTTAATCCTTTAATGAATAAATAAAAAAAAAATATTAAAGAAATTTAATATGTATAAAATTAATATAATTATGGATATGAATAAAAATCTAACCAATTATGAAGAACCATACATCCTTGATGAAACATATAGTGAAAGATAAGCCATTAATTCTTGAGACAATGATAATAATGAAATATTGTCAATTAATGGGTGATAAGATGTTATAAGAGGATCATATATGATATTATAATTATTTATATTATTCTATCATAGATTTTATAAAACATTTAAATCCATTATTTATGATAGTAAATCATGTTCAACAATGTGGAAGTGGGAGGTAAGATATTTCGTCTCAATTTCCACTCGGTTGAGACACATTTGGTATCATTCACCTATTTACATTTATCTTATTTATATAATTCCATTTTTGATGTATTTAAAATGAATGTACAGTAATTAAGGATTATTAATGTTTCAATTATTTTTTACGCTTTAAATGGATTACAATGTAAATGTTACCAAATGGGAAAGAATTTATTTTAGTATCTCACTTTTCCATGATTTCTTATAAATTTCTTTGAAATAATATTCTAATATATGAATTATGAAAGTCATATATTTTATTATCATACGAATATTTATATACTTGCCTTATTTTCATCCAAATTTTACTTTCTTTGGCACTTGAATCATGACTATAAGTGATTAATAGTAAATCATATCTTATTTATCCTTTTGATCACTTATATTTTTGTCCATTTTACTTATTTTTCAAAATTGTTTTACAGAAAATAATTTTATTTACTCAATTTATTTATCAAGGAAATATTATAAAAATGTAACGCCCCGACCCTAGTTGCCTAGAGTCGGTGCATTATTACATAACATTGGCATGATCACAAGAAAGATCAAATCTCGAAAGACCGATTGGTTTAGTAGCCTTGGAAACACTAGGTATATTCATAGGTTTTACATTACATCATAAAATGAAAAACTACTACAACAACATAATGTCTCCATAATCCACACTCATATCCCCACATAATATCCATGCAGGTCATTCATAATTTACTTCTTCACTTCCTGGGAAAAATAAAACATATAAAAGGGGTGAGCTCAAATGCCCAGTAAGGATAAAAAAATAGCGGAAACTTTCATAAATAAGAATAAACTTTTAAGGCAATGTATAACTAAAACAAAAGCCTTTCAAACATGAACTTTCAACATGGTATGGCATAAATAAAATGAAATAATGCCATTTACTTATTCACATGGATATTCTACTAATCGAATAATCACATGAAAAAAATCAATAACCACTTTCATAATGTTGGAATGCATAATGCCAGACTATCATAACCACATAGCCAAGGCCTCGTGCCAAGACTAAAAATAAGATTTTGTCAAGGCCTTGTGCCAAGACACTAGTTTGTCTCATGAGACCTACCGATGCATCGAGGAGCTATAGCGGGCTCCACCCGTCACATATTAAGTCCAATGCATTCCCATATGAAAAGGTTTAAACATAACATAAACATTCGTATTAAAACTAGCATACGAAATGTCAATACTTTCACTATAAACTATGAATGGTATAAAAATAGAACATCCACAGTCACACATATCACAAAACCTTCAATACAATATAGAAGTTTTGTATCATAATAAATCAACTTCAAATAATCTTAAAATCCATCAAAGGATGTTGACATAGATGAAATCAAAATTCTTTTTAAAGAAATATCTCCTTTTATTTTGAAATCATTTAAGATCCATATAAAATAAAACATTTTCTTTGAAAATATTCTTATAAGCTTGTAAGGGAAGCTTTGAAGATTTTATAACGGCATAAAATAACCGCACCCGCCGTATAAGTTAAAAAAAACATTCTTACCTCAATTCTGTCGAAAAGGTTAAAAAGGACCTTGTTTTGAAAACGACAGAAAGATTCCTTTATAAACCTCTTATAAAAAGTCAAACAAGGGTATAAATGACTTTAACCCATATTCTTGTAAATAGTAAAAATGTTTTGAAATACATTTTTAAGAAACATGGATGTGGATGATAAAGATATCCCAGTAGATTATTACGTATAAACAACCTCGGATAATGAAGAGATTGTGAAATAACCCTTACCTTGTACTTTTCCTTGGTTGGGGTAGGTTAACCTCCTGTATAATGGTGAAATAATTGTTATTAAATTATACAAGAATCATATATATTAATATGATATCATATATGATCTTTTAACATTGATTTGTTAATAATATCTTAGAATTATCGTCGTTTCGGGTGTTAACTTACTCATTTTATTTATATGTTTTGTTACATAAGCCATGGTTGTTGTATCTTACTCATATCCAGAATGATATCTAGTCCTTAAAAATCATTTTTAAATCATCAAATGATAATTATACTTGAATGGTTACGATGGAGAATGAATCTCATCGCGTTCGTGGAGACGGTAGTCCGTACGTACGCACGAGCGACAATATCATTATTTTGATATTAAAATAATATATAAATGAATGGTATATCATATATACAGAATCATTAACATGTTATATTTATTATTTACATGAGTTACACATCATTATTATACCCATCCAAGTAATATTATATTGAATAACAATTACACCACGACGTGGAGACGGTAAGCCGTACGTACGCACGTATGGTGACATGTTATTCAAAGGGTGGATAGAATACTGAATATGGTTGTACCATACTTATAATAACATCACAGTATATGTGAGATACTGGAGTTATTATTTTAGAATGGTAAGAACAAAGGAAGAAGAAGTGGAAGAAGAAATGAACTTAGAAAAGGGTGGTGAAATCATTACCTCTTCTTCGGGTTCTTCCTTTTGATTTGATCAAAAGGGATCCTTAGGTTGGCTTTCTGATCAAACTAAGTCCTCTAGGTTGTAGTGAGGGATGTTGGGAGAGTATTTGGGCAGAGTTTGGCCGAACAAAAAGGCTTTAGAGGTGTGAAGATATGATAAGGAGGAGTGCCCTTTTATAAGAGGGGTGAGGGGCACCTTTGGAAAAGCTAGAAATATTAATTTATAATAAATTCATATTCGGTTTCTAATGGCTCCAAAGTTTATTATGTAAATTTTAATGTGGGGATAGGTCGAAAAAAACTCAACCAATAGAAGTTAGACAGGTTTGGGTACTTATATTAAGCTTATCTTTAAGTATTAACTCTAAGTTAATTAGTTTCACTTTTTCAATGTCTCTTTGTAGTTTTATATAATATGGTCAATAAACTTACTTTATACATCCAAGAGACCCCCAAGTGGTACATTAATGATGGACCTATCATGATATAAGTCTCTTGGCCGAACCTTAGATTTTTAGGAATTTAATATCAATTAAGAATATAATATTTTTTTTAAGAACTCTTTTATGTCAATTTTGACACTATTCAAAAGCTGATTTTTGTGAAACTCATAACAGATTGATTACTTCGAACAAAGTCAATTAAATCAATCCTAACATATCATATTATCCTATAAAATTAGTTTAATTCATTAAAAGTTTCATATTATATTTATTTGGGTATTTATAATATCAATTATTTTAATTTTTCACTATTATAGTAATTACTGCATCATCATTGTGTCATAAATAAAATAAATTATTTAATGTCTAAAAATTTAAAATAAAATATCATTATGTAGGAAATCTTTTTATATTTCTAATGAATATTTATAATCTAAAATCCAACATATATAACCCTATGTAAAAATTGTTTTTCTAAAAGATTTATGCTTGTGTCATTTTTGTATTCATTTTAACTTAATTAAAATAAAGTGTCATTATCACTTACAAGTGGATCCATGGGGTCCCAAAATAGACCCAAAGATTCCCATGGTCGACCATGTATCAACCAATAGGGTTAAGACACGTTTTAGGGTAATTTAGTATTATTATAATATTATTTTTTTAACCCTTATTTACCGGATTTACCCTTAACCATGGTAAATAAAATATTTACCGCAGTAATTATTCAAAATGTCTAAAAATAAATGTTACCTATTTACACAATTTGAACATCCTGATTCCAAATATGGAATCCATTTTCCTAAATTCAAAACACAGTAGTGGCAGAAATTAATTTAAAATTAATTCCCGCTGTCAAAACAAAAAGCGTGTTTTTAAGAGATAATAACTATCAAAAGATTGACACTTGTTTATGTTCGGTTTAATTGTAAAATTATGTCCAATGACCAAAATTATATTAAATGGTAAAAATATATTCTAAATATACTTTAAAACCACTCAAATTCATAATTTATCACTATTAATTATTTTGATTAAAAAAGTTGTTTTTAATTAAAATTTAGTAATTTTCACTATTCATCAAAATATGAAAGTTATCCGAAATGTACCAAAATTTCACCTTAGGATAAATTCGATATTCCGAATCCAAAAATGAAGTCCATTTTCAAATATAAAATATATATAATTTCAAAAAGTAGGTATTACTATTCATAACGGCTAGTTTGATTAGTTATGGTGTGTTAGAACTCGGTGTTGCGTACAACACACGCTATCACATTATTCAAAGAGAAGCGTACCGTAGAAGCTTGGGGTGTTACATTCTCCCCTCCTTCAAATAATTGCGTCCTCGAAATTTATAGGGTATAAAAAGACTCGGGTGGTTCTTCATCATAAGTTCCTCGGGTTCCCACGTTGCCTCTTCCATCTTATGGTTTCTCCACAAAACTTTTACCAGACGCGTCGTCCGGTTTCTCAGCACTTGTTCTCTCGTATCAAGAATCTTGACGGGCTCTTCGCAATAAGACAGATCGGGTTCCAGTTCTAATTCCTCATAGGTGAGTACATGCGTCGGATCAGGCATGTATTTCCTCAATAGAGATACGTGGAACACATCGTGAACTTTGGAGAGACTTGGCAGCATTGCCAATCGGTAAGCTACAACCCCAATTCGTTCTAGAATTTCGAAAGGTCCGATGTACCTGGGACTCAATTTACCTTTCTTACCAAAACGTATGACTCCCTTCCACGGAGATACCTTCAGAAAAACATGATCACCGACTTGAAATTCCAAATCCTTCCTTCGATTATCGGCATAGCTCTTCTGCCTACTTTGAGCTGCTTTGATGTGATTTTGGATTACTTTCACCTTTTCCACCGTTTCCTCCACCAGTTCTGGGCCTACAAGTTTTCTTTCACCAATGTCATCCCAACAGGTTGGTGTACGACATCTCTTTCCGTATAATGCTTCATATGGTGCCATCTGAATACTCGAATGGAAGCTATTGTTATAGGAAAATTCTACCAAAGGTAAATATTGATCCCACATACCCTAAAAGTCAAGTGAGCAAGATCTCAACATGTCTTCTAAGGTTTGAATAGTCCGTTCTGATTGTCCGTCTGTCTGAGGGTGGTAAGCAGTGCTCAAATGAAGTTCAGTATCCAGGGATTTCTGAAGACTTTTCCAAAATCTTGAAGTAAAACGGGGATCACGATCAGAAACAATCGATAGATGTACTCCATGAAGTCTCACAACTTCATTAATGTATAGTCTTGCTAGACGTTCCAGGGGTAGATCTTCTCTTATAGCAAGAAAATGTGCTGACTTGGTAAGACGATCAACAATAACCCATATTGCATCGTTCCTTCTAGGAGTCTTTGGTAGCCCCATGACAAAGTCCATCGTAATATTGTCCCATTTCCACTCCGGTATGGGAAGAGGTTGCATGACTCCTCCAGGATGTTGCCTTCCAGCTTTCACTTGTTGACAAACCATACATCTTGACACAAAATCAGCAATCTCCCTCTTCATGTTGTCCCACCAAAAATGTTCCTTCAAATCTCTATACATTTTGGTGCTCCCGGGGTGTATAGAGAAATTGGAACTATGAGCATCATCTAGCAATTCCCTTTTTAGATCAGGTAAATTGGGAACACAAAGTCTCTTCCCGAATTTCAAAATTCCATCTTCATACACAAAGTCTCTCAATCTCCCATCATTCACAGCTTTAATCTTCTTTTGGAATTCTTCATCATCGGTCTGAGAACTCTTAATCCTTTCTAGTAAAGATGGTTTGGCAACCATTTGAAAAAGCATTGATGTTTCACCTTCCCGGGTTATTCCCATGTCCATCTTCACTAGATCCATGAAAATTGGATCCCTTTCAATTCTCATCATGTTCAGAACTCCATGGTCTTTTCGGCTCAAAGCATCTGCTACTTTGTTTGCTTTCCCCAGGTGGTAGTGTATCGTACAATCATAATCCTTGAGTAATTCAAGCCATCTCCTTTGCCTCATGTTGAGTTCTTTTTGTGATAAAATATACTTCAAACTCTTGTGATCAGTACAAATCTCACATTTTTCACCATAGAGGTAGTGCCTCCATATCTTCAAAGCAAAGATCACTGCTGCTAACTCGAGATCATGAGTAGGATAGTTTTGTTCATGAATTTTCAACTGTCGTGATGCATAGGCAATAACTCTATCATTCTGCATAAGGACACAGCCAAGTCCTTTCTTCGATGCATCACTATAAATAACGAACCCATCATTCCCCGATGGTAGAGTCAATATAGGAGCATTGACTAATCTTCTCTTCAGTTCTTCGAAACATTCTTCACACTCTTTTGTCCAAAAAAATTTAACCCCTTTACGTGTGAGCTTCGTTAATGGGTTAGCCAATCGGGCAAAATTCTGGACGAAACGTCGATAATAACCTGCCAAACCAATAAAACTACGTACCTCAGTTATACTCGTAGGTTCTGGCCATTCTTGGATTGCCTTGGTCTTAGAAGGATCAACAGAGATTCCATCTTTAGAGACAATATGGCCAAGAAAAGAAATCTCCTGAAGCCAGAATTCACACTTGCTAAACTTCCCATATAATTCATGCCTCCTCAGAGTCTTCAAGATAATGCGCAAGTGATTTTCATGATCTTCGTAGGTTTTGGAGTATACCAAGATATCATCAATAAATACCACCACAAATTCATCGAGATACTCCTTGAAAACTCTATTCATTAGATCCATGAATACAGAGGGTGCATTAGTCAATCCAAACGGCATTACAGTAAACTCGTAATGCCCGTACCTGGTTCGAAATGCTGTCTTCAGAATGTCTTCCTTCTTCACACACAACTGATGGTATCCAGATCGAAGGTCAATCTTTGAAAAGTATTGAGCTCCATGCAGTTGGTCAAATAAATCATCAATACGAGGTAGGGGATACTTGTTCTTTATCATTATAGCATTGATCTCCCTGTAGTCGATACATAACCTCATAGATCCATCTTTCTTTTTAACAAAAAGAACAGGGGCTCCCCATAGAGAAACACTAGGGCGAATAAATCCCTTATTACTCAATTCCTCTAGTTGTTTCTTTAGTTCGACTAACTCTACAATGGCCATTCTATAAGGGGTCTTCGATATAGGCCTTGATCTAGGAATCAAATCAATAGAAAACTCAACTTCTCATTCTGGAGGATGTCCAGGTAAATCTTCCGGAAATACATCTACAAATTCTTTCACAACAGATACATCCTCTATTTGAACATTCCTTTCCTCACCGACAGTTATTTCATTCTCTTCCTCCCCAATAATTGAATTAAGTTGAGCTACTGGGGGTGGATCTAAATAAGAATTAGGTGGTGATGATTCTGCTCTAAAAATAAGGTGCTCCTTATCATTATCATCAAGAATCGTAACCTCTTTCTTCTTACAATAAATCTTCGCATCATAGTCCGAAAGCCAGTCCATACCGAGGATTATATCAAACTCAATCATAGGTATGACGATGAAATCAGCAGATAAAGAAAATTTATGTGCTCTAATGGGGACTGATTCACAAAACTTTGTTGCAACGATACTTCCCTTAGGAGTTTTAACTGACAACTCCCTTATTAAATCAAATTGGAAATATCTAATTTTCTTAGCAAACTGGGAAGATATGAAACAATGCGATGATCCAGAATCAAATAATTCATTTGCTAAACTTGAGGAAACCATTAAATTACCTGCCACCATGTCTTTCGGAGCTTCTACCTCAGCAGTAGTGATAGCATAAGCCTGGCCTTGATCCCTTGGCCTTTTCTAAGGTAAGTTCTCCTGACGCTTAGGACATGCATTTGCATAATGCCCCATCTCCCTGCAATTGTAGCACTGAACGTTGGTAGCTTCCTTCTTCCCCTTGCAATCATGAGCTTGGTGGCCTTTTTCACCACACTTGTAACAGACTCCCATTCCCTTCAAGCAAGTACCAGGATGTTTCTTCCCACATTTACCACAAGATGGATATTCAACCTTTCCCTTCTTCCCCTTATTTCCATTCCCAGATTGATCAGCAGGTCTCTTCTTCTCTTGCTTTGCTTTAAAGTCATAAGACTTAGAGAATTCCTTTTCAGTTTTGATAGCACATGAGACAATGTCTTCGTACGATGAAAAGGATTGTGAGACTAACGCTCGACGGAGAAATGGTTTTAACCCATCAAAGAAAAGATCAATCTTACTTCTTGGGTTACGAATATAATCACCAGCGTACCTCGCTAACCTTGTAAAGTTAGCCTCATACTTTGTGACATTCTCATCCTCCTTTTGTCTCAGACTCAGAAATTGCCTTTCCATATCTGCTCGATGGTCGCGAGGGAAGTATTTTTCTAAAAACAGATCTTTGAACTCCCTCCATTCCATATTTGATACTTCATCATCTTCCTTCATGTTCTGAATCAATGACCACCATTGATCAGCATCTCCAGTGAGGCGGTAAACTGCCATGATAACTTTTTCCCTTTCACTGCTCCCCAAAGCCTGAAATATTTTCTCTAGGGGAAATATCCATTGCTCAGCTACTAAGGGATTTGTATTCCCACTGAACGTTGGTGGTTGTTTCCTCATGAATCGATCTAACATTGATCCTCCACGCTGCGGATCAGGGTGCTCCATACGGGTAAGGTTATTATTCATAACCTGAGTAAGTTGTCCCAGTATGGTGATTAGCTGATCAGCACCAGTTGCATCACCAGCCCCACTATAATTATCTTGAGCAGGAGGAAAATCCCTACATGGAGTGCGTGCATTGATACGGTTTCCATTTCTTCCACTAGGCGCCATTTCTAAACAATGGCATAAACTAGATCAGTTTATGAATCAAAATACATAATCCCATACTTATAAAACACTTAACATAAATTGAACTATTTAGGGATATAATCCATAATCATAAGAATTTTTTTTTTCTTTGAGGATGTATATACTCATAATTCCTTCAAAATGATTTGTAAAGAAAATGAGAGTTATCCTAAGCATATCCCTCGGGAGTGTCGTAACCAAGAGTGCAGCAAGGCCCGTTTTCGTGCACCAGTTCCCGTTCGAGTCTAACTCAAAGCGGTGTTTTCGGGTTTTACCCCTAGGTACATCTGTGCCAGAGCCGCCTCTACCTGCTCGTATCCAGACAGGGATGTATTGCTCGGAAAACTCACAAAATCTCTACAATACCAAAATTCTAGGAAGTTCTTCTATACTAATCCTCAAAGTTAATCTTAGGTCTACGTGCTCTAATCAGAGTTTATCTAAATCTAGCTTCCAAGGTTTGTACTAAACTTCCTCTGATACCAACTGTAACGCCCCGACCCTAGTTGCCTAGAGTCGGTGCATTATTACATAACATTGGCATGATCACAAGAAAGATCAAATCTCAAAAGACCGATTGGTTTAGTAGCCTTGGAAACACTAGATATATTCATAGGTTTTACATTACATCATAAAATGAAAAACTACTACAACAACATAATGTCTCCATAATCCACACTCATATCCCCACATAATATCCCTGCAGGTCATTCATAATTTACTTCTTCACTTCCTGGGAAAAATAAAACATATAAAAGGGGTGAGCTCAAATGCCCAGTAAGGATAACAAAATAGCGGAAACTTTCATAAATAAGAATAAACTTTTAAGGCAATGTATAACTAAAACAAAAGCCTTTCAAACATGAACTTTCAACATGGTATGGCATAAATAAAATGAAATAATGCCATTTACTTATTCACATGGATATTCTACTAATCGAATAATCACATGAAAAAAATCAATAACCACTTTCATAATGTTGGAATGCATAATGCCAGACTATCATAACCACATAGCCAAGGCCTCATGCCAAGACTACAAATAAGATTTTGTCAAGGCCTTGTGCCAAGACACTAGTTTGTCTCATGAGACCTACCGATGCATCGAGGAGCTATAGCGGGCTCCACCCGTCACATATTAAGTCCAATGCATTCCCATATGAAAAGGTTTAAACATAACATAAACATTCGTATTAAAACTAGCATACGAAATTTCAATACTTTCACTATAAACTATGAATGGTATAAAAATAGAACATCCACAGTCACACATATCACAAAACCTTCAATACAATATAGAAGTTTTGTATCATAATAAATCAACTTCAAATAATCTTAAAATCCATCAAAGGATTTTGACATAGATGAAATCAAAATTCTTTTTAAAGAAATATCTCCTTTTATTTTGAAATCATTTAAGATCCATATAAAATAAAACATTTTCTTTGAAAATATTCTTATAAGCTTGTAAGGGAAGCTTTGAAGATTTTATAACGGTGTAAAATAACCGCACCCGCCGTATAAGTTAAAAAAACATTCTTACCTCAATTCTGTCGAAAAGGTTAAAAAGGACCTTGTTTTGAAAAAGACGGAAAGATTCCTTTATAAACCTCTTATAAAAATTCAAATAAGGGTATAAATGACATTAACCCATATTCTTGTAAATATTAAAAATGTTTTGAAAGACATTTTTAAGAAACATGGATGTGGATGATAAAGATATCCCAGTAGATTATTACGTATAAACAACCTCGGATGATGAAGAGATTGTGAAATAACCCTTACCTTGTAATTTTCCTTGGTTGGGGTAGGTTAACCTCCTGTATAATGGTGAAATAATTGTTATTAAATTATACAAGAATCATATATATTAATATGATATCATATATGATCTTTTAACATTGATTTATTAATAATATCTTAGAATTATCGTCGTTTCGGGTGTTAACTTACTCATTTTCTTTATATGTTTTGTTACATAAGCCATGGTTGTTGTATCTTATTCATATCCAGAATGATATCTAGTCCTTAAACATCATTTTTAAATCATCAAATGATAATTATACTTGAATGGTTAATGGAGAATGAATCTCATCGCGTTCGTGGAGACGGTAGTCCGTACGTACGCACGAGCGACAATATCATTCTTTTGATATTAAAATAATATATAAATGAATGGTATATCATATATACAGAATCATTAACATGTTATATTTATTATTTACATGAGTTACACATCATTATTATACCCATCCAAGTAATATTATATTGAATAACAATTACACCACGACGTGGAGACGGTAAGCCGTACGTACGCACGTATGGTGACATGTTATTCAAAGGGTGGATAGAATACTGAATATGGTTGTACCATACTTATAATAACATCACAGTATATGTGAGATACTGGAGTTATTATTTTAGAATGGTAAGAACAAAGGAAGAAGAAGTGGAAGAAGAAATGAACTTAGAAAAGGGTGGTGAAATCATTACCTCTTCTTCGGGTTCTTCCTTTTGATTTGATCAAAAGGGCTCCTTAGGTTGGCTTTCTGATCAAACTAAGGCCACTAGGTTGTAGTGAGGGATGTTGGGAGAGTATTTGGGTAGAGTTCGGCCGAACCAAAATTCTTTAGAGGTGTGAAGAAATGATAAGGAGGAGTGCCCTTTTATAAGAGGGGTGAGGGGCACGTTTGGAAAAGCTAGAAATATTAATTTATAATAAATTCATATTCGGTTTCTAATGGCTCCAAAGTTGATTATTTAAATTTTAAGGTGGGGATAGGTCGAAAACAACTCAACCAATAGAAGTTAGACAGGTTTGGGTACTTATATTAAGCTTATCATTAAGTATTAACTCTAAGTTAATTAGTTTCACTTTTACAATGTCTCTTTGTAGTTTTATATAATATGGTTAATAAACTTACTATATACATCCAATAGACCCCAAAGTGGTACATTAATGATGGACCTATCATGATATAAGTCTCTTGGCCGAACCTTAGATTTTTAGGAATTTAATATCAATTAAGAATATAATATTTGTTTTAAGAACTCTTTTATATCAATTTTGACACTATTCAAAACCTGATTTTTATGAAACTCATAACAGATTTATTACTTCTAACAAAGTCCATTAAATCACTCCTAACATATCATATTATCCTAGAAAATTCTTTTAATTCATTAAAAGTTTCATATTATATTTATTTGGGTATTTATAATATCAATTATTTTAATTTTTCACTATTATAGTAATTACTGCATCATCATTGTGTCATAAATAAAATAAATTATTTAATGTCTAAAAATTATAAATAAAATATCATTATGTAGTAAATCCTTTTACCTTTCTAATGAATATTTATAATCTAAAATCCAACATATATAACCCTATGTAACAATTGTTTTTCTAAAAGATATATGCTTGTGTCATTTTTGTATTCATTTTAACTTAATTAAAATAAAGTGTCATTATCACTTACAAGTGGATCCATGGGGTCCCAAAATAGACCCAAAGATTCCCATGGTCGACCATGTATCAACCAATAGGGTTAAGACACGTTTTAGGGTAATTTAGTATTATTATAATATTATTTTTTTAACCCTTATTTACCGGATTTACCCTTAACCATGGTAAATAAAATATTTACCGCAGTAATTATTCAAAATGTCTAAAAATAAATGTTACCTATTTACACAATTTGAACATCCTGATTCAAAATATGGAATCCATTTTCCTAAATTCAAAACACAGTAGTGGCAGAAATTAATTTAAAATTAATTCCCGCTGTCAAAACAAAAAGCGTGTTTTTAAGAGATAATAACTATCAAAAGATTGACACTTGTTTATGTTCGGTTTAATTGTAAAATTATGTCCAATGACCAACATTATATTAAATGGTAAAAATATATTATAAATATACTTTAAAACCACTCAAATTCATAATTTATCACTATTAATTATTTTGATTAAAAAAGTTTTTTTTAATTAAAATTTAGTAATTTTCACTATTCATCAAAATATGAAAGTTATCCGAAATGTACCAAAATTTCACCTTAGGCTAAATTAGATATTCCAAATCCAAAAATGAAGTCCATTTTCAAATATAAAATATATATAATTTCAAAAAGTAGGTATTACTATTCATAACGGCTAGTTTGATTAGTTATGGTGTGTTAGAACTCGGTGTTGCGTACAACACACGCTATCACATTATTCAAAGAGAAGCGTACCGTAGAAGCTTGGGGTGTTACAAAAAAAATAGAATTTATATAATGTTTTAAATTATTATTTTTAATGATGTTTGGAATTATGGTTTTTAACGTTCATTAAAAAATATAATTAAGAATGATTATTTTTAACGTATACAACGTTAAAGGAATTTCCCACTACCACAACTATTTTATGATATTTTTTATCATATACTAGTGTTAAATGGTTAAAAAAAGTATACAATGAAAAAATATTTTGATGTTTCTCTTCCATTTTATGTTCTTCTTGAAAAAGATAATAATTTATTATAAATCTTTAATTTTTATGAACTGGTGGGAATTTTTTATCTCTTATTAATTTTGTGGTCATTAAAATTCATTGGAAACGTTGAATTTCATGTGATCATCATTCAATGGGAATTAAATTTTTATTAATTATTCATATTCTTTTTGTCATGGATGTGATTATTTAATAAAAATTATTCAATTTTCTACATATGATGTTTTACTATGAGAGTTATTTGATAGGCTAGAGAAATATTAATATTCCATATACTTTACTCAAAAAGTATATTTATTGAAATGGATTAGTATTTATGAATTAAATGAATTATTCAGTATATGTGTAATGAATTATAAATGTAGTTATAGTTGGTATAACACAAAAATATTTTATAGTTTGTGTAATCATAGATAAAATCAGTTAATTTTCTATCATACAATGCATGAAAAACCAAGCTTAGACGAACAGTGAAATATTATTACAACCTACCTATTAAATTGTTGGGAATGATTAGTATTAACAAAATTATGAAATTTATATATTATATATTCCTTATTTTTAAATTCATTGAATATATTTTATTGACATAAGATAAGAATAAATCCAATTTTACACATTAAAAGCTATATTTTTCTAAAGGTAGTTTTGTCACCTTTTAGTGGTTCACATGTTTTAAAACTAAATTTTAACACTTTCATAAATTATATTTGTAAAAATAAAAATTATGTTTTAAATATAAATATCAAAATCTAATTTTTTTACTTTTTAGTATTTTTCAGATGTGTTTCATTTTTTTTATGAATAGTTAAAAATACTACATTTTAATTAATACTGAATTTTAATCTAAATAATTTATATTGTTAGAATACATTTTAAATTGGTTTTAAAGAAAATTTAGACAAATTATTCATCTATTAATATAATTTATGTAGTTATAATATTTTTTCATATTGAATTAAGATATAAAAACATTTTGAACATTAGAAGAATTTAACTTTTAAAACTCATTTATCATTAATTCTAATGGAAACAATTTAAATTTAATTTTCCAATAATATGAATTTAATTTAGTAAAAAGGATTCTATATTAAGAACAAAATAGTTAAATTTTTATAAATACGTCCCTTTTTTGGACAATATGAATAGTAACCAGAGTAAATTTTATTACCATGGTCATGAGAAATTAGGTAATTAAGGGTAAAAAGTTTTTGTTAGGGATTAGAAAATTACACTAACACTTGTCCTAATTTTATTGAATGATTTTTTATCTAAAAAAATAATCCTTATGTCTAATTTATGAAATCTTGGGACCACTTGGAAGATTTTATGACCCTTATAGTATTTTATTTCAAGAAAAGTCAAA
The DNA here is from genome assembly GCA_963277665.1 of Viscum album. Classification (NCBI taxonomy): domain Eukaryota; kingdom Viridiplantae; phylum Streptophyta; class Magnoliopsida; order Santalales; family Viscaceae; genus Viscum; species Viscum album. Next base: position 549,563,889 of record OY728144.1, on the reverse strand, counting down.
TTTTTCACCCTAATATTTTTAGTAAATATATCATTTTTAATATATGGTCATCCAGAATATATGTTCAATCATATATAGTCTTCTGAAAGCTAAAGTATTAATCTTCTTAATAGAAATTTATCTTTAAGGGATATAAAATTATCTTAAATGATGGTACAAGAGTGATGTATTATTTATTTTATTAATTAAAATATCAAATAAAAGATATTAAAAATATGAAAATTAATATAATTTTAGAAAATTAATTCCATTAATGGATTTATATATTACCTTGAAATATTATGGGTTTATGAAAATATTTTTCTTTATGATATAGTGGTGTATTTATTTTATTTGTAAAATTCAGGTAATGAATAATGTCAAATTTTACATTAATCATATTTTAAAATAAAAAATATTTTATTAAATGATATAAAAGTAATAAAAATGTAATTTTTTTATAAATTATTGGTATAATGTTTAAAAATTCTTACATAGTTTATTTAAGATTTATGTTTTGATTTTATAGAAATAATATTCACCCTTAAAGGGTAAAAATCCATGATGTCACGATAAGAGTTAAAGGTGTAAAATAAGGGTAAAAATGAAAAGATATGGGTAAGAATGTGAACTGAACCTCTTTAAAAATTATTTAATTAGAGGAGTTAGTCACATCCTCATATTAACTTATAAATAATTCATTTTTGAACAATTTTTATTTTAAAAGTAATTTATATTAATTTAATATTTTTATAGTTTCCAAAAGTTTCCCTCGTATCAATTATAAAAGAGAACCTCATCTCTAATTTATCCACACCACATTGAGACTTATAGATCAAAAAAATCTTCCAATTTATATTATAAACATATTTTGTTAGATTTTTTAGGATATGGGCCTTGAAAAATTCTTACAATAGGTCCCTTAAAATAAGTTATAAATAAGATTCATCATAGAAGATGTAATCGTCCTTACCGAGTCTTCCAAAAATCATTCATATTCTACTAATTATTTTGAGTTGTCTCCATGATTAAATAAAAAATCCAATATCATATATATTATGAGATGTTATTATTATTTTTGTACATCCATAATACATTTTTTCATCCTATGAAAATCAAAAGTACCGTGTGTGCATACCAATACAAAAAATAGACTTTTAACAGAGCTAAAAATGGCTTTTATTAGCACTAGAGAAGTGATGAATAATGGTGTAAGGTTAAAAACCAGTTTCATTTATCAATGACAAAAAGGATATAAAAAATGGTTCCTTTATCGGTGCTAAAAAGCATTGAAAAAGGATCACTTTATCGGTGATTTTTTGGCACTGTTAAAGGACCACTTAATCAACACTTTTATTTAGTTCTGAAAAGGAGGACCATTATCGACGCTTTCAAAAGTGATGACAAAGAAATAATTTATCAACGATTTCGAAATCACTCATAAAGGGACAATTTTTTAGTACTTTCAAAATCACTAATAAAGGACACATTTATCAGCGCTTTCAAAAGTGTTGATAAAGGGGCATATTGTAGTGTGTTGTAACAACACACTATAGGACTAGTGAAATGTTTTGTAACTGCGTACTTTTTGACACCCAATTCCATAAAATATTCTAAAAATATGACAAAGGGGATCCATTAGAATGAAAAGGGGGTAAAATACATAAAGAAAATTCAATATCTTCAAAGGCATGAGTTTTTTGCCATCTTAGTCTAGGAAAATCTCTATCAGCGCACAACCTACTTGCGCACCTCCAAAATGTCATGCAGCCCGCTTGTGCACCCTCATATGTCGCATAGCCTACTTGCGCGCCCACTTATTTTTTTGACCAGGGTCCAATATTTTCCTATAAATAGACACTTGTGGCCCTCATTTGTACATATGAATTTCCTTAAAGCTCAATTGTCGCTCTGGCCGCCCTAGTACTTCGCCCTAGTCTTCCAAAACATTCATGGTAGTTCTTCAACACCTTGAGCAGAAGATTTAAGGGAGGATCATTAGACTTATGTCCTTTTAATGTTTGAAAACCATAACACTTGAACTCCGAAAGCACCCAACCTCTCCAAATCAAAAATACTTCTGTATCGCTCATTCCTCCCACAAGAACTTGAGTGCCCTACATCTGGGATCACCTGTGAATGCTCTGGAAGGCTTGAGAAAGGTCTCTCCAAAGTATTACCATACAGGTTTTTTCTCTCTTAAGTGAACATCAGGTCTCCCAAGCCTACTTGTGCGTCCATACTGGCACACCCTTACCTACATGGGCACCCCTCTTTGATTTATATACTCTCTTCAGTCTATAGTCCATCAAGCCTTTTTCAAAGCCATTCATGGCAAGTCTTCTTCTTCATCAGCTCCCTTGTTTGAAAGGGATTCTATTGAGACCTCCACTAAAACCTTTTGACTTATCAAACCTTTGGGAAAGGCACATCAGTGTGTCTCTTATTTGGGTCTGTATTTCCACAGTCATATGTTTCCAACATTTTTATCAAAATGGTGTCAGGGTTCATGGAATGTTTCTGGGTTTGTATATACACATTCACATGGACCATTATCCCAAGAATAGTGTTGGGAAGTTCCTAGTTTTGGGAATAAGGGTTTGGGTCCCAGCCTCACCCTTCTCAAAGAGAAAGAAACTTAACATTTCAGGTAGGGAAGGTATATTTCACACCTACTTTTCTTCCTTTTGAATAAAGGAGAAGTCTATCTTTCCTACCAGGATCAATTCAAGGGAAACCATCCTGGTATAAGCCCCTTTATTTTCTTGCAGAAGGTAGCATCATTGCTCCTCCTCTCTTCTTCGGTGCCAAAGACTAGAGGAGATATGGGCACAGGGACTTTTGTTTCCCTTTCCCTCCCCTGTTGGGATTTGTAACTTTGGGAAGCTATCCTGGTGTATGCCCTTAATCTTCATCATGTCCTCCTTACATTGGACCCTTGTCCAATGTAAATAGAACATAGGGAAGGCTCGTTACCCCACCCTATTCCATGGTCTCCTTGACCTCATCCACCCTCGTTTCCATAGGTGCACCCTCTTCCACCAACGGAGGAGGACAATTTTGAAAGTGCAAGTGTCATTGTTGATTCTTTCACATCCTCTTGTTTCTTAGTCCGAGAATGAATCTCATGGGATTAGAGATACGTGATGATTACAACATGTACACAAACACTCATGAAAGAAGGAACTACAAGAACTCTGATTCTTCTTCATACCAGGATATGTATGAATCCCTTTAAGGGACCGAGCTCATTGAACATCCTCTTAAAGAATCCAACCCCAATTCCTTTAATCTGGACATCCTCCTTAGGGATAATCACCAAATTAAACCCTTAAGTCACCAAGGCATCCTTTTCAGGATGTAAGACCAAACTCATTTCTCTCAAAGGACTATACTCTCCTTTGAGACTAATCAAACTACCTGGGCTTTGATTCCCATATATATGGGATATGTAGGAAGCCTCCTTGAGGATGAAACCCAATACCCTATATCAGCCCAGTTTTGCTTGGGCCATATTCCCAATAGGGTCTGATCCTACTTGGAAACCCATATTCTTTCCAAAGATAATTAGGCTGCTTCAATATAAGCCCCACATTATGTTTTGACTATGCACCTTCTGCTTAGATGTCCATACCACATGACATTAAACTGTATATCTAGGTCCTTATCACATGAACTTAAAAGGAATAATGTGTCTCATTCAGCAGCACTGAACGATGGGTGTTCTGATTCCTTTTTACACGGATACATCAGTAGCCCATTTTAGGGGCATGATCCCAAAATCAAACCAAAGCTTCGTCTCCCTCAAAGACAATAAATTCAAGAGTGCCCCCCTTAATGGCTTAAAAACAAGTATCATCACAATTATGATTAAAATAATCTCTAATTGGTATATTAGAGGATACCATTGATGGAAAACCTCAAATACATATGGATATTTTCATTAATGAAGAACCATGAATGCGTACTAATGATTCTAAATTTTAGAAATGTTAATAAGTGATTGTAAATTTCAAGGAAAAATTATTTTATTCTTGGTGAATTAATAAGGATTCATGAAAATATCTTAAATTTAAAAATAGAGTCCCATAGTAGACAATAATTCCCACCAAAAGGGTGTGATGAGTCCGACCTCCCATCCTCTCGACCAATGAACATTCTTAATTATCTTAAAGTTCAAACTTAATGAATGCATGCCTTTGGAAAATAGTTCCCCTTTGGGTAAATAATTGTTGGAAGTTTTCGGTTCCATAAATAGATCCAATGGAAACCTCCTGGAAACAGTGATTCTTAAAACTAGAACACACGTTTCGAGGAACTACGAAACCAAAATGGTGAACCCGACATGAATCCTTAACCAAGTTAATAATGTTACACACCTATTAGGACCCTATAAATTGATAAAGGAAGTCTAGAAAAAGGAATCAATCACGTATATATCCATCTAAAAAGGTGTTTCTTTAATGGAGTTTGTGGTTGTTTTCAAGTTTTTTTCTCGGAATTCCCTTCATTCCAAAAAATGGCTTTCTCCAAGACAACATCTTTGAACTTACCAACCGCTGCTCAAGATAGATCCCCATCCATGGGAAGGAATTCATCACCAACCCAGCATCTTCAGCATTAGGCCTTTAATGTGCTAGTAAAGTAATATAATCGGCACGGTACAATCCCGACTTTGGAGGCTACCCCTCAAGACCTCCAGGTCAATAACTATCCTCGATCATCTGGCCAACAACGACCCATGGTCATGAAGCAGACAGTGCCAACCATTGTCTTTAACTATTTCGAGTCCTTATCCTTGGAACACAACAATCAATCTCTCATGTACTCTGGGTAGGTGGATCAAGAGGTTTCTCAAGGCCTCAATTCAAGAATGCAGAAGTCTTTCCTGAGGACTCCCAGCAGCAATCACTGCCAGCAGAATCGTGCGTTAGTAAAACCCCAACATGATGGGGGTGTTGCCTCTGGACATTCATCCCAGGTCTATCAGACCCAAGAATGCAAGACAAACCACTAGGGAAAACATTCGGTCAACATGGATCATACATCTACACCTTATGGAGAATTTCATCAACCTAACTTGATGGAAAACAATGAATGGGAACATACAACCATCAATCCTTATTTTTCTATTCAGTAGAATCGTCTGGAAGAAACCCAAAAATCCCACCAAATAAACCCAATGGAGTACCGTGAATAGGCACATACACCTTCTTACAAGTTATCATACAGTCATCAGGATCATTTCGCTTCATTTAAAGAATCTCACCAATCTAATGTGGTGGAAATTGGTAAACAAGAACGCACACCTGTTTACAATAACCAATTCTATCAGCAGTCTTGTATTCAAGTATTGAAGGAAGTATGTCAACCATACTTTATGAGAAACATCCAGTGGGCACATACACCTGCCAATGTTCATCAAGCCTACCAACTGTCTCATTTGGTAGAACCTGGAGAAGTCAGTCAGAAAGCTCTGACGACAAATTTGGGGCAGACCCAACTCTCTACCCCCATGATTGAGTATTGTCAATATCCATTGACATGAAAAGGAAGTAAGTAGTAGGAACATACACCTAATCTAGATATGAAATGGATGTATATTCTTGTTATGTCTACTGAATTCACCAAACACATCTTATCAATGGTTAAAGGGTAGACGCAAATCCCAATCTATATTCGGGAAGCATGTCAAGATATTATAACAACTACTTTAGCAGTATCAGGGGAACAAACACATAAATATGTCCCCACACATGGGATAACACATCGGCATTCCATTCCAGAGCAGATACACACCTTGGTTCTAGTCCAAGAGGGTTATGGGGCATACTCCCCCATATCATATGGACAATAGGATCAGGATCATACACCCTTTACAATTTGAGGTAATTGGTTTGTTCTAGTAACCACTCCAATTCAGTCACATACACTTGTCCATGATAACCACTTTTCCCAGAAAGTGGACCCAAATAAGTATAATAGAACATCCAAGAAGAATTCTCACCAAGCACTATTGTAAAATCAAGAGTCAAGCTATGATTCGAATCCTATTAATGTTAGAGTTCTTGAAGACCTCAGACATTTATCTGTTGCAAATCAATATTTTACCCTCTCATTATCAAATTTTGGGAGTAGTAGTGGTAATTCTGAAGTTCCTCATCACAAAATTCATCATGAAGTCTGGCTTCATGAAAATTCGGTCAATCCAGAGTTTCAATCTTTGGATGAGAGCCACAGAAACCCTCTATGCGGCCAAAAGACCAAGGATAAAGAATATTTATCCCTTTCTATAATCCAGTATGGTGATCCTCCCTATGATGGAATTTATTGAAAAATTCATCTCCATGTTAGTATTTTTCATTGTCAAGACAATTTCATAACTGAAAATGTAGCAATGGGAAATCCCTCCTATCTTGAGGCACTTGAAAACAGAAGTCCATTCATGTCTGATGTCTTATCATTTATAGGTGAAACACTTTCTCAAACAGAATACATCTTAAGGGAATGGTAATTCTCTGATCCTCCCTTGGGTCATTTTTCTTCTAATACAGTGCATCTACTTTGGTCAGACCAAGTAGAGAAACCTCTAGTGAAAGATGATGAAGATATATTAAACATGAGAAAACAATTGGCCAAAGGAGAAATACTAGTCTTGTTCTGGACTTTGGAAAATTCTCAGTATAAAATTCCAGAATTGATGACAAAATATTTAATTCATGACATCCACCTCAACTAATATAAAATTTTTCGTCATTTGAAACCCAAATTATTACCATCTGATGAATATCAAAATCATGTAAAGGTAATAGAATGGTTGCAACGCCAAATTGACATGGAATCTCTCTCAGTTTCCTAATGTCCAAAGGTTGATAATAGTAGAAAACCCTTCAGCATGCATGCCTCAATGCTCTAATGAGGCTACACTAGTTAATTTATGATTCCCCATCTAGTGCTCACAGTAGAGGATGGGGTGTACATGGAGCATTGCATCTCACTGCACTCCAAAATCTATAAATTCCACCAAAAGTGGTCTCATGAAATTTTATTTACATCGGTCAACCACAATCAGTAGATTTTTTATGTAATCGAATGTATGCTCAAGTACAGGCCTCAACTAGCTCTGATCAGAGTCAGACCCAAAGAAAATATGTTGTTGAATTACTTTTACATCAAGCATCTGAGAAACATGAGTAGGAATACTATTTAGATGATGTCAGGCATTAGAGAATGAAAATGTCTCAAATAGAAAAAGAGATCTTCCAAAACAGGTGATTTGAGTGGTTGTCATATGATGCACCCAGCTAATTTCTGAACCAAAATTTGCAAAATCAGAAGAGAATTTGCACAAATTTCAGCCATAACAGTTCAAGAATCACCCTAGCATGGAAGGATGGGGGATCATTTAATTCAACCTTCAAATTAATTCAAAAAAGTTAAAAGATTTGAAGAAGAATAATAATAGGAATAGCACCATCCAGTATGGTTGGGGGATTTTTCACATCTGTAATCCCCTCCTCAACCAAATCATTTTTTCCCGATTAGGAAAGAGGCCACAAGGAGAGCGTAAAAATGAACTATCTGAGGATTCCCCTTGGGTTACTGTCTACCAAATAGTTCCTGGTAATTCATCATATAGGAGAAGAAAGTCTCATGGAAGACACAAACGAAGACAATCTTGAAAAAACGATGACATAATACCATCGATGAATTATGCGTCAGTAAATGTCATTGACACCACTACAGAAGATCCTCTAGAAAATGAGTCCAATTTAGGGGAATCAGAAGATTATGTTATTTTCCATAATATAGTACACAACGAGGAAAATGAAGAAGTTGTTCACACTAGAAATCAGAAGCTTACCCATAATCTAGGTATTCCTTTAAATAACCAACTCCCCCATCTCCGAAACACATCTAACAAGGGGAAACGCAAAAGTCAGATCACATCCCACTTTTATACTAGAAAAATTCAATTTTTTTCTTGAAGAGAGATTTGAGCATCAATAATATGGAATAAAGGACTTGAAAAGACTCAATATGAAGTTACTTAGAAATAGAATTTCTGCTAGACATACTCCCCAGGAAAGTCCCCAACTTGCAAATCCTGTAAGTGATCCTCCAAAAAGAGGATTTGTAGTAACTACAGATGTAGATAATGAATTATATCCACTAGGTACACAATCAAGGAAATATAAAACACATCATGATAGGCATATTCTTTTTGGTTATCCAAGGTAGATATCAGAACCACCATCAATGTTTTTTCTGGTCGTTGCACTAGCTCAATCTCTAGTTTTTATACCTGTATAGAATCTATCTCATTCGTATATTCCCTAAAGGTTTATGAACATAACTAAGGCATTAACGACTCGATTGGAAGCTATGGAGGAATGAAATGCACCAGTTCAACTGGAAAAGAGAGATATCCCTAAATGGGTGGATGCAATTCCTCCCCCACAAAATTTTTTGATCACCAAATTCCCAATATTTAATGGTTCGAGAGATCCAAAAATGACTTTTTTCCATCCATGTCAGAAATTTCTTCTTCAAGTTAGATCAACGCTACCAAAAATGACTTTTTTCCATCTTACCAATTTTAAAAAAAGGGGGAGTGAAAGATTTTCAGATTTCATTGCTTGATTAAAAGGATTAACATATTCCTTAAGTCTAGAACTCCCTCAAGAATTTTTGGTTCCAATTCGTGTGGAAAAAATAAAGGATGAGTTTCGCACACCATTGATCCATATGAAATACACAGGTTGGTTTCAAGACCTTTCTTAAATAGCTCAATAGATAAAAGACTCTATTATAGAAAATAAGGCTCAAACTCGTGTAATTATATCAGCTTCGGGGATGAGGATAGGAAAGGTAGAAGCTACTATAGTCACACTCAAGCAGGAACCTATACATGCTTCTACCTCAAGACCTTCATCATATAGAAGGGCTCTGCCTCCTGAGCATTAGTAGCAATGACTGCCTCGTCAACATGATCAAAGAGATCAAAGGAGGAAAGAGTTTGAGGAATTAAAGAAAAAAAATTATTCTTTCCAGAATGAACAAGTTCTCGGTTACTTCATCTTAGCTATAGAAAACAATTTGGTTCAGTTTCCAAGTTTGAGGAAACCAAATAAAGAAGGAGATAAAGATCTTCTGAATTATTGTCTCTTTCACCAGATGATAGGACATCCCATCCATGAATGTTTTGTTTTCAAGGACCTCTTTCAATAGATGGTAGACTCTGGGAAAGTAAAACTGAAAAGTTTATCAGCTCAAGTAGCATGTGTTACAGCTATTTCTCTTGAGGAAGAAGGCGAATGGAAAGAGGTCAAAAGTAAAAATGTGCAAAAATATGATGATTGGATGATCAATAGAATGATCAACTAGACTCATGCCATTTTACAAAAATAGTTGAAACAACTGATTGTTTCTTCTTCCACTCCTACCACAGTAAACCCTTCTTCATCAAGAGGCCGTTCCTTAATAAAATGAATTGATTATGATGATAATGAGAAGTCAGAAGAAGACAAGCTCGTGTCTAGTCCAAATTTGTCCTTGACCCTAGAAGATTATATTACATATGTTTCAAAAGCACGAGTACCGCCCCGCCAAATGGCACAACCAGAATTAACCTATCAAGAAGAATCTTCATCTGATGAAGAATTGATCTTCGGTTCTGTTAGTGTTATACATTTAATGGATCCTTATGACACTGGTGATTCTAATTATAATGATCCATAATACCTTATACCTAATTGGAGAACAAGAGGAAGAGGCCAAGGTCAAGGATACAGGGGAAGATCTGTGAATTCTAAAAATCACCATTTTAACTCTACCCCTGCTCGAACCATATATGCATAAGAAACTCGTGGAAGATCCCTTATGTGGGCTCAACTAGAACAAGGATTTTCTTCTAGGAATGACAAGTTCAGTTTAGAAATAATTATTTTGGAAGACTGATAATGAGATACACCTTCTTATTCTCAGCAAGTGAATAGACCTAGTCAGTCTAATCTCACAATGTCAGGAGTATTTCTATCTTTTACTCCAACATAGAATATGGCTACATTAGAGGCATCAAATTCCAAAGCACCTACAAAACTACATCTCCATGCTAGAAAACGCAGAACTTTAGACCAGAATTATGATGTCTTGAAACAATTATCCCATGTATTGTCCATGTTATCAAGTATGGATTCTTTGAATCTATCAAAAGATCATTGAGAGGCACTCATTGAGGATTTTTCAAGTCCTCAAGAGTTTGAAACTAAAGTTACTATTTCTGAGGTTTACCGTATAGAGAATGATCCTGTAAAATTTCATGTTGTCATATCTTTTACAGATGAAGATGAAGATGATGTTATACATGTACATATCAGACCTATGTATTTTTCTGGCAAGGTCAATGTTGTAGACATGTGACGAGCCTTCAATGATAATGGATCTGGGGTAAAACTCATTCTTTTTCATACACTTCATTAATTGGGCTTTATTGAATCTGATTTATCTCTTTCCACATTAATGTTGAAAGGGTATGACAAGAATAAACAAGAACCTCTAGGCAAGATTACACTTAGAGATCTGTTTGGAGATATTGTGTCTAATTCAGATTTCATGGTTGTTCTTTAGGACACATCCTTCAATATTATGCTTGGAAGGCCTTGTCTGCATCAACATGCATCCATACCTTATTCATACCACCAATTTCTAAAAGTATTTATTCAATGGTCAAATTGGGACATTGTATGGTGACAAGGCTTCGTTCAAAACATGTTAATCTCAACACATTGAGGCCAACATTTATAACACAAAAGGAACAAAGTCCATGATAAAGGAAATAACCAGAGTTAGTGATCCAAATGTACTGGATAATATCCCAGCAAATCTATTTATGCATTTCAGTAAAGATCCTATGATACCCATCAATCAAATTGAAAGGGTAAAAACAAATCCAAGCACTTATCCTATAACTTTTATAATTTCAATTACAGAAACTGATCCTAACAACATGAGAGAAATTGATAATTCACTAAGTATTGATGGAAGCTTAAATGGATATGTCTTCATTTCATACATTAAATTACAATAAGTCTTTACTTCGTTAATTAGAGTAGAATAAATTGTAGCAATGCTATAATAAGACAAAGGTTTTTATTCTCAATACATTATTTCCTCTTTATTACAACAGGAAAACCATTCTTCATCATTAGGGTTAGATATGGTGGCCTCTTCTTCAGGCTGTTCAAATACTAACTCCTCCCCTATCTATGGACGTTTTGCCTCATCATATAATATGAAAGTGGAAATAGAATAGGTAGCATGTAATGAAGAAGAAGAGGAAGATCTTATGGATGATCCTTTGACATTTGAGGAAGGTGTCTCTATCATTGTGGATGAGCTCAGATAAATAAATCTGGGTACAGAAGAAGATCCATGCCCCACTCTAATTAGTGTGGCCATGACCTCTAAAGAAAAAGAGGTGTATATTTCATTTCTAAAAAAACATTGAGATATATTTGATTGAAATTATAAAGAAATGATAGGTCTTAATCCTAATGTATCTAGCCATCATTTGGGTTTTCGAAAAGAATATCATGGATTCAAGAAGGAAGCAAGAAGAAAAAAACCAACTTATGCCTCTAAAATTGAAGCTGAAGTTGATAATCATATAAAGGATAACTTTGTTAGGGAATTTTAGTATCCCAAATGGCTGGACAATGTTGTCCCATTGGAAAAGATGAATGGACAAATTAGATTTTTCATTTATTTCAGAGATCTTAACCAGCATTGTCCTAAATATTATTTTCCAGATCCGATTATAGAGCTTTTAATTGATGCATTAGCTGGCTATGAATCTATTTCTTTCATGAATGGACACATTGGGTATAATAAAATCTGTATGGACTTAGGGGATGAAGAATCCACAGCCTTCGGAGCCCCTCAAGGTGTGTTTTCCTATTGGGTAATTCCCTTTGGCTTAAAGAATGCAGGTGCAACAAACCAACATTCCATGCACCGTATCTTCAAACACTTCTTAGAGAAATTTATTGAATGTTATGTGGATGATATGGTTGTTAAATCTATAAAATGTTCCAATCACTTGGATGATTTGGAGACTATATTCAATAAAATTCAGCAACACATTTTGAAGGTTAACCCCTTGAAATGTGCTTTCAGGGTATCCTCCAGAAAGATTCATGGCTTCATTGAATGCCATCATGGTATTGAAGTTGACCTTGAGAAAAAAAATCAATCCTTGGTAAATCACCTCATCGAAATTTGAATGAATTAAGAGGACTCCAAGGATACTTGGTCTATATTCAGCACTTTATCACCAATTTAGCAGGAAAGTGTTTACCCTTCACCAGATTAATGTAGAAGGGAATCACCTACCAATGGACTGAAGACTTCCAAGAATCATTTTATACCCTTAAGAAATATCTCTTGAGTCCACCAGTATTAATGTCACCTATTGAAGGAAGACCACTTATTCTCTACGTGACAGCTTTAGAGTGATCATTAGGTGCCTTCCTTTCGCAAAAGAATGATGATGGGAATGAAAACAGCCTTTACTATCTCAGTCGAACTATACTTGATGTGGAAACTAGATATTAAAGTATTGAAAAGTGATTCCTAGCATTAATTTTTGAAGTTCAAAAATTGAGGCACTACCTGCAACATCATGAAGTCCAATTAGTGACTCGCAATAATTAGCTCAAATTTATCCTCAAACGTCCTATGCTTACACGGCATCAGGCACGATGGGCGGTTATTTTGAAATTGTTTGATATCCAGTTTGTGCCTCAAAAGGCAATAAAAGGCCAATATCTAGATGACTTCTTTGATGAGCATCCATCTGCGGAAGATACATCATTTAATACTGAACAACCTAATGAAGAGGTCTTCTATATTCCGGATAATTCTCAAACATGGGAAATGTATTTTGATAGTGCTTCCAAAATTCCAACAAGGAAAAGAATGGAAAACCCTAAACTCAACAAAGTTGGTTTTGGAATTTTCCTTATTTCCCCAGAAAAGGCAATATTGCCTTATTCCTTCTTTTTTTCAGAAGGTGGTACCAACAATGAGCCATAATATCAATCTCTCATCATAGGTTTGGAAATGGCTCTTCAGGTGAAAATGGATCATTAAAATCTGAAAGGTGATTTAGAATTGGTAATAAAAAAATAATGGGGAATATTCTATTAAAAAAGAAGAGTTAATCCCTTTGTGTGATTATGTCAGAGGGTTAATGGCTGAATTTCCCTCATATCCAACATTGTCTTAGGTCCCATGATCATAAAAGTCTAAAGTTGATGCATAGGCTAACACAGATACATCGTTGGTAGATCCTAATTGGGATGACATAATCATCATTATAGCCCATTGTCGTGTGGTTTTACCTTTTTTTCAAACTGAAATAGTGAAAATTAATTAAATTGGACCTATTTCTGAACCATATAGTCATACCACATGATGGAGAACATCCATCATGGAATATCTTCAAAATGGGATACTTCCACCAGATAGGGCTGAAAATGAATAGATCTGACGGCGAGCATCCATTTCACTCTTTATGATAGTCCATACCACCAAAAGATCCTCTACAAGCGATGATTTGATGGAATCCTCTTCAGATGTATTGATGGATAAGAGACTATACTTTTCATGAAAGAAGTACATACAAGAGTTTATGGTGCCCACTAGTCTGGGCAGAGACTCTCCGATTAGATCCAAAGGCTTGGATACTTTTGGCCTTCAATGACCCAGAATTGTATAGATTTCACTAAAAAGTTCAATTCCTACCAAGTTCATGCCAACTTCATTCATCAACCCCCATAGATTCTACATACATCTAAATACTCCTAGCCATTTTCCACATAGGGAATAGATGTAGTAAGGCCTTATCCTCTAGCCAAGGATAAGCATTTTAGTTATATTCTCACTGCTACTCACTTCTTCTCTAAATGGGTTGAGGTAATACATCTCTAGGAATTCAGAACCAAAATAATTGTTAGTTTTTTCAAATCTAATATCATCACCAGATTTGGTGTCCCTCATACTATTTTGATGGACAGTGGAACCAATTTTTGTTCTATTGAGGTAAAAAATTTATATCAGGAACATAATATCAAATCTAACCATTCATCTCGCTATCATGCGGTGGCCAATGGACAGATAGAGGCCTTTAATATGACCCTATAAAATATACTTCAAAAGATGGTGGATAATGATAAGAAATCATGGCCTGATAAACTTTTGAATGCTTTATGTGCTTATCGGACAACTACCCATACTGCTACCCAAGAAACTCCTTATTCATTGGTATATAAATCTGATGAATTTTTTCCAATTAAAATGAAATTTCCTTCACTCAGAGTTGCAATCTATGATTAGTTCTATACGGATTAGAGGTCTCAAAAATGGGTCAATGAGTTGGAATAATTATATGGGAAAATATTGCATACTTTGACTCATCTAGAAGTATATCAGAATACAATAGTGAAAGATTTTAACAATAAAGATCACCTCTTTTCATTTCTTTAAAGAGAATTGGTATTAGTCCTTAGAAATCCAATGATACCAGGAAAGAAACCTCCAAAACTTGACCCAAAGTTGGTAGGACCTTATTCCATACATAAGGTCTATTCAAATGGGGATTATGCCTTAATATCAATGGATGGAGAGCTTATTACAACTCCAAAAAATGCTAGATTCTTGAAGAAATAATTTGTTTATTTGTGCACATTCATCCTCACTGCAAGACTTTAATCTCCACAGTACAACATCTTCACTGCAAGAATTTAAACTGCACAGTACAACATCCTAACTGCAAGACTTTAAATTGAAGAGTACAATGTCCTTGCTACAAGACATAAAACTACACAGTTCCCATGTCCAAGTTGCAAGACATTAAATTTCATAATAACCATAAGCGTCCATGATGCATGATGTTAAAATGTGTAAAATCATCTTCCTTGTCACATGATGTTAAACTGCCTGACATCATTTGTACAACAAACGTTTTCACTATTTGACGTTAGAAGCTTCCGTAAGAAAACATCATTGACATCATCGCTACTCCATAGTGGCACATGAGTCCCTCTCTTTCCTATGTCGAAGTCAGATCTGCATAAAGACCTTATTTCAAGAACTATGTATGGCTTGATTCTCATTTTCCAATGAGATATGTAGAGATGCTTAATTCTTTAATTTTGGACCCAACCACAATAAAAAAAATCATCTTATTTTCTTTTCTCATCTTGTATAAGAATCAGATCTATACAAAGTGTTTTCTTAAGGTATAAGATTTGTTCCTTATACCATTTTATGTCTTAAGATTTAGCATTCTCTCAGAATGTGTCAAAAGTCCCCATTATTCATATCAAACTCAATTAGCATGAGGAATGATTATTTAAAGAAATACATACAACTTGATTCTCATCTATTTGAGATATGTAGAGATGCCTAGATCTCCAATTATGGGCCCAACTATGATAAAAACCTTTATTTCTTGTATAAGAACCAAATATGCATAGGGAATATTTTAAGAACTATGTATGACTTGATTCTTTCCCCAGCAAGGCACATAGTGACACTTGGGTTTTATCCCTTAATCCAGTTACAATATGTCTTTCCTTTCACATCGGTTCATTTTCATCCTTACCACATGACGTTAAACTACATAGAAATATAGCACCCCTATTCTTCAATTGTGTCACCTTTGCACTGTAAAAGAAACCCTTACTTCTCCTTGTTTCTCACATCGAGCATAGCCCATATGGGCTTAGTAATTGGGTGAATGGATTCTTTATATAAATAAGGTGTTTCAATTTCTTGTGGGGCTATCAATTTCCTCACTGCATGACTTAAAACTGCATAGTATAATGTCCTCACTGCATGACTTAAAACTGCATAGTATAATGTCTTCACTGCATGACTTAAAACTGAAAAGTATAATTTCCTTATTTCATGACATAAAATTACACATCACAATATTAATTTAGAGGAAACAAAGAAAGTCCCCATTTTACATATGAGTCAAATCTATGTAAAGGACGTTAAACTCATGGCCAATATTAATTCAAATATTTCTCATGTGCGTTGAGAAGTATCCCCTTTCATACTTCACAATCTCAATATTGAATATTCATAGATCCTCATAATCATTATTATGGTTTTTGGTGGTAGAGTTTCTATTATTTAAGAACTCTTTTGTTTGACTATGCAGCACGTGCCCTTAGGCGGCCTTGCATAAGTTGCCTCCATAACACGCATTTCAGTCAAAAGATTCCATTATTTGGCTATGTAGCATATTCCTTAGTTGGACCTTTATAAGACATCCCCCATAATGGGTTTTCAAGTAATGTTAACTTCGTTCTTGGTTATGGTATCTTTTTCTCTTTTAATCTTTGATGACAATATACAAGAATCTATATTTTCAAACAGTCATTCATGTATACTTGTCCCATTATCTTTCTCAAAATCGGAAAGTCTTCAGGACCATGGTTTACACATTTCTCTCACCATGTGTTCAATACAATATGAAATAACCTTGAAATCACTTGGCCACATATTATATATTGTCTCCATTTTTTGTCCTAGTTGTATAACCTAAAACTACAGACACCATAATTCTTACGTTTGGGTCAGACCTTCGTTGGAGTCTTATTCCTTCGATTCTTTGGAAATATTGGTTGGAAACACCCTCTCCTAATTTAGGAACCTTTATAGTAAACCAAACTCTGTGCTTTGGAAAATCTGAATCTCAATAATCTTTCTTCATCTTTATCAATAGAATGTAAAACTTCAAAGAGGTCTTTTGTTTGACTATGCAGAACGTTCCCTTAGGAGTCCTTGCATAAGTTTAATACATAATAGTCCTATCAGTCAAAATATGCCACTATTTGGATATGCAACAGATTCCCTAGTTGGCCCTGCATAAGAAAAACCCCATAACAGGTTTGTCAAATAAGGGTAACTTCATTCTTAGAAGAGACTTCCTCTAATGCCTTTAGTCCTTTTTCCATATCATTATTTGGATTCAAAAAAATTACCAAATCATAGTTTACCATTTTCCCTTCCATACCTAAACATGATAGTATATTTAAAAAAAATTTGAAGAAATTGGGTGAATCTCATACCTTTGGTTAGAGCTAAAGACCTTGAGTTAAAGTCACACAATGTCCTCACTGCATGACTTAAAATTGCAAAGTACAATGTCCTCACTGCATGACATAAAACTAAACAATATGATATAAAAATTATATTTTCTGATAAATCCTAATCATTCCAAATACACCAAATTTTTATAGAAATGGTTTTCCTATACATGTCATATGTCGTTGTAAAATAACCCGTTCATTATTAAAATTCCTTTCCTTGGAAACACGGCCCACTATGGTCTTGAGTCACCCAAATCTTATTTTCCCCAATCTATCAAAAAAAATGTTAAACTTCAAAGAGATCTTTTGTTTGACTATGCAGCATGTTCCCTTAGGTGGCATTGCATATGTTTCCGGAATAACAGGCATGTCATTCAAAATATTCTACTATTTGGCTATGTAGCATATGCCTCAGTTGGCCCTCCATAACAAAGACCCCATAACAGGTTTTTCAAATAATGGTAAATTCATTCCTTGAAAAGACACCCCTTATGTTGATACAGGTTTTAAATTTGGTGACTATAAAAATCATGGATCAAGATTCCCCATGGAAATATTTAAAGAATATTAAAGCAATTCTTAGCCATAGAGTTTTGTTTGGGATCTAATTCAAAGTTTATGGTCAAAGCTATTCGACCCAAAATATTATCCCATTATAGTCCAACAAGCATGACTCAAAACTACCAAACAAAAAAAGACTTGGTACTCATTAGATTGATAACTCGCAAAGGGAACTCTAAA
Source organism: Viscum album (assembly GCA_963277665.1). NCBI lineage: Eukaryota > Viridiplantae > Streptophyta > Magnoliopsida > Santalales > Viscaceae > Viscum > Viscum album. The sequence goes on along the minus strand of OY728144.1, from coordinate 549,546,004 downwards.
CAAAATTCGTTTCCCAGGTCACTAAACATTAATTTTGTATGGTTTAGATAATATTGAGAAATAAAAAGTCAAGAGATACAAAGTTTTTGGGGTTATCCATATAACCCTAGAAAAAAAATAAAACTATGCTTACTGGGCCCAATGGCCTAGGTAAAACAAAAGCTGTTTGCAAAAGTGAAAACACAAATCATTAAAGACCAAATAATTTTCATTTATGAAAAATTTTCATAGAGGAGCATCCACAAATTGGAGTCTCTCTATCAAAAATTACAAAAGTCTTTCTATGTAATTACTCATTTGTTTGGCATCCTCTTGAGCCCCATCAACTGTTTGTTGATGTTTTTCTATTTGGCCAACCTCTCTCTCTTCAGTATGACGAAATGCTTCTCTAGCATCTGCAATGGATTTTTCACCATCCTTCTGGACTTCTCATAATGAGCTATGAAGCTGTTCAAGCTCCCCTGTAATGATATCTAACTCCCGTTAAAGGTGAAGTTATTGAACAATGTTTTCTTTAATTGTATTCTTCATTCCCTTCAACTTTTCACTATGATTATCCTCTGCCTGGGCAGTGCTTCTTAGAACTCTTCAATATTGATTGACAGTTCGGCTTTTATCAAGTATTGTCGAAGCTTTTTCTCTTACTCCCTCCTCCAGATAATCTCTTTCACCACAGAATGAATTTCACGGTATTAAAAACTGCCAAATCCTAGTGTGATAAATATAAATTAATGTCGTGGAATTATTGAAGGTGGTTCTTCAAGGGGAATCTCAAATATTATCTTCCAGATGTTTTTCCATGCTTTGCAATGATCAGGACAAAGAGCCTTCTGTAGTTATAGGTCCGATTCAGAATCATTGTCATAAGGAGGGGTATATTTTGGGACTAATACACTTAATGAGTTCCTTGTTATGTTCCTTCTTAAACAATGGTTTCTCCACCTTCCAATGTTGTTTGGGATAATGCAGAGGCTTCACCTCCAGAACTAGACATTAAAGTTGATATCCATATATGGTAAATCAATAATTATGGTTATAATTATATTCAAGAGATAAAAAAAATTAATGCAATCACAATATCAGTATCTCTTACCCAACAGTAGGTCATCATCTTGAGAAAAATTCTCTCCAAGGTTCTCAGTTTTAGCAATTTTGTTTGATGTCTCTCGATGAGAAGTTCTATATTTAATATGCTCAGGATTTTCATAGTAAATCTTAGGAAGACCTATTATCTTCAAGATACATCTGAGCCAATGTCTCCGCAATGGTGTGGTTGACATTAATATCAACACCTCCTTCAAGTACCATTGTTCTAGCAGTTTCTTTAAATGGAACTGCATATTTCAATCAACCATGTTTAGTAGGTTAATCGAAAAAATATTAAAAGGATGAATAATGAGAACTCATGTCCAGTTGATTCTATACAAGGAACTCCAAAATCTTTTAAATCATTTGATATATTAACATGTTCTAATAGTTTGTTAAAATACATTCCAAGGTTCATCATTTCATCCAATGATATCTCAGATCCTAGGTTAGTATCACCCGTGGGAGAACTTGGTGTGTTTGCTTCACAACCTTCCTCCGACAACCTTTTATCCTGAATAGCTTCTTCAGCAATAGTTGTGGGTTCAATGTCAGTTTTTTTCAGATGCTCTGGTGCATGTGATTAACCTAAAAGTATCACATAATGAAATAATAACAGGAGTAGTGCTGGGAACAGATGATGGTTACTTTGGCTTCAATTTCTCTTCAGGAACCACTGGATTTGCAGGAATTTGTGTCTACTCAGCATCACATTTTACGGCTCATTGAATCTTATCAGTAGTTTTTTTCAAAGATTAAATAGAATAATCCCCTATAATATTAAAAAGATTAAACACTTTTTCATGAAAAAAGACTAAAATTCATGATTATCAGGGAGACTTACCACTGCTAAGAAAGCACTTAACCATGGCATTCTTTCTTCGGTGCTTTTTATTATTCACCTTTTTTGGAGGGCTTTCATCATCATCTATAAAGACATGTATCAGAGATTCTAGTGCCCTCTCTATTTCCTCCTCCATGGATTGTTCTCCAGGATAAATTCTCCTGATTCACAGGGTGACCCAATAGCTCCAAGAGAAGTGCCTCCAGGGATATACTATGTTGGAGGAACTTTAGTAGTTTTCCCTTTACCCAACAGTAAGTTAAGATGATATTTCTCCTAAGTAAAACTGTTTTGACTAAATTTCAAGGTGAAAAATGTAATATAATGTGAGAGAAAGGAAACTTACATCCTCAGGACTTACAAAGTCATGCCACTCTATATCTAATGAATGATTTATCTCTTCAGTGGCACCATAAACAATAATTTCCTTCACCCTCTTTGTGGAAGGATTTGATTCATCAGTGGAATATATGATAATTTCCAGCTCTCGAATATAGGTCTGTACCACATTAGGATTATCTTTATAATGAATATCAGAAGAAGCCCGCAAATCCCCTACTCCTGGAATATACAGTCCTTTGCACAGATCCATCCACATGGTTTCAACATCACAGTACAGATAATTCCATGTTCAAATAGCCTCTGGTCGTAAATATTTAGAATGTATGTCTAAGGGTTGTGAGGAGGATCCTACAACCTTGGGCTTCAGTTTCTTCCTAGTACCCACAGTCACAGATGAAGGATTATAAAATGGAACTCGATGATCTTCCGAATGATGGTGACCATATCACATTGATATGAATTTAGTAGGGATTGATAGATTGGCTCTTTTAATTCGATTAGGAGGTTTAAATCTGGCACAAGGTCTCTTTGGTTAATTTGGAGTATCGTCACCTCCACCCTCTGATTCTTGAAAGTCATCCACTGATGATGAAGAATTATCTTCAAAATGATGTGGTTTCTTCCTAATACTTATCTTTAACCCCACTCGAGGGATGGCATGAATTAATACCCCTTCCGGGTAAGATGCAACCCAGTTTTTAGCATACCGGATGGTCAATCTGCTTACTATGTCAGCAACGGGTAAATTAAATATCGCCCTAGTCTTCTCTACAGATGTCAATAAACATAGTTTTTGGGAAACCATGCGGTGTTTCTATAATATGACATGCATGGTAGGGAATACAGTATTCTGTTTTAGACATTTTAATTGATGTGAAAATTTATAAAGATCATAGGCCTCACATATGATTTTTCCGTTGACTCTGGTGGCCAACACGCCATCTCTGCAAGCTAGCATATATACCCTCAATTCCAAACTGACAGTACCATAATCAATGAATCTTCCGATAAGTATATTCCCATCATGAAATAAATATAATTCCTTATTCATGCTCAATATAGCCTTGATTTCATAAGAAATCAAAGACAGGGGTGAAATACCAGAAAAGGCTTGAACAGACAGTCATAAAGAACTTCAAAAAACATGTACTCCAATTTGTATAGCATAAGTTCTAAAGTGAGTTGCAATCCATCTCCACAACACTTGGAATGGTCCTATTATTCTAAATGGGGATTTCCCTTTATAAAAATTCAGCAAACTCCTATGAATATTGTCCAAAACAAAAGTAGCCAACCCTACCATCCTTTTCTCCACCAGCTTAGCTGCAATAACAAAGGTTCCCAACCTCACTCCTCTTTTGGAGTATTAGACTGGTAATAAATAAATGATGAGCCACATGAATAAGAAACCTTCCAAAATTGTTTTTTTAGGATTTTTTGGGTTTATTTTATATCCCCATTTATCAAATTCTCTTTTCTCTAATGTTTTCCAAAATCTGTCTGGAGTTCCTCTCTTCTCTGCCCTTGGATAACTAGTCGGACTATTGTAAGTGGGACCTTTTTCCTTATTATTTATTAAAAATATTTCCATCCATTCCTATATATGAATATCCTTCCTTGTGCGAGTTTTTGTGGTGATTGAATTCTTCAGTTTGTTAAATATTTTCATCAACTCACAAACCAAATATGGTGTCTTCTCTGAGTCATTCCATGTCACCTTGGGAGGAATAATTTCATCATAAATCTCCAAGGATTGGAGCTCCAGAAATCATGTAAACATCCCAAAAGTTTATACTTATCTCTCCATGTGTTAAATAGAATGAATTAGTCTCTAGGATCTAAAGAATTAATAATTCTGGCAGGAAATCGCCATTCCTATACACATAGGTTTTCCCAACCCAGACAGTCTCATAAATCTTGATGACTCTCAAATCATCTGAAAATTCTTTACATGTCTTTCACACCTAGTATGCCCACATATATACAGGTTTACACCTCCTCTTGGGCAGAAGTCCCAACTTTTCTTCCAACCCTTGGACTGATCTGTCTGAGAATCTCGAAAGATGGATGAATAGCAGTGTGGCTGCAGCTCGGGTGTGTGTGACTTAAAATCTAAAGCACATGGTCTATAATTCATAATATTAGCTTTCTATACTATCCTAGAATTAGTAAATTATCCCCCAATAGTAACATTGTCCAATGAGAAGTCGGTATAATCCTAAAACCATGAATGTGGGACATAGTTCTTTGGATCTAGAATGATAGTATCCTACAAATGGCCATATCTATACAAAGTCAGATAGGTGCTTTGTGGAAAGTTGAAATGATACTTCTTAAAATATTTTTAAAAGTCTGGAAGGGTGGTTTCGCAAATGTCAAAGTAATCATGACCAACAACATTCATCATGTCATCCATCCTCTTGCTAGAGAGGTCATTAGTAGTTCCAATTCTTTTAAGAGCCATTGAACCTGCAAAAAGATAGAGATCATCTTTTAAAAGTAAGTTCATCTTTGGTGTTTTTAAAAACAATTTTCAAAGGCATTAAGGTGAGAAAGTTTAGTACAAGGAATGAAAGTATAATTACATGCGCAAGTATGGCACCCCACTTATAGTGCGTAGCTAAAAAATGTACAGAAGAAGCGCAGAAAAATAGAATTAGCTGAATATAAGAAATATTGCACACCGGGAGATGAGAATTTGGAGGTTATGAGACTTATTGCAGAAGTGAGGTTGTTTTATATAAGCGACATATGTCACCCTGCACGCCATAAGTCTTACAAAAATAAAACTTGTGCACCAAAGTCTACTTGAGTACCAAAACTAGTGCGACTCAGTGCTCTTTTTCTTTCTCCTTCATTACCTTACCTTAGAATAGGATCCTCTTTTCATTTTGAATCCAATACTGAGGGGAGGATTTTTTTGACACCCCATTCCATCAAAGAGTCTAAAAATATTATAAAGGTAATCCTTTAGAAATAAAAAGGGGGGAAATTCCTAAAGAAAAGTCAATATTTTCAAGGAATGATTTTTTGGAAGCCTTACTCTAGACAAATATCTGTTAGCGCACAACCTATTTTCGTGCCTCCAATATGACGGGAAATCCACTTCCACACCCTTATAATTCATGCAGCCTATTTGCACGCCCACTTCCCTTTTCACCCAGGGTCCAATATTTTACTATAAATAGACCCTTGGGGCCCTCATTTGTACGGACGAATTTCCTTGAAGCCAAATTACTACTTTGTTCACCATAGTACTTTTCCCAAGTCTTCCAAAACATTCAAGGTAGTTCTTCAACACCTTGAGTGGAGGATTTAAGGGAGGATTATTGGACTTAATCCCTTTTAGTGTTTGAAAATCATAACACATGCGTTCCAAAAGCACCCAACCTCCCCAAATCAGAAATACTTGTGTGCCGCCCATTCCTCCCATAGGAACATGAGCGCCCCACTTCTAGGATCACCTTGAATACTCTTGAAGAATTAATAAAGGTCTCTCCCAAGTATTATTATACAAGTTTTCCATCACTTAAGTGAACATCAGGTCTCCCAATCTTATTTCTACACCCATACTTTTGTGCCCTTACCTACTTGGGCGCCCCTCTTTGATTCACTTACCCTCTAGTCTATAAGTCATCAAGCCTTCTTCAAAGACATTCATGGCTAGGATTATTCTTCCTTGGATCCCATGTTTGAAAGGGATTCGGTAGAGACCTCCACCAAAAAATCTTGACTTATCAATCCTCTGGGAAAAGAACATCAGCATGTCTCCTATGTGGGTTTGTATTTCTACAGTCAGAGGTTTCCCAAATTTATTTCACAATGGGGTCAGGGTTCATTGAGTTTTAGTGGGTTTTAATATCCACAGTCACATGGAAATTTCTCCTAAGAACAGTATTGGGATGTTCCCGATTCTAAGAATAAGGGTTTGGGTCCTGACCTCGCCCTTCTCAAAGAGCTAGAAACTTTAAATTTATGGTAGGGAAGCTATGTTTTACACCTACTTTTATTCCATTTTAATAAAGAAGAAGTATCCCTCCCCTACCAGGATCAATTCAAGGGAAACCATCCTAGTGTAAGCCCCTAGATTTTCTTATAGGAGGGAGCGTCATTGCTCCTCATCTCTTCTTTGGTGATAAAGACAAGAGGAGAGATGGGAACAGGGATATTTGTTACCCTTTCCCTATCCCCTTGGGCTTTGTCACAATGGGAATCCATACTAGTGTAAGCCCCTAAACATTACCCCTTCTTCCTTACATTTTACCCTTGTCCAATGTAAATAGAACAAAGGGAAGGCTCGTTGCCTCGCCCTCTTCCACAGTCACCTCTACCTCATCCACCCTCTCGACAATAGGTACGCCCTCTTCCACCAGCGGAGGAGGAAAATTTTGAAAGTGCAAGTGTCATTGTTAAATCTTTCACATCCTATTATTTCTCACACTAATAATGACTCACATGGTCTTAGATATTCGTGATGATTATAACATGTACACAAACACTCGTGAAGGAATGAACTACGAGAACATTGATTTCTGTTCAAATCAGGATATATAGGAATCCCTTTCAAGGCATGAGATCATTGGAAATCCTATTTAAGAATCCAACCATAATTTCTTTAATCTAGGCAACCTCCTTAGGGATAAGCTACAAATTAAACCCTTAAGTCACTAAGGAATCCTTTTCCGAAATTAATCCCAAACTCATTTCTCTCAAAGGACTATACTCTCTTATGAGACTAATCAAACTATGTGGGATTTGATTCCCATCTATATGCGATAAATAAGAAGTCTCCTTGAGGTCAAAACCCAATACCCTAAATCAACCATGTTCTCCTTGGTCCATATTCCCAACAGGGCATGATACTATTTGGAAACACATATTATTTCCAATGTTCATTGGGCTGCTTTCGTATAAGTCACATGTTATGTTTTGACTGAGAACCTTCATCTTATATCTCTATACCAAATGAAATTAAAATATACATTTAGGTCTTTATCACATGACCTTAAAAGTTTTGATGTGTCCCATTCAGTGGCACTGAACTACGGGGGTTCTGATTCCTTTCTATAAGGATACGTAGGTAGCCTATTTTATGGGATTGATCCCAAAATCAAACCAAACCTCCATCTTCCTGATGTAAATAAATTCCAGAGTTCCCCACTGAGTGGATTAAAAAACAGTATCATCCCAACTATGATTAAATTAACCTCTAAGTAGTATATTAGAGGATATAATTTATTGAAAACCACGAATACACACGAATATTTCTATTAATAAATAACCTTGAATGCATACTGATGATTATAAATTTTTCACATGTTAATAATTTATTGTAAATTCCATGGGAAACATATGTTATTCTTGGTGAATTAATAAGGATTTATGAAAATATTTTAAATTTACAAAGAGATTCCCGAAGTAGACAATAATTTCCCCCAAAATGGTGTGATGAGTCCGACTTCCCAACCTCTTGACCAATGCATGATCTTAAGTATCATAAAGTTCAAACATAAAAAATGCCTGCCTTTGGAAAGCATGTCCTATTTGGATAAAAAACTATTTGATGTTTCCAGTTCTATAAATAAATCCAATGGAAACCACCTGGAAACAGTGATTCTTAAAACTAGAACACATGTTTCAAGGAACAACGAAACAATACTGTAGCACCAAAACACCACAGGATATCAAAAAATCGAGTACCAATATAAAATTTCAATGAAATGAAATTTAGAACCCAAATACAATAAGGATAACACTATATTATATACATTTAAAACATTGGTTTATGCAATTATTTAAGTTCATGTTATTGCATACATTTAAAAACATAGATATTCTTTTTTATTTTTCTCATGAACCCAAATAATGATTTTTCCAAACCAACCACCCCTAATGAGAAAAATAACACACCTTTATAGGAAAATAATTCTTATATTACTAATAATAAAATGAAATAAATTGATAGAATGTGTTAATTTAAAACTAAGCATTCAGTCGTACTAGGAACACTATGTATCATATTGAGTTGTGGTTAATTATTACATGTCAAACCATTTATTGTTCATATTAAATATTTAAATATATGAAAATTAATTAAATAATTATAATAAAAATCCTCATGGGCCCATCGTACTGGTTGCGTGAGTGACACTTTTTGAACTAAAATGTCAATTTTAGAATGATAACTGACACTTTGAGTCATACCGAGAACATCGTGTACAAGATTGTAGTTTATGTAATTCTTAATTGTTAAAAATGACATATGGATCATTTTAGTAAACTATAAAAACAATTCTAATGGGTTTTCTTGTCTTTGACTAGGTCATTTGTCTATTTTACTCAAATTGATGTCAATTTTAAATAAAAAGAGGAGCTTGGAGTCATATCAGTCGTACTGTGCATCAAATTGAGATGTGATAGATTAATAGATTTATCAAATGACTTATGGATCATTGAATGAATGTATCAAAAAACTGAATGGGTTTTCTCTATTTGAGTTGTTCAGCTGTCCATTTTACTAAATTTGATTTCATTTTTAAATAAAAATAATCACTTGGAGTAATACCAACCACAATGTGTGTTGGATTGAGGTGATGAAGAATATTAAATGTATCAAATGAAATATAAATTTAACTAAAGTATCAAAACAATCAAAATTCATTTTATTAGTTTTGAGTAGGTCAATTTTTGTTTTAAAAAAAATTCATTTTATACTAAAAATACACACATTGACTCATACAGATCACATCATGTACAAAAATTACTTATGAATAATTTTAGTAAATTATCAAGAAAATATGATCATGTTTTATCAGTTTTTAGTGGAAGAAACCATTTAAACTAAAGTTTCTATTTTAAACCGATAGTGGACACTTAGAGTCATATCGGACATATCTTGGATTAGATTTGGGTGTAGATGATTCCTAAACCTGATAAATAAATTATAGATCATTTTTTTAAATTATAAAAACAATAAAAATTTGTTTTCTTAGTTTTTATGAGGCCAATGGTTAGTTTTACTAAAATTGATGTCAATTTTAAAAAAAGACACACTTGGAGTCATACCTATCACATCATGCATATGATTAAGCTTCTTCTAATTCCTATATATCTAAAATGACCTATGGATCATTTTAATAATGTTAAAAACAATATGAACTCGTTTTCAAGATTTTAAGTTGGCCAATTGTCTTTTTTACAAAAATGACATTTTAAATAGGAAACATGAACTTTGACTCATACTGATCACATAGTGTATTAGTTTGAAGTGAGACTAATTCATCCACAAAGAAAATGAATTTTCTATAATTGTTATAAATTGTCAATAAAATATTAGTGTGTTTGATTAGTTTTCATTGACTGACATGTTTTTATCTAAAATTTCATTTTTAAAATAATAATGGACAAGTGGAGTCATACTGGGCACAACGTGTATCAAATTGATGTGTGACTGATTACTAAACATAAAAAAACCACTTATAGATCATTTTCATAAATTATAAAACCCATATGAATGTGTTTTCATAGTTTTTAGTATGTAATTTGTCTGTTTTACTAAAATTGATGTTAGTTTTAAATAAAAAGACACACTTAAAGTCATACCAGTCACACCGTGCGTCGGATTAAGGTGAAACTGATTCCTCAACATCTCAAATGGATTATGGATCAGTTTACTAAATTATCAAAACAATGTGAATCTGTTTTCTTATTTTTTAGTAGTTTAGTTTTTATTTTTATTTAAATGTCATTTTAAACTAAAAACAAGCACTTTGACTCGTACTGATCACATAATTTATCAATTTCAAGTGAGACTGATTCCTACACATGAAAAATGAATTATTAATAGTTTTTTAAAAATTATCAACAAAATAAAATAGTTTTTGTCTGGTTTTCATTGAATGATACATTTTGAACTAAAATATCGATCTTAAACTGATAACGGAAACATGGAGTCATATCAGGAACATCGCGTATCAAATTGATGTGTGACTGATTACTACATATCAAAAATGACATATAGATAATTTCCATAAATTATAATAAAAATCTTCGTCTTATTTCTCATTTTTGAGTAGGCCAATTTTCTATTTTAATAAAATTGATGTTAATTATAAAATAAAAATGTGCACATAGAGTCATAAAAGTCACACCATGCATCAGATTGAGGTGATGATGATACCTTTACATATCAAATGACATACAGATCATTTTACTAGAGTAAAAAACAATATTTATTTGTTTTTTTAATTTTGAGTACTTTACTTGTCTTTTTTACTAAAATTTCATTTTGAATAGGAAACATGCACAATGACCCATACCGATCACATCATATATTGGTTTGACATTAGACTGGTTCCTATACATCAAAAATGACTTATGAACTATTTTCCTAAATTATTAGAAAATCTAAGTGTTTTTTTATCAATTTTTAGTGAGTTAAAACTTTTTAAACAAAAAATGTTTATTTTAAACTGATAATGGATACTTGGAGTCATATCAGGAACATCGTGTATCAGATTGAGGTGAGACCAATTCCTACACATCAAAAATGACTTATGTATAGTTTTTGTAATGTATACAAACAATCCAAAAGTGTTTTATTATTTTTGAGTAGGTCATTTTTTACATTTTACTAAAATTGATGTCAATTTTAAATAAAAAGATTCATTTTGTGTCATACTAGTCTCACCGTGCATCATAATGAGGTGCAGTTAATTACTAGATGACTCAAATGACATATGGATCATTTTCCTAATGTATCAAAATAATCCAAATTAATTTTCTAAATGTTGATTATGTCACCTATCTTTTTTACTAAAATTTAATTTTAAACTAAAACACTCAATTTGACTCATAACAATCACATTATTTATCAGGTTGATGTGAGACTGATTTCTACACATCACAAATGACCTATGAATTTTTCCTAAATTATCAAGAATATAAAAGTTTATTTTATTATTTTACTATGAATGACACTTTCTGAACTAAAATGTCGATTTAAAACTGTTTATAGACACTTTGAGTCATACCAGGCACAAAATCTATCAGATTGAGGTGCGGCTAATTCCTATACATCAAAAATGACTTATGGTTCATTTTGATAAAGTATCGAAAAAATCTGAATATTTTTCTTAGTTTTGAGTATGTCAGTTTTCTTTTTTAAATAAAATAATGTTAGTTTTAAATAAAAAGAAGTACATAGAGTGATACCGGTAACACCGTGAGTCATATTGGGGGGCGGTCGATTTTTACATGTCCCAAAGTCTCAAGAAAATTTTGACCTCCAATTTTATAATGATTTTCATTACATGTATTTTTCAAAAATAAAAAACTATATATTTACTTGATGTTCTTTCCCAAAAAACCATTCTCGATGTAGATAGCTAGAAGAGTAGAGGAATATCACATGCCAATTATGCCTTGATAAGTCACCATAATGACCATATGACTTTTCTTTACTCCTATGGATTTCACGGAGAAAGGTTTTTCTTCTAAAAACATCATTTAATATGAATTTTAAAAAGATATATGAAAAAACTATATAAGTATTAGATTAAAATGATAAGTAAATTAACTTAAAAATAGCTGATAAAATGATAGAAAATTTATTAATTAAGTGGTAGGGATTCAAATTTTCCTGATGGTTGTATGAATCAATAATAAATTCCTAATTTTTTTCATAATTGAAGGTTAGAAGTCTAGTATCTTTTGAGAACGAGAATCTGTGAACAAACCACCCTAACTCGAACAAAACAATCCACCTATATAAGAAAATATTTATTATATGAGTAATAATAAAATAAAATAAAAAACATAAATATGAAACAATATATTAATTATATGTACAATGGTTTTACTATAAAAACATCAGTATTATCTTTGTAATTGATTGTTGAAGGAACATTAAGGAAAGTGATAAATTTTAACACTATATGGGTGAAAAGGTTTTGTGTGAGAAGCTGTTTGTGGAACTTTTGGTGAATATAGACATAAAATATGGTCAAGCCACCCCAAATTGGACCAAATAATCAACCTATATAAGAAAAAAATAATATACATGTAATACTAAAAATAAATAAGAAACAATATATTAAGTATATGTACAATGATTTTACTATGTGAACATCAAGATTACATCTGTGATTGAGAAGAGACAGTATCATTGTTCTTCTTACTAACTAAGTGGATATAACATTAAGGAATGTGAAAAATGAAACACTAAAGGGGTGAAAAGGTTTTGAGGGAGAATAATTTTTTGTAATTTTTGGTTTAGAAAGGCATGAAAGAGGGAATAAACACCCCAAATCAAACAAAAGAAGCCACCTATATAATAAAAAAATTATTATGTGGGTAATACTAAAATTAAAAAAAAATTAAAAAAAATGAAACAATATAATGACCACTGATTTTATTGTGCAATCATCAATATTACCTTTTTTATTGAGTAGAGACAACATCATTTCTCTTCCTGTAAAGGAATTACATATGGATAGAAATATTCTAAAATAAAAGGACACTTCAAGGAATAATAAAATGAAATTAATGTTCCATTATATAATTTCTTAATAAAATTGAGAATTTATGTTGTAACATTACCTTTACATCATTATAAATGGATTTTTTCATTATATTTTCTTCTTATGAGGGATTTGTAACTTCATCATGTATAGAAGAAATTTTCTACATGAGTAGTAAAATATTTAATTGGGATTATGTTAATGCAGTAGAAAATATACAACATTATGAAGAAAAACATAGAATATTAAAAAAACTTGTACCTTCTCATTAAACCCTCTTTATACTCTTCAAATGTTTAATGATTTGGTTCACCTATCAAAAATATAATTCCCCTCACTATGGTCCCCTATAATGTAAAAGAAATTGTATACATTTTGACCTAGATGAGAGGATTGTGATCTTCCAATAAAAAGGTCATCCTTCATTAAATTTTTATATGACTCGAAATTTGTTTTAGCTTCCAGAAGTAAAATCGACCATTTCTTGATTACTGGATCAATGACATAAAATACTTGCATTTCTTGTGATGCCATTATAAACAGATCATCATTTTCCCCTTCTATTCGAAAATTCACCTATATCAATCCCATTTCATCAAATTTCACTGCACATATATTTTCAACACATTTTTAATGTAAAATAAACACTTGAAATGTTATATAATAACACTCATATATCAATTTGATAATTCAAAAATATGACATATTTGCATAAATTGAATTTTTATTCTTAGAACTAGATATGTGCATCACTTCAACCACAATACCAACACCAATGTTTTGCATCATACTAAGGTCATCATGCTATTTTGTATAGAACATATAACCATTGATTACAAAACCAATGTATGATATAACATTTTCATTCACTCCCCTGGCTAGCCATTGAAGTCATTCGACAATTGAATTCATATTTTTAGATAACTCATTATAAATTCATTTTTAGAATCATTCTATAATTTTTTTATTATGTCTATTTGATATCCTTCCTTTATCCCATGATGGATTCAAATATCTAAGAATTTAATTGTGGTATTTAATGTATCAATCAACATCGTTACTATTATGTAAAATTGAAAGATGCGCTTACTCCCACTCTGTTAAGGTAATTGTAGCATCATCTTTTCTAGAAATCCTATCACCCATAAGGAATTAATTATGATAAGACTTTGGGAGACCGACACTATCAATATCAGATAAGTAATCTGTATAGAATCAATATCTTTTTCCACAATATATCATTCTACAATACAACCTTCTGGATGACTTCAATTCTTGACATACCCTTTCAAAATATTCATATACCATTCAATGGGGTACATCCATCTTTAATGGATAGGTTCAAATAGTTGAACCTATCCAACCAAGTGAATCATTAGTTGAACCATTATATCAAAAAATGAGAGTGGGAATAATATATCTAATTCACATAACAATACAAAAAATATGGTATTTAGTGGAAGAAATTTTGAAGGGGTTATTTTAAACCTCCTCTAAATAAAATTTAGAAGGGGTAAATAATAACCCCTTCTAATTAGAGGCAGTTTTTATGAACAACCACCCCTAATTACTATCTATCCCTAATAAATGGTTCACACCCCCACAACATTCCCCTCTCCTCTATGCCTACCCCGCCAAACACCCCCTTCCCCTCACAGCGCTCTTCTATACTCGCCCCGCCCAGCCCCCCAATTACCATATTCCCCTTGAAACACTCCTCTACACTCACCCCACCCAACCCCCCAATAACCCTATTCTCCTCATAGTGCTCCTCTATGCTCACCCCCCCCCCCCAATAACTATATTCCACTCACGATAAACCCTCTCATCGCACCCTCTCCCTTGTCATCTGCTATCTCTCCACCCCCTACTCAAGTTGTGGATTCCCTTTCCTCCCAGCTCCCCCTCCCTTTTGCAGCTGATGGATTCCCTAATTCCAATCACGACAGCACTCCTCTCCCTTCCGCAGACGACTACTTTCCCAACCTCCCATTGTGATGGCATGTCTCTCCATTCTGTTGCCAACTGTTTCCATGCCTCCCGTCATGACAGCACCCCCTTTCACTTGTTCAAGTCGCTGGTGACTTTTTAGAATCTCGTTTCATAGATAGAGGTTTGTGTTCTGACTTTAGATTAGTTTTAAAGGATTAGTATTTCACAATATTTGTAGTTTTTCAGGAGTGGGGTTTTTTTATGTATTGTGGATTTGGGGTTTTTTTTTGAGATTCAGACGTTATGATTTTTAAGCTTAATTAAATCCTTGAGTTGATTAAATTTTACTTATTCCTTGAGTTCTTTATTGGTTTCTCCCATTAAAGTGTTGGTTTCATTGATTTTTTTTCATTCCTGGTTATTTTGTTATGATATGTGTTGTTTATATGTTGTCATATTTTGATTTTTATGTAATGAACAAGAGAATAATTTGGTATGTTGTTTGGTAAATAGGATAAGTAGATTATTTCTTGTTAGACTATGTTTTGTTGTGGTATATGTTATCTTGTTAAGTTCATCATGGTATATTGTTCCTAAGGCTAGGTCTCATGTTAGCATTCCTTTTATCTTATGACACTAAGATAGACATGTGTTGTCCCTTATTGATCCATGATTCAAATTAGTGTGTTAAATCCATTATTACTTAATATAATGGATTATTTTAACGTGTATTATTATATTTTTTATGTTCATTGGGATTTGTTTCCATTTTGAATTTCGAGTGGCTTGTTTGTTATTATAATATTAAAATAATATTTTTGAATATTTTATAGAGACATGGGGTTTTTTTCATATTTATTCTCTTGGGCATCTCTATCCTTGATCTCTCCATTTTAAAAGAATTATAAATGATTTTGAGACCTATATTATCTCATAATTTTCCTATAAATTCATGTATAATAGTGGTAATTTGGGTTTGGTTAGCATTTCTTAATGATTCATGATGAATTATTCATTGGTTGTGAGGAATTTTATTATGGGTGGTGTTTACTTTTATAAAGAGAATTATTTTTTTCTCTAATACCCCCACCTTTTATGTGTTAGTTTTGTGGTTTGAATGTTCAATTGAATCTAATTTCATCAATGACATTTATGAGGAAGACATGGCATGGTGGGGATAATAGTGACACCCCCAAGTCACTCTTGAATATTATATTATATATTTGAGGGTGATTTTTGAAAATTATGAAGTTCTTCCTTGATCTCTTTCATTTTATTTTATTTAGAAATCATTAATGATATACATTTATGGACTATAGTATGTTACGTTGTTACTAAGAGAGGTTGAACCATAACTGAACCTTTTCCCCATTTTGAAAATTTAAGGTGAATGTAAGTTGTAATATGACTATTTGATACATGTCGTGACACCACCCATACAAATATTCTTTTTTCTATGAATACACCATGTCATAGTTTCACACTATGAAAGGCTACCCATGTAGAGTGTGTCACGCTATGAGGAAATCATCGTGTCGCAACATGGATGTAGTTAGGTAAACCAAATTTTTTTTCTTATTCGGGGAAGGAATGACCTATAGGAACTGGGGTCACTCCATGACATGCATGTGTCTAATTTTTAATTTTAAAATTATACCATTTTACCAATGTCATATGTATGCCTCATGTGGCCCTATTCCCCTTACTAGCATCATCAATCTCATGTAAAATTCAATGGGATATCTTTATCTTTTTATCCTTTCACTCGAGGCATCTATCCTTCTGTTTCCATGTTGATTAAATCGTAGGCATCCACTTTCTCTCTTACTTGTCCATACTCCTTCATTTCCCCTTCTTTTAATATTTTTTCAAAAACATTAATGGGTGTGTTGGATGATTCTAGTGTTTGGGTTGCTTCTAATTTAGGGAATTAGATGTTTAGGGCTTATAATGGTCATTTCATGTTGGGGTTTTTCATTCATCATAAAAGGCCACTTATTTTCATTTTTACTCTTTATTCTAAATCCTCAACAAAACCCTCATTGAACTTGTGGTTTTAATTTTTTTTCTTTGGTTGGGGGAACAAAACTACTTTGGACCTCAAGGATACTAATTCCACTCCTAACGTGCGGTCAATCAGGTAATTGGACTATTAAATTTTGTTCTTGGGTTTCTTTGGATTGATTTAGAAAATTAATGCTAAATATTTTTTCCTAGAATTTCAAAATTAATATTATTCTATTGATTGTATCTATGGAATCACTAGTTATTTATAAAAATATGTTTGTTCACTATAATACACATATAATTTTCACCATTTATTTTATTTGTATTTAAATTATATGGTATTTTGCTTCTATTATTGTTAACTGTCTATAATACATATTAGTTATAATATGTGTCAATTATTTTAGCGGTTTTATTTTCAAATACAGTTGAATTGTTGTTTTGTAAATTGAACAAACATTGATTATTTTTTTGACCATTTGACATAATTGATAAAGGCTACGAGTAGTTTTCAATAAGTAATTCCAAATGATTCAAAAGTATGAGTTATTTTGTAGAACACAATTCCCAAGTTTTTTCTAGAATTTTTATAAAGGAAAAAAATTATTTTTTTATTGTTTTTAATGAAAAAACTATACTTAAAAACGTAGTTTTTAATTTTCTTAAAAATAACAGTGATTTACATTTTGATATTTTTTAATGAAAGTTTTTTGTAAAGAAAATATCTTTAGATTTTTTTATTGTATAAATTTATTTAGATCATTACTATTTTTCTTATGTTTATTTGAATATATTTAATTGATTTATTCTATTTTAATTAATTCAGTATAAATGAATAAATCATGGATTTTATGGTCATAAAAAACTGATGATTATAATAAAGGATTAAATAAATTTCTAAATTTTTCATTTGAGCATCAATCTGTGGAGGGAAGAATAATTTGTACTTTTTGTAATTAAAAATTTAAGAAATGGTTGACCAGAGTTGATGCATATTTCTATTTGAGTCAAAAATCATTTTTGATTGAATACACCAAGTGGGTATGGCATGGAGAATTTAATTAATTTGAACTACCATCTAGTAGAACACTAGATAATGAGATTTCTCCACATAATATTGGTCATGTAGATCTTATATAGGAAATGGTCACTAATGCATTTGGTCTTGGTAATATTCTTGGTGAAAATGAAACAGACTCATCACGTAGTGTAAACATGGTTGAAAATTCTATAGAATTTGTGGAGTTATTGAATGATCGGAATCAAGAATTATATGGAGGCTATAAAAAATACTCCAAATTTTCTTTTATAATAAAACAATATCACATCAATTTTTTATGTGGAATGACTAATAAGGAAATGAAAATGATTTTGGATTTTCTAAGAGATGCTTTTGAATGTTCCAAAATCCCTGACTCTTTTTATGAGGCTAAGAAAATCATCAATAAACTTGGGCTTAATTATATTAAGATAAATAATTGTCTTAAAGATTGAATGTTGTATTGGGGGTGATGAAGACAAACAAATATGTAATAAATGTGAAATATCTACGTGGAAGGAAAAATTTGTTGAAAAAAAAACTAGCAAAAGTTCTTCATTATTTCCCACTCAAACAAAGGTTGCAACGATTGTTCATGTCTAGTAAAACTACCAAGAATATGCGCTGGCATGAAAGTGAAAAATGTCATGATGAATTGAAGATACATCCTATAGATTCTAAAGCATGGAAGAAATTTAATGTCACAAATACTCAATTCTATTTATATCCTCAAAATTATCTCTTAGGTCTTGTAACTGATGGTTTTAATCCAATTGGTAGAATGAGTTCAAGTTATAGTATTTAGCCTATAGTATTGACACCATATAATCTTCCACTATGGATGTGTATGAAACAAACATCTATGATTCTTTCAATGATAATTTCATGGAAACGAATGCTATGAAATGACATAGATGTCTATTTTAGACATCTTTTGAAGGAGTTGAAAGAGTTGTGGGTGGATATAGTTGACACTTATGATGACTATGTGTCTGAAAAGTTTAAAATACGAGCAGTATTACTGTGGAAAATCAATGACTTTCCAAGACTCGGTACGTTATCTGGATAGAATACATATACTTCATTAGCTTTTACAACTTGTAATTTTGACAAAGGTCTATTGTATTTTCCTCATATTAGAAATTTGTGTTTTGGGGGAATCATCAATTTTGTGGTGATAGTCATAAATTTACATTCATGATATTGCATTTTGACAGAAATTAAGATTTTCAAAAACCTCCAAGTGCACTATCTGGATTGGATATTTTCAAATAGTCAGAAAACATAAATATCTCGTTTGGAAATACAATAACATAGGATGGTAAAGGAAATAAATCGCAGGGGAATAATAATGAGGGCAGCTCCAAAAAATAGAAAAAATTTCTATATTTTTTGAATTTCCATACTGGGAGATTAATATGTTACGTCACAAACTTGATTTCATGCATATTGAGAAACATATAGGTAATAATTTCATTTATACTTTTTTTAATGAAAGTGTAAGGATAAAATATCCTCTTAAGGCCCAAAAATATATTCATTCAATGGGTATAAGAAGGTATTTGTGGCCAAATGATAAGGGGAAATATCAGCCATGTATTTTTAAAATGACAAATCGAATGAAAGATTCCTTTTTGAAATGTCTAGTGAATATGAATTTGTCCAATAGTTATTCAAGATACCTTTCTAGATGTATCAATATAAAATATTTTAAAATATCTGGCTTCAAAATTCATGATTTTCAGGTCATTATGGAGCAATTACTTCCCATTGCAATACATAATCTATTGACAAAGAATGTGTCTATAATATTGATAGAGTTATGTGCATTCTTTCGACAAATATGTGGTAAGGTTTTCAATCCTATTGATCTTAATATTGTCTAAAATCGAATTTTTCTTACACATTTTCTTTTGGAGATGTTATTTCCCACATCATTTTTCACTGTCATGATTCACTTTTGTGTGAATCTAGTCGATGAACTAGAATTGGGTGGACTGGTACAATATTGATGGATGTATCCTATTGAAAGTTAATTTAAAATTTTGTACATATATTATTGTGAACCATAATATTTTGTTTTTTTTCTGTTTATTTGTGCATTTTATATAGATATTTGGGGCATTAAAAGTCGAATGTTCGTAATAAGGCTCAACCAGAAAGTTTTATTGTTGAGAGGTTCATATCATAAAAATGTTTTCAATTTTGTTCAAGATATTTTGAATGGATTGAGACCCAATTAAATAGGTCAAGTTGTGTTAATGATGAAGTAAAGGATGTTTACAATGATGAAGTATATACGGGGGATCTCAGTGATGAATTGGAAGCTAGGATGGAGGAGCAGGATGAAATAGTTTTTGAAAGATACAGGAATGGAGAAATCTCTGCGAATACCTACCTTCAAATCAGAAAGATAATGTTCATGAATTTGGTGGAAAAATTTAAACAAAATCCTGATTTTATTTTCAAGGACATCCCATGGAAATAAATTTCCTCTGATTTCTTTATTTTGATGTTTAAGACTAGTGTCTTTCACTGCTTCTCTTGGGCTGGGAGTTGTTTGTCCATGAAGTTTGGCCTTGAGGAAACCTGTTTTGGATGATCCCAATCAACAAGGGTTTGATGGTTCTGTTTTAATGATTAATGATGATACTGAATTTCTGTTTGAAGTCTAACGATTGCTGAAGATGGATGGCATGTTTGCTGGAACTGACGTCCAGATCCATGATGATGTTTTCACTAGAAATCAGAATTTATGCTTTCTCCTTCACTGCTTAATGAATTCTGGATGCGAATGATGTCTCTGATTGGAGAGGAATATGGAACCTTTCTATACTGAATATATTGATCCTGGTTCAACTATTGAAGTGGTGTATTGGAAGCTGCTCTTGGAGCTTCTTCTGTCATTGACTCTGGATGGTTACATGTTTTGGTCTGGTCTAGGCAGGGGTATCTTGTCCTGTTTTTATTTTCCTATTTTTGTTATAATTATGAATCTACTCTTGAGGGTTATTTGATCATGATCAACCTGGATGCTCCTGATGACCTAGATTGGAGGGCAATACCTCTCTCTTCACTGTTTGGATGCTCCACAAGCCTTGCAATGGATAACAATGATGTAAGCCTGCATTGGATGACCAATGAGGGAAGCCTGCTTTTAAGAGGATACAATGTATGTTAGCCTCAAATTTTTCATTTGGTATGTTTGAGTTTTTACATTTTGTACCCCAGATTTTTTCCTGCTAGTGTAAACCCTTTACACCTCGTGTTTGTACCGAAACTCTTTTTGTTTTATTAAATTCCCTCAAGGGAATGAATTGGGAAACCAATTCATGTCATCACTTTTCAAAAAAAAGGACATCGACATGTGTTATTCAATTGTGAAGAGGTGGTTCCATTCGTAGAGTAAGTATCAATTTATGTTTCCATATTCAGTAATTAAATATTTGATATATTATGTTAACAATCATTACTTATAGGGAATATACATTACATGTGAAAATAAAAATGAGGGTTCAGACACACTCATCTTCGGTAGTGCATAATATTGTGAGTAAAGACTTTGTTAATTGGTTTTCTAGATGGGTAAGTCAAAATAATGATTGATAATTCAATATTAATTTATAATTATTTTCCTAAAGATTACTGATTTTTAGGTATTTTTGGAAGATGTGATTGAGACTATATATGATGATTTGAAATATCTAGCATAAAGCCCTATTCTGAATGCTAAAAGGTTTTCGGCATTCAATATTAATGGATTCAAGTTTCGTATAATGGATTGTGAAAAAAGATTAAAAACACAAAATTTTGGAGTTTTCATGACTTCTAGAACCTGATGTGTTTCAAGTCTCCATGATGCAAATGGAATCGATGTCGATCATTTATATTATGGGAAGTTGAAAGATATTATTGAGCTTAATTACTATAGAAACTTTATGAATCTTTTTAATTGTATATGGGATGATACAATAACATTTAGTGGTTTTAGAAAGGGTGATTGGGGTTTTAATTTTGTCAATTTTAGTAAGTTGATTTACACCAGAGAATGTGAATAAAATGAACCTTTCATTTATGCATCTCAAGCTCAAATGGATTATTATATTGAGGAGTCTCCAGAAATGAATGTTTCCATGCATCTTAAGCCCATAGATTTGTATGAAATGGGTGAAGATGATGAGGATAAATGTGACCATGCAACTTCTGAAGAACAAGAGTTGAGTAAATATTTCGCCAATAAAATTGAAAATATTCAACTAGAAAGATAAGAAGAATACAATGATGAATTATTTCCAGATATGGAGGAAGATTAAATTTTTTTTGAATAAATACATGATTTTGTTTTTTCAAAATTGTTGAAATTGTTTTTAATTTTAATGGAGAAAACATATTTATCCTGTGTTCATTTTAGTTGAATCACATTTATATCGTGGTTATTAATTTATTTTATATGTCATAGAAAACTAATTTGTTGTCTTTTTTGCTTCAAATAGTATGAAGATAACAAGTTATTTTTTAACAAAACAATTGTTTTGAAATCAATTATGATACTTGTTTTGTTTTTTGCTATATATCAAGGAATGATATATGAATTTGAACTCTAAATGGATTTTTTTTATTCCCTGGTTGTGCCAAATATCTATATAGAAATTGTGTTCTTGCCCATATTTTATCTGTTATATCTAGGTGGATCCAAACATTCCTTGGAAAACCTTTGCTCATCCTTCTTAGAAGTAGCACTTTGCTCCCAAACAAGTCCCTGCACTTTGAAATTTTTTATTGAGCTTCCTAATAAAATAATGTTGCCATCTTTTTTTGTTATTTTTTATTTTAACCACATTATAATTATTTCTTCAAAACATTTTATGCTTGGAATTATCATATAGATATTCCTAAATCAAAGCTCCCTAGGGTTTGGAATATAAATTAACATACAACAAAATCAGGGAATCCTTCAACTGATGATGTTTCATTAAGATCAAAACGAGTGAAAATCACCCAAGATGTTTCCCCTAGGAAACACGTTTAGATTATAGTCAATCAATACTTATCACATTATCAAAGTCCAATGCATATGACAATCCTCAACTATCTAGTACTAAAGGTGGTTTTGAGGTTGAATTTGATATGGATGTGAATGTTTCCTTGACATCAATTGGTTTAAGGAATGAAAAAAAATTAAGGGGTTGGATATGCAATTTTATAGGTACATTCAATTTTTATTCATACATTATTTATTTTAATTAATCCATTTTAAAATTTATTTCATTATTTTATTAGATTTGGAGGGTGTAAAAAATGTTAAAAAGTTGGAATTGGAGAAAATTTGGTCTTTAGTGAATGTAAAGGTCGTTTTGAACTTCGATGATCAGGTTCATCTGCTTGTGGAAGAAGGAGGTTTATTTTTACGTGAAATGGGACATATAACTAGGACTATATTTCCTATTGATTATGAATCTTGGCCAAGCATACCAAATTCTCTAAATAGAAATGTGTTATGTATACTGCTTATGGTATTTATTTTTTATTGATTCAATGACTTGATGTTTTATTTTAGAATTGAACAACTAATGTTTTTATTTTTTGTTAAAGCCCTATTTTCTATTTCTGCATGATAATATGGAAAAGTTGTTTGCTAAGCTTGCAATAGGAAAACGATGGAGAGATAATAGAGGGATTTTATTTCATAAACATTATGATTGTAGATTAACAAAATAAAAAAATGTTGAGATGAATTGTCCTAAAGGTATAACAAAGGAGCAATGGAAAATTTCCATCCTCATACATGATAAAGAAAAACATATGGTACTTTAATATTTTTTTATTGCTATCATATTTAAACTTTTAATTTTTTATTCATTAAATATTATTAGATTGTTCATCTTTATATGTGCAGGACATGTGTAAAAAATGCACTAAATTGTAGCAATCAAACTATTCCACATACATCAGGAAATAAAACATTTTCCTAAAAGAAATATGAGATGGTATTATATCATTTAAATTTTTATAAATTAATTGCATATTATTTATTTTGATAAGATTTTTTATTATAGGAAAATAACTCTAGACATCTGATTGGTAGAGCCAATTTATGGGATGAAGTTCATCGAAAAAGTGACAGATCATACATGAATGATGATGTAAAAACAATAGGAATAAGAATTCATATTAAAGTTGTGTTACATTTTGACATAACCAAATTGATGTCATCTTCTTGTTGGAAAAATTTATTGTGGCCTTATTTCAAGAGGAACGGTCACATCATTCAATACTTTCTCAAGATGATGTTTTTGGGAAAAGTATTTGGGAAAGAGAATATGGGTCGTGTATGCTATCTTGGGTTAGGGGCATGCCTGAAAAGTGTATTCAGCTCATCCTATCAACAATTTGGTGGTATCGGTGACACTACATCTAATTTCCATCCTACATCTCAAAAAGAGCTTGATAAGTTGAAATCAAAGTTGAGTCATGCTGAATTGAAATTACAAATTAATGAAGATGAGTTAGCCCAAACAAAATCACAAATGTGTACAATCATTGATGTTCTTAAAGGAATGGGGGCCAATATTCCATTAATGGATATCAAAATAACCACCAATTCTGGACATGTATTTTTTTCATTAACCTTATGTAGTGTATGTTTAACTTTCAAATGTTTCATCATAAATATTTTTCCAAGGCCACGGTTTGAACCACCATTATGTTTTTCATCATGGAGTTTGTAGGGTTTTTTGTTAGGATTATTTTTATCCCTATCAATAAAATCATTTTTGGATCAACCTGAGGTTAATTTCAACTACTCACAGAGATCTAGTTTTCCAACACAAACGTAGAAGTCTTGTTAGGAATCCATTTTATATTGATTGTAGGGAGTCTATTGATCATTTATGGTGCTTTTTTCTTATTAACACAAGTGTATTGTTTTAATGTTGTGGAATGTTGAGATCACAGAGTATTAAGAAATTCAAGTATCAAGTAGTTATCTATTTATATGTTGTTATGATTTTTATTGTAAAATCCAAACCCATCCTTTTCATGTATGTTTGATGACTTAATATTTGTACATATTAAAACATTATGTTTTCAAGTCTTCTTTAGGATGCCATTAATGAAGAAGATGGGAGACTGACTGGAGATCAACCTTCACCACATAATAGAAGATCATCTGGAGGAAATTATGTTAATTAGAAAGCTTCTCATGCTCTTTATGTTTAGGTATTTCATCCAATACTCTATTACCTTTCTATTAATTCACTTGATTTCTTCTTTGTGAATGAATTTTGTGTAAACTGTTTAGGTATTTTATCCAATGCATTTTGTGTAAACTATTTACAAATAATGAAGTGGGGTTCATATTGGTCAATTTATTGGAGATTTTAAATTTTAATGAACTTGTGATTGGTTACTATTTCTCATATCAATGAAATCTTACTAAATATTTGTGTAGTGTCTTAGAGGGTCAACCTAACATTACATTAGCCAATTTTTTACTTGGATACTTCTTCTTTAGGTTACCTGCACATTGGTCACAAACTAAAGTGTTTATAATATTTTATAAACAAACAAATCTTCTAAAAATTTGAATAGTGACATTGAGGAAAACCAAGAAGGAGCAACCCAAAGTGGATAAATGAAATTAAAGAGAAAAAACTAAGTTGCAGAACCCAAACCTACAAAAAGTAAAACAAAATTCTTGTTCTATAAGACTACATTAGATGACAGTATTAACTATTGAAGGAATCCACAAGGGTATACCTCTATTCAACTTGCAATTCACATTTACAATAGTAAAATGAAGGTTTATTTTTTATGAAAATTATATATTATATATAGCTGGGAAACCCCTTTTTATCCTCTTTCCCTAATCATCTACTTGCTCTGCTCATTTTTTCCCAAATCCCATGATTACTGATTGATCTTACAGTTTCCTTTGTGCCTCTCATTTGTGTTTACCTGTTGAGAGTATTTTCCCTGATCTACAGCTTGATTTCATATCATAAAAAATGGGTGAAAAACAAAATACCAACTATAACTCACATATTCTACTCCCAAGTCTATGAGTCATAGATTCCATGAAATAAACCATCACCGTACCATACTATATATGTTTAGCATGAGAAATTTCATGTTTCAAGCCTCATGAGAAATTGATTTTTTTATAGGGATATGTTTGTTTGTGCTGTTAATTTTTTTGTTCTATTGTTGTCTTTTTTTTCACTGAAGGGTGGTTATTAGTTCATACCTATATTGAGATTTATGTATTTTCTCTTGGCGCATGCTATATTTTCTTATAGTACCTTTGTTTTATATTTCCTTGTTGGTTTGTTTTCCAAGTGAAGACTGCATATTTGGTTGCCTATTGTTCATGTTTTTTAGGCGATGAGGGGCTTCTTTTCATCTATAAGTGAGGGGCGTGCTACTTTTCATCTGGTGGCGAGGGGAGTGCTTCTTTTCATTTGATGCTGAGGGGTTGTCTTAAATGTTTTTGGATAACCTGTATTTTAGAAAAAACAATTGTTTTTTGATGACCTTTATTTAGGAAAAATCACATGTATTTTGGCTTCTATTTGATTATTCTTATAGTTCATAGGAAAACATTATGATGTCCCTATAAATAAAACATAGATTTCATTATATTTTTATTGGATGATTTTTTATCCATATTCTCTTTAATTTTCATATTTTTTATGGGAGTCAACACAACAATGACCGTATAGGTATTATATATACTTGACCCGACATTTTTTTCATTATTACTGTTGATTTGTTGAGAATGTACTAGTTTGTATCTATACAACTGAACACACATGACTAAGATATGCATTACTCTGAGGCTGGTGGTATAAACCAGTCAAGATTCTGTTAGAAACAGTGTGTGAGCACTACCACATGCCTGGAATGGGATTCCACGCCTCCAAGACTCAGCCTCCCAAAATGTTCGTTCCCCAACAACGTCGCGATGCTATTTGCAGGGGGGGTTACCCAAAACCGAACCCCTGAACAGATTTGATGATAGATTGGTTTCAAGAGTTTATTTCTTTAGTGACTGTAGAACCCCAATCATGCCCCACATACTGAACTTGAAATAAAATATATATAATATTTTTTAAAATTTATTTTATTACATTAGAGGTGGTTAAAATCGCCACTAATATTTTTTTGGTTTTTTTATTAGAGGCGGTTTGAACCACCTCTAACATCTTTTAAAAAATTAAATTTTAAACTAGAAGGGGTTAAAACTGCCTCTATGTTTTCTTGAAATTGTGAATTTTTTACATTATAGGGGGTTATAACCCTCTCTAATTTTTTTCTCAATTAGAGGGGGTTAAAACCACCTCTAATGTTCATCTATTTTTTCTATTAGAGGCGCTTTTAACCACCTATAATGTTTTTAATGATTAATTTTTTCATATTTGAGGGGGTTTTAACCCCTTATAATGCAACTACCACTAAATTTCATAATACCAGTGCTTAGAATAAACCGCCACTAATGGTAAGTAGGTATCCACATTAGCGGTGATTTTAATAACCAATTATAATGTCATTATAAGGGGTTATAACCCCTTCTAATGTAAAAAATATCCCCTTATAATATCATAATTTTCTTTAGTGTAATATGACTAAAAAATCCTTATTTATGATTAGAAACTTTGAAGATTCTATAAATTTACTACGCATGGATTTGGAAAATAAGTAATGTGTGGTTAATGTATGCCATACATTTTTGGGAAGAATAAAATAGAAAGAAATATGCATGAAGTATGTCATCAAAACATGATAGTCGTGTAATTGTATTCCTTATAACTCTAAGTTAGCCATTGACCCAACATTTATGATATTTGATGAATACCCTTGTGGAGCTTTTAAAATATTAAATAAAAGTAAAAAATTCATTATTTACTATCTAGATAGAGTGTAAGGTGTTGGGGGGAAGAAAACTCCTCATTTTACCCTTCACTAGTGTGAACTCCTCCTTTATCCCCATTTTAATCAATTCTAACATATCTTTGTTTCCATATTTCATTTTTCCAAGAACATTTAATATCATACCAATAACACTATCAAATACTTTTTTATAAAAGCATGATAGAAATAAAATTTAAGACATACAAACAATTCTAAAATGGTAATTCAAAGAAAATAGATCCCTTCTTACAACCTGATTTTGTATGGTTTTTCGAAAATGGTTTATCAAAAATAGTGTCATTATCTTTTACATTATTGTATAGTTGATCTCCTGTTACTAGAGAAAATGATCTACCTAGTTTGATATAACCATCTAATTTTTTTTTGTATAGGATTGGTATTTATGAGTTCGAGGTAAAAATTTATGATTTTATAAAAACATAATCATCAAGGAATGTTTCATCTGATCATATTTTGTGGGTTTTTCAAATACGGGACCCCCCAAGATTCATTATATATCTTGATAAATTTTTATAAGAGGGAAAGTAATTTTTCATCCCATACAAAATTTCTCTCAATGTGAACTCTTCACTTATAAGAGAATCATATATTATAAAACCTATATCCCACATCAATTTCAGATCATCGATCAATGGATCCAAATAGACATCAATATCATCCCTGTGTTTCTTTTTCCCCAATATAAGTAGAGAAAATATAATGTATTTGTTATTCATGCATAACCATGGAGGAAATTTATAATTTAACAATATCATGTGTAGTGTATTGTGAGTATTATTCTATACACCAAAAGTATTTATTCCATATATAAATAATTACAAACAAATGTTTCTCTACTCATTTCTAAATTCGTGGTACTTATAATCATTTCTCTTTAACTGATAAGAATCTACGGGTTGATGTAGGTTCCCATATTTATTTGATATATCTATATTCAATGTAAATTTTCATGTTGTTTCCTGAAATCCATGTAGTTTTCTAAACCATGGAATGATTGGAAATTATCATATAGATTTCAAAGGACCAAATTCATTTTTCTTATATCGATCTTCACCACACATAGGGAATTTTATAAGTGATTCATTGTCATTACGAAACAATATGAAATCATTTGAAAAAAAATGTATATTATAGAGATAATTCCTATTGAACTTAATATTCATTTAGCATCATATGTTCAACATTATAGTTTATTTTAATCTAGTAGTATATCATTTAGGAGACCACGTAGTTCGGTAAATCTAGAGTCACTCCATCTACTGCCAGCTTTCCAATTATATAACTTCAATACAGCTAACAATGTTTTGTATTTTGTGAAAACAATATACAATGGT
Organism: Viscum album; assembly: GCA_963277665.1. Taxonomy (NCBI): domain Eukaryota; kingdom Viridiplantae; phylum Streptophyta; class Magnoliopsida; order Santalales; family Viscaceae; genus Viscum; species Viscum album. Next base: position 549,516,970 of record OY728144.1, on the reverse strand, counting down.
CTCTTGGAACAACTATTTAACTTCTAAAACAACATTGGACAATCAAGGAGTTATTATTTAATAAACAGTATCATTTGTTCCATGTGATCTCCATCATCATTTATACACGTATTCATATCTAATGATCCATAAATTTTAGTATCATCCTAATCACTATTATCATTTAGTTTTTCCCTATATTTAGTCCAAATTTTATAGCTATTATTTATTACTTGACAAATCAAATGTTCTTCCAACTCCTCTAGAATATATTTCTAAAAACAACAATGTAAATAAAGAAAAATGATTTGAAAGGGTCATATACATGATCTATTGCAAACTTGATGAACTCTTTAACTCCATCTGCATACTCTGTCATCAAGTGATTATCATGTGTCCATTTTTAATTCATATCCATTCAACTAGATTCATAGAATATTAATTTTTTAATGTAAATAAATAAATACACATAATATATTCATTATAATAGTTGAAATTTATAGATAATTATAATAAGGGGAACCCACCATTTTATTATTTCAAATAATTTCAATATGATTTGAAGAAAATAGTTAACTGAATTTAAGAAAATAATTACTCCAATATGGTCAGTGTTATCCTCTAAATTCATTTAAAGGAGAATGTTATATACAAATTTCATGCTCATAATCTCATCTCCCAAACATTAATCATTGAATTTTGTTGTTTGAAACACATCCTCCATCTCTTGTTGACAAGAACCTATGTTTATTGAAATACAGTCAGTGGTAGCCATTCATGGGATGAATAATACTCAAAGTAGTTCAAGAAATATAAAAGATATAGAGGATGATTATCAAGAAAAAAAATTAAATAGTTATTTTGGATATGAAACTGATGATATTTTCAGTTGTTTATAAAAGATATATGGGCTGAGACTCAAGAAAAAATTTCAATAATATGTTTTGTTTGACACACATGAAGCCTTTCTCAAATACATTAAACAAATGAAAATATAATATAGGAAATTTAGGAGTAATAAGAAATCCCAATATGATAAACAATAATAATAAATACTCATTTAATCAAATATACGATATAAAATTTTATTGATAATACATTTTAATAAATAAATATTTATTTTATATAAATTTGTGGTAATTAGATATTCTTAGGGGTGGATCTGATACATGAACTCCTAAAATGATGAATACCTAAAAAATGTTCTAATATATAGAATTTTATAACCTTCATTTTATTTTTTTAATAACTAATGTAACATACTAAGGTATTATTACATTTAATATTAATGGTGTATAAAAAATTTGAAACCATCTCAAGACGCTTGGGATGTCATATCATCGCACTGACCAATCCCAAGGATTTTAGGGAGGTCATCACATCAGATCTACCCATCTCATGGATTATAGGGAGGCTATATAATACAAATTGAACCATCCTTGATATTCTATTGAGGTCCATAAATAAGTTGGCATAAAGAAATAATACACTTCAAATAATATATATCAAAAATAAGGGAGAAAAAACACCAACCCTTGAAACATCTACCCCAAACATAATAGCCTATATCAGGATGAAACGACTCATGCGAGGTCACATTTTCTAATTGTAATACCTTTAATTCACTCAAAAATATATAAGTAGAATCACAAAAATTAATAGATTTTTAAAACACCAGACCTCATATAAATTATATACTAAATAAATAAGAAAATAAAATGTCATTTTAATATTCTTGGAAGTAGTCTCATAGGATACCCAACCACCATCATAGAAATTGATACATACAAAATTATCTAGACAATGTAAAATGGGAGGGGACTTCTACCATATTGTTAAATCCACTATTTATCCAATGAAAATAAAGAAATATTCATCAATACTTTCATATAAATGAGAGATTGTCACAGAAATCCAGTACAGTAATTCATAGGTGAAATTTAGAAAGAAGGAGATACTTGTATGGTCTAAGAGTGAAGGTAGGAAGGATTAAAGTTTAGCTATTTCACACTTTAAAAATTCCATGCAACAAAATAGATGTTCTATGTGGCCAAACCTCCAAAATAGCTAACTCACCACACTCAGATTTTCAAAAAAGTCTTCACCATGGCTAGAACCATTGATGTTTTACCCCGTGAGTTCCCCATGAGAATGTAGATAAAGACATCTATTTTATATAAAGTAGATAAAGAATTATGTTTGAGCATTGGATTAGTTTGACCCTTAAATCATTAAAACCTTAATTTTGAGCCATTGATTTATTTGAGCATTGATTTAAGCCTTTTTTGAGCTTTGATTTACCAAGGAGGAGCATCGGAAGTGGGTGGCTTCCATAGAAAGCTTCTAATATCATGATAGGTTCACAACTGGTTATAGTTTTTTAAATAGATCGATGCAATTTTATCAATGCTTCAAAAAATAGCTGATAAAGATGTATTTTATCAGCACTTTTTTAGCCCTGATAAAGCTCTATCTTTATCAGTGGTAAAAAAAGATACGGTGAAAGCTCTTTTCCGCTCTTATTACTTAAGCACCTATAAAGGATTTATAATTATAATTATAAATAAAAAATTATAAATATATATATATATATTTTATAAATATATAAAAATATAAAAATAGTAAATATATTCTTTTTTTAAAATATAATTATTATAATTTTTTAATTATATAAATATAAAATTATCTATTATAATTATATAAATATTTTTAAAAAATAATATTTATATCAAAATATATATTTGTATCATTATATATATATATATAATTATATAAATACTTTTTTTTAAATGATATTTATTTATTTGTAATTATAAATATATAAATGTATAAATATAGTAAATGTACATTTATAAATATAGTTTTTTTATAACTATTTTTTTAAAATATATTTTTGAAAATTATAAATATATATTTAATATTAAGTGCATGAAAGTTAAAAATGGGTGAAACTGAATAAATTAAAAATAAGAACACTTTAACAATATTGAAAAAAGATCAGTTTTGTGTGTGTAAGTTGTATATAAAAACACATTAATTACATCTATGTAAAATCAATATAACACACTTTTGATTTATGTAAAATTGAAAAATCAAAACTAATTCAATTATATCCATTATTCTATGTAATTGTTCAGTATTTTTAATTGAAATTAATTTTTAACTATAAACCATTATTTTCATATGAAATATATGACAATTTAATGTAAAAATATATATTTTGTATTTTATAAATCGTATTTATATATTCATTAATCTATATCTATAATTTAATACATAATATTTATTAAGCATTTCAATAATTATCTAATATATAAATTGTTTAGTATTTCTTCTCAATTTAATTTTTTTTAATTTTTATTTATTTAATTTTGATTTTTAATATATCTATATATTTAATATATACTATTTCTTAGTATTTATAATTTATAAATAGTATAATAAATTTATTTATTTTTATCAATAATTATTTAATTAATAAAAAATTTCATATTGTTTATAATGAACTCATTTTATATTTATTTAATTATTTCATTTTATTTGGACCTTTATCAGTGCTAATAAAAGCACTAAGAAACTATCCATTTATGAGCACTAAAAATAAAGTACTAATAAAGGGTACCATTTATCACAGCTAAAATTAAAGTATCGTTTAAGGGTACTCATTATCGATGCTAAAAAAAGCACTGATAAAATGGTACCCTTTATCAGCACTAAAAAAACTAATAAAGGGTCCATTTTATCAGTTCTAAAACAAAAGTGCTAATAAAAGGTAAAAAATATCAACACTTTGTTTTATCAATGATAAATGTTCCCTTTATTTGTGCTTTTTTCTAGCACTAATAAAGATGAGTGTTTTTATCAGCATGTTTTTCTTTAGTGTACATACGACTTACCATATCCTCACCCTGATGTAATTTTTTTATCATCACTTTACTTGGATGGGTATAATGATGGAAATAATGGTTATATATGGTAATTATGACATGATATTGATTATGTATAATTAATATACCATCCACTACCTTACCCTTCCACCATTAAGGGAATGATACCTTAGCTCATGCGTATGTACGAATTACCATCTTCATAATATGATGTGATTTATTATCCATGTTCAACATTCAAGAATGATTATAAAACTATATTCAATGACTAAATTTTTCATTTATACCATTAATATAAATATTCATATTTCATAATTATATTGTAAAGACCCAGAAATTCCATGGAATTTTTTTTCTTAAATACATGGGAATTTTACGAGTCCGTGAAAACTGACGGTGCGTGATTTCAAGGCCCGATGTGCTCGGAATCAATTTCTGAAGTTTTTTACGGGAACGTTCAGTAAACGTATGAGCAGGTTTTTATAACTTTTGAACCGGTGCTTGGAACTTAAATATGAGGGCACCGTGGAAATCGCAGCGCCGTTATTCACTTAAAAAGACCTTCACCTCGACGACAGTTGGTCAAGAATAAAAGTTAGTTTTTGGATTTTTATAAAAAAAATAATATTAAACTAAAGTGTACAACACTTTATTTTATTTTAAACTTCCATGTGAGAGTGTTGGTTAAAACCTCCACTTGGGAGTTGGAGGTGGGACCGCCACACCCTAACCTCCCCAGAGAGGTTATGGTGGTGGGGCCCACCCAAGCATAACCTTTCGTGAGAGGTTATGATGTGGGGACCACATGAGGCTTAACCCCATATTAATGGAGGAAGATAAAACCTCATCAACTCCCCGTTAAATGGGGAGAAACTCCTTGACCTTCCCCTTTAATTAAAAGGAGCCGACCCCCTTTAATTAATATCCCAACCTCTCGTGGATTAATTGGAGGAGTCTACGTAATTAAATCACCTTTTTGAAATTTGTGCCAACGATTAAAATAACATACAAACTATAATTTTGGGAACTTTTTTTTGGTGGATCTTGGGAGAAAAGAGAATTCTCTCCAACGAAGAATTCTCTCCAACGAAGAAAGCTCTCCAATGAAGAATGCGCTTCCGGCGAAGAACGCTCTCCCAACGAAGAACGCCAATGAGGGATGCCTTCCACTATGAAGAACAGACCCCTCTGACCTTGTTCCTCGGACTCCTTTGATGTGGGACGTGTTCGTCTACCACGGATCGATGACCATATTTCTGGGATGTCAACGAATGATGACTGGTGAATCAAAGGTAGGGGTTTAGTTTCTTTTAAGCTTCATGTTCTTCCTTTCTTTTAAAAACAAAGAACGATGGTGTTTATATTTTGCAGGTGGAATGTTGTGCTTCGTTCTTGAGAACCAATTGATATCACCCTAATCATGGAGGGTGCGGGCCAACCTAACATGGCTGGACATCCTCCATCTATATCTCTTCTTATGACGTTCTACAACATGGTGTTAAGGCGATGGCGACGAAGGCGACAACGACGAAGGTCGCGCTACCCACAGCCTCCGCAAATTGCACCACACCCGCGGTGCACCGATGCACCCGACCAAACACCGCCGGCCCGAGCAGCAGGTGCCCCGCCTACCCACAGCCTCCCGACGCATGCCCCGCCAGCCCGTGGCCTCCCGGCTCCCTGTCGTAGCATCCCACCTACCCGCGGCCACCCGGTGCCCTACCGGCATGTGGCCCGCCTGCCTGCGGCCTGCCCGGCCGCTGCTGCGCCCCGCCCGGTGCCCCCGCACCCCACCTGGCACACCGCCAGAGCCCCACGTCCTGCCCAGCACCCTATTGGCGCCCCTGCGGCCTGCCTGGCACCCTTTCGGCCGCCCTCGAGCCGGCCTCCGCATGTGCCACCCCAAACTGGCTACCCCCGAGGTGGCCTCCGTGCGACCCGTGCTCTCCCGGCCGAGCCAGCGTCCCGGATCCCTCACGCCATCCAGGCCGTACCCTCGCAGCACTGGATGAACCGGCCCCGGCCTTCGGGCTGAGTCACCTACATGGTGCCTCTGGGCCGAACATCCCCCGCAGTCCACTGGGTCGGGCCCAGCGGACTAGGACAAATCTAGTGGGCTGACCGGGTCGGCCCAGTCTGGGTTGGGTTGAGATGGTCCGACATGGTCGTATCGGGCCCAGGCCCATTACCGACCCCATTGCTTTCTGTTGGCCATATCTTCGGCACTGGATTACCATTTGATGAAGCGTTAGTGGTGCCAGTATTCTTAAAACAAAGTCTCCCCTTTGAGAATACCCCACTGAAGTTTAGGGTATTTTTGAGTTATGGTCAGTTTGGATCGTACACAAATCCAACCGGGCCCCCAGGACTAAAAGGCTAATAACTAACAGACTGGGCATCCGATTGACGCGCCGTCTATTGCGTTTAGATTCATATGATGTGGCGTACCTTTGAGAAACTTCTTTGTGGACATTCGCGATAGTTAGAGTATTTCTCAGTTTCTTATGGAGCGGATCCCTCTAGTGATGAGAAGATAGAATGCGGAGACCTAGTAGTTGGAAGACCTGATGACTGGTTGACAGATTCGACTCGAAGTGATTTGACTAGACTAGTGGGGAGCACCTGGTAGTTGGTGGTAGACCCATGACGGAGGAGCGCCTGGTAGTTGGTGGAAGACTCATCGTACTCGACAGGAGGAGTACCTCTACAGGTTATTAGGGGGAGCGCCTGGTAGTTGGCAGCAGACCCACAGTGGAGGAATGCTTGGTAGTTGGAAGCAGACCTGCAGTACTTGATAGGAGGAGTACCTCAGCAGTCCAAGGTTAGTGAGAAGTGCCTTGGTGTCGCGATAGGCCCACTGTACTCTACAGAGGAGGAGTTCTCCAGCAGTCGTGGTTTCGATAATGAAAATCCCGGTTTGAGCTAAGTCAATGAATTTTGTGTTTTCCTCATGATTGAGATGGGTCACTAGATAACTTAGGTATATTTATGGGAATATACCTAAGTAATGATTATCCATTGATTTCATACTTTTTGGTTTATCCTTATTTGATTTTGTGAGACCTTGAGGGTCTCATGGTCCCTACTGAGTATTTTTATGCTCACCCCTGCACGGGATATGCCCGCACCTCTTTGTGTTGGTTTCAGATGACGGACAGTGCTGACTGAGGCAGAGAGTAGCAGGACTTGATGGTACCCGAAGGTGGACCACTCGGCGTGACGGTACACGGAGCAGACAGACATACGGGAGTGCTGAGAAGGCCATCTGTACCTACCATTCAGGTAGGAACCCTAGAGGACGACCCATTAGCTGTTTTACTTTTCTTCAGTTGTACTTTTACTTTTCCGTGTCCTTGTATTTTACTTTAGGGATTGTATTTTCGGCCCCTTTACTTTTTATCACTCATTTGTATACAGTTTTTTATTAGTGTTTGCTTCTAGTTGTACTCTGATTGTGTGTGTTTACAATTTATAGAGGAAATGTCTTCCCGGATTAGGGATTTACGCCTTTGGTGCTAGTCTCCATCCCCTGGCCTATGGAAGGCGGGCTTGGGTAGTTACAGAATGGATCCCGCGGATGGGTTGTGACAAATTGGTATCAGAGGAGTCGGTTCTACCACAGAACATAGAACTCTCATCTTTATTTTCTGTGAAGCAATAGTGTTAAGGGTGATAAGTGTGGTTTTTAGTATATTGAGTCCAGTTTTGGTGTGGGCTGCTGACATATCCATACACCATGACCCTGACTTCTGATTTCCGACTCAGTGCACGAAAACACTGATTGCGTGTGTGTTTCCAAAAAAAAATTTAGTCAACTCAACCAGGTCATCTCACCAGGTATAATCGTTTGACTGTGTCGCATCTGTTTTTTTTTTCAGGATGACTCCCTGCGAATGACCAGTTAGAGCCCCGAGAGTCGTACGTTCTGACAACTCACCGAGCGACGAGGCCTCGGTGCAGGGCCCTTTTCCAGTGGAGGAACCAGCGGTACTGCTTCCCGTTGGCCCACCGACACCACCAGCCCCACCAGCAGATGATGCACGCCGCTTGAGCATGGTGCATGAGTTCCAGCACCAAAGGCCACCCAGGTATAGGGGATAGACAGACCCACAGGAGGATGATGATTGGTTTGAGCCTATGGCGAGAGTCTTCAGGCTAGTAGGGACACCAGAAGACTTCATAGTGATCCTTGTTGCGGGTCTTCTTCATGCAGCAGCAGGCAGATGGTGGAGCCTGATGCTCCAGGTTCATGAAGAGGCGACCCTACTCTGGGCAGACTTCGAGAGCCTTTTCCGGGCGGAGTTTGTACCATATACTCTTCGTGCGATGTGGATACAAGAGCTACTTCATCTGCAGCATGCAGCATGACAGTAGCACAGTACTCAGCGAGGTTCACCGACCTCTTGCGCTACTCCACAGATATGGTACGGGACCCATTCATTAGGGCCAGGACCTTTGATTAGGGTCTCAAACGGGATATCAGAGTGTTTATGATCTCACTCAGCATCTCAACACAGGTGGGGGAGTTAGAGAGATCCCTCCTAGTGGATAGTTTCCTTGCTGAGCAGTCACCAGCAGCGAGACCCACTACTAGCCGACATGCAGTGGAGTCTTCTACAGCTGGCAATAGACTGATGTCACAGAGGTCCAATAGGACCAAACCTACAGGTGGATGACCGCACGACTCAAAATCGGATGTGTGGGGCACCCAGAGTGGAGACAGAGCCATACATGCCAGGAGCTGACTATGTTACTCATGTGGCGGACAGGGACACATGGCTTGTGACTGTCCGAACCGCTGTATAGGTGATCAGAAGACAGTTGAGGGACCTCCCAGGAAGAGGTAGAGGTTCGAACGAGGCAGTCCATAGGGAGGAGGTGGACGTGGCACATGAGCTGGACATGCAGCTGTCAGTGGGCGACGTTACGAGGTGTTACCACCACCACCACCAGAAGCTCCACCCCGACCACAAGGAGCGGGTGGACCGGGGATAGCTCAGCTTTAGGAAGATGAATCCTATGATCACGGTGCTCTAGATATGATTCGAGGTATGATCTTTATCTACTCCACCATAGCTGTAGTTCTTATAGACAAAGTTTCAGGTCACTCTTTCATTTCCACTGCCCTCATTCGGAGCTTGGAGATTCCAATGGAGTCATTGGCTCAATCCTTACGGCTAGAGACTCCTACAGGAGCAGACTCCACGATTAGACACTGTTTCCAGTAGTGTGATCCTACTCAATGAGGAGAGACCTTCGGTTGGGATCTCCTTGTAGTGGCGTCGAGGCCTTATGATGTCATCTTGAGGGTGTGGACTGGTTATCTATAGTCCAGGCCCAGATTGACTATATTAGGTGAAATTTATGGTGATTCCACATGGATGAAACTAGGTTTACCTTCACCGGTGATAAGAGAACCTTTGCAGCACATGACAGACTTACTCGGAACAGGGTGCAGCCGATCACTCACCAGTTGTCTTGCCTTACCCTCAGAGTAGTTGATGGGGAGAGTCTGACTTATCCAATTGTGGTGGACAAATACATGGATGTTTTCCCTGACAATGTTCTAGGACTACCTCCTTGCAGAGAGGTGTACTTCTACATTTACTTGTACCTTGGGACGACATCGATATCTAATCAATCATATCGTATTGCTCCCACTGAGCTTCATGAGCTGCGGGTATAGCTTGAGGACTTTCAGGGGAAGGTATTCATCTGGACTAGTGTTTCCCCTTGGGAAGACCCTATTCTATTCACCAAGAAGGTGGATGGGAGCTTGAGGCTCTGTGTTGACTACTGTCGCCTGAACCAGGTTACCGTGAAGAAAAATTACCCACTCCTAAGGATTGAAGACCTCTTTGATAAAATAAAGGCATCACGGTGGTTCTCGAAGATAGACCTCGGATCAGGCTATCACCATCTTAGATTTCGAGACGAGGATGTACATAAAATGGCCTTTAGGTGTCGTTACAGCCACTATGAGTTCCTGGTTATGTCTTTCGATGTAACCAATGCTCTAGTAGTGTTCATGGGACTCATGAATAGGATCTTCCAGCTATACCTCAATCGCTTTATTGTAGTCTTCATCGACAACATTCTGATCTACTCAACTGCTGAGGAGGAACATTCCTACCATTTGTGGGTAGTACTGGACACACTCCGAGAGCACCAGATTTATGGTAAGATCTCGAAGTTCCAAATTTGGATTTGAGAGGTTCACTTCTTGGGACACGTCATCTCGGAGGCTGGAGTTTCAGTAGATCCAGTGAAGATTGAATTGGTACTTTCTTGGGAGCCACCCAAGAGTGTGACGGAGGTACGGAGTTTTCTGGGTTTGGCTGGGTACTATCGGAGGTTCATTCTAGACTTCTCCAAAGTTACAGCACCACTTTCAACCTTGAAAAAGAAGGGGCAACCCTTTGTGTGGTCGAAGAGATGTCAGTAGATCTTTCAAGATCTATGGTGGAGTCTGACAAGTGCCCCATTTTGATGCTTCTAGAAGAATGCATAGGGTATGTAGTGTACTGCGACACATTAGGGAATGGAAATTGGTGTGTCCTAATGCAAGAATGAGTAGTGATCACATGTGTTTCTTAACAGCTGAGATAACATGAGCATAACTATGCTACACATAACCTAGAGTTAGCAGTAGTGGTATTCACCTTGAAGATGTGGCGGCACTATCTGATGGGTGAGTGTTTTACCGTGTACTCTGATCACAAGATTCTCAGGTATATCTTCTCTCAGAAGGACATATGGATTGAGTTCCTCCAGGACTATGACTTCAAGATAGTCTATACTCCTGGGAAGGGGAACGTTGTAGAAGATGCTCTAAGCAGGAGATCTGTTATACAGATGCTAGGAGAGGTGACATAGCAGCTGGCTACCTTACAGATATCCTTTGTGGATAGAGACGGAGAAGCCTATCTACAGTCTCTTATAGTCAATCCCCCACTTCTTCAGAAAGTCAAGGAGGCATAGCATGGGAACATTGACTGTGAGACATGACGTGCTCAGATATCCATAGAGCAGGCACCTGATGGATTTTCTGAAGGTTGGTAGCACGTCATCCTCTTTAGAGGATGTACCTTGGTACTAGTGGTACTTCATGATGAAGTGTTGAGGGAGTTCCACACATCCCCTCTAGTGGTACATACAAGAGTGGTGAATATGTACCAGGATCTTCAACGACAGCACTGGTGGCTAGGTATGAAGAAGGCAGTAGCGGAGTTTGTCTCACGGTGCCTCACTTGTCAGCAAGTGAAGGCAGAGAACTAGGTACCAGCAGGCTTGGTCCATCCATTAGAGGTCCCAGAGTAGAAGTGGGATGGGATATCCATGGAATTCATGACAGGTCTTCCACATACATCCAGGGGTCACGAATCAATTTGGGTGATAGTTGATTGACTCACCATGTCGGCCCACTTCCTACCGATCAGAGATCTGGGTTCAGTAGAGATCTTGAGACGCCTCTATGTGCAGGAGATTCTGAGACTACATGGAGTACCTTCTTCTATTGTCTTCGACCGTGATGCACGGTTTACTTCCCGTCTATGGAAGGGGTTATAGGAAGCTTTTGGGATGCAGCTACATTTGAGCACCTCCTTCCATCCTCAGACAGATGGTCGGACTGAGCGGACCATTCAGACCCTCGAGGACATTCTACGTGCATGTTCCCTCAACTTCGGTCGTAGCTGGGAGGATTTCTTGCCTTTGGTGGAGTTTTCGTATAACAATACCTATCACTCCACCATTGGGAGGGCACCATTTGAGGTGTTGTACGGGCGACCTTGCAGATCACCCTTGTGTTGGACTGACCCTGGGGAGTCAGCACTAGTGGGACCCTAGATGGTGCGAGCTACCACGAAGAAGGTTCATATCATACAAGAGTGGATGAAGACTGCACAGAGTAGATTGTAGTCGTATGCTGATCGGAGACGGAGACCTCTGGAGTTCGAGGATGGAGACCACGTCTTTCTACGGGTCTCACCTCGATGAGGTCTATGGAGATTTGGACGAGGTGGAAATTTATCTCTGAGGTTCATCGGACCTTTCCAGGTCCTCAGTAGGGTAGCGGAGGTGGCTTACCGCTTAGCTCTTCCACCTCAATTTCACCGGGTGCATGACGTCTTCCCCGTATCTCAGCTAAGGAGATACGTACACGACCCTTCCCACATCATCGACAATGGATATCTAGACGCCGACGATGGGGAAACCTTCACGGAGGTTTCAGTGGAGATTGAGGATCGACAGGAGTGGATCCTGTGTGGATGGCCGATATCGCTGGTGCGCATTTCCTGTCAGCACTATAACCTCCAGGAGAGCACATTGGAGCGGGAGGCTCAGATGTGTGCTCAGTACCCCTATTTGTTCCCATAGATTGAGTTGTAGATTATGGGGACATAAAGCCCTGAGGTGGGGAGAATTTAAAGACCTAGAAATTCTGTGGAATATTTTTTTTCTTAAATACATGGGAATTTTACGAGTCCGTGAAAACTGACGGTGCATGATTTTGAGGCCCAGTGTGATCAGAATCAATTTCTAAAGTTTTGTTCGGCTACGTTCTGTAAACGTACGAGTGGGTTTTTATAACTTTTAAACCAGTTCTTTGAACTGAAATCTGAGGGCACCGTTGAACTCGCAGTACCGGTATTCGCTTGAGAAGACTTTCACCTCGATGGTAGTTGGTCGATAATAAAAGTTAGTTTTTTTCCTTTTTATAAAAAAATAATAATAAAATAAAGTGAACAACACATTATTTTATTTTAAGATTCCATGTGAGTGTGTTGGTTAAAACTCCCACTTGGGAGTTGGAGGTGGGACCGCCACACCCTAACCTCCCATGAGAGGTTATGGTGGTGGGGCCCACCCGATCATAACCTCTCATGAGAGGTTATGATGTGGGGACCAAACAAGGATTAACCCCCTATTAATGGAGGAGGATAAAACCTCCTCAACTCCTCATTAAATGGGGAGAAACTCTTTGACCTTACCCTTTAATTAAAAGGAGACAACCCCCTTTAATTAATATACCAACCTCTCGTGGATTAATTGGAGGAGCCTATGTAATTAATTCACCTTTTTTGGAATTTGTGCCAATGATTAAAATAATAGACAAACTATTATTTTGGGCACTTCCTTTTGGTGGAGCATGGGAGAAAAGAGAATTCTCTCCAACAAAGAATTCTCTCCAATGAAGAACGCTCTCTAACAAAGAACGCTCTTCAGGCAAATAACACTCTCCCGACAAAGAACACCGACGAGGGACACCTTCCACTACAAAGAACAACCCCCTCTGACCTTCTTCCTCGGACTCCTTCGACGTGGGACATGTTTGTCTACCACGGATCGACGACCATCTTTCTGCGACGTCAACGAAAGATGACTGGAAAATCAAAGTTAGGTGTTTAGTTTCTTTTAAGCGTCATGTTATTCCTTTCTTTTAAAAACAAAGAACGATGATGTTTATCTTTTGTGTGTGGAATGTTGTGATTCATTCTTGAGATCCAGTTTCTATCGCCCTAATCGTAGAGGGTGCGGGCCAACCTAAAATGGCCCGACATCCTCCGTCGATATCTCTTCTTGTGACGTTCTAGGCATGGAGTTAAGGCGACGACGATGAGGGCAGCAACGACGAAGGCCAGTCTTCCCACGGCCTCTGTGAATCGTGTCGCCCCCACGGCGCACTGATGCCCCAGGCCGAACACCACCAGCCTGAGCAGCGCATGCCATGCCTACCCACGGCCTCTTGGCGGCCTGTCGGCACACGGCCCGCCTGGCCGTGGCCTCCTGGTGCCCTGCCGGCATGCAGCCCGCCTGGCCGTGGCCTCCCGGTGCCCAGCCCGTATGCGGCCCCGCCTACCCACGGCCTGCACGGCCGCTGTCGCGCCCTACCCGGTGCCCCCGCGCCCTGCCCGGTCACTGAAGGTGCCCTTCCTAGTCCCATGCGGCCTCTCGGTGCCCAGTCGCGCACTTCACGGAGCCCCCCATGCCCTGCCTGGCGCAACACTGGCTCCCCGCGGCCTGCACGGCCGCTGCCGCACCGTGCTCGGCGCCCCCCGCGGCCTGCCTGGCGTCCTGTCACGCCCTGCCAGCCACCCCCAAACCGGCCTCCACACGTACCACCCCGAACCAGCCACCCATGAGCCGGCCTCTGTGCGACCCGCGCGCTCCCGGCCGAGTCGGCGTCCCAGCTCCCTCACGCACTCGCGGCGCTGGCCAAACTGGCCCCAGCCTTCGGGTCGAGTCTCCTATGTGGAAACCTCCAGGCTGAACCACTCCAGCAGTCCGCTGGGTCGGGCCCAGAGTACCGGGCCAAACCTAGCGGGATGACCGGGTCGGTCCAGTCTAGGTTGGTCTGAGATGGTCCGACTGGGTCTAACCGGCCCAAGCCCATTACCGACCTATTTGCTTTATGTTGGCCATATCTTTGGCACCGAACGACTGTTTGATGAACCTTCAATGGAACCAGTATTCTTGGAATGAATTCGTCCTTTTGATAATACCCCACTGAAGTTCAAGTTATTTTTGAGTTAATGTTAGGTTGGATCGTACACGAATACAACCAGGCCCCCAGGACTAAAAGGCTAATAACTAACAGACCGAGCGTCTGATTGACGCGCCGTCTATTGCGTTGATACCCCTATAACGTGGAGGAAATTTGAGATAAATCTTCGTGGGACTTAATGGTAGTTGGAGTATTTCCCTGTAGCTCATGGAGAGGATCCTTCCAGTGACAAGCAGGCTAAGTGCGGAGACCTAGTAGCTAGCAGACCTGGTGACTACTTGACCAATTTGACTCGGAGTGATTCCAATAGCCTAATGGGGAGTGCCTGGTAGTTGGCGGAAGACCCACGGTGGAGGAGCGCCTGCTAGTTGGCGGCAGACTTGTGGTACTCGACAGGAGGAGTACCTCTGCACGCTATTAGGCGGAGCACCTGGTAGTTGGCGGCAGACCCACAATGGAGCAGCGCCTGGTAGTTGGCAGCAGACCCGTGGTACTTGATAGTAGTAGTACCTCAGTAGTCCAAGGTTAGTGAGAAGTTCCTTGGTGTCATGACAGACCCACTTTACTCGACAGAGGAGGAGTTCTCCAGCAGTTGTTGTTTCGATAATGAACATCCTGGTTTGAGCTGAGTCAATGACTTTTGTGTTTTCCTCGTGATTGAGATGAGTCACTAGATAAATTAGGTATTTGTATGGGTATATACCTAAGTAATGGTTATCCATTGATTTCACACTTTTTGGTTTATCCTTTTTGGATTTTGTGATATCTTGATGGTCTTGGGGTCCCTACTGAGTATCATTGTACTCACCTCTGCACGGGATATGCCCGCACCTCGTTCTGTTGGTTGCAGACGATGGACAACACTGACTGAGGCAGAGAGTAGTAGGACTGGATGGTACCTGGAGGTGGACCACTCGGCGTTACGGTACATGGAGTAGACAGACGGACGGGAGTGCTGAGGATACCATCTGTACCTATCTTTCAGGTATGAACCCTAGAGGATGACCCAGTACCTGTTTTACTTTTCTTCAGTTGTACTTGTACTTTTCTGTTTCCTTGTACTTTACTGTAGGGCCTGTATTTCTAGCCCCTTTAAATTTCAAAACTCATTTGTATACAGTTTTTACATATTGTTTTCTTCCAGTTGAACTCTGATTGTGTGTGTTTACAATTTATAAAGGCAATGCCTTCCCAGCTTAGGGATTTACGCCTTTGGTGCTAGTCGCCAGCCCCTGGCCTATAGAAGAAGGGCTTGGGGTAGTCACGACATGGGTCCCAAGGATGGGTTGTGACATATATTGTATGCACAATAACCTTGACTTACATGAAAATACATGCATAAGAAAATGAAGAAATTAACACCCAAAACAAGGGTAAAAATGAATTATTATTAACAAATGGGTGACAAAATGATATAATAGGACTATATAAGGACCATAATTATTAAAATGGGTCAAGTAAAAATTATTAACATGATTTAAACCATTATACATGTGGTTAAATCCCATACAACCAAAAGGAACTGTTAGGTAAGTTACTTTGTCTCAATTTCACTTCACTGAGGCATATTTTTCACCTATTTTATTTCTATGGGGTATATACTATCCTTTTTATTTATTTATGATATAATACTTTGTGATCATTGGATATCCATATTTCATGTTTCATATATATTATTATTGTCTAATATTTATTCCCTATTTACATATAGTGATTACATTGAAAAATATTTATTTAACTAGGGAAATAATATTAAATATGTATATTTTAATTAATAAATTATTTATTAATAAGGCATATTGAATCATGAAATAAATTGATCATTTTGATAAATGAGTAAATTATTGGTCATGAAAGACATGGGTGGGTTCGTGTTTTAGATATCCCCTCAATGCACCAATAGTCTAATGAGAAGACCAAGTTGGCCAAATTAAATAGGTTTTTCCCATAATCATTAAACGGGATTATGAAAAGTCTTAATAGTAAAAATACTATGATGTATAAGATCGTGGAATCCAATAGTAATCATTTCCATCAGTAATAATTCATCAATTTGTTATCCATATATATTTCACTATGATCTTATCCATGGATTCAGTTTGTTAATAACTGATTGATTAAATGGAAGAGTGTTTCGTTATTTGTCATACCATATTTATTACGATTTATTGATTCAATTTAGATTCCCCTATATGTAACCCTTACTAAGAATATGAGATCACCCTTTTATTTGTTCTATTTTCTCTAAGATGTGAATATTAAATGTTTGAATAATCTCAAAGATGAAAATTGACTTCCTTTGTTATGTTCTATGTTTAATTACCAATTATATAAGGATTACATGTATGTATCTTGTTCTCAAAAACTAGAAAAATATTCTGTCCTTCGGGATATAATTCCTTAAAAATAATAACAATTCAATAAAGTAACCACCAACTCTGGGTTTCTAGAGTTGGGGTTGTTACAGTTGGAATCAAAGGAACTTTAATAGAAACATTAGAAACTAGATATTAAAATAAATGGAGATAACATGAGAACTATGATAATTCCTTTTATTATTTAAAAACAAATTTTTACCATTATAGGGATTTTTATATTTTGGCTTAATACTCATGATAATTATGGGATAACTTAGTTTGTTCCACTATTTAGTGATGGATCCTAATGGAAGTATAGAAATAAACACCCATGGACAATTTTTTGTTTGACCCATTGAGCATGTAAACATAGTTGGTGTTGGAACTGAGTAGATCATAACTATAATAGGGAATCTTAATCAGGTTACAAAAAATAACCATTCCCTAACAGAGCAGCCTATTCTTCCATAGTGTGATTCTTCTATGTTGGACCACTTTATGAGATAGAATCATCCATCATTTATGGTACAAGTAATCCCTTATTGGCTAAGAAATGGATTGTGTCCCTTGAGATGTTATATCATGCCTTGGGATGTAATAAAAGTGAAAAAGTTACTATAGTAGTGTATTTTCTTAAAGGAGATATTGATCACTGGTTTTCATTAATCAAGAATACTAATGAATAATAATAAATATAATATTTTTGGTAAAGATAATTTAATATAATTTTCTATGATAAATTTTTCCATCATAAATAATGATTAAGAGAAAATTCCTTAGATTAAAGAAAAATTAAGAAGAAATTAATGTGGAATATGAGGTTACTTTTATAAGATTATCTGGGTATGAAATAGATTATATGCATAATCCATAGAGAAACATTAATCATTTATTTTAAAGTCTTAAGCCTTGTTTCAAAAGGGAAACAGATTCTCAAACATTTTCATCATATGATTAAATACTGTTATGTTCCATTAAAATGGAGAAAGAATTATCTAGATACTATATATTCAAGGGAAATAAAGAGAGGAAGAGTTTGGATTATGACCATGATAATTTTAAAGAACCAAAGAATAATAGGGGAATGAAGAGTTTTCAATATAGTGAAAATTGTGGGATGAAACATCTAGGGAATTGTATGAAGGGAACATGGGTGTGTTATAAGGGCAATGATAAGGGTAATTTATCTCATTTAATAAGAAAAAAATATTGATATCCATTGTTTCAACTACAAATAAATGGGGAATTATTAAAACTAATATCACAATCATTAAGGAAATCCACAAAAGACTAGGATAAGGTGAGAATGAAATTCTTATGAGATTACTACAGCTAAGGTAGAGGTACCCACGAATGTGGTAGAAGTTATAATAATCATATATTGAAATTTATTCAATGTTTTATTTGATTCTAGATAATCTCACTATATTATATCTACCCATTTTTTCAAGAAAAATAAAAAATTTCCTTTTGATTTAATAAGGTGGTTTTTAGTCAAAACACCTAAGAGAAGTCTCATTAAAAAAACATGTTTCAGGATATCCCTACTATGAAACATAAGAAAGATTTATTTTCTTATCTTATCATCATAATTATAGTTTAATTTGATATATATCTAATGGTATGTACTATAATTAAAAATAAGATGTGAAAATTTATTATAAGAAGAAGGAAATATGGATTAGTTCAGAAGATATAGATCTCCTTATCATTAAAGAAGAAACTTTATCATCTATATCATATCAAGATCCACCCCTAGTAGCTCTACTGAATGAACTTTTAGTGGAGGAAGAGAAAACAAAATTTATGGATAAAAAAGTCAATATTAAAATTAAATATGTACCTATTTTAAATGAATACATTGAAATATTTTATAAAGAATTACCTGGAAACCCCCCGAGGAGTAAAGTTGAGTTTTCCATTGATTTAATCCCTGATGCAAGACCATTATAAAACACTCCTTATATAATAGACACTGTGGAATTAGTGGAAATGAAGAAACAACTAGAGTTTTTGAGTAATAATTGATTTATTTTCTATAGTGTTTCTCGTTGTGGATCCCCAATTTTCATTTTTAAAAATATTTATGGCTTTATGGGGTTTTTTATTGATTATATTGAAAGCAATGGTATTGTCATAAAGAACAAGTATCCTCTACCCCTCATTGGTGATTTAATAGATCAAATTCATGGATCAAAATATGTTTCAAATATTTAAATTTATTATAAGTATCATCAATTTTGAGTAATGAAGGAAGATATTCCAGAGACATATTTTCAAATGAGGTATGAACAATAAGAGTTTACATTAATTCCATTTGGAATCACTAATTCACCCTCTATTTTCATAGATATAATGAACATATTATTCACTGGATGTATTGATAATTATGCTGAGTTATTTGTTGATTATATCCTGGTGTACTCTAAATGATATAAGAACTATAAAAATAACTTTTAGATCATTATTGAGACTCTTATATAGAAGAGTTATATTTTAAATTTAGCATTTTTGAATTTTGGCTTCACAAAATTTATTTTCTTATCCATATTATCTCTAAGAATGGAATCTCAGTTGACCCTATGAAGAAATAAGTGGTCAAAGAATGGAATACAACAATGTCCATAACTGAGGAATGTAGTCTCATTGATTTGGAAGGTTACTATTAAAGATTCATTTAGAAGTTTTCTTGATTGGATTCCCTGTTAACCGAGCTCACATATAAAGGGGTTGATTTTTTAAGGATAAAAGAATGTGAGGAATCTTTTGAATAATTGAAGTGTATATTTTTCAATGCCACAATTTTGACTATATCATCATGAAATGATGGATTTTTGGTATACAATGATTCGTCATATAAAAGGAAAATACTGTGTACTTATATAAAATGATAAATTTGTTGGATATGTAGCAAGGAAGAATAATGAACAAAATTATCTGACTCAAGATCTTTAGTTAGCAGTTGTAATATTTTCTCTAAAGATATGGAGACACTATAACTTTGGGGAAATATGTGTGATATTATTTGGATCACAAGAGTTTTAAATATATATTCTTATAGTAAGAGTTCAAAATTAGGTAAATATGATGGATTGACTTACTAAAGGATTATGAATTCTTGATACATTACTACCTAAGAAAAGAAAATAAGGTAGAAGATGCATTATGAAGGAAATATCATTGAGTTCTGACCCAAAGGAGGATTTATAGAGATCTTATATTCATGTATCTATTAATGATATATGTGGTAGTTAGTAAGGAATGGGATACACCAATCCATTTTAAAATTATTGTGAAATCATCGTTGTTGGAAATGATAAAATACTCTTCATCTGATGATGAGATTTTTCACAATAAAATTAATGTTGTGAATGATGGAAAATTGGAAGGATTTATCAACAAACATGGTGTTTTGAAATTTGGGAACATTTTATGAGTTTCATTAATAAATGATCAAAAAAACTATTGGATGATTCTCATAGCTCAAATTTATCGATACACCCTAATAGGACCAAGATGTATAAGGATATGTAGGAAACAGTTTTGTGGTATAATATGAAGCAATAAATTTCTTATTATGTTTCAAGATGTCTAGTTTTTTAACGAGTAATAGATGAGATACATCGTATTAGAAGATTTATTAAACCCATTATTATACCTGAGTGGAAATGTGAATACGTTATAGTGGACACTGTCATAGATGTAAGAATTTAGGGTGAACCTATATCAATTTTTTATGATATAATATGGGTTACTGTTGATCACTTTACAAAATCACCACACTTCGAACTCCTATAATAAATCTATATTAATTATGATGTAAGAATTTAGGGTGAACCTATATCAATTTTTTATGATTGAGACCTCATTTTATATCAAAATTATAGAAGAGTATTCAGAATTCTCTAGCTACTGAGCTTTATTTGAGCACTGCTGACCATTATCAAACTGTTGGAAAATCTAGAAGGACTCTTCAAACATTATATGATATCTTTAGATCGTTATCAATTTAATTTCATGGTATGTGGGATTAGTATTTACTTTTTTAGAGTTTTACTACAAGAATAGTTTTTATTCAAGTATTAAAATTGTGCTTTATGAAGTATTATATGGAAAGATATGTCGCACTCTAAATTTTTGTGATAAAGTTACGGAAAGGACGCATATAGGCCTCAAACATATTTAGTAGACAATTAAAAAGGTTAAGACTATTCAGGATCATATTAATGTAGTGTAAAGTCATAAAAATAGTTATTCTGACCACTGGAGAAATAGTTTAGAATTTTAAGTGGGTGATTATGTCTTTATGAAAGTATCTCCACAGTTGGGTGTCATAAGGTTTGGTAATAAAATGAAACTTTTCCCCATGTACATCACACCATTATAAATTATAGAAATAATTATTGTTTTAACATGTTAACAATTCCACCAAGTTTATACAAATTTCATGATGTGTTCCACATATCATTGTTAAGGAAGTACATTTTAGACCCAATACATGTCTTTATCTATGATGAAATAGAACTAGAAACTGATATATATTATTGTTAAGAGTCTATTTATATTCTTGACATTAGGGATCAAGTGTTAAAGAATCATTTTACTTAACTTGTAATGATTCTTTAGAGAAACCATAAAATGGAAGAAACAGCACAGGAACCAAAGGATGTTATGAAGAAGAATTCCCCTCATATATTTAGAAGTGAATATTGACGAAAGTTTAGAGGATGAAATTATTATAAAGAGATAATAATATAACACCAAAATATTTTATAGTATGTATCTTCTTAAATAAATCAAGTTTCTTTGATAGCTTATTTTACAAGCAACACCCAGCTTAAACGAACAATGAAATATTATTATAAAATAGCCATTAAATTGGTGTGAATGAATAGTATTAACGACATTATGATATTTATATATTATATATTCAATAAAATATTTATACATTCATCCAATATATTTTAAGAGAATATGATAAGAATAAATCCAATGTTATGCATAAAAACTTATATTTTCTAAAGGTTGTTTTGTCACCTTTTAATGAATACATTATTTTAAAACTAAATTTTGACACTTTTATAAATAAAATTTGAAAAAAAAATTGTGAAATATCAAAAGTTTACTTTGGTTGGTTTTTTAGTATTTTCAAATATGTTTCATTTTCTGATGAATAGTGTAAAATAATTTGTTTTAATGAAAAACTAAACTTTCATCTAAATAAGGAATAATGAAAAAATTATATTATACTTTGGTTTGAAAATAAACAAGATAAATTATAAATATAATCATATAATTTAGTTCATTATAATATATTTCATATTTAATTTGGATAGAAAATTATTTCAAAATTTTGATCATTTTCACTTTAAAAAACTGCTTTCTCATCACGTATATGAGACTAATTTTAAAGTAAAATTTTCCAATTATATGAATTTTATTTGGAAAATTGTATTCCATATTTGGAATCATAAATTTGGAATTTTTTAAATTCTTTAATTTTTGTACAATATGAATAGAAAACTTAGTATTTTTCTACCATGGTTAACTGTAAATTAGGTAATTAATGGTTAAAATAATTATGATAAAGATTATAAATTAATTTAGAACTTGTCCTAATTTTATAGGATGAGTGACATTTGGCCAAAATCATCCTTGGGCCCAATTAATGACCTCTTGGATCCACTTGGATGATTTTGAGATCGTTATAGTATTTTATTTTAACAATAGTCAAATTTTTCAAACTAATGTTTTTAATAAGTGTTACGTTTTTAATGTATAGTCATCTATAATATATATTTGACAATAAATAGTATTATAAAATCTAAATTGTTTGTATTCATCATTGTAATTTATTTTGAAGGAAGAATTTATTAGCTTAAATTATTATACAATAGTGATGCATTAATTATTTTATTAATAGTAATATCAAATAAATGATATTAAAAATATGAAAATATAATTTGAGATTATTAATGCCATCCTAGAATTTTGTATATGAATTTTACATATTAGGGGTGTATTAAAAGAGTCAGTTTGAAGATATATTATTTTACATATTCTTTTTTTTTTAATTTAAGAAATGAATAGTGTCAATATTGACATTAATTGCAACAACCTAGGTATTTATTGAATTTTTTTTTCATATTTGGTAGTATTCTAGATTTTAATAATAATTCATACAATAAAAAAATTATGATATTTTTATTTATCTAAAAGATTAATTTTGAAATTATAGAATTTTAATTTGGAAAAAACCACTTTAATATTTGAAATCATTATGATGAAATTATCTTTGAATAAATTTTTGAGAATTTTCAAAAAAATTGTTTAATTTTTAATGAATAGTTGAAAACACTCAATTTTATTCCAAAAATAATTTTTTCATCTAATATAGCTATATAGTTATATTTTTTTCTTAATTTGTTTTAAGGTTTAATTAAATCATGTTTATATCATTTAATACAATGTAGATCATTGGAATCAATTTCACATTGAAATTTGACATAAAAACATTAAAAAACATTTAGTGTTTTTATTTTGAAATATCATTTTCTCGATTGTTCAATGAGATAAATTTTCAACTAATTTTAAAAAATTATCTTAATTTAATTTTGATAAAATATACATACAAAGTTTCAATTTATACAAGTTTATGGTCCAATAGGAAAAACTTAATTTGGGTGAATCGTATCTTTACCTTTTTTTCACAATTAATGGTAAATCAAGTAATTAAGGGTAAAAATAATATTATAAATATTAAAACATTACCCTAAAACTTATACTAATTACATTGGATGAGTATGCATCGACCAAATGTATCCATTGGTGGATTTAAGAATAACTTTGAACCTCTTGGAGGATTTTAATCCATTTATAGTATTTTATTCAAAGAAAATCCAAGTTAACTAATTAAAGAAAATTCCTTTTCATGGATATAATTATATATTCATGATGAAAGAATATAAATGATTATTTTTAATCTAATTAATTTATCTTAATAACGGTGATTTATTTTCAATTTTTATATATTAAATAATTAACATTAATTCATGTGCAATAATGATGCAATGTTTTTGAAAGCATAATAAATATAAATAAAATGTTTTTATTAAAATTATAAGAATTATTAAAGGACACAAATTTTGGATAAATTGTTTTATATAAGATACTAATGTCTATTTATGTGATTTGATTTGAATATGGGAAATATTTTATCCATATGGATCACATTAGTCCCTTTATTTTATTTTTTAGAAAAGAAAGACAGCTTGTTCAAACTGTAATTTTCATTCTGTATAATATTGTTATATGAGGTTTTCCAGAAGTTTTTTTTAACCAGAATAGTCTTGGAAAATTTAATAAAATTATATATTTTTTCATGGAATTTTATTTTTTTACTTTTTAGGAAATAAATAATCACCTTAATGGATTGAACAATTATGATGCAGTAATTATTTGATTAATGAATAAATCAATTTAATTAAATTAAAAAAAAATTAAATAAAGATAATTTCATATTTTTAAGATATTTTAATAATTAACTGTATTAATATGATAAGACTAAGATATATAAAAATGTATTCTAATTTGAAACCTTTTTATGGTTTTAAAGTCAATAGTTATGAATAGTATTTAATTTGACAAAATAAATTTTCATCGATATAATATTTAATTAAAATATTTAAAAATAACATAATTGCTAAAAAAGGACTAAAGTGAATGTTTTTGGTTGAAAATGTGATATAATATTATTTTTGGCCCTTTTGGAATTCTTAAACCATATAATAAATTTATAATACTTTAATAATTTGATGAATTCCTATGTTACCCCTTACTTCAATTATAAAAGGTGGCTCCATCCTACACAAAGTTTCATCACCATAAACTATCTTTTTTCAGATAAACTCTACCAAATTCACTCCTTCTTTTACCTTACCGCATTATTGATCTTCTGGTATCACAAAAAGAACACTCCCAAGAGCATTAAATAGGTTCTCAAGGAGAAGTTTTTTAGAGGTAAATTTATTATTCCATTTTAAATTCATTATCACTTATACCTTTTCCCCGCCTCTTATTAATTATTTCATGAAAAATATATTATAAAATATATACTGAAGTTTTGTTTTGTTTATGGTATATGTATCAAAAAATCTCTCATATTCTCCTTTTATTCTTTAATAATGAAATCACTCTTTGTGTTGTGTCAATTCACTGCCTCTGTGGACAATGATATTTCATTTCCCTTTTATTGAGATAATGGAAAGATTAAATTTTATTATAATTTTTTAAATAACCTAAATATATACATTTTATCACTATTGGATTATTATTTTCATTTTTATAAGTAATACCATCAATAAACCAACCTTCTAAATCATGAAAAGACGCACTCGAAATAATAAATATAACAAGAAGTTATTAATAAATGGGTGGAAAATGTTATAAGAAGATAATTAAAGGTATTATAAATATGATTTTAGTTCTATTATATATTAATAACACTATTCATACCATTATAAAATAGGTTGGAATACTTTTTAAGGAATTTGGACCTGAGGTATGGGAATTTCCATTAAAAATACTTTTAAAAGTCTCTTTTATAGAATTTAGGAATATTTTTTTTATATGGCATGCAGTTTATCTTGATTCCCTGATGATTTATTAATATTATTTTTCTATTATATGTTTTCATATTTATTTTTCATTAATATGAATTCATTATTATGTAGATGATTTTTATATTTTAAATGTGTTTTATTTAATGGAAAAACATATTTTGAAAATCTAAATGTGTTTTTCTCAAGTTGTTAAATGACTTATCAGGTTTTTTATTCATGATATGTTACTTAGAATTAGTGTATATTTGGTTTATCCCATTATAGTTCAAGATTTGATTGTTTGATCCCCATAATAGATCAATATATATTAGGTTGAACCCATTACATCTCAAGATATGATGGGTGAGCCCTATTATAACTCTCCAATGAATTGGGTACTCCAAAGATGGAAGTTAACCTAATGGTTACTCTATTTTTATGGGTGAATGTAATATTGATGTGGTAAATATATTCCAAGTAAATTTTATGATGTTTTAATACATTATAATGACTTTTTAAGAAATGAGTTTTATTGGTTTTTATGTTATCACTAAACTAACAGTTTATTTCTTTATATCCCTTACTGATATTTTTATGCTCATCCCATGTTTTAAAAAAATTAAATGGTATAATTTTAGATATAATAAATAAGGAATTGAAGTTGTATTTTATGAACAATTACATGAAAAACAATCAATGTTAATTTAAAAGTATTATTTTTTGAAAAAAATAGATAGTGAGTAGAAGTGTCTACTTTTTAGTTTTTGAGTTTTTATGTAATAGTTATGTCTTGATTATCTAAAACTATAAACCTAAAAAGATCCTCAATTTGTAAGAATTTTTATTACTAACAAAAACTAATGGTTATGTAATGTTTTATTGCTGGTTGATTATAATTGGTATCAGAGGATGGTTTAGATAACATTAGGGTTTTTGATGATGTTAATAGAATACCATAAATGATCAATACTTTTTTTTGATTTGAAATGATATAGAATTTAAAGATTACCATGTTGATTAATCCAAGATATTTTTATTCAAAATGGTTTTCTGTAGAATAAATAGAGAAACTTAAGTAGAGAGGCATCGACAGAATGATATCATTCAGAATCTACAACCAGGAATGATGGGAATCATAATCGAGAGTATTGTGATATTAATAGATCAATTGACTCAGGTGATAAAAGGTGGTGTTATTCATTTTATAGAATAACCTATTATTACACAATGAAACAACACTTTTTTTGAGCATTTTATAAGGCAACATCCACCAGAATTTAATGGAAACACATATCCATTGATAGCTTAAGGACAGATCAATTCTCTAGTAAAGATATTTGATGTCATGGGATGTTTGAAAATAAAAAATTTATTACTTTCCATCTATCATTTAGAAGGTGAAGCAGACAAATGGTGGTATTTCGTTAAAAATATGACAGAAAAATATGATCATGACAGTCTAGTAAGGTATGATTTTAATAGACTTTTTTTGTAAAAATATTTTCCTAAAACTGTTGGACTCAGAAGGGATAAAAAATTCTTGAAACTAAAGAAGAAAGATAATTATTTAGTGGTATCATATGAAGCTAATTTTATAAGACTATCTTGGAACATACCATATTTTACATAGTACATTGATAATAATTTTAATATATTTTACACTTCTTTGAAGCCATTGTTATAAATATATTTGGCTTCACAAGTGTTTAATAGCTATGAAAAAAATTTCTTTGTGCTAAAAAAGATGAAATTGAGTTTACTGACATGTATGTACCTCGTTATGACAAGAATAAGAAGAATTTATGTTGGCAAAAATTGGGTAAGAATTTGTCAAAGAAATTTGAAGGTAAGAAAATCAATATCTATTCTTGCGAAAAGTTTGGTAAAAAACATCCTTCATAATGTCTTGTAAATTCTGGGAAATTCTACTTATATAGAAAGTTTGAGAACATATCTTGTATGTGAAATATAAATGATACTAAAAATAATAAAAATTCAATGTTGATATGCATTAACTTTAATGAATTGGTTCATTTTGCTAATGTGTGTCTAAAGCTAGTCACTCAGGTAGGAAATCCACAATATTGGAAGCAGAGCGGTGTCCAAAATCCTTGGCATACACTTCAGCATATTTTGATCCATCAATTGAGGTGGTGTCATGTACATTTATTATTTTTAAATATTTTAAAAATGTGTTGTTTTATTTAATTTCTAAACTTTACTTCATTTTTAATAAATTTTCTACTAAATTAGAAATTACACCTCCTAAAATAAATCCATAAATTACAGTAAAATCACCTAGTGAAAATATTGAGGAAAAAATAAATTATAAGAATCTACCCATCTTTGTATGTGGAAAGATTTTACCTACAAACATTATTGTATTACCTCTAGTAGAGTTTTACGTAATTATGGGTATGGACTCACTTTATTTTTATCATGATAAAATAGATTGTAGAGAAAAAGAATTTTTTTATAATTTTTTTTAGTTTTTGTACATAATGAACCCATACCATTAATAACAAATCAGGGAGATAAGAAACAATTAAAATATATAAATAAATTTTATCTTGCTTGCATTATTTAAAATAAGGGAACCATTTAGATTAATGATGTGATAGTGGTAAATGATTATCTTGATGTATTTCTAGATGATTTTCCTCATCTTATTATTGATTAAGAAGTTGATTTTACTATTGACTTAGTTCTTAATGATAAAAAATTTTCTAAACCCCCTTATCAAGTGGAAAAAATGAATCTTTTAGAGTTTAAAAGGTATCTCCAAGAATTCTTAGATAAAGGATTCTTCTCACCCAACAATGCACCATGGGGTGCTGCTGCCTTGTTTTTAAAAAAGAAGGATTGTTTGATGATATTATGTATTGATTATAGAGCCATGAATAAAATCACTATTAAGAAAAAAATATAATTTTCCTCATATCAATGATTTATTTGATCTTCTCTAGAGAGTACAATATTTTTTGAAGGTTGGCCTAAGGTCGACGTTCCCTCATTTAAAAGTAAAGGAAATAGACATTCTAAAGACTATGTTTCATACTAGATATGGTCTTTATGAATTTATTTTTATGTCTATTTGGTTAACTAATGAACCTATTGTATTCACAGATCTTATGAATAGAATATTTCCTATGTTCGGGGATAGGTTGGTGGTTTTGTTTTTTGATGAAATTATGGTATATTCTAAAAGTAAAGAGGAACATGGAAGACATCTAAGGGATGTTTTTTAAACCATAAAGAAATTCAACTATATAAAAAATTTTCCAGTGTTAATTTTGGTTGCAAAAAATTTATTTCCTTGGTCATATTATATCTAAAGATAGAATAATTTTTGATCCAACTAAAACAAAAGCTATAGAAGAATGGAAAATATCCACAAATATAACTAAGATTTATAGTTTTCATGGTTTGGAAGGCTATTTATAGAGGTTTTCTGAATACATTTCATGTTATCTATCCCACTAACTAAGTTAAATTTAAAAAGAGTTAAATTAATATGGAAAAAATAATTTGATGATTATTTTCATTAATATAAAAGAGGATTGATGAATGCTCCTGTTCTAACCCTTCCTTCCAAAAGTGGTGCATTTTTCATCTATAGTGATGCTTCTTTAAAGGGACATGGTTCTATTATAATGCATAATGATCAACTAATTTCTTATTCTTCACATTAGTTAAAGCCTCATGAGTTAACTTACCATACACATTATTTTATATTAGTTTTTTTGTTTTAACATTAAAAATTTAGAGGCACCATTTGAATGGAATAAAATTTGAAATATATACTGACCATAAAATTTTGTAGTATATATTCACTCATATAGAATTGAACCTGAAACAAAGAATATGGATAAATCTAATAAATGATTATGATTGCATTATCCATTACCATTTGAAAAAATAAAATAGTGTGGATGATGCATTTAGTTAAAAAAATAATGGTACATTAACCATGATACATTTGAAACATGGGCACTTGATTCATGATTTGATAAATTTTGTATTGGATGTTGTTGGTCTATGAAATACCAGTTTTTTGTTTCAGGTGTGATTGAAATCGTCTCTATCAAAAAAAATTAAGAATTCACAAAAAAAAAGATCACGAGTTACAAGAAATGAACTTACTGGTTAAGAACGGTAAGTTGACTAAATTTAAAATTGATAAAAAATGTGTTTTAATGTTTCAGAAGAGATTATGTGTTCCTTTTATCCATAGTGGAAGAAAGAGTTATTATGTGTTTCCCATAGTTATCCATTTTCATCTCTTACAAGAAAGACTAATATGTACACAGATCTTCGAGAGTATTACTGATGGGATAGAATGAAAAGTGATATTGTAGATTTTACAATGAAAATTTTGTCATGTCAATAGGTAAAAGCATAGCGTTATTTATCGAAGGGGATTCTTCATCCTTTTCTAGTGACATAATGGAAATGGGAGAATATATCTACAAAATTTAGGGTGGGAATACCAAACACATCTCATGGTAATAATGAAATATGGATTATTATTGACCATTTAACTAAATCTTATCATTTCATTCCCATTAAAGACACCTTGTGTCTTGATTATCTTTCTCATTTATACCTCCAAGATATTTTCATGTTTCATGGAATTCATCTCTCTATTGTATCATATCATGATCCTAGTTTCACTTCTCACTTTTGGAAAGATCTTTAGATGTTTTTGGTAACAGAATTAAATTTGAGATAGATTTTCATCATCAATTAGATGGGAAGTCAGAATGAACAATATATACATTGTATTACATGCTATGAGTTTATTCAATGGATTACTAGGGAGGAGGGTATCAACATCTTTCTTCAGTTGAGTTTTTTTTATAATAATGGTTTTCATTCCAATATATAGATGGCACATTTTGAGGCATTATATAGAAAGAGGTTTCAAAATCCAACATTTTGGGATAGTCATGGAAGCTAAATTGATTGGACCAGAATTAATATATGAATTGGCTAAGAAAGTGAATATGATCCAGTACCAAATGAGGATAGATCAATGCAGGTAGAAATGTTATGCACATAATTAGTGTAAAGAACTTTCATTTAAGGTAGGAGATCATGTTTTCCTTAAAATATCTCCATGGAAAAGTGATATGCATTTTAGTAATAAAGGAAATTTATTTCCATGGTTTGTAGGACCTTTTGAAAAAGATAATGTTTGACCAATTACCTACTTAGTATATTTTCCCCCAAGTTTATCCCTAGTACACAATTGTTTTCATGTTTCAAGGCTAAGAAAGTATGTGTCAGATAAATAATATGTTTTGAGCCCATAATTAGTTCATCTAGAAGCAAACCTTTATTATGAAGATAAATTAGTTTATATTCTTGATCGCAGAGTGTAATTTTTTGTAATAAGGTAATTTTTCAATTTTAAGTTCTTTGGAGAAACCGCATGGTACAAGAATAAAAATGAGAATCTAAAAATGCTATGATGGGAAATTAACCTTAATTTATTATAAGTAAATAAAAATGGGGTGGACACAATTACAAAAAATGGGGGAGAATGTAACAACCCAGATATTTATAGAATAATTTGTTTTTATATTTAGTGGTATATTAGATTTAAATTTTAACTATTAAAATAAATAATTTATTATTTGGTTATTTATTTAAAAAATTAATTT
Source organism: Viscum album (assembly GCA_963277665.1). NCBI lineage: Eukaryota > Viridiplantae > Streptophyta > Magnoliopsida > Santalales > Viscaceae > Viscum > Viscum album. The sequence goes on along the minus strand of OY728144.1, from coordinate 549,485,974 downwards.
TCAAATTATATAATTTTAATTTAAAAAAACTTCATTCATTTTTTAGTTTAGAAATTTGGAATTATCTTTGTGTGAATGTTTGATAATTTTTTGAAAAAGTTTAATTTTTAACATTTAGTGAAAAATATTTCATTTTATTTTAAAACTAATTTTTTTATAAATTATATATATAGTTATATTATCATTTAAATTGTTTTTAATTAATAATTAAACAAATTTTCTATCAGTTAATCCAATCTAGGTCATCGGATTGAAATTGGATATAAAAACATTATGAACTTTTGAACGCTTTTACTTTAAAACCTCGTTTTCTCGATCTTCCAACATGATAAATTTTAAATTAATTTTAAATAATTTTGTTCATTAAATTTTGATAAATATACATAAAAGGTTGTAATTCAAATGAAATTTATGTTCTAATGAGAATAATTTAATTTTTGTGAATAGTACATTTAGTTTTTTTAACACGATCAAGGGTAAATCGAGTAATTAAGGATACTAATAATATTATAAGTATTATAAAATCACAATAACAATTGTCCTAATTTCATTTTATGAGTGTAAATAGACCAAATTAATCCAGGGATCAATTTTAGGATAACTTTGAGCCACTTAGATGATTTTAATTCATTTATAGTATTTTATTTAATGAAAATCCAATTTAACAAATTAATGAAGTTTCTATATCATGGATATAAAAAAATATACATTTTGAACGAATATTAATGATTATTTTGAACCTAATTTATTTATTTTCATGATGTTAATTTATTTTTAAATTTTTATAAATTAAATAATTAATATTAATGCATGTGCAACATTGATGTCTTTCATGTGCAAGCATAAGAAAAATAAATGAAAGGTTTTTATTAAAATTGTAATAATTATTAAATGACAAAAATTTATATAAAAAATTTTATATAATAAAATAACAACTATTATCATGTTTTTACTTGAATTTGGGTCATTTTGGACTATCAAGGATCACATTAGTCCCTTTATTTTATTTTACTAAAAATAAAGACAACTTGTTCACACAATAATTTTCAATTTGTATTACATTTTTATATGAGTTTTTCTATAATTTATTTTAAAGAAGATCACTCTTTGTAAAGATAATAAAATTATCTTTTCCATGTAATTTAATTTTTAATTTTTTTAAAAATAAATGATTACCTTAATTCCATGAACATTTACGATGTAATAATTATTTTGCTTATGAAAAAAACAATTTAAGGATATTAAAAATAATAAAATAAATATAATTTAATATTTTAAAGATAATTAAATAATTAAATAGGTTAATATAATAAATATAAGATATAATAAAATTTTAATCGAATTTTAAACCTTGTTTTGTTGTTTTTAAAGTCAATAGTCTTAAATAGTGTTTCATTTGACAAAATCATTTTTCATGAATATAATATTTAATTAAAATACTTATAAATCCCAAAAATATTGAACAAAGGAAAAAAGGAAATTATTTAGTTTAAAATTTTATATACAATTATTTTTATCCCTTTTGTAATTCCTACACCCTATAATAAATTTATTATATTTTAATTATTTAAGTAATTCATATGTTACCCATCACCTCAATTATAAAAGGAGGATCCCTCCTACACAAATTTTTATCATTTTAAGACATATTGTTTGGCTATCCTATTCCAAATTCCTTACTCATCATACTTTAGCAAACTCTTGAGTTTCTTTTCTTACAAAAAGGTCACTCCTAAGATCCTTAAAGAGGTTATCACAGAAAATTTTTCTTGAGGTAAATTTATTTTTTCCATTTTAAATTCATTATCACTTATACATTATCCCTACCACTTATATAATGTTTCATAAAAACTCCAATATCACAAATTTATGGGATTATCGTTTTGATTATGGTTTATTCATCATAAAATCTATCATCTTCTAATTTTATTCTTAAATAACGAAATCGTCGTCCATGGGGTGTCAATTCACCACCTTTATGGACAATGATTTTTTTTATCCCTTTTACCAAAATCATTAAAAGGGTAAATTTTATTTTAATAGTTTAAAATGAAATAAATATATATATTTATTCACTTTTGTATTATTATTTTCAATTTGAAATGAAATACCGTAAATAAATCGACCATGGAAATCATGAAAAGAACGCACCAAAAATAATGAAAATAACAAAATATTGTTAATAAATCGGTGGAAATGTTATGAGAATATAATTAAAGGTATTATAAACATGATTTTAGTTATTTAAAATATTAATAACACCATTAATACCATTATACATGTGTTTTGACAAATATTTATGGAAATCAAAAATGAGGTAAGGGACTTTCCTTTGAATTTTTTTAAAAGTATCTTTTATAAAATTCAGAAAGATAGTTTTTTATATGGAATAAGAAGATTAAAATTACTTAATGGTGATTTATTAATATTATGTTTCCATTATATGTTTTAAAATTTATTTTTTAAGAGTATGGTTTGATTATTATGTACATATTATTTATATTTTAAAAGTGATTTGTTTTAAAAAAAGGTAGTTTGAAATTTTAAATGTGTTTTTTTAAGTGTTTAAATTAGTTTTAAAGTGTTTTATTCATGATATATTCCATATAAATAGTTTATGTTGGGCCGAGCCCCTTATTTCTGATGATATTTTGGGTTTATCCCCATTATATCTCAAGATATGATGGGTTTATCCCATTATAGCTCAAGATGTGATGGGTGATCCACATTATAGCTCTCAAATGCATTAGGTACTCCAGAGATGGAAGTTGACCGAATGGTAATTCCATGTGAATGGGTGAATGTGAGAGTGATATTTAAAATGCATTCCAAGTAAACCACAAAATGTTTCTATGCATTCTAATGAGTTTTTAAGAAATTTTTTGTATCGGTTTTTATGTTAACACTTGACTAAATATTTCTTTATTTATATCCCTTACTAATATTTTTGTTCTCCTCCCAAGTTTTAAAATTTTTTTCATAGAGTATAAGGATGAGTAAGAGGAATAAGGAATTGAATATTTATGTTATGAATAATTTCCTGAAAAATATCCATATTTTCTTAAAGGGTTTATTTTGTGAAAAAAATGTATAGTGAGAATAAGTGTTTACTTTGTAATTTTTGAGTTGTTATGTAATATTTATGGCCTAATTCTCTAAAACTCTAAACGTGAAAATATCATCATTATGTAATAATATATTTTTTTGACTAAAAATCAAGGTTATGTAACATTCTTAGGATGGTTACTTATATTAATGATATTTTAAAATAAATAAGATTTTATTAAATGATATAAACTTTATAAAAATCTAAAATTTATCCAACTGATTGGGATAAGGTTGAAAATGTAATCCATGGATTATTTGTTGTTTTTTTGTCATTTTATAGTTAAAATTTTGACCCTAAAATATTAAAATTCCATGTTCTCATGATAATAATTAAAGGAATTAAATCATGGATAAATAAGATAAAGATACAAATTACCTTAATTTTTTATGTTTTATGTTTAATTACCAATGTAAAACGGGTTCCATGTTTGTATCTTGTTCTCCAAAACTACTAAGCTATTTGTTCCTCTAGGATGTGATTCCTTATAATTGATAACAATGTATTGAAGTAACCACTGACTCTGGGTTGTTGGATTTGGAATTTTTACATTTTTCCCCTAGATTTATATAGCCTCTTGATGCATCGAGTGGTCTCATTAGACAAATATTTTGATTAGAGTTATTAAATGTGGGTTTCATGTATATATAGAAATTAATTAAGCTATATTGGTGTAAGGACTTAGAGGTAAATAAATCATGATGTTTGAGATCATGAAATCCAATATTATGTGTTTCTTTCATTGAGAATTTAATTTTTATTATCCATCATGTTATTTCCTTAGTATTATCTGTGGATGGATTTCATGCCCAAGTTATTGAAAAAATAACTTTTGTTTTTAGTTATCTAACTTTTCTATATTTACTATGAGTTATTAACTAATGATATATTTGATTATATGTAACCCTTACTGAGAATTTGCGATTTCCCCTTTTTTTTTCTTTCCCTCAGATATGAAGAAGGAATATTTGAATGAGTTCACGGGTATATTATGTTTTCTAACACTATATTTTTATATTTTATTTTCATTATAAAATATAAATAATTATTACTTCAGCTTCTTCAAGGCTCATAAAATGATCATTCCTTGGTGGTGCGATCACTATTTTCATAATCCAATGTAATAATATAAACACTGAATTATGGTTATTGTAGTTGGAGTTCTTACACTAGACAGTTTGGCCTTATGGTTTTCCAAACCATCTGTGAACCGTGAAGGCCAACCCTATGCACTACCTTAGTTTATATAGTCTTATAAAACAAACATTTGTTTCATACAATTCAATAACTCGTATGTAGTATTAATGAGAATAGATATAATAATTATAATATTTTTAACATTACAAGCTATATGATAGTTTTTTACAAAAAGAATTTTGGTAATTAATACTCACATAGCATGGATCTTCAAATTATTGATGTGTCATATTCTTCCTTTCCACTAATATATTTCTCTATGGAGTATATGGGGATGAAAATTTATGATATTAAAAATTAATTTCATAGAATATTTGAAACTCTAAGTTCTATAATTATACTCATTAATCATTTTGAATAAGAAAATTCATGTAACCTCTCTCATTTAGAACTAAATTTAGTTAATAAAAAACATATATAATGTTTCAATATTTTGATATAGAAAATATACCGATGTAAATATTCTATAGTCATATAAAATATCAAATGCACACTTTATTCATCTATGTATTGTTATCTCTGTAAGTCCAAACAAATCAAGGTGATTCATCTAGTGTAGCCTGGTGGTGTTCAATATTTTCAGTAACATTTTATTATTTTAAATCTTATAATGAATCATAATTTTTTTATGACTAAGGATCTTATGCAATAAATTAATATTTTTCTCCATATAATTTAAAAACATCACTTACTTCACCATTTAATCATCATAGTTAATAGAATATATATTCTATATTTAGATATGATAAATTAATTTTAAATAATATATAATAACTAATAATATATCATTATTAAATTTAAAATACATTCCATCATCGCATAATTGATAAATACTAATCGTGTAACCCTATAATCCAGTAATATACATAACATTATTAACAATAACTGACTTATATATTCCAAGTTGAAAAAAAACATTTATGGTTGAATTAATAATTACCTCCAAAATTGGTAGTTCCACCATCATATATATTGTAGGAAATTAAATTTCCTGGGCCTTAAATCATATTTTTAGAGCATCTTTTCTTTATGTTACATACTTATTTATTTATAAATACAAGGAATATTTCTTGAAAAATCCAATACTAAAAAAGTTTTATAGCTATACAACTATGATTCCATCATGATTAGTCAGTTTATTGTTTGTAATCAACAAACATTTCATCTTGGTAATGATAATTATAGAAAATAATGATTTAGAATAAGTAATTTTGGGTGACCCAATGATTATGGATATCTAATCAAGTATTTTCTTAAATAATATCTTTATATTATGAAAAAAAAGATATCCCTATTGATACTACCAATAATTATTTTAAAAATGAAATTATTATACAAGTATGGATTTTTCTTATTATAACAAAAACTATTTTTTGTTAATATTATTCCTTGAAAGCATTTTTTCCCAAAATTTATCATGTTGTAAAAGACGTTTACAATATTTCCTTGAGAGATTCAATTTATTTCTTCATAATTTCATTCAAATTTTTAATGAACGTCAAATATTAAAAAATAGTTTCCTTTGAAATGGAATAATTTTAATTTAATTTCTATTATATTTATAAATAATATCATTTTCTATAAAAATCTTCTAATTTCATCTTATGAGTTCCTTATTGGTTCATAATTTTTAATAATATATCTTTGTATATTTCAAATATTTTATTTTAGGTTATCAATAAAAGGTTTCTCAAAAATATATTCCAAATTATAAATTTTTTAATTGAAAATAGAATCACTAACCTCATTAATACTTTTGATGAATCAAAAGTGAGAAGACTTTGTCATGGTATTAAACTCTTCACTTGAATTAGAAACTTTAGTTCTACTCTATCCCAATTTGAATTCTCATTTCTCATTATTATATATATATATTTCTTTATTTAATTCTTGATTATTGGATAATAAATCTTGATGTTCCATTACATCCTACATTCATAACTAGTTTTATCTAAATAATTATAATTAGTATTATAACATCATTTATTCTTTTCTTTGTGATCATTTCTTTGATAGAATTATCTAAATTTTATTTTGAAACCATTATTTCCTTTAATTTATCTATATAATCCTTTAACATATTTAAATTCTATATTTTTATACATCTTTATATCTCATAATCAGGTAATTCAAATTAATAAACATTGGATAGTTTGAAAGTTATACCAATTTATATACCTATATCTTATTCATCTTTGTTCTTCAACTCTAACATGTATTACATATATGAACCAATAATCTCATCTGGTGGATACTACTTTATGTTATTGATTTCATTAGTAGATAACCATTTTCAATGATACATACTTTTTTGCAATATGATAACTCTTTCAATGATAAAGGAATTGATAATGGTTAATTAAGTAAACTCATTAATTTGAAAATTCTTTTGGATCTATGGTGTATTTGATGTATAATATCATTTTCTCCCATCTTGAAATCTTTGTACATAACATAAAACATCCTACTATTAGTTATTTTTAGATTATCTATACCATAATGTGTAATTTTAATAATTTAACTAATATCATGGGATGATATATATTTATATACCTGAGTGGAAACGTTTTGGCTAATACTAGTGAATAAAAAAATTGTGATTTTATATTTTATGATATAAAAATCCACATCATTTATAATATGAATTACTTGGTATACTTTTGTAAATTTATATGTTTTTTCTATTGAGGTAATGTTTTCAATGCTTAACTGCTTGATGTAGGATTCCATTCTAGCATACCAAAAACTATAGTAACTTCCATCAATGAAATGTGGATTCTGTGGAATCTAACTACCATTTGATCCATAAACTACCAACTAAAATGATTTTCACCTTATATTGTTAAGTTGAGGAAAATGATAGAAACTAGAAAATATCATAAATAGTGGTAACTCTGAAAACAATTGTTAGATCATATGTATAGATGTTCGAAATTAAATATAATTATATGGGTGAATTTTCTAGTATAAATATATAAAACAAAGTTTAGAAAGAAAATAATAACATAAGAAATTTTATAGAAGTTTATATAAAAAAAGGTCCTAAATTTACTATTCACATGCTTTTACTCCTTGAGAGGTATATAATCTACTAAAAGAAATTTATTTTTAGGAGTATTCACCTCACTATTACAACTTACCCTTTATGTGAAATCAAAACCACAATATAACCATAATATTAAAGGGGATTAAAAACCCAATTTCAAACACATGAATTTGATAGAGGTATAACCAAACACGTAACTTGGGATTATATAAACCAATTTACAATTTTAACTCAATGGGACGTATATGAAAAATATAATACAATTTCATAAAGACTACCCTATATTGATAATGCTTCAAAGTTTCTACAGCTCGATATATCATTAAAATTTAATCCATATGATGTGGATTTCTAAATAATTATGGTAGTAAATAGTCTTGGTATTAGGGTAAATTTATTCTCATTATTTCCACAAGGTTTAGTTTTATTTTTATTTATAGATATATATTCTCTCAATAATCTTAAATTACAAAAGTTTTTATAGAAATTATTTTAATAAATGACAGTTGTTGAGATATATTCAAACTTCCCAAAAAGAAATCCTCTAATAAAAAACTACATCAGAGTTGAATAATAAATATTTATTATATTCAATAACATTACACATATTTAAAATAATATAAATGATAATAGTCATTAAAAGAATCTAGAAATGTCAGGATTATATAACATTGAATAATCCATGTAATTATCCGAATAATAGTTCCTTTAAAAATCCTACTATTCAAATTTTAAATATCATAAAATAAGTTAACAGTCATAGAATATGATAATTAAAAATATAATATAATGATAAATAATATTTCATAATGTGATAAAAAAAATATCTATTTAATTATGGTATTTTCCCATTACAACCCTTCTCTAGTTCTCTTCTAAGACAAAATGATCATAGTTTGATAATCATTTTCATGTCATGCATTGATTAATGTTTCTAAATATCGTAATAATTTTCATGAACTATACTTAATTTCATGATATTAAAATAACCACATTGTTTATTTAATAATGGAATGACCAATATTATATAGTGTGATTATTTTTAAAGTAACTAGAACCCTGGAATCTATTTGTTACAAACAATGACAGGTCATACTTAACTATGGTCATGACTGAATCTATTCACAAAATATTAAAGGAAAATGAATCAAATTAATCTTATATTAATAATTAACCTTTGAAACACTTATATTCTAAATTTATGAATACATAAAAGCAATAATAATAAATATTTAATGGTATATCTTTTAAACACCATAACTTTGAAAAAATGGGTAAGATCAGTATCTTAATATATAATAGTAAATCTTAGAATCAATACATAAAATTATCTTCCTCACTAATGACCTCATATATAAATTTCAATTTAATGAATATTTAAAAGTAAAACACTTATCCAATATATATAAATTGTTAATATGTGAGATATTTTCACTTTAGAAAATATTTAAATCTTCACTACTGATTGAGTATATAAAAGTAATTTCTAACATCCATCTAATGAACACTTGGTGAATTCCAAATATTTTAAAATAACATCATGTATCAACACTTGTAATAGTAACAAAAACTATCAAAACTATAACTTCTAGAAAATAAAATATCCAATTTATAATATATAAGTGTAAGAGTATTATACTACAAACCTCTAAGAGAAGGTATGATTTTTTCTTCTAAATCTCCTATTATAGAAATATCTATCATTTTTATATCAGTTAGTAAAAGTACCACAAAAATTATTGAATCAAAAATTATTAAAAAATATAGTGAGGGAAACCAAATTATAACAACATAAATCTATCATAATAATCTTGTAATTATTCACCATGTGTTTTCCTAGTTCCATAAATTTCATTCTTAATGGATGTTTTTCTATAAGAAGAATAAATTGTTCTTAAGAAAAATTATTTATCTCATTTAAATACCTTATTAGTGTTGAGTGGGGGTAATATTATAGTTATTTTCCCCTCCATCAAAATATAATAGAAAATCTATATGATTCATTATGTCACCATTAATTCTTGGAGATCATATATCAACATAGAGATAACTATATTCTTATCGTGAGGATCCTCATTGGGAAGCCAAATTAATTTTTGAGGTTGTTTAATGGAACCATATTTTATTTTAAAACATAATGGTACCTCAGTCTATTCCACATTATTTTTTTCATAGTGTACAAATGTTTTTAAGAGTTATTTGATCTATCATGGTTATTTCAATTTAAAAACATCTAATTCTTGGTTACTTAATGGGTTCAAAATAAGTGTTTAATTTTTTGGTTGGACTAACAAATTTTTATCACGTCGAAGTTCGAAAATTGAGTTCTTATATTATATATCCCTTACTTCCCTAGATCAAGAGAGATATGTCTTATTAGGTATCGGTTTTAAGGATTTTAAATAAATATATAAACTCAAAAACATATAAAAATGAGTTATTAAACATAGGAAACCCCCTGAAAAGAAAGTATGGGTTTTATGAAATAATTAATAAAATAAAATTAATAATACTAAATAATTTGACTGAAGGAATTTGAAAAAAATGAAATATATATGAAATAAATTGAGTAAAAAAAATTCAAAAAAATAGCTATTATGTATTTTTGACCTTTTAACACATTCCTTTTCAATATCAAAAAAAATATTCTATTAAAATATTCATTTAAAACTCTAAAAGAATATAATGTACACATAATCCTACCTATAAATCATGAAAAACAAAATTTTATATGTGTTTTAATTCAATTAAAATGATTTAATTAGTCCAAAACTCTAAGTAATTAAACCTAATTGAGTCAAATATACTCCTAAAAACTAACTTCATTAGAAAATTTAAATTACAAGAAAATTTCATAACTTTCATATATTAAATTATAATATAGAATGGAATCAGAAGTGTTACTGGATTAAAAAAATAGAATCAAGAATAATATTTCTATAAGAATTTATCGGGATATAGAAAAATTCCAATACATATAAGTCATTTTACATGTCCCTACCAGTCACTATTTCCAAATGTTCAACCATCAATAGTTGTATAGTTTTGTTGATCATGTCTCTAATTTTTTTTCTTATATCCAAGTTTAAGTCATTTTCTTCAACACTTTATTTATTATAATGAATCACATTTAATTTTTTAATTCATCTAAATAACTTCACATGATTCCCTCATTTTTTCTATTCTTTTGAATAAACATGAGTCTTTAAATTCTACCCATCTTCCATTAACCATGATCCTCAATAAATTATCCATTTTAAATTATTTTCACTTTTCTCCTTTTTAATTAATACACACAATAATATTTAATTATTTAAAATACTTTAATATATATATTGGAGAATTTTTAATATTTAAATGTATCTACATGAAGGGGGATTTATACAAGACATGGATATTAAAAATATGAGTATCCAATTATGATTAAACATCACATGGTACGTCAACCAATACCCAATTTTCTCTTCTATATTCATTCTCCTAGTGGAATAGGCCTAATAAATTGTGTGGGGTGACTCAAAGTTTCATAATGCTTGGAATAATTTTTCATGGATTTTCAATGTATAAATATTAACTTAAATAGATAAGTCTTAATAACTTATTAATTAAAAATTATGTGTGCCCCATAAATGTAGAATGACCTTTATGTTTCATTGTGAGACACAAAACATTATGAAGTTACAAGACCACACAAGTTGAAATACACCTTTTAGGTTGAGAACCAATATTGAGAACATTTATACATGATTTTACACATCGGTGTTTTGTAACAGATGTGGAAATAGGCTTTCAATGCCAATTTGAGGAAGAAATGATTCCAAAATCTATACAAATAGATTTCAAAATCATATTTTCTTAAAACAAATTGAATGAAAATAATTTTTTTAAAAATATTCTATAATACATTATTCCAATAATTTATTATTGTGTCACAATAACATCATACAATAAAACTACATAAGTGGAAACATCAAAACCCATTATAAAATTTTACCATACCCTTTTACGAATAATATACACATAAATAAAACTATATCTAGAAATTATTTAAACATAGAAACTATTATACAAATAAATTTCAAGGGTAATTAATACTCTTTTTAATATATGACGTAACATTATAAAAAATATATCATAATATTGAGTGTTATGAACCTATAAAATAAACATATATTTTTAAATTATAAATGTTATAATTAAACTAGACTTTTAAATATATAATATTCTTCTGGACTTTATTATCTATAAAATATATTTAAAAAAATAATATTTTTATTCAAAACCCCATGTTTGATGATGATAATTTATTTATGAATCAATATTTTTAAAATTTAAATAGTATATTTGTAAGGAAAAATAAATATTTAATAATTTAAAAGTTATCTACCTGAACATTCACATATTGATTTTTTTGTGGGTCCATTATTAAAATGTGAACCCTATTGAACTCAATCCATGACTTATTTTATTTTTGAAATATTGATCGTTAAAAAATATATTAAATTAAAATATTAAAATTGAAGAATCAATATTACAGAATAAGACTTAATATTTTAATAAATTTATAAATATTCTTTAAAAACCAGATTATAATGAGATAAACCAATATTCCTTGCAATTATATGGGTACAATATTCACAAAATAAAATATTCAATAAAAGATAAATTTCAGCATTAATAATATTATAATTAATAGAGGACTATAATTATATATGTGTATTTACACAAGCATGAATAGAAAAAAGAAACATGTAATATACATATTTTTTAATATTTTATATAAATATTAAATTCTAGAATACAATTTAAGACAGTTCCCAACTATTGAAATTTATTCTTGGATCCATATAACTATAAATAGATATTAAATCATATTTTATGAAAATGGTATATAGATACCTAATTAGAAAAGTTAAAAAATTAAGTTAATATAGCATAATTTTAATTAAATAAATGAAACATATAATTTTAATTTACATACATGGAAAATAACTAAAACACAATTACAATGAGGTCCTCTCCCCCTACCACTTCAATAATGTTGTTTTTAAATATATTTAATCTATAATATCTTACATAAATATTATCAATAATCATAAAATTATAATAATTCACTGATATTGAAAAATTATATATTAATTGTATTATCCCATCAATATCCTAAAGAGTATCTTAAGGTGATGATTCCTAGAATTTTACTTTCTTTCATAATGATTCTATCAATTTCATATATTCCAATATAAGGTTGGTGTATGAAAAAATTATAAGTAATTTAAATTGAATTCGGAATAGAAAATGAAAACAAATGCATACCTAATATGTCCAGTGATGATAAAGGCTACCTGAACGATGTATAAATGACCAATACTCTATACAAACATGGTCACCTACTTAGTAGGTAGTGGAACTAGATTAGTAGGATGGATAATAACATTTATTTTTGGAATTACCTGACCTGAATTTATAAGCTGATGATGTACATAATCCTACAAATGATATACAATTTCATAATCTATAATATGTATATGGGGATCCCCATCATTAAGCTCAGAGTACATAGTCATTTTTTAATGAGGAGGTGGATAATCTAGTTATAAAGTCTCTATAAGTTTAATTTTCCTCATGTTTTAGCAAACATATCATGTATTTATTATTTAACTCTACCATAAATTGACTTAACATATTTTTGTAGATAAAATATCATGGATGATTCTTATCCCTTGTATGTTGTCTCTCTTGATTTTATACTAGGGTGGAAATATTTTTCTAATACAAACATTATAATTATATCATGTAATGTATCTTAAGTGTTCTAGAATTTTTAAACTTGTTTCAAGAATATTTATCATACCCTCTTTGATTAAGGTCCCCCACATAAAATTATATTTATTGGACTAATGAAATGTTATTTTCAAATGAAATAATTGTAAGATGAATTTAATAAATATTAAAATTTACAAAAAATAATAATCAATTATTAAAAATATTATCAAATAACTATTGTTGGATTATTAATAAACATATTGTTTTTTCATCCATTCCATTTTCTATTTTTCATGATGAGTAGTATGATATAGAAAGCCGTATTGAATATATTTATAGCTACTACTTGACTTTGATCATAAGTCATTAAATTTTTCATCCATCATTTTATTCTCCAATAAAGGATACCCACTATATAAAAATATAATTGGGTAAAAAACCTGGAACTATGTCTATTGTTAATCTCTCTTGGAAGTCTATAACATAACAAAAAATGTATAGTTTATCCAGGAATTAAACTAATTTGAAAAATAATTTTTCTAAAAAAAAATTCATACAATAAAGGGTTCCTTCTTCTGACTAGAGATAACCTTCCAATATGTATCTCTATCTAGAAACCCACACATAATGCATAGATTATTATACATTTTATTCTTAAAAATATAATATGATGTCAAATTTTTCATAAAATATCTCCATATGGTTTTCAGAGAGGATAAACACCTTTTTTAGTTTATTTCATTTCTTAAAAGTAAAAAATCCATTTTTAATTGAATTATTTAAATATCAATCAATAAAAAAGTATAATATTTAAACTAATGGAAAACTAAATAAACAAGTTTATAAATTTTTCTGTTATGAGCTCCCATAAAACAAATTTCTAATTGGTTGAGAATAATCTAATAAAGGATTAGAATAATTATCATAAAATGAACCTAAAAACCCACGTTATTCCTAAAATTAATGGCATGTTGGCCATCTGGGAAGTAGTTATCATGAAAATAAATTTTCATCCTTTTCTCTCTATGTTAAAGTAAATGTGTGGCTATAAATGTTATATTATTCCTACCAACTCCATGAGTTATTCTATCTAGAGAAAAGGAGTCAATTCTTAAAAAATAATGAAATATAAGTTTAATTTATTAAATAATTTAATTACTATAGAAATTTTTATATTAATAAAAACACATACCAATATTCCCTTGCCACATAGTCTATAATTTAGAAATATTTATGGAATTTGAATGAAATTTTGTTTACTAGTATTTGAAAAACAGGAACAATTAATAAAAATAAAAAATATATCTTGATAATATTACTAAAAACATTGAATGTCCGAATTTTCAAACAATACATGTGTGATTAAAACCAATAAATAAGAAAATTAAAAAAAATGATAAAAATGATTATCATCTAAAGTTTCTAATTTTGTATACATGAATTTGATATGAAATAAATAATTGTTATAAGTAAAAATGTGATCATCTATTATAGGAATAAAATAATACATATTTTTCTAATGAAACATTTATACATGAAAATGAAGAATATAAATAAAATTGTCACATAAAAAAGAAGAAGGATAACCTTTTCTACAAAATATATATATATAAATTTAACGAATATAAATATTATTATAATAAAAGAAAGAATTATCAACTTTTATATACTTAAATATATCAATGAAAAGAAAATATATCATTTAACAATGTAAGATTAAATACAAAATATATATTCACCAAAATAATTAAGAGGGTAATGTAGTCCTTTCTGATATCTTTTCTACATGATCATTTCCTGTTTCTTGGATTATCTATACATCATAATCATTTTAACCTCAGCTAATCGTGTAATAGAAGATGAAATATCACATAATTATTTAACATCATCAGCCGTTTCATACCCAAAAATATTTTTCCCAATGAAAAATGACTGACCACTAATCATTTGATCCATTAATAATGTAAGTTTTTTTCATGCATCACTGTGATAAATAATTCCTCATTTTAACTGTATATTTTCAAATAAAAAAGTGTTATTCTATACAAATAATGTTTCACACCAGTATTACTATAAACCTATTTACACTTAAATATTGATGATTGAAATTTAATACAATTAATCTCCCATAAATCCTTAATAGATAAAAATATGCCATTTATGGAGAAATTGGATTTTTTTTATCTTTGTCAGTCACAAAAATATAGTGTTTTCACGATGAAAACTACTCTACTCTTTTAAATGGTACTATTTTCATCCAATTTTTTTGGGTAATATGTGAAACCAATAATATCAAAAACATTCTATGTGTTCAGATTAATACTTTGTCCCCTGTTAACCATTTCGTTATTTTTTATGCAGATTAGTATATGTTTAATTTTTCAATAAACCCTAAAATAAATGAAGTTTTTGTTCATTCATCAACAATTATTCATTTGTTTTCAAGTATCATAATCTGAGTCCAAAAATGTGTGAATATATATATATATATATATATATATATATTGACCTCACCTTTGTTTTCATATTTTATAAATGTCCATGTATCACTTTATCACATGAAATTAACTTTACCATTAAGCCATGAATGTATTTTCCTTCACTTTGAACTATCAAATATTGAGATATATGGATAATAACCTGATCCACTTGATAAAAATGATCATAATAAAACTAAATCACCTATTCTAATATATATTTTTGAACAATAGAGTAAAATGGTATAATAAGATCATTAATATATACCTTATTCATAATCTTTTTTCTTTTAGATACCTAATTTCCATAAAAATTATATCCACTATTTCATCTATAATTCATATAATTAATATCCAAATAGATTACATTCATATATCAAAATTAATTTTCATGGTAAAGGATTAAAATTTAATGAATATTAGAGAATAATTAGAATGTCACTAAAATTTTAGCATGATTCCTTTACAAATCATACAGAGGAATGACTCTTAACTTATAGAAAATAAACATGTCTCTTCCAAAATAAGTTTTGACCCTTATGTATTATTATAGGTAGGTGTAAACTCCCAATAAATCTTTTAACTCCTAGTGTATCTATCAAGATGACTGTTATGTATTTCTTATGTTATTTTTATTCCCTTTATATATGAGTTGATGTACTCGTATGTATCATAGGGTGGATCCAAACTTTTTTCCAATATTCTTCTCTAATGCTTTAGAAGTACTTTTATGTATCCGTAAAATGATTCATACATATTAATACATAAGAGTCTCCTAATTTTTAAGTTCTTTAATTTTTATAACTTATTTAACTTATATTATATACTCTTTAGATATAACATCAATTACTTTTACACATCCCCCATTTAATATTATACATCCTACCTATTTTCTAAATTCCTATTAATACATCTGAAATAATTTTATGAATTTTAAAATTTAATTTCAAACATAAAGGTACTTAAACATATTTCATCTTCACTTATTCAAAAAAAACTCATAAACATTCAATGGTATTTGTTTAATGAACAATATATAAGGGTTATAATGTTTACCTGAATTTTAATAGAAACAGATTTTCAATGTATTATACGTACTGTAATTCTATAATATGAAAGAAAAAATTAAAAAATAATAATTAATCAATTTTCAATATAAATAAAAAATATTCCTATAGACTAAAAATAATGTCTTTTCTCTTGAATATTCAAAATGGTGTAGGGAAAATAATTAGATCTCAAATTAAAAGTAATGAAAAAATACTATATATCATGGGATTATTTCAAAACTCTCATAGATATGGCTAAGTCCTCATCGCTATTGATTATGTCTCTAAATGAGGTGAGAATATTACCACTAAGTACAATGATTATTAGGCTGTGATTATTTCATAGAATAACATATTTTAATGATTTTGAATTTATAAGGCCATCATTAATGAACATGGAAAACAATTCTATAGTTTTACAACTACAATACTCTTTTCCAATTTTGGGATATCTTACAAAGTTTCCATATGTCACAAATCTCTAACTGATGGTCTTTTGAGTGGTTGAATAGGTAAAAAACAAAAACTCATGAAAACAATGTCAACCCCGCTAGGAAATTTTGATCAGTGAAGGTTATATAATTCATTTTGGAATATTAGCCTCTATACAAAACCATCATAGTAATTCTACTATATTAGTTGTTTTATGGAAAACCATTGCATTTACCATTTTAAATTGAAGACAAAGTTTTTTGGGTTATCAAAAGAACTAATTTTAACCTTTCCTTGGTATGAATAAAGAAGAAACATTCCATTAAAAATATTTAGGATCTTAGTATATAGGATTTTGGAAATTAAATTATCCTCAATTATAGAGTTCATGTCTATCAATATCAAAATCATAAGGTCATACCCTTTGAATTAAGAATTTTTATTCTCCCATACAGTTTTATAATTCATTTTTACCTAAGTAAGTTACTATCAAGATAGAATGGGCCCTGCAATGTGCATCATGTGTACATTTATGGGTACTTGAAATTCATGATCCTACTTGTGGTCATATCTTAAAGCTAAATGGTCATATGATAACTACTTATATAGAATCATACCATAAAAATGAATGTAATGTGGATTTTAATAATATAACCAATGAATACAACAACAATTTTTAATTTATTTGACCATGTCAAGTTATTGAAATAAATCTAATTGATCTATAAGATTAAACCTAACTTATATATACATATTTTTTTATTGTATAGTGTCTAAAAAATAGAAAAAAATTAAAAATTAATTTATAGAAAGTGTGTTTTTTCACTTTTTTTAGAAAAATGGTAACCCAAAGATTGAGGGATAGTCTTTTGTATCAGGTAATTCCATGAGAATTGAACCCATGACCAGTGGGAGAAAGGGGGGAAGGTACGGACACTGATGTACAAGTTTACATTCATCTATTTCCCATTATTTTTAGGTATATAATTATTTTAAATAGTTTTAGTGTGTGTGTGTGTGTGTTTTATTGTATCATGTACCTTGAGTTGATGTTTGGTGTCCTAAAATAATGAAGTATTTTTTTTATTTTTTTTATTATTTCTTAGTTTGTAGTTAAGGGAACCCCTTTGTATTTCTATGATATTCTAATTGGGTTTGTGTATAAGATTTGACGGAACCTAAGGTTGAAGAGTTTATATTCAAATTAGACACCTACAATTGCTTAGACAATATTTTCCATCATCTATAAGGAATCAATTAATGATATTGGGATAAAATGATCAATTGGTTACAACATGACCATCATATTCAAACATCCATGTTAATTGGTTCCATAATTTTTTTCAAAATTTCATTTTGGAAGTCCTATACTCCTTTCCCCTTACGAATATTCTTTTTTTAACATTTTGGGTAGTGTAAATCAATTTTGAGGTGTGAAAATAAAAAATTGATGCATCAATGGAAAATAAAAATTTATGTTAGAAAATAAATTTATAATTTTAAAAAAAATATAAAATAATATTTTAATCCATCGTTATAATTTTAAGTCTTGTTTAAGTTCGTAAGAATAAATTATATAAAGAATGTTTGTCTAATAATATTTTTCAATGAAAACATTTTCATCCATTTAATCAAAATATCAAAACTCACATCCCTTATTTTATGTTGTGTGAGTTTTAGTTCTTTAGGTTCGTGAATAAATAGTGAATACATGGTGATAATTTTAAGTTTAATATTAGTTGTTAAAAATAATGAAAATGTAAAGAACATTAGATAAAACAATAATAAAATTTTCTTATAGGGTAGTGGATTTACATAATCTGTTCGTTTCATAACATTGGGATAGTGAATCCATAGTTTTCAAGACAAAATTTTGGAATTATACCTCACTTTTTTAGTAGAATAAATATTTTATTGGTTGCGTTAACTAAAGATATTGTCTGAGAATATGAGGTTCAGTTTGTTCCTAAAGGTCTTCAGGCATGGTAGTCATTGAAAAAGTCTCAATAAAAGGGTTGTATTGAATGATTAAAATTTCAATAACTATGTAAAAAATTAAAAAATAAACAAAAATAAAAAAATTTAATACTTATCTTAGTATTAAAATCTTAGTCCCACTTAGATCTTCCATCTTTTTCCTCATCAATAAAAAATGCACCCCAATGTCTTTTGTGACACACACTACATCTTTATTTTTAATTGGAACTGGATTAAAGGAGATAATAAGATTTATATAACTAATGGGCTTATTCTTGGGATATTCCAGTTAAAAGAACATACATTAAATGATTTTTATGGGTCTCACGCTTTTCTCTTATGTCATCTAAATATTAAACATTATATGTTAAAATGTGTTTGATAATGGAAATTAGATTTTTATGTTTTTGATATAGTTAGTTTCAAAGGTCTAGAAAAATAAATTTTGATGGTGTGATTATACACTAGAATAGGAAATAATTAATTTTATATTCTTTAATAATCATGGAATTGACTTTTTAGAAAAACCAGTATTAGTTCTTTTTTCAATTTAAACATTATTTTGCAACGAGTTTGAAATTATGGAATTTTTTCAAAGCATTATAAAAACCATGACTATTTATTTGATGTATACATTTTAGGATTAGTTTACCCATTATATAAGGATTATTTTATCCTTAATTAGTAATTTTATATTTATTAGTGATAACAATCATACTAGACAATGAATCTGATATTTCTTGGGAAAAGTGAAATGCACATTTTTCAAATGATATTCATGTATCTAACATGATTACTATACAAAAAATCCAATATTTCAGCTACATATAGAGAAAATAATGATGTAAATTTCGTTAAACCATTATTTATGCTAATTCCAAGTTTTACATGGTGATCTAGGTAGATCTAGATAGAGATAAAATTCTAAGACAGATTCCATGGCTCAAAATGACATCCAAACATTATAATCATAAGCTCAAGATAAAAACTCTAGTTGTGTAGAAATTTAACAAGATATGAAAATATATTTTGGAATCCAGAAACATTCTACATAACCAATGAAAATTAATCAATATAAATGGTAGTAATTTTCCGAACCCAACCCAATGGGTCCTAAATTGTGACTACCCTATGCCCACCTCCAGTAGGCCAGGGTCTAGCGACTAGTGCTGAGTAGGAATTTCACACACAACAGATGAATTATACTAATGTAGATATACACAAAAACACATCATCAAGAGAATAAAATTCTCAAATTCAAAATGAATAAAACTAAAGTATGCATACATATATGATCCAATAATTAGACTGTGGAAGTAATGTACTGAAAGCGATAAGATGGAAAATACAAGACCAACGAAAAATTAAAGATAGTCCAACCAACTCAAAGGTTAAGGAATAAAATAAAATGAAACCCCCGAGAAACAAAAATCAGTCTATCACGATCAAGCTATTCTCCACCAGCTCTTCATCCTCTTAGGACACCATCAAATGGGTCATCATCGGCATAAGACATGACATGTGTAGGTAGAACCCATACATGGGTGAGTAATAAATTCCTAGTCAGACACTCCAAAAATACTATGTATAAAGTATCTATAATAGTTATCTCATAAAAATGATATAACAACAAAACCAGTGGTACATGAGCATGAAAAGGTGCGTAGAGGCACGGCAAGGTCTACCTAGATATACTCATCAAGGACACTGTGTCTCTAGGATATTATTACCAAACTACCATCCCCAAGATTCTAATCTAAGCATTGAACATTCTTGGAGAATCCACTCCATCAGCCATGCCATTATTGGAGACACTCACACAAGTTTTCATGATCATTGTGATTTACCCTAGAAATATCACAGGTCACAAAATACATTTATAATAAGATAGGGGTTATGCATTGGACCATTGGGGGACACTAAAAACCCAATCTAGATCAACCCTCTACACACAAGATCATATTAAAATGATACCATGAACCATAATGATATATAATTATAGTTGGAGGATCAAAACCCTATACAAGGAGTTCATGTTGATTTCCAAAACCCCACCTAAGTAATGAAATGATAGAGGATCACACTCCATTCTCACAAATGGGCACTACGAACTCCATATGAGACTCATCCTTGAGAAGGGATCTCAATTTTTGAGATGTTCACATAATTATGCACTATGAAACCAATGTAATGGATCAAGGGAACACAGTCAACTAATAAAAGTATATAATTAAGAATTAATGTTCTAAAAACACCCTAAAATTGGGTACACAACAAGTACGGGGATTACATGACATGTTTTTCAAAACCCTAGTTTTTCTATGTGTTTCTACATCACATGGAATGTAAATATCCAAATAGAAATGGTGTATAAATGTTACTTGACATTTATATATCACTCTAAATCCTTTTAGTGTCACCTTCCCATGCTCATGTACCACTGGTTGTGCTCATGTAGCAACTTGTGTACACCTAGTCATGTCTCTATACAACTTTTCATGTACTCTGGTCGTTTCTGTGTACTCGGTATACCCATTCCTATCTTTCCTCCAAAATACATGCAAAACTAACGATAACATGTCACGTGATGTGTTACAGGTTCAAAGTCCATGTGATATTTAACTCTCTATGGAAACCCTAGAACTGTATCCCTAGGTGCCACATAGTGGGTAACACTGGATTACACACCGTGTAACATGGGATTTTCTAGATATATTGATTTTTTCTCTACATTTTCCGCCATGTCTCCACATTCACCATTCATGTCAAAATCCATGGATCAAAGGTCATATGACCTTGAAATCATCAACTAGCAGGATTGTGTTCCTCCATCCAATTATAAATCATTCAATCAAGTCGATCTATCACTATCACGAGCCTCCAATTTATAACCATCACTTGAAAAAAAAACACTTATACCATTCTAGTATTTTTCCTATTTGATTTATACACCATCATTTCCAATACTCAAATCCAAACCCCCATTGCATTTCATACCCACAGTATTGATTTGTTGCACCAAAAAATGGCCTCCCAACAATCAAGTATGGGTAATCATCGAACCACTGTCCAAAAAGAATACCCATGATGAACATTCCAAAAAATAGGGAATAAACCTATAAAGCACAAAATTTAAGGAAAAAACCTTGAACTTTATTCACTTTTTTATCCTTTTTCAAAGAATTGATGAATAAATAGGGATAGATAAAGAACAAACAATAAATAAATGCATCGAAAATTAGATCTAGAGATGATATGAAAATCAATTTTGTTCATGAAATTGATCCATGTTTCATCATGTCAAAATAATATTATGGAAATCACAATCAAAATCCTTCCAAGAGTTTGGATCATTCACTGATAAATAATTTTCAAGCATTGCTGTTATTGGTGAGATCAAAAAAAATCAATGGTGTAATGATTCTCAATCCAAACTCAATTGGTTTTTGTTTCGTAGGGACTCCTCTAATGCTCTATCAAATAACTCCTATAAAATTTGAAGGTTTATGTGGATACCCTTAAAATTGGACATATTAGTGTCTAAATAGAGTATTTCAGTCACTGCATTAAATAAAATAAATTTAAAAGATAATTAATTTATTTCATTCATTCAGTTCCCATGAAATTTATTTCACAAATTTTTGACTCAGACAATGGGTATGTTGTGGGTTGTTTAAAAACCACTTTTTGAACTCAATTATTCCCTCGTATTTTTTATTTGGTCCCCCATTCAGTATTTATTTCACTTTTTCATGAAACAATTATACATGTGATATTAATAGTTTAATATATTTTAAAAAAATTATTTTGAGCACATTAGGATTCTAAATCTCACACTGCCTCAATGTTTAGCTCTGAAAATAAACAATATAATATCCAAAAATAATACATGGAAATTAGATTAATTAAATTATCTCCACCATATGTATTTTTATCCCGAAAATGAAAAAACCTAATAAAAAATAAGGATATTGGGATCAAATCTGGGTCTACTGGTCTTAGTGGCTCTCCCGAAGATTCTCATGCTTCCACCAGACACACACTATAGAAATTCATCACCAATGAAGGATCATTTCCTTATTATACAATATCCCTATTAGGTAATTCGAAAATCTTTCCCCATTCTCAAATTTTATCTCTCCCCAATAAATAACATATGATGGGTCATCGTGTATCTCTTTAGTTGTGACATGTGGAAGACATTGTGTACTCAATCTAACTATGGTAGTAGAGCTATGTGGTACGCAACCTTTCCAAATATTTGGAGTATATGAAAAGTTCCAATGAATCTCAAAGATTGATTATGATCCTAAAAAATCTCTAAAATCCATGTCAAGGTGAGACCCTCAAGAACACATGGACTACCTCCTTGAACTCTATATGTATCCATAGTTGAGACACATGATGCTTATGATGGATCTGTGGAGTTATCATCTTCTCCTATATGATCTTCAATATATTTTTAGTCTCTCACACCATATCTTATACCATGAGTGCTAACTCACCTTGATTATCCCTTCAATTTGTTGTCCTTCTAGGTCACACACACAATGCCTCAAATGTTTCCATTAAAATGGTTGAATGGTATGTTTTTTGTATAAAACACCACCAAAGGTAAATGATCATCCAAACTATGGATAAATTATAACATAGAAAACTTCATCATATCCTCTATATAATGAATGGTGTACTTAGCTTGAACATATTGTCTGGTAGTTAAATTTAATGTATAAATGAAACTGAGTCCCAAATTCCTCCTAAAATACTTTTAATAATCGCAATGTGAAACGAGTTTCATGATCTGAAATGATCATCAAGGTAACACCATGGAGTTGAGTTATCTCTTACACATACCAGATTCCCAAGATCCCTATCGAAATCTATTGTTGAATGGCTAGGAAGTGGGCCAATATGGTGAGTCCATCTATGTTCACCCAGATGGAATTATGTACCCTAGACTTATGTAGTTACCCTATCATTAAGTGCATCGATATCTTATCCAACATCCACTCTTCCACCTGAAGGAGTTATACTAAACTCACTAGAAACTAGTTCCCATCCATCACTTACTAAAAGGTGATGCGTGAAGAGAAAAACCCTATAACCAAACTCTGCATCCGTGGTTACCAAACTAACATTGGAGGTCTTAGTAATTCTTTTACACATCTGGATGTACCGAAAAATGGAATGTTTAAAACCACCAAATCACATCGTCCTACAATGTCAATGGTACCATCATCAATCCTATCAAATGTATAACATACTCACAACCTTTATAGTATCCATCAGTAGCATGTCCAGTGGATATCTGAGTATGTTAGGTCTTATAGTTGGTATCTATATGTTGATCATCCCTAACATGGTGTAAAAGTAGTGGGGGTAACCACCATTTACAAAATATATAAATCAACATTCATGTTCATCCAGGATAACTGCAAAGGAGAAAACTACTCTAATTCCCTTCCCAAAAACTGAGAACAAAATCATCTACTGAGAGAATCTTCCACCATGTTCCCCTTTCGAGTAGTATAGAAAATCTAAAATTCATAGTCCAAGAGGAACTCTATCCATCAACTTTATCTGGTGTTATGATCATTCTAAGAGAATATACACTAAGATTATTGATTTCAAAGTAGATGATAAACCAATCATCTATAAATTATGGTCTCCACATATTCACCACAAAACTACCATAGATATCTCAAGATTATGGTTAGTATAGATTTTCTCATGTTTTTTCAACTAACGTGAACCATAGGCAATCACCGGTTGTCTCTGCATCAGTTCACAACCATTCTCGGTCCGTGATGCATCATAGAACACTATGTACATGAAACCCTCCTCTTGAAATCTCAAGATGGGAGTGATCATCAATATCTACGTCAACTATAGAAAGAACAACTAAAACCTTAAGATCTACATGAAAGTATGGAACATTCGGATCATAGTTATCAAGTGTGATTCCACTCTAGATAAATTAGTACAAACCTCTAATAGCATCCCAAAAAACCAAGGAAACATCACACCTTAGTAACATTTTAAGGTTTCTACCAAGAAATAACTTACTCAACCTTCTCCAGGTCAACAACCACTCCTTCCTATGGGATTATTTATCCCAAGAAGTGGACCTTTCGAATCAAAAACTGACACATTGAGATATTAACATAAAGTTGATGCTTTAGGAATGTGTCTAGTACCATCCTCAAATGTCTCATGTGCTCCTCCTCAAATGTTGACTACACTAGGATATGATTAATGAATACAACAAAAAACTAGTCAATGATAGGATAAAAGATAGAGTTCACGAGCCCCATAAATATTGTTTTTTAGTTCTTCATGCTAAAGGTCAACACCAAGTAATCATAGATATAGTAGAGACATTTAAATGTTGTCTTCAATATATTCTCATCAAGTACTCGTAGTTGGTGATACCTTGATCCAAGTTAAATCATCAAGAACGATCACACCCCTCTCGACTGATCAAATAGGTCATTGATCCTTAGTATTGGATAATTATTATTCACAGTCACTTGGATCAAGAGCCGATACTCCACATATAACCTCAAGCTCTTGTCTTTCATCTTCGCAAATGACACTAGGGGTTATTAGGGGAAACCCTAGGTCACACAACTCCCTTATCATGAAATTATACTAACTCCACCCTCAACTCAAAAATCCCGGCAAGATCTATCTGATATTGTGCTACCAATATTGGGGTTATCCCTGGGTGTAATACAATGCATAAGTCTAGCTCTTGGTGGGGAGGTAAGCCCGAAAGACACTCAAGAAAGACATCTGCATACTCTACCACCACTATAGGGAACTGGTAGCCTATAGAATCCACTTCTCCAAAAGTCTTTCTATATAAATTGTGGGTATTTGGATACAATCTCCTATTCCTACACCCTTCCTTATTAACCAAGGTTTAATTTTCACTCATAATGGAAACTCCCACCCCATCACTGTAAAAACACCACATAAACCTCCAAAAATAGTCATTTTTTCGTGAAATGTGGATAGACAATCCATACCTAAAAAAGACTTCATAAGTCCTTATCACTACTAAAAATATATACCATATAAGGTTTTTGCCTCCAAGCATTGAATCACACTATAAGAAGAAGTATAAAATTACTGACCTGTCAGAGTCTCCAACTGCAATGGTCGAACCAAAGACCCAACTAGAATTTCTCTCAAAATAGATAAGTGGAATGAATGGAATTAATGAATATTATATCTACCAATACAACAGATAAATCCAAAAATATTCATACCATACCTCATATCATCCCTAGAGTCTTATAGATATAGGATTCCAATGCCTGTAGTTGGCATCATCCCTGACCACCATCTCCATGAACCTATAATGGACCACCTGGGTATGGTGGTTTTAATAGTTCAAACCTATGACCAACTCATGTTGCTCTTATATTCCCTCTACCACATCTACCACTCTACAAAACAACTTGATCCTGCCTTTTTGTCTACCTCAGTAGTACCCTAAAAATATCTTATTCAAATGAGGGATGGTTTAAAAAATATCATGCAAGATTTCCTTAACTACATAGGAGAAAAATCGCCTACCCCTTTGAGTATTTGAGCCATCATGAGATCCCTAAAACATTGAACCTATGTATTTGGATCATCTTATGAAGCGTCTTACATGAAATTTTCCATGTGAATGTCTTCAGCTACATACTATTATGGTCTCGACTCTCGAGTTCCCACTATCAGCACCCACTCTCAGATCATAATCTCCCAGGAATCTCTTGACCACCAAGGTCTATTAAATCACTCCAGCATAGGTGGGAATGTGGTGAAATATCAATAAAGCATAGATATCTGAGAATAATTTCTTCTCAAAGCTTCATGCACTAAAGCACATATCCCTCACTATATACATGGAGTATCATGAGAGATCAATAGACATCTATAAATACTCCACTATGGTAAAAATACCCTTATATAGGTTCAAAATATCTTGTATGTGCACTTATCACAACATGGATAGGGAAAACTCATCCCTAAAGAGATGCTTGAAGTATAACTAGGAGAGAGTTGTGTCATCATGTGATTGAGTCACTAAACTCCACCATCACCCAATATATCTGATAAAACACTATTTTGTTGAATATTTTATCGCTAATAAATGACAAAATTTCCTCACATTGTGTTATATATTATCAATTATGGAATATTTGGGATTAGATCACTCAATTGAAAATTTGATGAAAATTCCAGTTTTACTCTTTTAAGGTGCACTGTGGTATATTATGAATAAATATTTTTATTTCCAGAATTGGAACATAATATTTTGTAACCGAATTCCTCACTAAATATTCTACAACTTTTATTCAGGCCATTGGAGCTAGATCGTGGGTTTACTTGGAGAAAATGGGCCATGAAGACAAAGCTGGACTGGACTCGCTGGGCTGGATAGTGCTTCTGTATTTGGGCCATAACTTTCTTATCCGTGCATGGATGTGGCCCAAATTTGGAGATCATCTAGAAGACAAATATTAGAGAAAATAAATCGTATGGGAGAGAAGCTGGATCGCGCGTTTAGGAGGTCAAATAGGCGGTGCAACTTGGATTAAAATATTTTCCCGATTTTCCACATTCACACTTGAAACGATTTGTAACCCTAGCCCTCCCCAACTCTATTTAAAGGACATTTTAACTCTTTGGGAGGCTGGTGCGGAGCTTGGGAAAGGTGTAGCCGAGAGTTAGTTTCCTAGGAACTCCTATAACCCCTTGGAAGAAGTGAGGCTTTGTGCAAGGATCTCTTCCAAGAAGGCTCTCCTCTCCCACCTCCACTTGTGTTTCATTGTTTTCATGCTTGTAACTTATCCTTTTCTTCAATAAATCTTCTTTTTTATTCTTTTACTATCTTATTTTTTTGGCTTCCAGGTTCTGGAATCTTAGAGTGGAGACAATATTGGGTATTTCCCTTTCAATCCGTTGCTTATGCAAAACGTCTCCACAATGAAAATTCCAACCATGGAAGAGTAGTTTTGTTCGTAGTCGATCTAATCGCTACCCCCTTAATTTATTCATTTTGAATCCATTAACATACTGTAATTCATAATTTGTGATCAATTAATTGAGATTTAAGTTGTAAGGAACTCACTCGACTAGCATCTGACCGCGAGGACGGTCCTGTGTGAATCGAGAGAGACAAGCTTCAATTGTAAAATCTAATCAACTTGGGATAGAATTGTAGGGTTAAACTCTCATCCCTAAACTTAATTAATTCTCAACACTAGAGAGGAGGTTCTGCCCTAATTGTCCATTGATCATAAGTTGGATTTGGACAACAATCAAAGTAGGGTACTGCGATTGGAAGTCTCAAAGACAACCTAGTGCTCATTACTTCAAATACATGTGGTTGTGTCAAATTCTGTAGGGTTCGGGGGATGACAAGGTTAGGGGGTCACATTTTAATGAATTATAATCATATGGGATAATGATTAAAGAATGGTGAAGGGGTAGATTAGATTGTCTACGACTTCTCATAGTAATTCTTTTAAAGAAACAATGTTCGTGATTGTCTTTTACTCCTTGATTTCCTTGATTGTTTTGTTTCGTGTTCTAAAAGTCTTTCAATCAAACCACCCCCATATTTTATCATTTTGTTTCTTTTTTTTTGGTTTCTTAAAGCTTTCTAAGGGTTGTTAAACTAAGTCCTCCTCAATAGAACGACCTAGGTCAGCCATTGTGCTGCACTTAGTAAAGAAACAATATCATTTGAAAGCGCCCACGACAGCGCCTTTCAAATTTGGCGTCGTTGCCGGGGAGGAAATAGTTTTCTCAATCAATTAGAGGTATTTGTTTTTTATTTCATTCTATTCTTCCTATTCTCACTTTCTTCTATCACCTTTCTCAATATTGGTTCATTTTTCTCTTCTTCTTCTTCTTAATTTTTTTTAGACCATCAATTGAACTCCATTCTCATGATATTGTGGTCTATTATTTTTCTTCATTTCTCTATTTTTTTATGATTTATGACACGATCCCAACCTGAGGATCTCTTTGATCTAGACCCTGAGATTGAACGCAGCCTTAGGGCTCGAATCATGCAATCTCAATCCACGGGAAGTGTCGACATTTACCCAACAGGAGAACTCCTCCATTTTGGAAACACTGAAATTGGAAACACATCTAAATCCAAACTAAAACAAGAACCAATGGCTGAGAATAATGGAAATGAACTTAATAGAACCATTCGAGAATTGGCCGCACCAGATATTAACTATCAACCAAATTGCATTGCATACCCAACACTTGAATCAGACTTTGAACTTAAATCTGGACTAATTCACCTTCTTCCAAAGTTTCATGGATTATCTGGTGAGGACCCAAACAAACATTTAAAGGAATTTAATTTAGTCTGCTCGACTCTTAAACCAAGAAATGTCTCTGAAGATCAAATTAAATTAAGAGCATTCCCATTCTCGCTTGACGGAGCTGCAAAGGATTGGATGTACTATTTACAACCAGAAGACATAACATGTTGGAACGATTTGAAAAGTCTTTTCTTGCAGAGGTTCTTTCCATCATGAAGGACTACATCCATTCGAAAGGAGATATCAGGGATCAAGCAGGCACAAGGGGAGTCGATGTATGAGTACTGGGAGCGCTTCAAGAAGTTATGTGCAAGCTGCCCACATCACCAAATCAGTGAGAAACTACTTATCCAGTACTTCTACGAAGGCCTCACACCTATGGAGAGGAGCATGGTGGATGTCGCAGCTGGAGGAGCATTGGTGGACAAAACACCAGCAGACGCACGTTCACTGATAGACAAGATGGCCCAAAACTCCCAACAATTTGGAGATAGAGGTACACCACATGTCAGGGGAGTACATCAGGTAAGTCCTTCTTTTCTTGAAAATCATTTGATTGATACCAAGTTGGAAGAATTGACCACTATGGTGAGGCAGATTGCATTGGCTCAAAAGACATCCCAACCCACTTCTTCAAGGCCATGTGGCATTTGCGCCGAGACAAGCCACCCAACTGATTGTTTCCCCCAATTACAAGAGTCATAGGATTGTGCTTCCATATTTCCTAGGAGACCATATCATCAACAACAACAACCACAGAAGAAGTATGATTCCTTTGCACCAACATTTAACCAAGAATGGAGAGATCAATCAGATATGAGGTTTGGCTCTGGATATCAACAAAGGCCCCCCTTTCAACAAAACTTCCAGCAGCCTCCACCATACCAACAAGGTTTCCAACAACCCCAAAGAAGATTTGAGGCCCAAGCATCAAAAAGTCGGCAACATGGGAGTTCTCAACCAAAGGTAGATTCTAATACTGATGATCTTTTGAAACATATTGTTCTTAATCAACAAAATGAGCTGAAGAGTCAAGGTTCTGAGTTGAGGGAGTTGAAGACACAAATGAGCCAGATTGACACCGCCCTCCACGAACTGGTAAGTAAGAACACTGGAGCCCTTCCTTCCCAACCTAGTCCCAATCCCAAGGGGAATGTCAGTGCCATCACATTGAGAAGTGGGAAGAAAATAGTTGATACATCTACACCTACAATACCACCGGGATTCACCTCAACTTCGGAGAAGCCCCATCCCATACCAAATGTTGAGAAACCCAAGGAGAAAGATAAAGGTAAGAAAAGGTTGATGATCTTCCTCCTAAACCCCTTCCATTCCCAAATAGAGTTTTACAAACTAAGAAGATGGCTGAAGAGGCAATGAAAAAAGAGGTTTTGGATACATTCAAGCGTGTCGAGATCAACATCCCTCTACTTGAAGCCATCAAGCAAATACCGAGGTATGAGAAATTCTTAAAAGAAATGTGTACAAATAGAAGAGGGCTAAATGGAAATGAGCGGATCAACCTTGGAAGGAACGTATCTGCACACATCACACCAACCATGTCAATGCCAACGAAGTGCAAGGATCCTGGGATATTCACCATACCATGCACCATAGGGGAGTTACACTTTTCTGATGCACTTTGTGATTTAGGTGCTTCCATAGATGTGATGCCTCATTCTGTATTCTCTTCCTTGCAGGTTGGTGAGTTAAATCCAACAAGAGTAGTAGTGCAATTGGCGAATAGAGCTACGGCATATCCAGCGGGAGTCCTTGAGGATGTACTTGTTCGGGTAAGAGACATGATCTTTCCAGCAGACTTCTATGTGCTTAACATGGAGGATGATCAGGTAAGTTCTCATGCCCCCATTATCTTAGGTAGACCCTTCCTCAAAACTGCAAAAACTATCATAAATGTCAATGAGGGTACACTTTCCATGGAGTTTGGAGATGAAGTTGTGATATTTAATGTTATGGATTCCATGAAGTACCCCTCAGAGGACCATTCTTCTTTTGTTATCTCCCATTTTGAACCACCATGTAAAAACATGATGGAATTGGATTGTCCTATGCTTAGGGAGATTATGAGTATTGGTTCTAGTTGGATGTCTAAGAGTACTTCTACATCCGTTTTTAAGGAACAAGACTCTCTAAGATTTGATTTTGAAATGGAATCATATTCTGATTTTGATCATGTGAACTCTGATTATGACATGGCTACTGAGTATGCTGATGGATTTGGTGATTTATTCTCTAATTGTGATGATTTTGATTCTGATACAGATGTTCATTGTGTAGATATTTTTGTTGCATCAATTTCTCCATCCATACTACACCCTCCTTCATTAGAACTCAAGCCATTTCCACCAAATCTGAAATACTCATACTTGTTGAATGGTGAGAGATTACTTGTTATCATTGCTAACAATCTTCCTTTTGAACATGAAGAAAAGCTTTTTAATATTTTGAGGGATAACATCAGGGCGATTGGGTGGACCTTGGCTGACGTATCAGGTATTAGCCCCTCCATTTTCATGCATAGGATTCTCTTGGAGGATGGGGCTAAACCAGTAAGATAGCCACAAAGGAGACTCAATCCCACCCTCCTGGAAGTTGTTAAAAAAGAAGTTAAGAAATTGCTCGAGGCAGGTATAATCTTTCCCATTTCAGATTCTCAGTGGGTAAGTCCAATTCAGGTTGTGCCTAAGAAAACTGGTTTTACTGTTGTTAAAATTGAGAAAGATGATTTAGTTCCAATGAGGGTGAAAAACAGTTGGCGTGTGTGTATTGATTATAGGAAACTAAATCAGACCACTCGCAAGAACCATTTCCCCCTCCCATTTATTGATCAAATGCTCGAGAGACTTGCTGGGAAAACACACTATTGTTTCTTGGATGGATTTTATGGATATTTTCAGGTTCCTATAGCTCCAGAGGATCAGTAGAATACTACATTAACCTATCCCTTTGGCACATTTGCCTACCGGAGGATGCCATTTGGACTTTGCAACGCCCCAGGTACCTTCCAGAGATGTATGGTGAGTATTTTTTCTGATTTTATTGAGACCTGCATGGAGGTATTTATGGATGATTTTACAGTGTATGGGTCTTCATTTGATGAATGTCTAAGTAGTTTGGGAAAGGTGTTGAATCGTTGTATTGAGAAGAATCTGGTCCTGAACTTTGAAAAGTGTCATTTTATGGTAGAGTATGGCATTGTCTTAGGGCATGTGGTGTCAAAACATGGGATATATGTTGATAGATCTAAGGTAGACATGATTTCATCCTTACCCTATCCTTCATGTGTGAGTGATGTTAGATCTTTCCTAGGGCATGCAGGATTTTATCGGCGCTTCATCAAAGATTTTAGTAAGATCGCTCTTCCTATGTCACGATTACTTCAAAAAGATTCTGATTTTGTGTTTGATGATTATTGTTGGACTTCCTTTGATGAGCTAAAGAAGTGTCTGAACACTCCACCTATCATACAGCCCCCACGGTGGGACCTTCCATTTGAGATTATGTGTGACGCCTCCAACTTCGCAGTTGGAGCTGTCTTATCTCAGAGGGTGGAAGGACGTTCACATGTGATTGCCTACGCATCAAGAACATTGGATTCAGCCCAATCAAACTACACAACCACGGAAAAGGAGTTTCGGGCTGTCATATTTGCTTTAGATAAATTCCATTCATATTTATTGGGCTCTAAAGTAGTTATTTTTTCTGACCATGCAGCTTTGAGGTACCTCCTGAAGAAGCCTGATGCAAAGCCACGACTTATCCGTTGGATGCTCCTTATTCAAGAGTTTGACATCGAGATAAAGGACAAAAAGGGGTCAGAAAACATTGTGGCGGACCACATGAGTGGGCTTACTCACTCACTAGAGGATGACACCTTGGACCAGGTACCACTTCAGGACACTTTTCCCGATGAGCATCTTTATTCCATCTCAGGTACGCATCCTTGGTATGCTGATTTAGTGAACTACATTGTTGTCTTTGAAATCCCTGCAAATTTAAAGAAACATCAAGTCCAAAAATTGAAAAGTGAGTCTAGGTTTTATGTTTGGGATGATCCTTACCTCTGGCGCATGTGCAGTGACCAAGTAATTAGGAGGTGTGTTCCTGATCATGAGTTTGAGTCTGCCCAACATTTCTGTCATACACTTGCCTGTGGTGGACACTTTGGACCCCAACGGACAGCTAGGAAAGTCTTAGACTCAGGATTGTATTGGCCTAGTTTATTCCATGATGCCCATGTGTTTTGTAAGTCGTGCTCTCGTTGCCAACACACTGGGAACATTTCTAGGAGACATGAGATGCCCCAATAACCCATACTATTCTGTGAGATTTTTGATGTATGGGGAATTGATTTTATGGGTCCTTTTCCTAGTTCATTTGGATTTTTGTATATTTTGGTTGCTGTTGATTATGTGAGTAAATGGGTGGAGGCAAAGGCCACCAGGACTGACGATTCTCATGTTGTAGTGGATTTTGTCAAGGCTCAAATTTTCTGCAGGTTTGGAGTACCAAAGGCCATCATCAGTGACCAAGGGACACACTTTTGCAATAATAATTTTTCTTCCCTCCTTCGAAAGTATGGGGTGACACACAAAACATCAACACCATACCACCCCCAAATAAATAGCCAGGCTGAGGTTTCAAATCTTGAGTTGAAACAAATCTTGGAGAAAACCGTGCAGCCAAATAGGAAGGATTAGAGCAAGCGCTTGGATGATGCATTGTGGGCTTATAGAACAGCATACAAGACCCCCATTGTTATGTCCCCATTTCGGATTGTTTTTGGGAAAGCATGTCATCTCCCAGTGGAAGTCGAGCATCGGGCTTATTGGGCTATAAAGAAATGCAACATGGATTTGGCCCAAGCTGGAATCCAAAGGAAACTGCAAATTCAAGAGCTTGAGGAGATTAGATTATCATCATATGAGAACTCAAGGCTCTAAAAGGAAAGATCAAAAGCAGCTCATGACAAAATGATCCAACAAAGGGAGTTTCATGTTGGAGAGAAAGTCCTTCTCTACAGTTCACGACTGAAGCTGATGCCTGGTAAGTTGCGTTCCAGATGGTTAGGTCCTTATGTTGTGACTAATGTTTTTCCTTATGGTGCAGTGGAGATCACACAAGAGGACACTGGAAGGAGCTTTACAGTCAATGGTCAACGTTTAAATAGATACATTGAGGGACTTCCTACTGATGCAGTGGATTTTATCACACTGCATGACCCCATCATCACTTGAGCACATCAGGCTGTTCCTAACCCTTTCACTTTTATATTATTTTTCCTATTTAAAAATTCTGAATTTCATGTGCATATATCATCTCATAGGTTCACATTGAGGACAATGAAATATTTTATGTGTGGGGGAGGGAACCTTTTAGTTTAGTAATTTCAATTGCTTTCCTGTTCACAAAAAAAAGTGTGTTTTTCAAATTTTGTGTGTTTATTTTACAATTTTCTGTGTGTTTTTGAAACTTTTGGGCTGAAATGATTCTCATAACCATTTTTAAATCCATATCAATAAGTGAAACAATTTACCCCTTGGAACTAAGCTTAAATGAATGCTGAAATGACTTTGTTTCAAGTTCAAATATTTAGTAATTTCATGAAAAGTACGCTGAATTTTGAATCCCATGCCAATCTCGCTGTCTTTATATTTGAAATCACTTTCCTATGAGGCTTCTAAACCATTATTTTCATATTCTTTACATTCACCTCACTTCTTGAGAGAACCAAACCATACTTGATTTAACCAGAATTTGATCTATTCCTGTCAAAACTTGAGGGTTTGAGGTACTTATGTTTAAATTATTGAGGCATTTGTTTGGTATTAAAGCCCCTATTTCAAAGAATCCTTTTTTATAATGGCCTACCATGAATATTTAATCCTTTTAGCCCTTAGAAGCCATGCAAAGCCTGTTATGTTAGCCACATTACAAGCCAATTTTCCCTATCCAACCAACTCTTGAAGTGAAATTGCATAATCTAGTTGAGCTTAAGTGTGGGGTAAGTTGTCTTGTGTTTTGCCACCACATTCTATGATACTTTGGGTGGAAAATTAAATTCTGAAGAGATGTGTTTGCTGCTAAAGAAAGTTATTATATTGAAAGTTGTGCCTTTTCTGGAGCTTTCATGACAAGTGAAGCTGTGCCTTTTCTGGAGCTTCTAATTGAGGTGGAAAGTTGTGCCCATCTGGAGCTTTCAAGAAAATCATGTTTGAGAAGATTGACATTTTTTATGATGAAATGATGAATGGTGTAAACCTTTCATGAATTTTCATGATGATGGAGCTGAATTAATACTATGTGGACTGAAGAGAAGACCATATTTAAGTGAAAATTAGATTAATGCAATTTTGCTTCAAAAGAGTCAAGCCCTCCTCATTCAGCCTCAGAGTTTTTCACATCTTAATCCTACCAACCGAAAGCCACAGAACAACCCTGAAAAGTCCTCATGATAAACATATGTCCTTGACTCACATCAGGTAGCGATGTAGGAATCTATCAAGCCTATGGTGACCCTTTTATGAGTTTGGATGAGAAAGACATTGTAAAAGAAAATTTATATTTGTGTGATGAGAGAAAATTCAAGTGAGGTAAGTGTTTTGTGCATGGGAGGATAAATGAAGTGGAAATATATTGAATAATATAAATGAAGAACTTGAAATAATGGTCTTTTATAAGGCATGATATCTTTTGTTTCTTGGTGTATAATTTCTTGATCTTAAGGATATGTGTTTTAAAATTGGTTTTGATTTGATATTGATGTTTACTTGACTTGAGGTTTTGCCCAGGAGTGCAAAAGGGTAAGTGTGGGGGAGTTGATAAAACACTATTTTGTTGAATATTTTATTGATAATAAATGACAAACTTTCCTCACATTGTGTTATATATGATCAATTATGGAATATTTGGGATTAGATCACTCAATTGAAAATTTGATGAAAATTCCAGTTTTACTCTTTTAAAGTGCACTGTGGTATATTATGAATAAATATTTTTATTTCCCGAATTGGAACTTAATATTTTGTGACCAAATTCCTCACTAAATATTCTACAACTTTCATTCAGGCCATTGGAGCTAGATCGTGGGTTTACTTGGAGCAAATGGGCCATGAAGACAAAGCTGGACTGGACTCGCTGGGCTGGATAGTGCTTCTCTATTTGGGCCATAACGTTCTTATCCGTGCTTGGATGTGGCCTAAATTTGGAGCGCATCTAGAAGAAAAATATTAGCGCAAATAAATCTTCTGGAAGAGCAGCTGTATCGCGCGTTTAGGAGGTCAAACAGGCGGTGTAACTTGGATTAAAATATTTTCCCTAATTTCCACATTCACACTTGAAACGATTTGTAACCCTAGCCCTCCCCAACTCTATTTAAAGGACATTTTCACTCTTTGGGAGGCTGGTTCGGAGATTGGGAAATGTGTAGCCGAGAGTTGGTTTCCTAGGAACTCCTCTAACCCCTTGGAAGAAGTGAGGATTTGTGCAAGGATCTCTTCCAAGAAGGCCCTCCTCTCCCACCTCCACTTGTGTTTCATTGTTTTCATGCTTGTAACTTATCCTTTTCTTCAATAAATCTTCTTTGTTATTCTTTTACTATCTTATTTTTTTGGCTTCCAGGTTCTGGAATCTTAGATTGGAGACAAGATTGGGTATTTCCCTTTCAATCCGTTGCTTATGCAAAACGTCTCCACAATGAAAATTCCAACCATGGAAGAGTAGTTTTGTTCGTAGTCGATCTAATATCTACCCCCTTCATTTATTTATTTTGAATCCATGAACATACTGTAATTAATAATTTGTGATCAATTAATTGAGGTTTATGTTTTAAAGAACTCACTCGACTTGCATCAGACCGCGAGGACGGTCTTGTGTGAATCGAGAGAGACAAGCTTCAATTGTAAAATCTAATCAACTTGGGATAGAATTGTAGGGTTCAACTCTCATCCCTAAACTTAATTAATTCTCAACTCTAGAGAGGAGGTTCTGCCCTAATTTTCCATTGATCATAAGTTGGATTTGGACAAAAATCAAAGTAGGGTACTGCGATTGGAAGTCTCAAAGACAACCTAGTGCTCATTTCTTCAAATACATGTGGTTGTGTCAAATTCCGTAGGGTTCGGGGGATGACAATGTTAGGGGGTCACATTTTAATGAATTATAATCATATGGGATAATGATTAAAGAATGGTGAAGGGGTAGATTAGATTGGCTACGACTTCTCATAGTAGTTCTTTTAAAGAAACAGTGTTCGTGATTGTCTTTTACTCCTTGATTGCCTTGATTGTTTTGTTTCGTGTTCTAAAAGTCTTTCAATCAAACCACCCCCATATTTTATCATTTTGTTTCGTTTTTTTGGTTTCTTAAATCCTTCTAAGGGTTGTTAAACTAAGTCCTCCTCAAGAGAACGACCTAGGTCATCCACTGTGTTGCACTTAGTAAAGAAACAATATCATTTGAAAGCGCCCACGACAGCGCCTTTCAAATTTGGCACCATTGCCGGGGAGGAAATAGTTTTCTCAATCAATTAGAGGTATTTGTTTTTTATTTCATTCTATTCTTCCTCTTCTCACTTTCTTCTTTCACCTTTCTCAATATTGGTTCATTTTTCTCTTCTTCTTCTTCTTAATTTTTTTTAGACCATCAATTGAACTCCATTCTCATGATATTGTGGTCTATTCTTTTTCTTCATTTCTCTATTTTTATATGATTTATGACACGGTCCCAACCCGAGGATCTCTTTTATCTAGACCCCGATATTGAACGCAGCCTTAGGGCTCGAATCAGGCAATCTCAATCCACGGGAAGTGTCGACATTTACCCAACAGGAGAACTCCTCCATTTTGGAAACACTGAAATTGGAAACACATCTAAATCCAAACTAAAACAAGAACCAATGGCTGAGAATAATGGAAATGAACTTAATAGAGCCATTCGAGAATTGGTCGCACTAGATATTAAATATCAACCAAATTGCATTGCATACCCAACACTTGAATCAGACTTTGAACTTAAATCTGGACTAATTCACCTTCTTCCAAAGTTTCATGGATTATCTGGTGAGGACCCAAACAAACATTTAAAGGAATTTAATGTAGTCTGCTCGACTCTTAAACCAAGAAATGTCTCTGAAGATCAAATTAAATTAAGAGAATTCCCATTCTCGCTTGACGGAGCTGCAAAGGATTGGATGTACTATTTACAACCTGAGGACGTAACATGTTGGAACGATTTGAAACGTCTTTTCTTGCAGAGGTTCTTTCCAGCATCAAGGACTACATCCATTCGAAAGGAGATATCAGGGATCAAGCAGGCACAAGGGGAGTCGATGTATGAGTACTGGGAGCGCTTGAAGAAGTTATGTGCAAGCTGCCCACATCACCAAATCAGTGAGCAACTGCTTATCCAGTACTTCTACGAAGGCCTCACACCTATGGAGAGGAGCATGGTGGATGTCGTAGCTGGAGGAGCATTGGTGGACAAAACACCAGCAGACGCACGTTCATTGATAGACAAGATGGACCAAAACTCCCAACAATTTTGGAGATAGAGGTACACCACATGTCAGGGGAGTACATCAGGTAAGTCCTTCTTCTCTTGAAAATCATTTGATTGATACCAAGTTGGAAGAATTGACCACTATGGTGAGGCAGATTACATTGGCTCAAAAGACATCCCAACCCACTTCTTCAAGGCCATGTGGCATTTGCACCGAGACAAGCCACCCAACTGATTGTTTCCCCCAATTACAAGAGTCATAGGATTGTGCTGCCATATTTCCTGGGAGACCATATCAGCAACAACAACAACCACAGAAGAAGTATGATTCCTTTGCACCAACATTTAACCAAGGATGGAGAGATCAATCAGATATGAGGTTTGGCTCTGGATATCAACAAAGGCCCCCCTTTCAACAAAACTTCCAGCAGCCTCCACCTTACCAACAAGGTTTCCAACAACCCCAAAGAAGATTTGAGGCCCAAGCATCAACAAGTCAGCAACATGGGAGTTCTCAACCAAAGGTAGATTCTAATACCGATGATCTTTTAAAACAAATGGTTCTTAATCAACAAAATGAGCTGAAGAGTCAAGGTTCTGAGTTGACGGAGTTGAAGACACAAATGAGCCAGATTGCCACCGCCCTCTACGAACTGGTAAGTAAGAACACTGGAGCCCTTCCTTCCCAACCTAGTCCCAATCCCAAGGGGAATGTCAGTGCCATCACATTGAGAAGTGGGAAGAAAACAGTTGATACATCTACACCTACAATACCACCGGGATTCACCTCAACTCCGGAGAAGCCCCATCCCATACCAAATGATGAGAAACCCAAGGAGAAAGATTAAGGTAAGAAAAAGGTTGATGATCTTCCTCCTAAACCCCTTCCATTCCCAAATAGAGTTGTACAAACTAAGAAGATGGCTGAAGAGGCAATGAAAAAAGAGGTTTTGGATACATTCAAGCGTGTCGAGATCAACATCCCTCTACTTGAAGCCATCAAGCAAATACCGAGGTATGAGAAATTCTTAAAAGAACTGTGTACAAATAGAAGAGGGCTAAATGGAAATGAGTGGATCAACCTTGGAAGGAACGTATCTGCAATCATCACACCAACCATGTCAATGCCAACGAAGTGCAAGGATCCTGGGACATTCACCATACCATGCACCATAGGGGAGTTACACTTTTCTGATGCACTTTGTGATTTAGGTGCTTCCATAAATGTGATGCCTCATTCTGTATTCTCTTCCTTGCAGGTTGGTGAGTTAAAGCCAACAAGAGTAGTGGTGCAATTGGCGAATAGAGCTACGACATATCTAGCGGGATTCCTTGAGGATGTACTTGTTCGGGTAAGAGACATGATCTTTCCAGCAGACTTCTATGTGCTTAACATGGAGGATGATCAGGTAAGTTCTCATGCCCCCATTATCTTAGGTAGACCCTTCCTCAAAACTACAAAAACTATCATAAATGTCAATGAGGGTACACTTTCCATGGAGTTTGGAGATGAAGTTGTGATATTTAATGTTATGGATTCCATGAAGTACCCCTTAGAGGACCATTCTGCTTTTGATATCTCCCATTTTGAACCACCATGTAAAAACATCATGGAATTGGATTGTCCTATGCTTAGGGAGATTATGAGTATTGGTTCTAGTTTGATGTCTAAGAGTACTTCTACATCCATTTTTAAGGAACAAGACTCTCTAAGATTTGATTTTGAAATGGAAACATATTCTGATTTTGATCATGTGAACTCTGATTATGACATGGCTACTGAGTATGCTGATGGATTTGATGCTTTATTCTCTGATTGTGATGATTTTTATTCTGATACTGATGTTCATTGTGTAGATATTTTTGTTCCATCAATTTCTCCATCCATACTACACCCTCCTTCATTAGAACTCAAGCCATTGCCACCAAATCTGAAATACTCATACTTGTTGAATGGTGAGAGATTACTTGTTATCATTGCTAACAATCTTCCTTTTGAACATGAAGAAAAGATTTTGAATATTTTGAGGGAGAACATCAGGGCGATCGGGTGGACCTTGGCTGACATATCATGTATTAGCCCCTCCATTTGCATGCATAGGATTCTCTTGGAGGATGGGGCTAAACCAGTAAGATAGCCACAAAGGAGACTCAATCCCACCCTCCTGGAAGTTGTTAAAAAAGAAGTTGAGAAATTGCTCGAGGCAGGTATAATCTTTCCCATTTCAGATTCTCAGTGGGTAAGTCCAATTCAGGTTGTGCCTAAGAAAACTGGATTTATTGTTGTTAAAAATGAGAAAGATGATTTAGTTCCAATGAGGGTGAAAAACAGTTGGCGTGTGTGTATTGATTATAGGAAACTAAATCAGACCACTCGCAAGGACCATTTCCCCCTCCCATTTATTGATCAAATGCTCGAGAGACTAGCTGGGAAAACACACTATTGTTTCTTGGATGGATTTTCTGGATATTTTCAGGTTCCTATAGCTCCAGAGGATCAGGAGAAGACTACATTCACCTGTCCCTTTGGCACATTTGCCTACCGGAGGATGCCATTTGGACTTTGCAACGCCCTAGGTACCTTCCAGAGATGTATGGTGAGTATTTTTTCTGATTTTATTGAGACCTGCATGGAGGTATTTATGGATGATTTTACAGTGTATGGGTCTTCATTTGATGAATGTGTAAGTAGTTTGGGAAAGGTGTTGAATCGTTGTATTGAGAAGAATCTGGTCCTGAACTTTGAAAAGTGTCATTTTATGGTAGAGTATGGCATTGTCTTAGGGAATGTGGTGTCAAAACATGGGATAGAGGTTGATAGATCTAAGGTAGACATTATTTCATCCTTACCCTATCCTTCATGTGTGCGTGATGTTAGATCTTTCCTAGGGCATGCAGGATTTTATCGGCGCTTCATCAAAGATTTTAGTAAGATCGCTCTTCCTATGTCACGATTACTTCAAAAAGATTCTGATTTTGTGTTTGATGATTATTGTAGGACTTCCTTTGGTGAGCTAAAGAAGTGTCTGACCACTCCACCTATCATACAGCCCCCACGGTGGGACCTTCCATTTGAGCTTATGTGTGACGCCTCCAACTTCGTGGTTGGAGCTGTCTTATCTCAGAGGGTGGAAGGACGTTCACATGTGATTGCCTATGCATCAAGAACATTGGATTCAGCCCAATCAAACTACACAACCACGGAAAAGGAGTTTCTTGCTGTCATATTTTCTTTAGATAAATTCCGTTCATATTTATTGGGCTCTAAAGTAGTTATTTTTTCTGACCATGCAACTTTGAGGTACCTCCTGAAGAAGCCAGATGCAAAGCCACGACTTATCCGTTGGATGCTCCTTCTTCAAGAGTTTGACATCGAGATAAAGGACAAAAAGGGGTCAGAAAACATGGTGGCGGACCACATGAGTAGGCTTACTCACTCACTAGAGGATGACACCTTGGACCATGTACCACTTCGGGACACTTTTCCCGATGAGCATCTTTATTCCATCTCAGGTACGCATCCTTGGTATGCTGATTTAGTGAACTACATTGTTGCCTCCGCAATCCCTGCAAATTTAAAGAAACATCAAGTCCAAAAATTGAAAAGTGAGTCTAGGTTTTATGTTTGGGATGATCCTTACCTCTGGCGCATGTGCAGTGACCATGTAATTAGGAGGTGTGTTCCTGATCATGAGTTTGAGTCTATCCTACATTTCTGTCATACACTTGCCTGTGGTGGACACTTTGGACCCCAACGGACAGCTAGGAAAGTCTTAGACTCTGGATTGTATTGGCCTAGTTTATTCCATGATGCCCATGTGTTTTGTAAGTCGTGCTCTCGTTACCAACACACTGGGAACATTTCTAGGAGACATGAGATGCCCCAACAACCCATACTATTCTGTGAGATTTTTTATGTATGGGGCATTGATTTTATGGGTCCTTTTCCTAGTTCATTTGGATTTTTGTATATTTTGGTTGCTGTTTATTATGTGAGTAAATGGGTGGAGGCCAAGGCCACCAGGACTGACGATTCTCATGTTGTAGTGGATTTTGTCAAGGCTCAAATTTTCTGCAGGTTTGGAGTACCAAAGGCCATCATCAGTGACCAAGGGACACACTTTTGCAATAGGAATTTTTCTTCCCTCCTTCGAAAGTATGGGGTGACACAAAAAACATCAACACCATACCATCCCCAAACAAATGGCCAGGCTGAGGTTTCAAATCGTGAGTTGAAACAAATCTTGGAGAAAACCATGCATCCAAATAGGAAGGATTGGAGCAAGCGCTTGGATGATGCATTGTGGGCTTATAGAACAGCATACAAGACCCCCATTGGTATGTCCCCATTTCGGATTGTTTTTGGGAAAGCATGTCATCTCCCAGTGGAAGTCGAGCATCGATCTTATTGGGCTATAAAGAAATGCAACATGGATTTGGCCCAAGCTGGAATCCAAAGGAAACTGCAAATTCAAGAGCTTGAGGAGATTAGATTATCATCATATGAGAACTCAAGGCTCTACAAGGAAAGATCAAAAGAATCTCATGACAAAATGATCCAACAACGGGAGTTTCATGTTGGAGAGAAAGTCCTTCTCTACAGTTCACGACTGAAGCTGATGCCTGGTAAGTTGCGTTCCAGATGGTTAGGTCCTTATGTTGTGACTAATGTTTTTCCTTATGGTGCAGTGGAGATCACACAAGAGGACACTGGAAGGAGCTTTACAGTCAATGGGTAACGTTTAAAGAGATACATTGAGGGACTTCCTACTGATGCAGTGGATTTTATCACACTGCATGACCCCATCATCACTTGAGCACATCAGGCTTCTCCTAACCCTTTCACTTTTATATTATTTGTCCTATTTAAAAATTCTGCATTTCATGTGCATATATCATCTCATAGGTTCACATTGAGGACAATGAAATATTTTAAGTGTGGGGGAGGGAACCTTTTAGTTTAGTAATTTCAATTGCTTTCCTGTTCACAAAAAAAAAGTGTGTTTTTCAAATTTTGTGTGTTTATTTTACAATTTTCTGTGTGTTTTTGAAACTTTTGGGCTGAAATGATTCTCATCACCATTTTTAAATCCATATCAATAAGT
This sequence comes from Viscum album, assembly GCA_963277665.1. Lineage (NCBI taxonomy): Eukaryota > Viridiplantae > Streptophyta > Magnoliopsida > Santalales > Viscaceae > Viscum > Viscum album. The sequence goes on along the minus strand of OY728144.1, from coordinate 549,441,957 downwards.
GAAACAATTTACCCCTTGGAACTAAGCTTAAATGAATGCTGAAATGACTTTGTTTCAAGTTCAAATATTTAGTAATTTCATGAAAAGTATGCTGAATTTTGAATCCCATGCCAATCTCAATGTCTTTATATTTGAAATCACTTTCATGTGAGGCTTCTAAACCATTATTTTCATATTCTTTACATTCACCTCACTTCTTGAGAGAACCAAACCATACTTGATTTAACCAGAATTTGATCTATTCCTGTCAAAACTTGAGGGTTTGAGGTACATATGTTTAAATGATTGAGGCATTTGTTTGGTATTAAAGCCCCTATTTAAAAGAATCCTTTTTTATAATGGCCTACCTTGAATATTTAATCCTTTTAGCCCTTAGAATCCATGCAAAGCCTGTTAGTTTATCCACATTACAAGCCAATTTTCCCTATCCAACCAACTCTTGAAGTGAAATTGCATAATCTAGTTGAGCTTAAGTGTGGGGGAAGTTGTCTTGTGTTTTTCCACCACATTCTGTGATACTTTGGGTGGAAAATTAAATTCTGAAGAGATGTGTTTGCTGATAAAGAAAGTTATTATATTGAAATCTGTGCCTTTTCTAGAGCTTTCATGACAAGTGAAGTTGTGCCTTTTCTAGAGCTTCTAATTGAGGTGGAAAGTTGTGCCCATCTGGAGCTTTCAAGAAAATCATGTTTGAGAAGATTGACATTTTTTATGCTGAAATGATGAATGGTGTAAACATTTCATGACTTTTCATGATGATGGAGCTGAATTGATACTATGGGGATTGAAGAGAAGACCATATTTAAGTGAAAATTAGATTAATGCAATTTTGCTTCAAAAGAGTCAAACCCTCCTCATTCAGCCTCAGAGTTCTTCACATCTTAATCCTACCAACTGAAAGCCACAGAACAACCCTGAAAAGTCCTCATGATAAACATATGTCCTTGACTCACATCGGGTAGCGATGTAGGAATCTATCAAGCCTATGGTGACCCTTTTATGAGTTTGGATGAGAAAGACATTGTAAAAGAAAATTGATATTTGTGTGATGAGAGAAAATTCAAGTGAGGTAAGTGTTTTGTGCATTGGAGGATAAATGAAGTGGAAATATATTGAATAATATAAATGAAGAACTTGAAATAATGGTCTTTTATAAGGCATGATATCTTTTGTTTCTTGGTGTATAATTTCTTGATCTTAAGGATATGTGTTTTAAAATTGGTTTTGATTTGATATTGATGTTTACTTGACATGAGGTTTTGCCCAGGAGTGCAAAAGGGTAAGTGTGGGGGAGTTGATAAAACACTATTTTGTTGAATATTTTATTGCTAATAAATGACAAACTTTCCTCACATTGTGTTCTATATGATCAATTATGGAATATTTGGGATTAGATCACTCAATTGAAAAGTTGATGAAAATTCCATTTTTACTCTTTTAAAGTGAACTCTGGTATATTATGAATAAATATTTTTATTTCCCGAATTGGAACTTAATATTTTGTGACAGAATGCCTCACGAAATATTCTACAACTTCCATTCAGGCCATTGGAGCTAGATCGTGGGTTTACTTGGAGAAAATGGGTCATGAAGACAAAGCTGGACTGGACTCGCTGGGCTGGATAGGGCTTCTGTATTTAGGCCATAACTTTCTTATCCGTGCTTGGATGTGGCCCAAATTTGGAACGCATCTAGAAGTAAAATATTAGAGCAAATAAATCTTCTGGAAGAGAAGCTGTATCGCGCGTTTTGGAGGTCAAACAGGCGGTGCAACTTGGATTAAAATATTTTCCCTAATTTCCACATTCACACTTGAAACGATTTGTAACTCTAGCCCTCCCCAACTCTATTTAAAGGACATTTTCACTCTTTGGGAAGCTTTTTCGGATCTTGGGAAAGTTTTAGCCGAGATTTGGTTTCCTAGGAACTCCTCTAACCCCTTGCAAGAAGTGAGGCTTTGTGCAAGGATCTCTTCCAAGAAGGCTCTCCTCTCCCACCTCCACTTGTGTTTCATTGTTTTCATGCTTGTAACTTATCCTTTTCTTCAATAAATCTTCTTTGTTATTCTTTTACTATCTTATTTTTTTGGCTTCCAGGTTCTGGAATCTTAGAGTGGAGACAAGATTTGGTATTTCCCTTTCAATCCGTTGCTTATGCAAAACGTCTCCACAATGAAAATTCCAACCATGGAAGAGTAGTTTTGTTCGTAGTCGATCTAATCGCTACCCCCTTCATTTATTCATTTTGAATCCATGAACATACTGTAATTCATAATTTGTGATCAATTAAATGAGATTTAAGTTGTAAGGAACTCACTCGACTTGCATCTGACCGCGACGATGGTCATGTGTGAATCGAGAGAGACAAGCTTCAATTGTAAAATCTAATCAACTTGGGATAGAATTGTAGGGTTCAACTCTCATCCCTAAACTTAATTAATTCTCAAATCTAGAGAGGAGGTTCTGCCCTAATTGTCCATTGATCATAAGTTGGATTTTGACAACAATCAAAGTAGGGTACTGCGATTGGAAGTCTCAAAGACAACCTAGTGCTCATTTCTTCAAATACATGTGGTTGTGTCAAATTCCGTAGGGTTTGGGTGATGACAAGGTTATGGGGTCACATTTTAATGAATTATAATCATATGGGATAATGATTAAAGAATGGTGAAGGGGTAGATTATATTGGCTACGAATTCTCATAGTAGTTCTTTTAAAGAAACAGTGTTCGTGATTGTCTTTTACTCCTTGATTGCCTTGATTGTTTTGTTTCGTGTTCTAAAAGTCTTTCAATCAAACCAACCCCATATTTTATCATTTTGTTTCTTTTTTTTTGGTTTCTTAAAGACTTCTAAGGGTTTTTAAACTAATTCCTCCTCAAGAGAATGACCTAGGTCAGCCACTGTGCTGCACTTATTAAAGAAACAATATCATTTGAAAGCTCCCACGACAGCGCCTTTCAATATCCCTGAATATTATTGACTATAATGACCTCCATCTGATATGTAAGCATACTCACAAGGAAAACAAATTGAGTGACTTCCTCCATTTAGTCCTTTGCCACCTATGTGTATGAATCACCCCATAGTATGAGAGTCTATTGCCTCTAGAACTCATGAAATACATATATCCTGCATGAATCCTCATCTAGTACTACAAGCACTAGATACTTCTCAATGGGTGGTGGTATAGCTGGTAAACCACTAAAAGGTGGTTTCTCATGTATAGGCCCCTATACTTGAGCATCCTCACTCAGAAGATCAACCTAATGATCATGTGGTTGAATCCTGGATGACTGTATTTTCAGAGGCATCATAAAATATACCAGATGTAAAACAGTTAAAGATTATATCTGGGAAGATGACTCAAGAAGGACATGGAAACCACAACCCTCCCCTATTTGATTCATATACCAATATTTTCCCTAAAAAATGACTATATGTACCAAATCAAAAATAATGTGATTAGATTCCTTGTGTATAGATATGTTAGCTTTTGTACCAACACAAGAGTCCATGTACTTAAATATAACCTCGATACACTCAATATTTTTTTCCAATATAATCTCACAAACAATAGATCCAAGATAGAAATGAATCCTCTTGTGCAACTCTATCATGACCTAAACCAATGGGTCATGAATCATGATTACCCTAAGCTCACCTCCAATAGGCCCAGGGATGGCTAACACTGCCAAGTAGGATTATCACACACAAAAGAAACATTAACCTAATGTACCTACAAACACACACAACTCTTAAAACCCATAAAATCATGTAATATAAAATAATAGAGACCAATTTATGCTTACATCTATTATAGTACAATTAGAGTGAAACAGTAAAGTATTAAAATCGATAATTGGTCCAAATACAAGCCCAATCATGAAATGTAGGGAGTCTAAACTGCACCAAGGGTGAGGACACAAACAAATTAAAACACCTATAAAAAAAACTCAATACTTCCAAATCAATCTATACTCCACTAGCTCTCCATCCTCCCATGACACTATTAAATGGGTCATCATCTTCATAAGAAATAAAACAAATGGGCAGATCTAATGTAGGGGTGAGTATAAAAAAAACCCAGTAGGACACCTCAAAAACACTAAACATGAATCATTAAGAATATTCAACTTAAAAATGATATAATAATCAATTCATAACAAAATAGAACCCAAATATACTCAAGAAGGAAGATACACCTCTAGGTGGTCAGAAACAAACTTTTATCCATAAGATTATGTTCAAAGTAGTGATTTTTGGGAGAATTAACTCTATGATCCATGCAATCACAGAAGGCAGTCATCCGAGTGTTCATGATAAATGAGGCTAACCCAATAAATCTGAATTATCTCAAAAGACCATGATATTCAGATAAGGGCCTCTATCAAGACCATTATGGGACACCACAGACCCAATATAGATCAACCCACTACATAGGGGATCATATTTTAATTATACCACAAACACTTCCAAAACAACCTGCTAGATGGGGGATTTTCACACAACTCAATGAGGTCATGCCAATTCCAGAAACCCCACCATGGGTAAAAATTATAGAGGATAACTCTTCTATCTCATAGAGTGTAACAGTCTGGAATTACTTCCATTGGACTATAATTGATACCTATCAGGGCACTCCATGGGCGGCTACACCCCCTGGGTGGGACACACCACCATCCCCAGTGGCAGCCATTTCCTCATGAAGCCCTTGGGAGGAGAGCCAAGCTTTGTCCAACGCTCACATGTGAGAGTTCCCAAGGATCGGATACATTCCTACCTCCTTTGCCTCTGATACCAACTGTAGAGACCCAAAGCTTGAAGTACATGGACATTAAATTACTTTTGTGGAATACTTAATACATAACAAAAACAGACACATAAGGACCGTAATAGTTTAGTGTCTTTGGAAACTCGGAATAAAATCTCCTAATCGTGGTGAAAGATCTTCAACATCTCCCAATAAAGATCTTCCCCTTTTTTTCTTACCTAAAACCTTTATTTATATCCAGGGGAAAATAAAACATAAAATGGGTGAGCTCAAATTCCCAGTAAGGGTAAACATAGAGAACATAAAACAATCCATAAACATTTGAATGCAAAAACATGAACATAAAATCTAAACATCAAAATCTTGAGCAAAGACATGAATATTGGAAGTACGTAAGGAATATATCATAAGGGAACATCAATCATGATAAAATAGCATTGGAATAAAACATGTAATTGTGGAAACCATTAAGCACATGATATGATTTCCATAGTAGCCAAGGCATTGCTGCCAAGACCATCTTAGTGGACAAAGTCCCTTTCTGAATCGAGTTCACTCCTCATTCCAGTCCTATATTACTGAACTGGTTTAACTTGTCGTTCCAGCCAATCTATCTCATGAGATATAAATATTTAACCAATTCATTAGAGGTAGATATAGGTCCCACCCATCTCATAATGAAATCATTCTTACTTGTGCCACAAAATTAACATACATCATTCATAATAACCCAATAAATAAAATGGGTTTCATAAACATCATCCCATCATCACATAATCCATATAAAATAAATGGATACCATTTCATAATAAGAAAATTCAAACCATTTAAATCATATATACATGATACTTGAAACATACACATGTGAAATAATGTCATCTTAGATGAAAATGGATTTGATAAAACACTTGAAATGAATTCTTGAGGAAAATATCCTTTTTTCTTCAAAATCATTTTCTTTTCACAAAATGTCATGTAATTTTAGAAGAAATGGTTTTTGTTGAAAATAGTCATGAAATATTTTTAAGGAATCTTCATGAAAATAAGGATTTATAAAAAAAATAAAAATTCGTTCACGCCATATAAGTTAAAAATAAAATTCTCCTTGTACTTTTGTCAGAAAAGTCCAAAAAGTACCTCGTAACGTAAACAAAAGAAAGATTCCTTACATACCATGTAGTAAAAGTCAAAAATGGGTAAAAATGACTTTAAACATACATGAAAACACTTTTATAAAATATGGACATGGATGATAGAAATAACCCCAGTAAATACTTACGAATAAACAATCTCGGATAAAAACGAGATTGGAAAAGTTATCCCTTACCTTATGTCTGATATGCTTCGTATGTATCTAAACCTCCTATATAATGATTTAAATAATGTAATTTACTTATTAAAGAATCATATTCATTGTTATGATATCATATATGGTTCACTTATGAATTTATATTACCCGTTTTTTTGTAAATTCCATGTTAAAGAGCGTTTTGGGTAAAATCGTTTCATTTTTCATTCGTGTTTTGACTTGTAATTATTCATATGATTAATTAGATCACGATTACTTAATTACAGAATATAAAACATGATTTATATATAATATATATTCTTAATATAAATATATATAATAGATAGATAAATGTACATAAATACACCGTTCATGGAGACGGTAGGCCGTACGTACGCGTGAACGTTGTTTTCGTTTCCTCATTGAATTTAATGGAATTAATTGGATGACATAGATATATATATACATAAATACAGTATCATTATTATGTCATATATTTCATCATTACTTATTATATATACTTTATAATCATTTATGAATGGTTAATCATTGAGAATGAATCTCATCGCGTCGTGGAGACGGTATTCCGTACGTACGCACGAGTGATGATATCGTTCCCATGATCGTGGAATTTTATTGGAGTGTATTTAAACTATTAAAAAATCAATATCAATTTTAAATAATCATATATAGTTATTATTTACACCATTATACTCATCCAAGTAAGGTGGTGGTGGAAAATAGATTACACCATGGCGTGGAGACGGTATTCCGTACGTACGCACGCGCGGTGATTTCATTTTCCATAGGATGGATAGATGGTGAAATAGGGTTGTTTCATACTTATAATAACATATCAGTATATGATTGATACAGATGTTATTACTTCATAATGAAACAACCTAATAAGAAGAAGTGTAAGAAGAAATAAAGTTGAAAGAATCGCTAACGGACATTACCTATTCTTTGAAGCGCCTCTTTGAGACCTCCTCTTAGGGAACTAACAATTGATCTTTGAAGAAGACCAAGACCTCTAGAATGTTTCTAGTGAATTAGATAAGAGAATTTGGAAGGTGTTGGACGTGATTGAAGGCTAAAAGTTGTGTGAGGAAGAGAGGGAGGAGGTTCCCTTTTATAAGGGAGGAGAGGGGCACCTTTGGAATAACAAAAAATATTATTTTATTATAAAGTCGTATCCGGTTTTTAAAAGCTCCAAATTGAGTTATTTCAAATATAAGGTGGGTATGGGTCTAAATAATCTCATCCAATAGAATTTTTACAAGTTTAGGTCATTATATTAACCATATCTGTTAGTTTTAACTCTTAGTTAATTAGATTGACATTTACCATGTCACTTTGTATTTTTTATATTATATAGTTAATAAACTTACCATATACATCCAAGTGACCCAGAAGTGGTCCATTAATGATACACCTATCATGATATAAGTATCCTGGCTGAACCTTGGATTTTTAAGAATATAATAACAATTAATAATATAATATTTGTTTTAAAAACTATTTTATGTCAATTTTGATACTATTTGGTAATTGATTTTTGTGAAAATTATAACAGAATGATTAGTTCGATTAAAGTTAATGAAGTCAATACTAACATGTCATATTAACATAGAAAATTATTGTAATTATAAAAAGTCTCAAATTACATTTATTTGGGTATTTATAACATCAATTATGTCAATATTTCATTAATAAGATAATTATTGCATCATCATTGTGTCATAAATATATTAAATTATTTTAAGTCTAAAAATTACAAATAAAATACCATTATGTATGAAATAGTTTTAACTTTCTAATTAATATTTATAGTCGAATTTATCTTATGTATAACCCTATATTAAAAATGATTTAGTTATTAAACTTTGATTTTAACTATTTTAACCCTTCTTTAAATAAATTAATAATAGATGTCCTAATCCAATCCAAGTGGGCCTAAATGGTCAAATCATATTCCTAAGGTTGTTTTTTGTCGAATTACACTTATACAATAGAATTAGGACATGTGTTAGGGTAATAATAATATCATTTTTACCCTTAATTACCCTATTTAGTTTTAACCGTGGTAAATAAAAGTAAAAAGTCACTATTCACCAAAAATTGTTTTCATCTCATTGAACCACATTTTACTTAATTACATCAACCATGTCTCTCGGATTTTTGAAATTCCATTCACAAAAGCAGTAAAATTAGGTTCTATGTAAATTTGCAAATTCTCCTAGGAGGTGGGTAAAAGACGGTCAAAAGTTCAATAAAATTTTTATATATCTAAAATTATTATAAAATGACTCCAACAAATTACATTGAACTTATATAGGTATTATGTGTCAATTTTGACCTAAAATAAATTTAAATAAAATAAATAATTATTTAAATAAAAATTCGGTTTTTAAATAGTAACCTAGTTTTTTCACTATTCGTCAAAAATTGAAAGTTTTCAGAAAAATACCAAAATTTCACCCTAGGCTAATTTCGATATTCCGAATCCAAAAATGATGTCCATTTTGAAAGATAAAATTTAAAAAATTTCAAAAAGTGGTTATTACTATTCATAACAGCTAGTTTTAATAGTATTTTAATAGCATATCGTTGTTTACACACTATCGAGGAAGGTCGCGATTGCGTGTAATGCAGCCAAGTTACGGTTGCATGTTGTGCAAGACTCCTTTGTTGTAGCATACAACACAGGACATCAATAAAATTAAAAAGAATATTTTTCATAAAATCTCGGGGTGTTACATTCTACCCCCTTAAAATGAATTTCTCCCTCGAAAATCGTCGGGGTTATAAATGGTTTACTACTCGAAAGTTTCTTTAATAGAAACCCACATCGTAAAAAGGAATACAAAAACCAATCATTAAAAACTAAAGTATGAAACATAACGGTTTCCCAAATTAACTAATCACTGGGTTTCCACATAGGATAACATAGGTGAAAATATGGATATGGAAGAGAAACCCAACCATCATGTTCTGATGGAGAGTTGTAGAAAACATGGCTATGAAAAAGCCAACAATCACAAAGACATAGATTTGTGATGATATAAGGAACCATTTGATTCATCGGATATAAGGGAACTAGGACAACATTTTTGGTTTTCAAGATCATTTCCCTAAAGTTGATTAATTAAAAGAAATACTTACATGATTTTGGAACAATTTTACTGTTGTTCGTGAATTGAACAATTTCCACTTCATCCCTTAAATAAATGAAGTTGAATTTGTTATTCATGATGTATTAGCAGATCATGTGATAGAATTATGGGTCATTCCATCTGTTTCAAACAAAAGGTTAGCAAAATTTATCAAATATACATAGGCCCATCTATGGTGAGGTTAATCATATACGATTCCAAAAATTAACTTATACTTCATATATCATACCGCTTAATAAAATAAAACTAGTTTCTTCTAACCAGGGACTTCATGTAGGCCAGTGGTAGGTGATAAAGGTCAGTTACACTTCGGTTGTGGGTTCGATTCCCACAGCCTTGTCTGACGCGACGGGTTTTCACCCGTCCTGCAGGTTTTCCTTTTTCTAAAACTACATTATAAATAATATCGGGGAAAAAATTCTAGCCTTAAACAATACTAACTTATGTCCAACATAATTCATTCCAATATTTAGGCTTATCCAAAATACATATGTCCAATCTCATAGTATAAAGAAAACGATTACTTGAAATGTCATCAACCAATCATGTGAATACCATCATTTATCCCCCATATATCTTGTTGATCACATTTCAATCATGTGAATACCTTAATCATGTATTCTCTTGAAAAATGAATACCCATTGAACCTTAGTGAAAACATGAATGTTGTAAAAAGTTAACTCTTTCCACATTCCAAAATCAAAAAAATTATATATACTCAAACCATGATATGACCTTCTCCTTATATTAGTCATGAGCTCATGAATACTATCAAACATTTAATTTTCTCTTTATCCCTTCATTATGCGCATATCATCTACTTTCCAAAAATATCTGAATAACCTTTCATGGTCACTAGTACCATTCATCATATACTTTCAAAACATAAGGAAATAAAATAGTGTAACAATCCTTAGATGTCTCTTTATTCCATAGTACCATGATATTACTTATACAACATTACACTTGATAAACATGTAATCAGTCCACTACCTTCTTAAACCATTGACCGAGCTTCAACAATGCTTTCATCTCACATATCATTTGTAGTCTCTTCATCATCATCAACATAAATACTACCCATGCGACTTTACTGATTCTCTTCATGAGACTTTCCCTTAGGGCATTGGTTTGCTTAATGCCCGTACATTCCACATTTAAAACATTTAACCATTTTTGATGTCGTAGCAATACCATTATCGTCATCTATGGTGTTAATTGAACCTTTTCCTTTGAACTTACTGGCTTTGTGTCCTTCTTTTACACACCCAAAGCATCTTCCAGTTCCTTTGAAACATTCTCCTTGATTCCTCTTCCCAAATGATTTACCTAGGGGAAATTGAACTTTCTTTCCTCTATGATCATCATGAAACTCCATCTTTCTCTTATTAGCCGAGTCAGGAAACTTACCAAATTTGAGTTTATTGATCATGTTATGAAATTTCTGATTTGGAATAATAATGATGTTTGGACTTCCAAATCCAGTTTCATTTGGTTTCTCAAGAATAATAGCATTCCATTGTCTGTCATATCCTCTATTATCGTGAATCTTCATGTTTCTATCCATTTTCTAAAACCCAAAAAAAATAGTGTGAGAGGGAAAAATCATGCTAGGGAAAACAACATAGTAAATGGGGAGTACCCTCAATATCTAACATCTTAGGTTAAATTCTATGATTGTTACCGTAGTTCTAGGATTATATCCTATACATATAATTATCCTTAGGGACATCCCTAGACATACCTTAGAAATATCTCTAGGGATCTTACTAACATTTTGGCATCCTAGTTTCCAAAGGTTAACTAAACCTTTCCTATGGTACCAACTGTAACGGTCTGGAATTACTTCCAGTGGACTATAATTGATACCTATCAGGGCACTCCATGGGAAGCTACACCCCCTGGGCAGGACACACCACCATACCCAGTGGCAGCCATTTCCTCATTAAGCCCTTGGGCGGAGAGCCATGCTTCGTCCAACGCTCACATTTGAGAGTTCCCAAGGATCGGATACATTCCTACCTCCTTTGCCTCTGATACCAACTGTAGAGACCCAAATCTTGACATACATGGACATTACATTACTTCTTTGCAATACTTAATACATAACAAAAACACACACACAAGGACCGTAATAGTTTAGTGTCTTTGGAAACTCGGAATAAAATCTCATAATCGTGGTGAAAGATCTTCAACATCTCCCAATAAAGATCTTCCCCATTTTTTTCTTAGCTAAAACCTTTATTTATATCCTGGGTAAAAGAAAACATAAAAGGGGTGAGATAAAATTCCCATTAAGGGTAAACATAGAGAACATAAAACAATCCATAAACATTTTAATGCAAAAACATGAACATAAAATCTAAACATCAAAATCTTGAGCAAAGACATGAATCTTGGAAGTACGTAAGGAATATATCATAAGGGAACATCAATCATGATAAAATAGCATTGGAATAAAACATTTAATTGTGAAAACCATTAATCACATGATATGATTTCCATAGTAGCCAAGGCATTGCTGCCAAGACCACCTTACTGGACAAAGTCCCTTTCTGAATCGAGTTCACTCCTCATTCCAGTCCTGTATTACTGAACTGGTTTAACTTGTCATTCCATACATGTCTATCTCATGAGATATAAATCTTTACCCAATTAATTTTAGGGAGATATATGTCTCACCCATCTCATAATGAAATCATTCTTACTTGTTCCACAAAATAAACATACATCATTCATAATAACCCAATAAATAAAATGGGTTTCATAAACATCATCCCATAATCACATAATCCATATAAAAGAAATGGATATCATTTCATAATAAGAAAAGTGAAACCTTGTAAATCTAGAGACATGATACTTTAAACATACACATGTGAAATAATGTCATCTTAGATGAAAATGGTTTTGATAAAACACTTGAAATAAATTCTTGAGGAAAATATATTTTTTTCATCAAAATCATTTTATTTTCACAAAATGTCATGAAACTTTAGAATAAAAGCTTTTTGTTGAAAATATTCATGAAATATTTTGAAGTAAGATTCATGAAAATAAGGCTTTATAAAACCGTAAAAATCCGTTCACGCCGTATAAGTTAAAAATAACATTCTCCCCGTACTTTTGTCGGAAAAGTCAAAAAAGTACCTCATAACATAAAAAAAGAAATATTCCTTACATACCATGTAGTAAAAGTCAAAAATGGGTAAAAATGACTTTAAAAATACATGAAAACAATTTAATAAAACATGGACATGGATGATAGAAATAACCCTAGTAAATACTTACGAATAAACAATCTCGGATAAAAACGAGATTGGAAAATTTATCCCTTACCTTATGTCCGATATGCTTCGTATATATCTGAACCTCCTGTATAATGATTTAAATAATGTCATTGACTTATTACAGAATCATATTCATTGTTATGATATCATATATGGTTTACTTATGACTTTATATTACCCGTTTTTTTGTAAATTCCATGTTAAAGAGCGTTTTGGGTAAAATCGTTTCATTTATCGTCCGTGTTTTGACTTGTAATTATTTATATGATTAATTAGATCATGATTACTTAATTACAGAATATAAAACATTATTTATATATAATATATATTCAGAATATACATATATATAATAGATTGATAAATGGAAAGAAATACACCGTTCATGGAGACGGTAGGTTGTACGTACGCATGAACGTTGTTTTCGTTTCCTCATTGAATTGAATGGAATTAATTGGATGACATACATATATATATACATAAATCCAGTATCATTATTATTTCATATATTTAATTATTACTTATTATATATACTTTATAATCATTTATGAATGGTTAATCATTGAGAATGAATCTAATCGCGTCGTGGAGACGGTATTCCGTACGTATGCACGAGCGATGATATCGTTCCCATGATCGTGGAATTTTATTGGAGTGTATGTATACTATTACAGAATAAATATAAATTTAAAATAATCATTTATAGATATTATTTACACCATTATACCCATCCAAGTAAGGTGGTGGTGGAAAAAAGATTACACCACGGCCTGGAGACGGTATTCCGTACGTACGCACGCGCGGTGATTTCGTTTTCCGTAGGAAGGATAGATGGTGAAATAGGGTTGTTTCATAATTATAATAACATATCACTATATGAGTTATACTTATGTTATTACTTCATAATGAAAAAACCTAAGAAGAAGAAGTGGAAGAAGAAATAAAGTTGAAAGAATCGGTAACGTACATTACCTCTTCTTTGAAGCGCCTCTTTGAGACCTCCTCTTAGGGAACTAAAATTGGTCTTTGAAGAAGACCAGGACCTCTAGGATGTTTCTAGAGAATTAGATAAGAGAATTTTTCAGGGGTTGGCCGAGCTTGAAGGCTCAAAGTGGTGTGAGGAAGAGAGGGAGGAGGTGCCCTTTTATAAGGGAGGAGAGAGGCACCTTTGGAATAACTAAAAATATTATTTTATTATAAAGTCATATTCTATTTTTAATAGATCCAAATTGAGTTATTTTGAAGCTAAGGTGGGGATGGTTCTAAATCCTCTCATCCAATAGAATTTAGACAATTTTGGGTCATTATATTAACCTTATCTTTTAGTTTTAACTCTTAGTTAATAAGATTGACATTTAACATGTCACTTTGTAGTTTTATATTATATAGTTAATAAAATTACCATATACATCCAAGCGACCCCCAAGTGGTCCATTAATGATACACATATCATGATATAAGTATCTTGGCCGAGCCTTATATTTTTATGAATATAATAACAATTAATAATATAATATGTTTTTTAAAAACTATTTTATGTCAATTTTCACACTATTTGGTAATTGATTTTTGTGAAACTCATAACAGAATTATTAGTTCGAAAAACGTTAATTAAATCAATACTAACATGTCATATTAACATATAAAATTATTGTAATTCATAAAAAGTCTTAAATTACATTTATTTGGGTATTTATAACATCAATTATGTAAATATTTCATTAATAAGATAATTATTGCATCATCATTGTGTCATAAATAAATTAAATTATTTTAAGTCTAAAAATTAAAAATAAAATACCATTATGTAGGAAATATTTTTATCTTTCTATTGAATATTTATATTTGAATTTATATTATGTATAACCCTATATTAAAAATGATTTAGTTATTAACCTTTGATTTTAACTATTTTAAGCCTTTTTTAAATAAATTAATAATAAATGTCCTAATCTAATCCAAGTGGGCCTAAATGGTTATATTTTATTATTAAGGTTGTTTTTGGTCGAATTACACTTATCCAATAGAATTAGGACATGTTTTAGGGTAATAATAATATCATTTTTACCCTTAATTACCCTATTTACTTTTAACTCTCGTAAATAAAAGTAAAAAATTACTATTCACCAAAAATTATTTTCATCTCATTGAACCACATTTTACTTACTTACATCAACCATTTCTCTCGGATTTTTTAAATTCCATTCACAAAAGCAGTAAAATTAAGTTCTATGTAAATTTGCAAATTCTCCTAAGATGTGGGTAAAAGACAGTCAAAAGTTCAATAAAATTTTTATATATCTAAAATTATTATAAAATGACTCCAATGAATTACATTGAACTTATATAGGTATTATGTGTCAATTTTGACCTAAAATATATTTAAATAAAATATATAATTATTTAAATAAAAAGTCGGTTTTTAAATAGTAACCTAGTGTTTTCACTATTCATCAAAATTGAAAGTTTTCAGAAAAATACCAAAATATCACCCTAGGCTAATTTTGATATTTCGAATCCAAAAATTAAGTCCATTTTGAAAGATAAAATTTTCAAAATTTCAAAAAGTGGTTATTGTTATTGATAACGGCTAGTTTTAATAATATTTTAATAGCATATCGTTGTTTACACGCTATTGAGGAAGGTCGTGATTGCGTGTAATGCAGCCAAGTTAGGGATTTGTATTGTGCAAGACTCCTTTGTTGTAACGTACAACACAAGACATAAATAAAATTAAAAATAATATTTTTCATAAAATCTCGGGGTGTTACACAGAGGGACACCATAAGCATTATCTAAGACTCATCCTCTACAGTGGATCACAATCCTAAGATGTGGATGTAATTTCAAATTTTACCCGCAAGGGAATGGACCATGGGAACACACTCAAAAGATACATGTCCAGACTAAAGAAATAAAGGGAAACAATAACCCTTAAAGGAGGTACCTGAGGTGTATTGGGGGTCCCACATGTTGAGTGGCTGATCATGTTTCAAATAGTGTGTGGAAGGGTCCTATGGCGTGTGATATTTAACTCTCCATGAATATTTGAGCACCATATCTTGAGGTCTTACATGTAATGTAACGCTGGCTTACATGCTATGCAATGCTTGATTTACATATTCCACTAGTACTTACTCTATATCATCCACCACATCTTTAAAGATTTTATTCTCTCTAGAATCCATGGATCATAGGTCTATTAACCTTAATGTCATCTATTCATCAATTTTTTTTTTCCTTTATCCACTTGTAGATCAATCCATCAAGATGATCTATCACCATTATGAGCATCCATTTTTTATATATCATGGGAAAAAAATCTTAGTTTGATTTGGTGTCACTCCTCCTCAATTTTTCCACCAACATTACTAATCTTAAAATAAAAATCTCCATCACAAGTTGTACTTGAGGTATTAATTCATTATAATGATGAATGTTCATTCAAGGATCAAATATTATACTATCATTGAACTATGGTCTAAATATAATACCCATAATGAATGCACAAAGAAATGGGGAAGAAATACATAAAGCAAAAAAATATTAATAAACCTTTCCCTTTAATATATTTTCCTTGATTCATTTTCATAAAATTGATGAATGAATAGGGGTGGATAATCAATGAAAAATAAATAAAACCACTGAAAAATAAATCTATTATCTATGCATGAATCAATTATATTCATTGAATTGATCCTTGTTCAATTATGATAAAATAATGGGATGGAAATATCAATCAACATCCTACCCTAATTTTGGATAGATTGTAGATGAATAATGATCTTAAATTACCATCATTGGATAGATCCATGAACTCCAATGGCGCAATGATCCTCGATCTGAACTCGATCTATTATTGTTCTCTAAGGTCTCCTCAAATTCTCTCTCTAATGGGTCCTCTAAAATTTTTAGGGTTATGAGAATAAACCTACAAATTTTCTATAACAGATTTTAAATTGAGGATTTAGGTCCCTTAATAAAATAAAATAAATGAACTCAAATAAATAATTTATTTCATTAATTTAATACAAACAAAAACTTTTTTACAAATTCCTGATACTAAAAAATATTATGTTTTTCATATGGTAAAAAAAATCACTCTAAACTCTATGGTTCCCTAAGCCTTCATATCTAGGCCCCCATTCGATAGTTATTATAGTTTTTAGGAAAATAAAATGTATTTAATATTAATATATATAATATATTTCAAATATTAATTCTAGGAACATTGGTCCTCATAATTTCATGTCGTCTCAGCACCTGACTATGACAATAATCCATATAATCTTCTAAAATTGTAAATTAAATATCAGAGTCATTACATTATTGTTGTTTAATGAAGGTGGAAACCACTTTCACCATATTTTTTCAAGGTTTTAAAAGTGAAATTTACAAATGTTTAACAAACCTATACTAACCCTAATCATATTAGAATACTTGGATAGATCGAGACAGATTGATGTCTACAAAAATTCATATTTAAAGCAATACTTGTTAAGGAAATGAATAGAATTTTTTATGTTATTTAATTTTTAAAATTATTTTATCATCTATAGAAGATTTTTTTCCCATGAAACTTTCTTATGTCACTCTAGTTTCTAAAAAAATGTTCTTTATATTATTATATTATATTATTGTTTTTAACATATTGATATTATTCAATTTATGTGTTAATTCATTAACACCACAATATGTGTAATTCTTTACACAATGGTGAAGTATTCTCTATTTTCATGATTTATCTTCTTTAATTCCACTTCAATGATTAATGTTCTAGGTTTTATATATAAAATTCCATCAACGTATGTATAATAATATTTTGGTTTTAACCAAGTAATTTTAATGGGTTTTTCTATAATTTTGATTCTTGTTCCATTAATTTTTAATAATTTATTTTACTTTAGATTTTAATTTGATAATTTTCATTATTTCATATCCTTTTTTGGTTTTAAGGACACACATATTAACTACTAATATGATTCTATAAATTATAGTCGTCATAAAAATGATTCTCACAATGTAAAGGTGTTTGGAATTATATTTTAATATGTATTAAACAATTAATCTATGAGGACAGTTTTGATGTCATCAAATTGACCGGACATGAATTAAAGAAAGTGAAATTCAAAAAAGGATATTCATTAAATCAACCACTATAAATAACCTATTATAAAACCATTATCATTAATTAATTTTACATAGATCATTCATTATAATAGGAACCCATATCAAATAAACTCTATGTTAGCCACGTTGTATAGAAATTAATATGTTGATCAATTATGTGTCATTATGTTGTTTCTTAGGCATATAAGGATTCAAGAATCATAATTTTCTGGGTGATTTCACTTGAAACCATTAGATAATTTTTTTAGAACTAATAATATACTTTTGGAATAATGATATTATAAAAAATCACTTAATAATCATACCCACCTATTGATTTTAATTTTTTATTTTGGGGGTTTAGTTCACCACCTACATTGATGATATTATAAATATTTATCATGAATAGATGTGAATTATTTATTAATATTAATATATCATCTTAAGAAATAAATAATTTCTTATTTATGTTTTTTGTATTGGTAATATTTATATTAATATCATTATTAATATAACACTTTATATTTGGTAAAAATTGTATAAATAAACCTGTTATGGATTTCACCTTAACAAATAATACTTTAAATTCCCATTGGATAATGCTAAAACATTATAAATCATTTTGTAACTAATATTACAGTTACATGAGGATAATTTATTAGATAAAAAATGAAAATGGAATGATCACTGAAACCACCATATGAAAACATATAATAAAAAATTAAAACCACTAACAATTTATGGTCAATGTAAAAAAAATAAGTAATAACTATATAATGAATGAATAAAAACTATTTACATAAAAGTTAATATAGATTATTAATTTTATAAAATAGATAATTCATAGGACATAGTTTATTATAAATGATTTTTGAGTATTCCATAGCAATATAGAATCCAAGGTAATGGGTTTTCTTGACTCAATCTCCCTTCACGGAGTGGTACATTTTATTATTATACTACATTCTAATAAGATTTTTTTTTATACATAGTGATTTTATTATATTGTATTTTCTATTTATTTTTTATATATTTAAATTTTTTTCCGTAATATTCTTTTCAATTGATTCTTACTCCAAGAAAAATGACACTTTAAGGGTTTATTTCATACCAATATCATTCCTTCAGGAAATGTTTCATATTATGCACATATTATCTTTTTTATAGTGTATATACTACCTCATTAACATAATTTTTCATAATTTTTATTATATTATTTTTATTTATAATTTCATTCCATGATATCCTTTCTTTTTCTTTTAATTCACACATTACCAAAGTCATTAGGGTTTTTCTAGACTAAATCATCAATTCATTGAGTCATCGTCTCTCTTATATGAATATATTATTCTATGATTATTATTATTTTAACCTACATAACTTATGTGGTATTTTATATTTCTTTAATGTTATTACGTTTAATTACTAACATTTTATTTTTATTTGATTCATACTTTCTAAATGTGTCTTATTATAAATTGAAAATCTCTACAATATATTTTGGGAATTTTTATTCCATAAATACTTTTTTCATACCAAAACTATATTAATTATATTATTCTAAATGTTAAATTTTAAATCAATTCTATACCCATCATATTTATATTTATATCCTTCCAAAATAAAATTATAATATTGTTTTTTGATGTGGTATTCATTATAATGATTAAAAATCATAAAAAGTAATTTCCTTCCCCCTCTAAATATTTTCAATTTTTACGTCACATTTCTTCTATTAAATATTCATGTATTTATCTTTATTATATTATTGAAAACTAATTTCCAAAACATATTTTCAATTTCATTCTTTTAATCATTTGGAAAATAATTTCAAATGTGATGAATATAATTGTTTTTACGATACAGACACTAAATCATAGAAAAACTCTATTACTGATATCACTTTAATTTTCCCTATTTCTTATCAATTTTCATTATTAATGATTATATATATATATATTATATTTAAAATTATATTTTTATGTAACTATTATCATCTTAATTTCATATATTAAAATGTTTTCTCTATCTCATTCTTTAAAAATTTTCCATTATTTCAACATTATGTAAGATATAAGAAATTTTATTCTTAATTCTTCTGAAATTTATTATCTTAATATGAATGGATTTTTACCTATATTAATAACATTTTATTTTATGATTTTTAATTTTACAATAAGGGACCAGTTATTTAAATTATTTTTATTATTTTTTCTAGGATTTGGAAGTGTTATGGGGGACTCTAGAGGTGTTATAAAGTTTGAGACTTGATTTTTGGATGTCATGAGTCTAAACAAACCAATCACAGTAGCTATTATGGAGTCTTTAGTCCATCCTATTATGGAACTATGGCAATGGTAAGTGACCTATTTGGTTCTTAGGTAATGTACAAAGTCAAAGGCCTATTTTAAGTGGTAGGGATTGAGGAGGATTTCCCTGGATGACATAGGAAGAGTTGAAATTCCTATGGTAAAGGGAATCACATCATGGAAAGTTTTTTAATGACTCCCAAAATTTATTTTATTTACTCTTACATTTTCTTACACTATTTTTTCTTCATTTGAGAAATATAGAGGTCCCCACACCATGAGGGTACATATTTAATTAGTATATAACTTATATAATTTCTCTTTTAGAATAAAGGAAGGATTGAATTAATGTATTGGGAGTGGTGGTGGTGTTTTGTTAAGGGGAGTTTTTGTTATAAAGAAAGTAATAAATGTAAAGCATGGTTTTCCACCAAAATGGTCTAAGTTAGGGTGATATTGAAACATCAAGGGAAATTCTCCCATTCCATTTATGTATTCTAAAGGGATCCATGGTCAAGGGTTTAATAATCATATTTGGTACCATTAGATCTTGATGATGGACAATCATGTTTTTAAATGTGAAACAGACTTTCAAAATGTGAAGGGATATAAACATTTTGATGGCTGTAGTTTTTTATCTTGCATTGAATTGATGAACCACAATTATAGTTGAATTCACCATGATATGTTGAAGGACCATTGGACAGTATGTATAAATTTGAGGTTTACATCACTGTGATTCAACTTTCACTTCTTTCCTTTGAACCCTAGGTAACCCCTAGACTCATTTTGGTTCCATTATAATATATCCCGGTCATATCAAAACACTTTCATCATGTGGATTGAAATTGATTGATTTAAGGAATTATATATGTCCACTATGGTATTTTGTTCCAGATATATTCCATCATATAGGCTATGTTCATGATATTTTAATGGGTTTTTATCATTATTCAATCACGAATATTTTATCTTATTGACATTTATTAAAAAAAATAAATTTGGTAAGATAATGAGGATGTTGAATTATAAATTCAATTAATTGCATATTAATTATTAAAAAGTTTCAAACATGATAAAATGTTTCTAATAAAATCTATTTCAATAGGTTAAAGATGTTATAAAATATTTATTAATTAGGACTCTTGGTTACTGAACATTTTTTCATAATAAATCTGTAAATCTAGATTGTAATAAATATATTGAATGCTAGAATTGATGTTTGAGATTATTTTAAACATTAATTTGTTTATATAATCTAATAGGATTTTATATTGAGGAAACTATGCATACATGATGTTGTTTAGATGAAAATACGATTTTATTCTTTATATATAACCTGGAATAATAAATAAAGTTTTATGAATTTAAAGAAACCTTGTATGGTAGGATTATTTTATAGCTGATGGTATATTTTTTCCTAGATGTGATAGGGGATCAAAATTGATAGTGATGAGATATTATGATTAATGTGTAAGGGTTTCACTGATGATGTCGCGATGGTTGGTTAGAGTTGTGAGAATTTAATGGTGTTTATTTTTAAATTTTTCATATATATTGTATTTATTTTGTAGCTTTTTGGAATTATTATTCAATTATAGATAAATGTATTCCTTAAGATGAGTTTGTTTGAGTTATATATTACATGGAATTGTTAAATTTAAATTAATTTTAAATTATTTTATTAAAATGGTTGTTGGTATAGTATTGAAATTATGAATGGGAACCATGTAATAGATGAGATAACTACTCTAAGATAATGATTGTTAGTTTGGAATTGAATTGTTTAATATAAAAAACCATATATTTTAATGTTTAATGTCAATACTAAAAAGAATATATAATTTGGAATTAATGTGAAAAAAAAGTTGTTTTTAATAATAAACCACATTAATTACTTAGGAATATTCAATAAACCTTTATGAGGTCGTATTCACTATATTAATATTAAGAGATTTTTTGTCAAAAACATTTCTCCTTCTAACTATAATTTACATGATTTTTTAAAAGTTACATTTCTGAATTTTAGGAACTAAATTTTAAAATATGAACATTATATTTCATATCCATATATGAAATATATCTTAGGGTTATTTTTCTGTATATTTCTTTGAGTGAATATTGAAAAATAACGATTTTCACAAAACTATCATTTATTTTAATCAAATGAAGCAATTAAAAAGTCTCATTATATTTTTGATTTTGATTTATTATAACATAATATCCATTATATCAATCATAATCTAATTAATTCCATTATAATTAAAATTACATTTAATTTTAGTATAATTTTATTTTTATGATTGAAATTTCAATTTTTCTAAAAACAATTTTTCCTAGAGTTTTATAAAATAATATATTAAAACCAAATTCTTCGACAAATAAAAATTGAATTATGGAAAATTAATTTCATATTTTTAATATATAGGTTTGTATTTTTAATGAATTTGATGTTAGTTTTGGTCATTATGGGTATAAACCCTTGTAAAAATGTTTTCACCCGACAAAAGAGAAACACATGTTAATTAATGTTAAAGCCAAGTGATAAGTAAATTTTTTATATTAAATCAAATTAGATGATAGTATTTATACACTTATAAGATAATATTAAACAATAATTCTCTATTCACTACATGACCATGAAAATGATTTAATATAATTTTAAAACATTGAATAATTACAAGAGTTGCACGCCCTATCATATAAAAGGTCACATTTTATCCTCAATTATTCACATATATTGAGAAGATAAGTGTAACCATACCTCTAATAAATACCTTTCCAAAATCCATCCTCATTTTATAGAGGTCTTGGTGTCACCAAAAGACCAATTCTAGAAGTCTAAAATTTTTAGACAAAAGAGGATTCCTAAAGAATAGGTATAACTCTTAACCGATGGTTTTCATGTTTATTTCTCCGTCTACCGCATTCAAAATACTTTATTACCATGATGAAATAATAACAAACATATTTTAAATATTTTTTAATTACATTATACTAATTTCAAAACCCATTTTTGTCCCTTTTTCTATAATATGGGAAATGAAAAACTCGTTCATAAATATAAGTAGATTACCACCACCACGAAGTGATGTGTTTCATTTTTCATCACCGACTCACATGGTTAATTAACATGATGGATAAATTGAATATATATGATATATATGAAATATTTATTATTATTTAATGATAATATACTACTTACGTTTTTACACATCCATTATTTTGAAAATGATAACATCACCCCAGTATATGTGTTGACTACTACCTCCATAATGAAATTTGATTCGTTTTTTCATACCACATCACAGGGATGGTCATATAGATAAAAATAATGAAGAAATATATCATTTTAAAAAAAAATATTACTATTTAAAATTAAAATACTATATACATTATTTTATTTCCAATAAGTATAAAAATGGAAAATTTAATATTATGTATGTATAGACTACAGTCTCCATGAAACGATCTGTGTCATTTTTCCTAACCATCAGAAATAGATGGTTTTAAACGTATATATAATATAGATAATGATAATAACAACAAGTTTAATATTTATTAGATAATTAAATTATAAAATATTTAACCATGTTCCACACAACTATTTTATATTTAGGTTGCAAACTGAACAACCCTAAAATGACCAACATGAACTCAACCATTTTAGTAACTAAATAAAAATAGTAATGTATGAAATAAAAGTAATAATGCTAAAGTAATAAAAATAAGAAAGTTTATAAATCAAGTAAATAAAAAAATATTTTATTTTTTATGTTTTAGAGATCCTACAAAGATAGATGATACTTAAGGTAATGTGTTTTTCTTTAAAAAATTATTTTAATGTATTCTATTCAATTCATTAAAATAAATATCAGTGATCTACAAAATTTTATAAGAATGTTATTTTTCATACAGAAATATTTTTAGTTTAAATTTTAAACAACATATTAATTTGAATATATTTTTTAAATGGAATCACTTTAACATATATTGTATTATTTATTTTTACTTATTTTTTATAATGTGTGAAAATAATTTTTTAACATTTACCTCATGTCCAAATTTTATTTCCAACATAACAATTATTCTTTATTATTATTACCCTAAAATAATTTTTGATTTTAAAAAAAATAATATTATCTTGGTTATAGAGATTTATAGAAATTATTTTAAATGGGAATAGTTTTTTCTTCTCATTTTTATGAGATAAATGAAAATTAATTTTCTTATGGGATTATATTTGTTTTTCAATGGTTTTATAATTAAAAATTTAATGACTATAATGGGTTTCTTCCAAATATGGATCTTTGAAATTATATATGATAATAGTGATCCTGATATAGATTATGATGATGGGTGGACCATATCTATATCTATAATGAATTAGGTAGTGAATAGTTTTTTAAGGTTGAATGTGAGGGAGATAAGATGGTCAGTTACTCTTATATATTTTAATGGGAATAATTTAATAAAAAATGGGTAAAATGAGTTAAAATATGATCTAATATAATGTTTCAGGGTTCCTAATTGTGTTTTCAATTCTTGTGATGAGTTTTAATGGAACTATATTGATTTATAAAAGAAGGTATATGACCTTTTAAAATTGAAATGGTTATTTTTTGACAAATTATTTTCATCAGTTCTCATTTTTCACATGATGCCTTCATGGTTTTTTTATGCTTCATATTTGTTTTTAAATGTTTTATTTATGATAGTTTTAATATTATCATGTGGATATGTTTATTTATATTCTCAAGGTTTTATTGTAAAAAATGTAAGTTTTTTTATGTGTTATATTATTTTTCATTTTACTAATGGGTATCAATTACTTCTATATCTCTTACTAATCCCAATTTTCCTCACGTCATGTTTTATATTTTTATCATAGGATATAAGGATGGTTAAAAACTATAGAAATGTAAATCTTTCTCTTATGGTGACTCAACAAAACGTAAGGAAATATTTATTAAATGAATTAATGGTGTAAATTTAAGATACTATTTTTTTAGAAAAACTATACATTATGTAGAAATGTTCACTTTATTATAAAATTGTTTTCCCAATTTTCTAATAATTTAAACATAAAAGGTCCTCAAATTTTATAAAAGTGAAACCCTTATTAAAAATCATGATATTATCTATCGATTGTGAGAGTACGAATCGTAATTGGTAACAAAGTAATGGTTTAGATGAATTTAGAGTGTAAGTTGATGCTAAAAGACACATTAATGGGGTTTTAGTTAATGTTCTTATCTTAAAGGGATATATTTTAACGATTTAAAAGATTCTTCGATTAATCTATGTCTTTTCAGAATAGGATTACTTATAGGAAACAAGGAAACTAAAGTTAAAACGACTCAATGGGATAAAAACCATCTGAATTGGAAACCTAGAATGTTTCAATTGGATATGTTTATGTTAGTGTTTTCCCATTTAATAAAGGATATTAAAGGTCAAACCCATGAATGATAATTTCTTAATTCTCTATAGAGGAACATTTATATAGTATACAATTTCATATAAGAACACCCTCTTGATCTCTGTGGATCATCTGGCCCAACAAAAGATGTAAGATGAATAAATTTAAATATTTTAGATGTATGGAAAATCAAAATGCAACTCTTTCCATTTATCATATTGAAGGTGAAGATGATCGATGTTGTTATCTTATTAATAAAAATAAGAAAAAGGAAGTGTTTGATTCTATATATTGGAAATACATTAAAGATATTTTTATAGAGAATTATTATCCTAATTTTATTCAACTTTTAATGGAATATAAATTTCATGATTTTTGGAAATATATTAATACTTAGTGGTCACTTATTATCAAAATTTTAACAGACTTCCAAGGTATGAATCAAATTAAATTTCTCAATTTGAGAGTAAAATTGATATATTTTACATAGGTATTATATAGTGTTTATGGAGCATGTTATCCTCTAATTAATTTAAAATAAATAATGATTTTTATCCTTGTAAAGTGAAAGTTGGTATATAATTTTCTAAAACCTATATAATTTATGAAAACAACAGAAAGAAGTGGTCAAGGTGAAAGGATATGACGTATCATTAAATAATGGTATCTAGATGTAATCCTCTAAAATGTTACAAATGTGGTAAAAAAAATTAAATATTTTTTCATTGGATTATGGAAGGGTTATTGACGTGTTAATATCAGTAATTTTTCTTAGGATAACAATAAAATGAGTATGGTCAGATTAGTATTATAAAAATATATATTCAGTTACTAGTGATTTGTTTTAGTTACAATGTATTGGGTCATTATTCTAGTTTATTTATGATGTTATTTATTCATGGTGCGAATCATCATGATTGATATTAAAAAGGAGTGTCAAAGTCTTTTTTCACCACTACGATAGGTTATGGACAATCAAATTAAGTGGTTTCGCATTTAGGTTTATTCAAACTATATAAATTTATTATTTTATTAATGATCTCTATTTTCATTTATTTTTGGGATATTTATAAGTATAATGTAAATATCCTATCAAGAAATTATTTCATAACTCTTGGTAAAAACATATTGGGTGGCGTATTAATGAAACAATAATTTATTGGAACCTTTCTATCATAAATTGGGGAATGGTTTTCCCTGAAACCCACATTTTTCACCTTTAGTATAGGTTTATATTATTATGGGTATAGACTACCTTTTAGTTTATTATTATACGATAGATTTCAGAGCTGAATAAGTTGTATTTTAGAATTATTTTCAGTTTTTCTATAAGATATAATTTATGCATTTAATAACGTATCAATATTATGATATGGGAGTTAATGTTATCTTATAAATATTATTAAAAACAAGTAAACTATTCAATTTAGTGATTTATCAATAGTAAATTGAATATATGGTTGTATTTCTTGATGATTTTACTTTTTTAATTCTTGATCGAGTAGGTGAATTTACTATTGACTTATTGAATTATGTTAATACAATTTTAAATACCCTAAATCAAATATATCTAATAAAACTTGTCAATTTAGAAAATATCTTATATGATTTTATTGATAATGGTTTCATAACCCTGGGATGCCCCTATTTTATTTATTAAAAAATGATGGTTCTATGAGGATTTTCATTGATTATATATCACTCCATAACATCATTTTTAAGAACAAGTATCTATTTATTCATTTCGATGACCATTTTTGTCTCATCTATGGTTTCCAATAATTTTTTATGATTGATCTTAGGTCCAAGTATCACTAGATTAATGTGAATTAAGAATAAATTCTATATATTATTAGACATACTATAAAGTTCCATTATAATTATGTGGTTATTCCATTTTGGTTGATGAATGCACCCACTAAATTTACTGATCTTATGAATAGAGTTTTCAATGAGTATTTGGATATATTTATTATGGTTTCTATTGAGAAAATTATGGTTTATTTGAAATTTTAAAGAAAAAAAGTGAAATGTTAAATTATTTTTATAATCAAAATGAATGAAAAAATATATTATTGAAAATTTAACAAATGCCTATTTTGGTTAAAACATATTTATTTCCTTGGGAATATTATTTATATAGATAGAATAATTATTGATCATCATAAAAACAATGTGGTGGAATAATTGAAAATACATTAAAATTTCAATGATGTTGGAAGTTTTCATAGATCATTGAGTTTTTATAAATTGTTTTTTGAAAACATTTCTAGGTTACCTGGCCCACTAATCTCAAAAGGGAGTTACACTCTACTAGATAATGAAATTTGATGAATGTTTTTTGGAATTTAAAATAGTACTAGTTAATAATTTACTATTATACTTTCCAAAATGAAATGGTAAATTTTTTTATAGTGGTTAATTTATTAAGAAACTTAGATTTTCCTTTACACATGATTATCAAGTAATTTTATATTATTAAAGTTAATTGACACTCTATGACTAGAACTACCCTACACATGATCTTGTATTTTAGTGGTAGGTTTGCATTTAAAAAAAATTTGTCATATTTTATATATGGTATAATGTAAAATATATAGTGAATATAAAACTTTAATGTATATATTCACTTAAAATTATTTGAACATGAGGTAGATAAAATGGTTAGAACTAATAAAGAATTTTGATTGCATGATTCGCAATCAGCCAATTAATGGAAACAAGGTTGTTGATACCTTGTGTTGAATGGATGATGTATAATTGACCATGATACATTTTGAACATGATCCTTTGGATAATTATTTAATGAATTCTAACCTAGAAATTATACATTCGGCAATTCCCTCTTTATTTGTTTAGGTGTCAGTGTAGTTATCTTTTTTAGATAGAATTAATAATGATAAAAAAAGTTTATTATTTGAAATAAATGGTAAAATTAGTCAATAAAGGTATATGTTTTTTATTTAATGTTTATAAATAAGGTTTTATGAGATTTGGAAATAGGTTGTCTGTGCCAGGTGATTCTTAGTTGAATGAGGAATTATTATGTGAAGATCATAGGGACTTACTTCCTTTTCGTCTAGAAATAACTAAAATGTATAGAAACTATATGAAGTATTATTGGTAGGGCCCTAGGTTTGGGACCCCAGTGGTGGAGATTTGGGTGTGGGAGAAGGACCGTGAAGAGGGGTGGTCAGATCAATCGACGATCTATAGTACAACAAAACAGGTTATATTCATCTTCCAATGGAGGTGGCGTCATGTTGGGCACTGGCTGGTGGTTGGAGAAGACAGAGACTGAGAAGGTAGCTTGCACATTAGCATTTTCTTGTTGGTTGGATACCTTTATTTATGAATTAGTGATGAAGGGAATGGGACGCAGGGTACAATTTTCCCCAAGGGTGATAGTGGTGAGGATCACTACCCGACATCCATCAATGCTAAGCATTGATAGAGGCCTAATCTTGGTGTGGGATGCATTGAAGATGAGGAACAGAAAGTTTGACTTCAGGATGTTAATGGGGTGTGTTTTTTTGGAGTTTCCAGGCTGTGACATCCAGTTTGGTGAAGACTTTTCAGGATGGGATTTGGGTTGATTTTGTGGTCCATGAGGGCATGCTTTTTTGGGGATTATTGGTCTCTTTGTTGTTGGGTCTATTCTGGACTATTTTTTGTTTGGGTTATACCCCTTTGTTGTTTCTCGTATGTTTTATTTTTTAATAAAATTTGGAGACCATGGACTAAAATCCATGGTTTTCACCATTTTTGATACTGTTGGAACGGTATAAATAAGAAATATATTGATGATTTTACCATGAAATATTTGACTTATTTATATGAGAAATAATAATTAAAAATACCAAAGAGGATACTTCATCCTTTTACTATTTTATAAATTGAAATGGTACAATATATTAATGGATTTCATGGCAGGAATACCAAATACACCTCAAGGAAATAATTTTATTTGGGTTATTGTAGATCATTTGACTAAATATGTTATTTTTTATTTTATTTGAGATACAACTCCTTTAGTTAAAATTTTGGGGACTTATATTAAGGATATAGTTAAATTACATGGATATTATCTCTCTACTATATATAATTGTGACACAAAGTTTTCCTTAAAATTTTAAGATGGGCTTATGAATTCATTGTGTACTTAATTAAAATATAGTACATATTTTTATCCTAAATTTTATAGACATACATAGTATTTAATCCATAATATTGAAGATATGATTTATCCTTTACAATTGGATTATTATGGATTTTGAGATCAATATATTTCATTGGCATAATTTTTTAATAATAATAATTTATATTCCAGATTACAGAAATCACATTTTTAGGCATTATAGGAAAAAAGTGACAAACTACGACATATTAGGATAAATATTATGAATTTAAATTTTTTGGACTTGAGTTGGTAGGAGGTATGGTTGAGAAGTTAAAGTTAATTTGTTTCCATATAATGTTATCTTAGATTAGGAAAAAACTTTATATAGATTACTGGAGGAAATATATCTCATATGAGGTTGGATATCATATTTTTTAAAAAAAATTATGCCCTTATAAAAGTGTTATAGATTTTGGAAGGAATGAAAAATTAAGTCTTCAATATATTGGAATATATGAAATTATAAAATAAGTGAGATCAGTTTCTTACAGAGTAGACATAAATATAAGTTTATACTTGCTATATGATGTGTTTCATGTTTCATTTTTATGGAAATACATTTCTGATGACGCACAAGTTTGGAGCTCTGATGTTTTTTTTATTTTAAGAAAATATACATTATGAGTAACATCATGTTTATATTCTAGATTAGGAGATTAGTTACTATGAAATAAGGTGATTCGTTAGTTTAAGGTTTCATGGAAGAATAAATTTATTTATGAAGTAACACATGATTAAACAAAACTATAAAGGATGATACCATTAATTATTTAGAAAATGAATAAAAATATGATGAAGTATTTTATTAAAGAGGAAAGAATGTGAAAACCCAGGTAATATTCATAATAAATAATTTTTATGTATCAGAAATAATCATGATTATATTTTTTCAAGTCGTAATTATTATACTAATTTTATGTAAACTTTTTATCAAAAAACGTTTTTCAAATTAAACTATTTTTTCGGAATTATATGTGTTTTTAAATGATAAATTTCAGAATTTTAAGAATTTAAATTCATAAAAAGGACTTAATTATTGATATAATTATATAAAATATATCATAGGGTAAATTTTTTTGCATATTTCTTTGAGTGAATAGTAAAAAATAGATTAAAAAAACTAAAATTTCTTTTCATTAAATCATATAATTTAACAGTTTTATTCTATGTAGTATTTTATTTTAAATTAAAATAATATCATTTTTATTTAACATGATACAATTAATTTTTGTTTTATTATGTAACGCCCTGAATACAGTAAAAGGTATCTAGTGGTTATTTTACTACATTGGCAAAAAATACAATAGATCACATCCAAAATGATCGAATAGTTTAATAGCCCTGGGAGACTAGATACATACATGATTCTAAAATCACATCAAAAAAATTAAATAAAACTTTAAATATAGTGTGGTAAATTTATTTTTTATTCATGTAAATCCATGTAAATCACATATTAATCTCTTCTAAGTATCTTGGAAAGGTTTAAATAATAATAAAGGATGAACTCAGATTCACAGTAAGGGAAAGCTTATAAAAAATATTTCATAAAATAAATATGTAATTAATAATATGATAAAGATAAATAATAATCATATATTCTATATAACTAATATCATAAAATTTTACTTAATCCATAGATGAAATATTAATATAAATAATCACATGGATAATAATAACTAGTTTCATAATGATAGGACAAATAATGTTAGAAATCATAATATTATATTTGAGGCCTAATTCCAAGATATAATACAAAAATGGGTAAGGCATATGCCATATAACTAAAATAGTTTCTCTCATGAGACCTACCAATGCATAGAGGGGATATAACTAGCCCCTCTCATAACTAACTAAGTCCAAATCATTCAACATACCAAAAGGGTGAATAAGATATATCAACTGATATTGACATTAATAGAAATAATTTTAGAAGATAAATGGAATATTTATTCAGAAAAATAATCTTTCATTTGAAGATTATTCATTTTAAGTCTAAAAATGACCAAAATATGAGGAAAACGTTTTATTTGAAAATCACCATGGAAACTAGAATAGTATGATTGAATGAAAATAATAGTCCTCAAAATGGGAAAAAAATTTCATTCTGTAATCATTAAAAAATTGATTTCTTACACACCTTTGGTAAAAAGTTCATCATTCGTAAAATTATAATAATATTTCATTAATTTTTTTTATAAAAAGTCATTAATGGTTATAAATATATTTAAAAAATCATTAGATGATATTAAAAAAAATTATTTAAAACATTTTAAATAAAATATATTCATGGAAGAAAATGATTCCCAACTGAATTGAAAAAATAATGTCTACTTTCATTAAAAATATTATTTTAGGCATTTGAGTAATTAGAGATATTAAAATGAAAAGAAAATTTCAATTTCTATAAATTACCATAGGATAAAAATAATGGTTTTTATACTATAATAATCATATAATTCTGGTAATGGAAACTTAAACATAAACAATCATGAATAATATTGATATTATGAAATAATACCTTACCACTTTGGTTAATTTCAAAAAAAAACAACATGGATGAAATAATATAAATTTTAACTTTTAATACCATGAAATAATATATATCTGTGATATAAAATTTAAACCTGAAAATATATACACCTCATAAGTATAAATAGGTATATAACATCGATCTTATATCAACAAAACAATATTCACATGAAGAACCTTAACCTTATGACTAACATGATTAACAATCACAATATCCACTTGTATAATAAATATATAATTATTTTAATTCTATACAAAAACCAATTAAACACTTATAATATCCTATATTATCCACTTATAACATTTCAAAACCTATTTATTTATAATTATTTAATAAAATCTCCATTTTAAAGTGTTAAATGTTTTTTTCGTGTAATGTTTGGATTGGTAGTTTTTTCCCTCAAATATTTACCAAGGTTATATAATATCTAATACGTTAATAAATATATATATATATATATATATATCATATATATTCACTATATACATATTTAGGATCATCCAATAATGGAATTCATGAAAAATGAATCACATTTTTTTATGGAGTGGGTAGTCTACATATTTTAATGAGAGATATTAACATTTATTAACAGGAGAAAGAGTAAGAAGTTAAATGATATTATATATTTATAGAAAAAAATTATTTCACAAATATCATATTTATTCATCATTTAGATAATTCTAACCATTAATGTATATTGTTAAGGAAAAATTAATTACACTAATATGTGGAGACGATGGGTCATATATATGCATAAGTGATATTATTGATATCCTTGTGATGGAAAGGAGGTGGAAAATGGTTATACCATAACCATAATAACATACATTTATATGTATTATTATTTATTAATTATCTTATTATCATTACAATATATATATATATAATAAGTAGTAATAAACTTGAAAGTGTTGGTAAAGATGATTAATTATTCTTTGAGAGACCTCCATTAGATTAAACATTATGCCTTCTTAGGATGGAATTATGAAAAGTGAAGAAGCTGATGAAAAAAGGTAAGGAATATATAAATATTTTTAGTTATTGGAAAATATATTTTTCTTTTAGTTATTTAAGATGGGAGGATAGGAGGTACCCTTTGATAAGTGAGGTAAGGGACACACATAAAATTAATTAAAATATTTCTATAATATAAGGTCAATTTCATGTGAAAGTGGAACCAAATGCCAAATAATTTAAATTTTGAATGTTATATTGTCTAAAAAACTTCAAAAAATATTATGTTGAATTCCTACTATTGTCTATTAGTATAACCGACCCAGTAAACGTGTTTTAGCCTTAGCGATGGTAACAAATTTTTGATGTTTTTTGTATCCATTAAGAAAATAAATTTAGTTGAACATGTTAAATTATAATAATTTTTATCATTCTAAAAATTTAATTTATTTTTAAATATTTAACTTATATAATTTTAATAAATTATCTTTAAAATAAGTGCACAAATCACAATGAAATCATTTTTTATAAAAATTGCATTTTTATAAATAAAACTAAATTTACTTTAATTACTTACCTTTCATAAACTATTATATAAATAATAAAAATATTTTAGTGAAAATATATTCAAAAAATTCTATTATCAATATAAAAAATTGATTTATTTAATTTTATACTATAAGAAACACACTACATGCGTAAAACATTTTTTAAAGAAATTCATTTTTAAGACAAAACCAATAACATATAAAAAATGGGTCTAATGATGATACATGTGTGATTAATAATATTTTTTATAATTAATTTTGACTTATGTAAATTTAATATAAAATTGATAAAATAAAGGGACTTTAAAATTAATTGGTTTAATGAAAATAAATTATACTTTTGCAAAAACTTGATATTTTTTCACTATTAAATAAAAATTTATCTTGTCAAACAAAAAATTCTATGATAATATTGACATGATTATTTAAATGTTTATACTAACTTATTATAATAAAATTTCTATGAATATTAGTTATTACTAATATTTTGCACACACAAAATGAAATAAAAACCATTTTTTGATGAAAATATATTTTTAAAGCATAAAATGACTTTATTGAAACCTCAATATATATTAATTATAAATTTATTGAAAAATTTTAATTATATAAAACATTTATAAATAATTTCAATATTTTGATTATTCATATTAATACATCCAATTAAGTGTATAGTTTAGAAACAATCATATTCAAGTAATATTTTTGTAGTATATCATGTTTCTCTTAAAGCTTAGTATGGCATGTTAAAGATGATATATAACATAGTATTCCTTAGAAAATACATCTGGGTATAATGTTTTCCCATTTAAATAAACCATTTCCTAAAAACTATATCTCAATAATCAATGGTCAATGCTTTAAAATACCTTTATTGAAACCCAGCATCATACAAAGGGATAGTAATGCATCCTTTGAAAATGGGAAGTGAGAAAGGAAAAGGCTACCTAAAATTACACATAATCAGATTCTTTGATAAGGGGAATATTTATGTGAAGTAAAAATATGGACATAGTGAAGGGTGATAATTTTTAAATAAAAACATATAGTTTAAAATAACATACTGATGTGAAATTTAATGTCCACAAAACCATAAATCATTGAGGGGTGAAAACGCCGTCAATTTCAAAAAAAAAAGAATGTAAGATATTTTTTTCATTTTCATGATCATATCCTTAGATATGAAGGATTATTTTACCTTGGAATATTATATAATTTACTTACTATTTATTCAAATCCATTATCAAAATTTCATAATTTGGTTTCATGTTTCAAATAGTTTTCACCTCTTTTCATCCAATATTCCAATTATAAAGTAATAAATTTGAATTTTCCACTCTTGAAGCACTATATTTATAAGATAATGAAGTAAAATATAAATAAAAAAATAAAATTTATTTTATATGTCTAAAAACCTAATGGAACTATATAAAATTATACACAATATGAATGAACATTCTTGTGAAGATGTTATACATTAATTGCTAAAACAAAATAATAACAACCATAAAAATGATACAATACATTAACCTTTAAATTATAATACATCTAGTTTAATAAAGATAATTTTATGATATATATACGATTCACTAAATCCTCAAAACTAAATTTACACTAAAAATTATGATTATTTCAAAGATAAAAATAGGTATAAAAACCATGTTTGAAACTAGGGAATAACTAGAAATGGATTAAAATGTTATTAATATATTCTCACTATTTGTATTGATTGAAAAATATTTCTATAGAGTATCAAGGGATAATTTTATATACATGAAAAATATAAAATAGTGCATAGATATATAATCAAGTAAAGTATGATTTTACATTAAAATTATTCATTATGATAACTTAAGGGATTTCATCTTTAGATGTAGTAATTACATAAGATTGGATTTTATCACATGGCATTTTTAGAGGTAAATTCTCTTGATTCTTGTGAACATAATTTTCACAGTTCCCCATCTTATTATAGTTGAAATGATATACATTGGAAGCTTCTTTTTTACCTTTCATTCACATTCCTATTGTCATTTCTCTCAAAAATTAATGTAAAATACCCTTCCTATCAATTAAGTACTAAAGTGTTTATACAAAAAATTATCAAATTTTGGGAGGTCCATTCATCCCTTATTTTCTTTCAACTCGTTTATTTATTTCCTGGTTTCTAATCATCCTCTTCCTCTCTTAATTTCCTTAAAAAAATATATAACTTTGATAATTATTTCTATGTCTTGATGGAAAATGATACCATATCATCATATTATGAAAACCTTTGAGATAATAGTATCCTTTGGAGTCATGTATTAAGCCCATTAATTAAATGATTAATATTAAATTATAGATTATGTATATATTCCATAATATGAAGTGCTAATATTGATATATCATCATCAAACATAATAACACTTTCCTCTTCATTATGCCTTATATTTAGGAATTTCATTTACTTATCAACTCATTTCTTCTGAGGAAAATATTTTTTATAGAATATCTCCTTAAAATTAATTAATTCTATTTTATTTATCCCCTCCTACTCTATTTCATTTTGAATAAATGACCACTTTGTATCTATATCTTTCTTCAAAAATACATTGTTAGTATAAACATCTCAATTTCATTAATTCTAAAAAATAGAAAGGTATTTTCTAAGGACATCATTCATTGTTTATCAATAAATTGATTAGTAGTTCCATTAAATTATGTAGGTTTTCACTATATGAAGTTGTCTAATATCAATAAATCATGATATAAAATAATAAGTTGTTCCACATGGGAAATGTTATTGGTCATAACCTGAAATAGTTTTCCTAATATAGTAATAATATTTTATTCTCTAACATTATTCATGTAAAATTTATCTGGAGTGAAATCCAAACCTTTATTATGGGTGTTGAAAAGTTTTCTATTCATTCAATTAGGATCAATTTCATTACAATGACATACATTATATTATCTCATAATATAATTAATTATAGATTATAATTAAAAATATGGGTAAATACAAACCACAGATATAAAATTAATACACAGATAATCTAATAATTAGGATTTCATTAAATATATAAATATCTTCTATTCATAACAATATTTTTAATTATTTCAAAATAGTTTCTAAAGACTGCATGAATCAACCAAAGTATATCCCTATAATAGTTTCTATCTAGTTTTTTAGTCTTAGTCCCACTCATATTTCACTATGGACAACTAAGTTAATAAGCAATCTTCAGTCTCTAGAGTTGTTACCCATGTTGGAATTTGTGCCACAACTATATCCACTTTATAGTATCCACATAGGGATTCATTTTCAGAGAGAACCATAAAATATATACATTACTAAAATTTATGATATTATTATATACTAATACTTATCCATATATTTCTTTATATAATTATGTTCTCTAATATATGTTATACTAAATCTAGTTCCCAAGGTTTATACAAAACCTCCATTAAAACCAACTATAACACCTCGACTCCAGTAACCCAATGTCTGTTATTATTTTACAATATCATAAAAAAATATAAGTTATTACGTCATTATTGTTCAAATAGGTTATTATTCATAGGAGACTATATACAAACATCATTCTCATATTATATCAAAAAACAAGCACTAAAACTTAAAAATTTAAGCCAGAAAACTATTATTTCTTCTAGAAAATTCATGAAAATCCTTCTTAGATCCATTTATAGTGTCTTGGGTAATGGAAAACATAATAAAGGGTGATCCAAAATTCCAAGTAAGGGAATGTGTAAAATAATTTATATCTTATAATAAATAATGTATAGATAATATTATATAGATAAATAATAATAAAATGTTATATATTACTAATTTTATAAAAATGTGAATGAATCCATGGATAACATAGAAGAATAAATAATACCATGGATAATTATAACTATTATCATAATGAAATAATATATAATAGAAGACATCAAAATTTTACTGTCATAGCATTTTTCCAGGGCATAATACATAAATAGGAAA
Organism: Viscum album; assembly: GCA_963277665.1. Taxonomy (NCBI): domain Eukaryota; kingdom Viridiplantae; phylum Streptophyta; class Magnoliopsida; order Santalales; family Viscaceae; genus Viscum; species Viscum album. The sequence continues at coordinate 549,404,384 of OY728144.1, read as the reverse complement.
GGAGTACAAAAAATATCAAAACTAGTTTTCTCAAGAGACCTATAGTTTTATCGATCAATTTTAAAAATCCATAAACTTAACTTACTATATCCAATAAATTATTCATATGAAACATATGAATAAAAATTAAATTCATAAACAACAAAAACATTCATATTGAAAAACTAACATAAAAATGTTTATATTTTCCACAACAAATAAATATTACCACATAATCATAAGACATCCTGAAAAATAAGTTTAATGATATCATTATATTATATACCTACAAAATTATGAGATTTATTTAAGTAATTTGACATAGATGAATATACTTTTAGATTATTTGTAGAACATTTATTGAAGAAAATTCTATTTTCTATTTCAAATTACATATTTAAATTAAAAAAATGCATAATATTAGGGAAAAATTATAATAAAATAACCATGGAATATGATAATAGAATCTTAAAGGAAAATAGTAGTTCAGATGATGGAAATTTTAGTTTCTGTAGTAATCATTAAAACAAATATTCCATACACTATTTTGATAAAAAATCCCTTGTTTAGAATATGATAAGAATATTCATTTTAATCATTTTCATAGAAATTCATTAATGGGTAAAAATTAATTTAATAAATAATTTTATGATACTAAAAATATTCTTAAAAATATTTTAAATAATATATGTAAAATGAAGAAAATGATTCCTAGCCAAATTGAAAACAAATGGTCTTCCTTAAAAACATTATTTCATAAATTTGAGAATATATAGAGAGGACAATGAAAGGAAAACTTTTAATTTTCATACATTACCAAAGTAGAAGGAAATAAATGGGTTTAGGATTGAAATTTTATATAATTATTATAACAAAAACTTAAACATAACCAATATTTAATAAGGTTGATATCGTGAAATAAACCCTTAACACTTTGGTGACATTCAAATCAAAACTAATTGGATAATTTAATTTTAATTGTAACCTTATATATAATTAAAAAATAATTATAGATAATATAATATGTTTAATGGGAAGTATATAAAACTTGTAAATATAAATAGGTGTATAACATCATGTATGTATCATTGAACTAACAATGAGATTAAAAACACTTAACTTATGCCTATCTTGAATTGTAAGCACTCTAGCCTCCTGTATGATAAATTGATATTGATTATAATTATATAACTGAATAACTTATAAACTTATAGTGTCATATATGATAAATTTATAACATTTAAACAACCATTTATTAATAATTATTTAGGAAAATCATCATTTGTGAGTGTTAGCTATTTTTTCATATAATTATCAGTTTGTTAGTTTTGATCCTTGAATCATTCCAATAGTTCCATAATATATATTTTTAGTAATTATATTAATATCATTTGTATTCAATATATACATATTAATAATCATCCTTTAAATGAGGATATGAAAAATAAATCACATCACTTCTTGGAGGTGTTAGTCCACATGTATGTATTAACGAAATTTTCATTTTGAACGGGTGGAAGGCTAAAAAGGTAAATTACATATATAATTTAAAGAATGATAATTTTTTAATAAATATAATATGTATTCATTATTTAAATATTTATAATCATACGTGTAAAGTGGTTATGAAACATGAATTACACTATTATGTTGATACGGTAGACCATACGTACGCACAAGTTATGTTTGTTTCTCAAAGGATAGAATGTGGGTGGATAAAGGTTTTAGAAAACTAAAGATGAAATCTCATTATATTTATGAAACTATATTTAATATTCTCAGACAGTTTAAGTAGATTTATAATAAATATATGGAGAAATTAATAAGAAAAATTCTCTAATGTTGATTATCTATTCTTTGAGAGACCTCCTTTGCATTACCCTCGAAGCATTCTTTGGATGGTATTAGTAGAATAATAGAAGATAAATTAAGATGGTAAGAAATATAGAAATGTTTTTTTCATCCTTGTATGAGCTATACGGAAAATTGTTTTATGGACAATGGAGGATAGGAGGTGCCCTTTTATAAGTGTGAGAAGGGAGACACATGGAATTACTTAAACGATTTCATTAATATAAAGTCAGTTTCCTATAAAAGTGGATGAAAATAGACATTAATTTAATGTTAGGATATTATATGGTCTTAATATTTTCATCCTATAATAATTATACAAGTTTATGTGTCATTATTATCGTTATCTATTGGTTCACTCCTCGGTAAATTTGTTTTAACCTTAACCATAGTAACAAAAATTTTCAATTTTCACTATTAATTTTGACTAAATATTATGTTTACCCTATAAAACTATATTATTTATGGTTAATAAATATATTAAATATATTTTAAAATATTCCAACTATATAAGTGGTAAAAAATAACTTTAAAATATGTGTATAGAAAAAAATAAAAATAGTTTTTAGAAAAATTCATTTTTGAGCATAAAGCCAAATTTTCATTCATTCCTTAACATGTAAATAATGTTTTATTAATATTTTTTTTAATGAATATTATATATATTTCATTAAAATTATCAATCAATAGTGATTTATTAAATTTGTTATGATAAACACATTTTTGACTTAAAATAGTTTTTTTAAAATGAATTCTAAGAAACAAAAGAACACAAAAATAAAGTATAAAAATGATTCTTATGTAATATATTAGATTTTTTAAAGTTAATGAAATATTATTTTACTTTATGATAAAATTAATAATATAAATTTAATTTTAAATTACATTTTTTAATTAAATTAAATGGTTGTTTAAAAAAATAATTTTTTAGTATTAACTAAAAACTAAATTAGTTAAGGAAAATAAAAAAATCAACCTAACCCAATATCAACATTAATATTTCATAAATTATTTTCATTCCATAAAATAAAATTTCTAATAATTAAATAAATTTATTATAATTTCCACTCACAAAATTTAATAAAAATAATATTTTCAAGAAAACATATCTTTTTAGCATATAATATCTTTAATGAAAATTTAGAACATAATTATTATGAATTAATAAATGAATTATCTTTATATAAAACCATTACACATATTTTTCATAATTGTTTTATTTATATTCATATCATAAATTCAGTATCTTGGTTATAACATTCATATTTTCATAGTACATCATGCTTTGATTAAAAATAATTATTGTATGTTAAATAAAATTATCATGCATAGTATTTATTTAAACTAAATTTTTAGGGTGTTTCTTAATATTCCTCATATTTTATTTTTATATAAGGTAATTATTATGCTTAAAAAAATTATAAAAAAATTGGTTCATTTTTCATACTTATAATGAAATTAATATCCATTACTTCTAAAAATGTAATCATGAACAATGAATTTATTTTTTGGAATTAGGATACTCATATTTAATAATGAGGTTAATTTATTTATTTTCATTATAAATAGATTCCTTGGAAAATATTTTTTCACCAAGGTAAAAGGGTAAAATATGTTAATTAAGGTTAAAAAATTGATAATGACAAAAAAATGTGTTTAAAATTATTAAATGATTGGATATAAAACATTACCATCATATATTTGAATGATAATTGTTTAAGTTATATTTTTTAATAATAGTTAATTAATATTATTTTAAAAAAAATTAATAATTACAATAGTTCCATTATAGTCACTTATAAATTAAAACCCCATATTATCTCTTATCCATACAATTTTATCATTTTATATTGATCATGCTTTTCCAAAATACCTTCCAAAAGTACCTCCTCATGTACTATAAGTCTATTCCTCATCAAAATACCACTCTTAGATTCCTGAATTTGTACATCCAAGGTGGTTTCCCAAAGAAGATATGTAACTCTTAACATAGTATTTTTTTGTTTACTTCATCTTATACCTAGTTAAATTTTTTTAAACATGATTTTATAATAAAATCCATATATTAAATATACTAAAATGTAATTATATTGATGTAATAACTCGTTTTAATATTTTTTTTTTATCTAATGAGAAATGGAATGTTTTCTTGTGTGGGCATCTGGTATACGACCTCCACAAGGGATGCATTTTTTTTTGAATTACTAGGTCATATGGTTGGTCAAGATGATGGACAAAATGAATATATAATAAATCTAGGACTTATTATGGATTCTTTAAAGATATTATATTACTTATTCTCTTATCCTTCCATCCATTAGAACATAATAATATCGCTCGCATGTACATGTGGACTTACTATTCCATAATGTGATTTGATTTATTCTCCATTACCGCCTCATAGGGAAAATCATAATGATGTAAATAATGAATAAATATGTATTTTATAACCTATTTATTATTATATAAAATAAAAAAATCTATATAAAATATTTTTTACCTTGTATAAAAATTAGTACATCATTCATGCATAGGTGGAGACTATAAACTCCATGAAATGATGTGATTCATTTAACATGGACACCTTACATGGATAGATTTAAAAGTATATTTAATGTAAAAAAAGTTTAATTATAAAATTTTTATGAAAATGAAACTAATGTAAAAAAATACATTGGACAATGGTCAATGTGAAAATATTATTTCAGGTTTATAAACCACACAAACCAAAAATGAACAACATAAACATAACAATTTATAACTAAATAAATTTGGAAATAAATGAATTAAAATAAATAAAGATAATTTGATTATTATGAAAATATTTCTTAAGAATGTAACTAAAAAATATAATTTTATTATTCGTGATTTATAGAATGTTCCAATCTTTTAAATACTTAAGATAGGGGACATTTATTTAAAGCATAGTTTTAAATTATTCCTTCAAATAAATCTCCTCTATATAAATTTTTTCAAATTTTCTAAGAATATTTTTATTATTATATCAAAAAATATTAATTCTAATTTTATTATTTTTTTCTTCTCTTAAGGAATATTTAATGGGTTATTTTTTGTGTACATTGTATATCACATTTTTTTCTTTTTTAATTTAAGAAAATAATTATTTTATATGTTTACCAAATGACAACATTCTCCCACTTTCATAGAAATTATTCATTTTCAATAATAATATAACAATTTTATTTCAAAAAATTATCCTACTCTCATTGTTATAGCTATGTTTAGAAAATGTTTTTAGGATAGATGGATTTTTATTTTCATTATTATGGGATAACAAATAGTTCTTTTTCTTATGTTCTCAAATGCGTTTTTTAAGGGTTTTATGAGAAAATTGAAATATTACAGAGGTTTACTTCATGAAATAGTTCTTCAACAATATAGATAATGATGGATGAGCCTGATATAGAGTATAGTGATCAGTGAACCCAATATATCTCTCTAATGTTTTGTGTAATTAATAGTATTAAAATTTGTAAAATGAGGGAGATAACTCGATAGGTTACTCCAATGGAATTATAAGGTAATTAATTATTCTAGAACTAATTAAAAACATGTGGATTGAAGTTAAAATATTTTACATCAGGGTTCCTACATGGATTCTGAATTATTTAAATGAGTTATAATGTAAATATACTGATTTTAAAAAAAATATTTACATTATTTTAAAAGTGAATGGATTTTTTTTCAAAAAAATATTTTTTAGGATTGTTTCAGATGATTCCTTTATATTTTTTCTATTTTTTCTAATGGTTTAAGAAGTTTTTATTTGAGAAAAATTTTATTTTCTCATGTGCCTATGATTATTTATATACTTAGTGATTTACTGAGAAGACATTTACATTTTAATGATTTTTCATGTTTTCATTGGACTAATGGATTTCTATTATTTTTACATCCCTAAAAAGGATTCTTTTTCTCTTTCCATATTTTCAAGAGTATTTCACAGGATTTAATGATGGTTATTAACTATATAAATGTCAATATTTATGCTATGGTGACACATTTTAAAGGAAGTGAAAGTGTCTTGGAAGAAATATGGGTGTTTGTTTAAGAACATAATTTTACGGAAAAAATCAATGTGTAGAGATTTAAACTTTATTAAATAGTTTTCATAATTCTCTAAAACTATAAACCTAAAAAGGTATTAAAAATGTAATAATATAAACTTCATTATAAATCATGTATTTATCAGTGGATTATGAGGCATGAAGTTAGAGTATCATTGTGGGACAATAGATTCCATTCGATTATAACAATAGGTAGTTTTATCTAAGATAATTGTGTGCTATATATATTTCTAATGATTGATATTTCATATTATTCACCCCAAAATATTGTTAGGGTAACCAAACCTATTATTTTTCTTTGGGTTTTTGTTTTTTAGATCATCTTGGATTTCAAGGCTAAAGATAGATAACTACTCCCAAACTATATCTCTCTTCCATAAATGTAATGGTATATTTCCATACCCATTATATAATGGCTTATAGTATATTTTATATTCTCATACATGATTTAATTTCTCTATGTTATGAAATATATTTATATATGTTTTTTTAGAATCTTAAAGAAGTATATTCTTCTATCTAAGTTAAATGGTGTTATGATTTTACATGTATATTTATTCATGGGTTATAGTAAATTATGGTATAGTGTATAATTAAATGGGTTTTGATGGTTCAAATTTGTACTATTTAGATATATGGATATGAGGATAATGTGACTGTGATGTGTGTGAATTAATATATAATCTATGATGATGATTTGAATGAGATATTTTTCAATGATGTGAATTATTATTTATAGAGGGATTAACAGTTCCAAGATATAATATGTTGAGGTGAAGATTGATAACTTTATTATGAAAATGGAAGTGTTTCACCTTTCATATGTATATGTTTTAGATATGGACTCATATACTTTTAATGGATTATTTCTAGAAGTAAATCATGTATGGGGAATTTTGTGGTAGATATTTAAGAACTATAGAATGATAAGATGTTTCTAGTATTATTACCTAAAGACACAAAAAAATTGGGTCTTGGGATTTGGAATAAATATTTATCTGATGTGTCTTATAATGTAACATAATGTATTAGTTTTCAAGTAATATCATTTGGTGTTAGATTTTATAAGAAATTTTATTATTTTAGCACAAGATTCATAAGGGTAGACTGCGGGTTCTTCACTTATTATCATAGAATAATTCAATTATTTTTAGGATTATGTTATATATATTTAGTGGATAAAACTTATGGAAAACTATAATGAGATGAAAGAGTTGTAGTTTGAACTAATAGTTTCATCGTTGAATCAATGGTTTCATAGATTTATTAAATACTGTGATTGTATAGTAAAATATCTTATCTATTAAAATAAATTTTCCATATTATAAGACATATTTGGATTAATTTCTAATTTTTGTATAATGATTTACTATGATTTTATAGTATATGATCATAATTTATAATAACCATTTTTGAGTAATTGTTTTGGAAATAGTATCATGAAAAATAAATAGTGAAAGGTATATCTTAAGAAATTAATTTAGAAGAGTATTTCTTCTAACCTATAAAATGATTATTTAAGGGATAAATGCCTAGGATAAAATTAAAATATCAAAAAAATGATTATTATGAGGGAATTTTATTGTCTCTAAGTCTTATCCAAGATATTGTAGTTGATATCTAATTAGAAGTTATATATCAATTAATATTGATCATATGGATACCCTTATTTATTCTATACTACATAGAAAAATTACATTTTAGGGGTATTTTCTAATCAAGGAGAGGGGAATGTAATATCCTAGGTTAAAAAAAATCTTTCATTAAATTATATATCTATCATTTGTAAATATTATTTTAATATTATTTTGAAAAAATTGAACTTGAGTAGAAATTATTCATATAGGATATAAATAAAATTAATGATAGTTTATCCATTCATAATGAAATATTGAACAAAATTAATTGAAACAAGTATGGAATACCATGTATTAGTTTATACGATAGATTTTTTCATCACATAAAATCGAATAAAATAAAAAAGGACAATAAATTCAAAATAAAAAAACACAACTTGGAAATCACCTAGATCATCTCCACCCTTGAGTATCACTGTTAGTAGAATTAAATCTACAATAAGAAAAAAATAATGAAGGGATACATAATTTTTTCAAATACTAATTGAAAATTTATATAATATCATTTAATATTTGGGAAGAACTAATGGAATTATTTTTTAGAATGTAATGTCAATATTATTATTGTTATATTGCAATTATAGATGGTTTTGTAACCATTAAGTATAATACAAGTAGATATATTATATGCTTATAATTTCTATAATGTTGTTAATATATATATATAGTTTATTTATTTTTAAAAATATAAATTTATAATATATATATTTTAATGTAAATAAAGTAAATCATTTTAAAAAATAATAAAAATATATTAATTCATTTTTTGAAAATACCTTTTATTCTAAATAAATTGTTTTTCTATAATATGTATTTTTATTAAATTTATTACTTTTATTGAATTTTTTCATTAAAATTGACTAATAAAATAGAATCAATGATTAATAATATAAATAAATAACATTATAGAAGTAATAAATTAATTATAAGAAATAAAAATTTAATTACTCAAGGGAAAAGAAATATGTTTTAATTAATAACATAGTTTTTATTATATATCATATATTTTCATTTAAAATTTATCTTTCTCATATTTTGTGTATTATATTTGTGGAAATATTTTTTTAATATAAATAATAAAATTAATAATTCATTATAAATTATTAATTGGTTTTGAATGAAGATTTAATCATTTAATGTAAAATGACATATATTTTAAAGAACTTTTTCAATATATTGTGTATTTTAATTTTAAAAAATTAAAATAATTACTATTAAATAATTATATTAATTAAATTTATTTATATATATATATATATGAATAAATTACATACCTCAAATTATTTTTACATCATAATTAATAATATTAAATTTAAGTTTATACTTAAAAGGATAGTTTTAAAAACGTTTTAATTTTTTTTCAATTTCATTTTCTAATTGAATTTAATCACTCTTAAAATTAAATATAATAAAATTTATTTCATGTTTTTAATAATAATTTTAAAAGTATCTAATAATATTAATTCCATTTTTTAGTAAAAAAATGACAAAGGAAATACGTGAGTTGCCATGGTAAAGATTAAAATGTGGTAAATGGGTTAAAATTAGATGTAAAATCTTAAAATATCTCTATTAATTATGTATAAACTTGTTTTTTTATTGTAATATCAACCTCCCCTTGTCCCTTTTCCATTATTGTTCCACTTTGGACCCACTTTCCTTGAAAATTACATTTCTTTTAAATTAAGGAATGTGTATTTACAAAATTCCCCCTTTATCACCTTTAAAAGGATCCATCCTCTTACCACTTAAAATGAAAACATTACATTTCTTTTCTCTTAAAACCTTGTAAAAAAATTCCTCAATAATCATCTTCCATATTTGGTAGCTTCTTGTTTCAATAGGATTGCCCAATTTCTTGAGAACCCAAAAGCCTTCAAAGAGATGATATAAATTCATCATTATATATAATTAATTATTATACTATATTTTCATTTATATTATTCCTACACCTCTTAAAAACATTTATATATCATATTAATAATATCTAAATAATATCATTATATTTCTATAATAATGATATTCTAATAAAATTACATCATAATCATACTCATCCATAATTATAACGTGCTCTTGTTTGGGTCTGTTTAACCACCTATATAGATGGTGTTATAAATTTCTAATAGGATTTTATATGAAAAAACAATTAATATTATGATATGATATTTATATGTAAATGGGTCTGTATTTATGTTTTATAAATTATAATATTAACATGAAACTCATAATTAATATAACAATTTATGTTTGTAAAAAATCATAGAAACAAGCTTTTCATGAATATCATCTTTATAAATCATACCCAAAACTAACATTTAACAAAACTACAACTTCATAAAACATTATATAACTAATATAAAAAAACCTAAAGTATTCTATATTATATGAACTCGTGAACTTGTAATGATGACCAAGTCCTCTATATCAAAATATAAAAGGACCAATTAAAACTAATAACAGCTGATGATCGATATAAAAAAGAAAATAAGTAGTATCTATATAATAATTGAATAAGAGTAATAATTATAAAATTAAATATAATGAATAAGGTTATGATATATAATTGTAATAAGTATTATTTTATTATACAAGAAGATAGAGTATGTCCTAGAAAGCTGGAATCCAAGTAAGGGGATTTAATGACTCAATCACGTCTCACTGAGTCATACACTTTATTCTTTTACTATATTCATCTATGTATTGTTTATTATACCCATTTATTGTATTATATATTATGTACTATTTTTTTTATATGTATTTGAATTTGTTTCTAAAAATATTCTTTTTAACAGGTTCTTGATTCATTAAAATTACATTTTATGTTTTTATTTCATCTCAATATCTTTTTTGAAATTATTTTTATTTTAATTTATATATATTATATAATAACACCTTATCATATTTTTGTCATAATTTCCTTATCATTCATGGTATTTACAATTCTATTACAATATCTCATTTCATGTTCATTCGATTCATACATTACTATTTCTGATTCTTTTTCTAGGGCCAGTTCTAGCCTTATACCTTGGGGCGATGAGGTGATTTTGATACACTATATTCCCTATTTATAATGGTGTTAATATTCCATAAATTTAATATATGATGTTATATCAATGATAAAAACACCGTTATGGGATGTTTTTCATCCTTACAGTGATTCATACTTATAGACCAATGACTAGTTTGGGTCTTCCTCAGAGATTTCATTTATATTCATGACACTCATTCCCGGTGCTATCTCTAGGAGAACACCAGTTAATTAAATTGCTTCTTTCTTGATAGGAAAACAACCATTTTTCATGGAAGTTATTAACTTGGTAACATCTCATTATATCAAGGCATTATGTATAATGGGAACATATAATTTATTCCACTTTTTTAGGGAATCTCATGTGGGAGGAATCTTTTTCTTAGAACCCAAGGAATCTTGTGTCGCTCACGAGATAATTAATTCCAGGGGTGTCAGTATTCCAAGTATGTTTACCTTAGGCATCATATGTTTATTGTATGGGGTAAAAAATTTAGAGCATATCACTTTTTCATTTTTGTATGGATTTTTATTTGGCAATAGTTTTAATGTCATTTGGGGAAGGAGGTGTATTTTGACTCTCTAGGGGAATATTTCACACTAGGATTATGGAGTGTATCCCCCTAGGGGGGAGAACTTCAAAAATGGATTTATGGAGTGTGTTCCCCCACGGTTGATGATTTCACACTTGGATAATGGTGTGTGTCCCCCAAGAAGGATGATTTAATATCATAATGGATAGAGTTTGACCCCCCAATAAGGATTATTTTACACTTGGATTCCAGGTGGTGTGTCCCCCAAGGGTGGTTATTACACACTAGGATGTATGGAGTGTGTCCCTCTAAGGGGAATGAATTCAAACTTGGATTTGATCGGGTATGTCCCCCTAATTGGGATAATTTTATACTTGGATTTGATTGAGTGAATACCCAAGGGGATGGGGGGGAAATTTATGTAAAGAAAAAGATTCATAATAATAAATCTATACCAATATAGGTAACCATTATCCTTAATGATATGACCTTAGGGATTTCATGTCCACTATTGATGCCCCTATGTGGGAGGAATGGGATAAACACTATCATAGAGGAATGGAAACCATGACTCTTTGTATTATGGTACCAAATATTAGGATAAAAGGACCTTAGGGTACCTAAATATAGAAAACAAGATAGGGTAATGAATTCAATAGAAGCATAGGGGTCATCAGTTTAGGGACATAAATTTTTTTTACAAAACTTTATTGTATTTCACACAAATAGAGTTGTGTGATCCATGGGAACTAGAAAATTTAGAAAACATTTATTTTGGAGGCATATGTATGAAAAATATTTAGATTTGTGATTATATCATGGTTGCATGAAGGCTCCTTCTCTTGTGTCAAACATATCAACCAAATTAGGTGTTGTGAGATGACCTCTCAACCACTAGGAAAGCCAATTTGGGGCTTGCAGGTTTTCTATCAAGAAATTTATCTACCAAGGAGGGTCCAAGGATTTTGATGTTTCATGAGGCCATGAAAGATAGGTTTTGACATGTGATATAATTACTTCATTTTCTATATATCATCCACCAATGTATGGAGGAGTTTCTATTTTATCCAAAATTATAGGTTGATATAACACAACTTCACTATGGTGTTGAATAGGGTTGCATGCACCTCAGTCAATTTCCCATTAGGCATTGGATTCATAACATCCATGTCTTTTATCTCCTTTATCACACAAATGGATGGATGTGTGATAGTTTTCCATGAAAAACTATCATTTTTCATGCACATTCCTTGGGTGCAAGTTGGTATTGACAATACATCTTGTGGGATCTGACATATCCGTTCACACATAATTGTTTGGTCTCAAAAATGATAGTATTCCGTGCATGCTGCCCTTTTTTAATGAATTCCCCTTTTCATTTTTTTGGAATTATGGGTACCCATAGAGCTCAGTATCAACTTTGGAATTTAAGTCCATTTCATACAGAAATGATTGTGTGTGAAAAACACTCTAATTTTTTGAACAACCTGTTTCTCATCCCCATAATTTTCCTTTGGGGAGGATCGCATGTTCTATTCATAAAAAACTAATATTTCAAGGTGTAAAATTATTTATTGGGTCCAACCCACCTTCCCCACTCAGAATCAGAGTAGAAAGGTGACTGGAAGGTCGAGTTCTGGGAGAAACGCCAAATAGTGTGGCTAATTTCCATGTATTGACACAACTCACATCCAGGGTCACGCAACTGAGTTACATGATTTCACAAGTTGGTGATACTATTCATATAAATAGGGTGAGTGTACCTTCATATGGTACTTTAACCTCTATGGGTGATAAGATGTCTCTTTTACATGGATTTATCCTCTTTATGTGAAATCTTGAGCACTTTGATGTGACTTCCACATGACTCCCACATTTCACAAACAAACTTTTATACATAAAGTGTACTTTTCAATGAAAAACTCTATTTTTTAATAACATGGATAATTTGTGTGACCAGATCCAAGACTTTTTTTATCCATTGTTTTCATCAACAGGTCTTCAAGAAATTGGAAACTCTATAGACCAAATTGTGATCGAAGTCATTGCGACCACCAGAAGTGCTAAAATGGAAGGTAACCCAGAGATTCCTTGTTCTAGAAGGGTGGTTTCTGAAAACAAGGTGAACCTGGGCTTATTGAATTAATCTTATAAGTCTTTCTACTAACCAACCACATGTATATCTTTAAATTTGGGTTGATTAAAAACATGGATATCCCATCTATCTAAGTGATCACACCGTGTTTCAGATTTGATCATCATGATGACCCTCCCACTAGAACAAAACCACCTTGAGCCATCCTATTAGGGAAAATTAAGAAACTTCCCTCTAAACTATGATTATAAAGACAATGATGATTATCTAGGGGGGTATACCATAGAATGAAGAGTTTTCATCCCTTTTCATAGGTATCTTTCAAACCAGCATCCTAAACAATAGCATGGTATGGTATAATGATTAGTACCTACAGGAAGGGGTGGGGTGAACATCCATAAATATTGGGCATAATTATACTTGGTGTGATTAACTTATCAGGAGTACCAGGATGATCTATTTCATATCATATTGTATGAAGTATTGTGGATGTCTCAGCACCACATATACGACCTACTTCCCCAACTCCTCAGACATTAGTCCCGAGGCACTAACACATTCCACCCCCATTATGTGGAGGTGGTAATCAGCCTAAGGGACCTACACTGTATTAATAATATCTCATTAATGGGGTTTCATTATGAATACTTCCTCCTGGTTCCAAATTTATGGGGTGACAGGGAGCATACCACCTTACAAAAAAGACCATTCTAGATGTGTTGATTCAAGTACCAAAGTCTCATCAAACCTTATATTGGTATATTTCATTAAAAACCTGAATGGGGATGTTCCTTATGTATCTAAATTCAAGTATACTAAAAGTCTAAAGAAATTTATTAATACACAATGTAGGATGAAGTTGAGACTATACTGGATGAACTTGGAGGATGTGTGTTGTCCATAGTGGGACCCCATCATGAATGACGGATAGAAGCCGGTGGTCTACTACATTAATTTTATATCTACCTTCCTAAGTGACTAGATAATTTTAATGAGGGATACATGAACATGCCATCATATAGGGATGATTATGATAGTGGTAATCATGGAGTCTGCTTAATTTTTAAACTTCGTAATACTGGTGTTGGCATGGATCTATATCCAGCTGGTCCATGTGATAAGAGGGAGCATGCCCATGTAGATTTATGGTTCATTCTAGTTCACGCATAGGTGGATTTCAGTTCTCCTTGTACTATATTAATTCCAAAATTCTATGAATCCACAAAAGTATAGATTTTTTCCCATTCTTATCAACATCATTGGAGTTCAGCTGATGACTCTCAATGAAGCTGGTGTCATGGTCATTATCATCAAATCTACGAACATCAACTTCTATATGTTCTCAACTCTATCTGGTGAGATGGTGGATATTGTGGATGGGATGCTAGAGAAACTTAAATATTTGTAGACCATTTGAGGTGGAGTATTGGTCACTATGATATATGAAAACACTTATTGTGAGACATAAACTTGGTCTCAGTTTTACCAAAAATTCAGATGCATCTAGAAGATGATTAAGTGAGTCTACGTGGGATCCTTGAGTAAATGAATCATCAATTCTTCATCAATTATAGTGGATGATCATATGATAAGGAATGGGGGAGTTTATCATGTTTCCCCCTACAAATTTCAATACTATCCTTTCTTTTAGAACCATGTTGGTAACTGGTTAGATACATATCTAATAATGATCTTATGTTAGAAAATATGGGAAATTGAACCTTTAATCGATGTGTAGGTTCATTAGGGTGGAAGACGGGATTCTCCTTGAGGGGATCATAAGGCATCAAGGGATGTAACTGAGGAGGAGGTGGGGGAATCTCATGTTATTATTTCACCCTCACCACCTAGAGGGGAGGACCCCCCCCCCCCCAAGAAGAAACTATGGGAGTAGGTAGAGGGATCTCAGAATGGGACCAAAAAACCATGGAGGCCCCCAAAAATTAAGATGTGGTATATGTTACAACCAACCACTGATACTTTCTTACCAATACTCTAGGTGACCTGGGAAATACTTTTGATGAACCTGAAGATAAATAATATATGGTGGAGGATGAATCAAGATGTAATTAAGCTTCCAAAGGTTAGTGTATCCAAGATCACTTCTAGGGAAAGCATTCATGAATGTTTTTTGTACCTTGAGGATATGTATGCCTTTACATGCCTATATGGGAGATCCAGTCTTCTATTTGGATGGGTGAACATGATGTTAAGTGGTGATCCTAATCCTAAGGGGATGAAATATACAAAATAATCAATGTAATAGGTATCATCCATTGGTTCTATTACAGAGGGAACTAATAAAGTATATTTCTGGGGATCAATTGCTGATCAATAATCTTGCTAGGAGAGCGGTGATGTCACCCCTAGGGGTGATGAATTAAAAATTCATCTGTTTAGAATGTTATGTTTATATTTTTAACCCACCGATCACTTATGGCTATTTTTTCATTTGTAAAGGTTCTAAAAAAGATGAAATATTATACAGGATATAATTGAGGAGGGACGACGGGTCCCATTTTGAGGGGATGAAGGTGAAATAATAATCATTGGTGGGAACATGTTAGATTCTATGCATGGGGACATCGTGAATGGAGGGTCTAGAAAAAAGTTTTTATGGGTGTAATTAGTTCCCATGGTACTCCCAGTCATCTTTGAGGGGCCTCACTCTGGCATTCTAATGATGACATCTACCATCAATGAGGTGAATCATTTGAGGTGACTCATCATAAAGATCCTCAGGCCTCAAGGTAAGAAATAATTTCAACTAGTTTATCTATTTTAAAACATTCATGGATCTATTGAGTTTATTTCATTAATATGTTTATTTATTTTCATACAGATTCAACATAGCTGACACTGAGGGGCCTAGTGCCAACAATTGAAGTACCTATCGATGTTGAGGGGTCACATTTGGTGGATTTCCCTATAAAAATAATGGGACCAGAATTCTCTAAAATGATCAGCCTCTATAAGTATCTCACCCTTATGTTATCCATGTTTACCTAATCTATGAGAACATGTGAGACTAACTAGAAATAATTTGTTTTAACAGAGTACTCAATAGTGTATGTTCCTAAAAAATGGATGTGGTTGGGGAACATGATGTGCCTCCCCTAGTTGCTATTCCAAATCATGGAGAACTAATAATTTAAGATTATATGGACTTTATATTGATAAGGCATCCAATATTAGTTGTGGTTGATATTTTCAGGAATGAATATCCTGAAGCTGGAGGAAATGGAATTTCCAAATAAGAGTCAGATGAATATGAACTATTTCTAGATCTTGAACATAAACCATACAAAAGGATCATGGAGGAAGAAACTAATGCTACTATAATCAAATAATTACCAAGGTATTACCCTATTCTATCAAAATAATAGGAAGATTCTAGGATGGATATTACTAAATAGAATCAAATCATTTGGAGTAGGGTGTGGAGGAGTGTGTGGAGATTTATTAATCGCAATTCAAATCCATATGTTGTGAACCATATGGGTTGTCTCCGCTGCTGGGTAATAAACATGGTAAAAATAGTTTTGGAAACTCATGATATCCATGAACTAGTCCATCACTACCTTGTTGAGTGAGTGTGCATAGAAAGTGAACAATTTTACATTTCATGGTAGTGGGAAAAATATGGTTTCCCTAAGAAGCTCCAAGAGGATGATTAGAAACTTCAACTACTGGGGGGAAATAGAAAAATCACAAAAACATCATCAATTACCAAGAGGATATCATTAGTTGGTTAAGTAATAATATGTAAGTGGATAAATCTATAGCATTGGGGGTGTTACCAGAGGTAAATGATTGTCAAGTTGTTTAGGGTTAGTTTTGAATTATTTCTAATGACTGTCACACCATGGGTGAAGATGAGGTAAAAGAGATTGTTAGGTTGCAATAGGTCCTAGAGACCACAAGCTGAGAGGCTAGATGGACTGGAGTTCATGATCAACAATTTAGAGCCTTGAGGAGGTTTTTTCTATAACAAATAGAGTTTATAATGAGTGGCTGAACCACGCAAAGAATTGATGTTTATTTTTTTATCTCACTGTATGCATGGATATGTTTCTTTTCCAAAATTCACCACCACACTTTATTTACATTTATATTTTAACCAATGACCAATACCTAATCTCACATGATTCATGATCAGTGTGAGAAAAAACATATGATCCTGAGATCTCTTACTCATATGAGAGTATCATAAAATGACCAAACATTTCAATTTTGGATTTTTTTTATTGACCACTAAGAGTGTATCAACAATAAATGCTATGGTTGGAGGATGGGAATCTCTAAATAGTATACTTTCTTTTCTAATTTGTTCTAGTTAATGAATGGGGTAATTATAGGGTTGTTGAATTATACCTAAAATAATGAGAATGAAGATCTTTAATCAAGACACCCATAGTCTAGAACACAAAATTTTGGTGGCATTACCATAGATGATAACTTCATACCATGTTCAAAACAAAAAATATGTTATCATTATTCCAAGGATACATACATATAAATGAGTTTTGTTCAATGACCTTGTTTTAAACACAAGAACAATCTCAAAATTTCATTAGATGTATTTTAGAGAGTATCATAGGATGTATGGTGAGCCTGTTTGGAATAGGACCATATTGTCATGGGGGATCATTCGGATGTGAAGGATGATGGGGATCCAAGTAAATATATACATGAAGCATGGGGTTTAAATGAAGGAATGTTTTAATGGATATTAATACTATTAGAATTATTCCACCATTAGTTTGATCACATTGAGTAGGAATATCAGTCATAAAAAAAGTGTGGAAATCATCTTCCAAGGATAGTGTCATATTAGATGTCGAGCAATGGTTGATGAAATTGATGATGTGTTAGGTGATCTAAACCAAAAAGTAAAAGGTTTATCATGTGAGAGATTAAGATACTACAAAACATAATCTCAGGAAATGAGGATGTCATACATTTAGTTTAACATCATATAGTTAGGTTGACATACACATGGTTTAATTATATATAGTGAGTAAGATGTATTATATAGTTTAACATCATGTGATTGGGACATGTGGACTGATGTAAATAATACTTGAACAGCCAAGGTTCTAGGGTTATAGGAGGGTAAAACAATTTGGTACTCCGTAGAGGGGATCATCTGGAAAAGGGAGCTTCAGATTTGGATCTAACATTTTCCTAAACCAAGTGTTTTAATGAATACAAACTTGTTTTTTCCAAGGTCTCTAGTGGGTCTATGATGGCACTATACCTCTATATTTTTATTCCCTTATTTTTTTTCCAAGTCGTGGGAGTGACCAGATGGCGTATGTATGACTCTTGCATGGGTTTTCAAAATGGGTTTTTGAAATGGAAGATGATTGTGCTTATTGTCCATGGTGGTTTATGGTCATACCAATTAGACCAATAAGTTGAAAACAATTTGGATCATAATTATCATACCATGACTCATATTTTAATGTCATAGATCTCAAACCATGGTTTTGAACATCGTTTAAGGTATTTTTGATTAGACCTAATTGGATTATTCTTATAAAGGTCCTTATGATGTATGAGGATTCAAAAATGATAGAAATGGTGTTCTTAAGAGGACCTACACCAATAAAAAGAATATAGGGCGAGTTTTAGACAATTTAATATTGTGATTCTTAGAAAACAGGATTGGGTGTGTCAATGGGTATGTGTGTGGAATATGTGAGAAGTGACTTGACATGAAAGGAGGGGCCTAAGAGGCTACTCGATTCTCTACACAACATCTCAGAGACAACTTGGAAACAATTTAAGGTCAAGATTCATGGACCTAAGCTATGTTTTTAAGGGTGTAGAGGTGGGTCCATCAGGTGAACATCACAAAATGACTTGTGAATCATGATAAAGTGAAAAAATGACATTAATTATTTTCCACAGATGCCCAAAACCACACAACACATTCTTGATGTGACTTACACACAATATAAAGTCATGATTATTTTACTTGGGTATCGATTTTTATTCGTAGAGTTCATAACACTTGATAATATTTTAATGTTATAATGCATGGACCATGGGATGTGTGTATGGAAAGAATATGCATGATATCATAAGAAGGCTACACAACATAAAAGGAGTGTCCTTGGAGGCTACCTAATGTTGAAAAAAACATCATCAGGACAACTTACACATATTTTGAGCTCCTGATTCTTGGACCATGGTGAACATGTGCATCTCAACCTTTCTTGAATAAAACACCCCCATATCCTATGCACGCATGATCCATGATCAATGTGAGATAAAAGGTGAGGTGTGGATTTTCTGTTGTCTACAGGGAGATTTCAAAGCAGGGAGAAATTACCCAATAAATCAAGTGATATCGATCATGACTTTCGAAACATGGATAGTTAAATGGGAATAACTGAGGAGTGGGGAATAATCATTAATCGTGTTCAAAACACACTTTCTACACCTATTTTAGTTAAGGATGAGGAAAATAAATACACAATTTACTGTTGATGAAGTTTAAAACTCATGAGATAGAATTTGTTACTAGATATTTTTTGAGGCATGACCCCAAGATGGTAGGTAAGATGGAGTTTCATATAACCATTTTGGTTATGGAGTCTATTTATTTTAGGGGGATGATGGATATCCAAATTGATGACAGTGAGAATCATTTAAGTTGAACTATTTAATATCCCAAAGGTAATGTTGAGTTCACTCGGTTCTATTCCACAACATGCTCACATGTATTGGATGAGCATGTCAGTTGGCACTAATCCCACACAAAACTGATTGGAAAGGACAAAATATGAGTTGATTGTATCACTAATACTAGGATAAGAAATTTGGGAATCACTAAATATCCCTTAGGAATGGGAATCAAGCCACATGTAGTCCTGGAATGCTGTGTGGTAAGAGACTGACATTAAAGGGGTGAAAACCTTTATATTGAGGATATCAAATCATCTCATATTATTAGGTATTCTAGTTTCATATGGGATAAGGATATAATTTAATGTTATGTTCTGAGGACGTTTGTTTTTTGGCCATCCCATAGTTATCACATGAGGATTTCTGGGGTTATATGGGGTTTTTTTTCTCAACTCATACTTATCATATGAGGAATACAAGATTTTTATGGGGTAAGGATATAATTTAACATCATGTTATGGGGAGGTTGGTTTTTTTAAATACCATATTTATCATATGAGGCATCCTGATTCAAGAAGGTTAATGTTTTTTTGTCATTCCATACTTATTCTATGAGAGATACTGGTTTTATATGGGGTCATTCAATTGTTTAACATAATATGTTGAAGGTATTGGTTTTTCAGTTTAAATTCATATAACATGGAATATGGGTACTACTAGTTAGATCATAGAGATTTAACCCAGAAAAATTTCTTGTTAAAGTCCACATAGCTTTGACCAAAGGGGTAGTTGATAGTTTAAGGTTGTAGATCTTGGAAAAAATAGAGTGGTTGTTTTATGGGAGATTTTCTAGCATGAGAATGTGATAAGCCATTGTGAAAGGAGGGAAAAACAGACCCTCTACCAAAAAACCTCAACAAACCATAACCAAGATGACATTATTATGTTAGAGAAGGAATGAACTCATGATGAGTGAAAAGACGGGCTTAGACCCAATATATGAGATATAGGCCTTACTACATTTCCCATGAGAATGAGAATCAAGACACATGTACTTATAGAATTTGGCATGACTGGAGACTGACACTAGTAAGTGGATATCCTCTTGAGTGAGGATATTGGATTTATCATATTGTCATATGAGGCATCCTGAATGTATATGTGGTTAGGATGAAATTTAATTTCATGTTCTGAGGATTTTTTAGGGGATTTCACATTGAGATCTATGTTCCATTCTTCTTCATGTTGGGACATGAGGGTATCTCATCTGGTTAGTGGGTTAAGGATTTTGATTCTGGGATATACTTGAAGAGGAGACCCATAAAGGTATTTGGGGGTAATGAAACCATGGGTAACATATGAATTTTTAGTGAATTTTTTTTTTCTTAGAGACTTGAGGTCTAGGAATCACTAAGTATCTCAAAAGAATGGGAATTGAGCCCCACATAGTTATACAAAGAGGTGGCGGAATAATATTGAGGAAATGTCATACATAAAGAAAACCATGAAAATGAGGGATGATGGTTATAGGTTAAAGTCATATATCATGGAATATGACTCCTAGTTTAAGGTCGTACATCTTGGACCATTGGTATGTAATTTGAGGATTTTTGGGTGGTATTAAAGAGTTAAAACCCCGTGTAAAAGGATTCATGGAGGAATTATACTATATGAAGCAATTCTGGAGTGAGTTGCATATAGTTTAAGGTCATAAGTCTTGGATCGATGAATTTGGAGAATAGTTCAATTTCATAATTCATGGACTAGGGAAATGATTATTATAAGGGTATTTATTTGGAACATAATAGGCAAAACCTGACATGAAATGAAGGTGATGCAACCCCACATACCATATAAATACCTTAATACAAACTACACATAATTTTTTTGTCATAATTATTAGACCCTATGTTGGACTAAATGGCCTAATGTTGGTGAATATTTGGCTAGTACTAGAGATAGGATGTTTAGGCATCATTTTGTATCCCGTGGTAATTTGAATCAAGCCACACATAGTTACAGGACATGACAATATAGGATACCAATGATGGAAGTGTGGGAAACCCACTCTAATGAGGGAATTGAGTCATCCTTTGGTTTTCATGGGTAATACCATACTTATGACACATGTGAAATCTACTTTTTATCATTATGTGATGATAACATTGTTCTTTTTATCATATTAAACTTATTATGTGAGGTATCCTAGGTTTTTTGTGTAGGGTAAGACCACAGTTTAATGTCATGCACTGGGGATGTTGGGAATTTTAGTTTAAAGTAGTAAAACACTAACTATTATTGCTACCAATTTATGGTCATGGAGCTCAGACCATGGGGGATTTAAGTAGTTTAAGATTATAATGTTGGGACCATGAATCCTAGTTTATGGTTATAGATTTTGGACCAAATGAATATAGTTTAAATCCATAATTCCAATACTATGATGGATATTGTTAGTTTAAGTTCATAGATCTCAAAACCTAGTTGTTGTATTTTATGGTCACGTAGCATTCAAAAATTTCAAACAGTTTAATGTTATAATGCATGGACCTTGGGGATACTATTAGTTTAAGGTCAAAAATATTAGACCAAGGGGATGTAAATATATTAAGTTCATAATTCATAAAACATACACCTTAGTTTATGTTCATATAGATTTGACCAACTGCAAATAATTTAATTTTATAATTTATAGTCCATAAGGGATACAACTAGTTTAATTTCATAGATCTTAGTCCCTAGTTGGTCTAGTTTAGAGTCGTATAGCTTTGACAGATTAAAAAAAATAAAGGTCATAATGCATGGACTGTGGGGATGCTTTTAGTTGAAGATTATAGGTGTAAGTCCATTACTTCACACGAAGTGCTTCTTGAAAAAACATGGAATTGGTGGGAGGTGTAATACACTCTCTATCCACAATTACAAAAGAGTATTCTCCATTAGAATAGAAATTATGGATAATTTAAGTTCCTTCCCACATGGGATCTAACTTCAACTGATTTGTTTAGGTATCATCAGTGTTTTGATTTCAAGTACCATGTCACCATTGAGGAAGGAGTATAAGATAACCTTCTTATTGTACACCCTCCCTATCTTGTTTGGGTTCCTCTCTATGTTATGCAAAGCCTGAATCCCATTTTATTTAGGAGCATCTATCTCAACTAGATAAAAGTATTTCATTATTTTTGGAATCTTATGGTTATAAAGAAACATTCAAAGTGATGGAAATTGAACCTAAAAGTGTA
The DNA here is from genome assembly GCA_963277665.1 of Viscum album. NCBI lineage: Eukaryota > Viridiplantae > Streptophyta > Magnoliopsida > Santalales > Viscaceae > Viscum > Viscum album. The sequence continues at coordinate 549,381,289 of OY728144.1, read as the reverse complement.
AGGATACCTATGTTCCATACAACATGGAATATGGGGTTGCATGGGTGGAATTTTGAGTTTTTTTCAATTGGTTTAGACAGAATGAGGTAGTTCATTGGGATAAAAAAATTTCATAGACATACCATTTTATGAAATATGTTTGAGAGGACCTTTTTTAACACCTAAATCATTTAATTTTAATATTCATGGTAGGTATATGTATATTCAGACTAGATGTTGTAAGTGGTGTACAATTTCTTCAGTTCGGTTGCCCAGAAGTTGATTCTTTTGTCTTGGAGAATATCTTGAGGAACTCTAAATTGAATGATGATATTAGAACTCATAAAATCAACCCCCAAAAGGATTTTTACTTCCTTATTGGGAATCGTCCTTTCCCATTTTTATTATTATTCTATTATAGTAAAAATGAACGTGAAATTTTATGTTTTCACTAGCGGGCTTGGCCTCATAGAGTCAATTCCCAATACTGTAAAGGGATATGAATACTTGGTACTATGAAGGACATACAGGGGTCAATGAAAAATGTTTTAATGAATCTAACATGTGTGACATCACTTGGTGAACTCAATATATTCATAAACCATGGTGGTCCATAAGTATACCATCTTCTAAATTTGGTGGGGGGGATTCATTCATGCTTGATTGGTGCCCCATGATCTGGAATAGACATCCAGCATGACTTGATAAATCATATAACATTGTATGAAATAGAAGTTAATTCCATAAAAACCTTTCTTGTAGAGGGGTTTTTAAAGGTTAAGCCTACTTTGGTAAGTAAATTGTGCTTTCAGCTGATAGATTCACGAACTCTTGACTTGGTCTAGTGAGATAATACCATAACAAAGATAATCATAAAAAGGAGACATCCTATCAAGTGTGTCTTAGATTACGGTGGGACCTAAGGGATATGGTATAGAAGTACCAATAACTATTTTATTTACCTATTTTATTCCATAATCTAAGGTGGTGGGGGCTATAACCCTCTATTCTTACACATGAATTACTAGGTCATCAGGGTCAGGTACCATGAGGGAAAAAACTAGAATATCTAATGCATCTAATAAACTATTTTTTGACTGAGGAACGTGGGTCTCCTTTGGCTAAAAAAGGAACTAGGATATTAGCAAATGTCTTATTTATTTAAGGGGAAAATCTATTTCTTTTTTATAATGTGACAACCTTGATCTTCTTGATTGTTATATCAGAGTCTCACTTCACAGGTAAAATGGGTACATCAATCTTGAGGGAAAAATCAATAATAATAACAATGTAGGTATACACTTCCTTATTTTTGGTGAAATATTTAGATAACAGGAATATGTATGACAAGATAGCCTATAATGATGTGGTAAAGATGATCTCAATGACTACCTTTTGAGCTTAGGGTCATTGATCTATATTTTGTTCAGGCTCTATGAGAAACCATCCAAATGAATATTCAAATAAGTAATAGTGTGATCCGTTAATGGAAAATTATCATATGGTAAATCAACATCTTGGGGAAGTTCATTAGGGGCTGTATGTGTGTCTAGGAAGTCTCCCAACACCAAAAATTTGATGTCATTCTACCGGACAATACTGATATCAAACTTTTAGAGGATTATCATCCAATAAACCAATCATTTGGTCAGTATGGGCAAACTGAAGATATATTTTAGTGGGTCCAATAAGGATAGAAACTATATCTCATGTTTCTATTAATAATGTTACAACTTCTACACTATAAAAACTAGTCTGAGAAAACTCTTCTTGATGGAGGATTGTCTTGTCTCTAGGTCCAGGAGAATGCTTCAGAAATTATATATGTTATTTTCCCTACCCTCATTATTTTCCTAGGCTAAAATTTCTCTCAGGGATCTTTCAATTGTTCTTAGATAATGGACCAAAGGATTTTCTAATACCTGTGGTATTAAAAGTGGGGTATATAGAAGGTAATTCTTGATATCAGCAAAGGTGGCAAGACACTCCACATCACACTAGTATATAATACCTTACTTCACGATCCTCGAAAAGATATTACACCTACCTTACATATTTGAAATAATTTGGCATGTGTTGGATAAGTGTCCTTGGAGACCCCATAACTCCTAATGATTTCTCAAGGTAAGCATTTGATTGAAGGAATTGATATTCTTTGGGTCATTATCATTCTTATGTACATTATGATGAAGATAATAAATTTCTTAAATTTAATCCCAAATTCACACTTCCAGGGGTTTCTCTTCAAGCATCATGAGCTAAGAAATATGAACACTTTCTAAGGTTCCTTGAGTTGGTCTTGATTCTAGTGATATTTTACCACTAGATCATCCACATTACATTCCACAAATTCCTTCAAGAATTGTATTTATTCTGTGATTTATGGACCACTAAAAAGTGTATCAAGATTATTTAATCCTAATTTAATTTCTTGACAGCAGCAATTCCATTTCAGTTCCCTAATGATAGTGGAATCCTCATCCTCGTGGTCCATACAGATCTAATTACACCCAAAATATCCTTCCATTAATGATCATTCTTGGAAAACTAATTTTTCATTAATCAAAATTTATGTCACCAGTGGTTGGAAATAATCATTTGTATAATTTCGGTTGAGGTTCTAGATATCGATGAAGGATTTTATATTTCCACCCTTCCTCTAAACTGGGACAATTTTCTCTGGCCACATAGGGTATTGAACATACTTGATAAAGTTTTATTTGATATACTTTTCATATTCATCCTCAACCATATCACCATGATATGGATTCATCTCTCATCGTTAATGATTGAACTCGTGATGACTCACTAGTTTGCTAATAAAATGAATTAAAACATAAGGTTCTAGGCCTGGAATCTCATCATAGATTCATGTGAATATTTCAAAGTGTTGTTTTGAGAAGGCCACATACTTTTAATACTCCTCTGTAGACATGGCTTCACTGAATAGTTTCAGGATTAGATATTCCTCGATTCCAAGGTTCACCTTAGATAACTCATCAATAGTGGTGGTGACACCCTATTCAATTGATTGAGGGTCACCTTCCAAATCCACTTCGATGTATAAGAGTGTAGCATTAGATGGTGGAAGTGGATCTTCTCACCTAGATAGGCAAATGGAAGCAATGGAGTATACTCTGGTGGATATAGAATCCTTTATAATGGGTTATTTAACTACATAGACTTTGGAGACAAAATATACTGAGACAATTCTGTCTAGTTTCTAGTTGTGAGGTCTTCTCTTGATATTGATGCAATGGTGAAGAGTCGAAATTAATTAAGTCATACCTCCTTTTTAGAACATATGGTAATACATTGAATCAGCTTCCATGGGAAGAACTTCTATATACCTCATGGGAGTAGGCCCTTTTGGTACCATAGGGGAATGTATGGTGTAAGAGTATGTGGTAATATAAGAGTGCAGTTTTTTTCCTGGAGACAAAGAAAACACCCGCCCAAAGGTTTGGAATCATGGGATCTAACATGTGAACTGGGAGAACTATTATTACTTTCATGTCTACCCAAGGATTGGATATAGTGTATTTTATGTCATTAGGATCATTTACATGCTCAACCCCATTGGTATAAACCTTATTTACTTCCCCCTTGTTGTAGCCATCATCTAGATAGAAGGCTTTACAAGAGTCAATGGGGTATGTGTTTCCCTAGAGTACCCCTACTCTACCATCAATGGATTATTAAAAGAACCAGTGGTACAAATAAGTGACCATTACTTGAAAATGTATCCAGAGTATTCCCTAAATCACCTTGTAAGAAGTATCTTGTGTGGCTAGCAGAAATTTTGTGCAAGACACATGAACAAAAAATGGAATCTTCATCCACATTTTTCAACACTTTTTTTCACACTCTTATCATGAAATTGAATTTTCAGGTTGGAGGAAGTCGGATATTCTTCTGTGACCCCAAATTATGGAGCATCTATGTCGAGATGAGGTTGATACCGGATCTATTATCCACTATTCCATGGATGATCTCTATTCCTTTGAACTAATATTTGATATATAGTGGGTGTATTTTCCCATTTATGTTGATTCCCTTATCTTCTTTGCAAAATGGTAAAATGGATAGATATTCCTTATAGTCGGCCTCCTCTCCAAAGTAGGATTCAGTGGTAGCTACCTCATACTTGAACTGGAGTGGATTTTCAAGTCTTTAGTGAGGGCCTCATGAATTTCCTCTAACAATAATAGAGCCTTCAGGGTCAAAAGTCTTATAGGCTTGACAATGAGTAGCTTCAACACATCATATTTCTATGGCAGGGGCATATTTTGTCTTGCAGGGGTCATTCCTTAGTAGAGTGCATAGTCGATTCCATTGGTTAAACCCCAAGGTATGGATAGTACTTGAGACATTCTATTGATGACTAGTTGTTCCACTCTAAAAGATGCATGATGAGTTTCGATGGGATGAGTTTAGGCCCTGGATGGATGTAGATGGTCATTATGTTGTCATGGTTGAGACACATGATCAACTAACATAGTCGGCTATGTATGAATACCTAACTCAGAGGACCAGCTATACTATGATTGCTTAGCTCTATACAAAGCCTTCTACACATTCTTAGTATAATGAATAGCCTAGTTTAGTGCACTGGCATGGTCGTTTTTCCTGTTGAAGTGTCATATATCTTTCCATTAATGGTGTTGGATGGAGGCACCCAATGGGTTTAGATGAAATTTCTCAGTGGTAGGAATTTTGAAGTGTTCTACCACCTTAATAATATTCATAGAGGTCACTCCCACTTATCATCAATAAAATATTCTAGGGATAAGAGTACCTTGGGTATATAATCCAATTTTGGAGGAATGAAATCACCATGAGTGTGAGCATCTTTTGGCACAATAAAGATAATCTAATTTCACTTGCATCATCAATGCCTATTTTCCAGCCCCATGTAAGGATGTTATGTGGATGTAGAGGTAGTGGTTAGATGAGGAACGATATCTATAAGATTTTATGGATTTATCAAGAGGGAAAAAATTATTCCATTAGTATGATCATCTATTTTAAGATCCTACCAATCATTGTACTTTTATGTCCCATAGATGGGGAATTTTTTCCACTTATCAAAGTATTCACTTTCACTATTGGGGTTATTAGAGAAAAGTGTAAACAGCACTTAAACATCCCCAAACCTGATTAATCCACAATATATATAGTCCTTTCATCAATATTTTAAAATGAATATTTCATTGATGGTTTGTATGAGGATATTTTGATACCCAAAATGGTTGGTGCAATTAGATATTTGGGAATACTAGGGTATTTAGTATTCTGGAAATTTTAGAATTACCTTTTTAAGGGAGAAGAAGAAGTAACATTGTACTTTTGAGTCACTTATAATTAGGTGTTGTTTATTTTTTATGTAAAAGGCACCTTGAATCATAGCCTTGATGGGGGATGGATCAAAATTATCTCATTGAGGTGGATGTTCTTGGTAAGGTTATGTTCATTGGTTCCATGTTTGGTTAGACATCACATGGTAGGGATTTACTTGGTGAAGATCATCTAGAAAAGGAGTCAGTAGGTGAAACAACTTAAGAACCTCTCCATGCATATTAATGAATATCTCTACTTTTGTGGGTCTTCACATGGGAACTAGAAGGGGAAATGGGTGTGATGGTTTTCTAGTCCACTAAAAGGATTCTTCTAAGTGCTAATCCTTTTAAGAGAAGTACTAAAATCCACCTAGATAGTTTAGAGAGATTATGGTAGGGTGGATCTCATTTCTAAGTTTCTCTACACACACCATGAGTATAACTTCTTGGGACACTGGAATGTCTAGTGTGTACATGAGTCCATTCCTTCATGGGACAATTCTGACAACTCAATAGTGATGACACTTAATTTATTTTTAAGAGTTCGATGATGCTTTTCATGCATGTGGTTGAGATGAGCTTGTATAGGAACTCTCTATGATGATCCTCCTAGTCAAAAATAGGCCATGTGGGTAGTTTCATGTACTAAAGGAATGAAGGCCCTCCCAAAGTCTGAATGAATAATCGAATATGCTCATCTTCCTACTATTATAGATAACCAAGATCGGTTCATTCCTTGAGGTAGCATGTGCTATATGTTGTAGATGATATCCCATTCCATTAAATGGATTGAATATGGGATTACCAAAATTTTGGGGTGGTCAAACATGATCCACCAATGTTGGGTATGACTTTATTTCAGGAATAACTTCTTCCTATAATGTTTTTAGAGCCTCGGGGATGGAAATGATACTAGGTTTCACATATTCTTGGTGAGGATTTTTTGACACCAATACAGTGACAGGATTATTGACTTGTGGAGTAAATTTTTATTTATACCAAGGTGGATAATGATGTTTTTTTCACTACTCACATGTGTTGGGTGACTCATAACTAGGTCACTTTCTATATACTTAGGCTTCTTCCCGGACTGGGGGCATAAGGCCAAAAAGTTCAAATTGATACATTTTACCAAGGAGGACTGGGTGAGCCATTAGATGAGATATGGATTCCACTGTGGAATTGTGAGGGTTCAAGATCCACTCATTAATGAGATTAATATTGATCCTTTTATATCCCTTGATCTCTTAGATCTAGGCAGAAACCTTGAGGTCTGACTCTACTTTTAGTGTAACATCTGATGGCTAAAATGATTCAACATGTCTCTTTCCTTTTTCCATGTACCAATAGCAATATAGTAAGGAATCTTGGGTGGGATTATAAGGCATACCCCTCATCTATCCTAAAGAGTGTAAATTCTTGTCATGGGGGCTTCCTGATACCGTGTCACCCCTCAAGGATTGTTTTGTCCATCTTTCCATGTGTTACTGGCCATGTTCCTCTGAGCCTTTGGTGGTTTGGTTGTAATAAAATTTACCAAGGATGTAGTAAGAGTGGAATATTAATTATCAATATATGGTCCAGATTAAAGGCCACATCATTGTCACAGGATATGGATGAAATTGAGGGCACCATACTACACCATCCTCTGATCTATAAATGTGGAGGTGCCTCTTACACAACTCAGTAAAGCACAAAAAGGCTCTTAATGAAGGTATTATGTAGAGTCTGGTGTCAGCCATAGGACTTGAGATGCTAAACTACTAGAAGCTATGTGATCTAATCCTTCGTGAACTATTAGTTTAAAAAATCATGGTGATATGGTTCCCTGGGTATGGTGGAATCTGATCCCATGGGTGGTGGAATGTCACCCATATAATTTGGAGAAAATAAACATCATGGCCCTCGGTGAGGTACTTCTAGTTGAAAATATCTAGAGATGCAATTGGACAGAACACCAATAATATCTACTTGGTTGTTAGAGGATCCCATAGTTCATCTTTATCAGGGGAAAGGTTCTTCTGTTGGTCATCCCAAGCCCTAATTGGTGCAATCCATGATAACAGTAGTGACACCAACAAAGATGTACATTGTGGCTGCTCTACTAGAATATGGGTGCCACATGGTTCAAATATTTGCTACATGATGGGATGTATCTTTGAGACATAGCCAACATCAAGATACTATACTGTTAGGATGAAGTTTTTTCCACTACCTCATGTATTATGGAGGCCAAATCTGTTTGGGGTTCAGTCAAGTGCTCCCCATCTTCCGATGGAATCATCCAGGACCCAGAAATATCTCTAACTTCTTATGTGGTGGTATAGTTGAGGAAAAATGGCATTGATAGAGAAAATTTCACTATGATTCCCTTTAAAGATGATATAAAATACTCCACCTGTAGGTATTTGTGGATGTATATGGGGATGGATATGGGGATCGTGTAGACCTCACTTCTAGGATTATAAGCCTCAATTTACAGGAATCTTCCATTTACTCTAGAAGATGGGGTGAAGGTTCCCTCATTTTTTTAGTATAATATAGGAAAAGCCTATTTTATTAGAGAAAAGGAAAAGTAATAGTAGAAAAATAGTGTGTGGGAAAAAATAAAAAAATCCCAATGAAAAAAGTCATACACCTAACTTTTTTCTCAACCTTTAACAAATCTTTCTTCTTCCTCCTGAATTTCATTCCAACAAACTCTTCCACGTCTGCGTCTCCAACCTTTTCTTCAACCCCTACTAGAAGGGAGGTATTTAATCATTTCATATAGAGTCTCAACATTAGTACTATCATATTCCAAGAAATAAACATTCTTCCCATTGTATTTTATGGGAGAATAATTACTTTCGATTAGAGTTATCGCTCTTACCTCCTATGTTCTATCCTGATGAGTTATTTCCTAGTGTGTTTGGCCTCTATGAGGTGTATCATAATTTCAAGGATTATCATTCTATATGTCATTAGAATAATTAAGTTTTTTATCTATAGTAAGAGTAAAATTACCTTTATTTAGTGTTTTAGCCACTATTGGAGAACCAATACATTTTGACATTGAAAAGACCTAATGGGAGCCCTTCTAGGAAGCTCCTAAGTGGTGGTCACTACAGTTGCATCTTGAAAATTCCTTACCTCATAGGTGTAGTGCACTGAGTATTCAGATCACTCCATGGAGAGTATCCCAAAGCAATTATCTAATAAAACAAGGGGTGGTTGTCCCATGTGTGTCCCTCAGGTGTGGTGGTGTCGATAGGGTACCAATCACATAAGGTCTTGGCAGACAATATATCTAGTGGGAGTGACCACTTCTTATTCATACCAACCCACAAGAAATTCTATGACCCTCCTATGAATGATATCATAGAGTGATACAGTGTGTGGGATCTCAATAAATAAAGGTGGGTGGAATTTGTGGTGGGGATTTACTCATGTATAATTTCTTCAAGAAAATTTCTCATACCCCTGAACTTGTTGACAATGGGTCATCGGCTTCTTGTAGAATGATTCCAATATGGAATTTTTAATTTACCATAAGTATAGGTACAAGTAAAGGGATGACTAATTCCCCAACATCTTCTAAGATTCATGAGTTTTAGGAGGATCCACACTAATAATGTCTTGGAATATAGTTTCCTAATGATAACTAACCCAATTCATATGTGAGTTTCATGATTGGACTATAGATTTATTGGTGGGACCTGAAGCCAAATATATGGATATAGTGACATGAAACTTTGATGATGTTAAATATAATATTACTTCTCATAGTTGATAGGAATAGTTTCATGTCGACTTCATCATTTTTGTTTTTGACACATTCATTGGGGCAAGAATTATCCTTTAACCAGAAAGTGACATTGTGCTTTTGTTTATATGGATTCCTTATTTCCAAAGGTAAATCAAATCCACCAATTTAATCAGAAATTTTGATGCCTTTATCCAAATGAGATGATGGTATATCTTTCCTCATTCCATCGATTCATCATTATATATCATTTCCTAGTTCGAGTCTCCCTCTTAGATTTAAATTATGTTTGTGAAACTCATTCCCATTTCTACCTCGAGGTGAATGATAGTTAATTTTGTTACTTCTATCTCATTAGGGAAGAAACTATTGATCATTGGAGTTAGTCATTTTTTAAAATTTGGATCATGTATATTCATTTGGTATTTTAGGAATATATATATAATTTCTATTTTGAAGGGAATATCATGTGTGAGGCATCTTAGGTATTGTACCTATGGCATCTTATGTCTATACTAGGGTAATTAATGCCATGTCCATAAAGCATACAAGTATTTTTCACTCGCATCCCATGTTTACTTTATGGGGTAGGTATTCTAGATTAGGTCACACATTTAATGTATTTTGGAGACAGGACAGGTCACAATTTTAAAGACTTATATGGATATGTGGTGGAGTGTGTCCCTAGGGGAGGATATTTCAAACTAGGATGATGATGTGTGTCCCCTAGTGGGGGTGATTTCACACTAGTATTGATTGAGTGTGTCCCCCAAATAGGGATTATTTCACACTTGGGTGATGTATTATTTCCCCCTCCCCAATGATGATTATTTCACACTATAATGGATAGAGTGTTTCCCCGCAAGGGGGATTACTCCACACATGGATTTGATGGAATGTGTCCCCCAAGAAAGTTGATTTCACTCTATGATGGATGGAGTGTGTCCCCCAATGGGTATGAATTCACACTTTTATTTGATTGATTGGTTCCCCCAAGGTGTATAATCTAAAACTTGGATTTGATGGAGTGTATCCCTAAGGGGGGAAATGTTCCTCGCCTACATGTGGTACGATTGAACCTCAAGGGAGTATCTTACGTACACTATTTAAGAGATATGGTTCAAAACATATGTAGTTAAATACCACAATTTAAGGTTATGATATAGGACCATTCCATTTATTTTGACATTATCTGGTAAGGACACTCATGTCATAGAAGGAGCATCGATGTGGGGTGGTGTGGGTCTTATGCCTGGATGCTTCCCGTAATTAGAGTCAGATATGATGGTGGAAAATGATAGTATGGGGATCACACATATATGATTACCGGTATGGGTGTCAAATCCAATGTTTTGGGGGTGATTTTCATCCCACGCATTCCCTGAATGGGGCATCTTATATTAGTTATACAAGGTAAGATTATAGTTTAATGTCATGTGATGAGGAAATTTTCATACAATTTAACATCATAAGACTAGGATGTAGAGCAAGGAATTTTTAGATCATGCAGATCAGAAAAAAAGGGGGCCTACACCCCAAGGGGCATGTTAAGGAAAGAGAAAGATTCATCGTAAGTAATTTCTACCAAGAGAGGTAGCCCATTTCCCTTGGTGATTCCACCCTTAGATATTACATGTCTTCTGTTCATGCACCTATGGGTAGGGAATAAAGTAAACACTATTGTAGAGGTGTGAAAATCAGGAGGACCAACATTAGGGTTCCTATATTTATGAGAAAAGGCATTAGTGTACCAATTCATAGGAAACAATGGTAGGGTAATGGATGCATTAGAAGAACAGGGGGAATCAAGCCTAGGACCAAATAGCTATATAACCAAAAAATTATTGTATTGCTTGAAAATAGAGTTATATGATCCATGGGCTCCAGAAAATGTAAAAGACATGGACTCAAGAGTTATTGGTGAGAACATGATTTGTATTTGTGTATAGATTAGGTTTGTGAAAAGGTTTCTTCCCTTGTAAAAACCTGATCTACTTTTGGGTTTTGGGGAGAGGATCTCTCAACCATAGGGAAAGTCATGTTAGGGCCCACAAGTGGTATATCACCCAAGTTCACTCATATTGATATTCCTTGTGTTATTGTGTTGCATTATGTCATGTAATAGAGGTTTTTGAACATTATTGTGTCTCTTCATCTTTACGTGATCCTTCCCCAAGGTTTGGGTTGAGGTTATATTTATAGATGAAATAATATGGTTTTTTGCACAACATCATTTTGGCACAGAATATGGTTTCATGATTCTGTGTCATTTTTCTACTGGGTCTTTGTCTCACAATATATATGGTTCATCACCACATTTATTTCACAACTAGATGTTTTATTGATGGGTTTGTGCACAAAGATCTCCTTTTCCATGAACATTCTTCAAGTGGCGATTATTATTGACTACACAAGATATGGGATCCAATGTCACATTTCACATGAAACTATTTGATCATACCAATGACAGCCTTCCACACATGACTCCTTTGTTCTCACATGTTACTTGATCATATTTTTGTAATCGGTGGAACCCATGCAATTAAGAATTGTATTTGGTGTACAAGTCCTTTGCACACATAAATTCCTTTTTTCATGAAAATCTACAAATTTTATTGAAAACTTCTCCTCATCCAAAGAATGTTCCTTTAGGGTGGGTCACATGTAATGTTCATCCAAAACTATCATTTTTTGGCGAAATAGATGTTTGTGGTGCTAAAAATTACAAATGTCATAAGGTTTTTTCTTGACACAATCCTTTATTCATTGAGTCATCATATATCTTCTTTGACAGTATTCTTCTATGATTTTTATATTCTTATATTTCCTTAACTAATGTTAAATATTATTTTTAAATTTTTAGAATACATTTCATTACCAAAATACTCTTTTCATTTGAAACTTATATAATAAAAATTTTCCATTATTATGGAAAAACTTCCACTCTCCATTTTGGGTATTTTTCTTCCCCAACAATGTTCTTTCTTAGAGTAAATATTTTAATTTTTTTTATGAATGGTTTGACCAATACATAGGAGGTTGATTAATTAAGTTCATAAAATTTTATTCATATAGAAAACCGCCCAATTTTTCTATGACTAACTCTATGTTCTTTCCTTATCATAAGTAGATGCTGAAAATAAAATCAACATGGAATGAGATGGAAATATATATTTATAGTGGTTTGGGTTATATAAGTCCCCAAGTCTACTCCACCAACCCTATTCTCCATGATAACGGTGATTTTTTGTCTACTCATCCTTTCACTAGGGACTTCCAATAATTTTTTGGGACTTTGTGATTAATTGTAAGAAGTCTACACCTGTTACAAAAGCACGAGAACTTTGCAACAGGATCCAACAATTATTTACAAAAAATATCAGTGAATTTATTTTACTGGGAAATATTTCAAAAATATAAGAAAATAGAAATTTTATCAGAGAAACACAAAGTTGTATGATAAAAATGATAAAATAATGAAATATCCAAGAGATATGATTAGAAAATAATGTATCTTAAGGAGAGTCTTCTGAAAAACAAAAAGAATGAATGGTTAACCACAACATTAGATTACAAAACCTATTCTTATTCTCATCAAAAAATGAGCATCATTGATGAAATTTGATATATCATTATTCAATATAAGAATACCCCCCATTACATGAATCATAAAATCGGTGACGATAGAAACATACTTTTCCTTGAAATACCCCCTCAATAGTACAAACAAATTAGTTATCCTTGTATTTTTTCACTATGTCAATATTTGGATCTAATTATAATCGATTTTTCATAAAAATTAAAACCAACATTTAATGAATGTATGACATCATTAAAAGATCACTCTATTGCTTCAATATTAACAAATATTGATTTCTAAAAAAACATATCCAATTAAATATCATCACATAACTGATTACTTCATTTGAATACACATTAGTGATTTTTCTTCATGAATCCAAATTGAATCACACAGTCTCTTTACTCATGTAGTTTAAATATATATATATCCATTTAGAATAGCATAGTTTATTTCACCACATATCATATTCATATAGCCGATTACTCCTCATAGTTGTTTCTTGTAGGAAATTTATCTATGTAACTAATTTTCTCACATAGGTGACATCATCTATCTAGAGATTTACACAAATGAGATTTTCTATATTAGTCGAATTATTACATAGTTGGTTGTTCCAAATATAAAAAAAATAGAAAAAAAAATTCCAAAACTATAAATATATGGTTTTTAACATAAAAAAATATTAAAATAAGATAAAACCCAAAGAATACAATTGAAAAAAAAATCATCAGTAAAACATGAAGGGTACTTTAAATCATAAAACCTCAAATTCCATGGGATATTTTTACATAACATTAGTTGTTCAATAATATCCACCAATATGATGATCACAAAACCTATTTGAAATTAAACATTAATGTTTAAAAGGCTTTAAGTATTATTTTTTAAAAACAACTTATATATAATATATATTCATTTTTAAAAATGTTGTGTTTATCATTTATTTTACCCCCTTAAATTGATAGTTATCCTATGTTATAAAAACATTCCCCACCCTTTTATAAATAGGAGAAAATATTCCCCCCATTTGATTAACCATATGGGTAAAGTATATATAACTTCTTCCCATTTTTTCTTTCATTTAACATTTAGGGTAAATAAGTGGAAAATACATTTAATTTATAACTTTTAGAGTAATGAACCATCTTATAATTGTGCTAAAACTGAATATGGAGTTATTTATTGAATTGGATCTAGTTAACAAAATAATTATATTAAAAAATTCAATAAAATAAATCACTACAGAAAACACAACCAAATAAAAAATATTTATGTCGTCGGTCATAATCATGTGTAAATATATATCCAATGAACAACCACAAAATATTATTACATTGGATTAGGTAGAAAAACGTGGTTTTTGGATGGGATCAAACTCATATGTTGGTTTGGGTGGATGTAGTTTAATTCTAAGTCCTCTTTTAGAGTTATTTGGGTTAGTATATGCTAATGAAATTTTTTCCTTGTCCACTATCAACACAGTTCCAATACCCATTCCGACAAAATAATTTACTTATTAATTATGAACATGAAATTTAGTAATATTTTCTAGATGTCCTTGACCTAGTCTGATGGTATAGGTTCCATTATCTTGTAAAGTGAATTTCTTAATATGTTCTGAAGAAGTGGGTTCTCCCTATGAATGCTCAGCGGCTAAAAAAGAATCATACTTCACAATCGATTTTTGATAGAGAAATATTGAATCAAAGACCACTTAAATTATCTATATTTCACATCTATATGATTCTAGTGGACCAGTACAAAGAGGTATCCTTCTCATTGGAAAAAATATTTAGTACACATGTCAATCCTAGGAATAATTTCTAACTTCTATCATTCCAGAAGAAAGAAGGAATTATTCTTGTGAATATAGGAAACATAAAATTAACCTATTTTGATAATTCCTTTAATAGATTCAAGATTTATTGATGTGAAACTCAAAAGATAAATAATTTATTAAGTTATGAGGAAATGAGAAATGTATTCATTATTTAGAGATGATTGAATATCCACTAAAATCAAATATGTCTATTATAATGAACTCTACATGTTTATCATTCTAACATTCATTAATTTAAACTTTGTTTACATACTTTTAACTTACTATATCAATAACTAAACAACTAATTTTAAAACACTAACAAATGATTCAAAAATTTGAACACTAATAATAGGAGTATCATGTTTAATTTGACAGGATTCTATAGTAACCAGAGAGACGGATTCCAACCAATTAACTTTCATTGGAGGTTTATAAACCACAAACTCGCATCTTATAACTATAAATAGAAATTCTAGAGATTATTATAATTTTGAACGTTATTCCAACTCTAAAAAATTGGAATAAAATTCAAATATTTCAAGAAGGATCACCTCATTCCTTTTGAAAACAATGTGAATATTTTCATCAATTAGCCCAGTGGAACATGAAACCATGACTTTTATATACATAGAAACACACATTTTATCTTTACCATACCACCAATAGATTATTTGATATGACCAAAATGGTCATTCAAGCATATATTGATTCCAACATTATGCTTCAAAATAGTCTATTTGGTGTCTTGGAATTCACCACCAAGATCCCATTTGAATTTTTATAACAGAACTAGTGTTTTCAGATCACACTAAAGGAATGAAATCATAGAGGATGATGAACTTAATTCTGAAAAAAAAAATTGATCACATATATTCTAAAAAACAAGAGGACCAAACTGTTCTGAGGGAGAAAATGCATCAAATGGTTGAAACATATAGATAAATTTGAATTCTATTAACCCCAAAAATTGAAATGTGAATAAATTATTCTTCATTTCATTCCTAAAATACTTCACCTCATCATGGACTTCTTGATATAAAACTATATTTTTGAATCACATATATCTAAAATTAAACCATAATATTTAGCCAATTAAATTCATTATTGGTATGTAAAATATCATTCAACCCTCTTAACAGTGATTAATATTTTCATGTTCCTTAGAACCAACCATTGAACTAGAAGAATGTTGAAAAGGAGAAACATATTGCATATTATTTATCAGTTATATCTGGGAAGCTAACAAGCCCACGAGATTATTAAAATCAAATTTAGGAACAGATGGATCTTTGAGTTCTCTAATCTCATCATTTCATATAACAATCTCCACCTTCAAATCATAATTATCTAAAATGATATTATCTAAATAATACATTATAGTAGAAGAAGAATATGTATTCTATGATATATATGATATCTTACTATTAGAGGGCACATTCTCACAATCAACTAAAAGTGGATATGTCACTAGAGGAATATGGGAATGATTATAAGATTCCATAACCACATCATTGGAAATTTCTCCACAAATAGGTGATCTGAGAATAATTATATCCATTGTCGTTTATTCTTCCTAATCCTCATAACTTCCTTGAACATCAGAAACTACATGTAGAGATACAACTGGACATTACTCCTAAACAAAGATATATGTCTCAAGAACTGGTTCTTCATGATGAACATATTTATTAGACTCAATAACTTCTACATATTGGTGACTCAGAATAGCCTCTTCATGAATTTGAATAAGTTCAAATATGGTTAGAGTTACTTCTGGAACTAAATATTTAGATATATAAGGTATTAACTTGTCCTCTCCCATGTCATGCACCATCTTAGAACATTTTTCATCTGTAAGTAGTGAGGTATAAAATGGATCCACCTAATACATACCTTTATGACCTAATTCCTTCAAGGATCTTGAATTATAATCAGAAAAAACAACTAACTGACTTTAACAAGAGATCAGAAAATGTGTTACTCTTTTGACACTTTATTGTATCTATATCATTTAAATCATCATATTTTCTCTTCAAAATCAAGGAAATCAAACTTCAACAAGTATAGTAATTTAACATACCATTTACTTTGAAATAATGTTACATAAAATTCAATATTAATCTTCAAAATTTTAATTTAGGTTTATTTATAAGAATGTCAAAAAAATACATATCCTGAAAATGAACTTTCTCTATTTCTCTATCCCTCTGAGATATCCCAATATTTAAGAACATACACAACAGCTTCCACTCTACTGGAAATTGTTTCACAGGTTTATTTTCAAAATAAAAGGACAAAAATAATCAGAATACCTCTATAGTAAAATAGAACACGTTCATACTAATTTTTTACTAAAATGACACTCCTCTTTAATGAGAAAATGGAACATCTCATCTATTTATAAAGATGATACCATAACTAGCTTCCCATTGAATTTTTTTTGAAACTATATCCTCTTCTTGATTAAATTGAAACTCTAAATTTCTTTGAAACTTAGGAACTTATTCCTCAAATAGAAAGATGAAATTATTTTCATCAAATAAAAACTCTATCCTTGAAATTGAATAAAAATATTTAGAAACATTTCATTCCACTTCACACACTCGATATCAATGGATTTCTTATCAGGTTTTCATTAAGTCATACAGGAATTGGATTTCATTTACAAAATGGAAATTCATTCATCGGATCGCTTCAACACTCCCATGGATGACAAAGTTGATTGATGATTAAGAGATAGATCAAGAATATGGTGGTTCAAGGAGATGTATCATATTTGGGAAGATGATATATCTGAAAAAAAAAAGAATGGGTTGACTGTTGTTTATGTATTAGGTCACATATCCTAACCCCTAATTGATTACTTACCTTAATGGGGTTTTGGTATTATTCTAACTAATAAATAATTAAAATAAAATCTAAAATAAGGAAAATTTAACATCTAAATTCAAAAAACTTAAGAAAATATAATAAAATATAATAATTAAATTTTTATAACGCATTAAAATACATATTAAAAAATGATGGATATAATAATATCAACTACATAAAAAATAAACTCATTTAAATCCAAAAAAACCCAATT
The DNA here is from genome assembly GCA_963277665.1 of Viscum album. Lineage (NCBI taxonomy): Eukaryota > Viridiplantae > Streptophyta > Magnoliopsida > Santalales > Viscaceae > Viscum > Viscum album. The sequence continues at coordinate 549,363,736 of OY728144.1, read as the reverse complement.
ATCTTTTATAAAAATCAAAAACTGTCACATGCAAGGGGGTTAGTTAAAATATATGCCAATTGATTCTCTGTAAAGATAAACTGAAGAGTGAAATAACATTTTTGAGAATGATCTCTCAAGAAATGATGTATAAATATACATTTATGGTTCTCAAATGATTTATCAGATCTTTAGATATGTTAATAGCACTATTTAAATCAAGTTTAGTTTAAAAAATTATCATAATTGTGTCCAAACTTTATGAAGGTTTGTTTTATCAATAATAAATATACACAACTACTACCAACAATAATATATTCCACATTAATAGTAGAAAATGACTCAGGGTTTTGTTTCTTACTAGACCTGTATACTTGGTATTTTACAATAAAATGGAAGGTTCTTGAGGTACACTTAAAATTTAGTCTACAACCTCAAATATCTATATTAGAATATAATGTTAAATTGAAATCTGATGTTTTTGGTAAAATTATTGAAAGAGATTCTATTCCATTTAAATAACATAAAATTTATTTGGAATATTTTAAATGATATTTTTTATGATTTTCCTTAAATATTTCTCAAAGACATATTAAAAACATAATTTATGGTCTACTAGTGGTTAAATAAAATAAAATTATAATTATTACTCTATAAATATTGTGGAAAACTAGCTTCCCAACTTAATTCAAGTCAATGTTTTCATTATAACTCATAGGAGTTATATTTACTCTACCAATTTTAAGTCCAAAACTTTTATGTAATTAATGTATATATTTTCTTTGACTTAGCACATTTCTAAAGTCTAATTGATAAACATGAAAACCGAGGAACTGATTTAACTCACCCATCATACTCATTTCAAATTCTATTTTCATTAGTTTTGAATATTTATTATAAAATTTTTTATTTTTAGAATTAATTATCACATCATTAATATATATATAAAATAAAAAATTGTTTAAAGTTGAGATTTTCATAAATAAAGTAGGATCTACATTACCTACTAAAAACCTATTTTGTAAAATAAATTTTCTCAAATATTCATTCAAAGATCTAGATTATTTTTATAGGATATAAAGAGCTCTTGTAAGTTTAAATATAGAATTTGGAAGATGTGAATTCTCAAAACTATGAGGTCTTTAATTAAGGACTTTCACTATGAGAAATCCATATAGAAAAAGCAGATTTTACATTCATCTGATATAATTTAAAATTTGTGTATGATGCATGGGCTAAGATAATCCTATTGACTTATAATCTAGTAACAGGTGTAAATGTTTCTTCATAATCTATACATTCTTCCAAATTATAATATTTAGTGTAATGACCAAATTTTTATTAGTAACATATATATCTTGAATTAATCTGTGTTGTATTGTATAATCTTATAGACATAAAAATAGTGGGAAACCAAAATATTTATTAATAAATAATATTACATTAATTATAAATAAATCCATTTAAAATTAAAAAACATTAAAAATGGGTAAAAATATAAAATAGAAAAGCTAAGAAGGGAAAATATGGGTTTCCCTAATCTACTTGAATCATCATCCCCACTGCTAATACAATAGAAAAGAAACAAAATATTTCTAAACCAATAAAAATCATAGAAAATCGAAATATATTACCTTGATATGAATTGATTTTAATATTTAGTGATATAATTATGTGGTATTTATATGAGATAACCTAACTATTGGAATAGTAACATGATAGTTTTGAATAATAACCAGACCCCTGTGAATAGTAATCTAACCATTGGAATAATAATTATACCTGAAAATAATAAATTGTAATATAAATAATATTTATCATGATTAATTTATTTAAATATATATTTTATATTTCCAAACAATAAATATCGATATAAAACAACTTAAAGAAAATATATGCACATTTTTAAAAAACTTGTATTTTTAACTATTTTATAAAGATAATTTTTTATATTGATGATTAAAATTATGTATATTAGAAATTTATTGTTATAAAATCAAAAACAATTGTGAAATCATTATGTAAAAATTATACAATGGTTTTTTTATATTAATTTTCTTAAATACATCAACTTTTAGGTGAATAGTAAACATAGAGTTTTTCATATAATTGGTGTATTTTAAAAAACGTCATTAAGGATTTAATAATGACATAATTATTTTTATAACATGAGGTTCAGCCATGATATATTTAATTTCATAAATAACTCGTTATGATACAATAAACTTAATTTCCAAAAATAATGAACACTTTTCAAAACCTAAAGTCATAAGTGATTTTGTAAAATAAAATTTTTTCTTTCATATCCCTTCTATTATCTGTAATTTTCCATTGTGTTATCCTTTTTACAAGAATCAAATGTGGGTGGAATTCATTCTTTTCAAAACATACAATTGTTCCACTCACTTCACTTATAAAAGGCAACCCCATATACTCTCATATTCACACATTACACCCCTTTTAGTTCTTCCAAAATAATGAATCCATAAAAATTTCCCTCCTCTCATCCTAGGACTCTTTTTTGGAATTAATCCATCATAGGATGGATATTGGTGGAAACCTAAGTAGGTTCCCCAAAATAGAGGTATTATTCTTCAACGAGTGTTTTTATTTTATTTATTCTTCCAAATCCTTAAATTTAAATTAATACATTATGATATAATTACCCTAGTGTCATCAATATTATTATTATTTTTAAAAATAATTTATTAAATTCATCTCCACTTCCATCAAATGGGTTACAAAATCATAGTTTGTGTATAAGGAGTACTACCACCTCACAAACTGATGTTATTCATTTTTCCATTACCACATTCCATAGTTGGGTATGACAAATTATCAATAGTATGTATGTTATATTTATAACATAATCATATATCTAGAGTATTTATATCATATATAACTTTTTTCTTTCCATTTCATGGTGGATATGATAACTTCGCACATGTGTACAGCAGGTCACCGCCTTGTGAAACGATGTGATTCGTTTTCACTAACACTTTACATGAAAAATAACACAGATAAATTTAATAATTATATATGATATAAATTATATAATTATTATATTCATGAAATATTTATCATTTTTAAAATATAATATAACATTTTTTTCTTTCCTTTTTACTTACTGAAACGAGATAACGCCATTCATGTGTGTGTGGACCGTTGCCTTCATAAAGTGATGTGACTATATCTTTTCATCATCACATCACATGGATGATATATATATCAATATATTTAATGATATTTTCTCTAATGATCATTGAAAAATGGAAATATTTATCATTCATACAAATGAATTGTCGTCTCCATGATCAAAACGTGCATAATTTTTAAAAAAAATATTTCATATTTGGTATTACAAGTATAATTGATGTAAAAATAAGATAATAAATTCATGTTTATTATTTTTGATATGATGAAACTATATAATATTTACAATAAAAAGATCCTTATTGATGAATCATGTATGAGAAAAAAGACAATTAATACCTGAAATAAAGATAATAATGAATGATTATTGATAGAAGGGTCATAAGATGTTATAAATGGATCATATATGATATTGTAAAAATTATTATTATTCTAGTATAAGTTAATAACATATTTAAATCCACTATAAAAGATTATTAATGCACATTGAACTAAAAAAGTGTGAGTTATAATATTTCAAGTCTCTCTTTTATTTCTAAGTGAAATATAAAAATTCACCAATAATTTATTTTTTATGGTATATATAATGAACCTTTGATGTATTATATAATTTAACACATTATATTTATTACATTTAACATTTCAATTTATATTATGATTTATTGGGTACCACAATTCCAAATACTTTTAAAGTGTTGATGGACATCGTCTCAATTTCCTTTAATTGATCCATATTTTGATGTTATACACCTATACTCTTTTACGAAGTGTATATACATCCCCTTTCACATGTTATATCATGAAATTATATATTTATAGGTTACTTATAGTTTTTTAAATTTATTCTCTCATGGGGCTTATGATTCAAATATTTCTACAATGATAAGGGACTTTTCTTTAAAAATATTTATTTTAATGTTTTCCTTTCAACCTTTTCTTTTCTATGTCGATGTTTTTAGAAATGATTTTATGAAAAAAATTAAATTTAGATAAAATATTTATAAATTATATTTTATATATGTTATTAATTTTTTAGAGGCTTTCAAAAAGAATGTTTTTACGTGTTATATAAGGAATGTTTGGAAAATTGACAAAAGGAATGTTATATTATTAACATGCACGAAAAAATAACTTTTCCTCCAATATAGAAGTTATTTTATTTTTGGATTAAATTTAAATAATTCATTTTTTATTCAACAAGAAAACCTCTTTTACCTTTATTGGGTATTTTGGTAATGAAAATGGGGTTTTAAAAGAAAGGGTTTTGTTTCAATAGAGTTTTTCATATGGTTTTAAAAGATTTTTGCAAAGAGTTTTCTGATGAAAATGTGAAATTGTAAATATTTTTATTCATGACATGTTACTTGATAATTATATGAAATGGGTGATCTCGATACAGCTTAGAGGAAAGTTAAATACTCATTCTATCACACATGTGAGACCGATAAAACTTGTATGAGGTGTTGAACCCAATTATATCTCATAAATCATGAGTGATCCTAATATAAATTATTAAAATATTGGGGCCCATTATAGATCTTCAATTAATTGTTTAATTATTATGTTCTCCACGTAATTATATTGTAATTTTTTCGTATAGTAATTCTATTTTTAAGGGTTCTGTATGTGTTCTATGATGATTATGTTCCAAGACACCAACACATTTTCTATATAATTTCTATGGGTCAATAATGTTTCCTTTTATCCAGATTTATATCACATGACTCATGATTATGGATTATTATGAATATTTTCTTTATTGGTGGGAATGAGTTATTTTATGATTCTCATATTCACTCTAATTATTTCATCATACCCTTACACACTAATTATTCCCATTGATTAAATTCATTTGTTAATTATTATTTTTACACTTATTAAGAATTTTATATCACCCTTATCATGTTTCCTTTTCAACTTTTTATTAAGAAATAATGATGAATGAGTTATGTCTATAGGGGTTTTATATGGTTTATGATGATTACTTAAAGTGAAATAAGGAAATATGGGTTATGTGGGAAAAATAATCTTTTAATGATATGGGTATTATTTATATAGGAGTTTTTCATAATTATCTAAAACTCTAAACCTAAAAGGTCCTTAATAATAAAATAGACCCACTTTTTCGTTTTTATATTGTATGTTTTGGATAGAGATAATTGTGGTACTTTCATTGGTATCACAACCAAAAATGTAAATTTTATGATTTTGAAAGTAGATATGGGAGTGCGGGTTTGATGCTGTTATATATGGTACGATAAAAAGATTTGTTAAAATTATATAAATTTTATTCAACTAATGAATTAAGAGAAAGTGATAATCAAAAAAAGGTTACATTTTCCATGTCTCATTATTAATTTCATTATTAAGGATAACAGAACATTACTAATAAATATGTGGCGGATAATATCAAACTAAACCCCTTTATAATTTTTTGTGACTAGATGTTTCTAGATTCCACTCTAATAATATGATTATTTATGTGATTAATAGTCTATTATAACTTTATAATGAGACCTTGGGGTTTTATATATGATACTACTCATTCATATTATTTTTGCTAATGTGATTGGTCTATGCATTAAAATGATTATATATATCATAAACATAAATTAAATTTATATTTATCACATTTTAATGAATAAATTAAATAATAGTTATTTAATTAAATACATAATGTTTCACTATATCATAAATAATTATTTAGCTTTATTTTTAAAATATAAGCATGAAAAAATTATAAATTTTATTTTGTCTTGGTAATGACATAATGGGTTTACAAGGCCTATTAAATGAGAAAATTGTGTATTTTTACTTTAATACCCCATTTTAGAACCTCATTTACTAATATAAATCCATTTTTAAGGATCATTAATGCATTGATAGGGAGGTTTCTTAATTTTTAACTTCTCAAGTCAATTTAATGTTATAAATGATCTTAGGATTATCCTAATATAACTTTCTCAAGGTTTCTGTGACATATGATTTTTTAGCAGCTATTAAATTGGAATATTTCTATAAATATCAAGGAACAGGGATGGGGTTTCTATTGGCATGTGACAAAGAAAATGTTGTTCTTAGGGGTCTCTAGTTTTTATCATCTAAGAGTTTAACTAGTTTTTACTATTAGTTCTATAGCTTACCATTTTAGTGACTATAATAACATGGGTAGGGAAAAATATCCCACCAATGAATTCTTATTTATAATTATTGGTGTAAACTGAAGAGGATTTGTATTCGATAATTTATGTTTGAATGAAATATTTTGTAATTTTTTTAAAATGTATGTTAATTTTTCAAAATTATTATACTTTAATTTATTCATTATGATACACAATGTATTTTTTTATTACTCTTTTTAATCATTTCAATTATAAATATCAACATGAAAACTATTAGTTATCATCTTGAATGGGTTTTATTTAATTTACAATTATTTTTCAAGTGTTGTTTCATCATGATGGCCCTTCAGTGGTATCAAGGAAAAGGATAAATATTAATTTATTCTTTTAAACCCTCATTGATTAATGTGTGATAAGTCATGAATTTATACACATTAAATCCATTATCAATGAAATAATATAAATAGAATAAGGATTTTGGACATTAATGTTTTTTCATAAGTTCATATAAAAGTTTCATTGAGTGTGTTGTTATGAGTGATATAATCCTACCACTCTTAATGTTTTATCCAAAAAATTCCTAGGAACTATAACACAAGAAACTATAATGGAGTGTAACTCTCTGAATTATAGATCCATTATTTATGTAATGAGTAACATATATAATGGAGTGGTATGATTTTCTTATACTGATGTAATTTAAAATGTGTTCAACCAAGGTATATGATCTCACTAATCTTACATTTTATTCAGATTCATGATTGATTAATGTAAATAAATAACCATAATATTAGGGTTTTGTGTATTTTTAATTATATAGTCATGTAATTTAAAACTCATTTAAGACTCAAATAAAACATTCAAAAAATATTTGATATTATAAATTCTATAAAAATGACTAATTCTGTAGAGTAGGTTTTGTTTCCTATACTTTTGGAAATACCATTATCCCAATTATCTAATCAATCATACCTTCTTATAATTCCATACCTTTACATATTTCAAAAAAACTATGTTACGATGGGAAATCGATATACTATGTATGTGGTTAATTTCTTGAACATTATATGATATACATGATAAAATAAAATATATACAAAACTAATCAATATTTATGAGGTGAATTATTTATGTTGGATATACATAGCATTGAATTAGTATTAATATAATAAAATATGATATTTATGTGATTCAGATGATGTTTTGGTGTGAGTATATAAACCACTCCTAAAATATGAAAGTATTAGTACTATCAAATAATAATGATATTTTTCATGATATTGATAGATCAAATAGATGGATAATTCTTAGTTGAACATAATTAATCTATATTACGTTAGATAAAAGGGTTATGTATTGTTATTTAAAAAATATTGAGGGACACATAACTTAGTAACATAATTGTATTGGTGCCTTGAATCATAGTTTTAAGAAAATTCATGAGATAAATTTGTCATTACTTTTTTTCTAAATAATCAATGAGTTTTATTTAAAATAATTAACAATATTTTTCCACCTTAGTGTATATGATTAAAGATATTAACATAATAGGGATAAAAAAAATATAGAGTTATATATCTTTTTCCATAATATTCTCATAGTATAATAATTTTGGATATTATTTCATAAAATTCAATTTAGAAAAAATATATATATAATAATAATTTTCATGATAATTATAATAGAATATATTTTATTATATATATTCATCTCATTAAATAGTCAATAATTGTTTTTAATGATATAAGTCCTTGATAAGGATTAATTTAATGATAATAAATTTTTTATTGTTATAATAATTTGATAACTGTTCTCAAACATGATGGTAATTATATTTTCTATGTAAACCTACACCATATGATGTATTTTCTTCTACATCATAATAGGTAAAAGAAATTTATGAAAAGTATTATAAGAAATAAAATGACATAATATGTCTTGTCGTATCATCAATGATTTCTAAGAATTAACGGATATATAAAAATATAGATTTCATTAATGTTATTTAATGGATTTTAAAATAATAAAAAAATTGTGGGTGGGTGGAACTATGTTATATAGTGATCAATTTATTTAAATTAGAATCATGAGTATTAGATATGTGGAAAACATATTTTTGGTAATGTGTAACTTCTAAAATAAATTGGTAAATTGATTAAGGGTTATTTGGTCTTATGAGTTGGAAATGGAGAATGATTTATTTCATTATCCTTAGGGATGATGAATCTATGTCTTCCAAATTATTTTAGTCATTTCTTGAAAATTATTATCAAATTCCTTTAATTTTTTTATATCTTTACTTGAAAGGGTGGGTATTTAATTTCTAATAATGAACAAAAGTTTTGTTATTTACATGAATGTAATGTCTCTCAGTTTTTATAACATGTTTAATAGATTATACATATTGGTTCATGGAAATCACATCTATAATATAAACAATAATATGGTGAAAATTAAATATTTGAATTCCACTTGTGTTTCGAACAGTCATTTAAGAAATATAATTATGAATAAAATTAAAAAATTAATTGATTAATTAATTATTGTATTGGGATGATTATCCATCATTATATGTATTTAAATATTATTTATGAGGTAAAATGAACACATTCTCTTTCAATTTTAAATTTAAAAGAGGTAATTACTTATTACATCTCATACATACTAATATTTTTTTCATAGATGTAAAGTATCAGAAGTTTAATTTTAGTACATCATTACCATAAATAATAATTTTAGATGGTATGGGTATGTATATATTTTGAAAAACAAGTATGAATCGTTTTAAATGTTTACTGTGTTCAATAAGGAAGTACAAAAACGAAAATGAAAATTTTAATAAAATATTTTAATCGAATCAAGTTAAGGAAAACGTGAGCTTATAGTTTCATGAATATCTGAGTGATTATGGTATAGTTAAATAATATCTCTATTGAATACATGATAGTTAAAATGGATATCTAAAATGTGGGAAAACCTTTGTCGATATAGTTTGTTCTAAGATGAGTCACAATGAACTTCCTTTTTTATTTGAGGATATTTTATAAATAATACCTAATTTAAAATAAATCATGCACTATCAACAACAATTTAAAAGACACCACATGGTATGGGGACTAAGAAACATCCCAATTCACCTTTCATGAATATTTGTGCTTTTTGTGAATATGTGTGATATATTACATCAAGTAAACATTAACCCAAATCAGATAATTTCAAATTTATTAGTTATCCTGAAGTGATGGTTAGTTATTAATTATAATTATTCAGAGAACAATGTGATTTTAGATGGAAATTATTTTTGTCTTAAAATGGGATTTAATCAAAAAATATATTAATGGTTTAAAATTTAACATTTTTCAATATGAATATCAATAAAAAGTTTTTATTCTATGTTTGATATGCCTTTAACAAAAAAGGGTTATTGTAAATAAAAAATATATATAAATGAAATATTTTTCCCACAATATAAGGATACATATTTATCATTTATTATGAAGTTGATCTAATCAGAAAATAAAATTATATGAAATATAACCAAGATTATATCATAAGTTCTTACTCTAAAATGGTCAAAAGCATTGAAATCTAAAATATATTTTTTATACACTAATAATGTTTGGAATATGGTAGATCCACCCATAGGGGGAAACCCATTAGATGTATGTGGGTCTTTCATATTAAGACTAACATGGATGGTAGAGTTCCTATCTAAAAAGATCTCTTAGTTTATAATTATTTTTATAAAATCTATGTTATTTACTCTCAAGAAATATTTTCTCTGGTATCTATGATCGAATCCATTCAAATCCTATTTTATATCGTATATTATTATGATTATGAGATATATATATTGTTTATAAAAATCACATTTCTTATAGAGAATATCTTTTAGTCTATGTATTTGGTTCTATTGAATCTAATGTTTAAAGCATTGAATATATTATCAATTATTTTTAGTGATTTTATATATGAAGAGTTGGACATGTTTTGTGAATATTGGAAAGTATTCTTATGATTTAAAAAAAAAACAAAAGACAAAAATATGATTGTTACACCATAAAAAGTGGAAATGAATAACGATGGGCAGAGAAAGAGAAGGTATGTCACACTTCATTTGGATTAGCCATGTCGTAACACAATGATAAGTAAGATTGAAAATTAGTAAAGTGTGGATTATAGAGAGAGGTCACACTGTAATTTTAGGGTCATGTGTATAGCTTTACTCAATGAAAAATGACCACTGCATCATTAAGAAAATACTCACACCACAACTGGTTATTTTTTTATAAATAATGAAGTTTACATCACACCACAACACATAGACTACATTGTAAAATAGGGTTACAATTCAATATATAAAACTATGATTTTGTATGGATAAGATTGTGTAGATTACATCCTAATAAAGATCTCTAGATCATCATGGGGTTTTTAGTTGGATAAAACTAACGGTCGAACAAACTTTTTAACACATAATTTATATTTTTGTGATGTTAAATTTATATAAATTCATATTAGCATTTCTATATTGAAGTAGAATTACTGATGATTCATGTATATCTTTGATCGAAATTCAAAATTTAAAAATGAGAACAGGGTAAGGATTTGTTAAAGAATTATTAAATGGCTGAGGCGGACATAAAATAAATTGAATTTTGGATTGGGTATTGAATTTTGAATTTTAATTTAAATTTTTATAAGATATAAGTTAATATTTCTATATAGATAAAATGTAGAGAAGATAGATAAAATATCATGAAGAATTATAGAAATAGAGATAAATTTTAATATATAATATTGAAAGTGTGTAACGTTTTTGAATTTAGAATTATTAAAGGTCACTTATATGAAAAATAGTTTTCTATGAACACTAGTGATGATTAGGAAAGAATTGCCTTATAATTATACATAACACAATTGTATGTTCTTCCTCATTTCATTCATTATTTGTTTTAAGAATAACATACATGTCAATATCATCTTTTTATACCTATTAGAATATTGTGAGTAGAATATATAAAGATTCTATAGTCCATATATAATTTTTTAGATTATCTTAAAGATTTTAATCATGAGAAATTGAAATATAAATCATTTATCATTTCAACACAGTGTTGATATTTTTTTGAAAAATATTTTTTAAAAAAAGTAATAATGTATTTCTGTTTTACATAAATAAAATAATCATTAATTATGAATGATACAAATTAAATTTATGCATTATATATCTATATATTTGAATTTAAATCCATATAATTATGATTACTGGCCATTTTTCTAATATAAGATCATCTTATTCTTGGAAAATGGATTTCTTGAATAACCATTTTTTAACACGTTTTCTGGGTTTATTTTTAAATTAAATTATGCTAATTATATGAATTGTATTAGATAAAATTTATTTCATATTTTTAATTATAATAATTAATATTTCATAAAAAATTCAACATAATTTCATTCGTAATGAATAGTATAAATAGTAAAACTTAATTACCTCAGTTATGTTTAAAATAGGTTTAAATGGGGGGTATCCTAAAAAGATTAGAGCCAAAAAAACCTATACACATTTCAAAACCGTTTGGATGGTTGAATTTAGACCTTAAAATTTTTCCATTTGAATATGATTCATTTTTAAATCCATTTTTCTTTCATGAAAGTGACTTAATGTCATTCAAAAACACTGAAACAATACAAGTGTTCCAATCTACTCAATTATAAAAGGGCACCTCCTCCCCCAAATTATTCACATGTTTTAATACTTTTATCTAAACCAAAACCTACCAAAATATATCCCAAAAATACTTATCCATATTATAGATATTTTAGTCTTCCCAAAATACCTAACCTATGGTCCATAATAAGATATCCAAATGAGGTTTATCTAAGACAAGGTAATCATTCTCACCATGTTCTTCTTTTTTAAATTATTCCATTACAACATTAAATTATCTCTTAAAAATTAAAATATAATAAAAATTGTATTTACCATATACTAATATGTTATTATGATGATGGAATAATATTTATCCATAACCTTATCTATGAAATGATAAACAAAACCATTATGGATGTGTACGATGAACCACCGCTTTATGAACCGATGTAATTTTTGTTTCCATCATTGACTTACATAGATATTCATACGGATGGATTTAATGAATATTTATGATACTTATGAAATATTATGTATCATTTTAAATTAATATATTATCTACTTCTTCACCCTTTCTCCAATTTTTAAAATGATAACATCACTTATGTGTACATACGATCTTATATCCCCACGAATCCATGTGATTCATTTTCCATGTCAAAATTTCAATAATGATTCTAAAAATGATTATAATGAATAAATATTATAATTATAACTTGAATATATTTCTTTATATTATGTAAATATATCCAATTATGAAGAACTAGAGCTTCAGTAACATAACATGAATGAGAAAATGAATAAGTTAAAACCCAAAATATAGTAAAAATTAATTATTATTAACCAGAGGGTGATAAGAAGTTATAAGTGGATATTATATTATAATATAAATAATAATTTGGTTCTATTATTAAGTAATAACATGTTTAAAACCATTATATTGGAGGCTAATGTACATTCTCATAAATGGAAGTGTGAGGTAAGAGATTTTGTCTCAATTTCCACTCCATTGAGTCATATTCGGTATTATGCACCTATTTACTTTTATATGGTGTTTATACAAACCATTTGAGTTATTTAACATGAATATATATTTATTAATGATGATTAATTATTAAATTCAAGTTACTTTATTAATAGTAATGTTTAAAAGAAAATCTAATCTTATCTCTCTTTGTTTGATTGGGTTAATTTTTCATCCATGTTCATATTTTAAAAAAAGTATTTTTAAAAAGACATTTTTATTACTAAAATGATTTATTAATAATATTCTCATTAAGACTTTATATTTTACATGGTTTTAAAGTAATATTTCTAATGATTTACCCAAAAGTGTCATTTTTTACCTTTTTCTATAAAATTTAAAAGGATTTTTTGTACACAACCAGCATTAATGGACTTTCCCACCACAATAAAGAAGTATAAAATATTTAGATTATTCTACACATTTTCAATGGTTTTAAAAAAATATTTCATTAAATAATATTTTAATACTTCACTTTAATTTTATTTATTGTTTTCAAATGGAATTATTTTATTACAAAACCTATATTTTTGATGAACTGATGGTCATATCATATCTCTTATTAATTTTGTGGTCATTAACTTTCTCTTTAAAAATATTATTTCATGAAATCATTGGACATTAAATTTATCTTAAATTTTCATAATATATGTATCTTGAATATGATTTTTTCTTAAACTATATACCATTTTTACATATTGTGTTTTACTATGAATTTTGTTTGACTGACTTGGGATAATATTGATAAATCTACATTTTATACATGAAGTAACAAGGGAGTATTTCATCATATAAAGGGGGGTTTGAATCATTGGTGTTTTTTTAAATTTTTATTTCTTTTGAAATTTACCTTTTTGACATGTTAGGATTTGATCAACTCTAATGATAACTCAACCTCACCCAAATTTATAAAAAATAAATTACACATGAATAAAATATTTTTAACAAGGTTCAGTACCAATATGAGCCTACTTATTTCTATGAATTGTTAGACTCCACAATCACATATTATTAAATATAATCACAATCCATTAAAACAAAAAAATCCTCTCTATTATAGATTCCCACTAGGCTTTCCAGAGTACCATTAGAACAAAACATTTACTCATTCTTATTAAAAATTTATTACAAAAAAACATAAGAAAGATCATTTCTAAATGTTGAATACATGTATGACAATTTATAAAGATCTTCTCTTTTGATCCTTCATGATAAATATGATTTCATATGGTCAATTTCTAAAAAATGTCATTGAAATTGTTCTTTCTCAATATTTGACTTCTGGATTTCTCAAATATATGTTGATGATATATTATGTGAAATTTTTATTATTTCCCTAGAATAATTATCACATGGTATATATAAGATGTAGTATATTATCTGAACATTACATTTCTACTTCGCAAACTGTTATATGTACTATGAGAGATAAATAATTTTCATATAAAATCATCCCTTCATTTCAGTGCACTTGCTATATCTCAATATATTTTCCACGTATATAACACTAAATCATTTGTTAATCAACCTGGTATTTATAAGAAATTTTTTACAAGTTAATGAAGTAATTATCACATGATAATTATGAGAAAATTTGAAAATTTTTAAAGCAGTTGATAGATCTCCTCATATCAAGTCCACATAAATATTTTAATTATCTTTTTGTATCAATTTTTGTTTTTATGTTTGCATTCAATATTTAATCCTTTTCCACAATATGTTTTCAAATATTATCTATATAGCATATACCACTTATAATAATTCATCTAAAAATTATTATCCACAAAGAATTTAATTTTTGGTTGATCAAGGGTCCAATTATATTCCCACAAATACCCACCACAAAGAATTATTTTATTCATGTCCCTATAGAATAATTTTTCCCACATATCATTTTTTATCCTTCTCCATAATGAATTTTAATTTCTATACATATTATCATGATATCTTCACATACCATCTTTAATTCATTACTAGGTACTCCATTCATGAATTTCAAATAACCAGGTTCTCACTTGGTTCTCATACCAACATCGCATAGCACAAATACAGATAGAATGTTTTATCTTTTCATGGAAGAATGAAATACTCACCTCTACATAGGTTAGTTAATATATGTAATTATTTGATACCATGGCCATATTTTACATTTTTCATATAATCTTTCATATATTACATTCAAAATAACGTAAAAAAAATATGTTTTTGATAAATCCTACTTAACTAAATTTCAATCTTCTGATGATCCATATTTGATCTCATATTGCAGACAAGATACTTTGTGATTGAATCATTTGTATTTGTTATGTTATGAAAATAATCAACCACATAATTCTTGTATATAGGATAAGGAATAATATGATCTCCTTCAGTCATCAGATAACTCACATTTAAATGGGTGATCAAATTCAATGGATACAATCGCCTTAATATTTCTAATTAGTGGGTGAATAATACCCGTATATAATTTTCCCATAATTGTTTCAACTTACTATTATGCATAAATTTATCATTTAATCTATGAATGTATCCCCTCTAAGCTGGCTACCAGGGTATCATCACCTGTCCCACATAGTCATAACACGTTCATACAGCCTAGCGGGCTACCAGGTTAACCTATTCTCACTTCTAGTTTCTCATTCTGTGGGCCCTATGAATGATACCGCCTAAATATCCAATTCCCTTATTCATGGGTACACTTATATGGTCCCAAACATATCCCCTACCCCCTTTATAATAGATTTAGGTAGATAATCGTTCCCACCACAGTAGTGGTTGTAGTTGTGTAACTTGGGGTTTTATGAGGGGTTGGATTCAATTTATTAATTGTAAACTCTAAAATAAAGAGTTACCCAATTATATACATGGAAATAAAAATCCTCCTTTCATCTTATATTCTCAAATTTCATCATGAAAAATTAAAATCATATAGTACAACACTTTTTAATCATCCAAAAAAAATTTAAATAATGTGTCCTTCTTAACTAATGTCATTGACTTTGATGATCAATACAAAAAATCATTTCATTTGTATCAGGAACAATTTTCTAAGCATGACAACCAATTCCATTTATTGAAGAATTCTCTAAGTGTAACATCCAATTCAATAAGATATATCCCTAACAATCCTTTAGGAATAACCAATGAATCCATATGAACTCTCCAGGAATCACCAATTCACCCAAACTCACTGAAAACAGATTGGCACACTATGATAACAAATTAAAGACTTCTATATCCCTTCACATATATACCATATCATAAAATTCAATATGTATGTATCATCTTATGTCTTTGCTACTAATTAAAGAAAATCAAATTCAAAGGGTAACTGGGGTATTCTTATTAAAACATTGTTTTTAATAAACCCATCTATTATTTTCTTAATGAAATGAATGAAAACACATGATACACGGAAAAAAGACTTTAGTTGATCACCTCTAAGTATACATGGTAATAATCAATGTAGAAAACAAGAGGGATATAACCAATGGTATATATATTTTTTAATTTAAATATTTTAATATGTGAAATGAATCTCAGAATGTTTCAAATGAAATACAATATCCTTCACATGATTTTTTAAACACATTGGAAATATCAGGTGCAAAAGTATAATTTACCATATTCTTATAATTTCATCAATCAATCACTCCTCTGAAATAAATAAAATTTATAATGAGGTAAGAGTGTGAATTTCCAACTCAAACCTTATGAGTTACCCCTCAAGAAATGCTTCATATTTCATTATTATGGAATTAAATAAAATCCATGATGAATAAAACTTACCCTAAAATTCTTTGCTTTTTATAGGAATACACATAAAATAATAGGTAATAAGGAGGCACCTCTTTATAGTATTCAAATTAGATGTTGGTTATGAACATAATGTTTCATACTTAATTCAGAAAACCTATCTACTTGCCTTACTTTTTGTGAAAATATCTTTAACCTGATCTTTTCTATAAATGTATTCTAGCTTGATACAACCACATGACACCTTTTCTTCGACAAAATGATACCCGATATCATTATATTTGGTTAATGGAATTTTATAGGATTTTTAGACTTTCCTATAGCACATTGATTATCACAATAAGTTTTTAGTTGTCTTTTAGTATCAATTTCTAAATCTTTCAATTAAACCTTCATCTAAATCAATTGATTACATATATGTGGAGCTGTAAAATATTCAGCCTCATATGTGTTTAGTGTTACTGAATTCTACTTCTTGTTGTACTAATTGACAAATCCTTCTCCCATAATGAATTATCCACCTGAATTGGATGTTCTTTTTATACAATCACTTTACGAATCAGCATCTATAAACCCCAATAGTTTTAAATCTACATTGTGTCTTTAAATTATCCCATAGTTAAAATTTACTTTCACATATCTCATAATTCTTTTAGCAACCAACATGAATTCTACATTAGTGTAACTTTGAAATATGGTACATAGAGTCAATTCATAAGTTATATCTAGCCTTGATGCTCTTATATAAAGTAGACTTCCAATGATTCTTTTGAATTATTTCAAATTAACAATGTTCCCTTCTTCATTCATTCATGATTTATGTCCAACTAAAATGGGTGTTGAAAATTATTTTTTATTTTAAATTTTTTCACCAATTCCCTAGCATACATTTCTTATCATAGAAATATGGAATTTGGTTTCTTCACAAGCTAGAACCCAAAAATATGTCATCTATCCAAGCATAGACATCTCATTTTTTTCATTTTCTCGTCAAACTCCTCACATATACCTTTAGTTCAATAAGAAAATATGATTTCATCCACATATAAAATTACTATGAGTTTACATTTGGATATCTCTCTCACAAAAAGATTATTATCAACATTAACTTTTATAAAATTCATATCCATAAACAATGATGAAATTTGGAATACATGGATCTAGGGTCTTATTCTAAACCGTAAAAATAATTCCTCAATCAGTATATCATGTTTCCATCATTATCAAATACAAAACCATAACTTTTTTTAATATATACTTCTTATTCAATATCACCATTTATAAAGGAAGATTTCACTTGAATTTGATAAAGATTGCAATGTTTGGGTTCTCCTACTTTTGAGAACATTCTAATAGTTTCCTATATTTCTATTAGTGTAAAATTCTCTTCAAATAAAATTCCTTCCAATTGAGAATTTCCTTTATACACCAACCTATATTTGTTTCTTGATACTTCACCATTCTCATTTAGTATATTTTTGGAAAACCCAGTTGGTTCCAATAAAATATTTGTTGTTAGGTATTGATACAAGATCAACAAAAGATTTATTCTCAATCTAATCATGTTATCCATTCAAATTAGTATCCATTCCTCATGGTCAACTATTTCTTCCACAATTTGAGGATCAATTAGATAAATAAGAATAGTTTGATCTTCAATTCTAAATATTCTTCTAGTTTTAATTTGATCCTATTGATGGCCAATGATATTTTCAGTCTCAACATGTTTCTTCATTTTTTTGTAAAGTTTTTATTGATTTTATAAACATAATCTTAATAAGAGGTATGTTAAAAATCAATATAAAAATTTTTATTCTTTTTTAGAGACATAATTATTCTTATGTTCTATTTTCTTGAAATTTTAATTTGAATATTCTAAATCTGTTAGAACTATGATATATTATTTGATATTGTTTTCAATAATATTAACATAACTACTATCATGTAAATTATACATCCCTTTGTTCCAAAACATGTAGCCACATCCATTAGATAGATAGGCCTTCAAAATTCCTTCATAGGTACTTTCATCAAATTTTACTAAATTGTTTTTCTTAATCTTTATAATGAAAGGGATACCAATAAATCAGATGTATTTAACAATTGTTTTTTGAACCATATTTCATAAGATTTATTTTTTGTTCTTGTAATTAGTATACATGTGTTATATATATGTATGTAAGTGCATAAATATTCTCTATAAAGGTACTTCTAGATATTGTGTTCAGCTAACATAGCCCTACCCATCTCAAAAATACTTCTTTTATTTATTTTAGCTAACACATTTTGATGTGGATTACATGGTGTGATGTATTGATTCATGATTCCATGTTTGGAAAGATAACATTCAAAAGAATAAAAAAATAAACTCTTTACCATTATCTGATATCAATTACTTGATATAGAAACTCGTATCCTTCCCAGCTTTTCTTCTAAATTTTTTGAACATTTTAGTTTCCTCTAACTTGTTCTTGATGAATATGACATTTGAAATCTAAGTATAAAAATCAATAAATGTAATCAAATATAGATCCCCTCTAGTATAATTTTTTATTTCTGGGACACATAAGTCATTATGAATAAGGTCAATTGGTCTAGAATGTAGTATATACACCACTTAAGGAGAACTTTGAGCTAATTCTCCATTTTATCGGTTTCATATATTTCATCCTATACTCTTTTTATCATGGAGAAATCTCTCACATTGTCATGCTTCAAGATTTCACTTATACTCTTTTGACAAAGATGGACAATCCCTCTATCCCAAAGGTTGTTTTCATCTTTGTATCTCGAATATTAGGAATATATTGAATTACCAAATCAAAATATATTACCACTATGTCTTTATTATTGATTGATAATTCTTCTATAATTTGTGATTTTGAAGATACAAAATTCATTTTTGAACAAAACCACTTTTCCATCATCATAAAGTTGTTTGACACTAGGATAATTAGGCTGAATCCATTCAAAAAATAACACATTATTAGACTTTATATTCTGGGCTTCAATCTTCACTTTTCAAAATCCCTTATTTTTCAGTGAAAAATCATTTCCAAAGGTCACTTCTCCTCCTTCATGATTCATAAAGTTTCCCATAATTTTTGTGTCACCAGTCATGTTTGGTGAAAATACACTATCAAGAATCCATGAATTTGTTTTCCACTAGCATTCAAAGTATAATTATCTAATATGACTATTCTTCATTCATTTTATGAATTCCCATTCATCTCATAATATTAGATGTTTTTTAGTGAAAATACTCATGAACTCTTTAGTAATATGACCTTGCTAATCAAATTATCCCTAGATTTATTCTAAATACTAAAATTTGTTTTATTTTGGTAGATAGAATGAGTTCCAAGTAACTGATTTCTTATATTGAATATTTGTTCTCCTTTTATCAAAATAGCTCCCCCTGGGTTCATGTATCATAACTATTAGGGAAAATTCATACTAACATAGATATGATTTGTTCCCAAACATTTCAAAACACTAGAAATTTCCTCTAATACTTGATCTTCCCAACTGATAACATCCATGTATTGAATATTTTTTTTGTCTTTACATATACTAATATTATTTCTACTCTTTCAGATAACATTCTTATAGAATTTCTTCCTCCCTTGGAATTAGAAGGTGATTTCTCACTAGACTTCATGTCCCATTATGGTCCAGCATTTATTTTCGGATATGCATTGTTAGATATAATAAATATATTTTAATATTCAAAGGGTTTTGAATCAACCTACTTTTTTGAGTCCCTATTTTCACCAGTTTTTTAGGATTCTTCTTTGAAAACAACAACCTTTCTAAAATATTCTCTAAAATTTTCAATCTATTCTATGATTTAAGGTGTTTATAATTAGCCTTAGAATGTTCTTCTTCATTGAGGAAATTGTTTTCTTCAAGTTTGTTTATCATATTTTCTATATAATCTACTTTCAGTTTGTGTATTTATTTTTCTATGTAAAGAATATCTTTTTATCACATTATTCCTTTTCCTCTGTTATCTTTTCTCTTCATTTCAATAACAGTCACTTATCCTTATCGATCATTATGTTTTTATCAAGACGATCATATAATTAATTTTTCAACTAGTCCTTTGGATTTTTTTCATTCACTATAATGATCTTTAATTTTATAGGTTTCAAAAACATTCAACACGATCTATTAAGTTATTATTATCTTTATATTGACTGCTTTTGGTAGACTTATCCTTAACTTCACAGCTCAAAAAACATCTACTTTTTTATTTAATTATTATCATCTTTATT
The DNA here is from genome assembly GCA_963277665.1 of Viscum album. Classification (NCBI taxonomy): domain Eukaryota; kingdom Viridiplantae; phylum Streptophyta; class Magnoliopsida; order Santalales; family Viscaceae; genus Viscum; species Viscum album. The sequence continues at coordinate 549,342,769 of OY728144.1, read as the reverse complement.
ACATAAAATTTTGGTTATGATATTTCAGGACATACCCCCATTTATTTTTATATTGTATTTTATCTTTTGTCTCAGGTTCTACAAAATTCTTTTAGAACAATTTACAAAAAAAAATCCAATTTAATTATAGTTGCATAAAAATGGGGGTAATTTGATTTTAGCCCTAAAAGTTCCATTATTGAATCATTTTTTACATGAGAAATGATTCTATTAAAATATTAAAATTAATTTTATTCATCAAATTCACTTGATTCTGAAATTTTTTCCTCTCTGGTTCTGATCATTCTCATGGCTTAAAAAGCCATCTCATCTTTGATCTTATTCTTGAAGCCATGGAACATTCAAATTTTATATTAAATTAGTTTTTTATGTAATTAATCATGTCATGACCCATATTCTGGGGCTCGTATCGTGACTACCCCAAGCCCACCATCCATAGGTCAGGGGCTGGCGACTAGCACCAAAGGCATAAATCCCTAAACTGGGAAGGCATTGCCTTTATAAACTGAAACACACACAATCAGAGTATGCAACTGGAAGTAAAACACTAAGTAAAAACTGTATATAGAAGAGGTGCTGAAAAGTAAAGGGTCCAGAAATAGAAGCCCAATAGTAAAGTACAACTGAAAGCAGGTAAAACTGAAGAAAAGAAGTAAAGTAGATACTGGGTCATCCTCTGGAATTCCCACCTGAAGGGTGGGTACAGATGGCCTCCTCAGCACCCCTATTTCGTCCGTCCGCTCCGTGTGCGTATCACCGAGTGGTTCACCTCTTGGTACCGTCCAATTCTGCTACTCTCTGCCCCGATCAGCGTTGTCTGTCATCTGCAACCAAGACAATGAGGTGCGGGCATATCTCATGCAAGGGTGAGTATAACGATACTCAGTACGGACCCCGAGACCCTCAAGGTCTCACAAAATCCACTAAGGATAAACCACATAAGAAAGATACAGTCACTAAGTATCAACCAACCCCATTTAGATATATGACCATACATATACCTAAGTTACCAGTCACAATCCAGCTCTAAATCTTGAGCCCAAGCACAACCCAGTCCACAAAGGAAGTAAAGTCAATCACATAATGATAATGATTGAAAGAAAAGACTCAACTCACATAGGTATACATATTTTGTAGAGTGATAGAGATGATCAGATGTAGTCATTGATTCATATAAGTTGTCAGACCCACACAGGATACAGGACCAGCTAAGCTGTCGAACCCACACAGGATACAAGACCAGCTATTCAGAGTGTTAGAGATTATGAGATGTATCACGCATTCTTCTAAGCTGTTGGACCCACACAGGATACAGGACCAGCTAAGCTGTCGGACCCACACAGGATACAAGACCAGCTATTCAGAGTGTTAGAGATGATCATATGTAGTCACTGATTCATCTATGCTGTTGGACCCACACAGGATACAGGACCAGCTATTTAGAGTTTTAGAACTGTCATACCCACGGAGGATCTTGGTACGGTAGTCATCGATGTTGAACCCAGAGAGGATTATGGTATAGTAGTCATCGCTGTCGAACCCATGGATGATTCCGGTACGTTATCGTCACAGCCAGCCCAAGGGTTCCTGCACACAACACACTCAATTATGAGAGGGTCCACTCCTCGAGCCAAGATTCGATGCATCAACTATCACAAAGTCCTGACTTGATGTATCTTGTAGTTCCATCTCAACATAAGGAACCCAACACGAGAGATGGTGCGTCAATCGGACGCCCGGTCTAAGAGTTATTGGCATTTCCGTTCCAGGGGTCCGATTGGTTTGTAGGCTCAAACCAACCTGGTCGTACCCCAATTACATCGAAACCTCAAGTGGAGTATTCCAAAAGAATTGTCTCACTCCAATAATTCTATCTCCGTAGGTGGTACGTCAATCGGACACCCATAGCCCTAGATGCGGGCTAAAAGGTGTAAACGGCCATAGTGGGTCCGGGTTTGGTCTGACCCAGTTGGACTGACCAAGCCCGACCCGATCTAAAGAGAGGTCTGACCCGGTCAGTGACTCCAACCCGGTCTGAGGAAGCGACCCGAGCCGAGGGGACGACCCGGCCCGAAGCGACGGCCCGGCCCAATGGGCGGCCCAGCCTGAGGGCGGCTCCGCCGAGGGTGACCCGTCTATGGGCGGCCCAGCCGAGGGCGGCCCGGCCGTGGGCGGACCGACCGAGGGTGGCCCGGTCGTGGATGGCCCGGCTGAGTGGCGGCCCGTTTGTGCAGGCCCGGCCCGTGGCGGCCCGACCGACCACGCGAGGAAGGGGGGCGTTGCGCCCCTCCTGGATTGTCAAACAGAACTGGCGGCCTGCGCCGGTTCAGGGGCCACGGGACCCAGCTGGTCCCGTTCGTCTGGCTCCATGGTGGCCGGCCTGGCTGGCTGCCACCGCTCCACCATCGCGGCACCACGACCCCGCGGTCCTTCAGCTTTCCGCGCGGCGCGACCCCGTCGCGCCGCCACCTTCATGGCCCGACCTGGCCACGGCCTTCGGCGCCACCGCGCGGCGCAATGGCACCGCGCTTCTCCATCCGTCGTGGCCCTCCCGGCCGCGGTTCCTCTCCGGTGGGCCGCGACGGGGCCTCTCCCATTTGCCACAGCCCACCCTGTCCGCGGTTCCGCACCCCTGGCATGGCGCGACGCGACAGTGTCACTCATCTTTTGTTTGCCGCGGTTCTTCTCCGGCGTGGTGCAATGGAACCGCGCCCTTCCAGCTCCGCCTCCGACATCAACCAAACAAGAATCAACGGAGGGATGTCGGACCGTGTTTGTTCGGCCCGCACCCTCCACATTAGGTGATAACAATTGTCCACCGTCGAACCAAAGTAAACGTCGAAGAACGAGGGTATAAATCATACGTTAAAAATAATCAAACCCAAATACCTTGATTTTGGTGATCAACTATGGAGTCGCAGAAGACGGGCGTCGTTTCATCGACGTTGGGAAAGAAGGTAACCGAAGACGGCGTCGTCAGTGTTCTTTAAGGTCGGCGCTCCCTCCTTTGTTCCGGTAGGAGAAGGAAGAAGACATCCAAGGAAGAAGTCGAAGAACAGAGGACGTCGTCGGCGTTTTTCACGTTCTTCGTTGGAAGGAAGTGGTGCCTTCAATTAGTTGACGTCAGGGAGCATCCGAGGAAGAAGCTTCATCGGCGTTCTTCACAGGCGGCACCTTCTCTTTTAGTTTGGTAAAAGATCGAGGATAGTGGTTCTTCGTTGGAAGGATGAAGCTCTTCCATGAGTTCTCCAAAGCTCCACCAAAAAGGACCGCCAACCAAAATAAAATAAAATAACACATCTTAATATAATGTTAGCTTAATAAATTCAAAATGACTCAAATTCATTAAGTTACATCACTTAATTAAAAGGTGGTGTTGGCTCAATAAATTTGGAGAGGGAAGGTGAAGAGGATCCAAAATTTATGGAGGAAGGTGGAAAGTGAAGAGTTCAGCCTCTTTAATTGGGGGTTCAAGGAAGTTTGAGAGGTCGGGTGGGCCCCACCTAATAATCCTCCAAGGAAGGTTATGTGGGGGTGGGCCCCACCACCATAAAATCTCATGGGAGGTTATGGTGTGGTGGCTCCCACCTCCAACCACAACTTGGTGGTTTTAACCACCACCAAGAAAATAAAGTGAATAATTTATTTTATTCAAAATTAACTAAAAACCTCCAAAAATTATCTTCCACTCATGATAAAATGCAACTGCGGTAAAGGGATCCTTAAGCAAATACCAGCATTGCGAGTTCATCGGTGTCCTTGGATTTCAATTTCGAGCACCAGTTCAAAAGATATAAAATGTCGCTCGCGCGTTTACTGAACGTACCCGAAAAAAAACTTCGGACAATTATTATCAGTCACCCTCGACCAACTACGGTCAAGGTTAAGCTCTTCCTAGGTGAAACATGCCCCTAATAACCCAACGGTACTCTTAAATTTTCAATCCGAGTTACCATTTAGAAGTTATGAATTTTATAATAAAATAATTGTCACTTAATTATTTTATTTGCGGCCAAAAACTAAATTTTTCTAGTGGTCCGCGCCGGCCAAAGTTAGTATCTGCTTAAATAAATCATGCCCTCATGAGTTTAGCGGTGGCCTCTAATTTTTAATTCGAGCTACCATTTTTGAGTTATAAGCATTTGAAGAATAAAAAAATTATTTAATTATTTTATTTACGGTTATGCCATTTTTGGGATTTTTCACAGGATTCCCGCGCCGACTTAACTTAAGTCACTCATAGGGTAAACCCGCCATCCTGAGCACAGTGGCACCCTCGGATTTCTGATCCGGGTAACTGTTTAAGAGTTGTTCCACTTTTTTAGGAAAATTGTTTATGCATGTTAATTTAAGCTTAACAAAACTTTATAAATTGATTCCGGGCACACCGAGCCTCGGAATCAGGCACCGTCAGAAACGGCAGACTCGTAAAATTCCCAAGTATTTAAAACAAATTCTATTGGAATTCTGGGTCTTTACATTCTCTCCACCTCAGGGTTGTTCGTCCTCGTAAGCTACAACTCAAACTAAGGAAACAAATGATGGTACTGAGCACTCATCTGAGCCTCCTGCTCCTATGTGCTCTCCTGGAGGTTCCCATGCTGCCAGCGAATGCGCACCAGAGTTATCGGCCATCCATACAGGACCCGATCCAGTCGATCCTCAACCTCCACTAGAACCTCCGTGAATATCGCCTCGTCATCGATATCCATCTCCCCATGGTCGATGATGTGTATCTCATTTGCTGAGATATGTGGAAGACGTCATGTACCCGGTGCAACTGAGGTGGAAGATCTAAGCATTAAGCCACATCGCCTACTCTACTGAGGACCTAAAAAGGTCTGATGAATCGCAGAGATAACTTTACGGCTCGACCAAATCTTCATAGACCTCATTGAGGTGAGACCCGTAGAAAGACGTGGTCGCCATCCTTGAACTCCAGAGATCTCTGTCTCTTGACGGCATATGACTTTTGTATGCTCTGTGCAGTCTTCATCTGCTGCTAGATTATCTGCACCTTCTTCGTGGTAGCTCATACCATATCTGGTTGGTAGGAAGTTGGCCGACTTAGTGGTTCAGTCGACGATCACCCAAATAGAGTCATGTCCCCTGGACATACATGGAAGACCTGTCACGAAGTCCATGGATATCTCATCTTTATTACACTTTGGGACCTCTAAAGGCTGAACCAAGCCTGCTGGTACCTAATGTTCCGCCTTCACTTGCTAACAAGTGAGGCATCGAGAGACAAAATCTGCTATTTCCTTCTTCATACTCAGTCACCAGTGCTGTCGTCGAAGGTCCTGGTACATCTTCACCACTCCTAGATGTACGGCTAAAGGGGATGTGTGAAACTCCCTCAACATCTCCTCCTGAAGTGACACTGACACCATAGTACGTCCTCTGATGAGAATGACATGCTCCCCACCTTTAGAAAATCCATTATGTGCCTATCCTGTGGATATCTGAGCACATCATGTCTCACAGTCAGCATCCCCACGTTGCGCCTCCCTGACTCGCTGAAGAAGTGGGGAGTGACTGTAAGAGACTGAAGGAAGGCTGCTCCATCTCTATCCCCAAAGGGTATCTCTAAAGCATCCAGCTGCTCTGTCACCTTGCCTAGAAGTTGTATACCATATCTCCAACTGAGTGCATCTGCTACAACATTCCACTTCCCAGGATTATAGACTATCTCGAATTCATAGTCCTGGAGGAACTTAGAACTCAAAACTCCTACTGCCATGAGGGTAAGGTTGGCTGACTAATGAGTGATCAGTTGCACCCTTCTATGCATGAGTTTATCCTGTGCTGCTTGGGTTTCCCTTTTCGCTAACCAAGGAAAACCCCATCCCAACATTTTATATAAACCACAACCTTTTTTCCTAACACAGTCAATCTGTGTATGAACTATGGTTTCCCAGTCCATACCCAAACTAATATCGTAAGGCCTCGACACTTCCACCAAGAGGTTCCAACCGAAACTCTCGCCTCAAGGGTCATATCACACTATCAGCGTAACTGTGATTATCAAGTCTCCTCCCAAAGTTATCTTTAGACGTGAGGGTAAAGTCAATGGTTTAACTAGAAACTCTAGGTATGGGACAAGATTTGTGGAAGGAAGGAATGATTGGTACCTAGGTCTATTGATACGGCAGATAGTAGTAGACACAGACTGTACCTTGAATTATTCCTAGAAACCTTGGGTCACACTTCTTGACTGCATGCAGCTACTCTCTTCCTCTGCCCTCCAGATCCCTGAGCCTGGCGAGGACTACAAAGGTGGGTGGTTGTAACATGTTGAAATGTACACCACCACATGCTACTCTCCTAGCTCTATTTCCACGTCTGTTGCCCAGAAGATTTATCTGTCCATGTCACATCCACTTCCTGAAAATTCTTGCATGCCCAAGTCTCTGAGACTAAACCCAGTTTCCTGCTTTCCCACTGCTAACATTCATTGTCTATATATGATCATCCAAAGAACATTCAACCACAAATGTTCTCTCTAGAAACCTAACGTGAGTAGGAATGCATAGAAGAAAATTGTTGGCTCGGTTGTTCTTAAACACACCTCGCTCAGAAGTCCAAGCCCTGAAGCACTATTCGCATCGTATTCATCGAGTACCAGGAATGGTCGGTATGCCTCGATGAATACTCAACTACAGATATGTTGTCCTGTCGAAACTATAGAAGCTGAAGGGAACTCTCAACCACCTCCTCAAGCCAGCCCTCAGCAGCCTGTGAGTCGGCCTCTCCTTAGAACTTGAGGGGTATATAATGTTGAAACACATGCAAGGCACTAAGCCTATAAGGGTTCTCTACTGGTACCTCCGGTAGTGTCTGCTGACCAACGAGCAGTGATATAGTTAGCACACTTCCCGAAGGTACCATCTTGGAAAACAGTCCAAGTACCGAAACTTCATCACTATGTGGACCATCCTCATGGTCACTCACTTAAAAATAGTAGTTTCTAAGATCAATATTTTCTCTACTAGTGTCTCAACTAGGTAAAAATATCCAGTAATCGCCTCCATCCAGTCCTCTGCTACCTAGGAATCTATCTCACCTCGTAACCTCGGAGGCCTCTATCGCTGGAATTAGTGCAATGCGCTCAGTCGGTGTGCATTGTTCGCCAGTGCGGCTGGTGGCATCTGCTGCCCAACAGGTGGTGGTGTTGCTGGTACACCACCCGAAGGTGCAAACATAGTAAGAGGGCCATACACGGAACCTCGTCGCTTGGTGGTCCGTCATCGTGTACTCTCTCGGAACTCTAACTGGCTATCTGCGTGGAGTCATCCTGAAAAAGAGTAGGTTCACCATGGTCAATAAGTTATACCTTGTGAGCAGACTTAAAGAGTTCACAAAGAAGATTCTTGAAAACACAAATGCTATCAGTGTTTTCGTGCACTGAGTCAGAAATCAGAGGTCAGGGTCCTGGTGTATGGATACGTCGGTCATCGTACCAACACTGGACTCCCTGGACTGAGAACCACACTGAATAATCTTAACAATATTGCTTCACAGTAAGACAGATCAGTGTCCTAAGTTCTGTGGTAGAACCAACTCCTCTAATACCAATTTGTCACGACCTATCCTCTGGGGCTCGTATCGTGACTACCCCAAGCCCACCTTCTATAGGCCAGGGGCTGGCGACTAGCACCAAAGGCATAAATCCCTAAACAGGGAAGGAATTTCCTTTATAAACTGAAATAGAAACAATCAAAGTACGTAGCTGGAAGTAAAACACTGAGTAAAAATTGAATAAATAAGAAGTTCTGAAAAGTAAAGGGGCCAGAAATACAATCCCAACAGTAAAGTACAACTGAAAGAAGGTATAACTGAAGAAAAGAAGTAAAGCAGCTATAGGGTCGTCCTCCGGAATTCCCACCTGAAGGGTGGGTACAGATGGCCTCCTCAACACCCCAAGTCCGTCTGTCTGCTCTGTGTGTGTCTCACTGAGTGGTCCACCTCCGGGTATCGTCTAGTTCTGCTACCCTCTTCCCTAATCAGCGATGTCCGTCATCTACAACAAACACAACGAGGTGAAGGCATAGCCCAATCAGGGCTAAGTATAACGATACTCACTGATTCATCTAAGCTGTCGGACCCACACAGGATACAGGACCAGCTAAGCTATCGGACCCACACAGGATACAGGACCAGCTATTTAGAGTGTTAGAGATGATCATATGTAGTCACTGATTCATCTAAGATGTCGGAACCACACAGGATAAAGGACCAGCTAAGCCATCGGACCCACACAAGATATAAAACCATCTATTCAGTGTATTATAGATGATCAGATGTAGTCACTGATTCATCTCAGATGTCGGACCCACACAGGATACAGGACTATCTAAGCTTTCAGACCCACATAGGATACAGGACCAGCTATTCAGAGTGTTAAAACTATCGGACCCACGGAGGATCCCGCTATAGTAGTCATCACTGTCGAACCCATGGATGATTCCGGTACAGTATACATCACTGTCGAACCCATGGAGGATTCCGATACAGTATCGTCACAGGCAGCCCTAGTGTTCCCGCACACAGCACGCTCGATTCCAAGAGGATCCGCTCCTCGAGCCAAGATTCGATACATACACTATTACAAAGCCTTTATTTGATGTATCTCATAGTTCCGTCGCAACATAAGGAACCCAACATGACAGATGGTGAGTCAATCGGACGCCCGGTCTGAGAGTTATTGACATTTTCGTTCCAGGAGCCCGGTTGGTTTTTAGGATCAAACCAACCCGGTCATACCCCAACTACGTCCAAACCTCAAGTGGAGTATGCCAAAATAATCTTTCGCTCCTATAATTCCATCGCCATAGGCATTACGTCAATCAGACACTCGTAGCCCTAGATGCGGGCTAGAAGGTGTAAACGGCCATAGCGGGTCTGGGTTCAGTCCGACCCAGTCGGACTGACCTGGCCCGACCCAGTATAAATCGGGGTCTTACCCAGTCCGCGGGTCTGACCTGGTCTGAGGAAGTGACCCGAGCCGAGGGGATGGCCCGACCCGATGAGACATCCCAGCCCGGCCGAGGGAGGCCCGGCAGAGGGGCGACCCGACCGTGGGGGCCCGGCCCGTGGCGGCCCGACCGACCACGTCAAGGAGGGGGCGTTGCGCCCCTCCCGGATTGTCGAACAGAACCCGCACGCTGCATTGGTTCAGGGGCCGCGGGACTCGGTTGGTCTCGCTCGTCCAGCTCCACGGCGGCCGGGCCGGCCGGCCGCCCCCGCTCCCCCACCGCGGCACAACGGCACCGCGGTCCTCCTGCTTTCTGCGCGGTGTGACGACGCCGCGCCTCCATCACCGTTGCCCGACCTAGCCGCAGCCTTCGGCTCCACCGCGCGGTGTGACGACACCACGCTTCTCCATCCGCTGTGGCCCTCCCGACCGTGATTCCTCTCCGGTGTGGCATGACGGCACCACACCCCTTTGTCGTGGCCCGCCCTGGTCGTGGTTCCGCACCTCCGGCGTGGTGCGACGCGATGGTGTCGCGCCTCTTTTGTTTGTCGCGGTTCTTCTCTGGCATAGTCTGATGGCACCGCGCCCTTCCAGCTCCGCCTCCGACGTCAACCAAACAAGAATCAACCGAGGGATGTCGGGCCATTTTTGTTCAACCCGCACCCTCCGCATTAGGTGATAACAATTTTCCACCGCCGAACCAAAGTAAACGTCAAAGAATGAGGGTATAAATCATACGTTAAAAATAATCAAACCCCCATACCTTGATTTCGGTGATCAACGAAGGAGTCGCGGAAGACGGACGTTACTTCATCGACATCAGGAAAGAAGGTAACCGAAGACGGTGTCGTCGGCATTCTTTAAGGTCAGTGCTCCCTCCTTTGTTCCGGTAGGAGAAGGAAGAAGACATCCAAGGAAGAAGTCAAAGAATGGAGGACATCGCCGGCGTTTTTCACGTTCTTCGTAGGAAGGAAGAGGCGGCGTCAATTCGTTGACGTCGGGGAGCGTTCGAGGAAGAAGCGTCGTTGGAGTTCTTCACGGGCAGCTCCTTCTCTTTTAGTTTGGTCAAAGTTTGAGGACAGTGGTTCTTCGTTGTAAGGATGAAGCTCTTCCATGAGTTCTTCAAAGCTCCACAAAAAAGGATCGCCAATGAAAATAAAATAAAATAACACATCTTAATATAATGTTAGCTTATTGAATTCAAAATGATTCAAATTTATTAAGTTACATCACTTAATTAAAAGGTGGTGTTGGCTCAATAAATTTGGAGAGGGAAGGTGAAGAGGCTCCATAATTTATGGATAAAGGTGGAAAGTGAAGAGTGCATCCTCTTTAATTGGGGGTTCAAGGGAGTTTGAGAGGTCAAGTGGGCCCCACCTAATAATCCTCCAAGGAAGGTTATGTGGGGGTGGTCCAAACCACCATAACCTCTCATGGGAGTTTATGGTGTGGTGACCCCCACCTCCAACCACCACTTGGCGGTTTTAACCACCACCAATAAAATAAAGTGAATACTTTATTTTATTCAAAATTAACTAAAAACCTCCAAAATTATCTGCCACTCATGATAAAATGAAACTGCGGTAAAGGTCTCCTTAAGTGAATACCGGTGCTACGAGTTCATCGGTGTCCTCATATTTCAATTCCGAGCACTGGTTAAAAAGATATAAAACGCTGCTTGCGCGTTTACTAAACATACCCGAAAAAAAAGTTCTGAAAATTATTATCAGTCACCCTTGACCTAGTATGGTCGAGGTTAGGCTCTGTCTAAGTGAAACAGGCCCCTACGAACCCAACGGTGCTCTGTAATTTTCAATCTGAGTTACTTTTTAGAAGTTATAAATTTTACAATAAAATAATTGTCACTTAATTATTTTATTTGCGGCCAAAAACTAACTTTTTATGGTGGCCCGTACCGGCCAAAGTTAGTATCTACTTAAATAAAGCACGCCCTCGTGAGTTCAGCGGTGGTCTCAGATTTTGAATTTGAGATACCATTTTTGAGTTATAAGCATTTGAAGAATAAAATAATTTATTTAATTATTTTATTTACAGTTATTGCATTTTGGGGATTTTTCACAGGAGGCATGCGCCGACTAAACTTAAGTCGTACCTAGGGTAAACCTGCCATCTTGAGCGCAATGGTTCCCTCAGATTTCTGATCTGAGTAACCGTTTAAGAGTTATTCAACTTTTTCAGGAAAACTGCTTACGCACGTTAATTTAAGCATAACAAAACTTCAGAAATTGATTCCGGGCACACCAGGCCTCGGAATCAGGCACCGTCAGAAACTGCGGACTCGTAAAATTCACAAGTATTTAAAAAAAATATGGTAATTATAGGTCTTTAAAAATCATTACTAATATCATATATATCTTCCAATTTTGATAATTTATCATCAAACATGTCAGGAAAGTTTCTAATTGGTTTTTTTACAATTGTTGAATCATCCAGCTTTTCACCAAAACCGTGAATATTAATTATAATTTCATTGAAACTTGTGAGGTAGTAATAATCATTTTTTATTAAACCATCTTGAAATTTTTAAATTTAATTCTCTAAATTTTCAATTTTTCCACCTTGACATTCACATTTCCATCATAACTATATTCTAATTTATCACAAATTCCCTTAGAATTTTTGAGTTCCATAACCTTTGGTTAAACATTTTCTAAAAGGGACATCAAAATGGAATTTTGAAATTTGAAATAAACATCCATATTTATCTTTTTGATAAATGTAATAAGAGATTCATTATAAAGTGTTTGGAATATAATAGTAATTACATCTTTAAATTCATGTACATGAGATTGAAGATAAAGAAACATCCTATTATTACTACTATGGTAGTTCTTGCCGTAGAAAGTAGAAACATGTCTAGTATTGAGAGATTTAAAATTATCTATCTTCAATAATTAGTGGATCCTTACTTTGGGAACCTCTCTTTGATACCCATTGAAGTTATGAGGAAGTAGTTTCACTACTAATAGCGGTGGGTGGGTGTAGGTTCCGGGCGCAGCGGAAGCGCGTTGGTGGGTTTTCCCAACTTAATTTTTCGTTAAACAATGTTCAATCCGAGATCCGTCACGATATAAAACGTCAAATATTCAGAATAGAATGAAGAACGAAAAGAAAAGATGAGTCCCGAAACCCTTGAGGAGGATCATCATATGTTGATTATAATTAATTTAATTAATGCATAAGAATTACCTCGTTGGAATTATTTCTTCGTTGATGTGTCCGGTCACGATTCGGTGATCCGTCATTGCGTCGTAGAATCCAAGTGTAGGATTCCTCTAGCGGTGATCCACACATGTGTCACGTATCTCCGGAAGTCGCCAAAGAGATCTTCGGGTGCTAGCGCGGAAGAACCTTCGCTTGCGATGTCCGCCTTCGACCGCCTTGATCCGGTGGAGGATCTTGCTCTCGTAACTTGAGGGCGTTCTTGGTGGAAAGGGAATTATCTCTTGGCTTGAGGTATTTCAAAATCTGTTGTGCACAACAATGGATCACCAAAAAATGTTGGGGTTGCGAGGATATTTATAATCAGGTTTGAGGTTAATAGAGTTATGACTATAAATAAACGCGTTATGCGTTTTATTTATTTCATTAACTCTTATTGAAAACCCCCATGTCGAATTATTAATTCCTTGACATGCGCCCACGCTGATTATAATAAATATCATTTAATAAAACAATATTAAATCCTCAAAATCCCAATTGGAAAAACTACACGACGTGTAATAATTAATACACGGCGTGGACTTGTTTTCCATAAAACTACACAGCGTGTATATTTAATATACACAGCGTGTACTTTTATTTTACATTTTTCTCCACCACATTTATTAGACCTTGAGTAATGACTACTTATTTCTTAAATAAATGTAACTTCATTACTCGCTAATAAATATATTATTTTATCCATAGTATATTCTCTCGAATAACTAGTGTCAAAATAAATGCGATCAGACATCCTTAAATAATTATTAAACCAAAGTCGGGAATAATATTTATTTAACTTGTTAAATTAATATTCAACTCAGATACATGGACACACTTAGTGTGTGACCCTCTAGGCCTCTTTCTCAGTGGCATTAGGCTAAGCCTGCCTAAAGTCCAAGGGTAGCGTCTAGCAACACACCAAGGCACCCATAGAGAAAGAAGTTAGCGCCGCAATGACGTGTCACCTCCTACGAACGCTTACCGTGTAATATAATCCCTTTGTCTCGATATCTCCAATCAAGCGGGTTGCATGCTAGTGACATCAACCCATGTGCTTGATTATTCTTTCTTTGACTTCCCGGAATTGAACTTGCCCATACCTTACCATGGCCATGGATTTATTTAGGCTATATGAATTCCATCAAAGGGCCTGAGATATCTACTTCCGTTATGGAACGGAAGGGACAAATCCTTTCTCGCATTATCTATTAATGTGGTATTACTCGTGACGCACCCAACGTATCCTACCTCGCTGCGAACTGTGTGTCGTCACAGTTTTCGTCAATACATATAAGTGCGCGAGTTGTAATACCCATTAATAATAATCTTAAAGTCTAAGGATCAATACACATGTCCGTAGATAGGAACATCCAATGACACTATGAAATGTGGATTTCCTACTGGCGGGTCTCGTTCTCATAATATCCTCCTGGATATTACCAAGGGCGCACACCATGAGAAGGTGCCTCAACGTTTTATGAGTCCTCACCCCAAATGACCTGTATTATTTGTGTCCCTCAAATAATATCATCTGACCATAGAACATACATTCAATAACAGTGTTATGGAACTTTCGGGTTCTCATCATAGAAGGGATCCACTAAGACCCTTTAATGCAATAGTTGTCCTTAGGACATTATCACATGACATGTCACGCAGAAGAACAATCAAGATGTGATAAGTCTTTTATTTAATGAATAAAGTACAAAGTAGTTGGTTCTAGACCACCAACTCCAACAGACTCCCACTTGGACTAGAGACAACTGCTAACAACCTTTAACCCGCTATCTCTCACATGATATTCATGCTTCTGCTGAGATAGGCCTTTAGTCATGGGGTCTGCCACGTTCTCTTCCGTGGACACTCTGCTCATTGCAAATTCACCCCTTTGATAGAAATCCCTCAAGAGGTGATACTTCCGGAGTATGTGCTTTGTCCTTTGATGTGACCTTGGTTCTTTTGCAAGAGCCACCGTTGCAGTATTATCACAATACAATGTAATGGGATCTTTACTACTAGGCACCACATCAAGCTCCTAGACAAAGTTCCGAATCCAAACGGCTTCTTTGGCTGCATCAGAAGCCGCTATATACTCGGACTCCACTGTAGAATCGGCGACAAATGGATGCTTTGAACTCTTCCAGCTCACAGCTCCTCTATTGAGACAGAAAACATATCCATATTGCGACTTCAGATCATTATGATCTGTTTGAAAACCAACATCGGCATACCCTCTGATGACAAGCTCCTCGTCTCCTCCATACACCAGGAACATATCCTTAGTTCTTCTCAGATACTTAAGGATAGTCTTAACAGCAGTCTAATGTTGTTCACCTGGATCTGCTTGATATCTTCCTACCATGCTCAGTGCATAGGCAACATCAAGCCTGGTACATAACATGGCATACATGATGGATCCTATATCCGAAGCGTATGGGATCTTTCTCATCCTATCTTTCTCCTGTTGTGTCTGGGGACACATTTTCTTAGAAATATGTAAGCCATGTGACACTGGAACCAATCCCCTCTTGGATTTTTCCATACTAAATCTTTTTAGTATCTGGTCAATGTATGTACCCTGACTTAGTCCAAGCAGCCTCTTGCATCTATCACGAATGATCTTGATCCCTAGAATGTAGGCTGCTTCTCCTAAGTCCTTCATGGAGAAACACTTGTTAAACTAGTCCTTAACTGACTGTAAGGTTGGTACGTCGTTTCCAATAAGCAATATGTCATCAACATATACCACTAGGATGACAACCGCATTCCCATTAAACCGCTTATAAACACATGGCTCACATTCGTTCTTAATGAAACCAAATTCCTTTATGGATTCATCAAATCGAATGTTCCATGACCTGGATGCTTGCTTTAATCCATAAATGGATTTCTACAACTTGAAAACCCGTTTGGCTTCACCTAGTGTCACAAACCCTTCTGGTTGTGTCATATAGACATCTTCCTGAAGGTTCTCGTTAAGGAATGTTGTTTTGACATCCATCTGCCAAATCTCGTAGTCATGGTAAGCTGTTATGGCAAGTATGATTCTTATGGATTTAAACATGGAAACTGGTGAGAAGGTTTCATCATATTCAATTCCTTGACGCTGTCTGAATCCTTTGGCCACTAGCCTTGCTTTATAGGTGCTAACTTGACCTTCCATGTCCAGCTTTCTTTTGAATACCCATTTGCATCCAACAGGCTTTACATCAACTGGCTCATCAACAAGAACCCAAACTTGGTTCTGATATATGGAATCCATCTCAGAATTCATAGCTTCTAGCCATCTTTCAGCTTCTGAGCTTTCTACTGCTTCCTTGTAGGAGAGAGGTTCATCATTGTCCAACAATAATGATTCACCATCCTCGGTGACTAGGAAACCAAATCTCTCTGGTTCTCTTACCTCTCTTGAGCTCCTACGTAGTACTTGTGTTTCTGGAACCTCTTCCACGGGGACCTGTGGAACTTGTTCCTGTACGAACTCATGTGTATCTTGAGCATCAACTTCATCGAAGTCAATCTTCCTCCCACTATCTGTAGAGACCCGTATCTTGACGTACATGGACATTACATTACATTTGCGGAATACTTAGTACATAACAAAAACACACACTAAAGGATCGTAATAGTTTAGTGTCTTTGGAAACTCGGAACGTAATCTTCTAATCGTGGTGAAAGTTCTTCAATATCTCCCATAAAGGTCATCCTTTTTTTTTCTACCTAAAACCTTTCTTTATATCCTGGGGAAAAGAAAACATAAAAGGGTGAGCTCAAATGCTCAGTAAGGGTAAACAAAGGAAATATCAATCACATAATTTTCATAAGAACATAACATTTTTGGAAATCTTAACCTGCAAAAGAGAGCATAATTTCATAACATGGGATAAATCATAGTAGTGAAATGAAATCATAACTTAAAACATTACTCATTGTGGCATACACACATAATCATAGAGAATCATTTCTTGTTAGTCAAGACTCATTGCCAAGACTATCTTAGTGGACAAAGTCCCTTTCTGAATCAAGTAATCCTCGTTTCAGTCCTGTTTCACTGAACCGGTATAACCTACCATTCCAGCCATGTCTATCTCATGAGATATAAAATCTTTACCCAATGCATTGGAGGGAGATATAGGTCCCACCCATCTCTTAATGAATCCTTTCTTATGTGTGCCACAAAATCATAAATCATACATCATTTCATAACCCATGTAATAAAAATGGGATTCTTAAACAACATGACATCATAAAACAATTCATATAAGATAAAGGAATTCATAAAAGTAATTCCATCACAACATGATCAAATCAATGTAATAATAGGGATAAAAATATAGCCCTTTATTATCTTAGATGGAAAATAATTTTGATAAAACACTTGAACTCCATTCTTGAGGAAAATATCCTTTCTTCTTAAAAAACATTTTTCCTTTCATAACATATCATACAACTTTAAAACAAAAGAAGTTGATTAAAAATAAACTTGAAAACTTTTAAAGGAAGCTTCTTTGAAGTAATGTTTTAAAAATCCATTCATGCCGTATAAGTTAAAAAAAAACATTCTTCGTACTTTTGTCGGAAAAGTCAAAAAGTACCTCGTACGGAAAAACGACAAAAGATTCCTTTCTTATTCTTTACTAAAAACTCACCTAAGGGTAAAATTGGATTTAAACTATTTCAAGTGGATGGAAACAATATTACATATTGAGGGAACATGGATGTGGATGATAAAATACACCCCAGTAAATACTTACGAATAAACAATCTCGGATAAAAATGAGATTGTTATATTTCCCTTACCTTAGGTCCGATTAGCTTTGTACGTGTCCGAAGCTCCTGTATAATGGTTTAAATAATGTTATTGACTTATTCCAGAATCATACATATTGATATGATATCATATATGGTCATATTATTAGCTTCTTGTTAGTAATATTTCATTGTTACTTGTTACTCGGGTCTTTATAACTTTTTGTTCTTATGCGTGTTTTGTCGAATAAATTCTTATTCTTATCTTTAGGTTATAGATAATTCATTTCCAGAATGGTATTAGTGTAGTATATACCATATTCATTCATTCAATTCATTTATATAATCATTATGAAATGAAGATCATGTAGAACGAGTCGCATCACATCGTGGAGACGGTATTCCGTACGTACGCACGAGTGATGATATCGTTCCTATGATCGTGGAATTGTATTGGAGTATATATATATTATTTCAGTATCAATATTACTTCATAATAATCATATGTAGTTACTCATTACACCATTATACCCATCCTTGTAAGGTGATGGTGGAAAATAGATTACACCACGGCGTGGAGACGGTATTCCGTACGTACGCACGCGCGGTGATTTCATTTTTCCGTAGGATGGATAGAAGGTGAATTAGGGTTGTTTCATATTTATAATAACATATCAGTATGTAAGTAATACTTATGTTATTACTTTATCATGAAACAACTAAAGAAGAAGAAGTTGAAGAAGAAAGAAATTGAAAAGATCGGTAATGGATATTACCTCTTCTTTGGAACGCCTTTTTGAATCCTCCACTTAAGGAACTAAGATTGGTCTTTGGAGAAGACCAGGACCTCTAGGATTATTCTAGGGAAGTGGAGAGGAGAAAATGGCAGGGATTGGCCGAGCTTGAGTGCTCAAATTGGTGTGAGGAGGAGGGGGAGGAGGTGTCCTTTTATAAGGGAGGAGAGGGGCACCTTAGGAATTCTTAAAAATATTAATTTATAATAAATATAACCCCACTTAAAAACCTCCAAAAATGACTCATATTCGAAGCTTAGATGAGATAGGGTTGTAATCTCATCAACCAATCAAATTTATACATGTTTGGATCTTATTGTAAACCTTATCAATTAGATTTAACTCTAAGTTAAATAATTTAACTTTTACCGTGTCTTTTTGTTTTCTTTCACTATATGGTTAATACAGTTACTATAACATGCCAAAAGAACCCCAAATTGTATATTATTAATACATATATCCTTATCTAAGTCATTTGGCCGAACCTTAGATTTTTAGGAATAAAATAACAATTAATAATATAATATGTTATTTAAAAACTATTTTGTGTCAATTTTGACACTATTTGATATATGATTTTTTTGAAAGTCATAACAGAATTATATATTCGAACCAAGTTGATTAAATCAACACTAATATATCATAGTAACCTAGAAAATTAGTGGAATTCATAAAAAGTCTTAAATTACATTTATTTTGGTATTTATATTATCAATTATGTCAATATTTCATTAATAAGATAATTACTGCATCATCTTTGTGTCATAAATAAATTATATTATATGCTGTCTAAAAATTACAAATAAAATACCATCATGTAGGAAATCTTTTTAGCTTTCTAATGAATATTTATAGTCGAATTTAGCTTATGTATAACCCCATATTAAAAATGATTTACTTATTAAACTTTGATTTTAACTATTTTAACCCTTCTTTAAATAAATTAATAATAAATGTCCTAATCTAATCCAAGTGGGCCTAAATGGTCATATTTTATTCCTAAGTTTGTTTTTGGTCGAATTACACTTGTCCAATAGAATTAGGACATGTGTTAGGGTAATATTAATATCATATTTACCCTTAGTTACCCTATTTACTATTAACCGTGGTAAAAAAAAGTAAAAAGTTACTATTCACCAAAAAATTATTTTCATCTCATTGAACCACATTTTAGTCCTTGATATTAACCGTGTCTCTCGGATTTTCGAAATTCCATTCACAGAAGCGGTAAAAATAAGTTTTATGCAAAATTCCGTTTTTAACCTACCACTTAGTGGTTTCACTATTCATCAAAAATTGAAAGTTTTCAGAAAAATGCCAAAATTTCATCCTAAGCTATATTTCATATTCCGAATTCAAAAATGAAGTCTATTTTACCAAATTCATAA
Source organism: Viscum album (assembly GCA_963277665.1). Lineage (NCBI taxonomy): Eukaryota > Viridiplantae > Streptophyta > Magnoliopsida > Santalales > Viscaceae > Viscum > Viscum album. The sequence continues at coordinate 549,323,636 of OY728144.1, read as the reverse complement.
CATAGAAGTTGCATTAATTAATTTTATAATTAAATCCCGCTGTTAAAACAAAAAGCGTGTTTTTTAAGAAACAAAATCTATCAAAAGATTGACACTTGATTATGTCTGGTTTAAATGTGAAATTACAAACAATGACCAACATTGTATTAAATTGTAAAAATATATTCTAAATATACTTTAAAACCACTCAAATTAATAATTTATCACTATTAATTATTTCGATTAAAAAAGTTGTTTTTAATTATAATTTAGTAATTTTCACTATTCATTAGAATATGAAAGTTATCCGAAAAGTACCAAAATTTCACCTTAGGCTAAATTCGATACTCCGAATCCAAAAATGAATTCCATTTTGAAAAATAAAATTTACAAAATTTCCAAAAAGTGGTTATTACTATTCATAACTGCTAGTTTTAATAATATTTTAATAGCATATCGTTGTTTCGTGAAACTCAGTATTGCGTACTACACACGCTATCGAGGAAAGTCGCGATTGCGTGTAACGGAAGGAAAGTCAAGGATGCGTATTGTGAAAGCTTCTTTTGTTGTAGCGTACAACACAAGACATTAATGAAATTAAAAAGAATATTTTTCATAAAATCTTGGGGCGTTACATTCTACCCCCCTTAAAATGAATTTCGCCCTCGAAATTCGTCGGGGTTATAAATGGTTTACTATTCAAAATTTTCTTTGATAGAAACCCACATCGTAAAAAGGAATACCAAAACATGGCTTTAAAAACTAAAGTATGAAATGTAACGATTACCCAAATATACTAATCACTGGGTTTCCACATAGGTGAAAATATGGATATGGAAGAAAAATCTAACCATCATGTTCTGATGGAGAGTGGTAGAGAACATGGCTATGGAAAAGCCAGTAATCACAAATCCATAGATTTGTGATGATATAAGGTACCATCTGATTCATCAGGTATAAGATCACTAGGACAACATTTTTGGTTTTCAAGATCATTTCCCTAAAGTTGAAAATTTGCTTAGAATAAATACTTACTTTATTTTGGTAAAATCTCACTTTTGTTCGTGCCTTGAACAATTTCTACTTCATCTCTTAAATAAATGAAGTTGAATTTGTTATTCGTGATGTGTTAGCAGATCATGTGATAGAATGACAGGTCATTCCATCTGTCTCAAACAAAAGGTTAGCAAAACTTATATACATAAGTCGATCTATAGTGAGATTAATCATATATGGTTCCTAAAATGGACTTATACTTCATATATCATACTGCTTAATATAATAAAACTAGTTTCTACTAAACAGGGACTTCCTGTAGGTCAGTGGTAGGCGATAAAGGCCAGTCGCACTTCGGTTGTGGGTTCGATTCCCACAGCCTTGTCCGAAGCGATGGGCTGTCGCCCGTCCTGCAGGTTGTCCTTTTTCCAAAACTACTATAACATCCCATTAATAATATCGTCCAACACAATCCATTCCAATCTTTAGGCTTATCCATAATACTGCAGTCCACTCTCATAACATAGTGAAAACAATTACCAGAGATTTAATATCATCGTTGATCCCCATATATCATAAGATATGTTTTTTTTGGTCACATTCCAAACATTCAAAGTCCTTAATCATGTATACTCTTGAATACCCATTGAACCTTAGTGAAAACTTGAATGCAGTTAAAAGTTAACACTTTACACATACCAAAATCCTCAAAATTATTTATACTCAAACCATGATAGCACTTAGTCCTTATATCAATCATGAGCTCATGAATACTATTAAACATTTCATTTTCTCGTCTTCATTATGCGCATATCATCTTATTTCCAAAAAAAATATCTCAATCACTTTGAATACCACATCAATAAATATTGCAATACTCAATGATACAACATTATTTTGGAATCCCATTACATAAACACTTAATCATTCCACCACATCGTTGTCATATTCAACATTGCCAATAGTGATCGCATGTGATTTCCCTTTGTCCTTTGCCTTCAGTGGTTGCTCATGTTGATCATCACTAACCCTTGGATTAGGGCAATTATTAGCATAATGCCCCATTTCCTTGCACTTGAAGCATTGAAGTGTTGGTGGTGCATTCTCTGCAGTGTTTGCTTTATCATTAGAAACACTTTTTCCATTACTTCGACACTCTGCTTCTCGATGACCTTCTTTTCCACACTTAAAACATTTTCTAGTCCCTTTTAGACAATCTCCACCATGCTTCTTTCCACACTTTGTGCATAAGGAAACATTCATCTTCTTTTCACCATTATTCTGAGATTTCTCCTTGAACTCCATCTTTCGTTTCTTGTCAAAACCATGAGATGGATATGTAACACCAACTTCCATTTCTACCTTGATAGCACAACGCACAATTTCTTCATAGCTACTGAAGTCTCTTATAGCTAATGCCCTTCGAAGACTTGGTTTTAAGCCACTGAAAAATCGATCAATTTTACTTTCAGGTTGGATGATAATTCCAGAAGCATACCTTGCAAGTCTTGTAAAATTTGCTTCATAGGTACCAACAGATTCATCGTCCCTTTGCTTCAGTTCAAGAAACTCTTTCTCCATCTTTGTTCGAAGAATACGAGGGAAGTACTTATTGAAAAATAAGTTCTTGAACTCGTCCCATTCCATAGACTCAATTTCATCCCTTTGCCTTGTATTCTTAATAAGATTCCACCATTGATCAGCATCTCCTTCCAAACGATACACTGCTAGGATGACTTTATCATGTTCAGAACATTGAAGAACTGAAAATATCTTTTCAGTAGTACTAATCCATTGTTCAGCAACTAATGGATCAGTAGACCCACTGAAAGAAGGTGGACGCTGCCTCATGAAGGATTCAACAGAATGTTGCTCCTTCCTTTGCTCGTTTGGAAGTCCTGCATGATTCATAGCTTGAGAAAGTTGTGTGAGCATGGCTACAAGATTTTGCATTCCAGCTCCTATATCGTTTGGTTGCTCAGGGGTACAATCATTGCATTGCCCATCACATTCCGCATTAACACGGTTCCTTCGGGTTCCAGCCATCGTCTAAAACCCCAAAAGAATTGTGTGAGAGGCAAAAATCATGCTAGGGAAAACAACATAATAAAGGGTTAGTACCCTCAATATCTAACATCTTAGGTTAAATTCGAAGATCGTTAGCGTAATTCTAGGACTATAACCTATACGTATACTTAACCTTAGAGACATCCCTAGACATACCTTAGAAATATCTCTAGGGATCTCACTAAAGTTCTCGCATCCTAGTTTCCAAAGGTTGACTAAACCTTTCCTCTGATACCAACTGTAGAGACCCGAAGCCTATCGTACATGGACATTACATTACATTTGCGGAATACTTAGTACATAACAAAAACACACACTAAAGGATCGTAATAGTTTAGTGTCTTTGGAAACTCGGAACGTAATCTTCTAATCGTGGTGAAAGTTCTTCAATATCTCCCATAAAGGTCATCCTTTTTTTTTCTACCTAAAACCTTTCTTTATATCCTGGGGAAAAGAAAACATAAAAGGGTGAGCTCAAATGCTCAGTAAGGGTAAACAAAGGAAATATCAATCACATAATTTTCATAAGAACATAACATTTTTGGAAATCTTAACCTGCAAAAGAGAGCATAATTTCATAACATGGGATAAATCATAGTAGTGAAATGAAATCATAACTTAAAACATTACTCATTGTGGCATACACACATAATCATAGAGAATCATTTCTTGTTAGTCAAGACTCATTGCCAAGACTATCTTAGTGGACAAAGTCCCTTTCTGAATCGAGTAATCCTCGTTTCAGTCCTGTTTCACTGAACCGGTATAACCTACCATTCCAGCCATGTCTATCTCATGAGATATAAAATCTTTACCCAATGCATTGGAGGGAGATATAGGTCCCACCCATCTCTTAATGAATCCTTTCTTATGTGTGCCACAAAATCATAAATCATACATCATTTCATAACCCATGTAATAAAAATGGGATTCTTAAACAACATGACATCATAAAACAATTCATATAAGATAAAGGAATTCATAAAAGTAATTCCATCACAACATGATCAAATCAATGTAATAATAGGGATAAAAATATAGCCCTTTATTATCTTAGATGGAAAATAATTTTGATAAAACACTTGAACTCCATTCTTGAGGAAAATATCCTTTCTTCTTAAAAAACATTTTTCCTTTCATAACATATCATACAACTTTAAAACAAAAGAAGTTGATTAAAAATAAACTTGAAAACTTTTAAAGGAAGCTTCTTTGAAGTAATGTTTTAAAAATCCATTCATGCCGTATAAGTTAAAAAAAAACATTCTTCGTACTTTTGTCGGAAAAGTCAAAAAGTACCTCGTACGGAAAAACGACAAAAGATTCCTTTCTTATTCTTTACTAAAAACTCACCTAAGGGTAAAATTGGATTTAAACTATTTCAAGTGGATGGAAACAATATTACATATTGAGGGAACATGGATGTGGATGATAAAATACACCCCAGTAAATACTTACGAATAAACAATCTCGGATAAAAATGAGATTGTTATATTTCCCTTACCTTAGGTCCGATTAGCTTTGTACGTGTCCGAAGCTCCTGTATAATGGTTTAAATAATGTTATTGACTTATTCCAGAATCATACATATTGATATGATATCATATATGGTCATATTATTAGCTTCTTGTTAGTAATATTTCATTGTTACTTGTTACTCGGGTCTTTATAACTTTTTGTTCTTATGCGTGTTTTGTCGAATAAATTCTTATTATTATCTTTAGGTTATAGATAATTCATTTCCAGAATGGTATTAGTGTAGTATATACCATATTCATTCATTCAATTCATTTATATAATCATTATGAAATGAAGATCATGTAGAACGAGTCGCATCACATCGTGGAGACGGTATTCCGTACGTACGCACGAGTGATGATATCGTTCCTATGATCGTGGAATTGTATTGGAGTATATATATATTATTTCAGTATCAATATTACTTCATAATAATCATATGTAGTTACTCATTACACCATTATACCCATCCTTGTAAGGTGATGGTGGAAAATAGATTACACCACGGCGTGGAGACGGTATTCCGTACGTACGCACGCGCGGTGATTTCATTTTTCCGTAGGATGGATAGAAGGTGAATTAGGGTTGTTTCATATTTATAATAACATATCAGTATGTAAGTAATACTGATGTTATTACTTTATCATGAAACAACTAAAGAAGAAGAAGTTGAAGAAGAAAGAAATTGAAAAGATCGGTAATGGATATTACCTCTTCTTTGGAACGCCTTTTTGAATCCTCCACTTAAGGAACTAAGATTGGTCTTTGGAGAAGACCAGGACCTCTAGGATTATTCTAGGGAAGTGGAGAGGAGAAAATGGCAGGGATTGGCCGAGCTTGAGTGCTCAAATTGGTGTGAGGAGGAGGGGGAGGAGGTGTCCTTTTATAAGGGAGGAGAGGGGCACCTTAGGAATTCTTAAAAATATTAATTTATAATAAATATAACCCCACTTAAAAACCTCCAAAAATGACTCATATTCGAAGCTTAGATGAGATAGGGTTGTAATCTCATCAACCAATCAAATTTATACATGTTTGGATCTTATTTTAAACCTTATCAATTAGATTTAACTCTAAGTTAAATAATTTAACTTTTACCGTGTCTTTTTGTTTTCTTTCACTATATGGTTAATACAGTTACTATAACATGCCAAAAGAACCCCAAATTGTATATTATTAATACATATATCCTTATCTAAGTCATTTGGCCGAACCTTAGATTTTTAGGAATAAAATAACAATTAATAATATAATATTTTATTTAAAAACTATTTTGTGTCAATTTTGACACTATTTGATATATGATTTTTTTGAAAGTCATAACAGAATTATATATTCGAACCAAGTTGATTAAATCAACACTAATATATCATAGTAACCTATAAAATTAGTGGAATTCATAAAAAGTCTTAAATTACATTTATTTTGGTATTTATATTATCAATTATGTCAATATTTCATTAATAAGATAATTACTGCATCATCTTTGTGTCATAAATAAATTATATTATATGCTGTCTAAAAATTACAAATAAAATACCATCATGTAGGAAATCTTTTTAGCTTTCTAATGAATATTTATAGTCGAATTTAGCTTATGTATAACCCCATATTAAAAATGATTTACTTATTAAACTTTGATTTTAACTATTTTAACCCTTCTTTAAATAAATTAATAATAAATGTCCTAATCTAATCCAAGTGGGCCTAAATGGTCATATTTTATTCCTAAGTTTGTTTTTGGTCGAATTACACTTGTCCAATAGAATTAGGACATGTGTTAGGGTAATATTAATATCATATTTACCCTTAGTTACCCTATTTACTATTAACCGTGGTAAAAAAAAGTAAAAAGTTACTATTCACCAAAAAATTATTTTCATCTCATTGAACCACATTTTAGTCCTTGATATTAACCGTGTCTCTCGGATTTTCGAAATTCCATTCACAGAAGCGGTAAAATTAAGTTTTATGCAAAATTCTGTTTTTAACCTACCACTTAGTGGTTTCACTATTCATCAAAAATTGAAAGTTTTCAGAAAAATGCCAAAATTTCATCCTAAGCTATATTTCATATTCCGAATTCAAAAATGAAGTCTATTTTACCAAATTCATAACATAGAAGTTGCATTAATTAATTTTATAATTAAATCCCGCTGTTAAAACAAATAGCGTGTTTTTTAAGAAACAAAATCTATCAAAAGATTGACACTTGATTATGTCTGGTTTAAATGTGAAATTACAAACAATGACCAACATTGTATTAAATTGTAAAAATATATTCTAAATATACTTTAAAACCACTCAAATTAATAATTTATCACTATTAATTATTTCGATTAAAAAAGTTGTTTTTAATTATAATTTAGTAATTTTCACTATTCATTAGAATATGAAAGTTATCCGAAAAGTACCAAAATTTCACCTTAGGCTAAATTCGATACTCCGAATCCAAAAATGAATTCCATTTTGAAAAATAAAATTTACAAAATTTCCAAAAAGTGGTTATTACTATTCATAACTGCTAGTTTTAATAATATTTTAATAGCATATCGTTGTTTCGTGAAACTCAGTATTGCGTACTACACACGCTATCGAGGAAAGTCGCGATTGCGTGTAACGGAAGGAAAGTCAAGGATGCGTATTGTGAAAGCTTCTTTTGTGGTAGCGTACAACACAAGACATTAATGAAATTAAAAAGAATATTTTTCATAAAATCTTGGGGCGTTACACTATCCTTCTTGAGGATGTGATCCCTCTCAAGAAAGACGGCTTGTCTGGAAACAGTCACTTTCTTGTATTGGGGTTTATATAGGTAATATCCTTTTGTTTCCTTGGGATATCCTATAAAGATACACTTTGTGCCCCGGGGTGCTAGTTTGTTTCCTGAGAAGGCCTTAACAAACACCTCGCATCCCCATACACGTGTGTGCGACAAAGTGGGTTTCCTTCCATTCCATAACTCGAATGGAATTCCATTTTCCGCCTTAGTTGGTAATCGGTTTAATGTGTATGTTGTAGTTTGTAATGCATATCCCCAAAAGGATAATGGAATATCCGCATGACTCATCATCGACCTCACCATGTCCAACAAGGTGTGGTTCCTCCTTTAACTAACACCATTCCACTGTGGTGTATAAGGAGGAGTGAGCTGAGATAGAATCCCAGACTCCCGTAGAAGATCGATGAACTCTTGGTTCAGATATTCTCCACCTCGATCCGATCGAAGCTGCTTTATCTTCTTACCAAGTTGATTCTCTACTTCATTATTGAATTCCTTAAATTTCTCTAAGGACTCTAACTTATACCTCATTAAGTAGAAATAGCCATATCTACTCAAATCATCAGTAAAAGTAATAAAGTAAGAATATCAACCTCTATCTTCTACTAGAAATGGTCCACACACATCTGTGTGTACCAAACCTAGAAGCTCTGTGGCCCTTTCACCTTGTCCACCAAAAGGAGGCTTAGTCATTTTTCCTTTTAAATAAGCGTGACATCTATCAAGTGGTTTTATCTCAGTAGAGTCTAAATAGCCATCTTGGCAGAGCTTTGTCAAGCGCTTCTCGTTCACATGACCAAGGCGGTGATTCCATAACCGGGTGATGTATGAGTCATGTGAGTTTGTTTCGTTATCGATTGCCAACACTTGGTTTTCGTAATTTAATACATACAAACCAATATTCAAATGTGCCATACCATAACATACGTTGTTCTTATAAAAGAGAAAACCCTTATTTCCAAACTTGAAAATAAATCCATCCATATCCAAACAAGATACAGAAATTATGTTCTTGGTAACACTAGGCACAAAATAACAGTTTTTTAAAACCAAAATCATGCCAGTTGGCAATGAGAGGTGATAGTCGCCAATAGCCAATGCAGCCAGCCTTGCGCCATTGGCAGCTCGAAGATCCACCTCTCCTCTGGCGATCTTTCTAAATCTACTTGGTTCCTGCATTTGAATACGGATGTGAGCCCCACAAGCTGTATCTAATACCCAATGTGTAGAAATAGAAAGATTGCACTCGATAACGAACGCACCTTTAGCATCCCCACACTTCTGGGTGCAGTTCCTCTTCCAGTGGCCCTGCTTGCCACATGCAAAACACACTACTTCCCATTCCTTGCCATGCCTCTGGATCTTCCCATTCTTGGAGGGACGGTGCTCGGGGGCTTCAGACCGTTTATAAGTATTTGGCCCCTTTTCCTTGTCCTTCCTTTTCTTGTTCACCATAAGGACCGCGGGTTTGTCATGCCCCATGTCCTTATCTACCTGGCGAATCAAGGTCAGAAGCTCTGATAGACTCTTCTCATTGCCGCTCATGTTATAGTTGACAATGAAGCTAGAGAAGGTCTTGGGAAATGATGATTGGATGAGATCTGTACGCAACTCATCTGGGAATTTAATCCCTAAGATGTCCAAGCGTTCAATGTAGCCAATAAGCTTGACCACATGAGGCCCAGCTGGCGCAGACTCTCCTAGCTTCGTGGTAAACAAAGCATTGGAGATCTCATACCTCTCCTGTCTCGCCTTCTCTTGGTAGAGATCTTTAAGGTGAGACATCATGCTATACGCATCCATGTTTTCATGTTGCTTTAAGAGCTCATTAGACATGGCCGATAGCATGAAACACTGGACATTTGTGGCATCATCCATGTGTTTCATGTAGAGATATAATTCTTCATCACTAGCCTCTTTCCCAGGCGCAACTGTAATAGGATCTTCCAGCACATATAATTTCTTTTCGGGGAAAAGGATGACGCGTAAACGCCTCTGCCACTCTTGGAAATTGGTGCCGGTGAGAAGGTTTTCTTTTTCGAGTATAGTGCGCAATGATATGTTTGAAGTCATTTTCTTGCCGTTTCTACAATTTAAGATGAGAAAAGGTTTAGTAATTTATAAAAATTGAGACAAATAAATAAATTAATACTTATTAGCCTCCTACTATTTTATCGAAATCCAATAGCCCTCACCATTGACTTCGGAATATTCTATTGCGTGAATATTCTAGAGGTAAGGATCCATATTTCCCTTTGCATTACCCCAACTAGGTTTGGTCAAGCAACTTGAAGGGTTTTAGGTAGGCATTCCAAATGCCAACTGCATTAACTCGCAGTTCCTTGATCCGCTGAGTGGACTCCCCAATCCTGAAATCCTTTTTGGATTTCCTCAACCTTTGCCTCTTGGTCACACCAAGTCTTGTTTTGGAAGTCAACCCTTGATGCGAACAAAGTCAAGTCAACCCAAAACCTTGAATTAGAATTCCCCGATAATTGAAATCACCCCAACTAGGGTTGGTCAAGCACTTTGAACTATGGTTCGATTCTAACCAAGATTATGGAAGGCTATGCCGACTTAATATTTATTTTGAGGGATTTTATCCTTATACGTAAATTTCCATTTTATTATCTTTGATTACATTCTTTTTAATATTAAGTGGGATATACTTAAGTGATTAACCATGTCTAAGATAATATTTATGTATAAGACAATTTTATTTTAGTTCCATCTTGCATGCTCGTTTAATTCATTAAATGTGTGATCGTGACAACACACCCACAATAAATAAACCATGAAAATGACAGAAAAAAAATAAATGGTATGATCATGAGATTTTCTATTGGTTATTTTATCTAGAGGTTGATAAACTAACCCAAGACCAAGGGGAGAAACACCTTGAACCTTTCGGGTTCATGTTTACAGCTTTCCACATGTCCACCTTTGTATCTCCTTCGATTGGTTTCATCTTGGCTCCTGACTTGAGCCGCCTCCACTAGATTGGGAGCTCCATCAATTACATATGCATTTATCTCACATGCAGGTGAGGGGAAAAATGGGTTTTTACATAAAAGAATCATTGGGCGCGCAGGCCCTACATATTAATGAGGAGATGGCTCGCAGGCCAACAAATTTAATTTAAATAAATAAATTAAAAGAAACCATTCACATAAAAAAGTCTCGGTCTAACTCATGATTATCCATACATGCAACGATATTTACACATAAATAAAACTAGCATTCAATTCTTTAATCAGTCTTGTTTAAGATAAATCACGCTCGAATCAATTAATTATCTTTAATTAATCAATCCTTTTATCTTAAATCCCTTTTCTGAATTTCCTTGAGATTCTCATCCATCATAATTTTAAACAAATAAATTCATTTAAAATTATCCTTGTACACAACTTGTACCTTGGAGGCAACCCGGCGAATTCCCATTTATTAAGCAGATGTAAAATTAAACACATATATATAAAACACCTATCACGTGTTGTGCCTCAGCTTTACGCATGCACCATGGTACACGTCTCAAGGGTTTGTATAATATAATAATAAATTTTAATAAATCTGCGTAATTTGGGTGAGTACACGACGTGTAGTTACGACTACACGGCGTGTACTTTTTCTTCACCGTCCATCCGAAGTACACACCCAGGGATAGGGCGTGTTAATGTACTTCAGAAATTTTCGGAGTACACGGCGTGTACAGTGGGACACACGCCGTGTAGTTTCCGCGTTACACGGTTTCCAGCCGGGCAGGCTATGTACGGAGTACACGACCCAACCCTAACCCGAAGGGACTACACGTCGTGTTCATTGGACCACATGGAATGTATTCTGGAAACCGTGTGCCACCTGTTTCTGGTCAACACGTGGTGTCTTAAATTCTTAGAAAGAATCCAATACACGGCCTGATTTGGCGGATCGGTCAATGCATTGAACCTAGACTACACGGTGTGTACATCTGAATACACGCCGTGTATTCTGGTGTTATACGGCCAGAAACATTTGGCTCCTCCAGATGAGTTCCTCTATTTTATTTTAATCAAAATTAAAAGTAAAATCCGTTTCAGTGAGGTGAACGAGAAACGAGAGAGGAGGAACAGATCTCGATATTCAGATTTCCAGAACGATTAAACATGAATTGAAATAACTAAATTATTAAATGTGTAAATCACCAACAAAAAACTAAATAATTATAACCAACGATATGACCCCCACTGATACCACTTGTAGGTTCCGGGCGCAGCGGAAGCACGTTGGTGGGTTTGACCAACTTAATTTTTCGTTAAACAATGTTCAATCCGAGATCCGTCACGATATAAAACACTGAATCTTTGGAATAGAACGAAGAACGAAAAGAAAAGATGAGTCCCGAAACCCTTGAGGAGGATCATCATATGTTTATTATAATTAATTTAATTAATGCATAAGAATTACCTCGTTGGAATTCTTTCTTCGTTGATGTGTCCGGTCACGATTCGGTGATCCGTCGTTGCATCGTAGAATCCAAGTGTAGGATTCCTCTAGCGGTGATCCACACGTGTGTCACGTATCTCCAGACGTCGCCGAAGAGATCTCCGGGTGCTAGCGCGGAAGAACCATCGCTTGCGATGTCCGCCTTCGACCGCCTTGATCCGGTGGAGGATCTTGATCTCGTAACTTGAGGGAGTTCTTGGGGGAAAGGGAATTCTCTCTTGGCTTGAGAGTATTTCCAAATCCATTGTGCACAACAATGGCTCACCAAAAAATGTTGGGGTTGCGAGGATATTTATAATCAGGTTTGAGGTTAATATATTTATGACAATAAATAAACGCGTTACGCGTTTTATTTATTTCATTAAATCTTATTGAAAACCCCCATGTTGAATTATTAATTCCTTGACATGCGCCCACGCTGATTATAATAAATATCATTTAATAAAACAATATTATTTCCTCAAACTCCCAATTGGAAAAACTACACGGCGTGTAATAATTAATACACGGCGTGTACTTGTTTTCCATAAAACTATACAGCGTGTATATTTAATATACACGGCGTGTACTTTTATTTTCCATTTTTCTCCACCACATTTATTAGACCTTGAATAATGACTATTTATTTCTTAAATAAATGTAACTGCATTACTCGCTAATAAATATATTATTTTATCCACAGTATATTTTCTCAAATAACTAGTGTCAAAATAAATGCGATCAGACATCCTTAAATAATTATTAAACCATAATCGGGAATAATATTTATTTAACTTGTTAAATTAATATTTAACTGAGATACATGGACACACTTAGTGTGTGACCCTCTAGGCCTCTTTCTCAGTGGCATTAGGCTGAGCCTGCCTAAAGTCCAAGGTTAGCGTCTAGCAACACGCCAAGGCACCCATAGAGAAAGAAGTTAACGCCGCAATGATGTGTCACCTCCTACGAACGCTTACCGTGTAATATAATCCCTTTGTCTCGATATCTCCAATCAAGCGGGTTGCATGCTAGTGACATCAACCCATGTGCTTGATTATTCTTTCTTTGACTTCCCGGAATTGAACTTGGCCATACCTTACCATGGCCATGGATTTATTTAGGCTATATCAATTCCATCAAAGGGCCTGAGATATCTACTTCCATTATGGAACGGAAGGGAAAAATCCTTTCTCGCATTATCTATTAATGCGGTATTACTCGTGAAGCATCCAACATATCCTACCTCGCTGCGAACAGTGTGTCATCACAGTTTTCATCAATACATCTAAGTGTGCGAGTTGTAATACCCATTAATAATAATCTTAAAGTCTAAGGATCAATAAGCACGTCCGTAGATAGGAACATCCAATGACACTATGAAATGTGGATTTCCTACTGGCGGGTCACGTTCTCATAATATCCTCCTAGATATTACCAAGGGAGCACACCATGAGAAGGTGCCTCAAAGTTTTATGAGTCCTCACCTCTAATGACCTGTATTATTTGTGTCCCTTTAATATCATCCGGCCATAGAACATACATTCAAGAACAGTGTTATGGCACTTTCGGGTTCTCATCATAGCAGGGATCCGCTACGACCCTTTAATGCAACAGCTGTCCTTAGGACATTATCACATGACATGTCACGCAGAAGAACAATCAATATGTGATAAGGCTTTTATTTAATGAATAAAGTACAAAGTAGTTGGTTCTATACCACCAACTCCAATAGTGGGGATGAAGTTGTGGTGTTTGTTTTCAATTTTTCTTTCTTTTCTAATTAACCTCTGTTGAAATGTAGGGATCTAATTCACTATTATGATAACTAAAACTTTACAAAATCAAGTAAAATAAATGGAGTAGGAAAAAATATTTCTTCTAAGGTTTGGTCTCAAAATAAGCACACTCCTTTCTATGATTAGTTAGACTCACCATTTATAGACTCTCCACTATAATCACAAATAGTTACAACATACATTTCTACAATAGTATAGAGTCTCACTCTATTATCTAGAGTCCCAATGGAATAAATTATTCATTATATCTTGTAAGAATTTAAAAAAATCACTTCTGAATGTTAGTTTATTCTAGAGTAATTTTTTAATATCTTCTATTTTTATCTTTCAAGATAACTAATATAACACATGCTCACTTTCTAAAGAATATCATTGAAACGGTTCCTAAAAAATATCTAGTTTTTCACATTATCAAATATATGTTGCTTATATATTATGCGAAATAATCATTATGTGCATAGCATAATTATCATATGGTATATTTAAGCTGCAGCATACTATCTACACATTACTTTTATACTTCACAAACTATTTTCTACAATGTGAGAAATAAAATAATTTTATCAAAAAAATTGTCTCTACACATCAGTTAACTCACTATCTATCAATATATTTTACATGTATATCGTGTTACTTCTATAATTAATCAACTTATTATTTATGATAAATTATTAATCGGTTATCAAAGAATATATCACATGACAATTCTGTGAATGTTCAATGTAGTTTAAATTTGATCATTGGTCTCCATATAGAAACTCCATATATCATTTTTCATTATCTCCAAATTGCATTTTTTTTATTCATGTATGAATATTAATTTTTAGTCTTCCCTGAAAAATATTTTTAATTAATCTCTTCATATCATATACCATATATAATTATTGATCCAAAAAGGAACATTTGTAAATCATGTCATTTTCGGTTGACCATGAGTCAAATTATATTCACTAAACAATGGTATATTGTTTTAATATTATTATGAAATAGCCATTATTAATAGTATTAAATAATTTAGAATTTTAAAACATTATTATTCATCTTACACATTTTTTCTAGAACATCGTGTGAAAACAAAATAAATTTTTCGAGTAAAATAAGTATTTTTCAAAAAATGCAGTTTTACCGCCTTTTGATGGCGCACCCACATTAAATCTAGTTTTGACATGTTTATAAGTTCAATTTGAAAAAATAAAATTCTTATTTGGAATCAGGATGTAAAAATTTATATTGGATACATTTTTCATATCATTCTGATAACTTTCATATTTTAATGAATAGTAAAAATACACTATATTTTAATTAAAAACAACTTTTTTCATGGTAATAATTGATATGGTTAAATTATAATATTTAATGGTTTAAAAGTATAAATAGAATATATTTTTACCATTTAATATAATTTATTTCATTAGCATTGATTTTACATTGAATTCATAGGTAAAATCATTTCAGACTTTGGCAATGTTTTAACTTTTGAAACCCCTTTTTTTAACAACGGGATTAATTTTAAATTAATTACTGCAACTTCTGTGTTTTAAATTTTGAAAAATGGATTTTATATTTGAATTCAGTTGGTCCAAATTATTATAATAGTTTAATTTTATTTTATTTTTTGATATTATGAATAGTAACTACGGTAATTTTTATTTACTGCAGTTAAAGGTAAATCGGGTAATTAAGGGTAAAAATAAGATTATAAAATTACCCTAACACCTGCCAAAATTCTAATGGATGACTAAAAGTCGACCCATATCTCCTAAGGGTTGGAATATATTAATTTTATGGACTTTTGATCATGAAAATAATTTAATTATTATTAAAACCAAAAAAAGTGACAACAAGTCACTCACTTAAATCTTATAAGTATAATAATTTTAATTCAGTGATAAACTTCATGAAACTTCTAAAATAAATAGTCTACAGAAATATAATAAAATTATATACATCATGTAAATTTATTTAGAATTTTTAGGGATTAAATAATTATCATTAAAGGTGACCCAATAGTAATGTTGAAATTATTTTATTGATTGAAATATCAAATAAATTGTTTTAAAAATATTAAAATAAATATTATATGAACTATTTAATGTGATCTATAAATTTTCTAGATAGATATGACATTTTATTAATCTATTAAATCTTTTAGTTCGAACATATCTTCTGTTTGGATTTTATTTAAATTCAAATAAATGAATAGTGTCAAAATTGACACTATTGTTATTTTATAAAAATAAAATAATATAAAATTGTTTAAAAATCACAAAAATATTTAAAAATTATAAATTAAAATTTATATGGTCTAAAATGTAATAAATTATCTAATTATGTACAATTCACAACACATATGTAATTAAACAATTTAAAATTTAGAATCTTATTACCACAAATAAAATTAAATAGATTAAATAAGGATAAATCAAGTTGATAATGTTTAAAATAAATTCCAAACATGTCTAAATTTTATTTTTTGGTGAGATTACAACCCTATATCATCTAAGATTCGGATTTTATTCATTTTGGATGTTTTTATGTGGGGTTTGAATTTATTATAAATTAATATTTTTGAAGTTTCCAAAGGTGCCCCTCTCCTTCCTTATAAAAGGAAACCTCCTCCCTCTCCTCTTCACAACACTTTGAGCCTTCAATATCAGCCAAACCCTGCCCATTTATCTTCTCCACTTCCCTAGAAACATTCTTTAGGTTATGTTCTTCTCAAAAGACCAACTCTAGTTCCTTAAGAGGAAGCTTAAAGGAGGTACGTCGAAGAAGAGGTAATCTCTTCTACCGATTCTTTCAAGTTTCTTTCTTCTTCAACTTCTTATTATTTAGTTGTTTCATTGTCAAGTAATAACATCAGTATCACTAATATACCGATATATTATTATAAATATTAAACAACCTCATTTAACCTTCTATCCATCCTATGGAAAATGAAATCACCGCGCGTGCGTACGTACGGAATACCGTCTCCACGCCGTGGTGTAATCAGTTTTCCAACCACCACCTTACCTAGATGGGTATAATGCTGTAAATAATAACTATATATGGTTATTATAACATCATATTGATTCTTAGATATTATATCATTCACTCCAATTCTATTCAATAATTATGGGAATGATATCATCGCTTGTGCGTACGTACGGACTACCGTCTCCACGAACGCGATGAGATTCATTTTCCATGATTAACCATTCAAGTATGATAATAAAGTATATATGTAATAAATAATCATGAAATATATTAAATAATAATTATACTGGATTTATGTACATATATGTTTCATTTACTTAATTCCATTCAATTCAATAAGTAAACGAAAACATCATTCATGCGTACGTATGGCCTACCATCTCCGTGAACAGTGTATTTCATTCCATTTATCAATCTATCATATATATTTATATACTGAATATATATTATATATAAATCATGTTTTAAATTATGGAATTAATTAAATCAGGATATGAGTAATAATATCAAGAACAACAAATCGAAACACATACGATAAATGAAATGATTTTACCCAAAACGCTTCTTTAACATGGAATTTAAAAAAGAACGGGTAATATAAAATCATAAGTGAATCATATATGATATCCTAACAATTAATATGAATCTGTAGTAATTAAATGACATTATTTAAATCATTATACAGGAGGTTCGGATACATATGAAGCATATCAGACATAAGGTAAGGGATGATTATTCCAATCTCGTTCTTATCTGAGATTGCTTATACGTAAGTTTTTACTGGGGTTATATTTTTCATCCATGTCCATAAAAATGTTTTTCATAAATTATTTAATATTCTTCCATGTATGTTTAAAGTCATGTTTACCTCTCTTTGACTTTTACTTTGTGTTATGGAAGGAATCTTTCTTTTGTTTACCATACGTGGTACTTTTTGACTTTTCCGACAAAAGTACGAGGAGAATGTTTTTTTAGCTTATATGGAATGAATGGATTTTTACGGTTTCATAACACCTTATTTTCATGAATCTTCCACTATAATGATTTCATGACTATTTTCAAAAAAATCCTTTTCTTTTAAAATCGAATGACATTTTGTGAAGAGAAAATGATTTTGAAGACGAAAGGATATTCTCCTCAATAATTCATTTCAAGTGTTTTGTCAAAACCATTTTCCATATAAGATGACATTATTTCATATGTGTATGTTTCAAGTATAATGTCTCTATGATTTAAATGGTTTAACTTTTCTTATGATGAAATGATATCCATTTGTTTTATATGGATTATGTTATGATGGGATGATGTTTATGAAACCCATTTTATTATTTGGGTTATGATGAATGTTTTATATTTATGTTGTGGCACACATAAGAATGATTTCACTATGAGATTGGTGGAACCTATATATCCCTCCAATGCATTGGGTAAAGATTTATATCTCATGAGATAGACATGGATGGAACGGTAAGTTAATCCGGTTCAGTGATACAGGACTGAAACGAAGAGTGAACTCGATTCAGAAAGGGACTTTGTCCACAAAGATAGTCTTGGAAGCAATGTCTTGGATACTATGGAAATCATATCATGTGCTTAATTGTTTTCCACAATTACATGGTTTCTTCCCATGATATTTTATCATGATTGATGTCCCATTATGATATATTCCTTATGTACTTCCAAGATTTAGGTCTTTGCTCGAGATTTTGATGTTTAGATTTTATGTTCAAGTTTTTGCATTAAAATGTTTATGGATTGTTTTATGTTCTCTATGTTTACCTTTACTGAGAATTTAAGCTCACCCTTTTTATGTTTTCTTTTCCCCAGGATATAAAGAAATTTTTTAGGTAAGAAAACTGTTGGCGCAAAAAATACGGCCCGAAAGAAAGGAAGGAAAAAGACAGTTGGCGCGCAGCCTCACGAAGCACAGCCGCGAAGCCCCGCTGCGAAGCACCCACGCGAAGCGCCCCGACCCTCGCGGCCTCGCGAAGCTCCAGAGGAGGTAATGCTCTGCGAACCCATTTGAAGTTCGCGATCCTCCGCGAAGCACCACAGGCGGTAATGCTCCGCGAACCCATTTGACGTTCGCGAGCCGCCGCGAAGCACCACAGGCGGTAATGCTCCGCGAACCCATTTGACGTTCGCGAGCCGCCGCGAAGCACCAGAGGCGGTAATGCTCCGCGGGCGACATTGACGTTCGCGAGCGCGCCGCGAAGCATCGGAGGCGGCACGCGAGCCCTGCTTCGCGGCGCCCCCTCCTATAAATACCGGACTCCCCCTGAGTCCCAAGGACGGACAATCCGACCTTTCGGCTTCTCCTCTCCCAAATCGTGAAGCACTCTTTGCCCGGGAATCATGAGCTCCGCGAGGTATTTCTACTTCGCGAGACGACTCTGCTTTGTATCGTTTTGAGCCCCTCTTCTGAGAGGGATGCCCTTCGCGAAGCTCAAGGGTGTTTGCGAAGGAAGGGGATTCCCAAGGGAACCCGGGCAGCCGCGGAGCGTTTATGCTTCGCGAAACACCCAACCCATGCTAGTGATCCCTACGCCAAGGCAGGATCACTATGCATCGCGAAGCACATTGCTTCGCAGGACCCTGCTTCGCGAGGCACCCCAACCTCGCGAGGTAGTGCTCCGCGAACACTGTTCCACTTCGCAAAACACCTTCCACTCACACCTATGCCCCATGCTAAGGCCAAGGCACTCCACTTCGCGAAGCACACTCCTCTGCTTAGCGATTCCTCTTCCCGTGCGGCCCTCCAGGTTTGCACGATGTGATTTCAAAGTCCCATGGACAATACCACCCGTAGCATTGCTTCGCCTAATGCTTCTTCGCATATGCACGCTAATGGCTATTGCTTCTTCGCATAGCCACACTAACGTGGACCCCTCGATGGTTCGTTCCGCGACCCCCCTTAACCATGGCCTTACCGGTACCTTCCCTTCCCCAAGGACAAGAGGGTACCGGTTATGTAAGTCCTAGGGGTGCGGAGTGAACCCACCTCGTCCGAGCTACAGGACGTTAAACTGCCAAGCACCACGTCCTCAACACATGACGTTAAACTGTGACCCAACCTCGTCTCCCTCACGAAGGGTCCCCCCAACTCGAACATTTTTTACATCACTCATCTCCACGGGAATGGAACTCTTCCGCACATGGAATGAGATCCTCCTTGTCGAAGTGGCGTATGTTCGCAGGGGAAGGGCTGCCTCAGAGCGTAAGCCCCTAACCTTTCGTACGGATTATTACAGCCGTGCATCTCCGTACTTCCCCACTACCAAGGTCAGTGGAGGGCGTGATAGGGAACGAGGAACCTCCCATCGTTGGACCAAGGTCCATCTTTTCCGCGCTTTGTCGCGCCATGGGCCTCCATCCTGGAGTAAGTCCCGACACCATGGGCCTCTCAACGCGTAAGCCCCTCTTCACTTCTCACAGACTCACCCGTCGCAACGTGATCGCCAGGACCTTGCAACCTCTTGTTTCTCACACCGAGCATGGCTCACGTGGGCTTAGAGTGAGCACCGACCCTGACCCCGAACATCCCACCGGAACTACGAGGTCTTTGATCCATGTCAAGGAATGGTACGTAGGAAGCCTCCACGGGGTTCAAGCCCGCCCGTCTTTCTTCCACGTTGGGTCTCATTCCCGTCCATCATGACGTTAAACTGCGCATTCCCTTCCGAACTACGAGGACTTTGATCCATGTCAAGGCATGGTACGTAGGAAGCCTTCACGAGGTTCAAGCCCACCAATAGTGGACCCCTGGGTCTACTTTCACGTCGGTTCACCGACAACCCCTCTTGAACTACGAGGTCTTTGATCCATGTCAAGGCATGGTACGTAGGAAGCCTTTATGAGGTTCAAGCCCACCCGTCTTTCACGTCGGGTTTCACCCCCGTCTAGCACGACGTTAAACTGCACTCTGGTCCAGTGGTAAGCCATTGCGACCCATCCCACTTGAACTACGAGGTCTTTGATCCATGTCAAGGCGTGGTACGTAGGAAGCCTCTACGAGGTTCAAATCCACCATCCGGTCATCCCGACCTCATTCACGTCGGTTCACCCCCGTCCCGCATGACGTTAAATTGTATTCCCCAATCCGAACTACGAGGACTTTGATCCGTGTCAAGGCATGGTACGTAGGAAGCCCCCCTGAGGTTCAAGACCAACGAGCATTGGCCCAGACCGTCTCCTTGTCGGTGTGCCAAGCCCCAATCTCCCATTGGACCAAGGTCCCTCATTTACGTCGGTTCACCGACACCCAATGCCCGTCGTTTATTCACGTCAGGGTTCACTATCGTCCCGCACGATGCTAAAATGTATTCCCTAATCTGAACTACGAGGACTTTGATCCATGTCAAGGCATGGTACGTAGGAAACCTTCACAAGGTTCAAGCCCACCAATAGTGGGCCCACAGGTCTACTTTCACGTCGGTACTCTGACGATGTTCATCGGGCCAAGGATCACCTTCACGTCAGCTTATCGACGTCATCCTGAACTACGCGGACTTTGATTCCCTGCCACAGGGATACGTAGTAAGCCTCGTCAAGTCTCAAGCCCGACTTCACTATCGCCCCTGCGATGGTCCCACTTCACTCTCCTTCCACTCCATTCATCAACCTACCGCCCGTTCTGATTCTCTCCCGGACTGTCTTATCCTGGCGAGACCATGTCGGTACACTCTTCTTCACTTTCGCCCATGGGCTGGCCCCGGTATCGATATCCCTTCAAGGAGGATCCTTCAATCCGATCTATCCTAGCTAATGCTCTGGTTGGGTTGATCCGTCTCCGCTGGAAGTTAAACTTGTGGCATACCCTGTGTTGAGCACGGGAAGCTGAGGAAAACCTCAGATATGTGTCTACGACATATAATTCCCCGCGCTCGATGCGGGATGCCTCGGGCTTCCACGCCCTCGAGAAGACTTGTGGTCAAGGATAACAGACAGACATGCCAGGTACCCCAGCATCCAGACATGCTACTGATGCCTCAATGTGACTACTCCCCTGACTGAAGGTTGCTGCCCTGACTGGACCCTTTGGAATGTCCCGACAGAAGCAGTGTAATTAACCAGCGTCCATGAAAACATGGCACTGGGAAGAGTTTCACGAACTACGTATTAAATCTATAAGGGAGACCTAGACTAGGTGACGAGTTCTGAGGAGGAATCCACAGGAGGAAGAACCGACATCCCATCATCCCGTTTCGATCAAGGAGCAGATGTCCCTGAATAAGGAGCTAATGCCACCCGCCTTTGGAAAGCGGGAATGCGGGGCAACAGAAGCGCCGCGCGTCCTCCCCCACGGACGGACGGGCACGCGCCCCGGCGAAAGCGTCGGAAACAAAAATGGTGAACCCGACGTGAAATTCTTCTCCTCAATATAGAGATTAGTAGCGTCTGAGACACCAGTAGATTGACGTGTCACCGGATCCAGATATCCGGTGCCTGGTCTCGCCAAGCAAATAGCGGGCCTATTGTGAAACTCACCGGAAGTTAGGGCCGTAGAACTTGGGGCACTCCGTTCTGCAGCATATCGACATGGATCCTTCTCACATACATGGAGAATGGAAGAATGATGGGGCACCGACCGTCAATCCTTTTCCTCTCAGTACTGATGAGTTGATCCCTTCGTTTCTCAGGAACCAGGTTGCTGTTTCAGAGATGCGGTCACCATCCGCTCCTCGCCCACGCAGGGGCAGGGTCAACGCCACGACGGCCACCACATCGCGGAATACGGGGCGCCCACGCCCCCTTTCCCCAACAGAGGTCATCCAGCGAAGGGTGATCAACAACCTCGTGCGCAGGTATGAGGAAGAAGGGGTCATCCCAACCCGGGATATGGCCCGCCTGGACCTGGAGGCCTCCAGGCCCCGTCGTCAACGCCGCCCTAACAGGCCGCGCAGGGAGCCACTACTCCCCACCCCAACATTCAACCGCTTCGAGAGCTTGTCTCCGGAACGCCTTGACGACTCCTCGCCTTACGCTGAAGAGGTGAGCGATGTCCGGCTTAGCCTGCTCAGGGTCCCGACCCAAGGGCCCCAAGAGAGAGCTCCCACCCGGCTGCGTGAGCGCCGCCGTCCAGCCCCGTAGGAAGAGCAGGCAGACTACGTCCCTGCACCACCTGCACCAGCTCGCCTGACCCGACGTCAGCGCCAGGCACGGGCTGAGGACGCTCGCCTAGGCGCGTCAACGTCGACGGCTACAGTGGCCCGAGCCACCGCTGACGTGCATGGTGAAGCCCCTGCGTACACTGAGCAGGGGCACTCCTTCACCCAACCAGGATTGAGACCCCAACCGCCCCACGGGCAGGCTGGGTTGACTCTCCGGGTTGCAAGCCCAAGTGGCGATCGCCGCGAGCTAACCCGCGGTAATGACACCCCGTACGGAGGCCCTCCTCGTACCACTACTCCACAGAGCGTGGGCCATCCCCGCTCCGAGGTTCGTCATGGAGGCATGCCTCGTGCTACTCCCATCCTGCCGGAAGACCTGCCCCGCAGCAATGACACTCAGTGCAGAAAAATTTCTCGCGCCCACTATACAGGGTATGGAGTCCATCCTCCTGCCCCCGACCGACAACCTGAAGGCACCGTCCATCCGGTCCTTCTCCAACGTGGGGGCCCTCCCTACGTCCTCTCTGCAACCGGCGAAGGTCCTCCTCGCCCCAGCAACTCGAGGAGTGAAGGCCAGCCTCGCTCCACCCGCATCGACAATGGAGGTCCTCCCCATGCTCCTTCCAGTTCCAACAGAGGCCCCGCCCACATGGGTACTGTTCATGGAGGTCCTCCCCATGTACCCTTCAACATTTTCCTCGGTGCCCCTCGCACCCCGGCTATCTCGGGTGGGGGCCCTCTCCGCCACGGCACCAGCGCCGCCCTGAGGCTGCCTGATAAGGGTCAACCCTGTCCCGAAGAGCCACCCTGGGGCAGAAGAGCGGGTCGTCGCCGCCACAAGAAGAATCCCGGGAAGGCCCAGGTGGAGATCAAACCTGCCCGCTTCTCTGACTCGGAAGCAGAATGCGCTTCAGTGATGGAACCTTCTCCCCGTTCCTCCGTATCAAGGACTGGGGCAGGAACCAGACGCGTTAGCCTCGTTCTCCCAGATTTTGAGGTCCACTGGATTCCCATCTCTCTCCGCAGGTACATCCAGGAGGAAGAAATCCTGGGAATTCTGCAGGTCTCGATCACACAATCACCGCCTCTGTCACCAGAAGAGCCCTCTACCTCTACCAGAGATCATGTAGAGTTATTTTAGGGGCCAACGACGGTAGAGAGACAACACGACCTATCGCCGGTAGCCACGACTCCTGTTCCGGAAGCTGTGGTTATCAGCCCGTCGTATCGTGACATCGTGGTCAGGTCACCTCACTCTTCGGAGGATGGCCCGGAATTCGGCGGCCAGTCAGCTCGTTTGCCGTATTCTCCACCTCCGAGCTTACTATCCCAAAGGTCCGCCTCGGTACCGCTACTGGTCCCTCAGCCGCCCCCGGTTGACGAGTGGGGCAACACAGGGCCAGACCCTGAGTCCGAGCCTAGGAGCTTCTGGAGTATCCTTGCAGCGGATTACTTCCCGGAGAAGTTCTGGCTGACGGCGGCACTGAATTTCCGCATACCAGAGTCTCTTACCCCTGAAGACGTGGGGTGCTTTTGTCGAACCCTGTGGGTGACGCACTTCCGCCTCCGTTATGAACGGGTGGTGTACCTCAGAAGTTGTGAGCACTTCGAAGAAATCGGCGAGCAGTGCCGCCTGATCGATGAAGCCGCACTTCTTGTGGCCCAGCACCCCGAGTCGCTAGGCCACCAGAGCGCCCTTCAACGAAAATGCGTTCAGAGTATTAAAGAACTCCACAGAATCTTCAGGGAAGCCACCCCCCATGTGCAAGTCCGTGGTTGGGGACACTATGCCGCTCTCCTCTTCGACCCTATCCGACGGCTGCCCGATTCGCTATGCGATATCGAGGATATGCCCTCAAGAGGGGTCGCAGTCCACATGGCTGACGCTGTGGATAAGGAAGATGAGCTTGAGTTCCTTGATGGAGACTTACCATCCGAGGGCGTACCGCCGCTGCTCGACCCGTCAGGGAGAGTTACCCATCATCAGAGGAACCTGCTAGGTCTCCCCGTACCCACCGAGTCGCTGGTACTCGGTCGAAGCACTGGAAAGGGTAAGGAGCACATCGGAACAGTCAAGCACTCCGACCCGTCCGCCTCTGTGCAGAAAACAGACGAAGATCTCGAGAAGGCCACGTTACGCCAGCAGCTTGCCGAGCAGAAAAGGCTGGTTGACGAACTCTTGGCTGAACGCACCGCAGAGCGACGAACCGACTATGGTAATCCCAGGCCGGGGAAGCAGGGGCAGGAACAATTTCCCCCCGGCGAGATGCCTCTAGGCCACCCTGATCATGCTACTACTGCAGACAGGGCGGAAGCCGGAACATATGGCAAGAGGGCGCGATATGTCTCGCCAAACCCCCCCGAGCGACGGGACAATCTGAAGAATCCAACCTGGGTTCCCCCAGTCGCCCAGCAGGTCGTCCAGCCAGTTGACCCACGAGCGGCCGAAGCCGTCTACCGTGTTGAAGAACCTGGAAATGCACTTGTGGTTATGGATCCCCGTCAAGACAGGGACCCCCACCCGGGGGACCTTATTGCGGCACTCACAGCCCGCCTCGAGGCGTTGGAAACGCGGCAGGTGGCAGTCCCACCGGATGGCAAGCCTTATCCCGCATGGGTGGATGATATGCCCGCGCCTCCGGGTTTTGGGAACCCCACTTTCTCTCCCTTTAACGGGACAGGGGATCCTCCCCAACACTTGGCTCATTTTTCTTCCAGGTGTGGCCCCATGCTGGGGACCCCGGCTCAGCAAGAAGCCGCCAAGCTCCGATGTTTCGTACAGACATTGGAAGGTCTGGCATTCGTCTGGTATAGCCAGCTCCCTATCGGATCGGTGACCGGTTGGGAGGATCTTCGCCGGTAGTTCTTATACCAGTTCATCTCCACCACGTGAAAGACCAGCATTGCAGACCTCTTCAAGTGCAAGCAAAGTCCTGATGAGCGAGTCGTAGACTTCATCGCCTGGTGGAAGGGACTTACGTATTCCCTCGATATGCCACTGACTCAGGAGAAATTACTGACGATGTGTGTGGGGAACGTCAAGATAGAGCTGGTACCCTCCTTGATTACCCAGAACTACCATGGAGGGTTCAGAGATTTCTCAGACAAGGCTCAACGCCTCGAGGAAGCCCTCCAACAGGCCAGTCAGGCACGTTTGTTTCCCCCTATGATCCCAGTCAGGAGGACCGCCAGGGCTGAACCTACCGCGGTGGCTCAAATAGAAGCCCCGAGGCAGCTGGAATTGATGCCGGCGGCACCACCCCCGAAACCCCGTAGAGGTCCTCCACCTCAAGCACAGGCTCCCGCCCAGCAGCGACCGCCTCAGAACCGACAGGTTCCCCCGTGCAACGCGCCACCGCCACCTAGGCGAGACAATCAGGCGCCGCCTCCTCGGCAGGCCCCTTCGGCCCCTCGTCAGGACCAGGCCCCCAGGGCCCCCTATCCGGAAAGAAGGTACCAGACCTATTCGTTCAACGAAGATCAAGTCCCTGGCTACTTCTGAAGTGCTCTAGAGCAAGGGATTTTGCGTCTGCCTGAGTGCAAAAGGCCGGCAGAGGCGCATCTCACCGATCACCCCAACTACTGCCCTTATCATCGGATCCTGGGGCACACCCTCAAGCGATTCTATGTGTTTAAAGACTGGATTCAGGACCAGGTCAACAACAACATAGTCAAGTTGGGCCCAGCACCAGCGCAAGTGGCAGGTGTCTTTGTAGGATCAGAGATCGGCAGTGATAGTGAAGGTGAGTAGCAGCAGGTCCCTAGCCGCGGATCCCAGAAATATGACGACTGGATGGCTCGAAAAACCATCGTTCGTGCCCAGGGTATCATCCGGGCGCGCCTGAAGTAGTCGGAACCTTCAGAAGAAGTAGCTGGTGCCTCTGCATCATCTTCACAGTCGACATCTGCCCAAAAGGGCAAGCAGCGGCGACGCAAGAAGAAGCAAAGTGCACCGCCAGTGTCGTCGTCATCCCGCAATCTCGGTGACTTTATGCCCCCCGAAATGGGGATCCCTCCCAGAATCCGCCCAGCGGTGGATGGCTCCTCGAGTGATAGCCAAGGGTACGCTTCGGTTAACACCGTGGAGCTGGTAAAGCCCTATATGACTCCCGATGAGGGGGAACCCCAGGCAGACCTCCCCAACGTTTCCAGCCGACGTCAACGTCAAAGGAATCGCAATCACGCTGGTCATCGAGGCACATCAGCATGCACCTATGGCCAAGCCGTGCACGCTACCGAGACGAGGCAGCAGGCTCAGCACAGATCTCAGCACGCGCAAACCCATCCAACACCCTCGGCTCTACCTCCACCGCCGTTCGTGCTACTGGATCGGGGGGAGCCGCCTCGTTCGTATCACAGCCAGTCTTTCCCGGCTATAGGTCAGCCTCCGCTGTCCGATCTTAGCCCGGCGACTACTCTTCAGGCTTCTACTGGTAGGCAGCAAGATGTACCCAGTACTAGTTACTCGCCGGTTCAGCCAGCCGGACCCGTTGTGCATCCAAATGTCGAACGACCTCCTGTAAGCAGAGGTTCGTGTTTGGCACGAAATTACGATGTTCTGAAGCACCTGGCCGGCATCCCGGCGAGGCTCTCCATCCTTGAGGCCCTTCTCCTGTCATCTGAAATGCGCGAGGCACTCACCGAGGCCCTAAAGAGCCCCCTCCAGTTCGATACGGAGGTAGCAGCTGCGGAAGCCTTCCATACTGAGACGATTGAAAACGCCGAATGTCAGGCGGTTATCTCATTCTCCGGTGAATAGAGGACCCTCCTATACAGGGGCACATTCGCCCACTGTATATCACTGTCCACTTCAACGGTGTGGAAGTCCGCCGCTGCCTCGTTGACACGGGTTCTGGAATCAATCTAATTCCAACCCGGACGTTGCAAAATCTGGGTCTGTCCGAAGGTGATTTAACTCCCTCTGACCTTAGGATCCAGGGGTACGACAGGACAGAGAAAACCCCGGTCAGCAAGATCCGCCTAAAGACTCAGTTTGGTGGCTTAATTGCCAGCACCGAGTTCATGGTTGTTTCTCAGGACACCGCCTACAACGCATTGATGGGTAGGTCATGGCTCCATCTGCATGCAGCGGTCCCCTCGTCGTATCACCAGTTCCTCAAGTACTCGCTCAACGGTCGAGTAGGCATGCTCCAAGGAGACGCGTCCCCTTTCGCTTCCTGTGAGGCCCGCTATCTGGATGCGGGTTATTACAAAAGTAAGGACAAGCAAATCCTGGTAAGCGAGGATGAGCCCGCCCCGATCACAAGTGATCCCTGGGCAAGAATGGATGACGCCTACATCCTCCCGATCCACCGGTTGGAGGCCACGACCCCCAACATGGGACAATGTTTCGTTGTTTCGGGTATGCAAGGAAGGCATGTTCCCGTGTCCAAGCGACAATGGAAAATCACCTTGTACTCCTACATCAACCAGGCTCAAGTCATCCCGGAACCCCCTACCCATGTACGGTACCGGGACGTCAAGCTCATGACAACGGTGGTGCGCCATACGTGTCTCTTCCGCCAGGATGGAATTAACCAACTCAGGCCGACACGTCACCACTGCTTTGATATCATCAAACGTGGCCCTTTAGGCCGAAGGCCAGATGGGATAGGGTCGACTGCCTTCATTGCTATGGTCTCAATGGCAAGCGAGTCTCCCGATGTGATGACCACTGCTGCCCAAGCCGGCACCAACTGCCCCTCGGATTTTGATAGCCCAGAAGCCCCCCCCCCCCCCCCATCGCGGGAAGTCCCCCTACGGGTGGGGAGGAATACTTGGAGGATGCTCCCCCAGCCTTTGAAGAAGGCGTCTCTAGCATGATTGATGAACTGGTACAGGTGAACCTTGGTAGTGAGGTTGATCTGAGACCCACATTGATCAGTGCAGCCATGTCCCTCGAGGAGCGGCAGCTGTATGTAGACTTCCTCAAACAGCATCGTGATGTGTTTTCCAGGAGTTACGATGAGATGCCGGGGTTGGATCCCCAAGTGGTCGTCCACCGTCTGGGCCTCCCGGCAAAACATCGTGGGTTTAAGCAGCCTCCCAGGAAGATGCACCCTTCTCATGGTGCCATGGTTGAAGCCGAAGTTGATAAGATAATCAAAGACAACTTCATTAAGGAGGTCCAGTACCCCAAGTGGCTTGCCAACATTGTGCCAGTCAGGAAGAATAATGGGCAGATCAGAGTCTGTATCGACTTCCGCGATCTTAATCGCCACTGCCAAAGGATGACTTCCCACTCCCAGTGACAGAGTTGTTGATTGATGCCACGGCCAGGTTCCAAGCCCTCTCCTTCATGGATGGGTATTCCGGGTATAACCAGATCCGGATGGCCCCCGAAGACGAGGAGTCCACTGCCTTCAGGGCTCCCCAGGGTACCTTTTTCTACCAAGTAATGCCATTCGGCTTGAAAAATGCAGGTGCCACTTATCAGAGGGCCATGCATCGCATATTCAAAACGATCCTTGGGACATTGGTGGAATGCTACGTGGATGACCTTGTAGTCAAATCATGCCAGCGCCAGGACCATCTCAGAGACCTTGAGAAAGTGTTCGGCTTCCTCCGTTCTCGTCACCTGAAGATGAACCCGCTGAAGTGTGCTTTTGGGGTCACCTCCTGGAAGTTTCTGGGCTTTGTTGTCAGATACCGAGGCATCGAGATCGACCCGGAGAAGATCAAGGCCATCATCCAAATGCCTCCCCCGAGCAACATTCGGGAGCTCCGAGGCCTTCAAGGCTACTTAGCCTATATACGCCGATTCATTGCGAATATGGCCGGTAAGTGTAAGCCCTTTTCCCGGCTCATGAAGAAGGGATCCACCTATGAATGGGATGAGGAATGTCGGACCGCCTTCGAGGAAATCAAGAACTATCTGCTCCAACCTCCGGTTTTGATGCCACCCGTCTCCGGAAAGCCGCTGGTCCTTTATGTGACCGCCCTGGAGAGGTCCCTCGGTGCGCTGCTCGCCCAGAAGAATAATGAGGGTACTGAGAATAGTCTCTACTATCTCATCCGCATGCTTCTCGATACGGAGGTCAGATACTCCCCTATCGCAAAGAGCTGCCTTGCGCTCATCTTCGCCGTGCAGAAGTTACGACATTACCTGCAGCACCACGAGGTGCAATTGGTCTCCCGGGTAGACCCACTGAAGTATATCCTGAGCCGTCCCATGCTGACTGGCCGACTAGCACGGTGGGCGGTGATTCTCCAACAGTTTGATATCAGGTTTATACCTCAGAAGGCCATTAAGGGACAGGCATTGGCAGACTTTTTAGCTGCCCATCCAACCTTCGCGGATCAATCCCTGGACCTGGACTTCCCTGATGAGATGATCCTCTCAGTCGATCATGCTGCCCCGTGTTGGCAAATGCATTTCGACGGTGCCTCCCGGAGCCCCACCGGTAGAAGGCTCAACGACCCCAAGCTCAACAGAGTGGGTATGGGTATTGTTTTCATTACCCCAGCGCAAGCCGTCCTACCGTACTCGTTCCTGTTGTCAGAAGGTTGTACAAACAATGAGGCAGAGTACCAGGCTCTCATAACCGGCCTCGAGTTGGCCCTTGAGATCCATGTTCCCCATCTACATGTGAAAGGAGATTCCGAGCTGGTAATCAAACAGGTTAATGGCGACTACGTCGTCAGGAAGCCAGAGCTTGCACCATTGCTGGAGTACACCCTCCTCCTAATGGCCCAGTTCTCTCCTCGACCGGAGGTTACCCATGTCCCACGGTCGCAGAACGACCAAGCGGATTCCCTGGCTGGCTTAGCCGCGTCGCTCGCGGAACCCGAGCAAGATGATTTGGTCATACACGTGGCCCACCGGAGATTCATTGCCCCCGTCACCCAAGAGGACCGTGATAGCCTACGGGTAAGTCATCTCACCGCCGGACCCTCCATATCAGGAGTCCCGGGTTTGTCAGACGGAGTGGTTGAAACCACCCCCGACTGGAGAGCACCTTTTGTCGAGTATCTCCAAAATGGTTAGCTCCCGGACGATCGGGCCAAATGCGAGCAAATCCGACGCCGCGCGCTGCAATTTATTCTCCGGAGCGGCCCCAGTCTGGAACAGATCCTTTATAAGCGGAGTTTCGATGGTGTCCTCCTCTGTTGCCTCCAAGGAGGGGAGATACCTCAATTTATGCAAGAGGTTCACGCTGGTTCCTGTGGCGCCCATCAAGCTGGGCCGAAACTATCCCATCAAATCCGGAGGTTGGGGTACTTTTGTCCCTCTATGATCCACGATTGTATTGGATACGCCAAGAGATGCCACGCGTGCCAAGTACACGCCAACTTCTTTCATCGGCCGCCGGAGCCCCTCCACCCCCACCAAGTACTCTTGGCCATTTGCAGTATGGGGACTTGATGTAGTGGGACCGTATCCACCAGCAACAGCCCGCCAGTGTAGGTTCATCCTGACTGCTACAGATTTCTTCTCCAAGTGGGCAGAAGCAGTTCCGCTCAAAGAGGTCAAGGCCCGTTCCATCGTTGACTTTCTGAGCTCCAACATTATCCACCGGTTTGGAGTCCCTCACGTCGTCCTCACCGATAACGGAACCAACTTCCGAGCAGCTGAATAGAAGAAATTGTACGCTAAGTACGACATCCGGTCGAACCATACCTCCCGCTACCACGCGCAGGCGAATGGACAGATCGAGGCATTCAACAAGACCCTCTCTAACATTCTGCAGAAGATGGTTGGTCAGAACAAGAAGAGTTGGCCGGAAAAGCTCTCCAACGCCCTCTGGGCTTACCGGACGATGACTCGCAACTCTACCCAGGTGACCCCATATTCCCTGGTGTATGGAGCTGAGGTCGTCTTACCCATTGAGATCCAGCTGTCGTCGCTACGCACTGCAGTCTATGACCACCAGACATCAGATGAGGTAGCCGAGATCCATCTAGCTGAATTTGAGGCACTGGACGAGAACCGGCTTCGTGCCCTGCACAATCTGGAAAGGCATCAGGACAAGATAGCGAGAGCCAGAAGGTTCGTCTCCGCTCTTTTCTACAGGGTGACCTGGTACTGGCCCTTCGAGCGCCAATGATTCCCGGTAGGAAACCGCCCAAGTTAGAACCCAAATGGGAAGGGCCTTATATCATCCATAAGGTTTACCCCAATGGAGCATACTCCTTGGTGACCACGGATGGAGAGCGTATAACCCCCCCCCCCCCCCACCAATGCCAAATTCCTCAAACGATACTTTGCCTAGGGAAAAAAGGTTCAGCACGACCCTAAACTGTGATATGGTCCCGCACGACCCTAAACTGCATCCCTGTCCTTACCGCAAGACGTTAAACTGCAAGCCAGTCAGGCCTTCTTGACTGATACCTGACTTTAGGCCCCCTGGCCTTCTCGGACCTCTCCGCCCAATCTCTTACCTGGGGTGTACGGTGTGGTGTAGGACTACGTCCTCATTCACGTCGGGATCATGTACCAGGTCGTACGCCCCCCCTTTACGAGGCTCGGTCTCAGGCCCCTTGGCCTCCTCGGGCCCCCGGCCCCGTCCTTACTGCAAGACATTAAACTGCAAGCCAGTCAGGTCTCCTTGACCGCGGCTCGGCCTCACGCCCCCTGTTTTTTCCCCGACTTACCCTCTCGCGGGATTGTATGGTATGGTGTAGGACTATGTCCCCATTCACGTCGGATTACTTGTCGTACCGTACATATCCCCAAATGAGGTGCTTCTCATCGTCCCACATGACGCTAAACTGCATTGCCAGAACTACGTGTGGCTTGATTCTCATCCTTATGAGATACATAGGAATGCTCAGACACCTCATCTTGAGCCCAGCCCCAAGCTTTTCCCTTCCACTATTCCCCCTAGGAATAGTTTTCTTGGAGGATCTTTGTGTAGCAGGGAGTAGGCTTTCTTGGCCCCGCTTATGCAACCCTGCTCGCACAAAGATTGTAAGGGTCGCACCATGCGCCCACTCCCGTTCTTCTATCCTCCCACGTCCTCACCGCATGATGCTAAACTGCATGGCCTTCAAGAACTAAGTATGGCTTGATTCTCATCCTTATGAGATACGTAGGAACGCCCGGACACTTCGTCCGTTGGCCCAGCCCAAAAGCCAAAATCTTCCCCTCGGGTCAAGACATGGCAGGGTACGCACTTTTGCTCCGACCCACATCGAGCAAGC
Organism: Viscum album; assembly: GCA_963277665.1. Taxonomy (NCBI): domain Eukaryota; kingdom Viridiplantae; phylum Streptophyta; class Magnoliopsida; order Santalales; family Viscaceae; genus Viscum; species Viscum album. Next base: position 549,290,802 of record OY728144.1, on the reverse strand, counting down.
CTCGACCCGGCTGCACATTCCCCCCTGGAGGTGTTTTCCCCTTTCGTGGATGGATACAACTATGCTTCACCCACTCCTTGACTGGGATTCCGTCATTTTTCGCACCCAGAGGGACCCCCAAGAACGGCCTGGATACAACGCCCAAGGGCTCTCCTACCGATACGGGCCAACGCCCCCAAGGGTTTTCAAGCAACAAATTGATACAAGTCCCGCATCGCGAATTTGGTCAGCGGTCGACGCTCATTTGTTGCCCCCATACGGGTCACCATAGGAATGTTGTGTTTCGAACATGGTCAACAGTGTCCTGGATTTTCGAGTCCACCCCGAGATGTCCCAGGCATCAGGAACAGTGATTCATTCTGCCCCATCCTGAGGTGACAAACTTCCCCCAGGTGGTGCTAGAGATCGGGACCACGACCCAGGATTCCTCATAAGGGTGTACGGTGTGATGTGGGACCTTTTCCTCGTTGACGTCGGGATCATGTACCATGTCGTACGCCCTCCCTTTATGAGGCCCAGCCTCAGGCCCCTTGGCCTTCTCGGGTCCCTGACCCTCGTCCTCATGTAAGACGTTAAACTGCAAACCAGTCAGGCCTTCCTAACTGATGCCTGACCTTAGTCCCCTTGGCCTTTCCGGGCCACGACCCAGGTCCCCTCTTACTCAGGGTGCATGGTGTGATGTGGGACTATGTCCTCATTCACGTCGGCTTCTTCGCCATACCGTACACCTCCCTTGTTTAGTGGTATATTACTCTCTTTCTCGTCCTGTATGACGTTAAACTACACCTAGAGAACTACGTGTGGCTTGATTCCCATCCTCATGGGATACGTAGGACCGCCTGAATGTCCATGATTCGGGTCCAGCCCCATCTCTCGGGAATCCTCATCCCATCCCGGCCCCTTGGCTTATCCTTCCTCCGTGAGAGGATTATATGGTGTGGTGTGGGATTATGTCCTCATTTACGACGGTTTCGTAATGACCACGCCACGCTCCACCCCCCTACTGAGCTGTTTCGTCGATCCCTTTTTTGGCGGTTCACCAATGTGCTTAAGAGTACTCTGGTTTATTACCTGGAATGCCAAGCTTTACTCGGACACGTCCGTACCTGCTTTCCAGGCTTTGCGTATCCCCGCATCAGGGCTTTCATCATCTTTCACACCCGGAGGGACCCCCAAGAACGGCCTGGATACTACGCCCAAGGGCTCTCCTACTGATACAGGCCAACGCCCCCGAGGGTTTCGGACAACAAATCGATAAAATCCCGCGTTGCGAATATGGTCAGCGGTCGATGCTCGTTTGTTGTTCCCACCTCAGGCTAACGCGATACGGACGCTGTGTTTCCATCATGGTTAACAGTTTTCCTCTATCACCACGTCAACCCATTAAGCCCAAATGTCGGGTACACGATTCACACCCTTCATCACTTCATCATGCCCAAGTAGAGTCTCGGGATTCTTGGTACTTTTCCTCCGTGCACGTCTGCACGTTGGGAGAACAAGCTGCTTCAAAGGTGTCCTTCGAAACTCTCTGTCAACTCCCCTTTGATGAACGCCCCAAGTATTGCGATGAGGATACCCCCCTTGTTTCCCACACCGAGTTTATCTCACATGGGCTTAGGGATTGGGTTGACATCTGTGCTTACTCGGGAGTTGTCACCATCCATGGTCCGAGCTCTAAGACCATAAACTAAGACTCTCATCTGGAACTATGTTCAAGACCCCTTGTCTTTGGGTCTAGATTGAGTTCAGCAAGTTCACCTCTCGTGGGTCCTACCATTGGGACCCCGTCCACGGGACCGCGTGACGTAGTGTAGGATTACGTCCTCATTCACGTCAGGTTTGCAAGAGCTGCACCACGCGCACCCCGTTCTGAGAGTTGGTCTTCCTATTCTTTGTCCTGCATGACATTAAAAGGAACCCTTCAGAACTACGTGTAGCTTGATTCCCATCCTCATGGGATACGTAGGACCACCTGGATGTTTAAGATTCGGGTCCAGCCCCACCTCCTAGTGATCTCCGGATCTCCTGGTCACCTAGGCCACTTGTCCTATCCCTCTCCAGGAGGGGGAGGTGTAGGTATGATACAAGGTTTTGGGCACCGTGCCCCTTCCCCCGGGAACCTTCCATCTCTCGATCACCCTCAAAGTTGAGTCCCTTGACTCCTTGCAGTGGTTCACCCATGTATTAAGAGCACTCTAGTCTAGGACCAAGAGTGTCAGATTCAACTTGATCAAGTTCCTTCCACTTGTCAAGATTCGTGTTCCCCTCTATTCGGACTTCCATCACCTTTCACACCCAAAGGGACCCCCAAGAACGGCATGGATACTACGCCCAAGGGCTCTCCTACCGATACGGGCCAACGCCCCCGAGGGTTTTGGACAATAAATCGATAAAATCACGCGTTGCAAATATGGTCAACGGTCGATGCTCGTTTGTTAGTCCTCATTTCAGGCTAACGCGACAGGATGCTGTGTTGCGAACCTGGTCAGCAGTAATCCTCTGTCATCACGCCAGCCCCTTCAGTCCTTGAATGTTGGTTGCATGATTCACATCATTTTCCACCCCATTATGTCCAGGTGGAATCTCGACACTTTTGGCGCTATCCCTCAGTGCACTTTTTCATGCTAGGGGGACAAAGCTGCAATATGGAATTCTTTGGGGATCCCATGGTCTGAGCTCTAAGACCATAAACTAAGACCCATTCGGGACTACGTTCAACTTGATTATCATCCTCATGGGATACGTAGGACCGCCCAGACGCCCTGTCTCCAGGTACAACCCATTCAGGAAGCCAGTCTCCCTCCCTGTATCACCTCTGTATAGGCCCCTCGGCCTAAGGTTTCCCTCTCTGAATGGCGTACAATTTGATGTGGGATCATGTCTCCGTCAATTGTGTTTTATAACACTGCGCACATTTCCCGCCTAGCATCGTCTCTGCTACGTCTGCGCTGCATGACGATAAAATGCATGCTTGGTCCTATCATACGACCCTAAACTGTGACATTATCGTCCTGGACGCACGACGAAAAATGGCACCGCATTGTGGTAACCTCGTTGTAGAGGACATCACGTTGGGTACTGGCCATGCGCCATGCCATTTGTCAACGCCCATCGCGGCTTGATCCTTGTGGAGACATCACGGCCTACTACTCTAGGCCTATCGGTTCACAAAAAAAACCATTCACCTTAAAGAACAAACAAGATACATCAAATTCCGCTTCTTTTAGTGAAAGGGCCACGCCCGCACTCCCCTTTTCCCCTAGCACTGGTATCCTACCATGTCATTTCTAGAACTACGTATGGCTTGATTATCATCCCTATGAGATACGTAGGAGAGCCCGAGCACTTCCCCGCGGGCCCAGCCTAACCTTTGTGTTCGGTCCCTCGACTCGAGCATTTCCCCAGGGAATTCATGGTAAGTAGGGCTTAGGTCCTCCTTCACATCGGGTTTTGATGCCATGCGTCCCCTGCTCCCTTTACCCATTTATGGTCTAAGGTCCATCAAGAACTACGTAAGGCTTGATTCTCATCCCTATGAGATACGTAGGAGCGCCCGGGCACTTCCCCGCGGGCCCAGTTTAACTTTTCATGGTCCGAATTCTACGACCCTAAACTAAGATCTCCCCAAGGGAAAGGAATCTGCTCCCTCTCTCTAATACATTTCGTTTCCGTATTCAGATGTGTTTTGACAAAGAGCCCGAAGTGTGGGATTTTCACAGGGACATTCCCCTCATCCCATGACCACGCTTCGTGAGCCCGCTATTTGGATCCTCATCCTCTTCCACGTCCAGAAGGACCCCCAGACGACCTGGATACAATTCCCAAGGGCTCTCCATGAATTCTGGACCTAAGGGCCCTTCAATCGTTTCGGGCCAACGTCCCTACGGATATCTGACAACATTTGTGACATGGTCCCGTGTTTCGAAAATGGTCAACGGTCGACCCTCATTTGTCTGTCCCCATTCTAGGCTAACGCGACAGGGTACTGCATTGCGAATACGGTCAGCAGTTACCCTCCATCGTCACGCCGCCATCATTGTGATCTGAATCTCGAGCATCGTGATTCACACATTTCCACTTCCCCACGTTCAAGTGGAATTCCATCATACTCGGCTCTTTCTCTTCGCGCATCTAGGTGCGCCTCAAGATCGTGTTAGTATCACTAGGCTGGGATTCACCGAGCGTCCCTTTGCCCTAACTATCCCCTCTTTGTGTCGGTAAATTCCCACCACTACTGCTTGTTTCCCACACCGAGCACGACTCACGTGGGCTTAGTAGTTTTGGCAGGATGTGTACCAACACAGTCAGACTGCTCCTCGTCCTGCACGATGTTAAAATGAGCTTTCAGGACTACGTATGGTTCCCATCCTCATGGGGTACATAGGAATGCACAACCACTTTGCTTCGGGCCCAGCCCAATCCTCACTCTTGGTCCCTCGACCTGAAGAGTGTCCTCCGGGGGTATGTGGTGTGATTTGGACAAGTCCTCATTCGCGTCGATTTCATATCTACCGCGCCACACGCTTCCTTCCCTTTTATTCCATGTCCTATCGTATGACGTTAAACTACAGGAGTCTATGTGTCCTCAATGCATGACAATAAACTGCGGTTCTGCCCTGAACAAGTTCAGGAGGCCCCAAGATCCCACTAGGAAGTGACGGATCCCCTTTCCAGAGAAGCCCTGTCCCAAAGAAGAAATGATCCGTGATCAAAACAATGCGCCTATATGGCATACTCCCACCACGGTGGTGTAGTTACATGAGTGTTGGATTCTATTCGGACAAACCATCACTCCATATTCCACGCTTTGCGTGCCCCTTATTCGGACCCTCGTCCTCTTTCATGTCTGGAAGGACCCCCTAACAGTAAGGATGTATGACCTATGGTCCGCCAACTGTCCTGGGCCAACGTCCCGAAGGATTGATCGACGACAAATTGATAAAATCCCGCGTTGCGAATATGGTCAGCGGTCGATGCTCATTTGTTGTCCCCATTTCGGGCTAATGCAGTAAGGGTACCGTTTATCCTCCAAGGTTAACGGTTGCCCCTTATTGTCACGCCATCCCCACAGTGTTCCGAATCTTGGGTATCGTGATTCATACTTCCCATTTTCATCTGTTTGGACAGATTTCAACGCCCCTGGCGTTGCCCCGTTCTTGCATAAGAGCACGTCGAAGAAAAGGTAATTCGGCTATCCTGGAAGTTCCTCCTCCGATCAAGCCTTCCCCATCTTTCGGGAACCTAGACTGGCTTGGAAAATTGTCGTCAAACATCCCGCAAACATTGTAGGGATGTGACAAGACAATTCAACAGTGGAAATCGTGCGTGCTGTGGAATTCAAAGCAAAGGTCAAATTTGGAAGCACGAAAGCACCAATAAAAGGGTTTTGGGTTTGTTACAATACTCGGGGGTTGACTTCCTCCATGGACGGGTTGACCCCGTCAAAAGAGCGTTGCAGCTCCGCCACCCGTTGACTTGCGGCATCCAAGGCTTGCTGCCGCTAAACTAGCTCTCGCTCCTCCTCCGCAGCGGCGGGGCGCAGTTCGTCAGTCCTGGCTTTGGCCCTCTCCACATCAGCTTGAACGACAGCCATCTTTTCAGAGGTCTGCCTCATATGCTCTTTTGCCTCCGCCAGATGGGCCTTCAACCGTGAGACCAGCTCAGTTTGTGCATCAAGAGAGGCTGAAAGCTTGTCTTCCCGGGTTTGCATCCGTTGAACCTCGCCTTTAGCCTCCTGGAGCTTCTTGATGCTGGTCGCCTTCCTCCGCTGCCAGCCCACGCTGAGCCCACGATCATGCTCCCGGATCTTCTCAGCCATAAGACCTCGGATGAGTGCATGAGGACGTTGGGAATCCACTCCCCCAGCGCACAGTTCGCGCAACCGTGAGTGAAGCCTATCCATTTCGGCCAGCCATTGTGCTTGGGGAGTGTCCTTGATAAAGTGTGCGATCAGCTTCCACGACCGGCGGAGAACTATGCTGTTGTCTTCCTCGTCGGAGGCCATTTCGTCCCAGTCTGCGCGATTGGCAGGCTCATATGCGGGATATGCCCGCAGGAAATCCTCGGCAGGATCAACATCCGGTGTCGAATCCAGTGCGACACCTGGCACCGAAGCAGGCGCGACAGAGCTGGAACCATTCGTTTGATCCTCTTCCTCGGAGTCCACCTCAATGATTTCGGGTACGGCCCTGCTGGCAGACCCGCCGGTGATGATGTGCGTCGCAGCTTGAGGAGATGGAGTAATTATTGCCACCATCACTGGCATGCCCCTAGGAGGGACGCCACCAGACATCCCGACCAGCCTTGCCGCAGCAGCCCACGCCGGTCGAAGAACTTCATGACAAAGAGGGACATAAACGTTAGTTGGCATGGCCTACATGTGATAACGAGGAGACCGGTGGAGGAGACTTACGAAGATCGACCTCCGACCGCTGCTCCTGAGCCCGTACTGACGGGACCCCGAGACGAGGCCCCCCGTATACTGTTGGAAGGTTTGGGGATTCCAGAGGAGCCACCTCGGGCCCCCTGGTCCCACCAGACGCAGAACTGGACGCAGCCATAGGCGCGGGTTCTGAAGGTCCCGCATCATCACCCGCCAAGGAGCGAGAACGAGGCCTACGAACAAGTTCCTCCTGCATGGCTCAAACATTGGTGAGAAGTCCATAAGGATCCAAGAACATATCGTAAGGGGAGAAGTTCGGAATGCTTCCTCAAGAGCCTCCACGAAATCGTCGGATTCTGAGCCTCGGTCTCCGACCTCGCCCTCCTCCAGCGGGCTCCCTCCTCCAGCCTCATCCTCCCGAGAGGAGCCCTCTGATTCCTCTGGAAAGGGGAAGCGCTCCCTTAGATCGGCAGCCCATAACGGTGGGGGGACCGTCTGATTCAACAGTACCCTCACCCGGTCTGTCATTGGGCGAGGGACACCACTGGAGTGGACGTAATCCTCCAGCTCTTCCAGGTACTGTTCTGCCTCCGCCGGAGATGCCATGAATCCAGCCCGAACTGGGCCTATACCTGGTAATTCCATCCCGAGGCGATTCAGGTGGGCCCATATCTCGGATGGGCTGAAGAATTGCCGGTTGACGTCCCAAATGTCCCAAGCTTCCAGGAAGACGGCATCCTCTGCCATGTCAATGTGACGCAGGCGCTTCCCCGGAGCCTGAGTGGATATCCTACGGAATCCCCTCGGTGGCCACCCCTCCGGATGACCCTGCTCTCCCGGAATCACCGGATCCACCACTACTGCCATACCCTCGGCCGGTGTGGGTCTCGCCGCCATGGCAGCCCCGCTACCGCGAGCGGCCCTAGCCGCCCTCCGACCCCGACCTCGAGATATAGGAGGCCCACCGTCACCAACCCGGATCGTTGGTTGCTTCAGCATCTCCCCCGGATAAGCGGCCTCCCAACTAATGGTGTACTCCTTCACTAATCCGAAGGCGGCGGTGGATGGAGGCAAGGCGATCAGCATCTTTCCATCTTCACGTGTGAACATGAGCCACAACTGCCTCATTACACACGGGTGCTCCTCGTGACGCACCTCCCAATATACCTGCAGGGTCAGCCGCTGGAGGCACCAAAACTACCTCGAAAACCGATACGGAGTGTACGGTTCACAGAGCGGCTCACGATCTATTCGTGCCACCAAAACTCCACCTCGGAAGTCTAGGAGGTAAGCCCGATGTTCTTCCGTTCCTCGTCCGTCATCAGTAAGCATCCCTGTCGGCAATGGGAAGGGATGAAAGTTGAACTCGTCCGCCCTCCACACCCTATTCAGCACCATCGGAACGGCCAGTTTGAACGGGAAGCTCCCGACCGCGTTCAGGATGGAGGGGCGAAAGTTTGATCCCGGCGGCGAAATGGGGTTTGGATATTCATAAATTCCCCTGACATGCGTTGCGATCCACCCATACAGGAGGTGGAAGGGCCCGCATATCCTTGGCGTCTTCTTTCCCTCGCTAATATGACGCAGCATTCTGAACAGTTTGGTGAGCATCGGGATCCCCAGGTTGATCCGCTGCCCCATGGCCAACATCGACGCCATGATAAACGATCTAGGACGTACCCCTATTCTTGTATCTCTCACCGGTAGGATCCAACCACAGATGAGAGCCGTGATGAACGTCGCCAGCCTGACTATCGGCTGTTGCTCGGTGCTGACACTGAAACCCCAAGTTTTCCATTGGATGTCCTCCAAGACCCGCCAATAAGAGTGTCCTTTGCCCCGTTGGTCCGCCCTTGGACAAGTTCGAGGTCTCGGAGGGAACTCTCAATTCTCTGGGAAATTCAGGAAACATTTGAACCACCTCTTGAAGTGGGCGTCCCTCACTGCCTCCTTGTCCTCTCCAGGGACAAGCGCCATCAACGCCGATGCCAGTCGCGGCATTTTCTCCGCGTCCCCCCACGTGCTGGCAACGGGGAGGAACTCGTCATACATGGCCCCCAAGATTGGGACCCCAGAAATCTGGTGGACATCCCACAGGCTGATGCCCACCTCCCCGTGATGCAGGTGAAAAGTGTTGGTCCTAGATGACCATCTACTCAGCAACTCTGGAATTAGCTGCTTCAGTTGGTAAATGTGGAATTGGGAGGCCCATGCTGCCTCATACAAACCCAATCTCCTCAACTCGGCCCCGAACTCCTCGCATGAGGCACCTACCCAGTAGGCCCAGGCCCAGTCATCAGTAAAGTTGCCGCCCTGGCGCAGGTCCCACTCATCGGACCATCCCTTCTTCGAATCCTGCAAGGACGCCTTCAGCATTGTACGGTAGAGGGGAGGGGAAGTCTCCAGCAGCAGTGGATTCCCGTCAATGTTGTTCACATGGTTGTAGAGACAGTCAGCGGTAACGGGTGTGAAGTCCTCCCGCGCGTGACCATCGGCCGCCCTGAACCATTGGTGCTGGCACGGTGTGCTCCTGAACCAGCAAGCTGGTTCATCCCTACTCGCCTCAGGGATGAAGACGTCATCCCTCATCCTGAAGCCGTACAACGGCAGTTTCTTGCACTACGGATAATCTTTCTGACCCTCCGAGAGCAGATCCGTCAAAGAAGTGTGGTCCGAGTGGCTCCGGATCATCTCCCCTATGCCCGGATGGTTGGCCATCTCATCTCGATGAGCAGCATCTGCAAGGACCCCCAAGACATCTTCTTGATGGGCCATTTTAACTCTGGCCCTCAGAAAAGGATTCTTTCGGATGGATCGCGAATCTCGACCGCGAAGCTCGATCGCGAAGCCGGGTCGCGAATATCGGTCGCGAGACCAAGCCGCGAAGTCCGGCCAAGGCCGACAAACCGAGGTTCGCTTGGCGCAGACGCAGAGTCGGAGACCCGTGGTTCGCCGCGAAGCTCGATTCACGGAGTGCTGTCGCGGAGTACGCGGAGCTTCTCAAAATCTAGAGCACAAAAAGACAAGGAAGGCACGTGAAGACAAAAGAGGGCGGACCCCCTATTTATAGGCGGAGACCTCGGAGCATCACGGCGTGCCTCACCCGCGTGAAGCATCGCGGCGCGCCTCACCCGCGCGAAGCATCGCGGAGCGTCTGGATCCGCGGCCCCGACGAGCGTCGCAGAGCCCCTTCGCGATGTTGCATCGCGAACCACTGACAATTTTGGTGATTTTCCCTCAGACTTCGACCCTTCACCCTCCGCGGCTCCAAGTCTAAGGGGGGGCATTTGTTGGCGCTAAAAATACGGCCCGAAAGAAAGGAAGGAAAAAGACAGCTGGCGCGCTGCCTCGCGAAGCACAGCCACGAATCCCCACCACGAAGCACCCACACGAAGCGCCCCGACCCTCGCGGCCTCGCGAAGCTCCAGAGGCGGTAATGCTCCGCGAACCCATTTGACGTACGCGAGCTTCCGCGAAGCACCACAGGCGGTAATGCTCCGCGAACCCATTTGACGTTCGCGAGCCGCCGCGAAGCACCACAGGCGGTAATGCTCCGCGAACCCATTTGACGTTCGGGAGCCGCCGCGAAGCACCAGAGGCGGTAATTCTCCGCGGGCGACGTTGACGTTCGCGAGCACGCCGCGAAGCATCGGAGGCGGCGCGTGAGCCCTGCTTCGCGGTGCCCCTCCTATAAATACCGGACTCCCCCTGAGTCCCGAGTAAGGACAATCCAACCTTTCGGCTTCTCCTCTCCCGAATCGCGAAGCACTCTTTGCCCGGGAATCATGATCTCCACGAGGTATTTCTACTTCGCGAGACGACTCTGCTTTGTCTCATTTTGAGCCCCTCTTCCGAGAGGGATGCCCTTCGCGAAGCTCAAGGGCGTTCGTGAAGGAAGGGGATTCCCAAGGGAACCCGGGCAGCCGCGGAGCGTTTATGCTTCGCAAAACACCCAACCCATGCTAGTGATCCCTACGCCAAGGCAGGATCACTATGCATCACGAAGCACATTGCTTCGCAGGACCCTGCTTCGCGAGGCACCCCTACCTCGCGAGGTAGTGCTCCGCGAACACTATTCCACTCCGTGAAGCACCTTCCACTCACACCTATGCCCCATGCTAAGGCCAAGGCACTCCACTTCGCGAAGCACACTCCTCTGCTTAGCGATTCCTCTTCCCGTGCGGCCCTCCATGTTTGCAAGATGTGATTTCAAAGTCCCATGGACAATACCACCCGTATCATTGCTTCGCCTAATGCTTTTTCGCATAGGCACGCTAATGGCTATTGCTTCTTCTCATAGCCACGCTAACGTGGACCCCTCGATGGTTCGTTCCGCGACCCCCCTTAACCATGGCCTTACCGGTACCTTCCCTTCCCCAAGGACTAGAGGGTACCGGTTATGTAAGTCCTAGGGGTGCGGAGTGAACCCACCTCGTCCGAGCTGCAGGACGTTAAACTGCCAAGCACCCCGTCCTCAACACATGACGTTAAACTGTGACCCAACCTCATCTCCCTCACGAAGGGTCCCCCCAACTTGAACATTTTTTACACCACTCGTCTCCACGGGAATGGAACTCTTCCGCACATGGAATGAGATCCTCCTTGTCGGAGTGGCGTATGTTCTCAAGGGAAGGGCTGCCTCAGAGCATAAGCCCCTAACCTTTCGTACAGATGATTGCACCTGTGCATCTCCGTACTTCCCCACTACCAAGGTCAGTGGAGGGCGTGATAGGGAACGAGGCACCTCCCATCGTCGGACCAAGGTCCATCTTTTCCGCGCTTTGTCGTGCCATGGGCCTCCATCCTGGAGTAAGTCCCGACACCATGGGCCGCTCAACACGTAAGCCCCTCTTCGCTTCTCACGAACGCACCCGTCATGACGTGATCGTCAGGACCTTGCAACCTCTTGTTTCTCACACCGAGCATGGCTCACGTGGTCTTAGAGTGAGCACCGACCCTGACCCCAAACATCCCACCAGAACTACGAGGTCTTTGATCCATTTCAAGGCATGGTACGTAGGAAGCCTCCATGAGGTTCAAGCCCGCCCATCGTTCTTCCACATCGGGTCTCATTCCCATCCAGCATGACGTTAAACTGTGCATTCCCTTCCGAACTATGAGGACTTTGATCCATGTCAAGGCATGGTACGTAGGAAGCCTTCACGAGGTTCAAGCCCACCAATAGTGGACCCCCGGGTCTACTTTCACGTCGGTTCACCGACAAACCCTCTTGAACTACGAGGTCTTTGATCCATGTCAAGGCATGGTACGTAGGAAGCCTCTATGAGGTTCAAGCCCACCCGTCTTTCATGTCGGGTTTCACCCCCGTCCAGCACGACGTTAAACTGCACTCCAGTCCAGTGGTAAGCCATTGCGACCCATCCCACTTGAACTATGAGGTCTTTGATCCATGTCAAGGCATGGTACGTAGGAAGCCTCTACGAGGTTCAAATCCACCATCTGGTCGTCCCGACCTCATTCACGTCGGTTCACCCCCGTCCCGCATGACGTTAAACTGTATTCCCCAATCCGAACTACGAGGACTTTGATCCGTGTCAAGGCATGGTACGTAGGAAGCCTCCCTGAGGTTCAAGACCAACGAGCATCGGCCCAGACCGTCTCCTTGTCGGTGTGCCAAGCCCCCATCTCCCATTGGACCAAGGTCCCTCATTTACGTCGGTTCACCGACACCCAATGCCCGTCATTTATTCATGTTAGGGTTCACTATCGTCCCGCACGACGCTAAACTGTATTCCCTAATCTGAACTATGAGGACTTTGATCCATGTCAAGGCATGGTACGTAGGAAACCTTCACAAGGTTCAAGCCCACCAATAGTGGTCCCACGGGTCTACTTTCACGTCGGTACTCTGACGATGCTCATCGGGCCAAGGCCCACCTTCACGTCAGCTTATCGACATCATCCTGAACTACGTGGACTTTGATTCCCTGCCACAGGGATACGTAGGAAGCCTCGTCAAGGCTCAAGCCCGACTTCATTGTCGCCCCTGCGATGGTCCCACTTCACTCTCCTTCCACTCCATTCATCAACCTACCGCCCGTTCCGATTCTCGCCCGGACTGTCTTATCCTGGAGATACCATGTCGGTACACTCTTCTTCACTGTCGCCCATGGGCTGGCCCCGGTATCGATATCCCTTCAAGGAGTATCCTTCAATCCGATCTATCCTAGATAATGCTCTGGTTGGGTTGATCCGTCTCCGCTGGACGTTAAACTTGCGGAATACCCTGTGTTGAGAACGGGAAGCTGGGGAAAACCTCAGATATGTGTCTACGACATATAATTCCCCGCGCTCGATGCGGGATGCCTCGGGCTTCCACGCCCTCGAGAAGCCTTGTGGTCAAGGATAACAGACAGACATGCCAGGTACCCCAGCATCCAGACACGCTACTGATGCCTCAACGTGACTACTCCCCTGACTGAAGGTTGCTGCCCTGACTGGACCCTTTGGAATGTCCCGACAGAAGCAGTGTAATTAACCGGCGTCCATGAAAATATGGCACTGGGAAGAGTTTCACGAACTATGTATTAAATCTATAAGGGAGACCCGGACTAGGTGACGAGTTCTGAGGAGGAATCCATAGGAGGAAGAACCGACATCCCATCATCCCGTTTCGATCAAGGAGCAGACGTCCCTGAATAAGGAGCGAATGTCGCCCGCCTTTGGAAAGCGGGAATGCGGGGCAACAGAAGCGCCGCGCGTCCTCCCCCACGGACGGACGGGCGCGCGCCCCGGCGAAAGCGTCGGAAACAAAAACAAAATGGGAATATCTTTATGGGAGATGTTTAATATCTTTCACCATGATTTGAAGATTATGTTCCAAGTTTCCAAAGACACTGAACTATTATGGTCCTTTGGTGTCTGTTTTTGTTATGTATTAAGTATTCTGAAAAAGTAATGTAATGTCTATGTACGTCAAGATTTGGGTCTCTACAGTTGGTATCAGAGGAAAGGTTTAGTTAACCTTTGGAAACTAGGATGAGAAAACTTTAGTGAGATCCCTATAGATATTTCTAAGATAGTTCTAGGGATGTCCCTAAGGTTAAGTATAAGTGTAGGTTATAGTCCTAGAATTATGGTAACAATATTATAATTTAACCTAAGATGTTAGATATTGAAGTTACTCCCCCTTGATTATGATTTTTTCCTCTCACACTGTTCTTTTTGGGTTTTAGAAAATGGATGGAAATAAGGAGATTCATGATAATGGAGGATATGATGGACAATGGAATGATATTATTCCTGAGAAACGAAATGAAATTGGATATGGAAGTCCAAATATCGTTATTATTCCTAATCAGAAATCTCATAATATGATCAATAATCTCAACTTTGGTAAGTTTCCCAACTCAGCTAATAAGAGAAATATGGATTTTCATGATGATCATAGAGGAAATAAAGTTCAATTTCCCTCATGTAAATCATGTTGGAAGAGGCATTAGGGAGAATGTTTCAAAGGAACTGGAAGATTCTTTGGGTGTGGAAAATAAGGACACAAATCCAGTAATTGTAAAGGAAAAGGTTCAGTTAACACCATGGATAAGGATAATGGTATTTCTAAGATATAAAAAATGGTTAAATATTTTAAATTTGGAATGTGTGGGCATTATGAAAACTAATTCCCTAAGGGAAAAACTCATGAAGAGAATCAGCATGGTCATATGGTTAGTATTTATGTTGATGATTATGAAGAGACTACAAATGATATATGAGATGAAAGAATTTTTGAAGCTTGGTCAATGGTTTAAGAAGGTAGTGGAATGATTGTATGTTTACCAAGAGTTATGCTAATGGTACTATGGAATAAAGAAACATCTAAGGATTGTTAGACTATTGTTTTTTTGAATTATTCGAAAGTATATGTTGAATGGTACCAGTAACCATGAAAGTTTATTCATATATTTTTGGAAAGAAGATTATATGCACATAATGAATGGATAAGGAGAAAATAATATTTTGGATATTATTAATGAGCTCATGACTGATATAACGACAAAGTGATATCTTGGTTTGAGTATATAGAAATTTTGGGATTTTGGTATGTGGAAAGACTTAGCTTTTGACAACACTCATGTTTTTACTAAGGTTCTGTGGTAATTCATGTTTCAAAATAATACATGATTAAGGTATTCACATGTTTGGAATGTGACCAACAAGATATATCATATGATATATGGGGGTTAAATGATGGTATTCACGTGATTGTTATGTGACCTTTCAAGTAATCATTTTCTTTATACTATGAAGTTGGACATATGTATTTTGGATAACCCTAAAGATTGGAATGGATTATGTTGGACATAAGTTAGTATTGTTTAAGGCTAGAACGTTTTTCGATATTATTGATGGAATGTTATAATAATGTAGTTTTAGAAAAAGGAAAACCTGCAGGACGGGAGACAACCCGTCGTGTCGGACAAGGTTGCGGGAATCGAACCCACAACCGAAGTGCGACAGGCCTTTATCACCTACCACTGGCCTACAGGAAGTCCCTAGTTTGTAGACATTAGTTTTATTTTATTAATTGGGATGATAGATGAAGTCTAAGTGTAACGCCCCGACCCCAGCTACCCAGAGTCGGTGCATTACTTTGTAACATTGGCATGATCACAAAAGATCAAGTCTCGAAAGACCGATTAGTTTAGTAGCCTTGGAAACACTAGATACATTCATAAGTCTTTCATTACATCAAAAAGTAAACAAACTACAATAACATGGTCTTCATAGTCCACACTCATATCCCTTTCTGACTACCCCTGCAGGTCATTCATAAAATACTTCTTCACATCCTGTAAAAATATTAAAACATTGAAAGGGGTGAGCTAAGATGCTCAGTAAGGATAACAATATAGCGGAATCTTTCATCAATAAACATAAACATTTAAGGCAACGTATAACTAAAACAAAAGCCTTTTAAACTTGAACTTAAACATAATATGGCAAAAGTAAAATGAGATAATGCCATTCACTTCTTCACATGGATATTCTACTAGTAGAATAATCACATGCAATATCAATAACCACTTTCATAATGAGGGAATGTATAATGCCAGACATTCTGAAACATTTTGTCAAGGCCTCGGCCAAGACGTCTAAAATGATTAAGGCCTCGGACAAAACCATAAATCAAATTGGGAAAGGGTCTCGGACAATTCCACGTCTAGTTGTCTCATGAGACCTACTGATGCATCGAGGAGCTATAGCGGGCTCCACACGTCACTTATTAAGTCCAATACATTCCTCATATGAATAGGTTTACACATAACATAAATATTCGTATTAAAACTAGCATACGAAATGTCAACAGTTTCTCCATAAACTATGGATGTTATAAAAATAACACATCCACAGTCAAATGTTTCACAAAATGCTCAATGGAAGTTTTGTATCATAAATCAATTTCAAATAAACTTGAAACCCATCAATGGATGTTGACATGGATGAAATCAAAGCTATTTGAGAGAAATATCTCTCTTTTTTGAAATCATTTAAAAGTACCATAATTATAAAATAATACATTTACATTGAAAATATTATTATAAGCTTGTAAGTGAAGCTTTGACAAAGTTATAATGGCGGAAAATAGCTGCACCCGCCGTATAAGTTAAAAAAACATTCTTACCTTAAATTTGTCAAAAAGGTCAAAAGGTACATTGTTTGGAAAACGACGGTAAGATTCCTTTCAAAAACGTATAAGGGTATAAATGACTTTAACCCATTTTCCATTTAATAGTAAAAATGTTTTGAAAGACATTTTTAAGAAACATGGATGTGGATGATAACGAGGTCCCAGTAGATAATTATGTATAAACAACCTTGGATAATGAAGAGGTTGTGAAGTAAACTCTTACCTCGTGTCCAACTTGACTCAATTGTTCTTTAACCTCCTGAATAATAAAATAGAGTTAATATCTACCTTATTAAGAACCATTTTCAATTTCATTATCCTTTTTATATCACTTATTACAATGTTATGAACATTATGTAATTATTTAAGTTAATAACGGTCGTTTTGTCGATCTTTGGTACTTGAGTCAACAATAAACTTCTTATAATTACAAGTTGTTCATGTGGTGAAATATCCATTATATCCAGAATTATATTAATTATGTAGATATCATATATATCATATATATACAGTATATACATTCATTTATAATATTACGTAACATTTAGAGGTAAGAAATGAAATGCACCGTTCATGGAGACGGTAAGTCGTACGTACGCATGAATGCTACTTTCATTTCTATTTCGTATTTAATGGAATGAAATCATAATGATATAAATGTATAATATAATTCCAGTATAATATCATATATAATATCATTTACTCCATCCTTTATACATCCCACATGTGGCATTAACGATTCACATCACTTTGAGGGGGCGGTAGTCCGCACTTCCTAAAATGAAATTATCGCGTTTACCTATAATGGAAATCATAAAGTATGCCATAAATTAGAAATACAGAAGCATAAGTAAAACATAAACATATTATATATCATATATAAAAATAGTGACATCTTAATGGCCACTTTTGAAGGTGTTATATGAGTGTTGAACAATCATCGTTTCGTGAGGCAGAAATTCGCCATCCACAGAAACCGTATGTTCTTTAACCATTAGATGTAGGTGTGTGTAATTGTATCTCGAATCCTTATTATAACAACATCCTAGTATATTTAGGATACTGGTTTTGTTACAAAAGAAATTAATAAAAAGAGTTTAGGGGGTTGGAGAAGAAAAATAAAACAAAACAACATTAGAGAAGACATTACCTCAAAATCGGGTAACTCTTTTTGATTTGAGCCAAAGGATTCCTTGGGAAGAGTTCTGCCCAAAGTGAGGCTTCTAGAAGTAAGAGGGGGAAGTTGGGAGAGTATTTGGGCAGAGGTTGGCCGAGCCAAATGGCTTGAAAGTGTGAATGAGGTGGTAGAGGTGGGGGCCTTTTATAAGTGGAGAGGAGGGGCACTCTTGGAATGTAAGGAAATTTTACATTATTATACAATGATTTTCGGATTCTAAAGGTCCCAAACTTATATAATTCGTGGATAAGGTGATAAGGGTTCAAAATATACCCATACAATAGTCTTTGGACAAGTTTAAGCCTTGGATTGTACATTATCGTTTCATTTTATTAAAATCGTTAAATAATGAGGTCATCGCTTCATCATAATAATGTCATATATAATTTAATTTATTTAATGTCTAAAAATTATAAAACAAATACTATGATGTAGGAAATCTTTTTAGCTTTCCAATTACTATTTATAGTCAAAAATATGACTTGTATAACCCCATGTAAAAATTGTTTTAGTAAAACATTTCATGTTTGTGTCATTTTTTACTTTAACATTAAATAAAAGGTATTTATGTCATTTTCTAACTAAAGTGGCTCCATGGGGTCCCCAAGTTGACCCATGGATTTTATTGGTCGGCCATGGCATATCCAATCAGGGTAGGACATGTTTCAAGCTCATCTCATATTATTAAAACATTATTTTTACCTTAAACTACACTAATTACCTCTAATCGCGATTAAGAACTTAAAAGTTACTATTCACCAAAAAATTATTTTAATCTCATTGAACCACATTTTACTTATTAATGACAACCATGTATGTCGGATTTTTGAAAATCAAATCACAGAAGTGGTAATATTTCATTTAAATGAAAAATCAGTTATTTAACTACCACTTAGTGGTTTCACTATTCATCAAAAATTGAAGTTTTTCAGAACAATACCAAAATTTCACCCTAAGCTATAATTGATATCCCGAATTCAAAAATGATGTCTATTTTACAAAATTCCAAACATATAATTTGCATTAATTAATTTTATAATTAATTCCCGCTGTCACAACAAATACCGTGTTTTTAAGAAACAATTTATATCAAAAGATTGGCAATTGTTTATGTCCAATTTCAATGTTAAATTAATTCTAATGACCACCATTGGATAAAATGGTAAAAATATATTATAATTATACTTTAAAACCACTAAATAGTATAATTTATCACTATAAATTATTTTGATTAAAAAAGTTGTTTTTAAGTATTTTTCACTATTCATAAAAAATTGGAAGTTCTCAGAAAAATACCAAAAATTCAACATAGGCTAATTTCGATATTCCGAATCCAAAAATGAAGTCCATTTTGAAATATAAAATTTCTATAATTTTAAAAAGTGGTTATTACTATTCATAACGGCTACTTTGATTAGTCTCGGTGTTTTAGAACTCGAAGTTGCGTACAATGCAAGCCATTACATTATTGAATGAGAAGTGTATCGTGGAAGATCGGGGTGTTACATTCTCCCCTCCTTCAATAAATTGCGTCCTCGCAATTTAAAATTTTTCTTGGAAAATAAAAGGTTGAAAATAGAAAATACCATTGTGGAAAACCCACATCGGAAATAAGATTAATAAAATTTAGCCTTAATAAGAGGGAAATGGAAATAAGATAGTCACCACCAAATTATGATCTCGATAAGGAGAACATTGGTGGCAATTAGAGACATATAATTGGAGGAAAAACGTAAATATTTGTAGGGAGTGATTGAGGTCATCAATCACAATCAACTGTCAAATTAAGGGCCTCAAAGCCTTCAATCTATGTTGATTTAAAATATCATCAGTTCAACAAGACATAAGGTATTAGGATAACACATTTTTTGTTTTAGTATCTCTTTAATAAAGTTTAAGAATTAATTTATTCATTGAATAATAGATAGGTATATATATATTTATGCTTGACAATTAGAGTTTCAACCTTCAACTAATCTTTCACTCAAAAAGATAATAGATCTCAAAAATATTATACTTATCCTAATTGTATAAGGTTCCAAATATTAACACATACCATTTAGATTAGTAAAATTATTTTGTAATAACCAGGGAGTTCTTGTAGGCTAGTGGTAGGAAATAAAGGCCTGTCGCACTATGGTTGTGGGTTCGATTCCTGCATTTTTGTCCGACGCGACGGGTTATGCCCCACCCTGCAGGTTGTCCTTTTCCTAAAACTATTGTATTATAATATTCCAAAAATAATCTTCAGAAATTCTTTAACCTTAAACAATACTATCCATGGTTCAACTTAATCCATTCCAACCTTAATAGTTATCCAAAATACCTCTGTCCATACTTTCTCTAAAAGGTCACTTAATTCCAAAATCAATTTATCGGATTCCCCAAACAAAGTAAAGTTTCTCTTATTGTCACATACTAAAAATATGATTACCTTCATCATATTAAAACCTTACTGAAATCAACAAGTACTGCAGTACAATCCTTCTATATATATCACATTATTCTAATAACCAGAATATAATCCATGAGTCCAAAATCACCAATACATTAGGTATTCTGATTCAACTGTAGTAACAGCATAAGATTTCCCTTGATCCCTTGGCCTTTTCTGAGGTAAGTTTCCCTGACGCTTAGGACATTCATTAGCATAATTCCCCATTTCCCTACAATTGTAGCATTCAACATTGATAGCCTCTTTCTTTCCCTTGCAATCACGCTCCTGGTGACCTTTTTCTCCACATTTGTAACAAACTATCATTCCTTTTAGGCAAGTACCAGGGTGATTCTTCCCACAATTATCACATAATGGAAAATCCTTCTTTCCCTTTTTCCCTTTATCTGTCTCTTGTTCCACCGTTCTCTTCTTCTCTTGCTTTACTTTGTTTTCATAAGACTTAGAGAATTCATTTTATGTCTTGATAGCACATGAGACTATATCCTCGTATGTTGAGAAATATTGTGATACAAAAGCTCGACGGAGAAAAGTTTTTAACCCATCAAAGAAACGATCAATATTGCTTCTTGGGTTACGTATATAATCTGCAACATTCCTCGCTAACCTTGTAAAGTTAGCCTCATACTTTGCGACATTCTCATCCTCCTTCTGCCTCAGACTCAGAAATTGCCTTTCCATATCTGCTCGATGGTCATGAGGAAAGTATTTTTCTAGGAAAATCTCTTTGAACTCCTTCCATTCCATATTTGATACGTCATCATCTTCCTTTGTGTTTTGAATCAGCGACCACCACTGATCGGCATCTCCAGTGAGGCGGTAAACTTCCATGAAAACCTTCTCCCTTTCACTACTCCCCAAGGCATGGAATATTTTCTCTAAGGAGTTTATCCATTGTTCAGCTACTAACGGATTTGTATCCCCATTAAATGTTGGTGGTTGTTTCCTCATGAAGCGGTCTAACATTGATCCTCCATGTTGCGTATTAGGTTGATCCATACGAGTAAGGTTATTATTCATAACCTGAGTGAGTTGTCCCAGTATGGTAATAAGTTGATCAGCACCAGTTGTATCTCCAGATCCACAATAATTATCTTGAGTAGGAGGGAAATCCCTACGCGGAGTGCGTGCATTGATACGGTTTCCATTCCTTCCACTAGGCGCCATTTCTAAACAATGGCAAAAACTAGATTAGTTTATAAATTAAAATACATAATTCCATATTTGTAAAACACTTTACATAAATTGAACTATTTATGGATATAATCCATAATCATAAAAAGGAATGTTTTCTTTGAGGAATTATATAATCATAACCCTTCATAGTGGTTTGTAAAGAAAATGAGAATTATCCTAAGCATATCCCCCGGGAGTGTCGTAACCAAGAGTGCAGCAAGGCCCATTGTTGTGCACCAGTTCCCGTTCGAGTCTAGCTCAAAGCGGTGTTTTCGGGTTTTACCCCTAGGTACATCTGTGCCAGAGCCGCCTCTACCTGCTCGTATCCAGACAGGGATGTATTGCTCGGAAAACTCACAAAATCTCTATAATACCAAAATTCTAGGAAGTTCTTCTATACTAATCCTTACAGTCTATCTTCGGGATATGTGCTCTAATCAGAGTTTATCTAAATCTAGAGTCCAAGGTTAGTACAAAACTGCCTCTGATACCAACTGTAACGCCCCGACCCCAGCTACCCAGAGTCGGTGCATTACTTCGTAACATTGGAATGATCACAAAAGATCAAGTCTCGAAAGACCTATTAGTTTAGTAGCCTTGGAAACACTAGATACATTCATAAGTCTTTCATTACATCAAAAAGTAAAGAAACTACAATAACATGGTCTTCATAGTCCACACTCATATCCCTTTCTGACTACCCCTGCAGGTAATTCATAAAATACTTCTTCACATCCTGGAAAAATATTAAAACATTGAAAGGGGTGAGATTAGATGCTCAGTCAGGATAACAATATAGCGGAAGCTTTCATCAATAAACATAAACATTTAAGGCAATGTATAACTAAAACAAAATCCTTTTAAACTTGAACTTCAACATAATATGGCAAAAGTAAAATGAGATAATGCCATTCACTTCTTCACATGGATATTCTAATGGTCGAATAATCACATGAAATATCAATAACCACTTTCATAATGAGGGAATGTATAACGCCAGACATTCTGAAACATTTTGTCAAGGCCTAGGCCAAGACGTCTAAAATGATTAAGGCCTCAGCCAAAACCATAAATCAAATTGGGAAAGGGCCTCGGCCAATTCCACGTCTAGTTGTCTCATGAGACCTACCGATGCATCGAGGATCTATAGAGGGCTCCACCCGTCACTTATTAAGTCCAATACATTCCTCATATGAATAGGTTTAAACATAACATAAATATTCGTATTAAAACTAGCATACGAAATGTCAACAGTTTCTCCATAAACTATGGATGGTATAAAAATAACACATCCACAGTCAAATGTTTCACAAAATGCTCAATGGAAGTTTTGTATCATAAATCAATTTCAAATAAACTTAAAACCCATCAAAGGATGTTGACATGGATGAAATCAAAGCTATTTGAGAGAAATATCTCTCTTTTTTGAAATCATTTAAAAGTCCCATAATTATAAAATAATACATTTACATTGAAAATATTATTATAAGCTTGTAAGGGAAGCTTCGACGAAGTTATAATGGTGGAAAATAGCCGCACCCGCCGTATAAGTTAAAAAAACATTCTTACCTTAAATTTGTCAAAAAGGTCAAAAGGTACATTGTTTGGAAAACGATGGTAAGATTCCTTTAAAAAACGTATAAGGGTATAAATGACTTTAACCCATTTTCCATTTAATAGTAAAAATGTTTTGAAATACATTTTTAAGAAACATGGATGTGGATGATAACGAGGTCCCAGTAGATAATTATGTATAAACAACCTTGGATAATGAAGAGGTTGTGAAGTAAACCCTTACCTCGTGTCCAACTTGACTCAACTGTTCTTTAACCTCCTGAATAATAAACTAGAGTTAATATCTACCTTATTAAGAACCATTTTCAATTTCATTATCCTTTATATATCACTTATTACAATGTTATGAACATTATGTAATTATTTAAGTTAATAACGGTCGTTTTGTCGATCTTTGGTACTTGAGTCAACAATAAACTTCTTATAATTACAAGTTGTTCATGTGGTGAAATATCCATTATATCCAGAATTATATTAATGATGTAGATATCATATATATCATATATAGACAGTATATACATTCATTTATAATATTACGTAACATTTAGAGGTAACAAATGAAATGCACCGTTCATGGAGACGGTAAGCCGTACGTACGCATGAACGCTACTTTCATTTCTATTTCGTATTTAATGGAATGAAATCATAATGATATAAATGTATAATATAATTCCAGTATAATATCATATATTATATCATTTACTCCATCCTTTATACATCCCACATGTGGCATTAACGATTCACATCACTTTGAGGGGGCGGTAGTCCGCACTTCCAAAAATGAAATTATCGCGTTTACCCATAATGGAAATCATAAAGTATGCCATAAATGATAAATACAGAAGCATAAGTAAAACATAAACATATTATATATCATATATAAATATAGTGACATCTTAATGGCCACCTTTGAAGGTGTTATATGAGTGTTGAACAATCATCGTTTCGTGAGGCAGAAATTCTCCATCCACAGAAATTGTATGTTCTTTAACCATTAGATGTAGGTGTGTGTAATTGTAGCTTGAATACTTCCTATAACACCATCCTAGTATATTGAGGATAATGGTGTTGTTACAAAAGAAATGAATAAAAAGATTTTAGGGGGTTGGAGAAGAAAAATAAAACAAAACAACATTAGAGAAGACATTACCTCAAAATCGGGTAACTCTTTTTGATTTGAGCCAAAGGCTTCCTTGGGAAGAGTTCTTCCCAAAGTGAGGATTCTAGGAGTAATAGGGGGAAGTTGGGAGAGTATTTGGGTAGATTTTGGCCGATCCAAATGGCTTCAAAGTGTGAATGAGGTGGTAGAGGTGGGGGCCTTTTATAAGTGGAGAGGGGGGGCACTCTTGGAATGTAAGGAAATTTTACATTATTATACAATGCTTTTCGGATTATAAAGGTCCCACACTTATATAATTCGTGGATATTGTGATAAGGGTTCTAAATCTACCCATCCAATAGTCTTTGGACAAGTGTAATCCTTGGATTGTACATTATCTTTTCATTTTATTAAAATCGTTAAATATTGAGGTCATCACTGCATCATAATAATGTCATATATAATTTAATTTATTTAATGTCTAAAAATTATAAAAAAAATACTATGATGTAGGAAATATGTTTATATTTACAATTACTTTTTATAGTCAAAAATATGACTTGTATAACCCCATGTAAAAAGTTTTTTAGTAAAACATTTCATGTTTGTGTCATTTTTTACTTTAACATTAAATAAAAGGTATTTATGTCATTTTCTAACTAAAGTGGCTCCATGGGGTCCCCAAGTTGACCCATGGATTTTCTTGGTCGGCCATGGAATATCCAATGAGGGTAGGACATGTTTCAAGCTCATATCATATTATTAAAACATTATTTTTACCTTAAACTACACTAATTACCACTAATCGCGATTAAGAACTTAAAAGTTACTATTCACCAAAAAATTATTTTAATCTCATTGAACCACATTTTACTTATTAATGACAACCATGTATGTCGGATTTTTGAAAATCAAATCACAGAAGTGGTAATATTTCATTTAAACGAAAAATCAGTTATTTAACTACCACTTAGTGGTTTCACTATTCATCAAAAATTGAAGTTTTTCAGAACAATGCCAAAATTTCACCCTAAGCTATAATTTATATCCCGAATTCAAAAATGATGTCTATTTTAAAAGATTACAAACATATAAGTTGCATTAATTAATTTTATAATTAATTTCCGCTGTCACAACAAATAGCGTGTTTTTAAGAAACAATTTATATCAAAAGATTGGCAATTGTTTATGTCCAATTTCAATGTTAAATTAATTCTAATGACCACCATTGGATAAAATGGTAAAAATATATTATAATTATACTTTAAAACCACTAAATAGTATAATTTATCACTATAAATTATTTTGATTAAAAAAGTCATTTTTAAGTATTTTTCACTATTCATAAAAAATTGGAAGTTCTCAGAAAAATACCAAAAATTCAACATAGGCTAATTTCGATATTCCGAATTCAAAAATGAAGTCCATTTTGAAATATAAAATTTCTATAATTTTAAAAAGTGGTTATTACTATTCATAACGGCTACTTTGATTAGTCGCGGTGTTTTAGAACTTGATGTTGCGTACAATGCAAGTCATTGCATTATTGAATGAGAAGCGTATCGTGGAAGCTCGGGGTGTTACAATAAGTCCATTTTAGGAACCATATATGATTACTCTCACTATATATGGACTTATGTATATAAATTTTGCTAACCTTATGTTTGAGACAGATGGAATGACCTATCATTCTATCACAAGATCTGCTAACACTTCATGGAAGACAAATTCAACTTCATTTATTTAAGAGATGAAGTGGAAATTTTTCAAGGCACAAACAATAGTGAAATTGTACCAAAATCAAGTAATTATTTCTTCTAATTCAAATTTTTCAACTTTAGGGAAATGATATTGAAAACCAAAAATTTTGTCCTAGTGTTCTTATATCTGATGAATCATATGGTACCTTAGATAATCACAAATATACGGCTTTTTGACTGTTGGCTTTTTCATATCCATGTTCTCTACCACTCCCCATTAGAACTTGATGGTTAGATTTATCTTCCATATCCATATTTTCACCTATGTTATCCTATGTGGAAACCCAGTGATGAGTTAATTTGGGTAACCATTATGTTTTATACATCACTTTTAAAAATTAAGTTTTAGAATTCATTTTTACGATGTGGGTTTCTATGAAAGAAAATTTCAAGTAGTAAACCATTTATAACCCCGAAAAATTTTGAGGGCGAAATTCATTTTAAGGGGGGTAGAATGTAACAACCCAAGATTTTATGAGAATTATTCTTTTTAATTTCATTTATGTCTTGTGTTTTACTCTACACAAAAATTATCTTGTGTCATACGCAACACTGTATTAGCTTGCAGTATACGCAAAACTATTCTTGGCTCGTGTTACACACAATTTCAAGTTCGTTTTGTAGAAATTATTCTACACAACATTAAGTATAGATTTTTTTTAATGTATAAATGAAATAGGTTTTGATTATGTTATATGCAACAACAAAGGGATCTTTCACTATACACAGCCTTGACTTGGCTTGCATTATATGCAATCACGACCTTCCTTGATAGCGTGTGTAGTAAGCAATACCAAGTTTCACTAAACAACGGTATATTGTTATAATATTATTATGAACTAGCTGTTATGAATAGTATTAACTAAATTTTTAATGTTATAACATTATTATTCATCTTACACATTTTTCTAGAACATCGTGTGAGAAAAAAATAAATTTTTTGAGTAAAATAAGTTTTTTTCAAGAAATGCAATTTTGTCACCTTTTGATGGTGAAACCACATTAAATTTAGTTTTTGAAATGTTTATAAGTTCAATTTGACAAAATAAAATTCTTCTTTAGAATCAACATATAAAAATTTACTTTGGATAAATTTTTCATATCATTCTGATAACTTTCATATTTTAATGAATAGTAAAAACACGCTATATTTTAATTAAAAACAACTTTTTTCATCATAATAATTTATATGGATAAATTATAATATTTAATGGTTTTAAAGTATAAATAGAATATATTTTTACCATTTAATATAATATAAGTCATTAGAATTGATTTTACATTGAATTCATAGGTAAAATCATTTCAATCTTTGGCAATGTTTTAACTTTTAAAACCCGTTTTCTTAACAACAGGATTAATTTTAAATTAATTACAAAAACTTCTGTGTTTTGAATTTTGAAAATTTGATTTCATATTTGAATTCATTGGGTCCAAATTATTATAATAGGTTACTTTTATTTTTTTTGATATTATGAATAGTAACTACGGTAATTTTTATTTACTGTAGTTAATGGTAAATCACGTAATTAAGGGTAAAAATAAGATTCTAAAATTACCCTAACACTTGGAAAAATTCTATTGGATGACTAAAAGTCTAAAAATATCTCCTAATGGTCAGAATAGATTAATTTTATGGACATTTGACTATGAAAATAATTTAATTATTATTAAAACCAAAGAAAGTGACAACATGTCACTCTCTTAAATCTTATAAGTATAATAATTTTAATTTAGTGATAAACGTCATGAAACTTATAAAATTAATAGTCTCAAAAAATCTAATAAAATTATCTACATAATATGAATTTATTTATAATTATTAGGGATTAAATACTTATTATTAAAGGTGACACAATAATGATGTTGAAATTATTTTATTGATTGAAATATTAAATAAATGGTTTTAAAAATATTAAAATAAATATTGTATGAACTATTTAATGTTATCCACTAATTTTATTGATAAATATGTCATGTTATGAATCTATTAAAGCTTTTATTTTAAATATATCTTTTGTGTGAAGTTTATTTAAATTCAAATATATGAATAGTGTCAAAATTGACACAATTGTTATTTTATAAAATTAACATAATATAAAATTGTTTAAAAATCACAAAAATATTTAAAATTTATAAATTAAAATTTATATGGTCGAAAATGTCATATAGTATCCAATTATGGACAATTAATAACACATAAGTAATTATTTATAACAATTTAAAATTTAGAATCTTATTACCACAAATAAAATGAAATAGATTAAATAAGGATAAATCAAGTTGATAATGTTTAAAATAAATTTCAAACATGTCTAAATTTTATTTTTTGATGATATTACAACCATATATCATATAATATTCTTATTTTAGTCATTTATAAAGTTTTTATGTGGGTTTTTAATTTATTATAAATTAATATTTTTGAGGTTTCCAAATGTGCCTCTCTCCTCCCTTATAAAAGGGAACCTCCTACCTCTCCTCTACACAACACTTTGAGCCTTCAAGCTCGTCCAACCCCTACCCATTTCTCTTCTACACTTCCCTAGAAACATTTTGAAGCTTATGTTCTTCTCAAAAGACCAACTCTAGTTCTTTAAGAGGAAGCTTAAAGAAGGTGCGTCGAAGAAGAGGTAATCTCTTCTATCGATTCTTTCAAGTTTCTTTCTTCTTCAACTTCTTCTTCTTTTGTTGTTTAATTATAAAGTAATAAAATAAGTATTACTATTATAATGATATTTTATTATAAATATGATACAACCCCATTTCACCTTTTATCCATCCTATGGAAAATGAAATCACCGCGCCTGCGTACGTACGGAATACCGTCTCCACCCTGTGGTGTAATCACTTTTCCAAACACCACCTTACTCGGATGGGTATAATGGTGTAAATAATAAATATATATGGTTATTATAAAATCATAATTATTATGATATATTATATCATTCACTCCAATTCTATTCAATAATTATGGGAATGATATCATCGCTCGTGCGTACGTACGGACTACCGTCTCCACGAACGCGATGAGATTCATTTTCCATGATTAACCATTCAATTATGATTATAAAGTATATATGTAATAAATAATCACGAAATATATTACATAATAATTATACTGTATTTCTGTACATATTTTTTTTATTTACTTAATTCCATTAAACTCAATAAGGAAACGAAAACAGCGTTCATGAGTACGTATGGACTACCATCTCCATGAATGGCGTATTTCATTCCATTTATCGATCTATCATATATATTTATATACTGAATATATATTATATATAAATCATTTTTTACATTATTGAATTAATTAAATCAGTATCTTAGTAATAATTTCAAGAACAAAAAATCGAAACACATACGATAAATGAAATGATTTTACCCAAAACGCTGCTTTAACATGGAATTTACAAAAGAACGGGTAATATAAAGTCATAAGTGAACCATATATGATATCATAACAATGAATATGATTCTGTAATAATTCAATGAAATTATTTAAATCATTATATAGTAGTTTCGGATACATACGAAGCATATCGGACATAAGGTAAGGGATAATTATTCCAATCTCATTCTTATCCGAGATTGATTATACGTAAGTATTTACTGGTGTTATATTTTTCATCCATGTCCATAAAAGTGTTTTTCATAAAGTGTTTAATATTCTTCCATGTATGTTTAAAGTCATTTTTACCCCTCTTTGACTTTTACTTTTTGTTATGGAAGGAATCTTTCTTTTGTTTACCATACATGTTACTTTTTTACTTTTCTGACAAAAGTATGAGGAGAATTTCTTTTTTCACTTATATGGCATTAACAGATTTTTACGGTTTCATAACACCTTATTTTCATGAATATTCCTCTACATGATTTCATGACTATTTTAAAAAAAATCCTTTTCTTTTAAAATCGAATGACATTTTTTGAAGAGAAAATGATTTTGAAGATGAAAGGATATTCTCCTCAAGAATTCATTTCAAGTGTTTTGTCAAAACCATTTTCCATCTAAGATGGAATTATTTCATATTTGTATGTTTCAAGTATAATATATCTATGATTTACATGGTTTCAATTTTCTTATAATGGAATTATATCTATTTGTTTTATATGGATTATGTTATCATGGGATGATGTTTATGAAACCCATTTTATTCTTTGGGTTATGATGAATGATTTATGTTTATGTTGTGGCACACGTAAGAATGATTTCACTATGAGATGGGTGGGACCTATATATCCCTCCAATTCATTGGGTAAAGATTTATATCTCATTAGATAGACATGGATGGAACGGTAAGTTAATCTGGTTCAGTGATACAGGACTGGAACGAGGAGTGAACTCGATTCAGAAAGGGACTTTGTCCACTAAGATGGTCTTGGCAGCAATGTCTTGGATACTATGGAAATCATATCACGTGCTTAATGGTTTTCCACAATGACATGTTTTCTTCCTATGATATTTTATCATGATTGATGTTCCATTATGATATATGCCTTACGTACTTCCAAGATTTATGTCTTTTCTCAAGATTTTGATGTTTAGATTTTATGTTAAAGTTTTTGTATTCAAATGTTTATGGATTGTTTTATGTTCTCTATGTTTACCCTTACTGAGCATTTGAGCTCACCATTTTTATGTTTTCTTTTCCCCAAGATATAAATAAAGGTTTTAGGTAAGAAAAAAAGGGGAAAATATTTATGGGATATGTTGAAGATCTTTCACCATGATTAGAAGATTATGTTCTAAGTTTCCAGAGACACTAAACTATTACGGTCCTTTGGTGTCTGTTTTTGTTATGTATTAAGTATTTCTCAAAAGTAATTTAATGTCTATGTACGTAAATATTCGGGTCTCTACAGGTGCATCCATGAACTTTTATTCGATTTTGAATGATTTTCATAATTTTCAAAGG
Organism: Viscum album; assembly: GCA_963277665.1. Taxonomy (NCBI): domain Eukaryota; kingdom Viridiplantae; phylum Streptophyta; class Magnoliopsida; order Santalales; family Viscaceae; genus Viscum; species Viscum album. The sequence continues at coordinate 549,260,607 of OY728144.1, read as the reverse complement.
ATCCTTTGCATGCCACATTCTGAACCTTGCAAATCATTTTTATGCATTGAGTTAAATCGTACTTAATAGATTTTAAATCTCTTGACAAGTCATATTTGATCTCCCATGGAAGAATATCTCCTTTGTGGTTGTATTTTTTACAGTTTCTCCATTCAATAAATCCTCGTATGCATAATTCTCGTACACGGGAGAAGGAAGAACATGATCACTCACATTCATCAAACGACTCACATTCAAACAGGATATTGGATCGAATGGGTGTAGTCATTTCCATCTTTTTAATGGGTGGGTGAATAGTACCTACACAGTTTTGTCCCACATATATTTTATCTTAACACTATGGTTTGGTTTTTCATCCAATTTGTGACTTCCACTCCCCCTGCTGGCTATCAGGGACCAGAACCAGTCTAACATACACACAACATGGGCTTATGGCCCAGTTGGATACCATCCCAACCTCTACCTACCTATGGGAGCATTCTCTAGAGTTTCTTCAATTGGTTCCCTTGGGCTATATTGAGGTATAAAATCCCAATTTTTTAATATTAATCACTTAAATAAAGGGTTAGACAAATATATACATAGAAAGAGAAATACTCCTTTCTTCTTGTCTTCTCAAGTGTCTTCTTCCAAAATGAAATTCATATAGCGTAGCCTTATTTAGTCATCCAAAAATTGATGAAAACAATGTTTCATACTTAACACATTCTTTATAAATAGAATATCCTCAAAAAACATCGCATTTGTAAGAGGATAAATTTTCCATGCTTGAAATCCAATGCCATAAAAAGAATAATTGTCTTAGTGTGAAATCAATTTTTATTAGATGAATCTATAAAAATTCTCCAAGAACCACTAGATCTATAAAAATTCTCCAGGCATTACCACCTCACCCAAAATCACCAAACACATATTGACACACTATGACAACAAATGAAACACTTATGCTCAACATTACACGATAGATATATTTATTTTTATGAAATATTGTTTATAAATTAAATTCATCATTAAATATATGTAGAATATGGTGGAAATGTAGTGATGGGTAGAGACCATTTATAGATTTCCCCTCAATTAATCATCAAGCCTCATGATACAAATATGTTGGCTAAATTAAATGGGTATTTGGTGTATAAATACCCATTGATTAGACTATCTTGGAGAAAGGTCTTTCAATTATAGATATCATTAATTCTATGATTATAAAATTCAATATTATAAATTTTCGTCTTTGAGAATTTAGTTATTATTATACCAGATATTATTACATTGATATTATCCATGGAAGGACTTAATTCTCAAGTTATTATTTAAATGTAATGTGTTTTTATTTATTTACATTTCCTTATTATAACTTATATACTCATGGTTTATTCCATTATATGTTACTCTTACTGATAATTTGAACTCACTGTTATTTTTTTACCTTTACTAATGTTATAAAGAAGAAATATTTGAGTGAGTTTCAAGGATAGAGAATGTTTTATTTTTTATATTTTATAATTAATATTTTATTTTACAATGTTATATAGGTAGAATATATGTATCTGGATCTACAAAACTACTAAACTGGTCAGTACTTCAGGATTAGATCCCTTGAATATTATTATTGAAACATAATAATTATAACCTAATAATGAAAAAAATATGATACTCTATTAAAATATTATTATTGAAACATAATCATTATAACCTAATAGTTAAGTTGGTGGGTATGAATTTTACTAACTAAATTATGAAAATTATATGATTTACACATATATAAACATAACACATTTGGTATCAAATTATTATAAATTAAAATAAAAAATCATTCAATATAAAAGAGAAATGTTTTCTAAAAAACTATATTTTTCTAAAAGGCAGTTTCATCATTTATTGCACATATATTTTTAAAATAAATATCACCACATATAGAAAATGTATTTTTTAGAATTTTGTTTTGAAACCAAAATGTTAAATTTTAATTTTGTGTACTTTTTAAGAATTTTCCTTAAAGTTTTTTTTTATGAATACTGAAAAATATAAATTTTTATTGAAAACTTCCTTGTTGTTTAATATATTTAAAATTTTAAACAAAATTTTAAATTTATTTTAAAGTAAAATTAGTTCAATTATATTAAAATTTAATAAATTTTAGTCATTTGAATCAATTTTATATTTAATTTTGATATTAAAACATTTTGTTCTTATAAGAATTTTTCCTCTGGAAAACTACTCTTTCAACGCATCTTCTGTTTTACATTAAATTAAAATTTTCTCTTTCTATTGATTGAATTTTGAAAAATAGATTCCATATTTTTAATAAAAATAATTTAAATTATCTAGTATGTTAAGATTAATTTTTTACCATAATTAATACTTAAAAAATTAAAAATCAATTATCATGGTTAAGGTAAAAATGGGTTTAGTAGGGGTTAAACAAATATGTTAAGTGTTAAAATGACATAACACTTGTCAAAACCTAATTATATATCCATATTTAGAATTTATAATCTCTAATTAGCGAGAGGTGCCTATTTTAGAGGCTTGGGGATTGAGAAAAATGTGTGTATCACTTCATATTTTTAAAAAACTTTATCCGTTCCCTCTCCCCAACTTCTAAAAGGCCACCCCATCTCCTCCCTTATTCAAACTTCCAAAACCCTTTGTCCTAGACAAACCTAGCACAAATCCATTCCTTACTTACCTAACCACATCCTAGTGGCCTTATTTCTATTAGGATTCCCACCTATGAAGGCTTTAGGTAAAATCCTAAAGAGGGTCTCTGAAGAAAAGGTAAAAATTTTAAATGAGCATATTTGTGTTATTTATTCTTCCACCTCGTTATATATTTATTCAAATATTATAATATAATAAAAATAATAACTTATATATAATTAAATTCTATTTTTTTAATTACATATCCTAGATCCATATCCCCTTCCATCAAATGGGTAATGAAACTTGTGATTATGTATTCAGGCGGCTAAGGCCTCACGAACTGATGTAATACGTTTTCCATAACCATATTTTAAGGATGAAAATAATGAATAAATTTAACCTATGTATATGATATATATATATATATATATATAATTATTATAATTATATAATTATTATATCACGTATACGTCCTTAGGTTCCATTCTATGGGGGATACGATAGCGTTTCTCGATTGTACGGTGGACTAACGCCTTGTGAGATGATGTGAATTTTTTTTCACATACACTTTACAATAAAGGTATTGTGGTTAAATTAAAAATGTATTTTATATTTAAAATTTAACTGTACTTATATAAATATTATATCATATAAAAATTCTTAACTTTTATTTTTTTGTAAAATAGTAACGTCACTTGTGCTTATGCCTGTACTACAACCTCCACATAGTTATGTGAAATGTTTTTCATTTTATGTTTACATGAATGGTAATAATAATTAATTTGATTAATAAAAATTATATATATGAAATAATAATTATTCTAGAAATGTGAATTAATAATTATTTTTCATTTATTCTATCTATCTATAAAAATGGAAACAGTGTTCATGCGTTCATATAACCTAACGACTCCAAAAATGGTGTAATCCATTTTCTATATTTAACTATAATTTATTAATATAAAACAATATATAGTTAATATACATATTATATTTTTATAATATTTATCATTATTGATATAATTTATCTATCATAAAATTAAACTTAACATAATTACTGAGCAAAAACATGCATAAAAAATGAAGCAATTATCACATGAAATGATGATTTAAACAATAAATTTTTAATGATAAAGTGTTAAAAGAAAATACTTAAATAATATAATAGATGATATATATGATTATGGTTATTTAATTTATTTATAATAAACCTATATTTATTATATAGTAGGTTCAAACACATATGAGGGAACTCAAACTAGAGGTAAGGGTTTTTCGTCTCACTTTCACCTTCGGGAGACATACACCATATTCACTACATACTAATTTGTGTGGTGTATATAAAATCCAATTTATATTTTATCATCTTAATATATATATATATGGTATTTAATGTTTTATTTTATGATTATTCCTTTTATGATTCTTATGATTCATAATTTCCCAAATTGGAAGGGGTTTATTTCAAAATATCATCATTATTCGGGATTTTTTTTATTTATATCCCCCATGGGGGAAGTATTTCAGATATATATATCTTAAAATAAATAAATTGTCTTATCATATGGTTATTCAACAGATTCTCTAGGTAATAGTACCATTTTTTACACTCTTTCATTCTTAAAATGTTTGAGAAAATGTTTTTAATAATATCCAAATTTATTTCTCTCTTCGGTTAAAAATAATTTATCCTAAAAATCCATGTCTTCTAAAAAAAATAAAAAAAAATTCACCTTTCAAAAATTATTTATTAATGAAAATTTTACCCATTTTTAAATTTTACAATTTTTTTAATGTAATCTTTATGTCGTTTTTAAAACAAGTCTCTTTTTGTTTTTATTGATAATGTTAAAAGAATATTTCTTTTCAAATATACACCTTGAATATAATTTTATTACATCCCTATCATTCAATTTTCTAGATATTATTTTACAATATTTCATATTTTATTTTATTTTTTAAATTATTTACAAAATATTTTTTGAACTTTTTTAAAAAATATATATATTTTAATAGTGAAAAAATTATTTTCCTCAAAATGTTTTTAATGAAATATTTATGGTATTTATATTCATCAATTATATCGACACAATATTGTATTTATGATCCATTTGGGATATTTTATATTGATATCATCATTATTAATTCTATAAATTATTTATGACCAATTTGACTGAGGTGGTAAAAGTTTATTTCCATCATCCATATTACACTTGATGGTGTTTGATTATGTTTATTCAATTGTGATAATTATTAACATTTTTCATGTTATTTTTTTTAAATTTGAATGCTTATGTTGGTTATGTTTCACCCCTTTCAAATGAATATTTCATTGGACTTATTATGTGATGGGTGTGGCCCGGTTATAGATATCTTCTCGAGGTATCAATAGGTCTCATGAGATAATTCAATTGGCCATATTCAACTGCTTTCTACCCATAGAATTAAATTTTTTTATAAAAGTTCTTGATAGTATGTTTCATATGTTCAACATTATTTATTACAACATTATCTAATATTTTATTGATGTCCATTTTATTATTAGATTACATAAAATATCCATGGATAAGTGTCAATATTGTATGATTATTTATATTTCATTATTAGATCATTATTTATTTATTTCATGTTATTCTCAATTAATTGATTAAATGAAATTTATTTCAGTTATTTATATTTATATTTTTTTAGGATAATTTATTCCTAATAGATTCAGATATATTTTTACTCTTATTATGTATCTGAGATCATCCCTTTATTTTGTTATATTTTTTATAGTATACAAGGAAGTATTTTGTGATTGATATACAGGGACATGCTAAAGGAATAATGGAATTCACAATCACTTTTTATATTTTGTGTTTAAAATTTAACATTAATTTCAAGTATGTATCAATTTTTCTAAGGCTACTGAAATATTCAAGAATTAAGAATGATATTTCTTGTATCTGATTAAAATTTAAAAATGTAACTTCTATATTGGCTATTAGGGTCAAGATATATATAGCTTGTGTCATAAGAAGTTTATTACAAAACCTAGGAACTATATTTAGGAAATTTATATTTTGGAACATAACCCTATGATTGACAATGAGGATATGTATATAAGAACATCCTAATATTTTGGTATAGTAGAGATTATGTTATTTTTCCATGAAATATATCCCTATATTGATAGTATAAGTGGATGTGGTTCTCAAACAAATGTAAATTGGTATAATAACTCTGAAAAATGTTTGTTGGTGTTGAACTATGTGTTACCTGGTATACAAAAATTGGCATTATTGTGCATCTAATTTTAAATTCCTGGGTTATATGCTTAGGATAATTCATATTTTATTTAATATAATTATGAATGGTTTGAAAATATTTTTGTGATTTGAAAACCTTCCCAAGTATTTTTTATGATTTTTAGATAATTATTAATTTATGTTATTTATTTTACTATTATTTAGAATAAAAATTATGTTTCATATAAACACACAAACCACTTTTAGGAATTTTTTCCATGGGAATGATAATGAAGCATGAGCTAGGGTTGTAGCAGGAACTGATAAAATAGTAACCATGTTGGGGAATCTGACTTAGTTTATGAGAAATAACCATTATCGTGTGGAGAATAATTCTCCTCCTCCACATTAAGTAACAATTTTATAATGCTTCATGAATCGGTAACCTCCATTATTTAATCATAATTCAAATCCATTCTTAGCAAAGTAATGGATTTGTTTGATGGAGAAGAAAATTTTATCTTTGGGAAGAAATGAATGTAATAAATATTTTATGGATGTTTATTATCTCTTAGGATACTAATATCAATATAAGTCATTGATTCAAAACACTAATGATGAATAAGAAATAAAAAACATGAAATTGAAGTATTTTATGTAATATTCATGGAAATGTAGTTTATTAGTGAGAAATGAGAGGATATAGAGATAAAATTCCTAAATCTATGATAAAAGGAAAATTAAAATATTATTATGTATAAATCCAACCTTACAAGATTATCATGACATTCTAGAGACTATATATGTAATCCCAAGAGAAATATTGACTCTTTATTGGACAGAATTAAGATGATTCTTAAAATGTAACTTATATCTAAAACATTCGCATCATATCTAGGCATAATATCCTCTAGTATAATGATATAGAAACAATTATCTAAGACTTATGGATTCGAATAGAAGAAAGAAAAGAATATTACATAAGATAAAAAGATAGATAAATGGAATAAGGTAAATAATGGAATCCCCATGTGGTAATTGAATAAAGAAATACCCTCATATTTGGTTGAAGGGTATGGTAATTTTATATAGGATTAGAGATAAATACCACCATGATCGTGATTTCAAGGTAAATAAATAAATTTCCAATGTTCAATACTTCAACTCTAAAGATACGAGGAACTATGAAAATAAATTACCTAATCATTAAGGAAACATACATCAAAAGAATCTCAGGGATCAAGTTCAAGCTTATACTATTACTACTAAAGAAGTTTCATGAAAAATGTTCTTTTATTTACTAATGAATTATTTTATAGGATTATTATTATCAATGATATTATGGTTATAAGAATTATGAAATGTATGATGATTTTACTATATTAGATTTTATTTAAGGATTTGAGAGAATATGTTGAATGGTACCAATTACTATGAAAATTGATTTAGTGCAATGTTAAACTTATTATAAAACACATGTTTGAGAGAAGATAAATTTTAATAAGTTCTATACATTTAGATAATAGTGGTAATGATATTTTTATGGGATATTATTGGTGCCCTTGAAATTGGTTAGTGATTTGATAGTTTTTTTTATATTTTCTAGAGTTTGCTGCAAGTTTGGATTTATGAAATATATTTTACAATATGATATTTTATTTTTATATGAATTCAATTTTTTATTAATTTTTATGGTGATCAAGAAATTAATATATTGGAAATGTTAAAATAAGAGACAATTTATATTGTTCAGGGAATATAATGTTCATTTATTTACCTTACTTCTATATTTTTAGACTGTGAATACGGTCAAAAAAATTTGGATGAATCTTAAAGTAAAATATATATGGAATGTACTATGTTTAACTTTGGGTAATATTGGATAACTTTTTATAACCATTTTGGTTTTGGTTATAGAGAAAGAAGGAATAACATGTCATTTTTATATTGGTTTAATGATCTATTAAACATTAATTTTAGTTATTTAGTTTTCAAAATTCCTATTGTATATTAATTTAAAAGTATATGAAGTTTTAATTGATAGAATCATAACTAAAGGATTAAATTTTAAGTATATTTTTCTTAATTCTCTATTATAATGGTAAAATAATACTCAACATTAGGAATACAATATTGATAATTTCATTTATATTGAATTAATGGTATTTTAACTCATCATTGATTTATGGTTTTATTGTAGTTAACTTTATTATGGCCATGTTCTCTATCACTCAATACTAATCCTAGGGAATTAGTATTCTCTTCCTTCTATGTTTTCATTTCCAAAAAATGTTCTCCAACTTGGAAATCTAATAAGGATTCATTCTGGAATACCTTCAAACTGCCATTTTTCTCTTATCAAGAGGGAGGGTTTTTAACCCCTCTAATGATGTGGGTATCCAAAAAGTTATTTTCAAATGTCAAACCCATAATTACATCGATCAAGATTAAATTGTGAGTATATAATTTATTTAAGGGTGTAGAATATAACACCCATGTATTTTAAAAGTGAAACATAGTGTTCCATAATGAGTTTGAAATAAGATACCAATACTATAATATAATGAAAAATATCAAACCTCTAAAATATATTTCTTTAAATCTCTTCGATAGATTGTTATGCACACAACATCAGGTTTAAAAGAAACACGATACTCTATTAAAATATTATTATTTAAACATAATCATTAGAAACTGGATATTATATTGGGGGAATTAATAGTACCAAATAAATTATGAAAATTGTGTGGTTTAAACATATATAAAATAAAAAAATTGTTATTAATTTACTATAAATTAAAATAAAAATTATTGAAAAGAAAAATAAATGTTTTCCGAAAAACTATTTTTTTAATGGAAACTACATCATGTATTGCACACATCTTTCTAAAATTTAATTTTACTAATTTTAGAAAATTTATTTGAAAAATAAATTTTTTTTAAACGTACATTTAAAAAAATTGGTTATTTTTTTAGAATTTTCCAAAAAGAGTAATCTTTTATGAATAGTGAAAAATACTAGATTGAATTGAAAACTATCATTTCATATAAATTATTTAAAAATAAAAATTATATTTTTAATTTTTTTATTTAAAAATAGTAAGAAAACATTATTATTTAACTAATTTAGGTTATTGAAATTAATTTAATATTGAATTTTTATATTCAAACATTATATACATATGAGAATTGTCTCTTTGGAAAACCGCTCTTTTTTCAGATTTTTTGTTTAAATTTAATTTTAATTTTTCAACTTCAGTTAATTGAAATTATAAAAATTGATTCAATATTTTTAATAATAATAATTTATATTTTTCAATAATTTAAACATATTGTTTTACCATAATTAATCATAAAAAAAAGTAAAAACTAATTATTGTGGATAAGGTAAAAATTGGTTTACCAGGGGATTAAACTAGAAGCATAAGGGTTAAAATGACCTAAAACATAAAAAAACCCAATTTTATAGAATTATTTAGACTATAAAGTCTCTAAGGATCTATACTGACTCATTTTGGAAAATTATAGAGTGATAAAAAAATGTGTTCCACTTTATCATGTCAAAATATCCATGTGTGTCCTCTCGCCCAATTATAAATGGAACCCCTCTCCTCCTTTATTTACAATTCCATAAACATTGTGTTTGACTATAAACTAACTAAATAGATTTTTTAATTCTATCCACACATTATATAGGTTTTATATTGATTATAAATCCCTCATATCAGGTTATTATATATAAACCCAAAGAGGCTCTCCAATGAAGAGGCAAACTTTTTAAACATGTGTTTTTATTTTATTCATTCTTCCACCTCCATCAAAACTTATTTTATTATCATAATATAATAACACCAATAAATCATATATTCATAGATTTTATTATGTTAATTACATAACCCATATTCATATCCACTTCGATCAAATGGGAAACAAAACCATCGATCATGTGTACAATAGGATATTACCTCACGAACCGGTGTAATTCATTTTCTACAACAACTGTTAAATGATAGATAAAATTATATATTAAAAATATTTATATTATATTTACAAATAGTTATATTTTTTAATTATTATATCACATATACCTTCTTATATTCAATTCTGTGGGGATGTGATAACGTCGCTCGTGTGTACAACGAAATAGCACCTTGCCAAGCGATGTGATTTTTTCACTTAATATTTAAATTAAATATAATTATGTTAATGTTAATGAATATATTTTATATTTAGGATCTAAACATATCAAATATTACTTCATATATTTCAATCCATTGGAAAATAATAATGTTGCTTGTGTGTGTGTGGACTACCACCTCCACATATCGATGGGTAATGTTTCTCATTTTATTATTACATGGATGGCAGTAAGAATATATTTTATTAATATAAATGATATATATTACATAATAATTATTCTATAAATATTAATTTATATTTATTTTCCTTTCATTCCATTCTTTGAGAAAAATTGAAACCATGTTCATGCGAATGTATGGCCTACAGTCTCCATGAACGGTGTAATCCATTATCTATATATAAAATTAATATATTACATTAAATACATATATAATGAATATTAATTATATTTATATAATTTTTAACATTATATATATGATTTTACCAAGATAAAATTAAAATGAGAAAAATTATAGAACTAAAACACACTTGAAAAACAAAGCAATTATCACTCAAAATAGTGATTTTGACAGCTTTTTCAATAATTGGGTGATAAAATAGTACAATTAAATCATATATTTCATGAGATTTAAGAATATGGTTCTATATAGTATTTATAATAAAATTATATTTATTATTAAAATGAGGTTCGGACACATATAATGATTTTGACAGAGTTTTCATTTTATGATTGATTATTTTATGATGATTACAATTTACATGTTACTAAGGTGGTAAGGGATTATTTTAAATTACCATCATTATTTAGGATTTTTTTTGTTTAAGTATCCACTGTAGGACTTAATTGATAAATCTATCATAAAATAAATATATTTTCTTATACAATGGTAATTCATAATTCTTTACAAGTAATAATACAATTTTCCCACTCTTTGAAAAATAATATGATTGGGAATATGTTTTCAAGAAAATATAACTTTATTTCTCTCTTTGGTAAAAAATCTTGTTTCATTAAATCCATTTTTTCTAAAAATTGTTTCAAAAAAGACTTTTATTATTCAAAAATGATATATTAAACAACCCTTTACCCAATTTTACTATTTAGAAAATATTTTTAAATGAATCATCATGTATCCTTATAAATAAGGAATGTATGGATTATAACAAAAATGTGAATGGGATAATTGTTTTATTGTGTATGGAATGAAATAAATTAATTGTAGTCATGAAAACTAAATTTTTGAATCTTATTTTAAAAAAATTCAATTTATATTTTCAAAGAAAAGTATTTTCTAAATAATTTTTTAATTTTTTATAAAAAAATATTTTCAAATTTAAAAGGTAATTTTCCTCAAAAATATATTTAATAACATTTTTATGGTATTTATATTCTTTTATGACATCAATCCTTTAATAGGGATACATTGAATTGATATCATTATTATTAATTATTTGGATGTTTTATTAACATTTGCAATGAGGATTTATAAATTTATTATTGTTTCTAATGCTTTCATGAGGGTTCTTCCACCTCACATATCACTACACACTGGCGTCGCTTCTATTTCCCCACATTACTTCTTTATAAATTAGAACTCCATCCATCGCTTTATCAAAAATGTCTTCTCCTTGATCAAAAAATGATTATTGGATATCAGTCCCTCCATCCATGGGTTCCTCCTCAAGATTCTTCTCCTAGTTCAGCTATCCCTTATAGGTTAAGTCATGTTCATGAAACTCATTCTCACTACCATCCATTTATGGATAATGGTTAATTATGTTGTTTCTATCTATCATTCCAAGGGATCTAAATAGGGAAATAACATTTAGTCATGTAAGTAGTTACATTGGAAATCTCTAGAATGTTTTAATTATATAACATTTTTCACCTGTATTCTTCCTCATAGGTGGGAATCTTAAGGGAACATAACCTTAAAAATCCCATGGAGATCATGGGGTTTCTTATTTCAAAGGAATTTTGTCTGAGGTTTTCCTAATTCATGACATTTTTAACATGAGATAGGCCATGATTTTAACCTCTTGTAGAGATGCAGTGGAACTGAGAATAATGAATCACAAAGGAGGAACATAGGAGGTACATCCCATTGAGGGAATACCTAGAAGGTTTTACCATATGGATGGGTTAAAATTCATGTGAAGAAGGACTCTTTATGGTGTGTCCCATAAAGGGAAGATGTCACACCGTGAAGTCTAATCTGGACACCATTAGAGGTCGATCTGAGAGGGTACACCCCTATGAGGGGGACACCAAATTTTACCATTGGTTGGGATTGAACATCAAGGATTCATCCAATATACCCCATTTAGAAGAAAAGGATTAAAACTAACATAGTTCATGAGGGTATGGTGTGAGGATTACACATGGTTAGCAACCCTTCGTAAAAGGATTTCTCTTGGTTGGATGATGGGTGATGTAGGGCTTACCAATGGTTAACTTCCTAGGTATCTCTAAGAGAAGTAATGATGTGGATAGGGATTATTTGTAGGAACAACCCATATAGATGGCATGGTTCCACCAGGATGTGGTGGCCCTGATTAAGTTAGGATGGATTATGGTTGAATTGAATGAAGTGCGTCGAATGGATGGATTGTTAAGGATCTTGTTCGTGCATCTTAGGTAGGTTTCATATGTATCCCAGTTGGTTAGGAATAAAATTCCACATAGTTATGAGGTCTCAGGAAGTATAGTAGCATGTGGTGAGGATGTCAGTTAACTGATGTGAAGATGAATGTATGGATGAGAAGGATGGAGTGTCGACATTGAACCTTAATGAGGTTTCCAAAATATCCCATTTGGTTGGAAATCAAAGTACATGTAGTTCTGAATTGGAAAAGTCCAATTCAAAATGGGACATGTGTTTAAGGATTTGGAATCGAGAGTGCCCATAGAAACCTAAAGGAGATATGACCTCCTGGATGGTGCATGATCTCGCCAAGATAAGAGTGAGGTGATGGAGTGGATCTTGGGATCTGAGAGGTTCACCCCTAGGAGGAGGGAACCAAGGTTTACCATTGGTTGGGATTTAACCTTAGGGAGGCATCCTACAAAACCTATTTATAATATAAGGATAAAAACCCACGTATTTCATAAGGGTATGTGGCTTATTCATGGTCAGCATCCTAGAAGGTGGGAATTGAGGCTTACTCCATGATGGATTTCTACAGGGATGAGGGTGTCATGGTAAATATAAACCTCTAAGACCACATGATTCATGCTTGGTGTGAGAAACAAGAGGAATAAATAATTCATACGGTCATCTCTACAAATATTCATTAGTGATATATGGTGTGGTGAATATGAATAAAAGATACCCATGGAAAACAACCCAAAGGGAGAGGGATGGGGTATTGAGAGTCCCTGATGGCCATTCCCTCTTCGGTCTTTTTGGTCAAAGGATCAAAGATGATAAAGAGTGATGAATCCTATAATAAATGTAGTTGCTTACTCTATGAGGTATTCCCTTCCCCATGGGGAATATTTCATCCCATTTTAGGAGGATCTCATTCCATATTAGGAAGATCTCGCTCCCATGGAGACGATTGGCCATGGAAAATGACCAACGTAGGGTACCTCAAGTTTATTGCATGGGTGGAGGCTATAGTTTAATGTCATGCACTAAGGATGATAGTGCTTGGAGGTTTAACATTATGAAACATAGATGGGTAGGGATCAATCTTCACCCCTTAGACTTACATAACTTATACCCACCCACATTTGGGTAAGGGAAGTAATCAGCAATTCCCGAAGAGAGTAGTGTGGAGAAGTGGTCGATCATGGGGTCAATGTTATCATATCTCTGAGAAAAATCAATATCCATTAGTATACCTATGTGAAAAAATAATAATTAGGTAAATTAAATAAGGTACACCTGATAAAGGATCAAGAAATCACAATGTGTGATCTTGGAGGGATGCACGGACGAGGGTCACCTGAAACAAGTGACTTCACTAAGTAAGGATTCAAGAATGTTGGGTGTTTCATGAAGTTTATGGGATTTTTTAAGGAAATATATTTGCAAAATAGGGTTCCCCTGCCTCCATATAGGGTCCTAGATTATTGGAAGAGAGCTTCGTTGAGGAGGAATTATATGTGAAGCCTCAAGTAACCCAAAGGGTCTCATTCCTCTGCGAAGGGTATAAACATTCACAAAAGAAATCCCTACCATAGGCAGGGGAATGGAGTAACAAAATAAAAGGGGTATCCTGATGCTCTAATACCTTGGGTGATTCATTTTTCTCTAATGTTCCTGGTGGTTTTCAAAATGGGAGATTGGGAGGTGAAAGGTTGAGGTTGTCATCCCTTTGAAGCGGGAGGGGGGATATTTATAGGCAATGGTTTGTCATAATGCTTGGAGGTGTTCCATGGATAAAATTAGACTCTTTGATCCATAAACACTCTATAAAACTCAGGTATTCATCCATAAAATTCCTTATCATAGTTATGGAGCATGTCAGAGTCATGGGAGTACCGTCACTTTTCTTCGCACGATCACAAAGGGCATCAGACTTGTGGAATACAATCAGATTCTATCACACGGTCATAATACTAATGATCTCTATAAAGGGAATTCATTAAAAAGTATCCTTTGATTTTTTTTGGGTCCATTAGATCTTGGGCTATATCTTTAATGGCCATAGTGCTTCTCCACCCATCCTAAGGCATGAATTTTGGTGCCAACGAATTCCCCCCTCATAATGGGAGAAGATGGGAAATGGAGGGTTGGATTATAAGGGTATGTTGAAGAAATATAGGAAATATAGAATCTATATTTTGAATGATTTTTTGTTTTTCATGTGGGTATAAAGACATCATGAAGATCATGGGTTTGAAGGCTGTCGAGAAGCTTGATTGGCCCCATGCTTATAAATATTGTGTGAGGGGGAATCGTCTGTATTGTATCTTTGTGAACCATTCGACTCTTATCTCATTGCCTGAATCTATTTCACCCCCCATGAATGAATCTTTGTGAACCTAGTTCCTCAGACCCTTGCTTGATGAATGATGCTTATATAATCTAAGCATCAAAACCTTTTTTAGATTTTTGAACCATGCTGAGCATTTCTCATCTTTGTGATGTGGTTCTCCACAAATGAGCTTAGTGATTGGTCTCCACGAACAAACCCATAAAATCATCTAAGTGATGAATCTAATGAATACTCAAGAAGATTATCAGGAGTTCCCTATGAATCCTTCTCGAATTAAAAACATGGCCAGCAGCATCATGATTAGGGAGTACGTCCGGAGTCACTCTGATCATGAATCGATACTCGAACTGTTGTCTAAGGATCAAAAAGATTATCCTTTATGAAATATATTTTTATTTTATGGATTCGGTCTCAGGTATGACATATTTATCCCACCAAAAACTAGATATGAATCGTTCTATTAGTTCAGAGGAAGACTAGGGTAGTACCTATGGCATAGTGTTTTTGATGGTCATATCTGGAAGGACCACTTCCCCCATCACAGCTAACTTCCTTTATAATCACACAAAAGACATTGATGGGAAGTCTCTAGTGGCTGAGGAATCTCTACAAAAATACAAGAAAACCATTATGGTAGGCCTATGAAACCCAGATAAGTGGTTAACTAACGATTAAGCTCTACACCATGGTTTAAATTTCATATAGGAATGGTGTGGGCCTACTCGTTATGTGCATCCTATGTAGAGTTTGGATTTGATAAGAGGTGAGTGGGACTCTATGAAGTACCATGGGCCTACCAATTTCATGTCTACAAACCGAAGGACATTACACCTGAATTAATGAGTAAATTTTTATCAAAGACCAACAAATTCCATATTTATCATGAGGAGGTCGTCATTAATCTCTGGTATATCCATCACATTTCTTGGATCCCCATCATGGGAGAAATGTTTGATGAATTCCTCCCCCAGTAGAATGTATGGGGGGATTAGGATAGAATTTCATGTCATGTAAGATTGTTGTTAGATCTAGTATCGGGCACTTATAAGGAAAATAAATTGAAGAGAGACATCCACTTCAAGTAGTGGTTCGGAAAAAATTTTAACTTCCTAGAGGAAGATCATGCTGAGGGGGAGAGGTGCCCAAGAAAATTCCCAGGTCTCAACCCTACCCGAGAGGACCCCAGTAGGGAAAGTATGGTTCCTAATGGTGGAAATTGGAGGATATATTGTGGTAATTGTGGGGGTGAGGTGTCAAGACTAAGCCTTAACCAATAGTCATATTTTTCGGGTTCATATCATCACTTATCTACAGGTGGATGCTACCTGTGAGAGACACAAACATGGGGGTGCAACTGAGCTTGTTTATCATGGTGGAAATGCTGAAAATAAAGAAGAAATAAACCAATGGATCCATTTACTAGAGAATATGTACAATGTTTTATGGAATATCAGTGAGGGTAAGAAGACTTTATGCAAGTGTAGACCACTTCACTTCATGTGTGGTTGGGTGGGTGAGCACATGGTAGGCTAAGATTCCAAATCCAATTTCCCCTATTAAAGAGAATTTATGGCCACTAGTTCTAAATTTCATGGGAATATTCCCATTTAATATGGTCTCGATAGATATGATGATCCTGGTTGGACTAGTTGATATATTTTCCTTTCACATATTCTCTCTACTCACCATGGTGATAACTGATAATGGCATGAGGACTATAGAGCAACAGTTTTATATCCTAACCTTACAATGTGGTGTGTTTATGGAGAGGGTCAAATTTGAGCTGATTTACAAACCATACAACCCACACTAGTTCATGAGGCAATTCTGGTGCTTGGAGACACTGAATCTGAAGGTATACCTTAGAGTACACCATGAAGATAGCTGATGTGTGATGAGGTAGCTCTAGCTCAGGTTCATGCATGAAGATGGAAAGATGAGGAATGAGCTACCTCCATCCACTATTTCATATGGGCTGGTTTATGACTATGATTAAAGATGGTAGGTTTCCTACTCAAGGTAAACACTAAGGCATAGGACCATCCGGGCGAATGAGGGAGTGGCTCCTCTACCTCGGTGTCGAGGATGAATAGTAGCAAGGTAGTATCACAGTGGCATGGTTGAAGGAATAGGAAGATGAAAAATGATGCATGGTACGATGATTCCAGCTGGGAAAACCTAGGAGGAAGGGGAACCATCAAGAGGGTTCCACAGGGGGGCTACCCAAGCCCCTATAAAGTGATTATGTGATGTAAACATTCATGAGGATGTTGTCTACCCTGAATATTGGGAAAACTGGGATTTTAACAAGAAGTTACTTGAAACTAGAAATATGTGGGACTACCTCAAAATATTTGGGATGGAACTAGTGTGAATAAATTACATTAAAGTTGGCTTTCTTATGTCCCAGAGAGAGGGGGAATGGTATGTGGTAGAGTTGGAGGATCTAGTTCACTCTCGATGCACTGCATGTTCGATTATGAATCGAGTGAAATTATTGCAAGATCAGTTGTCTCCCCCATAAATGTTTTCTATTGATATAGTGTTGAACCATACATTTCCTAAATATTCAGATAGAACTAGGGGGAAAACACCAATGTAATGTGTCTCCTAGAAGACTGCAAGGTTATAGCCACATAGGAAGCCTATCTCGAGGAAGATGAGGTCACAGCTTCAAAGGAAACTTCCTTAGAGGTATTCTCCAAAGACCTTGAATTAATATTTAAATCATTTACCTATACATATAATTTCTCATTTTTTATATACTTACTAACTTAAATCTATTTCATGTAAGAGGAACTTGCACAATCGACCCCTACTGATTATGATAGAGGTGAACCCACGAGTGTGGTGAAGCATTCTCCAGAGCTTGTGTCTAGGGAAGAAGGGTCACTGGGTCGACTAGTGATAATAAAATATAGGTATCCACATCATGATATCCATATCCATCAATCATATATGGGGGGATACATCCTGGTATCCTGACAGTGACAACCCAAAAGGATGATACGCCATTTCTCATCTCTTGTAAGTTTGTTTCCTTACAGAATCATATCTATTGTTTCTCAATATAGTTGAATGAAATGTTTTATTCCTGAAAATTGTAGGGATTAGTGAGATATCTATTATGGGACATGGTAATAGTAACTAAGATCCATTTCCCAATAATGGTTTTGGTCAATATGGAGTCGACCGCTCGGGCTGACCCAACCGTGGCCTGTTGTGATTGGTCAATTGTATCTACTGGTAATACTGCCGGTGGAGATATACCTAGGTCAATAAAGGAGGAACTTTTGTAGGTTTGATCAAGTGAATATGACCTACCTCATGACATGGAACCTAGGTCACCAGATATAAGGATGGAGGAGGATCCAACCATTGAGCTCATAAATGATTTCCTAGAGTATAGACCTACAGACCCTAAAGAACAGAACAACTCTGATTCTGATATAGTATATGAAATCCTCAATGACATGATGAAGGGTTTGGAAATGATTCATGTGTTTCTTTGAGACCCTAGAGACAAAATGTGTGATATTGATGGGGTCATTGTGCCACTAGCTATGTAGTCTATATGCTAGAGGGGTATATGCTTACGATCTACACAGGCTGCTACATGATTATCTTACTGAGAAGATGTGTGAAAGAATCCAAAACATGGATTATTCTTGGTTATAAAATAACTATGAAAACATTAAAAATCATTAGAATACTGAATAATAGGTCTAATTCATGGAAGAACTAACAAATGATCATTCCTATTTTGTTACCACTTAATCAGTACATGTCATACAATTGTGGGTCCATCTGGCGGAATCCCAAGAGCAGCTGAGACTAGGGTCACATCAAGAGGCTAATTTCCATGCTGAATTGGACGAGGAATAGATCATGATTGATGGGCTCCACCCTTTAGCTAAATAAAAGGAGAGGAAGCTTAAGCGGTGGTGACAAACTTTAGAGGACACGTGCCAGAAGGTGGAAGAGCAGAAGAACTCCATTAAAGGGGAAGATCCATAGGGAGATCCTATTAGAACTCAAGATAGGGTAAATATGTGCATTTCCCTGATGCTGCACATTTTTCTCATGGTTTAATTCTTTTTGGGTGCATGGAAACATCTTTTCATTCTTTAAGTATTTCATTCCCATCATATCTGTGAGACAACTAATGGACAATCCCTAAGCTCACATGGGTTGTGCCCGATGTGAGGAATAGGGAAAGACTTCATAATTTCTCATATTGAATGAGATTGTCAAATAATTATTGAACACTTAGGGTCTACCATTTTTTATTTAACTCTGAGATCATTCGGGATGAGATAAGCTGTTGTTAGTGAATATGGATCTCAGAGCATCCAACTTCAAATTCTTGATGTTCTCTATTTCATGAATGGGATAAAGCTAGGGGAATTGGAATCTATCTGAACATAGGGGAACATGTAGTGTGAATCATGATTACCCAAAATTCATAACAAAATGAATGTGGTGTCATGAAATTATATAACTTTTTACCATGTTCTCAATACAATGTCCATCTTGATTAGCCTGAAATGGGAACAAACAAACAAGGTTCATCCATTGACCATGTTTGAAATATGGGACTAATCTTGAATTTTCATCCAATTCCTTCCAGGAAATTGTCCCAAGAAGGTAGGTGATCCAAATAGGCATGGGACCAGGCTATTAGAGGGTCCCTTCAAATGTGATAGAGGATGAATATCAAAATAAGGTGCTTAAAAAGTGTGGTAGTGAAGTGATGGAATGTTTGAATGGATTCAAAAACTCTCATAATTATGCCACCATGTCTTAGAGCACACTGGTGTGAGAATACTGGTTTGAACAAAGATCAAAACTATATTCTAGGGGAGCATCATCTTATATATCGACTAATAGCTGGATATGTGAACAATGCGGTATGTGACTAGAATCGAGGGAAAAGACCTCTCATGAGAGGCCTGAGGTGATTTTAAGTTTTATGTCATGTAGGTGAGGACAATAAAAACATATGTTAATGTCATATGTTGAGGATGATTCATGGTATAGTTTAAAGTTGTGTGGTCAAGATTTTTTCCACAATTTAACATCATGTGCTTGGATTGTTTCACATAGTTTAAGGTCATACTGCCTAGATCCTAGCCAATAGTTTAAAGTTGTGTTACACGAAAAATGAAATGTTCTAAAATGTCTATGTGGTGTGGAGGGAACAAACCTAATGTGAATAAGCCCAAAAAGGCCCACATATTGCACAAATAACAAGTAATAGACTAGAAAGAGGTATATGTGTTGGGTAAAGATACAAACCTGACATGAATGCCCTAGGAGTACTACCACCACACCACATATCTCAGTGATCCTCTTAGTTTAAGGTCAGAGAGTTTGGACCAAGGATACCTTGTATGGATTTATCGCATTGGTAACCACCCTATAAGAACTCTTAATCCTACATGAGCGATGCTCATTGTAGGAATGAAGGAATTTTGTAGGGGGTTCACCTGAAATGTGGGAGTGCACGTTAGGGGTGACCTCAAGGATGAAATACCACCATGATACAGGAAAGTGGAAAATATATAAGTCAAGACTTTCATGGTCTATATAAATAATTAACTGATAGTTAAGGGCCAACCATTGACCATGTTGGAAACATAGGGACCATAACCAGACTATAAAGGAGTGGGGAAAACAAATGAGAAATCGATTGTTGACCATGTTTGAAACACATGATTCGTCATTTATTGAAAATTTTCCATTATCTCATTGGCCTAAGACAGGAGGTGATCCATTGTGTCCTAAAACCATGCTATTAGGGGGTCCATCCAGATTTTAAGGATAATGTAAAAACAAAACCAAGTAGGACTCTATGTGTGTATTAAACATATATGAGAGTGGGATTCAAAACTATGAGTGCAGATAGATTAAGGTAATATTTCATATACTATGTGGAAAATTTTTAGTCTTAGTACATGTACACATCACATATGAGGTAAAACACGATGTTAATGAGTTCAAAGAGGCTCACATATTTCATCACACCTTTAGATTAAGGGAATAAAATTTAAGGTCACTTTTCTTGGACTGTAACTGAGGCCAATGGGATAAAGAGGTTAATGAAACTGTGACTATCCCCAAGGAAAAAATGTACAAGCATTGTTATATATCCCATGAGGATTGGAATAAAACTGCACATAGTTATAAAACATAGTGTGGTAAGATCCCAACACTAGTAGGGGGAATCCAATCTAGTGAGGAAGCTAAATCATCTAATAATTATCATGGGAAATCATGAACTTGTTCAGGGAAAGATCACAGTTTAATGTCATGTGTTGAGGATGTTAAATCTTAGTTTATGGTCATAGATTTTCGATGATAAGGGAAGGTATATCGAATGGGTATGTGCGGTGCAGTGTTATGATAGACTTGGCATGAATGTGGACCTAGGAAGACTCAACACCACACAAAAATTCCTAGAAGAAACCCACATACAGTTTAAGGTCATGATGCTTCAACTAAGCTTGTAGTTTAAGGTCATTATGTTCATACCATAAGGGAGGATCACTAAGAGGAGTATGCATAATGTGGTGGAATAACAAATATGGTGTGAATAAGGTTAAGGTAGGCCTAAAAAATAAAATCTACATTGTTTAGGGAGATCACATTTAGTTTAATGTCATGTTTCTTGGACTAGGTTGAGGATAAATAGCCTAAATAGGAATGCTCGTTCCAAGGATAACTATGTGACACACAAGAGATAAAACCTGACATGAATAAGGGACAAAAGTGCCAACATATCATGTGGATCTGTAAGATGAATTTCATACAGTTTAGAGCCATGGGTCTTGAAATGTAATCAAGCCCAAGGGGTCTATGGTTTGAAGGATTTTGTAGCTAGGCCCAAATATGGATTGTTTGTAATAACTATGTATCCCATAATTATGGTAATAAATAAACACATAGTTCTTGTATTCAAGTCATAAGTGCAATTTAATGCCTTGAGTTTAGGATGTTGGATTTTATTTTGTGGTCATAGAGATCATACGATGGGAAATTATATCTAAAATGGTTATGAAAAGGACGATTTCATACAAACCCGATGTAAATGAGGCCAAATAGGCCAGACATCACACCACATTTTCCCAATGATGAATTTTAGATTAGCCCTAAAGACATCGGTATGGAATTGATGGAAGGAACATATGACGTGAGTGGACCAAGGAGGTCCATGTTCCATAGAAGGGGTCTAAGAGAGAATGAAAGAAGGGGAAGTAAATTTGCAAGTGCACACAAAGAACAAATTTCTAGGTGTCACTATGTATCCCATAAGGATAGAAATCAATCCACATGTAGTTATTAATGAGGGGATCTCTCTAGATGGTTTTTAACCATACACAGAGAGGGAATAATTCTGTTGTAGTTTTTTTAGTGGCTACACCATGATGGAAATCTGAGTGTCACTACGTATCATGTGTGGATAGTAATCAATCCATAAATAATTCTTAATATATGGAATAGTGGATGACCAGTTCCAAAGGTGTTTTGTGATCAGGAATGAACACCCCCATGTTGTGTTGTTTTTTATCATGTAGTGAGGACGATGGTGTCTTAGTTTATAGTTGTGTGATAAGACCAGTCTGTGCAGTTTATTTTCATGTGATGAAAAAAAAACGTTTCAAGAAGTTTATCTTCATTATATTAGGATGATGGTTGTAACATGGTTTATCATCATGATACTATGATATTGGGAAAGAGGAGTGTTTCCATGGGGGATTTTATGGTTCGATAACCATAAACCGGTGTGAATGAGGACCACATAGACCTGTTGGAGTTGGTGGCCTAGAACAAAATACATTTTACATTATAATAAACTTATATTCATGGATTTGAAAATTAATAAATACCTTATCACATATTTATTGTTCTCTTGAATTAAAATTCATTTGATAATGTCCCAAGGATAGCTGTTTCACTACAAGGTCATAGTCAATCCCTGCTTTGATGAGAACCCAGAAGTGTCATAACACTATTCTTGAATATATGTTTTACGGGTGGATAATATTATTTGAGGGACACAAATAATACAATCCATTAGGGGTGAGTACTCATAAAACATTGGGGCACCTTCTCATGGTGTACACCCTTGGTAATATTTAAGAGGATATTATGAGAACGAGATATGCCAGTAGGAAATCCACATTTCATAGTGTCATAGGACGTTCCTATATACAGACGTGTGTATTGGTCCTTAGAATTTAAGATTATTATTAATGGGTATTATAACTCTTTCACTTATATGTATTGATGAAAATTTTGATGACACACTATTTGCAATGAGGTAGGATATGTTGGGTGTTTCATGAGTAATATTGCATTAATAGATAATGCGATAAAGGATTTATCCCTTATGTTCCATAACAGATGTTGATATCTCAAGCCCTTTGATGGAATTGATATAGCCAAAATAAATCCATTTTCATGGTGAGGAAATGGAAAGTTAAATTCTGGGAAGTCAAAGAAAGAATAATTGAGCACATGGGTTGATGGCACTAGCATAAAACCCGCTTGATTCGAGAAATCAAGACAAGGGGATTACATTACACGGTAAGCATTCATAGAAGGGGACACATCATTGCAATGCTGACTTCTTTCTCTATGGGAACCTTGGTGTATTTCTAGATGTTAACCTTGGAATTTAGGCAGTTTTTGTATAATTCCACTGAGAAAGAATCCTAGAGGGTCACACACTAAGTGTATCCAAGTATCTCAGTTAAATATTTATTTAACAAGCTGAATAAATATTATTCCCGATTGTGGTTTAATAATTTTTACAGGATGTCTAATATCATTTATTTCTACATTAGTTACTTGATATAATATATTGTGGGTGAAATAATATATTTATTATAAAATAATTCAGTGATAATTATTTGAGAAATAAATAGTCATTATTCATGGTCTAATAAATTTGGTGGAGGACATAAAGGAAAATGAAAAAATAAAAGTACAAACCATGTATATTAATATACACATCGTACAATTTTTTGGGGGATTTGTGAGAAATAATATTATTTACTTAATTAAATAATATTAGGTGTAATTCATTGGGTGAATGTCTAGTGATAATAATAGTCAAATGTTATTATTAGACATGGGGTCTAACTAAGAATTAAATGAAATAAATAAATACCTATGGGTAATTATTTTATTTTATTATTCTATATATTCTAGATCCCACTTACATAATTCTCATTAAGCTTATCCCTTCTTTGTGTTTGTTCACAATGGATCTGAAAAAATTTCTCAAGACAAGAGAAAATTTCTTTCCTCCAAGAATGCTCTCAAGTTATGAGAGATATCCTCCCCCACCGGATCAAGGAGAGCGCTTTGGAAGAAGCTCTCAAGATGATCAAATGTGGACACCGGAAGTGAAGGTAGTTCAATGCTATCACCCGGAGATACCTTTAGTGACATCCAAAGATATGTGGAGCATGTGTGGATCACCGCTAGAGTAAGTCTACACTTGGTTTCTATGACGCAATGATGGATCACATTGGATCATGACTGGAAATATCAATAGAGAGATAATGTCATCAAAGTAATTCTTTTATTTTAAATAAATTATTTATAACTAACATATGCTAATCCTCTATATGGTTCAGGGACTTCCCTATTTCCTTTCTGTTCTTCACTCTATTCTGAAGATCGGGCATTTTATCATCGTGATAAATCTTGGATTGATTATTGTTAACTGTAAACATAAATTTGGGTACACCCATCCATGCACATCCACTACATCCATAACCTAGAAGTGTTATTAGAGGGGTCATATCATTAATTATAATTATTTAGTTTTTTGTTTATGATTTATGAATTTAATAATTAAGTTGTTTCAATTCAAGTTAATCATTCTGTAAATCTAAATCTTGAGATATGTTCCTCCTCTTTCGTTTCTAATTCACCTTTAAGAAACAACTTTTTACTTTTAATTTTGACTAAAATAAAATATAGAATCTTATCTGGAGGTTCCAAAGTATCATGTTCATACAACACCAGAACACAAGACATGTATTTGGAAGTACACGTCGGGTATCTAAGGTTCAGCGCATTGGGATTGGTCTGCCAAACCAAGCTGTGTGATTGGATTATCTCTAAGTCTTAATGACTCTTTGTGTTAACCAGGAATAGATGGCACACAGTTTCCAGGTTACACACCATGTGTCCCACTAGATAGGTCATGTATTCCCTTTAGGTTAGGGTTGAAATGTGTACCTTGTACATGGCTTTCCCGGCTAAAGACCGTGTAAAGTAGATAATACATGGCATGTGGCCCACTGGACATGTCGTGTACTCCAAAGATTTATGAAGTACATCTACACATCATATACCATGGTGTTTACTTTGTATTAATGGTGAATGATAGTACATATCATGTAGTAATAACTAAACGTCGTGTACTCATCCAAATTATGTAGATTTATTAAAATATATTATTATATTATACAAACCCTTGAGACGTGTACCATCGTGCGACCATAAAGCAGGGGCATAACACATGATAGGTGTTATATATATATATGTGTTCAAGTTAACATATTCATTATGTTCATTTCTTCTCATTGGGTAGTTATTAATGGGAATTAATTGGGTTGCCTCCAAGGTACAAGTTACGTAAAAAGATAATTTTAAATGAATTTATTTGTTTAAAATTATGTTGTATTAGAATCTCAAGGAAATTAAGAAATGGTTTAAGATAAAAGGATTGACTAATTAAATATGATAATTAATTTATTTGAGCGTGATTTATCTTAAAAAATAATGATTAAAAAATTGAATGGTAGTTTTATTTATGCGTAAATATCGTTTCATGTATGTATGATCATGATCTAGACTACGAGATTTATATGTGGATGGTTTCTTTTAATTTATTTATTTAAATTAAATTTTTTGGCCTACGATCCTTCTCCTCATTAATATATAGGGAATTCATGCCCAAGGTTTATTTTTTGTAAAACCTTGTTTTACCCATCACTTGCATGTGAGATAAAAGCATATGTAATGGATGGAGCTCCCAAGATAGTGGAGGTGGTTCAAGTTAGGAGCCGATGTGAAACCAACCCAAGGAGATGCAAAGGTGGACAGTTGGAAAGATATAAACACGAACCCAAAGTTTTAAGGTGTTTTCTTCCCAAGTCTTGGGTTTTTTTATCAACTTCTAGATAAACTAACCAATAGAACAAACTCATGATCATGTCATTTATTTTATTTCTGTCAGTTTCATGGTTTATTTATTGTGGGTTTGTTTTCACGATCACATAATTAATGAATTAAACAATCATGCAAGATGGAACTAAAATAATATTGGATTATGTGTAAAATAATATCTTAGATGTGGTTAACCAATTAATTATATCCCACTTAATATTAACAAAACATGTAAGAAAGATAATAAAATATAAATTTACGTATATGGACAAAATACCTTGAGGAAATATTAAGTCGGTATAGCCTTCCATAATCTTGGTTAGAATCAAACCATAGTTTAAAGTGCTTGATCAACCATAGTTGGGGAGCTTGGTAGAATTTACTTGGTTCGTATCAATCATTGATTTTTATATAAGGAGATGGTGTAACCAAGAGGAAAAGGTGGAGGAAATCCAAAATAAAAGGATTTCCATATTGGAGATTCCACTCATCGGATCAAGGAGCTACGAGTTAATGCCACTGGCATTTAGAATGCCCACCTAAAACTTTTGAAGTTTATTGACTAACCCTAGTTGGGGTAATGTGAAGGGAAATATGGATCCTTTCCACTAGAATATTTAGGCAACATAATATTATGAAGTCATTGGTGATGGATATTGGATTTCTATAAAATAGTGGGAGACTAATAAGTATTAATTTATTTATTTTGTCTTGGTTTTGTCATGATAAAGTAATAAATCTTTGTTCATATTAATTTATAAAAATGACAAAAAAATGACATCAAACATATCATTGTGAATCATACTCGAGAAGGAAAACCTTCTCATTGGAAATAATTTCTAGGAGTGGCAGAGGTGTTTATGTGTCATCCTTCGCCACAAGAGGAAATTGTATGTCCTATAGAAGCATGTTTCAATTTTGCCTAGAAATAAGGCCAGTGATGAGGAAGTATCTCTCTATATGAAACATTTGGATGATGCCACAGATTTCCAATGTTTAATGCTATTATCCATGTCTAATTAGCTCTTTAATCAACATGAAAACATGGACTTTTATAGAATGATGTCTCACCTTAAATATCTATATAAAGAGAAGGAGAGACAGGATAGATATAAGATATCAAATGCTTTTTTTGCAACTAAGATTGGAGAGTCTACGTCAGATGGGCCTCATGTGGTTAAGATTATTAGATAAATTGAATGCCTGGACATATTAGGGATTAAGTTCTCAGATGAGTTGCATATAAATATCATCCTATCATCACTTCCCATTACCTTATCTAGCTTTATTGTCAAATACAACATGAGAAAAAATGAGAAGATTCCATCAGAACTTCTGACCCTGATTTTCCAAGTAGATAAGGACATGGTCCATGACAAACCCACAGTTATTATGGTAAATAAGAAGAGGAAGGACAAGGAAAAGGGGCTAAGGATTTATAAATGGTATAAATCCCCCGAGAACCATCCCTCAAAAAGGGGAAGATCTAGAGGAATGTAAAGGAATGAGAGGTAGTATGTTTTTCATGTGGAAATCCAGGCCACTAGAAGAGGAACTACACCCAGAAGCATGGGGATACTAAATATGTGTTTGTTATCGAGTGTAATCTTTCCATTTCTACACATTGGGTACTAGATACAGCCTGTGGGTCTAACATATGTATTCAAATATTAGAACCAAGTAGATTTAAAAAGATTTATAGAGGAGATGTGGATCTTAGAGCTACCAATGGCACGAGGCTAGCTGCATTGGAAATTAGCGATTACCATCTCTCATTTCCAGCTGAAATGATTTTTGTTAACATAACTGTTATTATGTACCTAGTGTTACCAAGAACATTTTTTCTATATCATTTTTGTATATGGACGTATTTATTTTCATGTTTATAAATAATTGTTGTTTATTTTATAAAAAAATGTATGGTATGGTATGGAGCATTTAAATAATGGTTTGTATGTATTAAATTACGAAAACTAAGTTGCGGAAATCGATAACAAAACAAACTCTCATGACACATACAACACCCAGTTGTGGCATCACTGTCCCGGTCATGTAAATGCGAAGCACTTGAAAAAGATCTAACAAGATGGTTATTTAGACACTACAGAGCTAAAAACACTTGATAGATGTTATGCTTGTTTACAGGGGAAATGGCCAAGCTACCTTTTGGTGGATATGGTGGAAGGGCCATAGAGCTTCTAGGATTGGTACACATGGATGTGTGTAGACCTTTTCCAATAGAATCTAGAGGTGTATATTCTTACTTCCTTACTTTTAATGATGATTTGAGAAGATATGTCTATATCTACTTAATTAGGTATAATTCAGAGTCCTTGGAGAAATTTAAGGAATTCAAGAATGAATTAGATAATTATCTTGGTAAGAAGATAAAGAATCTTTGATCGGATCGAGGTGTAGAATATCTGAACTGAGAGTTCGTTGAATTTTTATGGGAGTCTTGGATTCTTTCTCAACTCACTCCTCCTTATACATCACAGTAGAATGGTGTTAGTGAAAGGAGGAACCACACCTTATTGGACAAGGTGAGGTCAATGACAAGTCATGCAGATCTTCCATTATCGTTTTGATGATATACATTACAAACTGCAACATACACATTAAAATGAGTACCAACTAAGGAGGAAAATGTAATTACCTATGAGTTATGGAATGTAAAGAAACCCATTTTTCGCACACATGTGTATGGGTATGCGTGGAATTTGTTAAGGACTTATGATGAAACAAACTAGCACCTCGGGTCACGAGGTGCATCTTTTTTTGATATCCCAATGAAACGAAAGGATATTACCTATATAACCCTTCAGAAAAGAATGTGACTATCACCAAACAAGATGTATTTTTTGAGAGGTAGAACATTCTCGTAAAGTATAGTGGGAGCAATATTGACTGCGACGAAGTTGATGCTCAAGATAGACATGAGTAGGTATATGAAAAAGTTCCATAGGTCACCATGGAAGAGGTTCCAGAAACACAAGTAATGACTATGAGATCAAGAGAGGTAAGGGAACTAGAGATATTTGGTTTCTTAGTCACTTAGGGTGGTGAATCATTATTGTTGGACAATGAAGAACCTCTCTCCAATAAAAAAGAAGTACATATATCAGAAACTGTAATATGTCAAGAAGCTATGAATTGTGAGATGGATTTAATGTAACAGAACCAAGTTTGGGTTCTGGTCGATGAGACAATTGATGTAAAGCATGTTGGATGCAAATGGGTATTTAAGAGAAATATGGACATGGAAGGCCAAGTTAGCACCTATAAAGCAAGGCTAGTGGATTAAGGATTCAGACAGCATTAAGGAATTGACTATGATGAAACCTTCTTGCAAGTTTCCATGTTTAAATCCATAAGAATCATATTTTCCATAGTATCTTACCATGACTATGAGATTTGTAAAATGGATTTAAAAATAGCATTTCTTAATGGGAACATTCAGAAATATGTCTATATGACACAACCATAAGGTTTTGTGACACCGAGTTAATTCAAATGGGTTTGCAAGTTGCAGAAATACATTTATGGATTAATTAAAGTATCTAGGTCATGGAACATTAGATTTTAGAAAGCTATATATGAATTTGGTTTCATTAAGAATGAATGTGATCCATGTGTTTATAAACTATTTAATGGGAATGTTGTTGTTATCCAAGTAGTATATATTGACGACATATTACTTATTTGAAATGATGTACCGATCTTACAGTCAGTTAAAGACTAGTTGAACAAGTGTTTCTATATGAAGGACTTAGGTGAAGTAGCCTATATTATAAGGATCAAGATCATTCGTGATAGATCCAAGATGCTACTTGGAAAAGGTCAGGTCATATACATTGACCAGATACTAAAGAGATTTAGTATGGAACAATCCAAGAGGGGATTGGTTCTAGTGTCACATGGACTACATCTTTATAATAGAATGTGTCCTCAGACACAATACGAGAAATATAAGATGAGTAAGATCCCATACACTTCAGATAGAGGGTCCATCATGTATTCCATGTTATGTGCCAGGGTTGATATTGCCTATACACTGAGCATGGTAGGAATATATCAAAAAGATCCAGGAGAACAGCATTAGACTATTTTTAATACTATCCTTAATAATCTAATAAGAACTAAGGATATTCTCCTGGTGTGTGGAGGATATCAAGAGCTTGTCATTAGACGATATGTTGATAATAATTTTCACACAGATCAGAACTATCTGAAGTCACAATCAAGATATGTTTTCTATCTCAACGGAGGAGCTGTGAGCTAGAAATATTCAAAGAATTCAGTTTTGGTCGATTCTATAGTGGATTATGAATATATAGTGGCTTTTGATGTAGCCAAGGAAGATATCTGGATTCAAAAAACTTTTTAGGATCTTGATGTGGTTCCTAGCAATAGAGACCCTATCACATTTTATTGTGATAATACTGTAGCGGTGTCTCTTGCAAAAGAACCAAGGTCACATCAACTAACAAAGAACATACTCCAGAAGTGTCACCTCTTTAGGGATTTCTATCACATGGGTGAAGTTGTAGTGATCAAAGTGTCCATGTAAGAGAACGTCGTAGAACCCATGACTAAAGTCCTATCTCAGCAGAAGCATGAATATCATGTGAGAGATATCGGGTTAAAGGTTGTTAGCAGTTGGCTCTAGTCTAAGTGGAAGTCTATTGGAGTTGGTGGCTTAGAACCAACTAGTTTTTACTTTATGATAAACTTTTATTCATAGATTTGAGTATTAATAAATACCTTATCACATATTGATGGTTCTTCTACGTGAAAATTCATGTGATAATGTCCTAAGGATAGTTTTTGCACCAAAGGGTCATAGCGGATCCCTGCTATGATGAGAACCCAGAAGAGCTATAGCACTATTCTTGAATATATGTTCTATGGACGGATGATGTTATTTGAGGGAAACAAATAATATAGTCCATTAGGGTTGAGGACTCATAAAACATTGAGGTACCTTCTCATGGTGTCCACGCTTGGTAATATCCATGAGGATATTATAATAACAAGAAACGCCAGTAGGAAATCCACATTTCATAGTGTCATTGGATGTTCATATATACAGACGTGTGTATTGGTCATTGGAATTTATGATTATTATTAATGGGTATTAAAACTCATACGCATAGATTTATTGATGAAAAATGCGATGACACATTGTTCGCAATGAGGTAGGATATGTTGGTTGTGACACAAGTAATACTTCATTAAAAGATAATTCGAGAAAGGATTTGTCCCCTCTATTCCATAATAGAAGTTGATCTCTCAGGCCCTTTGATGAAATTGATATATCCTAAATAAATCTATTTCCATGGTGAGGAATGGGAAATTTCAATTCTGGGAAGTCAAAAATAATAATAATTTAGCACATGGGTTGATGGTAATAGCATGAAACCCACATGATTCGAGATATCAAGACAAAGGGATTACATTACACGGTAAGCATTTATAGGAGGTGACATGTCATTTTGGTGTTAACTTCTTTCTCTATGGGTTCCTTGACGTGTTTCTAGATACTAACCTTGGAATTTAGGTAGGATCTGCCTAATGCCACTGAGAAAGAGTCCTAGAGGGTCGCACACTAAGTGTATCCAAGTATCTCAGTTAAATATTCATTTAAAAATTTGAATAAATATTATTCCCTATTGTGGTTTAATAATTACTCAAGTATTCCTGATCTCATTTATTTCAACACTGGTTATTTGAGAAAATGTATTGTGGGTGAAATAATATATTTATTGGAAAATAATGCAGTGATATTTATTTGAGAAATAAATAGTCATTATTCAAGGTCTAATAAATGTGGTGGATGAAATAAAGGAAAATAGAAAAATATAAGTAAACACCATGTATATTAATATACATGTTGTATAGTTTTTTGGGGATTTGTGAGAAATAATATTATTTATTTAATTAAATAATATTATGTGTAATTCGTTGGGCGCATGTCAAGTGATAATAATAGTCCATCTCTATTATTAGACATAGGGTCTTACTTAGAATTAAATGAAATAAATAAATACCTATGGGTAATTACTTTATTTTATTATTCTAAATATTATATATCCCAATTAAATCATTCTCATTAATCCTAGACCTTTTTGTGGTTGTGCACAATGGATCTGAAAAAATATCTCAAGACAAGAGAGAATTACTTTCCTCCAAGAATGTTCTCTAGTTACGAGAGATATCCTCCTCCACCAGATCAATGAGAGTTCATTGTAAGCATCTCTCAAGATGATCGAAGGCAGACACCGCAATAGAAGGCTCTTATGTGATAGCACTCATATATCCCTTCAGATATGTCCAGAGATACGTGGAGCATGTGTGGATCATCGCTAGAGGAAGCCTGCACTTGGCTTCTATGACGCAACGACAGATCACATTGGATCATGACCAGAAACATCAACAGAGAGAGAATTCAATCAAGGTAATTCTTTTACTTTAATTAAATTAATTATAACCAACATATGATGATCCTCTCTATGGTTCCATGACTTCCCTCATTCCTTCCCATTCTTAGTTCTATTTCAAATTTCTAATGTTTTATCATCGTGATGGATCTTGTATTGATCATTGTTAACAGTAAAATTAAAGTTGGGTACACCCATCCACATGATTCTACTACACTTGAAACCTATAAGTGGTATTAGAGGGGTCATAATGTTGATTATAATTATTTAGATTTTTGTTGATGATTTACACATTTAATAATTTAGTTGTTTAAATTCATGTTAATCGTTCTGTAAATTTGAATCTCAAGATTTGTTCCTCCTCTTCCATTTCTCGTTCACCTTATAGAAATGATCTTTTAATTTTAATTTTGATTAAAATAAAATTGAGGATCCCATCCGGATGTGCCAAAGGTTCCTGGCCAAACAACACCAGAACATATGGTGTGTATTCGGTATTATATTCCATGTATTCAATGTTAAATGCATCAGGACTAGTCTACCAAACCAATCCATGTGATTGGAGTTTCTCTAAGTCTTAATGACTCTATGTGTTGACCAGGAATAGGTGGCACAAAGTTTTAAAATTACACATCATGTATCCCACTGGACATGATGTTTAGTCCCTTCAGGTTAGGGTTGGACTGTATACCCCGTACACAGCTTGCTCACCTAAATACCATGTAACACAGATACTACACAGTGTGTGGCTCACTAGACATGTCGTGTACTCCAAATACTTCTGAAGTACATCTACAAGCCATATCCTCAGGTATGTACTTTTGAGGAATGGTGAATGATAT
The DNA here is from genome assembly GCA_963277665.1 of Viscum album. NCBI lineage: Eukaryota > Viridiplantae > Streptophyta > Magnoliopsida > Santalales > Viscaceae > Viscum > Viscum album. Next base: position 549,227,172 of record OY728144.1, on the reverse strand, counting down.
TACACACCATGTAGTAGGAACTAAAAACTGTGTACTCATCCAAATTATGAATATTTATTAAAATTTATTATTATATTATACAAACCCTTGATATGTGTACCATCGTGTGGGCGTAAAGTTGGGGCACAACATGTGATAGGTATTTTATAAATATATGTTCAATTTAACATCTGTGTAATTTTTATTTCTACTCATTGGGTAGTTATGAACTTGAATTAACTGAGTTGCCTCCAAGGTACCAGTTAGGTACAAAGATAATTTTAAATGAATTTATTTGTTTCAAATTATGATGGAATATAATCTCAAGGAAATTTAGAAAAGGGTTTAAGATAAAAAGATTGATTAATTAAATATGATAATTAATTGATTCGAGCATGATTTATCTTAAACAATAATGATTGAAGAATTTAATTATAGTTTTATTTATGTGTAAATATAGTTGCATGTATGGATGATCATGAGCTAGACCAGGACCCTTGTATACAGATAGTTTCTTTTAATTAATTTATTTAAATTAAATTTGTTGGCCTACGAGCCTTATCCCCATTAATATGTAGGGAATGTGTGCCCAAGGTTTCTTTTATGTAAAACACCATTTTACCCCTCACATGCATGTGAGATAAAATCATATTTAATGGATGGATCTCTCAAGCTAGTGGAGGCGTTTCAAGTTAGGATTTTAGGTAAAACTAACCCAAGGAGATACAAAGGTGGACAGGTGAAAAGATGTAAATACGAACCCAAAAGATTTAAGGTGTTTTCTCCCCTAGGTCTTAGGTTTGTTTATCAACTGATAGATAAACTAACAAATATAAAAATCTCATGATCATTCCATTTATTTTATTTTTTTCAATTGTATGGTTTATTTATTGTGGGTGTGTTTTCAAGATCACACAATTAATGAATTAAACAAGCATATAAGAAGGAACTAAAATAAGACTGTCTTATGCATAAAATAATATCTTAGACATGGTTAATCACTTAAATATATCACAATTAATATTAACATATAATTTAATAAAGATAATAAAAAGGCAATTCATATGAAGGGATAAATTCCCTTAAAGAAATGTTAAGTCGGTATATCCTTCCATAATCTTGGTTAGAATCGAACCATAGTTCAAAGTACTTGAGAAACCCTAATTGGGGGGATTTTAATTATAGTGGAATTATAATTTGAGGTTTTGGTTCTACTTGACTTGGTTCAGATCAAGGGTTGACTTCCACAGTAGGATTTGATTGGACCAAGAGGCAAAGGTTGATGAAATCCAAAATAAAAGGATTTCAGGATTGGGGAGTCCACTTAGCGGATCAAGGAGCTGTAAGTTAATGCAGTTTTCATTTTGAATTCCTACCTAAAACCCTTCAAGTTGCTTGAACAACCCTAGTTGGGGTAATGTGAAGGGAAATATGGATAATTTCCACTAGAATATTCAAGCAACAGATTATTCTAAAGTCAATGGTGAGGGCTATTTGATTTCGACAAAAATAGTGGGAGACTAATAAGTATTAATTTATTTATTTGTCTTGGTTTTATCATGATAAAGTACTAAATATTTTCTAATCATGATTTTTAGAAACGACAAGAAAAATGACATCAAACATGTCATTGTGAACCATACTTGATAAGGAAAACCTTCTCATTAGCACCAATTTCTAGGAGTGGCAGAGGCGTTTACATGTCATCCTTCACCACAAGAGGAAATTATATGTGCTAGAGGAGCCTATTATAGTTATTCCTATAAATGATGCCAGTGATGAGAAAGTATCTCTCTATATGAAACATTTGTATGATTCCACAGATGTCAAATGTTTCATGTTATTGGCCATGTCTAATGATCTCTTGAAGAAACATGAAAACATGGACGCGTATAGAATTATGGACCACCTTAAGGATCTCTATCAAGAGAAGGTGATACATTAGAGATATGTGATCTCCAAATCTTTTTTCAAAACTACACTTGGAGACTCTGTGCCAGTTGGGCCTCATGTAGTCAATATTATTGGTTACATTGAACTCTTGGATATCTTAGGGATTAAGTTCCTAGATGAGTTGTGTACCGATATCATCCTATCATCACTACCCAAAACCTTCTCTAGATTTATAGTCAAATACAACATGAGAAACAATGAGAAGAGTCCATTGGAACTTCTGACCTTTATTTTCTAGGTAGATAAGTACATGAGGCGTGACAAACCCATAGTACTTAGGGTGAATAAGAAGAGGAAGGACAAGGAAAAGAGGCCAAGTATTTATAAATGGTCTAAATCCCCCAAGAACCATCCCTACAAGAAGGGGAGGATCTAGAGGTCGGGAACGGAATTGGAGGTAGTATTTTTTTCTTGTGAAAATCCAGGCCATTAGAAGAGGAACTACACCCAAAAGTGTGGGGATGCTAAAGGTGTGTTTATTATCGAGTGTAATCTTTCTATTTCTACACATTGGTATTTGATACATCATGTCAGGCTCACATATATATTCAAATGCAAGAACCAAGTAGATTTATAAATATTTCTAGAGAAGTGGTGGATCTCTAATATACTAATGGCGTGAGACTATCTGCATTTTCCATTGGCGATTACAATCTCTCATTCTTGTCTGGAATGCTTTTGGTTTTACATAACTATTATTATGTACCTAGGGTTACCAAGAATATAATTTTTGTATCATTTTTGGATATGGATGTATTGATTTTTATTTTTTGAAATAAGGGTTGTTTATTTTATAAGAACAATGTATGTTATGGTATGGAGTATTTAAATAACAGTTTGTATGTATTAAATTATGAAAACCTAGTGTTAGAAATTGATAAAAAAAACTCACATGTCTTATGCAACACCCATTTGTGGAATCACTATCTCGGTCATGTAAATGAGAAGCACTTGAAAAATCTCTTCCAAGATGGTTATTCAGACTCTACTGAGCTAAAACCACTTGATTGATGTCATGCTTGTTTACAGGGGAAAATGACCAAGCCATCTTTCGGTGGATAGGGTAAAAGGGTCACAGATCTTTTAGGATCGGTACACACAAATGTGTGTGGACCTTTTTTAGTAGAAGTTATAGGGGGATATTCTTACTTCATTACTTTTACTAATGATTTGAGTAGATATGGATATATCTACTTAAGGAGGTATAAGTTATAGTCCTTAGATAAATTTAAGGAATTAAAGAATGAAGTATATAATTAGATTGGTAAGAATATTAAGAAGCCTCGATCGTATTGAGGTGGGTAATATATGGACCAATAGTTCATTGAACTTTTACAAGAGTCTAGGATTCTATATCAACTCACTCTTCCTTATACACCACAGTGGAATGGTGTTAGTGAAATGAGGAACCACACCTTTTTTGATATAGTGAGGTCGATGATGAGTCATGAAGATCTTTCATTATCTTTTTAGGTATATGCATTACAAATTATAGCATACACATTAAACTGAGTACCAACTAAGGTAGAAAATTAAATTCCCTCTGAGTTATGGAATTAAAAGAACCCCATTTTGTTGCACATACATGTATGGGGATGTGTGGAATTTGTTAAGGCCTTATCAAGAAAAAAACTAGCACTCCAGGGCACAAGGTGTATCTTTATAGGATATCCCAAGGAAAAAAAGGATATTATGTGTATGACCCTTCAGACAAGAAATTTACTATCACCAGAAAAGTCATCTTTCATGAGAGGGATCACATCTTCAAAAGGGATAGTGGGAGAAAAACTGACTTTGATTAAGTTGATGATCAAGATACACAGGAGTTGTTATAGGAACAAGTTTCATAGGTCCATGTGGAAGCAGTTCCAGAAACACAAGTACTGCGTAGGAGCTTAAGAGATATAAGGGAACCAAATAGATTTGGTTTCCTAGTCACTGAGGATGGTGAATAATTATTATTGGACAATGATGAACTTCTCTCCTACAAGGAAGTAGTAGATATCTTATAAACTGCAAGATGGATAGAATCTATGAATTCTAATATAGATTCCATGTATTAGAACCAATTCTGGGTTCTGGTCGATGAGATAATTGATGTAAATCCTATTGTATGTAAATGGGTATTCAAGAGAAATATGGACATGGAAGGTTAATTTATCACCTATAAAGAAAATCTAGTGGCTAATGGATTCATACAGCATCAATGAATTGACTATGATGAAACATTCTTTCCATTTTCCATGTTAAAATCCATAATAATTATACTTTCCATAGTATCTTACCATGACTATGATATTTGGAAAATGGAAGTCAAAACAACATTCCTTCACGGGAACCTTCAGGAAGATGTCTATATGACACAACCAGAAGGGTTTGTGACACCAGGTGAATCCAAACTGGTTTGTAAGATGCAAAAATACATTTATGGATTAAAGAAAGAATATAGGTCATGGAAAATTTGATTTGATAAATCCATAAAGGAATTTAGTTTCATTAAGAATGAATGTGAGCCATGTGTTTATAAATGGTTTAATGGGAATGTGGTTGTTATGCGAGTAGTATATGTTGAAGACATATTTCTTATTGGAAATGAAGTACTAGTCTTGCAGTCAGTTAAAGACTGGTTGAACAAGTGTTTCTCCACAAAGTACTTAGGTGAAGCAGCCTATATACTTGGGATCAAGATCATTCCTGATATATCTAATAGGATGCTTGGACTAAGTAATGATACATACATTGACTAGATACTAAATAGATTTATTATAGAACCATACAAGAGGGGATTGGTTCCAATTTCACATGGACTACATCTTTCTAAGATAATGTGTCCACATACACAATAAAAGAGATATAGGATGAGTAAGATCCCATACGCTTCGACTATAGTATCCATAATGTATGTCATTTTATGTATCAGGCTTGATTTTTCCTATCCACTGAGCATGGTTGTAAGATATCATACAGATCTAGGAGACCAACATTGGACTGTTGTTAATATTATCCTTATGTATCTGAGAAAAAGTAAGGATATGTTCCTGGTGTATGTAGGAGATGATTATCTTTTCATTAGAGGGTATGTTGATACTGGTTTTCAGATAGATTATAACGATCTGAAGTCACAATCATAATATGTTTTCTATCTCAACATAGGATTTTTGAGTTGCAATAGTTCAAAGAATCATGTTATCCCCAATTATACAGAATATTCCAAATATATAGCAGCTTCTTATGCATCCAAGGAAGCCGTATGGATTCATAACTTTTTCCAGGATATTGATTTGGTGTCGGGCATTAGAGACCCTATCACATTGTATTTTGATAATACTACAGCGGTTGATCTTGAAAACGAACCAAGGTCACATCAATGGAAAACACACGTACGCTAAAATTATCACCTCTTGAGGGATTTCTATCAAAGGGGTGAAGTTGTAGTGAGAATAGTGTCCACGGAAGATAACATGGAAGACACCATGACTAAAGGCCTATCTTAGAAAAATCATGAATATCATGTGAGATCTAGTAGGTTAAAGGTTGTTAGTAGTTGGATCTATTCCAAGTGGGAGTCTGTTGGAGTTGGTGGCCTAGAACCAACTGCTTTGTACTTTATGATAAACTTGTATTCATGTATTTGAATATTAATAAATACCTTATCACATCTTTATTTTTCTTCTGTATGACAATGAATGTGATAATTTCCTAAGGATAACTGTTTCACTAAAGGGTCATAGATGATCCCTTCTATGATGAGAACCCGGAAGTACCGTAACACTAGTCTTGAATATATGTTCTATGGTCGGATGATGTTATTTGAGGTAAAAAATAATACAGACCATTAGGGGTGAGGAATAATAAAAATTTGAGGCACCTTCTCATGGTGTACACCCTTGGTAATATCTAAGTGGATATTATGAGAATGAGACCCACCAGTAGGAAATCCACATTCAATAATGTCATTGGATGTTCCTATTTGCAGATGTGTGTATTGGTCCTTGGAATTTAATAATATTATTAATGGTTATTACAACTCGTACACTTAGATTTATTGACTAAAACTATAATGACACACTGTTCACAGTGAGGTAGGATATGTTGGGTGCATCACGAGTAATACCGCATTAATAGATAATGCGAGAAAGTATTTTTTCCCTTCTATTCCATAATGGAAGTTGATATCTTAGGACCTTTGATGGAATTGATATATCCTAAATAAATCCAAGTCCATGGTGAGGAATGGAAAATTTCAATTCTGGGAAGTCAAAGAAAGAATAATTGAGCACATGGTTTGATGGCACTAACATGCAACTCGCTTGATTCAAGATACCGAGACAAAGGGATTACATTACATAATAAGCCTTCGTAGGAGGTGACACATCATTGCGGCATTAAATTCTTTTTCTATGGGTTCCTTGGCATGTCACTAGATTATAACCTTGGAATTTAGGTAGGATATATCTAATTCCATTGAGAAAGAGGCCTAGATAGTCACACACTAAGAGTATCCAAGTATCTCAGTTAAATATTCATTTAACAAGTTGAATAATGATTATTCCTGATTATGGATTAATAATTATTCAAGGATTCCTGATTTTCTTTATTTTGACACTAGTTATTTAAGAGAATATCTGGTATTTTATCATTGTGATGGATCTCATATTGATCATTGTAAATAATTATTCAAAGTAATTCTTGTATTTTAATTAAATTAATTAAAACAAACAAATGATGATCCTCTCTATGGTTCCAGGACTTCCCACTTTCCTTTTCATTCTTCATTCTATTCTGAATATCTGGTATTTTATCATTGTAACGGATCTCATATTGATTATTGTTAATGGTAAAATTAAAGTTGGGTACACCCATCCATGTGCTTCCACTGCACCTGAAACCTACAAGGACCACATCACACCACACAATCAAGAGTGTAAATTGGTCCAAGAGGCTAAAATATTAAAATTATAGTTTTTCCAATGAATAAAATGTTTGGGAGTTTTAGCATATCCCATGATCATGAGAATCAAGCCATACATAGTTCTTAATCACGACATGGTAGAAGATCGGTGCCAGAAATGAAGTCATCTCAAATGAGGACATCACGATTTAATTGTAGAGTTTATAGTTGTATAGCTTGGACTATATGATTCTTAGTTTAGGGACATAGAATTAAGACCATTGGGTATGCTTCTAAAGTAGATATACATAGAATGGTGAGGTGAAGAACCCGATATGGATGAGGGCCAAGGAGGCACATCACCACGCTACATAAATCTAAGGATATTTTTATACAGTTTAATGTTGTGATGCTTAGACTATTGGGGCTATATATATTTTAAGGTCATAATTCTAGGACCTACTACAGAAAATTTAATGTCATGTCACATAGACCATAGGCTCTTAATTTAAGGTCATTGAGTTTGGACCACATGAAAAAAAGGGGGTTCAAGCGGATATCTGTATCATGATGGTATGGAAACCCGAAATGAATGAGGACCTAAAAGGCCTCAACATTGAAAAATAAAATCTAAATAAAATCTTGTATATAGTTTAAAGTAATAATTCATGGACTTGGGAACCTAGTTTATTGTCATGTTCATGGGACGTAAAATGCTATTTAGTTTACCATTGTGTAACCAGGATGATTGGGGAGGAGTATTCTAAAGGGACATATATAAGATAGTCTTTATTACCCAACATGAATGGGGTCCATGAATTCCCCATACCACACCACATACTCCCAAGAAGAACTCAGGCCAAGGGGTCGAAATTTTGAAATTGAGTTTAGGTCCAAAGATGAGGTGTATGGGAACTCCTACATATCCAATAGGGATGGGAATCAAGTTATATGTAGTTCTTGATCATAACAGGGTATAAAAACAATGATAAAAGAGATTTATTCTCAAACAAGAACATCATGGTGGAATCATACAGTTAAAATGTGTATAGATTGGGCTGTATGGTTTATAGTTTAGGTTCATAGAATTCGGACCATGGGGTTCTGCAGCTCCCCTCTATGGGTATGATCCATACCAAATCTCCTGATCCCATATAATCCATGATCAGTATATGAAACAAGGAATTATTTAAGTCTTTCTCTATCATTAGGAATCACACAAAAAAGTTTAAGGAAATTCCATGTGGGAAAGTCTCAAAGATATCGACCTTCCTACTCAACACAAATAGATGCACGAAGGGGTAGCACCAAGGGTGGAGGGGTTCCACCAAAATAAAGGGAGGTGGAAAAGAATAAAATCAATAATTTTAAGACCCAGATCATGGAAGGGGTGAATGATGGATATGGACCACTATTGACCAAATTTGAAACCCAAGATCAACAAATACACCAGTTATGGATGGGTCATGAAAATATAGATTCTACTGCTAACAATGTTCGAAACATAGGATTCTTTATTCATTTCTAGAGATCCATTAGGGGTTGGCCTAGGATTATAGGTGAGACATTATGGCCGATATACTTTCCATTTGGGGGTCCATATGGATATTAAAGATGGTGGGGGTCTGAATCCAGAAAGACTCAAAGTATGGTGATGGAATAGTGAAGTGTATGTATGTAACCTCACACTTTAGGATTCAAACTATAGTGCATCAAAGCATGTCAGTGGTAGGACACAACTTGAATTAAGTTAAAAGACCATGGTATCACAAATAGTTTCAAGTCATATTTCTTGAACCAGAGGGTCTTAGTCTACAGTAAAATATTTTTGACTATTGGAACCCATTTTAACATTTTGTTCCTAGGATGGGTCTGTGGAGTTTAATTTCATGTGGTAAGGAAAATTTAGTATGGTCTAATGTCATGTTTCATGGACATAAGGTGTTCTGGGGGAATGTGTGTTATACAGTAGCTATTTACTAATATAACTGAGGACCCAAGGGGTCTGTTCCACAAAACACAATTACTTGGGGAACACATACACAATTTAAATCCATGATGTTTGGTCTTGAACTCCTAGTTTAAGGTCATAGATTTTTCACCTTTAGGATTTTGAAACTTATCCATGTGGGTAAAAACACTACCAAAACTCAAAAGCCTACATGATTCGTTCTTGTTGTGGGAAATAAAGATTAGTGATTGGATTTTTCTGACACATGGAATCTAATAAAAGGGGAATAGATATGTTAGGTCCGGAATATCTAAGAAACACTAGCTTAGTTAGTCAAAGTGTAATGGTGTACAGAGGAGTAACACCAAGGTTGTTAAGATTCCACAAAAACATATGGAAGTGGAATATGTGACTCATGGTGCCCGAAATTTGGATTTCAATGAGGATGGAATGATTACAAATAATAACTTTTCAACCTAATTAAAACACAATATTAATATTCTATTATCGGGGATGGGGAAAACAAATGAGGGTCGATCACTGACCATGTTTAAAATGTAGGAACTGTCTCAAAATGTTAATCTTCTTGAACATTGGCCTAAGATTATAGTTGAGAAATTGTGTCCAGAAACCATGTCTTCAGGTGGGTGCCTTCAGATGTGGAGGAAGATGTAGATCTAAATAAAGGGACACTGTGAAGAGTGGAGATGGATTGAGAGAATGTCCATGTGAAATACAATACTCTAGGTTCTACACCACACTATATTTGATCACATCCATTTGGATTATTGGAAAGAGGGAGTCAATCCCCTTCTCAAGGATGAGGGTCGTGAGGTAGTTATTTGAATGGGGCATGATAGTGGACTGGTGCTGAATGGATAGTTCTCTCTCATACATGATCTCAGGGAATTAATCAGTTTTACATCATGTGATGGGAATGTGGAGTCATCTCATTCTTAGCATACGATGCATATTATGATCTCCAAATAGGAAATGATACAATATAAAGTTGTGTGATGAGGATGAGTAGTGGATGTCGTTTAAGGCCACATAGTTTTGACCATGGTTTCAATAGTTTATGGTCTCATAGATTTGACCAAAATTTCATATTGTTCAGCATTGTGTGACAAAGATGGTGTCCTACAGTTTAACATCATGAAACCAGGATGATGTTTTTTGTGCTGCTTAAAGTCATGAAACTAAGATGTTGGTGGTGCTATGAAGTTTAACATCATATAGCTATGATGTGGATTATTATGTATTTTACCATCGTGAAACTAGGATGTGGGATTCCATGTAGTTTAATGTAATACGGTAAGGTAATGGGAACAAATTTTAACGTCATGTGTCGAGGATGTTGGTACTTAGTAGTTTTACATCATGAAATAAATACATGGGGACCCATTAATATAATGTACTATTTGGGGAACACATCATTGGTGTGAGGAGTGGTGTGCTCCCCACCTATGGTGATTGAATAGTATGCACTATGGTATGGAATTTATGAATGATGTACAGTCCTTCCCACATGGTTTCCAACACTAGTTTCTTTTTAATAGATTTCATTGGTGTCTTTAGGGATAGTAATGTATCACCCTGAAGGAAGGGGTGGAGGCGAAACTTCTTATTGAAGGTTCTAACTTTATTGATTGGGTGCCTCTATAGATAATGCAAATCCAGGATCTTGTTCTCATCGAAGGATTATAGCTCAACTAGATAGATTTGGCTATTCTGTATGATGTTTTCTAATCATAGATAGTTTTTCAGAGAAAAGGTATCTGAATATAGATGGGTCGGATAGCCTACATTACATACACTAGAGAATAAGGGGTCACCTAAGTGAAATTTTGAATCATATGTCAATAATCCCAAAGATAATTGGGAGATTTTTCGGATAAAGTTTCTTCTTATGGGCCACCATCTTCAGTATAATTATTGAGTGGGTTTTTTTGAATGCCTCAATAATTCCATTTTCTTATGCATGGTAGTAGGAAGTATGGTTGGACTGGATGCAGTAATTGACATATAACTTCTTCATCTTGGCTGCCTATAATTTGGTTTTTTTATCAGTAAGAATAGTGTGAGGGACTCTGAATCAGTAAATGATGTGGGATCTCATGAATTGAACAATATAACGGGCCTTGAATTATTTAAAAGGGACAATTTATTTCCACTTAGAAAATAAATTTTCCACGACCAGAAAGAAACTAAATTGTCAAGCTTTCACTGGTGGATATGGACATACGACATCGATTCTTAAGATAGAAAAGGGACAAGATTAAATAGTATTATGGGGGTGAAAGCACGACTTATTGTCTCCTATCAACCGGTCAAGGTTCCGGTGCTCTGCTAATGTGTATAGCAACACTCTAGTCGAATCTTTGGTGATGATACTTTTTTTATAGTCGGTTGTTATTAGTTAATTGTATTCTGATGGGGGGGTTTGTTTGCATAGCTTATGAAATAATTTATGGATGATGTTTTATTTAAAAAATTGATAAATATTGGGGTGAGTTCATTTTTGGAGATTTAAGCTTATGATATCCTTGAACTTTGATTTATATTGCATTAAATTAATACCCACTTCACAAGATGATTTTGGTCGGAATTCCCAAGTGTTAAAGCTTTAATCTAAGGTGTAAATTAACTTAGGGTTCTAATCATTACCATTACTTATTTATGATAGTGTATTTTTAGTTCCAATAATCCGTGGAATCCACATATTAAACAAAACATGTCATTAATCCATGACATATAAAGTTCAACATACACAATATTAACTCAAAGAATACTCATTGAGAAAAGGCTATCAATCACTTAATATCCCCAAATTATAACTCACCCCAATGGTAGATTTTCTCAGCCATTTAAAATGATTATTAATCTGGTTATAATTATTGTGATGATAAATTAAGAAGATAAGAAAACGAAATGGATAAGAAAAGAGTGTTGTGTCGAACACACACACAAACGATGAAGGGAATTAAATACTGACAATAGATTAAATGAGAAAGAAAAATAAGGTAAGGGGATTCAATTGTATTTAAAATATTTTAAGAAAATTTATATTAAACTACAGAAGGTGGATGAGAATAAGAGATATTGAATAAGAAACTTTCATTAAAACAAAATTACAAAGAAAGATACTTACAAGATTACAAAAATGAAGAACACAAAAGTAAATGAAAACCAAGAGAGGTGGAAAGGTCTCACGAGTGAAAACATGAGTATGTAAGGTCCTTCCAAGCCCTTTTAAAGGCTTTTTTAATGCCAATATGTGATCCTATCTTCTGAAATTCCAACTCTTTTGAAAGGAGAGGAGGGGATGTATTTATAGCTCAATGTTGTGGGTTGTTTGCATTCTAAAACTGCCCCTCCACTTGAATCTCCACTTTGATAAATTATACAGTAGAATATAAAGATATTATCTTCTTACAAGTTGTATACAAATATCTCGTATGTATACTATGAAAATTTGGAGGCCATTGGACTTAAGGAGCCAAAGTTATGGTGGTTGGATTAAAAAAATTTAATTTGTCCATTTCAATACAAACTTTTTGAAATCCAAAATTTGAATGGGTTTTTGAATAGGAATATGTCTTAAAATCCGGATGATTTATTCAAAAAAGTCGGACTAATATATATCATATTTCACACTGAAAAATATCATCTTTATTTTATGCTTACATCATTAGATATTTCATGAATACTGTACTGATTTAATTTCCTGGACATAATGGTGTGCTGAGTTTAAATGAATCATTTGGGCCCCTTTTATTTATATTTGGGCCTTGAAATATTTATCCAAGACTCCTTACATTGGACCCAAAAAGTTGGAGGATAATAAAGGAATTTGGACATCCTGATTGAGCCCAGCAATTAAATATTCATGGCTAGTCCAGTTTCTTCATAGATTCTGTCGGCCTTCTTGTGTGGTCCATATGGGCCTTCAAATAGCAGAATTTGTCCATGATCCCTTCTAATTAAATGTTTTATATTGAATAAGGAACCCTAAAAAATAGAAACCACACAATTTTGATCATTAGGGTGAAAGTTATAAATAAAATAGTAAACTGAATCAATTGGACTACTTCTAAAAATGCTTAAAAATTATACTTAGTATTAAAACATTAATATTTCACACAAATTATGCACATTTCATATAAAATAAGTAAATGGAGTATATAATAAGTCATGAAAATATTAATAATATCAACTCTCCCACACTTATTCTTGTTCATGTCCTCATGTGAGACAAATATAAAAACATGGAAAAATCATTTTCACTCACCAACAAATATTAAAATTTTATTTTCCCCAATCAAGGGAGGTTTAGACAATTTCACTCATCCATATTGAATTCCACCACAAGTTGTTATAGAAACAATGTTCTAAAAACAATCCATTTTTTCATGCTCAAATTTATAAATGGAAAATGGTGGCACACAAAACTTACTTCTCTCAAGATGGTAAAATTAATTTATGGATCTTCACTCATTCACCTACCAAAAGTAAAAATCTTAGAGTTTAAAAGAGATCTTAGCTTCCACTACCTATAATAAAGTTCTCAAAAATCAAGAAGTCGTTTTATGGGTTTTTCTGTGGCTATGGGATGGTAGGAAGATGATATCCAAAAGATAGGAAAAAGGGGGTAAAACACCAACATAGAAAAATTAATGCATATTTTTTTTGAAATGAAACATGGAAGGAAATGAAAACACATATTTACAAGGGAATGATTGTGTGAAGAAAGACACAAGAGAGGAATAAAATTTGAAGGGGATAAGAAGATGAAATATTTAAAAACCATAAAACTTCTCCCAATGACATAAGAATATAATGCAAGTGTTCTTTTGTTTCTTTTTTTCTCTTTTTTCAAATTTTGAACTTGGAAAAGATCTCACACTCATATCCCAACCCATGATTAATCTTCTCATGACACTAATTATAATAGTTATAATAAGATCAAAGGTTGAGTAAGAGTGATTTTTGACATACCCAAGACACAACCCAATTTCTTTTTTTGATTTTTTTTGATTTTTTTTAATTAATTTTTCTTTGAACACTTGTCATTAAAATTTGAACAATATTTCATAATCATATATACATTCCCAAAAAAACAAACTGAATGACAACCTGTACCCCACACTAAAATGGATTCTTGCCCTCAAGCATATGATAACATGGTGAAACCAACAAAGGGTACCCAAAATGAAATCCTTTCCCCCAAAACTTAAATTTTTTAAAAAATATGCAATGAAAAAACCATGTTGATATTGGGTGGGAAAAGGTATTGGGTTTGTAATGTGGCTATCAAAGAAAAGGTTTTCATAGGCTCGAAGGGGATTTCAAAAGGAGGATTATTGTAAGGTAAATGGGAGGCTATTTGGCTATTGTGATTCTCATGTGGTTCAGAAAAATGCCTCTATCATATTAATGCACACTATAGTAGAAAATTCATATCTAAGGTCCACAAACTCAGGACTCACAAATGGGGGTAAAAAAACACACATTTTGAAAATATGGCCCTAACTGGCATTGGAATGAAAGCTAATGTTGTTTCTCATGGGTGGGAAAAATAATTTTCCAAATAAAAAATTGAACATTAAAAATTTATTGGTTTTGACATAATATTCTTCATCCAAATATATGATTAAAACACAATATTTTTTAGATGAAACCATTTCTTTTGACTCCCAAAAATGGTTGGACAAAATTTCAAAACTAGATGGAGAGTAAGTATGACTCTTTTTTCATATATGTTTTTTAAATTTTTTTTTTAGTTTTTTAGGTTTTTTTAGTTTTTTATAAAGACACACCCACAAAAAAGAGAATGAGTAAATAAAAAAATGTGATGAGGAAAGTGGTAAAAAATGAGAATGAGGTAGGAAGAAAAAGAAAGACAGAGAGAGAGAGAGAGTATGAGTTGAAGGGAAAGCGGTGCCCCCTGGTTTGGATTTGGTGGGTCATCGTCTCCATATAGTGGTGGGTTGACTGTAGAATTTAGGGATTCGATGAAAGTTGATGTGGTTTCAGGATTGTGTGTCCTATCATGGTGATGCTTTAACTGATGTCTGTTAACCGTGAATGTTCTTTTGGAAGAGGGGTCTTAGACTTGCACTACACCAAATGGGTAAACATTAGTTATAACAAAAGGACCTTACAAATGAGAATTAAGCTTACCTGGGTGAAGCTGAAGTCAAGGATTGAAGAGAATTACCTTTTCACCTTCATGAAATACCTTTCTCCGGATGTGTTTATCATGGATTACCTTAGCATTTTCTTTGTAAATATTAGAATTCTCATAGGAATCAAGTCGAAGCTCCTCCAGTTCAACACATTGCAACAATCTTTCTTCACCAGATTTTTCACAATCAAAATTATAGGTTTTGACAGCCCAAAAAGACTTATGTTGGATTTCAACTGGTAAATGACATTCTTTACCAAAAACTAGCCTAGAGGGAGATATCCCAATGAGTGTTTTATAGGCAGTTCTATAATCCCAAAGTGCTTCACCAAGTATCTCAGGCCAGTCTTTCCTTCTGGGTTTTACAATTATCTCAAGAACTCTTTTCACTTCTCTATTAGACATTTCAGTTATGCTATTTGTCTGGTTGTGATATGAATTTGAAGTTTTATGTACAACCCCATTCATTTTCAAAAGAGATTCTATGGTTTTATTATAAAAATGGGTTCCTAATTCACTTATCAAGGCACGTGGTGTGCCAAACCGGTAAAAGATGTGTGTCTTTAAGAACTCACTAACAGTATGTGAATCATCCTTTCTAGTGGGTTTGGATACGACCCAACTAGAAACATAATCAACCGAAATAAGAATGTACAATAATCCATTGGAAGGGGGGAATGGTCCCATGAAATCAATGCCCCAAACATCAAAGATCTCACAGAAAATTAAAGGCTTTTGGGTCATTTCATTTCTTTTGGAAATTGTGCCAGACTTTTGGCAAGTGGGACATGATTGACAGAACTCATGTGAGTCCTTAAAGAGTGAAGGCCAGAAGAATCCAGAGTCTAGGACCTTTCGGGAGGTCCTTTTTGGTACAAAGTGGCCACCACCAGGCATTGAGTTACAAAATTCTAAGATGGAAGAATGTTCATTTTCATCAACACATCTCCTAATTACCATGTATGCCCCAGTTTTCCAAAGTTTATTTTCTTCCCAAAAATAGTATTTTGAATCACTTTTCAACTTCATTTTTTTTTCTTTTGAAAACATTTCAGTTGAAACACCAGAAACTAAGTAATTTACAATTGGGGATACCATGGTATTTTTGGATTGAGATATGAAAGGTGATCAGTTGGAAATTCTAGATCAATTATTTCAGAATGAGAAGAATTAGAAATTCTACTCAAGTGATCAGCCACAGGGTTTTCTTTTCTTGGTCTATCTTTGGTTTCAAGATCAAACTCTTGGAGCATTAGGATCTATCTTATTAGCCTCGGTTTGGAATCACTTTTCTTGAGTAAGAACTTTATAGTAGAATGGTTTGTGAATATGATGGTTTTGGCACCTAAGAGATAGGGCTAGAATTTATCTAAGGAAAAAACCACTGATAAAATTTCCTTTTCAGTGACAGTGTAGTGATATTGAGTTTCATACAATGTTTTTGAATCATAATAGGTGACATGAGGAATTTTTTCTCTTCTTTGACCAAGAACGGCCCCAATGGACCTATCAGAAGCATCACACATCAACTCAAAGGGTAAGGACCAATCTAGGGGTTGGATTATCAGGGTAGATGTAAGATTAGTTATTAGTTAAATGAAGGATCTCTTGTAAGCCTCACCAAAATGGAAAGTGACATCATTTTGGAGCAACTGAGTGAGTGGGAGGGAAATCCTACTGAAGTTATGGATGAATCGCCGATAGAAAACAGCATGACCGGGGAATTAACGGATGTCTCGAACAGTGGTGGGTTCAGGAAGTGATTGAATCACTTCAATTTTGGAAGGATCGACATTAATACCATCATTTAAAACTATGTTCCCTGGAAAAATCCCATTTGAAACCATGAAGTGACATTTTTCAAAATTTAACATAAGATTACACTTGACACACTTTTTTAGGAGTAGTGAGAGTGAATTCAAGAAAGATTCAAATAAATAACCATAAATGGTAAAGTCATCCATGAATACTTCCATGCAGTATTCAATGAATTCAGAAAAGATACTCATCATACACATCTGGAATGTTGCAGGAGCATTGCAAAGGCCAAAAGGCATTCTCCTATATGAATATTTTAAAAAAGAGAAAGTTAAAGTAGTCTTTTCTTGGTCCTGAGGTGAGATTGGGATTTGGAAGTATCCATTGTATTCATCAAGAAATAAATAGTCTGACTTTCGAGCTAATAATTCCAGCATTTGATCAAGGAATGGAAGAGGGTAGTGATCTTTTCTTGTTTCAACATTCAATTTTCGGTAGTCTATGCACACACGCCATTTGTTCTTCACTCGAGTTGTGACGACCTCCCCATGTTCATTTGTGACAACAGTTATACCACCTTTATTAGTTATAACTTGAATTATACTAACCCATTCATTATCATAAATTGGGTAGATATTACTAGCTTGAAGAATCTTGGTGATATATTCTATAACTACCTCAAGTATGAGTGGATTGAGTCTTCTTTGTAGTTGTATAATTTGTTTGGATGATTCCTCAAGATAAATGTGATGCATGAAAAGGGTAGGGTTGATTCCTGGCATGTCATCTAGTGTCCAACCTAAGGATTTTTTGTTTTCCTCTAACACTTGAACAAGTTTAGACTCCTCAGTTTCGGTAAGTGAAGCAGAGATAATGACAGGATATGAGTGATCATTGAAAAGGAATTCATATTTACGGTGTGTAGGAAGAGGTTTCAGATTAGTCTCATCTTTCATTTGTGGGTTAGACAACTTAGGAATAGAGGAAGGGACTTCAGTTGCTTCAGATTCATTTTCCTTGATATTTTACAATGTGAAGCAGTAGAGATCAGATTTGATGTGGGATTCGAGAGAGTTTTCAAGTTCCTCTATATTTATGGATTCTATGAATGAGAGGTCAACATAAACTTCACCATTTATAACATGGTTAATCATGGTGCATATTTCACAAGATCCATTCTTATTAGAACATGGTGAACATGATGGAATGGGGTTCAATTTACTCTCAGAAGTATCCTTAGAAGCATGGATTGAGAATGCATAGTGATCCTCAGATGGGTATGGAATGGGTGGGAAAATGTTGAACTTGACCAGTTGGTCCCCAAATTCCATGGACAAGATGCCTGAATGGACATCAATCTTGGTTCTTGATGTCATTAGGAATGGTCTTCCTAGAATTAGGGGAGATCGAGAAGAGTTCGTCTCGCCTTCCATGTCAAGGACATAGAAATCAGCAGGGAAGATAAGATCATTCACACAAATAAGGATATCCTCAATTATACCCTCAGGACTAGCAGTTCTTCAATTGGCCATTTAAAAGACAACACCAGTTGGATGTAAGGGACCTAGACCAAGGTTTGAGAAGATAGATTTGGGCATGACATTAATTGAGGCACCTAGGTCTATGAGTGAACCATCGAATTTGGAACTTCAAATTTGGTATGGAACTGTAAAGGTCCCTGAATCTTCGCAATTTATGGGAATAGACTGTTGGGTGGAAACATTTTCAAAGGTCCTAAGTTTCCTCTTGTGGGTGCACAATTCCTTAAGAAACTTTTCATACTTAGGGAATTGTTTTATGGCATCTAATAGGGGTATGTTTACTTCAACACGTCTAAACATGTCAAGCATTTTAGGATCGGGTTCAAAGGACTTCTTTGGCTTAGAAACGGATTGAGGAAAAGGAATTGGTTTCCTAATTGGAATGGAAAGAAGTGAGGGAATGACTTCATATTCCTTTTCATATTTCTTTTTCTTTTCATTTTCTAGGTCAAAATTCAAAGGAGGGTTGGAGGACTTATCTTGAGGCATAGCAATTTGCTTTCCTGATCTAAGTGCAATTACACTAACATTACCCTTGGGGATGGATAATGGTTGATCTGGGAGTTGAGAATAATTTGATTGTTGTTGCTGGCTTAAGTGGGATGCAAGTTGACCAATTTAGGTTTCAATGTTTTTAAGACTAGAATAGGTGAATGAGGCAAGGTCTTCAACTGCACTTTCCCATGGTTTCTTGGAATAAGAGTCTTGTCCCGGATTGGGATTGCCTTGATTTTGGTTTTTGGGAAAGTGAATGTATTGGTTTGGGAATTGAGAAGGATCACAAGGATAGTGGAATCCTGGAGGAGGATTGTTCCTTTGTTGTTTAGGAACAAAAGGATAAGTTTTTTGGAAGTTACCAACACCTTGACCATATTGAAACTGGTTTGGGTTTTGAGGAGGGAATTGAGGGGGATGATAGACGGGATTACCATACCTCAAGCCTTGGTTATAGGAAGAAGAGAAGGGCTCAGAGTGGGTTTGGTTGAAGTTTCTAATGAACTGGCCTGATTGTTGAGGGTTGGGGTTCTGCTGAGTATATGTTGCATTGAGATCCATCGGTCCAGATGAATCATGTTGATCCTCTTGAGGTTTTGGACAAGTGTATATTGGATGAGATGGGGAGTTGAAAATTCCACAGTTTTTGATAGGTCCAGGAAACATTGATTGTGGAGAAGATGGGGTTGGGGATTTAGATGCCACAGCTAGTTGCCGCACAAGACCTGTAAGTTCACTCATCCATTTGGTCATATTTTTCAACTCTATAGATTGATTATCTTGAGATTGTTTGACTTGATCATGTGCTTGAGTATGGAATTGTTGTGTGTTTACAGCCATGTTACTTAAGAGATCTCTTGCAGCTATAGGAGTTTTATCAACAAGAGCACCACCACTTACGGCATCAATGACAGTTATCTCCATTGCCAATAACACCTCATAGAAGTATTGGATTAATATTTGGTTAGGGGTTTGATGGTGTGGGAAGGTTGCAACAAGATTTTTGAACTTATCCCAGTATTCATGGAGTGATTCAATTGGGAACTGACGGATACCACTTATTTTCTTTCGGATAGAAGCATTGCAAGAAGCAGGAAAGAATTTCTCTAAGAAGAGTCGCTTAATGTCATTCCATGTGGTTATGGAACCAGGAGGAAGGTAGTAGAGCCATGACTTAGCAGTTTAATCTAGGGAGAAAAGGAATTATCAAAGTTTGATTTGTTCCTCAGAAACCCCTTGAGGCTTCATGGTAGAGTACACCACTTGGAACTCTTTAAGATGAAGATGTGGATCCTCACTGGCTAGCCCGTGGAAATGAGGGAGAAGATGAATCAAACCCGATTTGAGTTTGAAGTCAGCTTCTATGTTTGGATATTGAATACCAAGATATTGGTAATTAATATCAGGGGAATAAAGTTCTTTAAGAGTTTTTTCCCTAGGATTGGTCATTTCTAATTCAAATAGTTGGACAAGGACAGGTTCTTGAATGAGTTGATTATCTCTTATGTTCCTCCTAAGTTGGAAAAGTGTTCGCTCAATTTCAGTGTCAAACAAATCTGAGGGATTGTTTGGGAGGATACGGGGCATTCATAATGATGTTGGAATAAAGAGGAAGATGGGTTTTTCTTTGTTTTTCAGTTTATGATTTTTATGAGAAAGCGGGTTTTTCTTTGTGTTTTTTTTTCAATTTTATTTTTAAATTGTGTTTTTTGGGGTTTTTTTTACAATAAATAGAAACTAATGACTACTTAAAGCATAATCCCTAGAAATAGTGCCATTTTAAAGTGTGGCTGATTTTTTCCTATCAACCGGTCAAGGTTCCGGTGCTCTGCTAATGTGTATAGAAACATTTGGGTCGAATCCTCAGCAATGATACTTTTTTTATAGTCAGTTGTTTTTAGTTAATTGTATTCTGATTGGGGGGTTTGTTTAAAAATATTATGAAATAATTTATGGATGATTTTTGATTTAAAAAATTGATAAAGATTGTGGTGATTTCATTATTGTGTATTTAAGCTTATGATATCCTTGAGCTTTGCTTTATATCGCATTAAATTAATACCCACTTCACAAGATGATTTTGATCGGAATTCATAAGTGTTAAATCTTTAATCCAAGGTGTAACTTAACTTAGGGTTCTAATAATTACCATTAATTGTTTATGGTAGTGTATATTTTGTTCCAATAATCCATGTAATCTACATATTAAACAAAACATGTCATTAATCCGTGACATATAAAGTTCAACATACACAATATTAACTCAAAGAATACTCATCAAGCAAAGGCTCTCAATCACTTAATATCCCCAAATTATAACTCACCCCAATGGTATATTTACTCATACATTTAAATTATTATTAATCTGGTTATAATTATTATTATGATAAATTAAGAAGATAAGAAAAAGAAAGGGATAAGAAAAGAGTGGTGCGTCAAACACACACACAAACGATGAAGGGAATTAAATACCGACTTTAGATTGAATGAGAAAGAAAAATAAGGTGAGGGGATTCAACTGTATTTAAACTATTTTAAGAACATTAATATTAAACTACATAAGGTGGATTAGAATAAGAGATATTGAAGAAGAAACTTTCATTAAAACATAATTACAAAGAAAGAGACTTACAAGATTAGAAAAATAAAGAACACAAAAGTAAATGAAAACAAAGAGAGGAGGAAAGGTCTCTCAAGTGAAAACTTGAGTATTTCAGGTACTCCCAAGCCCTTGGAAAGTCTTTTTTCTTTACAATATGTGATCCTATCTTCTTAAATTCAAACTCTTTTGAAATAAGAGGATAGGATGTATTTATAGATCAATGTTGTGGGTTGTTCGCATTCGAAAACTGCCCCTCCATTTTCATCACCACTTTGCTAAATTAGATGGATGAATATAGAGATATGATCTTATTACAAGTTTTATATAAATATATCCTCTGTATACTCTAAAAATTTGGAGGCCATTGGATTTAAGGATCCAAAGTTATGATGGTTGGATTAAAAAATTTTAATCTGTCCATTTCAATACAAACTTTTTGAAGGCCAAAATGTGAATGGGTTTTTAAATAGTAAGATACCTTCAAATTTGAATTATTTCTTCAAAACATTCGGCAGAATTTATCTCCTATTTCACACTACAAAATTTCATCTTTATTGGATTCTTACATCATTAGATATGTCATGAATACTGTACTGATTTTATTTCCCGGACAGAATGGTGGGATGAGATTAAATGAATCATTTGGGCCCCTTTTCTTTAGAGTTGGGAATTGAAATTTTTATACAATACTCCTTAAATTGTACCCCAAACTTTTGAGGAGAATAAAATAATTAATACTTTCTGATTGATCCCAGAAATTAAATCTTCATCGCTGGTCTAGTTTCTTCACAGTTTCTGTAGGCCTTATTGTGTGGTCCATATGGGCCTTCAAATAGCAGAATTGGCCCATGATCCCTTCTAATGAAATGTTGTATATTGAATAAGGAATCCTAAAAAACATGAACCATACAAGTTTTATCAGTAGGGTGAGATTTATAAATAAAATAGTAAACTGACTCAATTGGACTACTTCTAAAAATGCTCATAAATTATACTTAGTATTAAAACGTTAATATTTCACACAAATTATGCACATTTCATATAAAATCAGTAAAGTAAGTATATAATAATTCATGAAAATATTAATAACATCAGTGGGATATCAATATCAATTCACAATGATGTAATAGACCTGACACATTTGGAACCTCTTGGAGAACTTGATATAGTCATGAACCATGGTGGGGGGAAAGTATCCAAGCCTACGAATCTCATGAGAGTGTTTCAACCCATCCCAATGATAACCATAGAAACTAGAATGAACATCATTTTTAACCTGGTAAATCATATCTCATGGAATATATAAGTGGATAATTCCATAGAATCCATGGTTTTAAAGAGTTTTCTCAATGATGGGACCTCTCTAAAAGGTGAAATGTTCTGTGTGCCGACAGATTAGCTCATGTTCATATCGATCTGAATGGATAGTTTCATTATATATATACATGAAAAAGGAGTAGTCAAATCAAATGTTTCTTCATATTCAGGGGGTCTGGAGGACCATATATGGAGGCATTGACGATAATGTGATTTACCTACTAAATTTCATCATCGTCTTAATAAATGGGGGTGATAACTCTTCAGTGTTCCACATAGATGAACAAGTCATCATAGTCAATCTCTACAGGATAGGTAGATAAAATAGATAGGGAATTGGCTAAACCATTCTATAACTGGGGAATATGAGTTACCTATGGATGAGAAGGGAACTAGGCCATCAATTGTAAAGTGTGTTTCAGCAAGGACATAAGTTTCGGCTTCCTCATGGAATAGTCACCATTGATCTAAATGATAACTAAATCAGAGTCCCCCTTGATGTGAAAGTGGGGAATTTTAATCTTGGGGGATAACTCAAGACCAGTATTGAGATCCTAATACTCTTCTATATTGTTTGTGCAGCCTTCTGATAGCATGAATGAATATGACAGGACAACTTGTGTCTAGGTGATTAAGACAATCCCCAGGCCTAGTCTATTGATTTGGGGATTATTGAGCCTTCTAATGGTTTGGCTCTGAGAGGCACCATAAAAATACATCTTTCAACATGGAACAACCCAATCCACTAATAAGGTCACATTATATTATAAATCAAGATCAAGTTACTACTCTAGGAGGAAAAAATGGAAAACCAGAAAGTCTGATATAGCTTGACCCTTGATGCCCATTTTTAGAATTAATCTTATGTATAACTATTAAATAATCAATTCTTATCACACTAGACAGCCTATCAAAATAGGCAGGTTCAGTATATACTTTAGAAGTTTGACATGGGATATTAGCTATATCTCATGGTGCTGTAGATAGTGGCCCAAAATCTGCACTGTGAAAAACATCACGAGTTATCTCTTCTAGATAGTAGAGTTTCTGGACTTTTCATCAAGGAGTATGTAACTAAGATAGTATAAACTCTTCCATATCCCTTCATTGTTCTTATGAGTGAGAAGGGAGCTAAGGGATCATTATAGAGTGGTAACATAGAGAACCAAAGGATTCCCTGAAATCGGTGGTATCAGAACCGGAGGTTGTAGTAGGTACTTATTGATCTCCACAAACATGGTCTAGCACTCGTTATCCCACCGATGGAAAACATATTTCCTTATTATTTTGTAAAAGGGATTACACTTTTTGGGTAGATTTGTGATGAATTGACATATGTAGGATAAGCAGCCTTGAAGGCCTCATAGTTCCCAAAGGTTGCTCAAAGGGGGTATCTAAGTGATGGTATTGATCTTCTTCAAGTTAATATAAATGCCTTTATACCTAACAAAAAATAAGAGAAACTTACTAGTGGTAACCCCGAAGGTTCCCTTAAAGGGGTTTATCTTCATATGGAAAGAGATGAGGAAGAAAAAATCATTATCAATATCCCTATGATGGTCCTAAAACTGGTGATAGTTTACCACCAAATCATCCATGTAGCATTCCACTAATATCCCAAGGATCGGTATGAATATGTGTTCCATTGAATGATAATAGGCGTCTCTTACATTCTTCAAACTGAAGGGAGTTACCTGATAAAATAATATTCCTTGTGGTTCCCTAAATATGGTGGACACTTCATATTTAAGGGCCATTCGTATATGATTGTATATAGAATTCCCATCCTTGAAAGAGAGATCCTAGAACCCGATGGTGGAATCTATCAACAACTCTATTATCGAAAGGGTAAATTCATCCTTCATCCATTGGTGGTTGAGATCCCAGAATTTGGTGCAGACTATGGTTTTTCATTTCATCTTCTTTTTGGGAGAGATGTTCACTAACTACCTAAGGTATTGAACCTCCTTTATGAAGTTGGATTTGATGATATTATCAACTTAATCCTCAACCATAGTTGCATGATAAGGCTTCATTTTTCTATGAAATTTCTTGAACACGCTATGACTTATCAGAAGGCCAATATGGTGGATGGTGACTAGAGGGTCTGGTCCTGGAATATCATCATAAATCCTAGAAAAAAACATCATGATGTTGCTTCAAGAAATTCACATACTGCTGATGTTTCTCTGTAGGCATGGCTGCACTGATCAATGTTGGCCTCAAATATATCTTGGTGACAAGATTCACCTGAACCAGCTCATCGATGGTGGTCGAGACACCTTATTATAATGAAAGAGGGGATTCTTCAAAATCATATTCATCATCTGAGTTAGGGTTATAAAAATGAGGAGACGGTTCATCCAAGTCAGCTGATCCTAGAGGAACACTAGTTCCCACATGGGCGGCAATGAAATCCTTAATGGGTAATTTTTTCTCTGCTATGGTGATATAAGTTGTCAACCCAATTCCATCATGCCTCCGGATGATGGTTCTATACATGATGTCAAAGTAATGGTGATGGTTTGGTCTGTGTTAGACCAACCCACATCAATGGAATAGGCAAGTATATAATACAACTATATCCATAAGGAGAATATCCTGATACCTCACAAGGTTAAGGGGTTTCAATGTTACTTGATCCTAACCCTTGAAGTAGTTTGATGTGATCATATGATGTTCCTTATACCTGGGAATGTGTATTCCCCTCTTCTCAGAAATAAAAAAGTAGTTTACTAGGTCTGGAATTGTGGCCTCCAACTAGTTAATTGGAAGGATGAAAGAATCATCTATGTTCGTTCATGGGTCAGCCACCGTGGTAGTGTTCTTAACCTCATTGGTCTGAAATTTATTTACCTTCATCTTATAATAGTCAGAATCTAGATAGTGGGGTTTATAGGAGGCAAAGGGATACACATCAACTTGAAGCATGCCCACTTGACTGTTGATGGAGTACTTGAGGCATTGGTGATATGAGGAGGGAACCCCTACATGCATATGGACCCAAGCTCCACCCATCAGTGCATTGTAGGATGATCTTTTGAGGAAAGCATGAATTCAGTTCTTACAACATGGCCACTGAACTAGAAATTTAAACAGATTTTTCCACATGGCCTCTACTCATTCCTTTCGTAACCCTATACCTTCAGGTCAGAGGGACTCATATCTTCTTTAGTTAGTCTTACAATGTGGAGCATCTAGGTCGGGATAAGTTTGATCCTAGAACCGATGTCAACTAGACAATGGTGGACTTACATGCTATTGAACTGGTCATTGACATACAACGAGTGAATATTCACCTATATAGGGGAGCCTTCTTCTTCTCAAGAGAATGATATTATGGATTGACATTCTTCTCTCCCAACTTCGTCATCATGAAATTCCTATGTGAACGCTAGCTTAGTTTCGAACTGGAGGGGGATTCTCAAATATTATGTGAGGGCTTCTCGCATATCTTCTAATAGATGTATGGAATCAATGATCAAGAGATTTTTAGGAATATTAGATTGGTGCTTAAGAACATCCTAATTCCATAATAGTTGCACATTTTTACCGATAAGAGGTTTTTCTTTGGTAGGAGGAAAGATGGGCACTGCTTGTTGAACCAGTGGATTCAAACTGGTGCTGGGAATATCTCGCTACTTGTCAGAAGAACCACATAAGGTCACTACCTTCGGAATTTTGGATGGACAAGGCCTAGAAATTGATGAACTTGAAATATAATGACATAGTCTCAACTATTATTCCTAGTCATGTAGCATGATAGGTGGAAGAAATGAATCTAACAAGACCTACTGATAGGATTGTGCCTACTGGGTCATGTGTAGAGCTCGTTGTCTAGTCTTAATAGCATTCACAGCTTTTATCAAAGCACTAGAATAGGCATCCCGATGATTCATGTATCCTCGATTCCTTCTAAGATGGTGTTAACTAGGGATATTCATATGAATTTCCTGATATTCTTCATCATCGAGAACCATAAGGATCCACCAACTCGATGGAATTCACACATTCATAGTCCTATTCATCATCAGAGGAATCAAAAATTACAAGGAGAATTATGGAGGCAATTCTAATATCTGGAGGCATGAAATCATTGAGAATGTGGGATGATGTTAGTTATATAGGGGAATTTTTATTTCCCTGATGTTGTCGGTGCCCAATCTTATGAGAGGTGGAAGACTACGATGTGGATTCCATGGATATATAGGTGGTAACTAGAGGAGGTGTAGTAGCTTCAGGAGGTTTGGATATATTTAAATGGGTGTGGATGATTCCATGGGTGTGAGTGACTACTCTTTGATCCAATCAATAGTTATATATCCATGTTTTGTTTCTATAGACATGGTACCACTCACCTTCACTATTGTTGTCAGGATTTGCAGAGATGCACGCCACCTGAGTCGGAGTAGGGATGAATCAGACCACATTTTTATCTACTTTATTTGGTAGCCAATCCTTGAACACATATAATTTATTAATGGTATGTCCAAGTATTTTGTGATAAGGACCTTAGTCAGGATGATCAGTGAGATTAGAGTCCTGGGGGTTCATATATTCTAGAAGCATCACAATTCCTTACACCAAGGAATTTTGGAAATAACCTGAAACTTGAAACTCATTAAATGTGTAGGTTTAGTTTCTTCAATCTAGAAAGGGAGCTATTGGTGCTTGTCCCTAATGATGGGTTGGAACCTGGAAAGGGGAAGGATCCTGATTCTCTCACCTAGGCAGAGGTAGTGCATTATAGGGTGGTGACTGCCGGTTCTTCACTAGGTGTTGCTGATCCTGAGGTTGGGCTTGACTATTTCCATTTGTGAGGTTGTGGATGAGTCTCTACTGTTAAAAAATTTAGTGTCCTAGGGGACCCTATTTGTGCGAAGTCATAAGTCTCTGTCATGGATATTCTTCTTATAGGATTTGGATAAGGCAATTGATTTTCATGCATGTCCTATTTAAAGTCTTCCTCTAGGTGTTGGGCCATGTCAAAGAAATCTCAGAAACCAACTGGGAAATTCTGAGTGATGAGAGAGAGGAATAGCTCAGTCTTAACATTCCCTACTCCCATCGTCAATATATTCTCTTGGGTTTGTAGTATTTTGATCTAATACGTGAGGCTCTTCAACCCAAAGATAATGTCTATGACGTGCTCATTTCATAGTTTATTTCATTTTAAGAGGTCTTCAATACTCATATTTTGGTTGGTAAAACTGAAAAATTAGAGAAATTACTAGAGAATATCTTCCCAACCAACAATGGACCTATGGGTAACTGGTTGTACTAGATGAACACTGACCTTTCCATTGTATGCACAAAACATCAGATCTTGGTGTCCTCCTACTGATCTAAAGTTCCCAACATGGGTCCACACCTTGAGATGAAGTGGCCCAGATATAGAAGCGAGTCTCCCATCCCATTGATGGAGATGGAGGAAGGATTCCTAAAACTCGAGTATACTTTCATATCATCCACCAATGTCAAATATGGATTTCCCTCATGTGGTATTACCGATTTTCATGTCTCCAAATAATCGAGGCAAGTAGTGATATAATCTATCAAGTCTTCCTAGAAGAGTTCCTTTCGTGGTGGGGATTCATGACCGTGATTGTGTTGACTGGATCATCAACTTGATATGGAGCCTCTGCGACTCCGGGAGCATCTAGTGAAGTGGCTGGTGGAGAAATTAGTGGAATGACTTGGGGAGAAACCTAATCCAGGTCATAAGGAGGGTCATCATGTTACTATAGTGTATTCAGTGATGCAGTCCATGGAATTTTTCTATAAACTCTTTCCTCTACTCTATCAGGGTGCACAGGATTTTCAAGATCAATAGGAGATAAATAATTGGGAAGAACTTGCAGCTACACCTGCTGCCCTGGTGGAGGGGCAAGAATGTATCAAGGATCATCATTTCCAAATTTTGTTCCAAAAGGTTCTCGTTAATGAACTTCCAATGATCTTCAAGTCACTGCAGCAAGGTATTTGTATCAATATTGACCTCTACCTTGTACATGACATCGGATAGGTCTGATGGCTCGGAAGTCCTGATCTGACCTTTACCCTTGTTGGTGTTCTGATCGATGGGAAATGATTTATAGTGATATCCATGGAAAAGTAACTACCTTTGATGATGATTTTTTACACCTTCAAGGTCCACCTAATGTTGTGCTGACTTAGGGGTGGGTCATCTTCTTCAGACCATGAACTGATGCCCCCTTTTGGGTGTATCTTAGGGATAGTCGGGTTTACTGTGATAGTGCCCAAATGCATATCCTCAATATCACCTGGTAGGTATGGCTATTGAATTATGGGACTAAAAATAATAGAATAATATTGTCCCCAACCCCTAATTTTCACATAAAGGGATGTTTATTCAATAAGTTTGTAGAGCACACTGAAGCTATGAACACATCATTACTAAAGAGTCTAGTCATATTTGGGTAACGTAGGATGCTAGTCCACTGGAAGAACTACCAAATCAACCACATCTCACTACTAATTGATGTCATCAAAATTATCCTGGCTTTTTGTGTAGACAAATTTTCAGTTACAGAGGCAGAAACACATTTCTCAGATGTTTAGAAGAGAGAATGTAACCTCATATTGGGTGAGGGACTCTAGAATATCGATGTCGGGAAAAATAATTGTCCAAGACATCTTGAACAATTGATCTATGGATAGAGTTTCCCACAAGCTTTTTTTTCTAGGAAACAGGGTCTGAATCTTGGATGCCCCATGATCCAATAGGCACTAGCTGAGAAACTGACAACAGTGCAGCTGTAGATTCTTGTGATAGTGGACTAGATGATGGAGAGACTATTGCATGTATTGACTGAACATTTTATAATATTATACCTCTCATATGAAGTGTCGGACACATCATCACATCCCTATAGGATGGGGTACTAATCACTGACTCAGGTTCGAGGGAATAGGAAGTCATATGTGGGTCTATCGAGTGATCGTGGTCTATCATGTCTTAAAAAAACTCTCTATGATCTTGTGTAGATATAGATAATGAATCTAGTGATGACAGAGATGAAGGAACAGAGAGAAACTATAAGGGAGTAAAATCTTACTCCATCGGCATATACATGTTAAGGGATTTGAGGATTTGGTGTATCCAACCTTCTAGGATAATGACACTCTAAAACTAGGCTTCTTTCCTAGACTTTGATGAAGACGAATGAGGTGAAGGCTCCATCATTGAATCGCATTCAAATTCAAAATATGATAAGAGTACATGATTGAATATGACTTGGCAATTATTTTCTTCCTTTAACAATGATAATTTTCCCTTCTCTCCCATGATGGTTCTTCAAGGAATGGAACTTATTAGTAATGAGGAGGACCTTAGTGCTATTGGTTAATTTCATGGAGAGGACCACCACTTTGATTTTATTGAGGTATGGGGAGGACCTTTATATTGGTTGTTATAGGATCAGGGAGATCCCCCACTCTGACTATGGGTGGAATGAGGAGGACCTTTGTGTGGAAGGCTATTGATGTAGCCAGTATAAACTCATCTTGAGTTACTAAAAACATGGGTAGGACCTCCATGTTGGTTTTTGGTGGAGCAAGGAGGATGCCCACTTTGGTGGGTTGAGGTTTGGGGAGCATCTAGACACATGTCAAATGGGACTCAGGGGGGACCTCTATACTGGGAAACATGAGTATGGGGAGAACCTCCATACTGATTTCTAGATGTGCGGTAGGACCTACATAGTGATGGGTACTGGAGCGAGGAGGACCTCTGCTTGAGCTGATAGAAACATGGAGAATAACTCCATGTTGACTGCCTGTGGAATGGGGAGGACCTCTATGTTGGTTGGTAGTGATAGAAAAATAATGTCTTTATACTAATCATCGATGATGCTAGAAGGGCCTTTGGTTTGATCATTTATTGAGTGGGGATGACCTCCTATTGAGCTGGTGGATACATGGGGGAACCTCTATATTGATGGTTGAGGGAGTGGGGAGGACCTACACTTTGACTAGAATTAGTATGGGGAGGACCTCCATACATCTTGTTGATGAAGAGAGAAGGACCTTAGCTTTGGTTGATGTTGTTATGGGGAGGACCTCCTCTTGATCTTGGAAGGATATGAGGATAACCATCATATTTATGGTCCATAATATAGGGAGGACCTCTGTATCAGGAACCATAGGAATGGGAATGTCCTTCGTGCTAGATGTTGACAAGGCGTAGAGGACCTCCACCTTGGTCTATGTTAGGAACATGGGGAGGGAATCCATGTTGGGTGTTAGAGTAGTGAGGACATCCAATATTTTGATTTATGGTACAATGAGGAATTATGTAATATATCTCATCATCGTGGGTTGTCATGTGATAGTTTTTGGTGGTTCCAGTGATCAAAAGAGTCAACCTGATCTGCCTGTGAGGCCGTTAAGGTCTCGATTCCAATTGGGTGTTGATTGGTCCTTGCTCTATAGTGGAAGGGATCTGGGGAAATTCCCTGGTGGTGGGGTTGGGCACAGGATCCATGGAAGATGATTCCCCCTGATGGGAATCCTCTTGAGCCTAAGCACAACATCATAATCGAGTCATCTAGACTAGGGTCGACAGAGCAGTGGTTTATTCCACCTTTTCTTTGACTTAAGGGACCACTAATTAATGGTGTTAACATGGCCTGGTGGGATCCCTCCTTAGGGGATCTCGAGTGGGAGTCATATCCAAGGTGACTCAACTATCTCCTACCTCCTTTTCATAGGGGAGTGAGTCATGAGAACACTCCAAGGAGAGTCCCTCGAAGTGATTATAAGTCAAATTGGGGATTAGTGGCTCTCTATACGGCCCTTGGGGCCGCAGTGCTGGTGAGACACAAAATCTTCCAAGTCCTATTGGTCCATATTCCTTGTGGGAATGACCCCCTCCTACTTGTATCGGTGTAAAAGGGTGTCCATAACCTTTTAATGAATGGTTTTAAAGGGTTAGATGGAGCATGGTAACCTGTTATTCGTTGTTGCAGCTGAAATCCTAGTGTTGGCTGAGTCATATGGGGTTTATGTATTTTTACTTCTCCTTAACCTGTGTTAGTGGGAAGGGGATGATTGGTTTCATGTATCTTGGGTTCTATAATTCAGTAGGATTCATCTATCAGCATGGATATTAAAAAATAAATTCCCAATTCCCCAACATCATCCAATATTCCATGACATGATAGAAATATCCACACTGACGATGTCACAAACCGGAATTCCCAATTATTAACTACCCCAAACTCTGGTGAGTTATATGATAGGACAATTATTTTCTTGGAATAACCTAGAACTAGATATCTGGATCCGGTGGCATGATTATTTATGGATTTATCATATGCTACTAATCCCCGTGTAAGTTGGGAAGAGTTCACAACGGGTTCACAGTTTCCTTTTCTGACACTTTCTTCAGGGTGCATCTTCCTTATGCGTCACCACCCACTTGGATCACTTATGTTACCCCACATTCCCTATTTCCAAAGGTAGGCATCATCCATCACTTTATCAGTGATGTCTACTCCTTGAATGAAATGGGGTGATGGGATTTCGGTCCCTCGTTCCATGGATTCCTCCTCGAAATTCATTTCCTAGTCTGGGTATCCCTTTTAAATTAAGACATGTTCATGAAACTCATTCCTAGTGTCATCCCTTTGTGGATTCCTATTAGTTATGATGCTTCTATGTATACATTCCATGGGGTATTGATAGGGCCTCAACCTTTGGTTAGGGAAGTAGTCACGTTGGGCATCACTGGCATGTCGGGGTGCTGGAACATTGGTCACATGTATTCTTCCTCGTAGGTGGGCTTCTCAAGGGAACAAAACCCAAGGAATGTGATGGTGATCATTAGGTTCATATTCCAAAGGAATGACTTCTGAGGTTTTCCTCAGGCATCCCATGCTTAATATAGTGTAGTTTATGAGTTTAACATCTTGTGGAGACATAGTGTAACTAATTAGAATGCCTAAAAAAGGTGGACCAGAAGATGCACATCCCTATAAGGGAATACCTGAATATTTATCCATATGGATGTGTTATAACTCATGTGAAGGTGGAACTTGGATGGTGTGGCCCATAAAGGGAAGATGTAATGTCGTGAAGGCTGATCTGAACACTCTTGGAGGTGAATCACAGAAGGTTCTCCCCTATGAGGGGGACACCAAAGTTTACCATTTCTTGGGATTGAACCTCAAGAATGTGTCCTTTTTACCCTATTTAGTATATAGGTATCAAAACCGAAGTATTTTTAAGGTTATGTTGTGGGGATTACACATGGTTAGCTTCTATTCGCAAGAGGACTGCTCTTGGTTGTTTGAAGGGTGATGTGGGGATTGCACATGGTTAGCTATCGGGATGTTGCTAACAAAATTAATGAAGTGGATGGAGATTATGTTTAGGAATATCCCAGATGGATGGAATGATTCCACTAGGATGTAGTAACCTGAGTAAAATTAGTATGGATTAATAGTGAATTTAATGAATTGGATGGAATAGTTGGATTAGAACAGATGTTGGGATTGAACTTTGGGGAGGTTTCGTATGTATCCCAATTAGTTGAGAATCAAAGTACATGTAGATCTAAGTTCCCATGCAGATTAATGTCATGCAGTGAGGACATAGATGAAATGATGTGAAAATGATGGTATGGTTAAGATGGATGGAGTTTTGGTCTTTAAACTCAAGGAGGTTTCCTATGTATCTCAGTTGGGTTAGAATCAAATTCTATGTAGTTCTTAATGGGAAGAGGCCCCATCAAAATGGGATATGTGGTCGAGTCATACACATGGAGGCTTCCCATAAAATCTCAAAGGAGATATGACATTTGGACTGTGGCGTGATCTCACTAGGATAAGAGTGAGGTGATGGAGTGGATCTTGGGATTAGAGAGGTGCGCCCCAAGGAGGGGGCACTGAGGATTACCATTGTTTGGTATTAAACCTTAGGGAGGCATCCTATATACCATGTTTAGAAGATATGGATCAAAACCCATGAAGTTAGGAAGGGTATGGTTCTTATAAATGGTTTTCATATTTGAAGGTGGAAACTGGGGCTTACTCTATGAGGGATTCCCATAGGGAGGAGGGATTCATGGTTACTGCTAACCTCTAAGCCCATGTGAGTCATGCTCGGTGTGAGAAACAAGAGGAAGTAATAGAAAAGATTGTTGAATCTTGAAAGATGTGTCATCAAGAGATGGTGTGGGGCTTACATGTAAAAGATTCCTATAGCGACAAAGCCAAAGGGGGGAGGGTTGGGTTGTCCAGTGTCCTTGATTCCCATACCTCTTTCATATTTTTGTCCAAAAGAGGAAAATAGGAGTAATAGGGTTACCACATAAAAGAAAGGTATGGGATTTCTCTATGAGGGATTCACTTCCATGTGGTATGGATGTCGTCCCATGTGAGGAGGATCTTATTCCATGCAAGGAAGATCTCACTCCTATGGATACGAGTGGGAATGTAAAATACCCATGGTAGGGAACCCCATGTGTATTTCATGGGGTGAGGCTATAGTTTAATGTCTCATGCTAGAGATTATGGTGCTTGGTAATTTTACACCCTGCAATATAAACAGGGGGGATCACTCTTTCCCTCATGGTATTACATAATTGAAACCCACCCACACTTTGGGATGGTGAGGCATCAGCAATTCCTGAAGAGAGTGGCATGGAGGAGTGGTCAGCCATGGGGTCAATATTAGCATAGATATGTTAAAAAGAAATATCCATTAGCATACCAATAAGTAAAATCAATAGGTTGGGAAATGAAATAAGGTAAACCTCACAAGGGACCAAAATATCACAACGTACGGGGTTAGAGGGATGCACAGAAGTGGGTCTCACAAAGTAATGTATTTCACTGAGAAAGGATTCATGAAGTTTGGGTGATTTGTGATGGGTAGGGGCTTAGCATGAAATAGGGTTCCCCTACCTCATAATGGGGTCTTGACTTAGTGGAAGAGAGCTTCACGGAGGAGGAATTATCCATGAATCCTCTAGTAAACCAAAGGGTCTCTTTCCTCTGTGGAGGGTATAAAACTTCATGAAAGGAATCCCAACCATAGGCAGGGGAATAGAGGAACAATGGAAAGGGGGTATCGTGATGCTCCAATACCTTAGGAGATTCATTTTTCTCTCAATTTAATGGTGCTCAGGGGATTTGTAAAATAGGAGATTAAAAGTTTAAAGTTCTAGGTGGTCGTACCTTTGAAGTGGGGGATCCAGATATTTATTGGTGATGGGTCATCATGATTCTTAGAGGGGTTCCACAGAGACAAGTGAGATCTGTGATCCACTTCCACTTCCTTAGACATGAAGATCTGTCCATTAACTTCATTATCAATGCTATGAAGAGCATCAGACTCACTGGAGTATAGTCACTTTTCTTCGCATGGTTGTAGAGGTTGTTAGACTCCTAGGAGTACCGTTATATTCCTCTGTGTGGTCACATTTCTACTGAGCTCCATGAGGGAGCTTCATGAAACCATCTCCTTTGAGTATTTTGGGGCCACTATAGCTCATACTACATCCTAAATAGTCATGGTGATTCTCCACCCATCCTAGGGCACAAATTTTCAGGTCAATAATTACTATTCACCATATTACATTGGATGGTTTATGATTATGCTTATTTTATTGGGGTATGTACTAAAATTTTCTTTGTTAGTTTTTCAATAAAAATGTTTATGTTGATTGTGATTCATTCATTTTATATGAAGAATGAATTTTAATTCGTAGCTTATGGGTAGGGCCCGATTATAGATAACCCATCGATGTATTGATAGGTCTCATGAGACAAATCAATTGGATAAATTAGTTGAGATTATACCCATGGTTTGAAAATTTAATGTTAAAAGTTCTTGAAAGTATTTTTCAGATGTACATAATAATTCATTCCCTCGTTAGGAGATCATTTATTATTTTCCAAGAGATTAATCCCCCTAATTTTAGTTTTATTTTCTAGTGAATGGAAGGAAATATGAGAGCCTATTCCAGCAACCAATGGGATAGTTAATGTGATGATTTATCTAATGAGATTCCAAATTAGATGGGAATGGGTGCTCATAAAATCATGAAATTACTGGATCAATGGAATAAAAATATGAATAATAACCTGAATCATGTAGAATTCCCTCTTTCTCAAAAGAAAGAACAAGTTTCAGTCAAAACCTATATGTAAAAATAATCCCACCTTTATTGTATCTTCTGATCCACTCATCAAATAACAATGGATTAACTCTATTGAAAATATATTCTTGATCCTCCAGTGCTCAAAAGAAGATAATTTCATGATGAAAGTCAATCATGGTGATAGAGAACCAAATCATTGGTGGACACTGAAAAAAAAAATCATCTAAAAAGAAAATTGATTCCATGTACAAGGAAGGATTCAAGAAAGTTTTTTCTATAAGTATTATCCCTGAACTATCTGTCTTAAAATAAAAAGGGAGATCCTTGGACTGAAGTAAAAGGAATATGAGTCTATAAGAGTTTATGAGGAAAAATTTAAAAGGCTTTAATGTTGTGCCTCTAGATTTTTCATGAACACCAAAAGTAGGTGGATCGCTTATTTAGTGGATTAAAGTTGATTCTTCAAAAATCATTGGTGATTAGAGACTTTAAAAATTATTAGGAGATTGTCTGTTGTTCCATTAATGTTGATATAGACATAGAAAACTCTTAGTGGCCTCATGGGTTGAGAGATAAAAATAGGAAGATAGAGTTTAATATGGAAGTATCAATAGATAAATCTCATGGAGGAAATAAAACCCAATATCCCACATGTCAAAATTTTGGTAAGAAGCATCATGAGAGTTGTCTAAAGGAGATATGAAGATACTTAAATTATGGATGATAGGGGAGTCAAGATAATCATTTATAAAGGGATATGAAGAATCTGTATAATTTGGATGAATAAAGTAAGGTTTAGATTAAAATTTAGGTTATATTTCAGTGTTTCAAATGCATAGAACGTGAAAATTTTGCGATCCAATGCCCTAATTATAGGTTTGTTGGAGACAATCAATGACAAAAAAACTCCAAGGAAGTAAGGAAGGGAATATTATATCACTACTAATGAGGTGGGTTATGATAATGATTTGTTGATAGGTATGTTGGTTATTCATTCAAGAATAGAAAACCTACTTTTTTATTCTAGTTATACCCAATATTTCATATCTTTCCTTTTTATTAGAGATATTCAAACACCACCTCACAATATAGAAGTTGAATTATCTATGAGAATATTGAATGGCGTAATTATTGAATCTAAAGTATATAAACCATCCCCAGTCAATGTTTGTGAACTAAACCTCCCTTAAAATATCACCTTACTTCCTTCGGTGGATTTTGATGCTATATTGGGCATGTATTGTCTATCTTTATATAAATACAATATCAACTGTTGAGAGAGGGAGATCACCCTTCACATCTCAAGGAATCCTAAAATCCTGTACAATAGTAAGGAGGAGTATGAATCCCCTTCATAATCATCAACTCAAGTGTGGAAATTATTACCATATGAGAAATTATATTTATATCAAATTATTTAGACAAATGAGAGGATTATGCTTGATGACTTTCCCATTTTGAGGGGTTATACCAATATGTTCCCTGAAGAATTTCCTAATATTCCCCATAAATGAGAGGTTGTTTTCTCCATTGAACTTATACCTTGATCTATACCTACACCAAATCATCCTTACTGGATGACCACCATTGAGTTAGAAGAACAAAATAATTAGTAAAAATAGAATACGTACAAGGGTTTTATACACCCGAGTACTTCATCGTGGGGTGAAATAATGATCTTTGTTAAGAATAATGATACATAAATGAACCTATAAATTGATTATCATGATCTAAAAAATCATGATAAAGAAAAATTATCTCCTTTCATGGATAGATGACTTGTTTGATCAATTTTGTAGGGCCAAGTATTTCTCTATGGTGAACCTTCAAATGAAATATCAGCAATTAAAGGTGAATAAAGAAGATATTCCCAAGACTACCTTTCAAATGAGGTATGGAACTACAATATCATTTTTATTACCTTCATACTTTCTAATTCTCTATTAATTTTCATGGAATTAATGAATAGTGTCTTTAGATAATACCTCGAAAAATTTTTGGTAGTCTTTATAGAAGATATTCTAAAGTACTCTAAGACCAAGGAGGAGCATGAGGATATTTTTAATACTATGCTAAATACTTTTTGAATGGAGAAAATATATGTAAAGTATAGTAAATTTTAGTTCTAGATGGAGGGTATATCATTATTAGGGAACTTTATCAACAAAAAAGGGCTATTTGTGGACCCTTATAAGACAAAGGCAATTGAAGAGTGGCCCATACCAGAATCTGTAACAGGGATCCATAGTTTCCTTGGTCTAGCTAGGAATTAATGAAAATTTGTTAGGAACTTTTCATGATTATGAAACCCCATAAACAAGCTAACTTATAAGGGAGTTATGCTTTTCAAGAATAATGAAAGTTAATACTGGTTCAAATAGTTGAGAAAGAGACTTATCACTACACTAGTAATTACACTACCCAAAAGTAGAGAATTATTTTTGGTATAAAATGATGAATAAAAGAAGGGATTAATATTTTACTAATGAAAAATGATAAATTAATAGATTATTCATCAAGGAAACTGAAATCTCATTAGCAAAACTATCCCACGCATGATCTGTAGTTAGCGGATGTGATATTTGCATTGAAAATCTGGTGGCATTATCTCTATGGGGAGAAGTGTGAGATATATATTGATCATAAGATCCGAAAAATATATTTTCATAAAAGGATATTAATATACACCTGTGAATATGGTTATAACTCATCAAGGATTATGACTACTCAATCCAATACCATCCTAGTAATGGAAATAAATTGGTATATGCTCTGAGTAAAAAAAGGATCCTACATAATTATCAATGATGATATTTATGAATTATAAAATCTTCTTAGACTTAAAAAGTATGTACATGGAAATCATAAAGTAAGGTAAATAATCATTACTTTATCAAATTATTACTCAACCATACCTTATGGAGAAGATAAGGTATGCTCAAATAAATGATATGGAAATTCAGAAGAAGGTGGAATCTATCAAAAATGGTAAATCCTCAAAGCTAAAAATTGATGAGTAAGGAGTCATAAGATTTGGGTTGTGATTATTTATATAAAAAAATCTTGAGATAATGAGGGATATTTTTAATAACATACATAGATAAACCTTCTCCATCCACCCAAGGATCATAATTATGTATTGAGATCTCTGATAGTGTTATTGGTGGGACAATATGAAGAAGAAGATCATTGAATATACATCAAAGTACTAGGTATGTCAAAAAGTGAAGGATGAAAGGAAAAATATATTGGGATGATTCAACCATTACCTATACCTACATGGAAATGGAAAAACATCACCATAGACTTTTTCATTGGACTTTCAAAGATATCTAGAGAAAATAATGCTATATGCATTGTTGTGGATTTCCTTACAAAGATAGATCACTTTATTTTACTTTGATAGGACTTCTCACATGATAAAATTTCATGAATATATATTTGAGAATTTTTTAGGCTTCATGGAGTAAAATTATTGATTGTATTTGATTGAGATATGATAATTACTTCCATGTTCTGGAAAAGTGTCCAACATGCTACAAACACTGAGTTGAAATTCAATAAGGATTATCACCCTCAAACAAATGGCATGTCTGAGTAGTTCATTAAGACACTATAAGACATGTTTAGAGCATGATAAATAGACTTTAAAGGAGGATGAGATCAATATCTTCCACTGGTTGAGTTCTCTTATAATAATAGTTTTCACTCAAGTATCCAAATGGCCCCATATGAATCCCTTTAGGGGAAGATATGTAGAACACTTACATGATGGGATGAATTTAGTGAATGTAAGATTATGGGACATGAAATAAATGACTAAATGTTATAAAAGGTTAAGACCATTTAGTAGCACATAAGGGATTCTCAAATTTGACAGAATAGTTATGCAGATAATCATCAATAGGACTTAGAGTTTGAAGTTGGAGATGAGTTATTCCTCCACATATCACCATGGATGATATTACTCAAATTTTTTAAGAAGGGAAATATAATTCCTAGGTATATAGACCCCTTTTATATTATTCATCACATCGAAGTTTTGGAATATTGACTAGCACTTCCACCAACCATGCCTCAAGTACATGATGTATACCATGTATCCATCCTGAGGGAGTACATACCAGATCCCTCTCATGTTCTAAATTCAGAAGTCGTACGTTGGAAAATGATCTCTCTTATGAGTGGAATCCAATGAAGATCTTTGACCATATAGATAATGTTCTATACAACAAGAAAACTCGCCAAGTTAAAGTATTATGGAGGAACAACAAATACAAAAGGCAACACGGGAACCAGAGGAAGCGATGAAGGAGAAGTACCCTCACCAGTTTTCACCTTAGTTCATAAAACTATATTTTAAGGGTGAAATTTCACAATGGGTGAAGAATGTGGATCCACAATATTTTTTTATGAAATATTTATCTTTTAATAATTTGGTTTCTCCAGTATCTTGTGTTGCACGCAACACTAAGTTTAAAAAACTGCAATACACTATCAAAATATTATTATTCAAAAATGACCATTATAACTTAGCCATTGGATTAGTAGGTATGAAAAGGAATAAAAATGTTATGAAATATATTTATAAATTATTAGTAAATAAATACTTAATTTTTTTAAATTCATTTTATTCTTCAAAAAATAAGTTTTCATAAAAAATTATTTTACTGCTTCATATAAGAAAGTAATTAATTTTTAATATTTTAGAAAATTTATTTAACAAAAATAAACTTAATTTTTTAATTCATCATGATAAAATTTTCTAAGGATGAATTTTTTAGAATTTTCTAAAATGTTTGAAATTTTAATGAATAGTGAAAAATCCTGATTTACATTGAAAAATGTATTTTCTATTAAATAATTTAAAAATTAAAAATATATTTGGGATTTTATTAGTTTATTTTTTAATAAATAATCTAATTTTGGTCTTTTAAATTAATTTTTAACATGGATTTTATATAAAATAATTATACTTAAAAAGGGAATTTTAATGAAATAATGTTTTTTGTTGTATTTTCTCAGTTTAATATTAAATTAAATTATGAAAATTCCATGTTTTTTATTTTACAAAATAGATTCCATATTTTTAATTATGAGGTATAAATTTAGTAAATATTCCCCTTTTTTAA
Organism: Viscum album; assembly: GCA_963277665.1. Lineage (NCBI taxonomy): Eukaryota > Viridiplantae > Streptophyta > Magnoliopsida > Santalales > Viscaceae > Viscum > Viscum album. The sequence goes on along the minus strand of OY728144.1, from coordinate 549,186,237 downwards.
TTTTAATAGTAATCTTAATAATTTTTTCACCGCATTTAAGGTTAAATCAGGTAATTATGAGTAAAAATAATATAATAAGGATTAGAAAATGACACTAAAACTTTATCCAATTATATTTTATGATTATTTTTCATCAATAACCATCCATGGGTATAATTTATGACTTTTTAAATCCACTTGCTTGGCATTAAGTCCCTTATATAATTTTATTTAAAGAAACGTCAAACATGTCACACTATTGTTTTTAAAAAGTATATCATTTTTAATATGTGTTTATCCCAAAGATATGTTTAGTAATAAATAATATTATAAAATCTAAAATATTTATCTCAATTTATGTAATTTATTTTTAATTTTTAGTGGATAAATAATTACTTTAAATTTTTACACAACGATGATATAGTAATTATTAAATTAATAGAAAAATCAAACAAATGATATAAAAACTATTAAGATAAATATAATATAATATATTTAATGTGATACAAAAATTCTATATATGAACGTGAAATTATTAGGATATAATATATTTTTTAATTTGACTTAGTTTTTTTAGGTTTTTAAAGTCAAAGAGATGAATAGTGTCAAAATTAACAATAATGGTATTTCATGAATATCATATTTTATTAAATCATTTAAAAATCATAAAAATATTATATAATCATAATTGGGACAATTTTTTGTCTAAAATTATTCCCAGGGTCATTTATAGTCTATTTGGAATCATTTTTCTCTTGAATAGTCTAATTATATTTTAATATTTTGAGAAATTCTAAAAAACCCCTCGCCTCTCTTTATAAATACCAACCCTTATCCTCACACCTTAAAAGCCTTGAATATTTTTAAATCTCTATGAATATATGACCCACTATTCCCATGTACATTTACTTTTTTGTATCACCAAAATACCAATTCCAAGTTCATCAATGGTTTCTTCAAGGAGATGATATTCAAGAGGTAACATTCTCAAAATACCTCTTTTAATTTATTTTCTTATTCTACCTTAACCTCACCTATTTTATCCATCAAAGAATAATAAATCCTATATAATTTATTTACTAGAATTTTATATTTCTAATGGAATGTTTTCTATCTATCCATTTTTCTCATGTCCTCTTATCAAGGAAATGAAACCATTTTCTAAATTATGGCGGTTAACCATCTCCGTGGATAATGAGTTTTGGTTTTCTATTACCACCATAAAGGTTGTTCATAAAAATATTATTATGGATAAATAATATTTTAATAATTATATTATAACTCATTCCATTTTCTTTAACTAATACATAGACATACTATTAAATAAAATGAAACTGATTCATGATGGTTGGAAAAATCGGAAAAATAAACAAATCATCTTTCATTAACATTTTATCAAATGAATCATACTCAAATAAGAAAAAAATTGATATATGGGACCATTTAAAAATCTATAAGTGTAATAATACCTTTTCATTTCACTTATGTAATAGTATCCCCAATTGACAAGAACTTCTATAATTATACACAAGTGAACTAACCATGAAACCATGAAACGAACACTCCTGGTTTGATAAAATTAAACCTCATAAGTCATAAAAATGGTCATGATTTATCTCAATGAAATTATAATAAATGAAAATACATGTTTTATAGGTTCTAAATTAATCATTTAAAGAATCTGATTTTATTATCTAGGATATTAAGTGCAAGTGCAGAATGTATTTGGACATAAGGTAAAGGATCTCTTCGAACCTCCATATTTCTTTTTGGTTTCAATTTCTCACTCTACCTCAATTTAACTCTTCTATATTATTATATAATTCACTTATATTATATTTCTATATACCACACATATTTATGTAGATAAATTCATCTTTATTTTATAGGTAATTACATTTTTTTAAAATGTTCCCTTCTCAATTTCTCTTGATAACAAATCCCGATTAGAGGGAACATCTCTATTTCTTACCCATTTTTAAGTACAATCCATAAATTGTTTAAAGCCTCCAATATTTTTATAAAATCACTCTATTTATCCTAAAAAATTATTTTAGTTCATTTTTTTATTCAAATAGTTATTCCTTCATTTTCATTAATGGTTTTTTGTTCTTTTTCGAAAAACCACACTTAAGTGGAAAATTTATAACGTTACCTACCAACTATTTTTCATATTTTCAATTACATTAGAAATAATTATTATTGATATATTCCAATTTTTACTTTATTAATGACCAATAATGATTTAAATCCCTTCTTAAAAGGATACCATATTTATACATCCTTTGGTTATGCCTTATGACATGATTATGATCCCATTTCTTTATAGGGGTAACACTTATGTTTATTCCTTATGTTTGATTCTTTATGTGGTACACATATTCATGAACATGTTGTGATAGTTGTTTATAGATATTAATTCAATGCATTGGGTAATGTTTTAGTCTCATGATACATTATTTATGGGATTAGGGAGTAAACCTAATCCATTATGAGAATCTATCCACCTTATGATATATTATTGGAAGTTAACGTTGAATCTTGTTTATTTCATGTTATATATTATTTCCACTTTCCTATTTTTCCATGATCATATGATTCTATGTTTTATATGTTATTCCTAAATATTTTTATTCATTCCTTTTATTTTATCATGTCATTCCTTCTAACTCATGTGTTATGATTTATTCCCATGTTTATTCCTTTAAAGGGATTTTTAGCTCATCCCTTTTGTCTATTTATTCCCTAGGTTGTCTTATGTAGTTAAAAGATATCAAATTTAGTTAATATATCATTATTAATATTAAAAAAAATCATTCTTTTTCATGTTTCTAAATTATGTACCTAATCTTCTAAATACACTAGACATTTCAATCCTTGGGTTTTATTTTGTGGATAATTATTCTTGAAATCATGTAAATATATTTATGAACATATCAGGCCTCCATATCCATGAAAGATATATTTAATTGTGAAGGGGATGGATTTAGTATACTCTATCCATAAATAGTTTCTAACCAAAAAATAAGAAGACCGAGCTGGGAAGAAAAAATGTGGTGGTTCAAGTCCATGAAATTCCACCCACTATTAGACTATGGATAATGTATAGTGCTTCCATTCTAGAGGAAGTAAAAATCTAGGGACCAATTTGTGGGATTAAACCAAGATTTATCTTTCTAATTTATTACTAGGAATTTAAATTTCATTTCTTAGGATTATCTTAGCATGAATCCTTGATCCCTATATCATTTTAGGATTTAATGAAATAGTCCTTGAACTTAAAATATTGGTTTTATTTTGTAGGTATATCCATATAAAACAAAATTGAAGTTGTAAAAAACTATATGGAATACACATTGAGAATTAAATTCAAATCATTAAAGTAATACACATTGTGAAAATTCTATAGAACTAGGTCATGAAATGAAAATTCATGTTGTTAATGAAATAAGAACCTGTAGAATTAAAAAAGAAGCTTCATTTTAAGTGGATTATGAGTTTTTAGTTCCTTATTTAAATCTTTCTCTCATTATTTTAATCTATTTTAGTTATTTAACTGAAAATTGGATTCCCATTATTGAATTATTTCTTTTTCTGACTTACCTAAAATAAATGTGTTTCTTAGGAATCCTATGATTCCATGTTTTATATTTAAATGTTAAATAAAATTGAATGGTTAAAATGGAGAATGGAATGATTAAAGTAATCATGGATATTAAAATAAGGACTTGTGATTTGAAGGAATTGGTTGATTCAGGTAAATGAAATTTCCCGATCATTTTCATGATTTAAATTTATGAAATTCATGTTAATTGATTTATTATTATTAATCATTCCATGAGATATTATCTAATGTTATATTTACCATTAACAATAGGATCTCTAGACTAAATATTTATATTTTATCTTGATAATATTTCATGAGTTATCTTGAGTCAATCCTCCTACTAGAAAATTCATTGAAACTTGTCAAAGTTATGATTGTTCAAAAACTCATTTAAAATGATTGAGGAAACTTTTGATAAGACCTTATCTTTGATACCACGTTATACATTAATCTTTTTAACCCATAGAGACTATGAATGACCTTGTTAGGAATAATCAACATTTCAAACTATTTTTATCCATTCCTACCATAATCTTAGTGTTTTCATTATATTTTAAAGTTTAAGTGTGGGGTGAGGGAAGTCATGGTAAAAGGGATGAAATTATTTATAAGGGAAAAGTGATGGGGTGTTATCTTGGGTATTAGAAATTGAAAAGGTTTATTGATTCATATAGAGTACTCTTTATTTTTTCCCATATTAATATAAAAAATGTGAGAATGGATTTTAACTTTGGAGAATCAAAAATCACCATTACTATTGTTATTATTTGGATCATATGTTGTTAGGTAATTTATATGAGCTTTATTCCAATCATGACTTTTGAAAATGAAAAAAAGTATTTTAAAGGGAAAATATATATATTAGAAAAATTAAAGAGGGTGGAAAAAACATTCATTATGATTTTATTGATCATTTTCTTTACTTTGAGTTTAGGTAAATTGGTAGTTTCTACATTAAAGTGGATAAAGACACTAATATTTAAAATTAGATGTCATGATTTATACTTTAATAGATAAACCTCCTCTTTGATCCTTAATTATTGAACTTCAATTTCCACTAACATTAAGCCTCAGAGTCATTTTAACTTTTATTTCAAATTCCTTATGATTTAATATACCTTTTTTCTTCACAAAGTGGAGAAAGTAGTTCCTTTTCAAGACTTTGGAAAAGGGGCATGTTCTCATTCTATGAGTATAAATCTACTTGAAATTGTATCATGAGTGATGAGTGAAAATATTTAAAAATGATTCAAATCATGATCTAGAATGTTTAATAATAATAAATTGAGTAAATTGAATGAATTAAAGGATAGGTTCTACCATTTTCGAAGGGATAAATAAAATACATGGATTTATTATTTCATTGAAAAGTGTCTAATTGAATTAATAATTTATATGGAATTTGAAAAAAAAATTAGTTATTTGTAATTATTTAATTTTATTTCATTAAAATTTGATTAATGGTAATATTGGTGACCTCTATAATTCCATGTTGATATTTAATTATTAAGGATAATAATGGTTTACATTGGGGTTTATTTGACATACTCATATTTCATGCATAATTTAAAGAGTTTTATAATTATTTTTTGATGGATTGAAATGAATAATCCCATGGATGTTTTATGAGAATATGGGAATTTTGAAGGAATGAAATAAAATATATTTAAATGGGGGGTTAAAATGATTTATTTTATTGAATAATATTCTATGATAATTTTAATAATTGTCTTAATATTTTGTTCACGTAAAAAATTGGAGTTGAACTTAATATAGCCCTTAACTAGGAAAGCCAGCCAATAAGGTGGGTTAGCCAACCAAGCTATAACCAGGAGGGCGTACCAGAACATAGTGGATATGTGATACATGTGGGGAAACCATGATAATGTAGTGTGTCAGATCATAGTAGTTACTTCATGTATATATGGACTCAATCCTACTCAGGTTTCATGGTGCAGCGCAACCCATGTTAGTGTGTGCGTGTGTATCCTAGATCCCACCACGGTGTAGGATTATGAACCAATATATCCATCTGATTTAATTTATAAAAGAATTCCTCCCAAACTCTAGTTTAATGTGGGACTCAATTTCATGGTCACTATTTATTTTTAACCCAAACAATGCTATTTCCCTCTCATCTCCATTAACCCGATACTCAGACACACACAGTCACCCAACACCACCACTCCACCGCTTGCAACCTTCATCCTCGAACACTGTCAAATGAAAACACAAAAGAACCACTATGGGAGAACTGGGAGAGATATTTATCAATATTACTTCCACTTACATCATTTCAAGACACCACATATCACTTTTGCGGCCTCAGCCGACCACCATGATCCTCTTTCGATGCTTCATATGGCCACTATGAAGGTCAAATGAGTTGAGGATCCACTGTTACCACTTTTCAAAAATCTTGGTTGATTAGAAGAACTACCTCATTCCACATGGACTTACACTCTAGGAACACCACACATGCTATATGAGGCACCATCAAAGCTACCTCGGTGATCTCTTCACACTAACCACGTTTTTTTGGACACCTAAAATCTTCGAGTGTTTTGAAACTTTCACGCATGGTTATCAGGGTTATATGAATATTTGGGGAGATACTTTTGGACCTAGGACACTAAAAGAAACCATACCTCTATAAATAAATGGATTTTATATCTAAGTAGGGAGTTCACACCCACTATAGGTCCACTGAAAAAGGAGGAGGCATCCTACTAGGTTGCTGCTACATTTTAATTTTTTCTTTTTAAAATTTTATTGTTATTTTTATTTATTATATAATTATAATTTACTTTATATTTAATTCATAAATTTTATTTTATTAAGTGATCATTATTATTCTTCTTCCTCATCCTCTTCTTCTTCTTCTTATTTTATTTTCTCTTCTACCAATTCTGTCTTTTTATTTTATTCTTTTCAAATTAATTTTATTTTCTCTCTCTATATCACATTTTTATTCTTTTTATTTTTATTCTCTTATTCTATCTTTCTTTAAAAATTATGATATATTATATTCAAGATGATGAGTAACTAAACATATTAATATCTCGGGGGAGTAATCTGGTGCTTGAACCTAATACCATATTTAATTTCAATATTGGGTTAATCTAAGGATGATTTAGAGTGGGTGTAATCCCCACTGTGGTTATCTAATTTTTATCTTCTTATTATATAACCATTATCTATGGGATGAGGAGGTGGATGTGGAGTGTTATTATCATTTTTTATATACACTTTTCACTCACAATTGGGATAAATTAATGTGTACACACATATGGTGGTGTGTGTTCACTAAGTATATTTAACACAGGACAGTAAAGGTGCTCCCTAGAGAACTCTTGGGGGAACTTCTTTTCCTTGTTAATCTCATTTTATTTGCATTGCATGGAAATTTATAATTGTATGGAATTTTATTATTTTAGGAAATAATCAAAACAAAAAAATTATCATTGTTTTATAAAATAATAAAAACAATAAAAATAGTAATATTTAGGTGAATTAGAACAAGTAAGTAAACAATTGTGAAGCTTATTAAGTGAGACGACCATAGTCAACTACTGTGTTGCACTCAGAAAAACATAGAAATTTTCTTTTTCTAGGCCCCGTGATAGGCTTGCATCAACTTGTAATGAAATTTTCAAGTAATTAGTGGTAATAATGGTGGATAATTACATATATGTTGTATAAGATAAAAAAAATATCTTTCAAACTATTGTAAAAACAGTTAAAAATTTCCTCATTTTGAAAATGATAAGAATATTCATTTCAAATTTTTTTGTAAAAAGTCAAACGTGGGTAAAACCTTCTATAATAAATCATTTTGATAACGTTAAAAAATTAATTATTTTTTTTTAGAAACCATGGATATAGAAGAAGAAGGGTTTTCAATTGAAGAGGGAAATGAATCCAGCTCTTTTTAGAAAGATTCTTTTAGTCTCCCTTGTTCTTAAAAATAGGGAAATGAGATTAAAACATGTATTATTATTAAACAATCATAGGATAATAAAATTCATGAGTTTAAAGAAATATATATCATAATATTTTGTCATTGGAAACTTAATCATGAACAATCCCAATAAATAATGAGATTGTAACATTGACCTTTATTACTTTGGTAACTTATGAATCATAATCCACATGAAAGAAATAGCTTCAAATGAAACTTTAAATACCATAAAGATAAATTAATTCATGATATAACATATAAAAGGTTAATAATATACATCACACAAAATAAATAAGTGTTTAATATGAAATATGTCTCATAGAAGTAAAAGTGAGACAAGAAACCCTTACCTCAAATCTGATTTCCTTTATATGTGTCTATAACTCCTGTATAATTATTTCCTGTCCCTTTTTTGGAAGTTTCCAATAATTTATATTCATGGAAATATGAAATTCCGATGGTTCCCTTATTTTTTATGTTCTATAAACCGGATTTTCAAAGGATGTTGGTCATTGGAAAATGACTCAAACTACACTTAAGGACTCACATTGGTCGAGATAATGGGTGTTCAGGATCATCATACCTTTTTAGGGATAATTATTTAATAATACATGAATCTATTATATATTTAAGACCTATTTTTTATCTTTTTTTAATTCCCTTATATAGATTGGTTCACCCTTTCATTAAGAATAAACTGTCAGTATATACTGGCTTTAGAATCATCAGTATGTATCTGAGGTTATCCATCGATAGAGACATCTATATATATTTAAGGTTCTTCATCAATGGTATCCTTTATATATGGATTAAGATTCTTATTTTTCTTATTATCATGATCCTGTTTTTAATCCACACTATGGGGCACTCTAGAATTTATCATCATCCTGGAAGACAGGAGTATTTTTTATGTTGGGAATAGGCACCTGGTAGGGGATTCCTACGTATCCTTGTGGGAGGGATCAAAACCCATGTAGTTCAATTTCACTTAGAAATACACGCAATATATTTTAGGTTCATGTGACAAGAACCAAACAACACATTTTAAAATCATGTGTTAGGGACATCCATTCAGAAGGTTTATATCCAAGGATGGTGTGGGACTTACATTGAAACGGACTGGCTGGTTGATCTAGCAGGGAATATGGCCTTATATCAAGGTGACCTACATTAGGAATTTAGGCTGATAAGGATGAAATATGTAGGACCCATAAGGAATATGTAATTCTTATTTGGGGCCATGATCCTATTGGGAATGTTTCCCAATAAGTATAGAGGTGGTTTCAAAGTTTTTTTTTTGACCTCGAGGAGGCTTCCTATGTATCCCATGATTATAGGAATCAAATACAGCATAGTTTGGATAGTTTGGGTATTAAAAATATTAGGAGTTCCAAGACTATTTCATCAAGAATTTAACCCTTTGAAGGTTTATCTCTCTAGTAATATAACCCATTTTGAGTGGATGGTAACATGGTTTTGGGGATTATACCTAGTAGGAGGTCCAAGGGTGGTATTTCAGCATATTGATGATATGATCATCACTATACTCTAATCCCATGTGAGTCATTATCAATGTGAGAAACAATAGGAATTACAAGATATTGAAATCTACATGATCTCCTTCATCCATTGTTGGAAGGGGTGAGGATGTGGGAGGTGGTGGAATTCCCCACAAGAAATATTAGGAACTTACTCTAGGAGGGATACCCTTAGGAGACATTTCCTCTTTGTCTACTAGTATATGATGAGGTAGTCATGGAGGGGCCTATCATTATTATATCCTATCTTATTTTCAAACCCCATGGGCCTATCATTATTCATAGGGATGGGATCTTAATTTCCATGGTAATTTATAATTGATAAAACTCTGAGGATCCTACCTATTAGGTAGGATAAATATTGGATTTTCATTACCATGGGAATTTATAATTGAGAGGACATGCTTGAGTTACATCTTCTATATTAAAATAAATATAGAGGATTTGGAGGAGGTATTATATTTTTCTCCCTTGGATGATGTATCCGATAAAATAGGTTCCCTTCCATTGGTGACATAAAACAGGTCTTAAAGGTTGTCTTGCACAGGGTGGATCTTGGAGAACAAGATCTGGTCTTGATTAGGTGTGGCATGGGAGGACTAGATTTGGTCTCACCCATGTGAGGCCTAGGTGTACTTTATTTGTTCTCTCCTAGGTTAGGCCTAAGTTAAATGGATTTGGTCTCACCCAAATGAGGCCTGGGTAGCTTGTATTTGGTCTTTCCCAAGTCAGGCATGGGTGGCTTGGATTTGGTTTTTACAAGGTGAGGCCTGATCGGATTAGATTTGTTCTAGACTATGTGAAGCCAAGTTATCTTAGTATAACCTCAATTAGGTTATTACATAAAGAATAGGATTCTATCCCATGCATGTGACACTTAGGTGAACTTGGTTAAAGGGAATCCTAAGCAACCAAACTTGGGTGAGACCTTGATCAAACTCCCAAGGGTCCCCTTAATTGTTTCTGAAAGGTTTTCATGTAGGTTTTTTGAATTTTAGGCCTTAGAGGGAATCAGTTCCTTAGAATATTGTTAATTACCTCTTCTTTTAGGGTTGGGAGAGCCACCTAGGTGGTTTTAAAGATCTGGGTGAAGGACTATCATGAAGAGTGCTTCAAAAGGTTTCCTTTGTATTTTATTAATTTTCACTCTTTATAAATGGGGATCCCAAGGGTCATATTTATAGAAAAAACTTGGGACCCAAGGTAAATAAGATCACACATGTAGTTCAATCATGTAGTTTTCTCATGTAGGACCCTTTCATATGAACTATCTGCTCATGTCGATCCATCCAAGTAGGACCTATGTGAGCCTCTTAGCAAGCAGGTGGGTTCCACATAGTTTGACTAGGGAAATCTCTTTGATTCCCTTTTCTACCATAATACTTGAGGCATTTTCCCTTAAATATTTTCATCCCCATGTATTAAAGGAGTTTCCAAAAATCCCCCCCCCCCTCGATATTGGGTCTGATCAGAATAAGAGGATATTATCCAAAGGTACATAGGAATATGGAATCTAATGAATACTTAGCTCACTGATTTCCATTTGTTTATGTTCATTCATGTTGGGATTGCTGAAGATTATGTCATGTGTATTTCAAAATGGATAAGTTAATGTATGGTATGTATAGGTATGTTTCATAGGTGGATCATGCTAGTAGATCGAGTATGTGTTTCACACAGGTCGATCAAACAGGCATCTACACATCTAAAAATAGAGTCAACTACCTCACAGTTCCTCCTCTCACTCTCATTGTTCCCTTTCTATAATTGTTCTTTTCATCCACTCTACCCATTTGGTAAGCTCCTTATTCACATATACAGAGAAACATGGGAATTGAGGTTTCATAAGTTGACCTTATCGATGAACCTAATCAAGGTGACCTAGGTGAGGAACCTATAGAAGGTGACCTGGGTGAATCACCTACACAAGGTGATCTAGATGAGGCGCCTATGAGAAGTGTTCTTTACCCTTCATTGTATTGACTCATAGACGTGGATTCCTTAATTATAAAACCAATCCATTTAACATTAATAATTTTTGCAAAAAATTTACATCATTTATTTAATATTTCTAGTGGATTCTCAAATATTTTGAGTCTCTAATGAACAAGTCATTGAGTGAGTCAAGCATTTGATCAAAAAAATTGGGCCACATTACTAATAACTACATGATTCTATACTCCTATGTCTTGAAAAACATATAAATAAGTACCATCAATAGTATCCTGATAGCAACCAATTTCTTCTTTATTACCATAGACTACTGAAGGACATACTTATTCCAAGTATGAATAATTATATGCCACACTCAGGGTTCAAGAAGAACATGAATATTGATATTGTGAACATATACTCTAAGGATTCATTCATCAGTGAGAGAATGGCTCACTATGTGTTTCTTAGGCGTCACAACACCTATTTTTTGACCTAATTCCCCACACCCCCAAGACTAAGCCACACTGTTATAACTCCATATTTAGTGATTCTATGACGGATCAATAAAAAGGATAGAAAGAGTATTGGGACTTATGCACCGGAGGGGGAGTCAAAACATATGGAAGTGGGAAAATTTTTTATGTAAAATGTGTGTGGATTGTGGAGAATATATGAAGGATTTTTTTATTTATGAATCTTTTTGGGTTTCATAGATGTGTGAATATAAAAATACTGACATAATACCAAATATACTCATCTGATGTTGTCTGCAGACTAATAGCCTCTATCAGACGTATGTTGAAGTCAGTATTTGTTTATGGGACATTTACAATGTTTTGGGAGTTCCTATTCGTGGTGACATATTCAATGAGTTCATCTTGCCAAAGAAAATGTAGAATAATGGTGAAAAAACACATGGCTTGGCCCATAATTTTTTGAAGATAACCTAGAATATTAAAAGGAAAACACCTACCCAAGGGGTGATGTGCACCCTGAATCATGGATTAAAATTTTCATGGAAACCAAGGAGAAGGGACCCAAATTCAAACATCCAATAGGGTGTCCTCCATTGAAAAAATTGGGCATTCATAGTAATTTTTTCTTACATTATAGTAAGGAAAGTAAGAGAAATGGGGGTATATGATTAAGTTTGATATCTCTACCAAGACTCGCCTCTCCATCTTCTTAGATATTTGGTTGGGGGTCTACATGCTTCCGGTTCATGAGTTTAATGGCAGTTTAAGGTGAGGGATATTTTTCATGGTCTCAAAATTAGTAGAAGGGGGACCCATAGGGTTGGAAGCCCCTATCATAGCAAAAGTCCACCATTGATTATTTCACATTACAATGGGGAAATATCCTAATAGAATTTTTTGTATATTCTAAGTATTGTGGAGATGAATTATGACACATTTTGTTACCTATACCATGTTGAGTTATTTTGGAATACCTAGAAGTCAATTTTGACCATTTTTTCAAGTTTTATCATGCATCTAACCCCTATAATTGAAGCACAAGGTGGTTCTTAAGATTTTAAACCATGTCAAAGAGTTTAGACTTTTCCTTATAGGGATCCTCCTATAAGGAAATTTACTAACAAAGTCCTTTGTGATTATGGGCACAAGTCATATATAGTGTCCCTTAGAGACTATGTATTAACAATAAGGATAGACGGTGAGGTTATTTTTAAATCTTACACACCATATAGATCATCACAAAAATTAAAATTCTATCAACAATTGATTGTTTCCCCTCTCATACAAGTCCAATAAAAGAAAAAACTAGTGGTGGCTTAACAAATTTTGTTTCTTATGGCTCTAGAGGCATCTCAAATTGTAATAAATATTCCAACCTCAGATGAATCTGTGGGGTTGAGACCCAAGTATGTTCAAGCCTGGATTTCATCATATCTACAAGGGGTGTTGACTAAGATCATCGCTTGAGTTGTTGTTATTACTCTTCTGTTCAAGGATAACTTGTTCGTAAGGCCCATAAAAATATAGAGGGTGATAGTGGTGAGGCCCAAAGATATCGTAGGATACCCCATGCATGGTATAAATAATAAAATATGATTAAAAGGGTTGTTTTAGGAGATTTTGATCATAGATGGTCTATCTAAAATCACCAAGATGAAACCCAAACTCTAATTTCCCATCCTTTGAGTGTAATGGATAGATTTTTGAATCTATAGAAATTGAGAGGAATCATGTCCTCTTTTCAATAAACTGGGGAAGCATCAGATTACATGAGTCATGTTGTGTCTAGGTTCTGGCGGGATATTTCTAAAAATGCTAGAGATATATTGATACTTCTTCAAATGGGGCATGTGTATTATGTAACTCATATATATCCAAGAACCCCCTAATTTTAACTAAGACACCAACCCAATCAGAGTGGTGACATATATATGAGAGATTAAGATAGTCATATTTTCCTTGGACAACTAAAATCCAGCCTCAAAGTAAGTAATTAACATGATGGATCAGGCCATAACTAAAGGGGTGGAAAATCAGTCTACTAGATAATGGGATGACTTCATCGACCCTATAGATGTATTATTTTCCCTCTACCATCTCCTAATTTTTTAACAAAACACCGTTACTAATAAAATTGTGACCTTGATTTATATCTAGAATAGGGAGGATCACTTAGAACCCCATCACTAAAATATGTCCCACTAGTCACCCCTATGAGGACTGAGGGATCAACTCCTAAATTAGGGAAAATATCCACATGTTAGAGGCTCTTGGAAGAGGAAATGTTAGGGGAACATTCCCAATTTACTCCCTCGATACTAGTGTTTGATCCAGAAATTTCCACCCCCCCACCCTATCAGAGGTGAAGAAAGGAAGAGACTGAAAACTCCAGAAAAGTGCAACATCATCTGAGGTGATTACTCTCAACACCCTTCATCTTCAATCTGTTTAATATATATATATATATATCAGACTATTTTTATTGGTCACAGAATCTAATTCACTTTCCTCTCTCAAGGGATCTAGCATTGATCCTTCGAGGACTTCGGGGGATATTCAATATGAGGTAAAAATTCACATTGGTGGTTTCATCCCTTTTATAGTAGAAGTGTCATGAGATAAGTTCGCATTAGTTACTCATAATTTAGAGATGTAGGATGATATTGGTAATGTCAAATAAGCATTATAAAGTGTCATGTACTAATCACTAATTTCTCTTCCTTATGATATTCCAAACCCATCATATGCACTAGAGGAACATATGACCACTGTTGTTGGTCCTATTACTAACCTAGAAGGGGATGAGATGGACCCTAGATCATTTGATGAGGGTTCTAAAAAAAATCATGATTTGAAGGGGCTCAAAAGGTTTTTTCACGCTGAAACGATAGTGGGTGATACTAACGGCGAATCCAATTTGGGTCTTGAGCACAGTGTCTCTAATACCAATAATATTGAAGATGAAAAGATACTTAGAGTATTATATAATGAAATAATGGATAAAATTTATCAAGATATTAATATTCCTAGATCCTCAAAGGATTTTTAGAACATTAATAAGGAGTTCTATAAATGTGAGTTTCTCTCTTTAGTGTTTTCTCTCATGGCTAGCATCCTTATGTCCAATGCATTAAATAAAAGAAATTGACTTATGAATATTTATCTATATAAAATATCACCAAGTCAATTCATGAGAATGGTTCTAAGGTCCCTCTCACTCCCATTGTTAAAGGATTTATAGCTCAAGCTCTTGAAGTGGGGGATTCTCATGAGCCTTTCAGGGAAGGTCTAAAGAAAATGTAAGAAGATTATCCTCATCAAGAGATATTATATCAAATTGTTGAGGGTAGAGATACTAGAAATGGTTCTATCCAAACAACTGATATGATGATGAGTGTGTTTCATCTACTAATTTGATCTACTTCTACCTTTATATTTTTTTCTTCTAATATTGATGACTAATTTCATTCACTTTTTAGTGATGAATTCATAAATAATGGATCCCAAAGGGGAAGCCTACACTTTATATCAACTTATGGTTTAAGGTGAGAGTGATATCATTCTAAGAAGAATAATTTAATTTTCTTCTATATGAAAACAAATTCTAGAGTACACTTCTCCTCTTTCGAACAACTCCACGGAAATCTAAGAGGCTCAAGATGCTCTCCAAATATATCACCAGTTCATATGGAAGGATATATAATAATGAGTCTCAATGAATCCTATGGAATATTTTATCTCACAAATCCATCAGATCCAGATCATGTTTAACATATTTGGGTATGGTGGATTAGATTACTATATAGTCCACTTTACTATGAGGGAGATTGTTCACCAAAGGAAACAAGATCATGAATCACAACAACACCTTATCAAAGAAATAATGCTCATCAAAATAGATTATATTTGAGAAACATTATCTCAAGTAGAGATAACCCATGTCAGGAAGTCATAAGAGTGTAAGAAACTAGTTAATGAGAAATCCCTTCAAATATTGTGCATTAACAAGCGATAGATACTACCAAAGGGGAGATCGTACAACATCACAATTATTTGGAAGAGGTCCAAGCTGAAGGAAAGACTGTTCTTATAGATTTGGTAGAATATATTTTCCTTTCTAATAAGGCTAATACTACCCAAGTATCTAGTCTTCATGTAACTTCTTGGGTTTTTGAGTTGGGTATAAAATCCCACCAGGTTTGAATTTTTCAATTAGTGGTTATGCTACTTTTTTATTAGTTAATCAAAAATCAATTATGAGAGTTTCATTGGTATAAAATGGTGTTTTGGGATATTTTTTAGGATAGGAGAGTGTCTTGGGTGTTCGGAAGGGTTTAAGGAGCATCGGAGGCCCGAAGGCCTAGTTTTTGGAAAATAGGTGTAGGTACACAGTTTAGGGAAACCATGCGAGTGGTGGACCACCTTTGTAGTTTTTACAGAGTGTTACTGTATGGTTTGTGCAATGTATGGAAAACCATATGAGGTATCCATGTAGGTATGAAGAGCCTAGGTAATAGATTATGCATGGTTGTCATACAGTTTGGGAAACTCTGCGGTTAAATCATGTGGCCTAGTAAATAATGCAAAATGACCATTTTTTCCTAACTTTATTTTCCATTTTTCTCTTCTTTACTCCCTTGTCCTTCATGGTCACATGAATAGTATGGGTGAGCCACTATTTCTCATCCTTCCACCAGATTTTATCCTGTCTCTCCATCCAACCTCTGTTATTCGATCTGTCATAAGCTATAGGATCACCCCGGTAAGGCTAACCTCGCGCACCCTTTTTCTTCTTTGATCTTTCGCCTTACAGATCATTGTTTACGTCTAAAAAAATTTTATTGTTTTAAATGGAAACTCATATCTATGTATATACACTTCAAATTAGACTTTTATATCATACATGCCTATGTCTATGAGCCTATGGTATGTGGTTCATACTTTGTTTTGAGTTTTCACAGACTTTTGGGGGTTGTGACTCTTTATCACAATGGCATATTTCGAGAATGAACCTTGCTGCTTCATATTAAATTGACCATATAACTTGTGGGATTTGGTTTTGAATTCCCTTACCTTGGTTATGTGAGTGATTTCAGGTTAGAGGTCATCACTCCATGGGTTATTTATTTGGGGGTGTTTAATTCAATTAAATTGTTTTTTTAAATTGAATCGATCAGGTTATTCAATTCTGAGGCATTGAAGACCTACATGTTAAATTATGATGATTGTTAGGATATAAAATTAAATCATATAAATTTATTTTCTTATTTGAAATTTGTTGTTTAAATTGTATATATGTATTTACTTGAATTGCATGATATGGGGCCCAAGGGGTCGGGATGGGTGTGGCTCGAGATCATATTATGATGGAATGGCCATCATGATTGAGTGATGTTGATCACTGTTTGGGATTGGCCCGGATTTTCTTCAGTGGTTTTGACCACAGAATTGGGTTTCATGGATGTCGAATTAAGGTGGATAGATTTTTAGTTTGGGAAAATCTCATGATACTTGGATGGAAAGGCCATTAGATTTGAGTGAAATGGTGGCAGGGGCACGAGGTGCCAGAGATGGTGTGTCTTAGGTTCTTATTTTGTGATTATCACTCACCTATGATATCCAAATCACCAATTTATTTTGACTCTATGATGATGCGGTTTTGACCACTCATGTGGGTATAGGCCCCCAATAGTTGTGTCTTAGGTATTTGTGGTTTGGAATTTCTTTCCATAGAAAGCTATGTGGAAGGTAAGGAGCCATCAGTTGATAGTGATGAGGCTATCGGGTTTGGGGTTAAGTCTCTCCATGCTTGAGTCCATGGGCTGGGATATTTATTTAAGGAAATATAGCATTGTTCCTCCGGTTGTCATGCCATGGGCTGGTGTGAGCTTTCAAGAAGGGGTTTGAGAGATCGGGATACTATTGCTTGGGTGTGCCTTTGGGATGTTTTTACTTTGAGACATGAGGTGTCAGGAGGCATGCAGTGCTAGGATATATGATTGAGGGGGAACTTGAGGGTTCAAAGAGGCTTTATGACTACAGGGGTACCTTTGGCCATAGTCTAAGGACTCTCTTTCCTTTTGAGATTCCAACAATGGCCGAAGCAGGTGACACTCCCTGGTGGCTACTGAGCACCGGTGGAGGTTGTGTTTATTTATTGCATTATAAAGTTTAATTTACTTAGAGATGAATATTCACTAAAACACTTATACTAGTTATGAAACATTTGGTGGTATCCTACTGAGATTCATCTCACAACCTGAACGGGTCCTTCGGGATGTGTGTAGACTTTTTGGTTTTACGTACAGTTAAAAGATCAACCTTAGGAGATGGATCATGGTACTGTTTTTCATGGATATTGGCATGGACCTTGAGTCCATTCAAAGCAGGAGAATTATTTTTTTTTTTTGTAGTTTCCTTTCCAGTTTCATCATACTTATATATGTAGATAATGTGGTTTATCATGGGAAGATCCTAGGATATTTTACTTTATGACCTAACATGGAATGCATGATTTCTTTTTTTTTTGAGTGAATACAAGTAATTTATTGGCATGTTTTTCTGTTTACTTTCTATTACTATTGTTGTTTCTATATTACTTATATTGTTTATTGATATTGCATGTGTTTCTGCTCTGTGGGTCTAGTTTGAGTCTGCTGAGACATTAATTTCCACTACATGTTATCTTATTATGCTCAAAATAGTATATTATCTTTTTTCCAGAGGGTATAACCTCCCCACTATACCTGTTTACACCCTTTCTACTAGTAGGAAGCCTTTGGAATTTGTGGAAATGCACCTAAGGCTCGTATCACCTGGCCCATTAGCACTATTCTGGTGGTTTTTTGGGATGGGGATGCTACAAGTGGTAATAAAGGTGTTTCTTTTACCTCTTTTATTGGTATTACTATTTGGGGTTATGGTGGGTTAGAGATAAGGTTTTGTCAGAACTGGATTTTGAAATCGTGTTGGGGTGTCTGCATCCCCATGTACGATGGATGGATTGAGTTACCTTGGGTGGGTTATGCTGTTTTTATTTTGCTCAGATTATAGTTTATATGACTTCCAACTTGGTGGATCACTTGGTTTTTGATGATTATTGGTTTTGATATGTGACCCTCCACCCAATGTGGTAAGGGAGAATTTGACCTTTTTCGGTAAGGCAAGGCCTGGTTGTTGGATTTTTATAGGCACATTTTTAGGGCATTTAAATATCATATATGCATGTATGATTTGTGAAGTGATAAAACTATGTGAGACATGTCAAATTCCATTTGAAAAGGTGAAATGTAATGATGTGATATAATTTCTTATTTTATGAAATGTTATATGACATGATTTATATTTATATAATTGCTTGTGGCATATGAATGGGACTGGATCTTATAAGAGAAGGTAGGTTTATGGTTGAGGTGATTTCAATCACCAAGATTGGGTGACTCGGTCATCGAATTGAGGAAGCGATGGTTTTCAAGACAAGTGTGGCCTGGGGATTTTGTGGTACTTGGCTCTGTTGAGGGAGGGTAAAGATTTCATGAGGCTGAGATACCATGGTCCATGGTTGCGATGGGGGTGAGTAAGGGTAGTTATTATGCACTCCCTTTTTACTAATTTTCTAATCTGCGATATATATATATATATATATATATTGATATATATGGGTTTTCTGACCATTTGATGGTACTCGGTGGGTTCCTCCGAGATGAGTCGAATGGAGCATCAGGTGGGTCATGGTACAGTGCCGAAAATGCAAGATCAGGTCCAAACCCCTGAGGGGTAGGCAAAGCATGGTCTGTATAGGCTTAGGGGAAAGATCGGGTTCAAGATCTAGTGTAGGAAGGGAAGATGATGGTTTTGATAGAGTTCGGTCCATGGATCAATGAGTATCTCTAATCAAGCTTGGTACATGTCTTGAGGGGATCGATAGAGGTGCTCGGGGAATAGATCCCTCTATGGATTACCTTACTCAGGTGTTTCAGTCGTAGCACCCACCTATTTTTCAAGGTGAGGGTGGTACAAAGGTGGCTAAGAACTGGATAGAGAGAATTCAGATGATCTTCAAGCAGCTCGAGATGCCTCTAGGGTGGAGGTTTAAGCTGGCGATGTACATGATTAGAGGATCAATGAAGCATTGGAGGGATGTGCAGGTGTATGCTCATAGAAAGGAGGGACTAGCCTAAAATAAATTTGAGTATAGATTCTTAGATAACTTTTCCCCTAAGATACTGAGGGTGGAGAGAGCAAGAGAGTTCTTGATCCTTCAATAGGGTGACATATCTGTCATGGACTGTAAACCTACTTTCAATAAGATGTCTCACTTTACACTAGGTGTGGTAAGTGATGACACCTCAAGGGTGAGGCACTTCTAATATGGGTTACATCATGCCATATGGGTGCATGTAAATATATTTAGGTTGGCCTTGTTTTAAGAGATGGTGAATCAAGCTCTCATAGTCGAGGGTAACCTGACAGACAGGTCCCGTTTGGGCCAAGTGGAAGCTTCAGGTGATGGTTCAGATGGTAGGAAATGGGGTTAGGATGAGTTCTACCAGGGCAGACAGATCAATGACTCAACTAGACCACCTTTTTTTCTCTTTAGTGATTTTCTTTCATTATGGGAACCTAGTGAATGTTCGGTTGATGTGTGAGCAGCCTCTAATGGAGTTGTGTGGGTAGGTTGATCATCTCAAGAGGTTCTGTAGGAAGCCTTCTCAAATAACCAGAAATCAGAAACCATAATAGACTATGGCATCTAGGGTCAAATCAAGATCGGTATCAAGTGAGGGTGGCTAAGGTTTAGCTACATGTGGATGATTTGGTAGAGATAGTGGGACCCAGTCCTGGGGTCAGTGGACAGGGGCTGGTGTAGCACCTTAGGGAGTCCATCCACCAGGCAGTTGTGTATTAGGCCAGGTGCACGCCGTGGAGCTTCTAGGACTTGAGTAGTCTAGAGATACGACAATGGTCAATGGTATGCTACGTGTGTGGCCATAGTGGTTTTTACTTTTGTTTGGTATGGCCTTTTGAGCCATGCCTGTTTTTTCATGGCCTATTAAGGCATGTTTTTTTTTGAGTGCATGGGGTGAACAAGACGTATATAGACTAACCAGATGATGGTCAGTGGGTTGGCACCATCTCAGGTTCTTGATTGTATATATGAGGTTCTTAGCATTAGGAGCATCATTGGATTCATGTTTTGAGGTGTTTAGGCATCAGGGCATTTGAGGGATGCGGGTTACATGAGGTGCATTAGGCATTAGGGCATCGAGGATGTGGTTTTTTATTGAGGTGAAAGGCACTGAGTTTTTTTTATAATCCATGGGATGTGGGACCTCATTATGCCATGGGTTTCATGGGATCGAGGCGGGCACCAATGTGGTGCAAGATGTGATTGGGTGTTGTATGTGACACAAGACCACCTGATAAGGTTCAGGGGTGATGATGTGTCATGGGAGGAACATGGGTCTAGAAATAGGTCTATGGGACATTGTTTATTTGAGTTTTGATCAGGTTGAGACTGAGTTAGGAAATTCCTTAGGTGGGGAGACCCTTGAGAAAGTTTTCCAGAACCCTTAAGACCAGGGTAGTTCAGGTTCTTTGTACCAAGATGTGTTTTTTCGACACCATCTCCTAGTTTTGTTTGATAGATTTGGAATGGTCTATATTAAGGTGGAGAGATTATAACATCCCGTATTTTTGAGTCAGGTCAAAAATCCCACCCTGTTTGAATTTTTCAATTAGTGGTTATGCTACTTTCTGATTTGTTGATAGGAACTCAATTCTGATAGTTCTGTTGGTCTTAAATGGTATTTTGGGGTTATTTTGGAGGATATGAGAGTTTTTTAGATTTTCGAAATGGGTTTAGAATCATTAGAGGCCTGAAGTCCTAGTTTTTGGAAAATAGGTGTAGTCACACAATTTAGGGAAACCGTGTGAATGGTGTTGCACAGCCATCCAACTACCTCTACAATTTTAACATAGTATTTCCAAATGGTATAGAAAACCATAAGGGGTATCTATGTAGGTCTAAATATCCTAGGTAGTGGCTTACACATGGTTGTCACACGGTTTGGGAAACTGTAATGTTAAATTGCACAACCTAGTAAATAAGGAAAAATGGCCATTTTTCCTTTTCTTTCTTCTCCCTTTTTTTCTTCTTTCCTCCCTTATCCTTCTTGTTTCACACACAGTAGGGGTAAGCCACCCCTTTAACATCCTTCCACTAGATTTGATCTTTTCTCTCTATCTGAAATTCATTATTCGATCCATCAGAAGCTATAGGATTTCCTCGGTAAGGCTAACCCTGTACACCCCTCTTCTTCCTTGATCTTTCACCTTATGGAGCATTATTTCTATCTGATCCAATTTTAGGGTTTTAGATGAAAACTCAAATCTTCATCAATCCAATTCAAATTGTACTTTGATATCGGATGTGACTATGTCTATGAGGCTAAGTTAGGTGGTGCATACTTTGTTTTGAGTTTTCAAGGACTTTTTGGAGTTGCATCTTTTTAGCACAATGACGGATTTTGAGTGAGACCCATGCTACTTCATATTTAATTGGTTTTATGCCTTATGGGATGTCATGGTCATTCCCTTACCTTGGTTATGTGAGATAGGTTGGGTTAGAGGTTGTCTCTCTATGGGTTTTTTATCTGGGGGTGTTTAATTGAATTAAATTGTTTTGTTTTAAATTGAATCGAGTTGGTTATTCAATTCTAAGGCATTAAAGACCTCTGTGTTAAATTATGATTATTGTTAAGATATGAAATTCAATAATCTAAATTGAGTTTCCTATTTAAAATTTGTTGTTTAAATTTTATATATATAATTTCTTGAATTGCATGATATGGGACCCAAGGGGTTGAGATGGGCATAGCCCGAGATCAGGTTGGGATGGAATGGCCATTGGGATTGAGTGATGCTAGTCACTAGATGGGCTTGGCCCAGATTTTCTTGAGTGGTTTGGACCATAGGATTATGCATCAAGGAAGTCTAATTGAGGCGAAATGATCATCAGGTTGGTCAAGGCCCGTGATACTTGGATTACAAGGCCATCATATTTGAGTGACATGGTCATTGGGGCATGAGGTTCCAGAGATGGAGTGACTTAGGTTCTTATATGGTGATTTTCACTCACCCATGATAGCCAAGGAACTGATTGAATTGTGTGCACACAGTTTTACTCCATGATGAGGTTATTTTGACCACTTGTGTGGGTAGAGGCCTCCGATATTTTCAGCTTAGGTATTTGCAGTTTGGGGGTGCTTGTCATAGAGTGCCACATGGAAGGTGAGGAGCCTTCGGTTAATAGCGATGAGGATATCAGTTTGGGGGATGATTCTCTCAATGCCTTAGGCCATGTTCATGGATGTTTATTTGAGGAAATACATCATTTTTATTCTGGGTGTCATGCCAGGCGCCAGTGTGAGCTTTTAAGCAGGGGTTCGAGAGACCGGGATATTATTGCTTGGGTGTGCCTTCGGGATGTCGTACTTTGAGACATGAGGTTTCATGGGGCACACAGTTCCAAGCTATATGATTGAGGTGGAACCAGAGGGTTCAATGGGTATTTGTGACAATAGGGGTACCTTGGGCCATGGGATAAGAACTCTCTTTGATTCTGAGATTCGGGTGTTGGCTGAAGTAGGTGACACTCCTTGGTGGCTACTGATCACTAGTGGAGGTTTTGTTTATTTATTGCATCATATTGTTTACATTATCTAGAGATTCATATCTATTAAAAATCTTATACTAGGTGTGCACCTTTGGGTGGTACCCTACTGAGATTCTTCTCACACCTTGCACAGGTCCTTCAGGACACATGAAGACTTTATGTATTTACATACAGGTAAAGGATCAGCCTCAGGAGCTGGATTATAGTATTGTTTGGCATGGAGATTAGCATGGACATTGAGGTCGTGTCTAGATATAGCCTTAATTTTTTGTATATTCCTTCAAAGTTTTAGCATTCTTATATATGTAGCTATTGTGTTCTTTCATGGTCAGCCCCTGGGATATTTTATTGTATGACCTTACATGGAATGCATGCTTTCTTGTTTGGTTTTGAGTGGCTATAACTGATTGTATGGCATGTTGTTCTATTTAATTTATACTACTATTGTTGTTTCTATATTACTTATATTGTTTATTGATATTGGATGTTTTTGTGCTCCATGGGTCTGGTTTGAGTTTGCTGAGACATTTATTTCTTCTACATGATATCTTATTATGCCTGAACCAGTATATTATCTATTTCCAATAGGGTCTTGCCTCCCCACTATACCTTTTTACACCCTTTCTTCTAGTCAGCAACCTTTGGAATTCGGGGAGGTGCACCTAATTTTAGTGGAACCCATACCGTTATCACTGTTTGGGAGGATTTTTGGGTCAGGGATGCTACACTTCAATAGGCTATCAATGATGCTTGAGATACCCTTCAACAATTTGAGATTTTTTTATAGTATTTTTTAAAATATGATTGATAGAAACCAACTTGAGGATGATCCTTCTCCATTAATGAAATAATAATTGGACTTCATCCATCTATGTATTTTTCTCTATTTTCTATGATGGGAGTAGGAATATGTTTTAATGTTTTCCACGGTCTTAGGGTCCTGCAAGCGTAGTTTTACTATTGCTAGATCCAAATGAAGGACCTTACAAGCTTTGTGTATTTTTCATCACCACCCAAATTTTTTCCTAATTTAGATATAAAATTTAACCTATCATGTGAGACTTAGATTTTTTCTTAGTCCACCCTTTATGGATTTTTTACTTAATATATATTTTCCCTTTTTAATTTCAATTGCTCGTTTTTTCCTATATCACGAAGAGTGTGTGTCTTGCAAGATGAAACTTGACTCTTTTTCAGAGTACCCATTTGTCAATTTCCATCCTGATGAGTTCTATATCTCCTTTCATTGTATGTTTAAGGTCTTGCTAGCCAGACCAATGAAAATATTTTTTTGATTCGAATAGATTTAACTATGGATTATGGGAGTAATGAATCTAGCATGGTTTTCTATCCAATAGTGCTCTGAAATTCTTCAAGTAGAGGGAAGTTTTATGTCATGGTATTTTGATTTCCATATCTAAAGAAATGATATGAGACAAGTATGCATGGAATAACTATAAAAAACATTTGAGACATGGAAACTATCATGATGATGTTGGGGTATATAGTGATAGAATAATTTTATTCTAGAGATGAAGGTTCCTCTGGATGACAGGCCCTACTATGGGAGAATTTATTAAAATTTAGACTAGCCAATATTATTCATATTAAAAACAAATTTTTCCTTCATATTTGGGAATATCTATCACTGATGTCTTTAGAAAGCTTATAAAGATTTTAATTTTTCTATTTAATGAGTTTTATTTGCGTAAGGATAGTTCCTAAGTATGGAAAGAATGTTTTATGATGAAACCAAGCAAGAATGGGGAAAATATTCTCTATGCTAGTTTGAAGCATATGCGGGAGGGGATTTTTTTAAAATTGTGGATGGTCTATGATATAGTATACAGGAATCTCTATGTATCTAGTTATATCGATAATCAATACAAATGTAGTTCAAACATGTGGTCCCTTATGTAGATCTGGCTCTCACATAGGGTTGGGGGGACTTGAATTATAAATGGAGTGATGTCACATATTGAGAGAGTACACATAGAATGAATGAATTTTTAGTGTTAACTCAAGTGGGATCCCATTTCATGTAGTTTAACAACATGTGGTAAGGATATAAAGTTTCTTCAATTTAAGGTCATATATATTTGACCATCTTGGTTGGTGAGATTATCTACATAGCATAGGGGAATAGAAACTTGAAATGAATGGAGATTTTAGTGTTGTTATATAGGGTATTTCATGTGTGCGCACATTTTATTGTCATAGTGTTCCTAAAAATAAGTGGATAGACTTTAAGCTTGCACATATTTGACTAGTTTTGTGCATTTTAGAGTCTTTAATTCAAGACTAATGATTTTCAAACTTTGTTTATGGCATCATATAACCTTCCTCCAATTCCCCTAAGGCCTTATATTTTTATTATTATTATTTGAAAAGAATACCCTTTTAATGGAATAAGGTGGAAACCAAATAGACTTCATGACATAACACATTAACCAACCCGAAGATCATAGAAAACATAAGTCAGACTGAAAACTTAGAACTAACCCTCCCCAGCAATTAATACATGATAAAGCTCTCACCCAATGCAGGACTGTACAGAAAACAGGTGTCCTGTGATGAAGCACAGGCTCGATCCGATGGCATCTCCATACCCTCTCAAACGTCCTAATCCATAAAGCCTGCACATATGAAACGTCAGCTCTGAAACCTC
This sequence comes from Viscum album, assembly GCA_963277665.1. NCBI lineage: Eukaryota > Viridiplantae > Streptophyta > Magnoliopsida > Santalales > Viscaceae > Viscum > Viscum album. The sequence continues at coordinate 549,160,396 of OY728144.1, read as the reverse complement.
ATAGGTATAGAACCTTGTGATCATGTCTGAAACCTCATAGGTTCTGAACCTTGTGGGAGACTAATACCAAGGATAGTGGTCCTCTCATGTGAGGGACATAACAATGCATAGTTTTACACCATGAAAGATATGTTAACCATGCAGTTTAACATCATCCAGTAAATATATTTGGTGTTCCTTTTATGGTATTTCATCCAGGACCATTATAACCCTAACATGAATAGATATGTATCAATAATTTGGGTAATCCCTTACCAAAGTTCCTAATTCCAAATGATCTATGCTCATTTGAGAAATAAGGAATGGTAAGGTTTATCTGACAACATAGAGGTGATTAAAAGAAAGGATATATAAATTTTTATCTATTGATGGTTGGGAGAAGGTATATGATCTGGACATCCCTATGTATCTCATTGGAATGAGAATAAAGTCACATGTTGTTCTTGAAGCATCTCAACAGAGAATGATAGGGACTTTAACACTATAGTTTATCATTATGTAGTAAGGACGAGTGGTGTCTTATAGTTTTAGTTTATATGACTAGGACCATGGTGACTTGCATTTTAGGGTATTATAACTAGGACCAAAGGTTCAAGTGATTTAGAGATAATTTAATGAAATGTAAAATCTAATACCCTAATGTGAAGATGGGTTCAACAGAGGCCCAATTTCATGAGAATTTCTAAGGAAATTACACACAGTGGGAGGGGAAGGCCAAATGTTAAGAAAATTTGTGGCTCGACCAGAGACAAGTGGCCTAAGAATCACTATGCATCCCACTAAAATGGGAATCAAGATGTACATAGTTTTAAAACATATTATGGTAGATAACTAACACTATAGGGGAGGTATCCTATCTAGTGAGGGTCAAAGGCATCACGCGGTTTAAAGTCATGTGAGGTGGTCATTTACATATATTTTAAAGTCATCTGACTAAGAAAAAATAGTCATTCCTCTTAGGATTAAAAGATAAGGACCTTTAGGTAGATTATAGTCATACATAAAGGAATATAGTGTATTTTAGTTTATGGTCATACTACTAGGACCATGGGTTTGATGTTTTTAAGGGTCGTAAATCATTTACCAACATGAGGGTCCAAAGATGTCCTTGACAACCAAAAAGAAAAAAAACATGGTGTGAATAGAGGCCTCAGGGGACAAAGTTTTATGAAAATGATCTTTTAAAAGAGTGTATTTTGGGTTGGGCCAAATAAATAGGCCCTATGCATCACTATGTATATCATCAAAGTGAGAATCAATCCACACATTGTTCTGAAAATGATTCACTACATAGATCAAACTCATGTGCAGAGATGGAGTTTTACTTAAAATGAGCCTGTAAATGAAAGGACTTGTGTTGGAGTCCCCCACATTGATTTTATTTTTATATAGGATCAAGTGAATTTTTTTTTATTTAATAGATGGTACTAGTGCATAGGGTTTAGGTGTCACTATGTATCCCATTGAAATGAGAATCAAGCCGCACATACTTCTTGAATAAGGATAAGTTGGTGGTGTAGTAGGAGACTAGCACCAAGAAGTGTGGTCTTATCAAGCACTAACCAAAGTGTTGTGAAGTATTAAACCATGAAACATGGACATGAAACATACAGTTTTACATCATGTGGAAAGGAAATTTTTGTATAGTTTAACATCTTATGACAGGGATGTTAGTCTATGTAGTTTAGAGTCTTACATCTCAGACTACGGTGTCTTGTAGTTTTAGTTCATAATATTAAGACCATGATGTCTTTCAGTTTAGGGAAATATGACTAGGAACATTAAAAATATTGGGACTTACACCTATGGAGGAGTCCCATTGGGTTTTAGTCACATGAATAATTTATTAAGAAATCATGTATTAGTATGGGTGTGGTATACTCCTCATCCATGGTAATTGAAGAATCTAGACCATTATGATAGAAATTATGAATGTTGAATGATCCTTCCCATTTTAGTTCAATATTTAGAAGTTTCTTCCCAAGTATCATCGAGGCTTTAAAAGGAAAAAGAATTATCCTTTAAGGAATGAATGGAGATGAACTCTCTATTTTAAGGATTTTGCTTTCTGGTTTTGGTGCACTTCTTAGTGGTACAAGGCATGAAACCATTTCTCATAAAGTAACTCCAACTCATCCAACCACTTATATGATTGATCATCAATTGAGGGTTGTCTGCAAACAGTTAATCAAAGTGGGGGAAATTTTACCTCAATGAGTATCACCACCTCTATTCCATAAACTACTGAATACAGGGTCAACTAAGTATTAGTTAAAGTTGTAGTGTTATAGGAACACAAGGAAAGCATGAGCTTTTTGAGACAAGATTTTTTGTTCTTGTCCACCATTTTCTAGATTATATTTTATATAGTTTTGTTGAAAGAATATATTTATCCATTTTTTCTATATGATAGCGGGGTGAATGTATAAAAACAATGATATATTCGTGGTATATATTTTTCTAGGTGAAACAATCAAAGTTAGTGTCATTGTCTATCAGTATTTTCCTAGGGACACCAAATGTTGTAACGATATTTGACTTCATGAAATTGATGATACTTTTGGTTCTGAATTCCTTAATAGATACCACCACATCACATTTGGAGAAGAAGTCAATAACAGTAAGGATGTATTTGAACTACTTGTCTATAGCTGGAGGGTAAGACCCTATAAATTTTATTCCTTATATGGTGTGTAACATACCATCCCAATATCCAATAAATTGGTGCTCGAAGCTAGTTTTCCACAAGACCTCAAGTGTACCTCCTCATATGATAAAGGCTACCAACTAGAAATATGGGTATAATGTGGATCTATAGGGATAATTTACCCCCATATCAGTGTGTACAAATGGAAGTAAATAACCAAACATCATAAACATCATGGAATGTGGAAGAATGAATAAAATTAAACTGAAACATGTTGTAATAAAACAAAATATATTAAGGGACTAAATATCCATGTCATACATATATCCATGATCAACCACTAGGACAATCACACATAAAAAATAGAAAAATGAAAGGTAAATACAACAGGACCTACTACCAACTCTAGGACATAACACATACCCGGTCTCTACTACCCTGTTAAGCTACTACATCCCGACCATCCAACTCCACATGAGCATCCTGCTCAACCATGCAACTTGGGTCCTCGAACCAATCCATAGTGAATCCATGATCAAATTTAAAGTAGACAAAAGGTTTGTATTCACACCATAGTGCATATACATGGGTGATAAATAAATTTTAGTAGGCAACACCCAATGGTGAACCTATAAACTGTTGACATAAGTGCATACTTATTTAATATGCTCAACCTAGTAGAGACATGAATGAAAATGAACATAAATAAAATAACTATCAATCCATAGGTCCAAGACCTCAATTGACCATACCTGCTTCGGCCAAATCATGAGTGTCTCTGAGCACATCTCCATGACTATGCATCCCAAACATCCTATATACTCCACATCCATGGAAGTTGTAACCAACCTGACCAATCCGGCGACACATCCTATGATAGTCCTATCATTCGGGATACTAATCTACGCCATCCCATACATATTATCATGACCCAAACATTACATCTAACCCAGTACCTCGACAAAACTGCCCCAAAACCACTCAAAGGTACTACCATCCCTATACCATCTATCTAAAATCTACCCCATATATGAAAACAATAATTCCTAGTGCCTCATTCCAAAAACTTTAACATATATCAAATTTATCATGCCTAGAGAATCATTCTAGAAACTAAACCATGGATTCATAGAATCATTCAATAATTCATCCTCGTTGGCATACCATTTATTCCCAAAACATCAGTCTAGAACATAAACAACAAAGTATACAGTATGTTTCTAGAGCCTCATTCTGACACCTAATCCATAGTATACTTTCCATTCCCAAAACCTTAGTCCAACAACCATCTATATATATAACATCATTGGGGCCCAGAGCATTAGTCTGGCCCAAACCCAAGGTGGAGGAGCCTCATCCTAGCATCATTTTTCACATGGAATTCTATCATTTCCCAGAGCTTAGTCTAGTGAAAAATCCATGAAGTATACTATTAGTGTATAGAGCCTCATTCTTCCACCATCTCAATAGTATACTTCATATTCCCATAACCTTAGTCTAGTACTATACAATATACATGTGATGTCCCATCCACTATACTCAAATTATAAAACCAATGTTCCAACAACATTGATCTAGCTCTCAAACCATTACAAAGTATCGATACTGATATGGATCCTCATCCTAACAATCTCAATCATGGATATTTGGAACCATACATGTGGATCGTCTATCTAAATCTCTTAGTTACCCCATCCCTTACCATTAAACTAGGTTCTAGATCATGTGGCAACCCTGCCATATCATAACCTCCCTACAGTCATAATCTAAGTCTTAACTTCAAAAACAAAAACACAACATGTGATGACTAAAACTTTCATATAATCCACAATATCTCATCCCCATCGGCTCATAAATCATATCAGGTCCCAATTGACTCCCATAATCAAACTAATCAACTACATGAACCTACTCCAAGTTTTCTTATCAATTGGGAATGCACATGGCCCTATGAATCCACACATAATAGAGGCATGTCTCACAATCCTCAAAAATAAAACTCAAATGGAGGCATCCCCTTCCAATCCCTTGTAACAAAAAAACTCTCGGTCAAGACCCATTAGAATAAAAAACCTCAAGTGGCCCTCAATGGCCTTTAACTAATCCTCGATCGACAACTTGCTAAAAAGGCATCCCAAAATAATTCCAATTCCCCACAAACATTCTCAACCACCAACCACGACATCCAATGAACACTTGATTGGAAAACAGCCCACTAGGGAATACTCATGAGACCCTTTGACTCAAATAAACACCATAATGGAACTTGTCAATAATCTTTATCCTATAATGTCAACCAAGCCAAATCGGTCTAACTAGTATGACCCTCAAACATAGGGTTCAAACCCCAACAGCTCTATCATTGAGAAACTGGTCCTGATACACAAGGACAAACCAAAATATCACTAGAGATACTACTCAATAACACCTTATAGGATCCATCCATGTAACCTCATTTAACTTTCCAGGGCATGCTAATTCTAGGCCAATCACTAAGCTCACAATCCTCACCCGAGCATCATGGCTCACAACCTAACCTACTGTAGGATTTTGAATCCAAACCTTAAGGAAATACTCCTAATAAACTATCATGGTCCAAAACACCATCTATAATACCTTTATATGTTGGCAGGATCCCACCACCATGATTTATGTGGAAAGATGCCCAGAATAGACTACTCACAAGTCTAATTCTGACTTATAGGGCACAAAACACCCAAAACCTCCAAGCTAGAAAAAGTACATGGAATGTAATTTTGAGTACATGGTGTGTACTATAAACTCTCAATATGGAAATTTAATTTCACAAGGACAAAGAAATATGGGTTCTTATTATGTACTACTTCATGACGTGTACCCAAAATACACAGTTTGTACCAAAAGTACACTATGTGTACCTTACATACATTATCTTCTCGTGTGTTTTTTCACATGGCCATGTACTTATTTATGGAGTGTACTTCAAAAAATTCCATATTCCCCAAATGGGAAGAACACATGGCATGTGTTATTAAAACCACACATCGTTTAGTCAGGGTTTCCAAATAGGAAACCACTACACCCCCCCCCAACCCTCGTTTTTTCCCAAATAAGCACAGATCAACCCCCTTAGGGTTCTAACCAGTAATAATAAGGATTTAAAACTTAAAAAAACTAATCTATAGGTATCAGGGAATAAAACTAAAAAACCATCCTATATAGTGGCAGCCCATCAGCTGGCAGTCTTAGGTCCCTTCGATGTCAACCAGCTATGGCTGGACAATTTCCCTTCTTGGCTCTGCTTATGTACTACTGCTGATATTCATCATTAATATTATCCTTCCTTCTTTTCAAAAAAAAATGTCGAAGCTTCAGGTCCAAATCTACCCTTTGAAGCTACTGCACCTCGATCTGGTCCCAATCTATGTCAAGGACAAATTTTGGCAGTATCTCCCCTCATCTTACTCCTTTTGGACCATGAATCACATGAGGGAGATCCATCTCTCCCTTCCCTTCCATTCGTGGGATCCAAAATTGGGGAGGGAATACTTTTAATTAATTAACTTAATTAATTAATCGCCCCTTTTTTAGTCCTGAGTCCCAGAGCCTAAAGTGAGTTTATACCTCACCTAGGAACCCCCCCCCCATTACGGAATCAACCTAAAAGACGTATATCAATCCAATTATCTTTTCAAAAGATAAATCCACCCCAAATTTCTAGACTAACTTAATATTTAATTAATTAAATATTAAATATTCCACCAAAACTCCACCTACTAAAAACTCCACCAAACTCTTGTCCTATGGTAAATAACCTATTCTAGGACCAATGAAGTGGTCAGAAAAATTATACGATATCATATTCTAGGGTAAATAACCATTTTACCCCTCATGAGAAACTGAGAACCAAAAAATGATTTTTTTCCCAAATTTAAAAATTTGGAAAACTCAGATCTCTACACAATGAATGGAAAAAAGTATTTAAAATTGTGTAGAAACTATATAGGTTAATGAATGTAGTTTGAATGAACTTGTTAGGAATAAATATTTTTGACAAATTGTGTGCAAGACTACGTCTTAGAAGGCTAGGAATTCCCAAGCCTTCTAATTTTTTGAGAAATATTAGTTCCTGACTAATGGGAACCACAAGAACCAGCATGAAATTCATTTATGGTGGTAGTTATATCCTATATATTAATGAATATAAGGAAAACTCTAGTGAATATTCACTTATAAAGAACCTTATGATGACCCTGACTATCATATAGAGTGAAATTTACTACCCATCATCAAATTTGTTATTTTATAGCTCTTTCTAATGTAATGATCATTCATAGGTATTTAACAATGGGCATCATCCAACCATTTGCATAATTATCTAGTTCGGGGGTAGAATCATCCTTGTTGATCTCTTCCATGTTTCTATTAACAAATTATGATACCATTCTATGATGTGTAATGTTGATGATTATTTTATCTCTAACCAGATCTTCCAAATCTTTCACTGCATTTTCCAATGCATCATCCTGAGTATTTTGGGAATGTAGAACATATGTTAATGTTGGATAGAAGAGGAATTATACCATAAGTCCTAAAACATAATTAAGTAGGGGGTTAAACTCTTCTTTTATGATATAATCATCACTGTTCATCTACTTAATCACCAACTCAAAGTCATTTTTGATTCTTTGGTGAGTCTCTAGTATTTTCAAATCCAATTATAATCCTGTAATGAGGGATTGAATTGGCCTCATTATTAGTGCATCCTTTTGATAGTAGGAAGGAGTAGGGTAGGACTACCTTCACTAGAGAAATGAGAGTAATTCCATACCCAAATTTTCTAATATTAGGGTCTTCAATACTTTTTTCTATTGGGCTTCTGGATGCATGATCAAAGTAAATTACCCACATTTTGGTGGATTATTAGACAGAGAAGATAAAATCATCTAGACGTTCTGTATTCACTAAAACTTCTTCCACGAAGGGATGTTCTGCCATGAAATTTTCTAAGACCTTCCCTTTTATTCCTTCTACAGTAGGAACCATATTTCAAACTATTGCAGAATGACCACCCATCGTTCCAAACATCCAGTCAACATGGGATGATTGAGTATATATCTAAGAGGGTAATTTCAAAAGATAAAATGGACCTCTTGGTGATATTGATCATTACATAATTTATAAAATGTAAAGATCAATTCCAAGTAGTTATTATTGATATATGAAAACTAAGTCTTAGATTTGATCATCATTTGAATGAGATAATAAAGGATTGTTTACTACCAATATCATTTTTCTGTTCAAGGAATACTCCCAGTGATTGTTCTAGAGTTGTTACATATAAATGAGAAGCCTTCCTTCAACTAGGGGAAATAGCACTGGCAGGCTTAGGATATATTTCTTGAGGATATCAAATGATTCTTCTAAATCATCATTCCCCTAATATTTGATTCCTTTTTTCATCAACCTAGTGAAGGAAAAACACCTTCATGTGAGATTTTCTGTGAAGCTTCTAATGTAAGTAAGGTGTCCCTATAGTTATATCAACTATTTGAGGTCTCGAGTGGGTTACATACCTGGTATTTCATTATTTTTCAAAGGGTCAACACAAATTTCATTATGGAGTACTATGAATCTGAGAAATGTTCCTAAGGTAAGGTAGAAAGTGCATTTCAGGGGGTTTTTTTTTAGGTTATTGTTTCACAATTTTTCAAAAAAAAATTCCAAATAAGAAAATCGATTAGAATATTACTACAATTTCACTACCAAATATTCAATATAACACTTGAGTAATTTTCCTAGTAAAGGTTTGAAGATGTGATGCATGGTACACTGATATATAGTGCCAAAATTATTTAAACCAAACGGCATTACTTGGTAGAAAAATACTAATTGGGATCCCTAAAGTCCATGGATTACTTATCTTCTGGGGCCATTTAAATTTTTTATTATATCATTAGTATCCATCCATGAAATATAGGACCTGATATCTAGATTATTCATCAATAAAAAGTTCTATAATCAGAACCGGGAAGTTATATTTCAAACAATGCTGATTGAGATCATTGAAATCTATACAAACATTGATATGCACATTATTTTTCTTGATGGGGACAATATTGGAGATCCATTTTGGGTACATGAATTCCTAGATGAAGTTTTCTTTGACATTCTTGTCAACTTCTTATTTGACCTTGGCGGCATGGGCTAGATTTGTCCTTTTGGATACCTACTTATAACTATGGTTATCTTCTATAAACACTAAATTATGTGTATCCATAGTGAGATCAAGTCCTGGAATTTCTTTGTAAGTATATGAAAACATGTCTTGGTTATGATTCATAAAATAGGTTTAAATTTCCTATTAATCTTAGGGAATATCTTTACTAATCAATGTTGGTGGTGGATCCTCCTCTCTACCCATATTTATCTATCAATGTTTGTTTACTCCGATGGAAAATCCTTCTTTGAATTATATAGGATCATCTGTGATGGCATCTTCGTCCTCTACATCCACTTTCTCTTCCTCCTCCTCTTCCTCTATATCCAAGTTCGGATGGGTGTGAGACAAATGGAATTCATTAAGGTTAGAGGGGAGTTTAGTTTTTTGTGATACATCTTCCAACATTTATGCAATGATCACCATATAATTTTATAATGAAGTGGTGAACTACTAGAGTTATGGGGATGAATTTGGGAAAATTTTATTTGAGGTATTACCACTAATGAGGAAATCAAGGATATCTTCAGTGCCCTTAAATTCAACTGATGTGGATTATGTCGTGAGGACCAGTGATCACATATTTTAATATGACTTATGTTTTCAACCAAACTAATGGGCATCACATATTTATTGACAATGTCTTTTAATGGGTTATGTAAGGTTATTTTCAATCAATTTTGGGTGGTGACTAGAGAAACACCATCGGGTATGGATTGTTTTCCCTCTCTCTAGTATAATACTGCATCAATCTAATGATATTTACAATATTCAAATTGAAATTTATCACCATATAACATCCCAATCTACCCATTGCTGCATTATTTAAGGCATTGATAATATGATGAAGTGGTGACTATATACTAATGAAGTCAAGGACTTTCTATAAATAGATTGAAAGTTGTATCTTTTCAGATGAACATGAACCTTGAGGTTGACACCAGATCTATAAACTATGATCTATTCTTAGTATGGTTGAGGTGTTCCTATTCATTTTTATCATACCCTTGAATCATCAGAGTGGAAGGGGATAGATCAACTTCAGCATATTCCAATTGATGGAGTTGTCTTATTGTAATGAGGTTGAACCCTGATCTATTTTTAATGAAATCTTGATGGATGTTAATGTTATCTAACCTGCAAAATACATATAGGGTCCTGGTGTGTCCTTGTATAATATTATATTTTTCCTGATCTATAAAAAAGATAAACCCATTATATTATGTAGCATCAATCATTAAACAATATGCCTCAGCGGGAGTAACTTATTATTTAAACTCTTGAGGGGTCAGAAGATCCTCTATAAGTTCTTTATATAGATCCTTTGACATGTTAAGAGCATCATAATTTAATGTTTCACTATAACCATGCAAAACTTCTTCCTAATGTCATATTTTTTAGTCAGAGTCATATGTTTTCCTCTTGGAATCTACTCCTTAGTAGGAACTTTAGGAACTTTCTTTCTTGAAGTAGATGATCTATGGGGTTGTGCTAATTTAAAAGGAAACTTTTTAGCTAAAATGGACCATTTTAGCATGTGTACCTATTTGTGATAACATAAGAGAAGAGAAGTGACCCAACCTTCAAGAAGATTATTCACCTACTTCCTTTGGAGTGGCGATGGAGACACATGATACCTATGCTAGGGATTTTACCATCCTTACATTCCTAAAATAAATCATCCTATATAGTATTTTATTAAAAAAAATTCCTAGATGGTGTACCCTAGAATTTGATGATAGGATCAGAAATTTGGGAGGTCATCAAGTCTAAATTTCTTGGGTCTCTTGGGCTCTGAAAATTTTAGCAAGTTATTTTCCATGGCCACTAAAAAGTAAATGGGAACTTTTTTATCTCAGAAGTAGTAAAATTTATTCTCACATTTATCAAACTGGGAACATTTAGGTTCCCTTATCCTAAGATAATAGGTATAATTTTGATGACACTTCTATTTGTGAAGATTTGTTACATGGGGAGTTGTGGTCATTAGAGTTTGAGATGGTATATAGATTGGTTTTTAAAGTAACCATTGTAGTTTCCACTCTTCCCATCATCTTCCCTTGAGATTCCAAAATGGGATGGGAGTCAACCTTGGATAAAAAATAGAATCCCCTATCCTTTGTGCTATTAGGAAAATATCTTGAAATCCACCTGGTTACTTTACTAGGATAAGTGGAGTTCCTAGTTCATTATAAATATTCTCAATACAAAGACCCAACAAATCTTATTGAGGAAGTTGAATGTTTAGGAAAAAATTAAAAATCTTCCACCTAAAAACTAAATATAAAACCCTCTCATTTTCTTGTTGTTTAAATTTTTAGAGATCAAGGAATATTTTCTTCTATAATGTAGAGTTGGATTGGTATGGGTATTTCCATCAAATATCTTCCCACCCCTTTATTGATATGTATGGTTTATTGGTATACTAGGTGAAGGATGGTCACTCTAGAGTTTGTACAAAACATATGAGATTAAATATCTCTTTTTTCTCAAGGGTTCCCATCATAGGGATACACTAAGACATGAAGTGTGTTAGATGCTATTTCAGATCCCCTGGACCATTGCATGTTGGGAAAAAATGATACCCAATGTTTGGTGGGGGAAGAGTTGCATCCACCCATTCAAGGTAAGGATTCCTCTTTGGTTTTACAAGTGAAAACCATCCTTCCACATCTTCTAATAAATAAAATATTGTCTCAATAGTGTTGATGTGTTAGGAAGTAATGTCCAACTGAGAAAGAACTTGAAAAAGGGAAATAGTAGTTTGGGATAGCTATGATGGCTCTTCTTGTAATCACAATTTCTAACCTACAGAGGTTGGCCTGTGAGGATGTGTTTGGACCAGCTCTAGTTGTGCACTCAATGGAAGTAACTACTGATATTTTTTTTCATGGGGTCCAAATATATTGGTTATTGATACCCCACATTGAGAAGATGTTTTTACTCTATTTTAGTTTTTCTAAAATGAATACTGTTTTAAAAGGTATAATAGTTGGGAGATTGAGATGAGGTTCTCCTTATAGAACATATTCAGTAGGTAATTTCCCTTGGAGTACTTCTATATTAAGTTTTCTCAACTCATTCATCTCTTCCCCATGCTGAGAAAATATTTCCTCAAGTGTTAGAGCTTCAACCACTTCATGCAGTGAGTGGGGTACAACTTCACCTTTACCCTTTTCCTTGGAATGTACTTTCCAAAGTGGTGGTAGTTGATCATTTATTGGAACCCACATATTCATAGAAAGTCTCTCATTTTTTTATTCATGTCTTCTTTAATAATTTTGGTGTCGATCATATTATTAATAAAAACCTCCTCCTCTTATTCCTCTATATTTTCCTCAAGTTCTATAGCTTCTTCACGGGTAGTGTTAATGATGTTCACCGATGTGTAATGTATTACAAGTGGCACATTAGTACTCTAATGAAAAGAGTGTTGGTTTTCTCAAGGATGTCTACTAAAAGAACTATGATGGACAAGGGTATTAGAATCCTTAAGATATTTATTTTGTTAATTCCCACCAAGGGGCATCTCCCTCTCATTCACTGGTCCTCTTATAATCAGTTGATGAAGGGTGATCCAAAGGAAATCTCTGGACAATTATCTTATTCATGCTCATTTTGATGAATTTAGGTCCTGGGATAGGAAAAACTGGGAGGATTAATTTTGTGGTTCTCTCCTAAAATGGGAAAATACGAACTTCCATAGAGGAGGATGTTTAGGTAAAAATGATCCCAACCTTATGGGTTGGAGATGCTTTTTTCCATTTTCACAACCATTAATTCTTGGTTTTTTGTCCTTAAAGGTGGTGTTAAAAATTACCCAAGGCCTTTAGGATAGGTTTTATTCTGTATTAACATGGTTGTAGCTACTACATCTACTATTTTGATTTTTCGGAGCTTTGTTCAAACATGTTCTAGGTCCATTTCATGATTTTCACCTGATCCATCTACTTCCTAATATATTAGCTCTTCCTAATGATTGGCTTCCCATAAGTGGGAGGTTTTCTCAATATTTTAAAACGCATGATGCAAGAGTATTTCTATGCCTCTCTATCTTTTATCCTAATGTCTTTGAGAACCTTTCAGGGCTAGTTTTTGTTGATCATACCATTTATTTCAATTAGATCATATTTCTCAAGGATGGACTAAGGAAATTACATTACATTATGTCACCTTGGTTGGGATTTTATAATTGGTAAATGAGGTAAAATGAAAATTCCCATGTTCACCCCATCCTCTAATATGAACACTGTATGGGGAATCATAAATAAACTGATGTCACACTTTTAATGCATCGATACATGCATTCTGAAGGGATCCATGTTGTTTTCCCAATCTCAGTGTCACCCAGTTAAAAGGTCCTCCAAGTCGATTTGAATATGTATATATACAATAACCTTGATGTTTCTTATATATTCTTTATAAGGTAATACTTTTTTTTTCATGTGACAAATAGTAGTCCATGAATTTAGTAAGATTACATGCACACTCTCTTCCTATAATGACTATGGAATTATATATTGGGTAGTGGATAAATAGCAGAACATGATTGGTATATTATATGTATCCAACTTCCACCTCATGAGAAACATGTCTTCTTTGTCTTTTTTAAGAGTTTTTAACCTAATCAGAGCAAAGTGAAAATTTTCCCATTTCTTTATCATAAATAGTAGGGTTTGCATGGATTTCTTTTTTCATATTGGAAGGAAATAGATTCAAGGGTGGTTTGGATAATTTCCATTTCCTTGGGATTTCTTCTAATGGCTAATGAATATCACATTTCAATGAAAAGGCATCAGTCATGAATGGAATTATTTTCCTAATCACCTCTCAAAAGAAGGGATTTCTCATAGATGATTCCACAAGGGGAAGGAATTATTGATGAAATGAAGAGTCGTTGTAGGGAGGACCTACACAATTATTTTCATGATGGGGAGGACTACCATCACTACTTGACATCCAACCACAAGAATAATTTCTACAGTGTAAACCCTAGGGAGTACATTTAGGGTAGATGATATCAAGGGGCGTCCTTCCTGTTGTTTCATCTTATGTCTAAAAGGAGATTTATCTTGGTGCTCATTGTGATAAAGTCTCTCATGATCAATTGGATTGTGGATATGAAGTAAGCCTTAATAGTAAAATTTCTAGGTAGGACCTCCTAAATTGTTGGAAAAAAAGTTGCAGGGAGGACCTTTTCAATTGTAGCTACTATTTACGCAATTCGGTAATGGATGAGTAGGATCCTGAGCTATCATATATAAACATATAAGGGCTTAAATAATACCATCATTGATTATAGAGAGTTTTTAGATCATAACTTCATTTTATAATCACCTTTGGTGAGTCTTTTTTTGTATTCTCTCCTATGGGAGACTGGGACTTCCTGTTGTGGATATCAGTTATCATATATAGGTGGCTATTTGAGTGGGTCCCATGTTACTACTATAATTTCTCAAGAAATTTATGGAATTTTGGTAGGGATATGTTCTTACCTAGGAGTGGAAATTGGTATGGACTAATGACCTCTAGTTGGAATGGGAATATGAACCCAATCCATTTATCCATTTGGTATCGGATTTTTCCAACAACTATCCTAGATGGGAGAAGGAATATTCATCTTCTCTATAGTGTCCCTCACATTATGTTGATGTGTCACCCCAGTTTAAGGGGTGGAGTCGTGTTTCCTTCCTTAAACCACTACCACTCTTATCATTATATATTGGCAGGTTTATAATATGTGGGCATGAATTTTCATCTACCCTTTCATTATTTTCAATGTATCTTGAGTGAATTCAGTGGAAAGAATATAGATATATACCCATTTTGTGGTTGGATCAGGGATTTATTCCAACTCATATCCTCCATTTCTTATTGTTATATACTTTTAGCCTTCACATTAGGGGAGGAAGAATAGGTTTTCCCCCAGTTTTTTTATCAGTATTTTCTGGATAGTTTCTTTGAGTACTACCAAATTGTGTTGGAAGTCTTGATATATATTAGTAGGGATTTGGATATACTTGTAAATTTACATCATGTTTTTTTGGTGGGATTGTTTGGTTTCCTCCAAATTATTTCAGTAGGTTTGATGGGTATGGGTAGATATTTTCATCTACTTGTGTGTTACCGCCATGTTTTGTTGGAAAAAATCTTTAGCCGGAATAAGGATGTGAGTCTATCCTCGACTATTTTATTTCCACACCTATCAGGATGTTTGGGGTTCCCATGTCTAAATAACCCGAGATGGATCCCATGGGGTGGTTTCCTTATCATGTTGAGGACTTTTTTCCATGAGGTGTTGATAGTGGAGGATTCTAGTGGGATCCCCTAGGTGGGACCCCTCTATTATCAGGATAAGGCCATCGGTGACCTCTTGATATGAGTCCCTAAGATACGGGTGGAATATATTGATTCATTCAAGGGATAAACACCCAAAATGATTTGAAATGGAAATTGGTGCCACTTTCTTCTTCACCACCAACCATTGTTTGGTGGATTACTAGTGGGGTTTCATTCCTTGGAGGGATTTTGTGTGGACTTCATTATAGGGATAGTACAATTGAGGTGGTACTCCATGATCAGTGCATTTGATACCTGGCATTAAAGATACTACATAGGTGATGAGATCCTCTGATTTGATTAGGATTTGTCTTGAGTGGCATTGAATGCATACATCTATGTGGGTTGGAAGGATTCCATTTATATTGAATAGAGTTATGGTGGGAGTGCTAGGGTATATATAACAAAAAATGAAAACCCCATAAAAAATATTCTTAATAAATGAACACATATATAATTGATTGTTTTAGATCCATGTTTGGACTACTTTCATTTTGTGAGAGTGTGAAAGGGGGATGACATGTGGGAGATACAGGCATTTGTTTATGGATTCACATTGGGTTCACCATTTTTGTTTCAGGTCCCTTTTCAAGTGGTTTCCAATGGGCTTTATTTGTGGAACTAGAAAAACCCAACAATTTTCTTATTTTCAAGGTTCCACGAACCTAATTTTCAAAGGAATGTGGTCATTGTAAAATGACTCCAAAAATATTTATGAACTCACCTTGGTCGAGTGGATGGGAGGTTAGGATCATCATACCTTTTTGGGGAGAATTATTACATACTTTGGGAGTCTCTTGTAGATTTAATACATATTTATGAATGATTTACTAAATCCCATATATAGATCATTTCACCATTATATTAACAATAAATTGTTAGAATGTATTAGAATTAGAATCATCTATATGTATATAAGGTTATTCATCAATTGAGATATCTAAATGTATCTAAGGTTCTCCTTTAATGGTACCCTTTATATACAGATTAGAAATTCTTATGTGATTTTTTATTATGATACTATTTTTAAGCCACACAGTGGGGAGATCTAAAATTTACCTTCATCTGGGAAGATAGAAGTTGATTTGATATTGGGATCAGGTCTCTGACAGTTAATTCTTACATATCTTGATTGGAATCAAAACTCATGTACTTTGGTTCCACTTAATGAGACACATAATGCCTTTTTAGGTCATCTAACAAAGACCAAACCACATGGTTTAACATCATGTGGTAGGAACATCTAGGAAAAATGTTCCAAGCCAATGATGGTGTGGTACTTACGTCGAAATGCATTGGATGGTCAATCTACTAGGGAATAAGGTCATGTATTGAAGTGACCTACATCAAGAATTTGGTATTATAAGGATGAAAAGGGAGGACCCAAAAGGAATATAGCCTTCTAAATTAGAGTCATGATCCTACTGGGAGTGTTTCTCAATAAGGATGGTAGTGGTTTGAAATTTTTGAGTTTGGACCTCAAGGAGGCTTCCTACATATCCTGTGAATACAAGAATCAAAACCCACATAGTTCGTATGGTTTTAAGCTTAAACCAAGTAATAGGATCAACATTTCATCATCGAGAATTTAACCCTTTTAAGGTTTGTCTCACAGGGAATATGAACACTTTTTAGTGGATATTAACATGTTTTGGGGGATTATACTTAATAGGAGTCCCAAGGGTGGTATTTTCCATGTAAATTACATGATCGTCACTATCCTCTAAGCTCATGTGAATCATTCTCAGTGTGAGAAACCAGAGGGAGTGGAAGATCCATCAATACACATGATCTCATTCATCTGCTAGTGGGTGAGGTTAAGGATGTGGGAGGTTAAGGAAATACCTAAAAAATACTAGAGGATTACTCGAGGGGGGTTACCTTAAGTGTGAATTTTCTCCCTTTATTTTGGTATACAAGTAGGGAGTCCTAGAAGGGTAGTCGAGAAGAGAGATGAGGATTATATTTTCTCATCTCCTCTCTTGTTTTTAAACCCTAGGGGCATATCATTATCCCTAAGGTTGGGATCCCTGTTACTACAAGAATGTGTATTTGAGAAAACACTTAAGATCCTACCTATTAGGTGGGATAAATGGGGGAGTTACACTACCATGGGAGTGTACAATTGTGAGGACTTTCTGGTGCTCCCTATTCTCTGATCATATATATCTGGTGGCTTTAGAGGAGGTCTTGGATTGGTTCACCGTGGATGAGGGATTATATGAAAGAGGTACCCTTCTATTTTTGTTATGAAATAGGTCTTAAAGGGTGGATCAAATAGGGTGTATCTAGGAAAAATTGATTTGGTCTTTCTCAGGTGAGGCCTGGGCAAACTAGATTTGGTATCACCCTGATGAGGCCTAGGTAGACTAGATTTGGACATTCCCAAGTGAGGCCTAGGCAGATTGGATTTTGTCTTTCCCATGCGAGGCTTGGGAAGCTTAGATTTGGTCTCACCTGGGTGATGCCTAGGTGTCTTGGATTTGGTATCTCTTAGGTTAGGACTAGGTGTATTGGATTTCATCTCACCCAGGTGAGTCCTCGGAAGCTTAGATTTAGTCCCACCCAAGTGAGGCCTGGGTATCTTAGTAGGACCTCAACAAGGTGGTTATTGGGAAACTAAATGCTACCCAACACAAGTGATACTCAAGAAAACTTGGTTGAAGGAAAACCAAGGTAACCAAACTTGGGAGAGACCTTTATCAGACCCCCAAGGGTCTCCTCGGGTGCTTCTAAAAGGGTATCACATAGGTTTTTTCATTTTAGACCATAGAGAGACTCTGGTCCTTAGAATATCATTAATTTAATATTATTTTAGGGATTAGAGAGCTACCTAGGGGTTTTTGAATACCTGGGAAAAGGACTAAAATAGTGAGAGATTTAATGGTTTTCCTCAAAATTTTAGTCATTTTCCCTCTTTTTGAATGGGGATCCCAAGGGTCTTGTTTAAAGGAAATACTTGGGACCCTGGGAAAAGTAGATCATCCACACAATTCAATCATGTAGATTTATTACACAATACCCTCATTAAATAATTGTTTTATCATATCCTTCATTGTCGGTTTGGCCTACATGAGCCTCTTGGCATGTAGTTGGGGTCCACATAGGTTTACATGGGGGAGTTCTTTGACTCCCTTTCTCCTCTACTACATTAGGCATTTTCACTTAAATATCATAATCCCCATAAAGTAAAGGAGTTTAAAAAATAATAAATATAGATTTATTATAAATATATTAAAAAAAACATAATCATATATTTCATACCATATATGATTTACTTATTGTCTTTTATGACCTTTTTATTAAGAAGTCTTTGTTAAAATCATTGTTTCATGTGATAATTGTTCTGTTTTTCATATGTGTTTTGGTTTTGTGGTTTCAATCCATTTAATTTTATCATGTTTACATAATCTAAAAAAATTTAATCATGAAATAAATATCATATATAATCATTTTATATGTACTTATAATATTTTATAAAAGTTATAGATGGGAAAACGAGTCACACCGTCTAAGGAGACGGTAGGTCATACATACGCATGAATATTGTTTCTATTTTTCCAACATATGGAATGTAATAAAGGAAAATAATATTTAACCTTTATAGATAAACTAAAATGTAAAATATTTCATTTTTAATCATTAATTATATCATTATTACCATCCACTTCAAAATAAAATGCAAAACATTTCTCATTGCTACAAGGAGGAGGTAGTCCACACATACGCAGGGGAAACGTTATTGTTTTCCAACAAATTGGAATGTTATAAGGTATATATGATATTATAATTATATAATTATATTTTTTTCATAAATATAATATAAATATGTTAAATAAATAATTATATCTAGCTGTGGTAGGTGGTTATGGAAAACTAATTACATCGGTTTGCGAGGTGGTAGTCAGTTGTACAGATGATCAACAGTTTAATTTCCCATTTGATGGAAAAGAATAAGGATATAGCTTATTACATTAACATAATAAAATATATGTATATATGATATAATTGTTTTGTTATTTTATCATAGTTTTATAATATTTTAGTGATTTATAATAAGAAGTAAGATGAGAACACATTGTTAGGAATTTTACCTCTTCTTCAGAAAACTTTTTTAGGTTTATACCTAAATCCTTCCATGAGTGTATTATGATCAAAAAATGACTCTAGGATGTGGGGATGGAATTAAGGAATATATTTGGGTTTTTATTGGATTAACCAAAAGTATTTTGGAGTGTGAATAGAAAAGGACATGGGTGTTCTTTTATAAGTGTGGGTGAGGACACACTTCGATGTTTTGAAAATAAAAAGTGATATCCACATTTTCCACGTGCCACAAGGCACCCAAATGGGTTCTTTAGAAAACCTGGAAGATACAAGGTTAAAATATGGCCATAAAATAGAAATTATACAATTTTATTGGCCATTTTATCCCTTATCCTTTTACTTTAACCCTTGGTAAACCCATTTTAACCTTAAATATGCTAAATAATTTTTACTATTTTTACTATTAAATAAGACAAAAAAATAAGTTAAGCTTATTATATATTATTAATTATTATTATTATTATAAATATGGAATCCATATTTTCAATTTCCATTCATAGAAGTGGAAAAAAATTATTTAAAATTAAGCTCAAAGATGTGATGAAAAAGTGATTTTACAAGGAGAAAAATCTCATTATTATAGAAAGTTTTATTATAAAAAATCAAAATGAATTTGATTCCAATGAACTCAGTTGTATTAATTATAATATAATTGAACTTTTTTTATATTTAAAACATTTTTAAATAAAAATTTAACTTTTAAATGATATAATGAAAATGTATTTTTCAATAAAAACCGTATTTCTCACTATTCATCAAAAAATTAATCTTTTCAGAAAAAACCCAAAAAATCACTGTAAGATAATTTTGGAAAACTGATTTAAAAAATTAAGTACATTTTTTTAAATATATTTTCTAAAAGTGTTAGAAAAAATAATTATAAATTATGTGTGCAAATCATGATGAGACCTCCTTTTAGAAAAAATACAATTTTTAGAAAACATTTATTTTTCTTTCAAATGATTATTATTTTATTTATAATCAATTGATAAAAAATTAATTTATTTTATACATGTGTAAACAATATATTTTCATAATTTAGTGAGTCTTATTCTACTCACAAATTTAACGGCTAGGTTATAATGGTATACTATATTCTAATTTATTTAGAATCGAGGTTGTGTGTACTGTAAGCTATCGAAGAGATTGATCAAGGGTGTCGTATGGTCATCTACATCACATGGTAATGGTTGTAGCATATAAATTCTCAATTATCCAAGGGTTTTGAGCATTCATATTATTGGAAAAGGTAAGTTTTTCAGTGAAATAGTGATGGGAGCAATATATTTTATGTCTGAGGAAGAATAAATTTGGCTGTATCTAGGATGATGCCATTCTATTAAGAACACAGTACCCAGGTAAAATTTCACTTCCCAAATCATAAGATTCCAGAGTATATTGATGTTATATAATATATCTTATTTCATTTTTCAAGAATAATGTTGAACTAGGGTCAGAGGACTCCAAACGTCGTTGTATATTTCCACGTGCTTGTGAAGTTGTCCTCTCTCCACCACATGGATCTTCCTCCTATGCACCGATGCACTATTATGACCATGCACTCCACACGCAACCTATGACCCTGTCCATATAGGACCAGCCTTCCCAGTGGGATATTTGGCTAGCTAACCCTTATGGAGTGAGTGCCCATGTGGCTTTATCCCATAGATTTAAGACTATCTTATGTTGAACTTAAAAATGACCTACATTATACAATTTTTAGATACAAAAAAATAAAAATAAGTCATGTGGTATTTTCAAATTAGGATAATATAACTTTGAGGTTAAAGGATTGTAGGAAATTGATGGATAAAACAATTAAATATCAAAAGGTGGTTTCCCTCTATGTATAGTTCATGATAATAAAAATAAAGTCCAATGAAATTATCCTATTAAAAAATGACAACTCCCACTTACCCAATCTCAAAGTAAGGTCATGAATAATGAAATCATAATGAATGAGTTAGACCACTATATTTCCCCATTTTTCTTTCCTTTTAAATTTTTCAATTTTTTTAAAAATTGATCTAAGACAAGTCTCACATCCTTCACCCAACCCCAAATGATAAAAATAATTGGTCAAGTGATGTAAATTTTTGACCCACCATAACTCATCCCATTTTTTATGTTTTTCATAAAGGGGTAAATAATAAATACCATGAAGTTAAGAATGTAACTTTTTCATAAATATCCAATGAAAATTCCCAAATCATTTTACCTCAATAAAATTCATCCCTTTCACTATGAATTCACTCTCCCCCCACACTTGAACTTTGATAATCATGAAAAACACTATAGTAAAGGTAGGAATAGATAAAGTATGATAGTGATTCATTCCTATCAAATTTTATTAAGGGTGTCTAAGGGATAAATTTTGGATCAATGTAATGTGGGACTCAAGGATAAAGGCTAAATCAATAAAAATGTCTCATCCATTTTCATAGTGAATTTGTGCAATCATCATTTATAAAAGATTAAATACAATTCCTAATAGGTAACATATCACAAGTTATCTCATAAAACATGCTCAATAAAGATAAAACTTATTAGGTTTATAAGTCCTATAATGAATGTAATCATATGATATTGAAGAGAATCACTCAGGGAATGTGAAATAATAAGAAATTAATCCACATGAAAAAACAAAGCATGAAAGATATAAGGGAAAATTTTCATTGATATGTGAATAAAAGGAAAGATAATGATTTTTGAATCCAAATTCCTATTCTTAACTCTAATAATTCAACCTCTCCATTTTACTTATTAAAGTCTGACAACTTGAAAATTAAAACAAGGAATCAGAGGGTTCCTAAAAATTTTATGTATAATTGATCGAAGAAATAGCACTAATCTAAGTGTCGGTATGCATTTTTTCATTAAAGCTCAGAAATTTTTTGAAAATATGGGAGTATAAATAAGTACTAAAAAATTAATCTTACTCCACTGTATATTTATGATTTTTTATTCTCATTTATTACTTTGTGATTTTTGGACCTACAAAAGGAATAAAAATATTGAAAGCTTTATATCCATGCAATTAAAGTTTAAAAATAATGGGTGGGGTAGGTTTCAGTACATCCTAAAAAAATACTAAATAAGACCTAGGAATGAAATTAAATAAAAACATAGGCTTCCTTCCACAAAGAACTTTTATTAAGGTCATTAAGCTCGAACTCAACTCATTAGATCAAAAAATATGAGTATGGTATAAAGTCAACTACCTTTTATTAAACCAATTCTGTATTTGATGAATGTTTGGTGTATATATTATAATTTTTCTCATCTTTAGGATTAGGTTGTCACATGGTGGAGGGTTATCAATGGTGTACATCCCTAACTATTGGATTATAATTTCATGGGTTATCCACACTATTTACCACTCCACATTTTCCTTCTTGGGTGGTTGTGCTTCTTCAAATTCTACACTTCGCTCCTCTAGTTTAGTAGCCACCATGCCTTCTTATTCTTCTTCTTATTCTTCTTCTTCTTCTTTGGGCTAGTCTTGTATAATATCCACATAATAATTATATATTTTAGTGGCTTTAATTATTTCCCCCATCTTGGACTTCTTTTTCAGCGGTGGAGGGTTCCTCTTCTTCTTCAACATCAGCACCTATGTAGCTGTCTGATGTGGATTAATTTCATTACTTTTTTCCACATCATTATTTTCTTTTTCTTCACTTTTTATTATTTAAATAATGTATTTTGTGTAATATTTATTAATTTTTGTACATTGTAAATTAAATTGTTAAAAATATTTTTATGTATTAAAAGTGTGTTTGGGGTTTGTTTTTTGTTTTTTTTCAATAATAATGTAATTTTGTTATTTCAATTTCATTTAATTAATTATTTATGTCATTAATTTTTAATTTAATAATTTTCAATTCATTAATTTAATTATTTATTTAATTCTTTTATAAATAAAATAATTACTTTTGTTTTTTATTCTTTAAGTAATTTAATTATTTTTAAAAATTTAATTGTATTCATTTATTAGTTTTTTAAAATTTAGTTCTTTAACTTCATTAGTTAATTAATTCATTAATTAATTAAATAATTCAATTCATTAAATATTTTTTCATTATTTTTTTATTTAATTAATTCATTTATTAACTCTTCAATTAATTAATTCGTTATGTTCCACCACTGCTTCTTCACCTACGGTGACTCGGAGTCACCATTCTTCTATGTCACTGTTCCTTCCACCCCTTCACGCTACAACCACCACCGCTCCGGCTCCCGATTCACTATTGCTCCTATATTTACTCACCGTAACTGCTACTCCAGCAACAGCAATGGAAGCATCACACAAATTACACCACCAATTCTCGGAACCATCAACAATACGGAAATTCAAGCAAATAGCAACAAAAAAAGATCTAGAATTCAACACAAAGCAAGCGTAGTTGAATAGATTTAATCTTGGATTAAAGATAAACACCATATCAAACTGGAAAAAAAATCTAATTACCCTAAATTGGAACCAGACCTAAACCCACTGTTGAATAACTCTTCCCCTTGAATCTGAATCTCACCTTCTGCCACTGTTGAAGAACACCACTCGCAGCATCGCCGAGGCATCTCTGGCCACTCGACTCCCCTCCTCCGTCATCCCCTAACCGCGAACACTAACCAGTGCTAACCACAGCACCACCAAACCTCCGCTGGCTGAGTCGCTGCTTTGGGCCCCTTCGCAAATAGCCTGTTGCAGAAAACGGCGTCACAACTAATATTTCAAAAAATAATACTTGCGACGGGAAGTTGTCCTGTCATAAATAGATCTCTGATTAAATACATTATATATAAAAAAACATGTTGCAACGGGTCCGTCCCAAAAATCATTTGTGACGGGACGAGGCCCCGTCACAAATAGCTTTATGTTATAAACCTGTTACGACGGTCCCGTCGCAAAAACGTTTTTGCACCGGTATAGTCACCCACCGTAAAAACTTTTAATATATATATATATATAATTTATTTGGGACAGGGTCCTGTCGCAAAAGGCCTCGTCACAAATACTTAATAAAATAAAAAAATATTAAAAAATAATATAATTATTATTTATTACTATTTATTACTATTTTATTACTATTTTATAACTATTTTATTACTATTTTATTAATATTTTATTACTATTTTATTATTAATTATTACTAATTATTACTAATTATTAGTATTTATAAGTATTTATTAGTATTTATTAGTATTTATTAGTATTTATTACATATTATTACTGATTATTACTAATTATTACTAATTATAACTGATTATTACTGATTATTACTCACTATTACTGATTATTACTCATTATTACACATTATTACTCATTATTACTCATTATTACTCATTATTACTATTTATTACTCATTATTACTATTTATTACTATTTATTACTATTTATTACTATTTATTACTATTTATTACTATTTATTACTTTTATAACTATTTATTACTATTTATTACTAGTTAATACTAATTATTACTAATTATTACTAATTATTACTAATTATTACTAATCATTACTAAATATTACTAATTATTACTAATTATTACTAATTATTTCTATTTATTACTAATTATTACTAATTATTACTAATTACTACTGTTTTTTAGTATTTATTAGTATTTATTAGTATTTATTAGTATTTATTAGTATTTATAACTATTTATTACTATTTATTAGTATTTATTAATAATTATTACTATTTAATACCATTTATTACTATTTGTTACTATTTATTAGTATTTATTACTATTTATTAGTATTTATTACTATTTATTACTATTTATTAGTATTTATTAGTATTTATTAGTATTTATTACTAAATATTACTATTTATTAGTATTTATTACTAATTATTACTATTTATTAGTATTTATTACTATTTATTGGTATTTATTATTATTTATTAGTATTTATTACTATTTATTAGTATTCATTACTAATTATTACTAATTAATACTATTTATTACTAATTGTAAATATTTATTACTATTTTTTTCTAATTATTACTATTAACTTCTAATTATTACTAATTAGTGTTAATTACTATTAATTATTGAAAAATACAGCTACTAATTACTAATTACCGCTAATTATTTATATACGTTACTAATTATCATTAATAATTATTAATTATTACTAATTATTAAGAATTGGTACTAATAATTTAATTTTATTATTACAAATAAATACTGATGAAAAAACAATTTAAATCTAACTTAATTACAACTAATCAACAATAATTAAAATTAATATAAAGAAATGAAATAAATACTAAATTAAATAAAACATAAATACCTTTAAAACTTGATCTCTTATAATTGTAGATGACTTCACAACTTGTTCATAAAAAAACTAACTCTAAAAAATTTTCACTTTAAAATTAGAGTTTAGAGAAGTAGAAAAGGAAGGAATTCAGGAGGAGGGAATAAAAAATAGATGGGGGTATATATAGGTTAGATTAGTTATGACGGGACAATTTGCGATGGGATTCCCATCACAAATAGTACTTTTTTGCGATGGGGCCCGTCGCAAATAACTTCAGCCACATTAATTATGATCGGCAGTTAAAAGATTATTTGTGACGGGGGCCATCGCAAACGGTAACCTGTCGACACACTATTTGCGACGGGACAACATCCTGTCGCAAATCGTTTTTTTACCGCTGTCGGTTATTTGCAACGGTGGGTCCCCCATCGCAACTAGTTCTTACCGTCTCTCGGTTTTTGCGACTGGCAGTGTCTACCTGTCGCAAATACCCTTTCACGCGGATTGGCACGGTTTTCGCGTCAAACCGCGCGAAAGTTTTTGCGATTGGTTGCCTTTTCCCATCGCAAATAAGTGGTTCTTTGCGATGGGTCAGTTAACCCGTCGCAAATAACCTCTTAGACGAATTATTTGGGATGAGATGTATTCCTGTCACAAATAACCCATCACAACAAACGGTTTTTCCCATAGTGGAAGAGAGGCAGGAGCACTCGATGTGGATTCGAAGGATCGAGAAACAGTAGAGGCGACAAAAGAAATTTTTCACCATTCTTCTCAGACTCACTTCCGCTTCCAGACTCCACACACCACTTCTGTATCCTCTAGCAGTTCACTTTCGACGTCCAGGCTTCATGATCACTTCCAACAAGTAGCAGATTAGAGCAGACGATCACACTTCTCGAGTCCCTGAGTGGGAGATCAAGAACACCTCATCTCATTCACCATTGATCACCATAACACATGAATCAGGGCATTGGAACATCTGGAGATTGAGTTGAGAGAGGGATTTCTTTCTTTTTTTCCTTGTTTTGTTTTCCTGTACATTTATTCAACATGAACTTTCCTATTTTAATCTTTTTTAATTTGTTTAATCCTATCATATTTCTTGGCTAATCTCACTTAGGGGAATAAGTTGAGCCGGTTAAATTTGTTCTTCCTTGGTTCATGCATGTGTTCTTTAACTGGATAGTCTCTCTCTCTCTCACACATTTTCTAGACAGTTATATTTTCAAAACATCAAGAATAAGTGAAATTTGATCTTGATCAAATCCTAATTCAAACTAGTATTAATATGAGGTTTCTACTAGAAAGTGAATCATACCCATTATGAGACTGGAAACAATGAGTTCAACTGGCATTTTGAACTTAGTGCTTTGTTGATTGGCTCTTTACAGGTGATCAAGAGACTTCTGCAGTTGATAAACTATGGAATTCACTTAGTCACAAGTTAACCAAACAAAAAATCTGGCCAACTACCTTAAATTAGATCTATATAATTTAAGTCAAGTGCATGAACAAGGGAAAATAATATTGAATATGGCCATTAGACTTCCCCCTGCTCATCTATTCCATGTTTTCACCATTACCTTCTTGTTGTCTTCATTCTTTTCTTTTCTACTTGCACTCACTCACTTACATTCACTTCCTTACACACAATTTCATTCACTTCACATTTACATCATCACCTCCATTATTTTGTTTTTGTTGTTCATTAAACACAACATAAGTCCTACTTGTGGTTTGAACCTATCTTACAACTGTACTAGGTAGTATGTAGGAAACATAATTTTTTAATTTCTCTCTCCTGAACAATGATGTGAGGCATGAAAATTTTGGTAACATTATTTAGGAGGCCATGTGCGATCATAAAAAAACACAAAAACTGTTAAAAAATCAGAAATTCAAAAACAAAAGAAAGGTGTAAAAATTTCCAATAAAATTTAAAAAAAATTGAACCTTTTGTGTGCACACTAGGTCCAAATATGATAACATAGAACTTGTAAACCTTGAGATTGATAAGCACCTTAGATAATTGAAAAATAAAAATAATGTAAATAAAATGGAATACAACAGAGCTCAAACCCAAAACATGAAACAACCTGAAAATGTAACCCACCTGGCAATAAAGTAGCTGAGAGACATTGTTTGAGATAGATTCTACTACCTTATGTGTCTATAAACCCTTATTGCATTAGGCTCTCCCCAAGACCATGGAACTATAAAATCAAACAGTCTATGATGAGTTAGTTTCCTACCTTAAATGGGGTTCCTAGTAAATACTCTCTTGACATTATTAGAGTTTTCTATTGTAGTGTCCAACAACTGAGAGGCCTTAGTAAGGAAGAGATAAAGCTGAGTGTTTTCAAGTTCTACCTAAAGGGAAATGCTAGGACTTGGTTCCAATAATTTTAGGATGAAATCTTTGTCACCTGAGATCAATTTTATAATGAATTCACTATGAAGTTCTATCCTAGGGGGTTGACATTTGAGATTAGGCACAAAAGCAATGGATTCCTTCAAGATGAAGGAGATTTGTTTCATGAAGTTTGGGATAGGTTTTGAGGTTTTCTTATACAGTTTCCAAATCACCAATGTACACCCCAATTCCTTATGGACACCTTCTATAACAGTATCACCTCTTACCACCAATCCTTTGTGGATTAGTCTATTGGAGGTGACATTAGTGATAGGACAACTAAGGAGCTTAAACAAATATTCAACACTTTATCTCAAAACTCTAAACATAAGTGTTCTTGTAAGAGAACCATTGGGAAGATGGAAACAAACTCTATTCCTCAAGTTGAATCCTAAGATGTTGGGTTCTTCAATGAGATTACCCACACAACCCTTAGGGAACAGTGACACCATTGTAGCATGTATGGTCATTCACAGACTTGTAGTCCAAACTTTGACATGCCTTTCCAAGCTCATGAGAGTGCCAGTTTTTCTGGGTATGATCCTAGAATGTAGCCTAGGGAAGATCCATTTTCCAACACCTACAATCAGGGGTATAGAAACCATCCAAACTTTTCTTGGAGGGAGTAGGAAGTCATTCGACCTTCTGTGTCACGAACCAACCCGGGTCGACCCTGAACCGGTCACCCAAGACGGTCTGCGACATGGCCCGAGAGGCGTTCCCGATCCTCCCGGGATAGCGAAAAGCATCAGGGCATCAATAGAGGATAATTGGGAACAATTTCACCCAGAGAAAATAAATAAAGCAATAGAAAAGTAGAATATCATGAAGTAAATAAACAGCACGAAAAGAAAGAACGATCAAACACAACCGACTAACCTAACCATGACCACAACTCCACGTGACTCCGAGAGTCACTCACCAGTCCACAACCAACTCTCACCCATGACGAGCAAGCTCGAGTCAAACCTTCAATAGAAACTAAAATCATGAAAACACTATAGACATGAGTATTAAAACTCAGTAGGTGTTCCCAACAAATTATTCCCAATTCACTACCTTTAAATAAAGAATTTACTAATTCCATGTTTGAACTAAATTATATAAAATATGGGTTTCCACACACACACTTTCATTTCTAAAACAAGTAACGGTCCATTGCCATTTTTAATTTTAAAAATTTTTAATGTTTGAAAGGAACATGTGCATTTTTTTACCACATTTTTGCGAACAATTTAGAAATCCAAATTTTAGTTGTTAGTCAAAAGGAAAACCACAAACAACACACAACAAACACTAAGGGAAATGGAAAAAGTGGCACATAGGGGTCAGTAACCGAACTAGACCTCTCAATCGTCTGTCACATACAAATAACCACTAAAGAAAACATGGGTCGAACCTAGGAGCTCATGAACAATCCAGAACATACCATACATGTGACTCATCATGAAGGCATGCCTACTCTCGATGACGTCATAACACCCTAACGCCCGGTGTTTCCGTACATGGCCTAACCGAGTGGCTCAATCCCCTAGAAGAGTATAATATGTACTAAGGGACACTAGCTAGTACGTAATCTAAACTAGTGCGACAATCGTTCTCAGAATATTCACTTACTATGCCAGGTTCCCATGTCAACACATATAATAAACATGAGTGACTCAAAAATGTAAAACAAGCAACCAATTCCAATGTACAAACATCACACACAAGAATCTCACACAATCATCTAACTCAACAAGATCACCCATGTGTTATCCCAAAGAAAGTTTTCTCAAAATAATTTATTTTATCAAAGTTCCAAACGGGCCTTAACCAACCAATTTTAAAGAAAATCCTTATTTCTCAAAAGAACAAAAACACTTGTTCATGATTCAAAAGAAATCATTTATCAATAAACCATAACTAAATTTGAAATTCCATGAATTATATTTAAAGGCCAAACATGAATTCTTTCACTACTGGGTGTCCATTCATCAAGAAAATATTTCAAGTGTCGTGTAAAAAATAAACGACTCTTTTTACACCAAATAATAATTTAAAAATTAATTATCTTATTTTATTTCTCATTCAATAAAATTAATAAAATATCAAGAAATTAATAAATTTTGAATTAAAAGGTGAGTGTAGTGGGGGGGACCTACCTCAACTTGTTGTCCAAACACAATGGCACGTCACGCCTCACATAGATCCACAAACATGCGCACACCGACAACCAAAGTATCGCGGTTCTTCCTTGCCGACATGCTGCAACAACCGCACAACTAAAAACGCATAAACACGGACTTAAAACAATTCAAACAAATAAATAGCGCAAAATAACCCCATGAGAAGTTTTCAAAACACAAATCGCAACCTCAACATTATTTACTAAACCACATTAAAATCCGCAATGTGTTTACAAAAACCACACCACGCCATAATAATTCACTGATCATATTAAAGAGCCACATGGCCATTTCAAGAAAACACTAGAGTGTAAAACTAGACAAAAGCACCCGATATGTTGAAATATACATTTAAAAGCACATGCGCCTAAACACATTTTCAAAACAAAGCTCACAACATCAAAATTATTTAATAAATTATCTAAAAATTCATAAAACAATTTTGAGTAGTATACCATGGTTTTGCACAGACAAAACCAACTCAAAACCACATAAATAGTTTTATATAACCCTTACATCATTTATAAAACACCTTTTCACCATTCAGATAATATAATAAACCATTTTCACAATTAAAAAAGCCACTAAGAAAAATTTATTAAATAATTTCAAAGTGTGTCGCATGACTCAAAATATCAAAAACTCACTCAAAACTTCTTTTATAACTAAACGCACATTGACATCACACCAAAACACAATTGCAACCCTTGAACATTTTAATAAACCAACAACACAGTTTACAAAGCACTACAAAAGAGTGAACACAACTAAATAAAAAAAGAACTATTTTCACCAAACTTTTTAATCGCTAAACACGTCAAAACAACCGAGCAAGTAAATTAATTCTCCAAACAATGACTATCTATAAAGTCAAATAATTTTCTTCGAAACAATTTTTCTAAAATTAAAAATAAAAATAACTAACTAATACTCAACGGATGTGAAAAATACAACCAATCAAAGTATTTCTAAATTTAAAGGGCAAGGCAAAGGGATCCTACCTCAATCATCGATGGACTTCCCGAAACCAGTGTAAAACCTTGTTAGCACTATGACCACACCTTAGAAGGTTAAAAACAAACCCTAATCATCAATTTGGACTCACAATTTTATAGATAAATCTTGAACAACCCTAGCCACGGGAAGAAGAAGAAGAAAACTAAACTTAGTGTAGAGAGTGAATACTGTAGGGGGAGAAGGAAGATCAGCGCCAGAGGAGAGGCGTGTCGACGAGGGAGAGATGTCAGTGATAAGGTCGGTTGGCACAATAGGTTACTGGAAGGGGGATGCGTGATCGGGGAAGGGTCGACCAAAGGGGGCTGCGTGATCGGAGAAGGGTCTGTCGAAGGGGGTTGCACAACTGGAGAAGGGTCGGCCGAAGGGGGGCGACGCCGACGATGCCACGCCATCCTGGAGTAGGCGACGCCGGAGGTTGCGGCGGCTGGAGGTGGTGGCGGGTTGACCGGAAATGGGGAGGGGGGTTGTTGCGTCGAAATGGGGAAGACAGAACCGGTGGAAGAGGAGAATAAGGAGGAGAGGGTGCTGGGGTGCGCAGAGCAGGGAGTAGGGTCGCGCGGAGCTGATGTGCGAGGGAAGGAGGGGGGAGGCAATGTGGAGATGGAGAGGGGAGGTGGCGCACATGGATACGGGGCAAAAAAATGAAAGAAGGGGAGTTAGGGTTAGGTGAGAAAGAAATAAAAATAAAGAAAAGAAAAGAAACAAAAAGAAATAAAGAAATGAAATAAAAAGTGAAGATAAAAAGAAAATAATAATAATAATAATACCTTAATTACAATGATAATAATAATAATAATAATAAATCCTTCTCTATAATAACACTAACAAAAATATAACAAAGATAAAATAATTCCTACAATAATAATAATTTCCTTAATAATAAAAACAATATTTTAATAATAACGATAATATTATGATTATTTACCCAACAATGTTTTTAAATTTAATTTTAATATTCCTTCAAGATATTAGTTCACCCTGCAAACCGGTCAGGTCGCGCGGTGAATAGGGTGTCACTGCACAGTCCCTCGACTGTGTTCTGCTCGACCGCAGACGCCGCCAAACACACATACACGCGTTTTTCTCAAAAACTCAAAGTTTTAACCACGACTCACCCAAAAACCCGACCCAAGTCATAACCAAAAGAAAATTTAAACCTGGGCGTGACAATTCTCCCCACCATAATTCTTTCTGCCCCCGGAAAGCCATAACAAGATCAAAACCCAAAACAAAAACTGACATTGCTTTACAATTCAAATAGATCTTTAAAGAACGACAACAAAGAGATCCTGAAACGCTCCCAAAAAGGTAGAGATAAACCAGAAGAACTCATGCAACAAAAATGAACTTCCCTTTAAGTGTCACCTGCCCCCAACAGTGTGATCACCTCCAGTTGATCGCTTCAAAGGACATAGATCTTTCAAAACGGTAAATCCAGGCCCAACATAAGCATACCTTAAACACCTTTAAACAGAACTCAACCATTTTTCCATCCTCGATTCAACCTTAAAACACAAAATTTGGAACAACACCAAGAAAAACACAACGACCCTCTTGAAACCAACAAACAAGTTAAAACCACATCCAACAAGTACCTCTTAAAACCTTACTCCAATCTGACACTGGTACTCTCACACCCCAACTCTTTGCTAAAAAAGAGAATGTAGAATTTGGTGGTTCCGCACGAGACCACCCACCACCAAAACAAAACCCAAAACGAAACTAGGATATTGAAACAGGAGGTCTGAACAGACTCCCCACCATAGGAAACAAGCCAAATTGAATTCAACGAGACCTGTGATGGGTCTCCCCACCATAAGGACTGTTGAGATTAATCGAACTCGGAGACTTACACACGGGCAAGAAACCCCACCATAATGGGAGGTGTGGGAAGGGTATGGCCCAACTGATAGTGTATCAAAACTACCACCATCGCTATACTAACAACTTCACACCCTTAGAAGAACACGAACCATGACGCACTAAAGACAGGGATTAAACCAAGTCCCTTTTTCACCGTTGGGATTCTCCTGACTACGCTTCAGCTTCACTCTGGGGCCTATGGTTGGAGCACCGATGATTAAAGCATCTCATGACTCACAGTCAGGCTTCAGAAATTCCCAAAAATAACACACAAACCAGAATTTTACCAAAAACACTTCCATTCAAATAAAAGTTTCAAAGAGGTTCAACCAAAACCATTCTTACAACTAAAAGAAAAGAAATACCGCAAAATTCTACAAAAAATGATTACTACATCCAAGAAACATTACAAAGAGAAAACCTCAAACTGATCCCCAAACATCTCCCTACTCCTACTGACGGGCCGAGGTGACCTTCGATGAGCCAAGTCTAGATTCAGCACGCTTCTTGGAAACACCACGGTATAATCGCTGCAAGTGACCCAGACGTCTACAGTTATGGCAGGGTCTTGGAGCATTCGGGCACGTCGGCCTCTTGTGACCCTGCCTAACAAATTGGTGACAGATCACGACATTACGCTGCAAAGGTGTTTATTGCAGGTCTGAAGGCCTCTTAATTCCTCTAGTAGACCCACCAGCATCAGGGTGCTTCTCATTCTTCCTCTTGACATCCTCTACACTACTTCCCAAGGACGAGGGAGGATTCACCACCTCATGTCCCCCTGCTGACTCAGCTTCAGCAAGAAAGGCTTGCCCCACAACATCTGAGAAGGTGGTTAAGTTGAGCTTGGACACTTTCGACTGCAGTTCAGGTCAGAGTCCAGACTCAAATTATCAAGCCTTCCTGGGATCATTTACAACAAACCATTGGTCGTATGGAACTAGTTCTATGAAATGTCGATAGAATTCCAGTACCGATTCAACACCCTGCTGAAGACAACACAACTACATCCTCTTCCTTGACTTCATCAACTCAGATAAGTATTTTTGGATGAATGACAACTTGAAGAACTCCCATGTTAGATCTTCCCGAGGCTTATTCTGAGACACAGACTTCCACCATTTCCAGGTTGGGCCTTCAAGCATAAAGGTATCCAACTTCACCTTTAACGACTCAGGAAACCTAATGAAACTGAACTTCCTCTCAATCTTCTACAACCACTCCTCCACCTCAAGTGGATCTGCTTGACCATAAAACAGGGGAGGGTTCAACTTTCGGAATTCTAGAACATAGCCTGTAGGCTGATCAACTGGAGGATTTTCTAGGGGCACACCACCCGAAGGTGCACCTTGGCCATTCATAAAACCTTTGTGGGGGTGAACACTAAGGAACAAAGAAACAAGGAACGTAATCAAAACATGGTCATTTCCATTTCAATTTTAACATTTCACAATTTCCAAAATAAAACCTTGCAAAAAAATTCAAAAATGAGAAAGATCCAAACAATTCACAAGGGGAAACAAGTGTCGGTGGGTGGCTCAGACGCATGGTTGGCGGCCATACACCAGTCACACCACCGTCAAAAGGAGCACTTTAGGGTAATGTACCCAGATCCACATGGCTTTCCAAACTATGCGCACTTAATGAGATCACTTGTCTGGCTCCCATTTCATTTCCCAATACCAAACAAAACATAAGAGTTAAGGACATCGACAAACCCAAACATCCCATGGTAACCCGAGGTTTGGAATGAGCAAGGGTTCATGACGTCCTTCTCATCCGTACAACTTGAGTCCTGACAATTCTACTCCATCTACCATGACAACCACAAATAACGATGGGCACTCAAAAAAAACAAGGTCCGCTCAAGAGTCGACCAGCTCTGATACCATTTTGTCACGAACCAACCCAGGTCGACCCTGAACCAGTCACCCAAGCCGGTCCGCAACATGGCCCGAGAGGCGTTCCTGATCCTCCCGGGTTGGTGAAAAGCTCCAGGGAATCAATAAAGGATAATTGGGAATGATTTCTCCCAGTGAAAATAAATAAAGCAGCATAAAAGTAGAATATCATGAAGTAAATAAACAGCACAAAAAGAAAGAACGATCAAACACAACCGACTAACCTGACCACGACCAAAAATTCTCATGACTCCAAGAGTCGCTCACCAGTACACAACCAACTCTCACCCATGGCGAGCAAGCTCGAGTCAAATCTGCAACAGAAACTAAAAATAGGAAAACACTATAGGCGTGAGTATTAAAACTCAGTAGGTGTTCTCAACAAACTATTCCCAATGCACTACCTTTAAATAAAGAATTTACTAATTCCAGGTTTGAACTAAATTATATAAAATATGGGTTTCCACACACACACTTTCATTTCTAAAACAAGTAACGGTCCATTGACCTTTTTAATTTAAAAACAAGTTTAATGTTTGAAAGGAACAGGTGCATTTCTTTTTTAAAAAAAATTGCAAACAATTTAGAAATCCAAATTTTAGTTGTTAGTCAAAAGGAAAACCACACAAAACACAAAACACACACTAAGGGCAATGGAAAAAGTGGCACACAGGGGCCACCAACCGAACTAGACCTCTCAATCATCTACCACATACAAATAAACACTAAAGAAAACATGGTTCGAACCTAGGAGCTCGTGAACAATCCAGAACATACCATACATGTGACTCATCTTGAAGGCATTCCTACTCTCGATGACTTCATAACGCCCTAACGTCTGGTGTTTCCCTACATGGCCTAACCGAGGGGACCAATCCCCTAGAAGAGTATAATCCATACTAAGGGCCACTAACCAGTGCGTAATCTAAACTAGTGCAACAATCATTCTCAGAAGATTCACTTACTATGCCAGGTTCTCATGTCAACACATATAATAAACAGGGGTGAGTCAAAAATGTCAAACAAGAAACCAATTCCAATGTACAAACATCACACACATGAAACTCACACAATCGTCGAACACAACAAGATCACCCCTGTGTTATCCCAAAGAAAGTTTTCTCAGAATAATTTATTTTATCAAAGTGCCAAATGGGCCTTAACCAACCAATTTAAAAAAAATTCTCATTTCTCAAGAGAACCAAAACACTTGTTCATGCTTCAAAAGAAATTATTTATCAATAAACCAAAACTACATTTGAAATTATGTGAATTATGTTTAAAGGCCAAATGATCATTCTTTTACTATTGGGTGTCTATTCATCAAGAAAATATTTCAAGTGTCATATATAAAATAAATGACTCTTTTTACACCAAATAATCATTTAAAAATTAATTATCTTATTTTATTTCTCATTCATTAAAATTAATAAAATATCAATCAATTAATAAATTCTGAATTTAAAGGTGAGTGTAGTGGGGGGACCTACCTTGACTCGATGTCCAAACACAATGGCACGTCACGCCTCGCACAAATGTACAAACAAACGCACACCGACAACCGCAGTATCGCGGGTCTTCCTTACCGACACGCTGCAACAACCGAAGAACTAAAAACACATAAACACAGACTTAAAACAATTAAAACGAATAAATAGTGAAAAAGAACCACCTCAACAAGTTTTCAAAACAAAAATCGCAACCTCAACATTATTTACTAAACCACATTAAAATCCGCAACGTGTTTACAAAAACCACACCACGCCATAATAATTCACTGATCATTTTAAAGAGCCACAGGGCCATTTCAAGAAAACACTAGAGTAAAAAACCAGAAAAAAGTGCACGATACATTGAAATATACATTTAAAATCATGTGTTCCTAAACACATTTTCAAAACCAAGCTCACAACATCTAAATTATTTAATAAATTATCTAAAATTTCATAAAACTATTTTGAGTAGTATACCGCAGTTTTGCACAGACAAAACCAACTCAAAACTACATAAACAGTTTTATATAACCCTTACATCATTTATAAAACACCATTGCACCATTCAGATAATATAATAAACCATTTTCACAATTAAACAAACCACTAAGAAAAATTTATTAAATATTTTCAAAATGTGTCGCATGACTCAAAATATCAAAAACTCACTCAAAAATTATTTTATAACTTAACGCACATTGACGTCACACCAAAACACAACTACAACCATTTCACATTTTAATAAACCAACAACACAGTTTATAAAGAACTACAAAATAGTGAACACAACTAAATAAAAAAAGAACTATTTTTCACCAAACTAATTAATCGCTAAGCACGTTAAAACAACTGAGAAAGTAAATTAATTATTCAAACAATTACTATCTACAAAGGCAAATAATTTTCTCCGAAACAATTTTTCTAAAAAAAAAATAACTAATTAATACTCATCGGATGTGAAAAATACAAGTGATAAAATAATTTATAAATTTAAAGGGCAAGGCAAAGGGATCCTACCTCAATCGTTGAGGGACTTCCTGAAACCAGTGTGAAAACTTGTTCGCACCGTGACCGTGCCTTATAGGGTTAAAAAAACCCCAATCATCAATTTGGACTCATAATTTTATGGATAAATCTTGAACAACCCTATCCACGGGAAGAAGAAGAATAAGAACTAAACTTAGTGTAGAGAGTGAATACCAGAGGGGGGATAAGGAAGATCGGTGTTGGAGGAGAGGCATGCCAGCGAGGGAGAGGTGTCGGTGAGAAGGTTGGCCAGAATAGCAGGTCATCGGAAGGGGTTGTTTGACCGGAGAAGGATCGGCCGAAGGGGGCTGCGCGACCGGAGAAGGGTCGGTCGAAGGGGGTTGCGCGACCGGAGAAGGGCCGGCCGAAGGGGGGAGGTGCTAGCGATGCCACGCCGACATGGAGTATGCGACTCCAGAGGTTACGGTGGTAGAGGTTCGACCGAAAAGGGGCAAGGGTGGTTGTTGCGTTGAAATGGGGAAGGCAGAACCGGTAGAAGAGGAGAACAGAGAGGAGAGGGTGTTGGGGCACGGTGAGCAGGGAGCAGGGTTGTGCGGCGCTGCTGTGCGAGGGAAGGAGGAGGGAGGCAACGGGGAGAGGGAGAGGGGAGGCGGCGCGCATGGCTACAGGGGAAAAAAATGAAAGAAGGAGAGTTAGGGTTATGTGAGAAAGAAATAAAAATAAAGAATAGAAAATAAAAAAAAGAAATAAAGAAATGAAATAAAAGTGAAGATAATAAGAAAATAATAATAATGATGATAATAATAATAATAATAATACCTTAATTACAATGATAATAGTAATAATAATAATAATAATAAATCCTTCTTAATAATAACACTAACAAAAATATAACAAAGATAAAATAATTCCTACAATAATAAGAATTTCCTTAATAATAAAAACAATGTTTTAATAATAACGATAATATTATGATTATTTCCACAACAATGTTTTTAACTTCAATTTTAACATTCCTTCAACATCTTAGTTCACCCCACAAATCGGGCAGGTCGTGTGGTGAATAAGGTGTCACTGCACAGTCCCTCGACCGTGTTCTGCTCGAGCGTAGACGCCGCCAAACACACATACACGTGTTTTTCTCAAAAACTCAAAGTTTTAACCACAGCTCACCCAAAAACCTGACCCGATTCATAACCAAAGGAAAATTTAAACCTGGGCGTGAAATTCTTCCCCTCTTGGATTCCAACAGCCTCCTAGGTAGCAGTTCCAACTCCAACCCCAACCTAAGGATGAGTCATCCAATTCCAAAGACGAGGTAAAGGATATGTTTCATTAGTTGATAGGGAGTTTTTATGGGAAAAAGACTAAAAATGATTTTTATAAAATTCAAATGGATTGAATAATGAATAATTTGAAAATTCTAATGGGGAAGTTGGCTATGGATGTGGACAATAGTGACAAAGGTAGGATTCCTTATACCACTAAAGACAATCCTAGGGAAAATGCTATGGTTGTGATAACCAGAAGTGGTCTCTAAACCCACCAAGAGCCTAGGAAAGAACCCCAAACTACTCAAAATAAAAATCTTATTGAATCTAAAAAGTCAAATATATATATAAATGAATTTTTAAACTTAGATAACAGAATTGGGAACCCCCTAGTTTCTATTGATCTAACAGAAAATCACAAAGAATATGTCTTGAAAAACAAGGAAAATAAAGGGAAGAAAATTCTTAAACAAGAATCTGTAGGGATGCCCCCAATTGTTAAAAACTTTTCCCCAGTCATCCCTTTTCCTGAAAGAATTAAAAAACCAACTCATGATTCTGAACTACTTAAATTTTTTAAAGTTTGTAAGAAGATGAAAATTGATATCTCATTCTTTGAGGCTCTCATTAAAATACCATCATACTTAAAATCTCTAAAGAAAATTTTCTCAAATAAAAAGACCCTGGAAGAATATTTCACATATAGATTGAAAGATGAGTGTAATGATTTTTTACAAAATAGGATACCTCCTAATCTTTGGGACCTAGGAAGCTTTCTTATCCCATGCACCTTTAGGGATAGATGTGGTAAGTTCAACTGTTTGAGTGATTTGGGATCCATTATTAATTTAATACCTCTGTCACTTTTCTAACACTTGAGATTAGGAGTTCCCCAGCCCACCACTATTGTTCTAAAAGTTGTAGATATGTCCATTACTCACCCAGTGGGTAGGGTTGATGATCTTCTAGTGGGAGTAGGTAAACTCTTTTTGCGAGATG
Organism: Viscum album; assembly: GCA_963277665.1. NCBI lineage: Eukaryota > Viridiplantae > Streptophyta > Magnoliopsida > Santalales > Viscaceae > Viscum > Viscum album. Next base: position 549,120,718 of record OY728144.1, on the reverse strand, counting down.
ACTTTATCATCCTTGATATGGAGTGTGACCATGAGGTTCCTATCATCCTTGGTAGGCCCTTTCTGGACAAATGGGGAGTTGTGATAGATGTTTCTAAGGGGAATTTTATTTTTAACGTGGGTGAAAAAGGAGAAGAATTCAATGTTTTTAAGAAAATAAAAGAACCCACCCACCCAATATTTCCCAAAGATGAGTTGTTGGTTGTTGAGGGTACAATTAAAGAGGAGGAAGATGAGTTTATGAGGATAATAGAGGATATCAATAGTGAACATGAGTTCCCTGCTCCCACTTGCATGAGGATTAGCTCAAATAAGGAGAGAGAACTTGTAGATGAGTTTGAGGGATATTTTTTTAAGCAACTAGATGAGTTTTCTTTGGAGAACATTCAGACCACAAGAAAACATTTTAAGTGTGAGGAAACGTTTTCTAGAAGTTCAAGTGATGAGGAGGAAGAGTTATATACTAAATTCTTCAAGAGGAAACATGATGATCTTGGCCCACCCAGGCCTAAGGGTCTTCCTTCATGTGAGTCACCACCAATTCATGAACTCAAACCCCTCCCCACACATCTCAGATATTTCTTTCTATAAGATAGTTCCACCCTTCTTGTTATCATATCATCTAAGCTGGAGGTAAGTCAAGATGATAACCTGTTGATTGTTTTGAATAAATACAAGTCGTTCATGGGATGGAAAATTGCTGACATCAAGGGGATAAGTCTAGAATTTTTCATGCATAAAATTCCCATGGAACTTTAGTGTAAGCCTAGAGTGGAATCCCAAAGGAGACTTAACCCAAACATGAAGTAATTGGTTAGAGAAGAAGTGATTAGTCTGCTTGATTCTGGGATAATTTTTCCCATTTCTGACATCCCCTAGGTAAATCTTGTCCAGGTGATCCCCAAAAAGAGTGGTGTGATAATGGTCACCAATGATAAAAATGATCAAATACAAACAATGGAAGTGAACAAATGGAGATTCTGTAGAGACTATAGGAAGCTCAATGCAACCACAAGAAAGGACCACTTTCCCATGCCATTTTTGGACCAAATGTTGGAGACGTTGGCAGGTAATGAATATTTATATTTTATTGATGGTTAATTTGGTCACAACCAGATTTCTATTTCTCCTGAGGATCAAGAGACAATTACCTTCACTTGTCCATTTAGGATATACACCTATCAGTGGATGCCCTTTGGCTTGTGTGGTTCTTTTTCCACCTTTAAAAGACGCATGATGTAAATTTTCTTAGATATGATTGAAATGATAATTGAGGTCTTCATGGATGATTTTTCTATTGTTGGAGGCAATTTTGAGAACTGTCTGGAGAATCTTGAAGTTGTGTTGGAGTGACGACAAGAGACCAATCTGATCTTAAACTGGGAAAAGTTCCAATTCAAGGATAATGAAGAAATTTTTTTGGGTCATAAAGTATCTAAGATGGGTCTAGAGGTAGATAATGAAAAAGTTTAGGTAATCCAAAAGTTACCCCCACCTGAAAATGTCAAAGGAATTAGATTTTTTTAGACATTTTGGACTTTACATGAGGTTCATTAAGGACTTTTCTAAAATTATTAGACCCATGTGCTACCTACTACTTAAGGACACACCCTTTGTTTTTGATAAGAAGTACATGGAGTCCTTTAATATGCTCAAGTATAAGCTGACTACCTCACCTGTAATCACTACCCCTGACTGGAAGCTCTATTTTGAGGTAATGTGCGATGCAAGTGATTTAGCAGTAGGAGCTATTTTGGGGAAGATAAAAGATAGAAAGTTACATGTAATTTATTATTAAATAATCTACTAGATGATTCTCAAAAGAATTATTTTACCACTAAGAAGGAACTAGCTACTATGATGTTTTATTTGGAAAAGTGTAGGTAGTACTTGATAGGGTCCAGAGTTATCATTTTCACTGAACATGTTTCCCTCGATTACTTGCTATCAAAAAAGGATTAAAAACCCAAACTCATGTGATGGACCCTATAGTTATAGGAGTTTGATATAGTTATCAAGGATAAGAAATAGGATAATAATGTTTTCCCAGAACACTTTTCTAGGCTTCCAAATACCTAAAGTGAGGAGACAAGAGAGATCAACACTTCATTCCCTGATGAAATTTTTTTGGTCACTTCTGTGCAGTAGTATTCTTGGTTTACAGACTATGCCAAATTTCTAGAAATATGTGTCATGCCCAAGGACCACTCACATAAACAAATAAAAAGGTCCATATTTAAATTGGAATATTATTTTTGGGATGAACCTCTTCTCTTTAGGAGGTGTGCTGATGGTATTTTGAGGAGATGTGTGGATGAGGACGAAATGTTGCCCATACTTGAGAGTTGTCATTCATCGTCTTGGGGTAGCCACCATGGAGGAGAGAGGATTGCTCAGAAGGTTCTACAGGTTGGTTTCTACTAGCCTACTTTGTTCAAGGATTCTAGGAGTTTTGTTATTGGCTGTGAAAAGTGTCAGATGCTAGGTAATATAGGAAGAAGTTAGGATCTACCTCAAAAAGGAATTTTAGTGGTTGAAATTTTTGATTTTTGGGGACTGGATTTCATGGTACCATTCCCATCCTCTTATGGTAATGGGTATATTTTGGTTGTTAAGGAATATGTGTCCAAATGGGTTTAGGTAGTAGATCTGCCCAACAATTCTGCTGTAAGTGTTGTGAAGTTTATCAGGAAAAACATCTTTTATAGGTTTGGTGTACCTAGATCATTCATTACTGAAAATGGTTCCCACTTTAAGAAATACAAGTTGAAGAGTTTGATGAAAAAGTGTGGATGCTCTCATAGGATAGGAACCACCTATCACCCACAGTCCATGTGGTAGGCATAAGTTTCAAACAGAGATCTTAAGAAGATATTGGAGAAGATAGTTTCTAGATCTAGGAAAGACTGGTCAGTGAAGCTGGATGAGGCTCTATGGTCCTACAGAAATGCGTACAAGACTCTTATAGGGATGTCACCATTTAGGATACTTTTTGGGAAAAAAATTTCATCTTCTTGTTGAGTTGTAGCAAAAATCATATTGGGTAGTGAAAGCCCTAAACTTTGATTTCAAGTCTACTGGTGAGAGATGGTTGTTAGAGAGGAGTGAGCTGGGGGAGATTAGAATAGAGTCCTATGAGAATGATGAGATTTAAAAAGAGAGAACCAAGGCTTTTCATGATTAAATCATAGAAAATAGGAATTTTAAGGTTGGAGAGAGGGTCTTGCTGTTTAATTCTAGATTGAAACTTTTTATAGGTGAGTTGAAGACCATTTTGTCAGGACCCTTTACCATTGTTAGAGTTTTGGTTAATGGAGTTGTGAAGTTAGTTGGAGAGGAGAATATACTATTTTTGGTAAATTTTCAGAGAATGAAACATTTATTTGAAGGGAAACCAAAGGGCTTGGCTTCCATATTTCTACTGGAAGAATGATCCATATCAAGTCTAACTGAGGACTATTAACTTAATGTTTCATGGGAACTAACCCATGGTTTCTTTTTGGTTTTCCTTTTATTTTTGTTTTTGAATAAAAAAAATAACTCCTGCTGCTTGATTCTCCAGTTTGTAATCTTGTCTGTTTGATGGTATCTCATTACCTGATACTGCTTGAGAGTATTATTGCTTCTATAAACTCAACAAAGGAAAACCAAGAGAGAATCACACTTCATCATATGGATAACCTCTCTTCAACTCAATCCTTGGTTTAACTTTTTGTGATCTTAAAATTCTGGATTCTTATACTTATTTTTTCTGAACATTCAAGAAATGAAAAGGAGTATTTACTTGGTTCTTCCAAAAAGGATTTTTTGAATGGAAATTAATGGTAAGGATCACATAGTCAAGGAAGTGTTGTTCTTCTTTTTACCCATTTTATTTCTCTACTCAATTTTTTCTGGCTTGCTACATTAACTTAAATGGGGGGAGTCCCCTTGATTTCTTTTGAATTATTGAGAATTTACTCATGTGTGGGAGCTTAGCTACTTTAATATTGTGAGTTGAACATCTTGACGAACTGAATTATGGAACAATCTTGCATCCACCGCACTCACTTTGATTAAACTACAGTTGTGTTTTGTATTCATCACATGTCATCCTAGTGCTGGGATTATCAATAAAAAATCAATTTTTTGTTTACTTTTGTATATATGTTTTTGTTTCTTTTCTTTTCCTTTTAGTGTGGAAATTATTCCTTATGAACTCTCATGTCACCTCTCAATTTTTTTTAATACTTTGAATACTTTATCCCACCTTAGGATTCAACATTGGGTACAATGTTGAGTTTTAAGTATGGGGGAGATGGGTCATTCTAGTGTCACATGAAATTCTCCCTTGAAGTAAAAGAATGGTCAAATTTTTTTCAAAAATTTTTCAATGTATTTCAAAATTTTCAAAAAATTTCATCACCTTAGGGTCATTTGAGTTCATTTGTCACTTCAATTCTATCATGTTTAATGGATGACTACTTACTAAATGTTGAGAGTTGAACATAGTGAGAAACTGTTAAGGATGGATGATTGCTAAAAGGAGTTGTTCACTATCTTACGAACTTTCAGTTTAGGAACCAAGGAAGGGAGTGTAATAGGATAGTTCTTGTGGAACTAGTATCATGGCTTTAGGTAACTAAAATTTTTTACTGGAAACTAGTGGAATCACATTTTTATAAAAAAAATAATCAATCACTTTAGGAAGTCAACTCAGTAAGATAGGAAAATGGGATCCCACGGTGAGTCTCTAAGACAAGGTGCACTAGGTGCATTTCTATGAATAAATACAAGCCAATTTCAATTTCAATAAGTGATATGCATAGTGCTATGTGCATGGAATATGGCTGGGAAAAATTAGAATAAAGTGCCCCTGTCAAAAACGAACTCATTAAGGTGAGGTGAATTTTGAACCCAAATGAAGAAGAGAACAGTTCACTTAGTTAAAATTCATTTGAGTTGAATCAATAAAGTGATGAAATAAATGGACTTCAATTTTTGGAACCTAGGAGAATGTGAGAAGTGAAAGTGGCATTGGTTGAGGTTTTAATTCCATTTGATCTAACTTGTCACCACTCTTTGAATTAGATTTTGAAATAGAAATTGAAGTAGGATAGTTGATGAGTTCATATACGAGGCAAAACATACATGACAGTGTATGACTTTGTTAGAATCGTGATTTATAGTGAGTTTTTGAAGCTAAAAAGGACCACCTTTTTAATCAATTTGGAAAATACTGACCCACTGTCAGATTTTGTACCTCTGATTTTTAAGTTCAGATATTCTTTATTTTTGAGTTCGCACACTAATCATCCCTTCTATTTTGGAAAGTTAATAATCACGCATTTGTTTGAGGAAAAACAATGATTTAAGTGTGGGGGAGTTTGATGTGGATTAATTTCATTACTTTTTGCCACATCATTATTTGGTTTTTCTTCTCTTTTTATTATTTAAATAATGTATTGTGTGTAATATTTATTAATTGTTGTACTTTATAAATTAAATTCTTAAAAATATGTTTATGAATTGAAAGTGTGTTTTGTGTCTATTTTTTATTGTTTTTCAATAATAAAGTTAATTTGTTATTTCAATTTAATTTAACTAATTATTTATGTAATTAATTTTCAATTTAATAATATTCAATTAAATAATTTAATTAATTATTTGTAAAAAAATTAATTACTTTTGTTTTTGTTTTCTTAAGTAATTTAATTAGTTTTAACAATTTAATTATATTCATTTAATCCTTCTTTTTAATTTAGTTCTTTAACTTCATTAGTTAATTAATTCATTAATTTATTAAATAACTCAATTCATTAAATATTTTTTTTCATTCTTTATTTTATTTAATTAATGTATTTATTAACTCTTCAATTAATTAATTTGTTAATTTACTTGACCAAACTTGATTTTTGATTTTTTTTTTGTATTTTAAAAAAATTGGAATGCGTAATTAAATTAGTTGCATTTAAGCTTATTTTGTAATTTAAAATGTGAATTTTATTGTTTTATTCATGTTTTTGTTTTAATAATTAAATTTTATGATTGTAAAATAAATAAAATTTGTCTGGTTTTATTTATGTTGTAGGTGTCGCCGCCAAGGAAGGCAGTGGTGACTCACTGAGTCACCTCCAGAGCCTGTCAACGATGACTCAATGAGTCATCATTCTTCCAATTTCACAGCCACCGTCCACTCCTTGTCACCGTTTCCATTCACCCTGAGTTACCGTTCCATGCCAACGGTGACTCCAGTCCCACTGTTATATTCCACTGTTGCTTCACCTACAGTGACTCGGAGTCACCATTCTGGCGAGTCATCATTTCTTCCTCCCTTTATCGCTGCCAGCACCACCTCTCCAGCTCTCGAGTCACAACTACTCTGTTTACTCAATGTCACCACTCCTGTAGCAGCAACAACAGAAATATCACACAAATCACACTGCCAACTCTTAGAACCATCAATAACACGAAAATTCAAGCAAATCGAAAAAAAAAAACTAGAATTCAACACAAAGCAAGTACAATTGAACAAATTTAATCTTAGATTGAAGAACAACAAGAGATCAAACTGAAAAAAATCAGAGTACACCAAATCGAAACTAGATCTAACCCATCGTTGAAGAACTCTTCCCCTTGAATCCGAAGATCGTCTGCCGCCACTATTGAAGAACACCACTCAGGCATCACTGCAGCATCGCTGAGGCATCACCGGCCGCTCGACTCCCCTCCTCCGCCATCCCCAGACTGCAAACTCTAACCAGCGCTAACCACCACATCGCCAAACCTCCCCTGGCTGAGCCGCTTCTCGGTGCGCCTTCACCACCTCGAAGCCCGAACCCCTCTTCCCATCACTGCACTGTCGTGCGCAAGCCGCCGGTCTCCCTCACCTCTCCCTCTGTCCGCCAGAGCCACCTCCCCTCCCTCTTCCATCTACCACACCAGCTCACCCCCTCCCCCCCTTTTTCCTCGCCAGACACGACCCCCGACCCCCGACCCCCACACCCATTTTCTTTTTTAATTTTTTTATATATTATATATTATATATATAATATAACTTAAATATAATATATAATAATAATAATTTATCTAATAATATATAACACATATACTATAATATATATAATAAATAATGTAATTGATATAGTAATAATAATAATATATTTAAATTAAAATACATTAATTATATAAATTTTATGTATGTAAAAATATATTTATTAATTATTTTTTTTGTATATAATAATTTAATTAAATTAGTAACAGTTAATTAATATAATTAAGTATTTTATTTATATATTTATCTATTTTTAGTAAAAATAATTATAATTAAGTAATATATATATATATATATTAATTAGTTCTAATTATTGTTTAATAACATGTAAATTAAAATATTTATAAGTTGAATTATTTATTTTTAATATTTATTTAATTCAATTGTGCTTTTGTGTTTTTCTATTCAGGGGGAGATCATGGTTTGTGGTGGGGACTTTTATTTAGTTATGGATTTCTGTTCCGATGATAGTCAAGGAGGAAACTACATGGTGAAGGTGTCACACAGAGGCAAAAGAAGAGAGGCAGGAGCGCTCGATGTGAATTCGAAGGATAGAGAAATAGAAGAGGTGGGAAAAGAAAATTTTCATCATTCATCTCATACTCACTTCCACTTCCAGACTCCATGCACCACTTCCGCATCCTCCAGAAGTTCACTTCTGATGTCCAGGCTTCACGATCACTTCCAACAAGCAACAAATCAAAGCAAACGATCACACTTCTTGAATCCTAGGGTGGGAGATTGAGAACACTTCATCTCATTCACCATCGAGCAATAGAGCACCTAGATAAGGGAATTGGAGCATCTAGAGATTGAGTTGGGAGAGAAATTTCTTTCCTTTTTCCCTTTATTTTCTTGCACATTTATTCAACATGAAATCTCGTGTTTTAATCTCTTTTAATTTATTGAATTCAATCCTGTTGCTCGGCTAATATCCCTTGGGGGAATAAGCTGATCCAATTAAATTTGTTCTTCCATGGTTCCTGCTCACGTTTTTAACTGGATAGTCTCTCTCTCACACACATTTTCTGGATAGTTATATTTTCAAAACATCAAGAATTAGTAAAAAAATGATATTGATCAAATCCTAATTAAAACTGTTCTTAATCTAAGGTTTCTACTAAAAAGTGAACCATACCAATTATGGGAGAGGCAAAATTGAGTTCAACCGACATTTTGAACTCAGTGATTTGCTGATTATCTCTTTACTAGTGATAAATAGACTTATACGGTTGATAAAATATGGAAGTGACTTAGTCATAAGTCGACTGGACGACAAATCTGGCCAACTACCTTAAATCAGATCCAAATAATTTAACACTAGTGCGTGAACAAGGGAAAACAATATTGAAGATGGCCAGTGGACTTCCCCTACTCATCCATTCATTGTTTTCACTATTACCTTCTTGATGTCTTCCTTATTTTCTTTTCTTCTTACACTCACTCACTTACATTCACTTCCTCACACACAATTTCACTCACTTCACAATTACATCATCCCCTCCATTATTTTGTTTTTGTGTATTTTTTTGGTTTTGGTTGTGGTTTTGTTTTTGTTGTTCATTAAGAACAACATCAGTCCTCCCTGTGGTTCGACCTTGTCTTACCAGTGTACTAGGTAGTAAGTAGGAAACATAAATTTTTAATTTTTTGCTCATACTCAACAACGTGCGGCGTGCTGTTCCCTCTTTGGAAACTTTAAAATAAGCATCAAAATAATAACTTATCATAGATTTGAACTAATATTTTGCAATATTTCCAAACGTATCTTTAATAAAGGCCTTATCCTTGGTTTCTTCATTCAATTATTCATCTTCTTTATCAATTTTTTCTAAGAGTAGTTGTCCTCTACTGAACACAAATTCCGTACATCGGAATGATTATTTCATAATTAGGTGCAATTGTGGAATCCTTAGTTTATCATCATACCCCAAACCTCATGTTTGGATTTATCTCTTATTTTCTTTAATTTTTTATGAGAGTTTGGATAATTTTATTTCCAATTGGATGTTGTCCTCCATTCCACTTTGTTCCTAAGATCACAACCCAAAAAACACCCAGTATGTAAAAAATAACAAAAAAAATAAAAGAACCTAATCTAAAATTAGAAATTAGAAAAGCGGGGGAGTAAATTTTTATATAACTATAGAATTTATAACTCATTTTCCCTAACAATGTTTCCATAAATTTATTCTCTTAGAAAATGTCATTAAATCATTGAATGAAATCAATTTAGAAATTTATTTTAACCTGACCAACACCAACTAAAATAATGTATTATAGTGGTAAGACGGTTTTGATCCCATGATACAAAAGTTTATAGGATCCAATAGTTTTAAATTTTTCATAATTTTATTAAACAAAAAATATCTAAACTGAAAATAAATAATTTTGGATTGAGAATCGATGGGAAGGATGAAGATATGGGAGACAAGATTCATGGATGTTTATTTAGAAATCTCATTTGTGAATGTAGTCAATCTATTTTCCATGAGACTCCTAAGGGATATCAGATATAGCCTATCAGAATAAATTGGAACTACCTAATCCCATATTTCCCTTTGGGGGAGATATCCTAAAGAATTTTGATGCATTGCATTTAATCTCATAGTATAAGATGAAGTTAAGGTTAGATCTCACTCCCCACTCCCCTTAATTTAAATGGGTATCCTCCCATAGACATAATCACGGATTCTAGACTCTAGGTATATGAAATCACTCATAATGAAATTCTTGATGAATATGAAAACATCAAAAGTAAGTATAATCAAGCATTAGGTATACATCCCCTTCCTTGATCTCATCGTTCCCTTGAACACCTAGATATTTATGACTAATATATCAATCAACATGAATAAATTATGTGTTAGTGGGAAGGTAATAAAATATTTAGACTATAAAAAAGTGTCATTAAACATTGAAGATGTAATTTTGTTACTCTCACAACCAACATAGGAACTCAAAGTTACAAAATGAATGATAAAAAAGAAAAAAAATCCTAACTATGTACAATCATGGTTGAATATGGCCCTTCTCCCCCACTCCTCCAATGGCCCGAAGGCCTTCATTTTTTATTGATTTTGATAATCCACCTTTCAAGGGATGAGGTGGAACCCTACAATGCCCGTAGGTGAAAGATTACATGCTCGTAGGCTATAGAGGAACCATTGCCCATAGGCACAAATATTACATGCAACCCAGACTAACAACTTGGAACTGCTCCTCCCCAACATCTTCATCATGAAATCAGCTCTTCACCTCCGCATGGATATTCGGCTAGGCATTCCCGTGCATGCACAAGATTGTCCCAATGGCAGGTGCCATACCCTCTCATTCTTGCAATCCGTTTAGCTTCTGCTGTGGTGAAAGCTCATTTTCTCATCCTCCTTGTAGAGCTTGTTCCTTGTAGTTTGGTCTGGTTTGTATCTGTAGGTGGCCTGAAGGCCATTAGGATGGCCCGAAGGCCCAACTGACCCGAAGGCCTGGGTGCCCAAAGGCCAATGAAGGACTCAGGGACCAAATCTGAGGCCCGAAGGCCTAAACAGGGGCATATCTCCGGCTGCTACAGTACCAAACAGTGTCCGCTACAGTACTGCTACAATACCTTCTACAGTACTGCTATAGTACCCAGAAATTCTGCCTCCGCCTGGATTTGATCCCTGGTCGCATGGATGCACCATCAGAGACCTTGCCAACCGGGCTAAGGCTCATGTGCCCTTCTCCCCTACTCTCACTTTGGATGTGGGATGGATATGTACCTCTTTCCTCTTACATAATTTTCCTAAACTAGTAGATAAACATCCCCCTCATGATCATATAATGTTTGGCCTCTCTTTTCATAACATCCTCTTTTTTAATAGAGATATCTCTCCATGTGAAAATTTTCAAAGTTTTTATATATTCTCCCTCAATTATGGTTATATTTCAATCCTCCTCTTTTACACATATTTTACCTTTAAAATTTTCATTTATCCATGTGGAATCCCCCTATTTAAATATATTTTTGATTATTTAGGAGAGACAATATTTAGGTTCTTCTAGTTGAATCAATCTATCTTCTTCTTATATTTCTATTCTAATTCTCAGATGAAGATCCTTGTTTTATTGTAACTTCAAAATCAATATGTGTATGATCCCCCCAACTTAATCCTCTTCCAATTTACCTAAGCCCATCCTGTAGCACATGTAAATCTAAAAAACATTGGATTTTTTAATCTGTAGTAGTTAAAATACTATGTGGCGTGGAGAAGGGCCTTGCGGCATAGATTTATCACTTTTGAATGATCTCCCATGCAATGCATGCATGGATACAGTATGACCAAACACCCATTGTTATAGAGTCTTTCTCTAAAAATTATTCCAACTTCAATTTTATGCAACTCCATGATGTAGCTACAACAGTATGATGCAATTTATCTCTTTATCCAAAAATTATTATCCATCTTTGTTTCCTATGACATGGGAAATCTCTTCATGCCATAGCCTCTTTTCAAGCAACATTGGAACACACAAAACTCTCAAATTATGGTATATGTCCCATCATCTTTCTTTGAACTACAAGGGCTATGGGTCACTGGTAGGTCTAGGGTGCAACCTCATCTTCTTCATTTGGAGCTCCAAGATCGGATACGATCCATAGCCATGGGTGCATCATAGAAATGATCAGTTCTCCAATGGACCCAATATTTCCACTTATCATCCATGGTTATTTTTGCAGTGAAGTGGTGAAAATGAAGTGATATCATGTATCCATGTAAGAATAAACATGGGAAAAATAGGTACTACATCATTCTTTTATGTGCACAGTACCCAAGAAAAATAAAACATCCCACATTAGATGATCCCATAGTCTGCTGATTCTATATAATATATCTTGTTTCATTTGTAGATAATCAATACAAACTTGGTTCATAGGACCACTGAAATCATCGTTTTCCACAAAGTACTGATGAATTTATCCTCCCTCTATTGCATGGATCTTCCTACAATGTGTTGGTGTACTCTTGTGCCCATGAACTCCATGAGTTACTTATGCCCACTACTACATGTAGTTTTCCTTCACTGTGGGATTCAAGGTTGGTTACCCCAATTGAGGTGGCCATGTGTCATGCCCCTATATGTTGAGGGTTTTCCTATGTGGGAAATTCTTTTTCATTAAAATGTAAAAAACTTATAAAAAATTATAACTTCATAAAACATGTATTTACATTATTTTCATTTATTTTTAAAAAATGTGATTATAAAATATAAAATACCGAGAAATTATGAATAAGATTTAATAAATGGATAGAAAAATTTAAAAAAAAATACATTTAATAATTAAAATTTCAAAAATTATGCATAAAAGTTATATCATCGCCAATAAAGGTTATATAAAAAGTATTTAATTTCATCAAAATGATTTTCTAAAAATACACTAGTCATTTAGGATAGATAATTGGTCAAAAAAGTATGAAAAACATTAACTGAGGTCCAATTTTGTGACATATGCAATTTTGAAGAATATATTTGTGAGTTTCGATATTGGTATTATGTTTTCTGACCTAGAGATCAAGCATATAAAACAAACTTCTTTATCTAGAAACTCTTGTGTGCTTGGATTGAGGTTGTTCAACAATATATGAAGACTATATTTCTCAAAGCATATATTTGAAGGATACTTTGGGTCTTCTAGTAGAAACAATAACAGAGGTGGTAAGAATCTATTATATGAATTAGAATGTCTTATTGAAAGTAATAAATATATCATATATGATTTCATCTTGTTACTAAAAGGTTGAGGGTGCTTTGGGAATATATGGGTGTGGTATAACTAGGTATGAACTTAGGAAACTCTAGTAAGAGTCATTCAGAACATAGTGACAAGTATGGAACGTATGAAAGAAATAAATCACACAAAACATTATAGAAAGGATTTGGTAAAATAATATCATCAAATAAATTTTTAGGAAAACATCAAAAAAATAGTAAGATATAACTCGAACTAAATAGAAGGAAAAATGATATAAAATAAAAAAAATAAGGAAAAATAAACAAAATTTCTAAGATTCATTAAAGTAAAATATTTATCCAGTTATGTTTTTTATGGATTCATTAACAATAAGGGTCACAGAGCTGACACATGTCTTGATGTTGATATAATAAGAGGTGGTATCAAAGAAATACTGATGTAGGATACCTCAAATATATTATTAGAGTCTATCTGAGGAGAATATATAGACTTAGATGATAAGATCTTGTATTCTTTAAATTCATAGTGATCAAAGGATAATGAATCCAACTTGGATGAGGAATAGAGAAACCCCAATAAAATTTTGATCAAGATTTAAAGAACATTGTTTTGAGAAAGTTCTAGTTCACATAAAGACTCTACAAGGATAGTAAATCTAGATGAGATATAAAGTTATCTAGTGTATTATTCAGAAAACTGACATTCCATTAGAAGGAATAAATTTTCAAAAATTTAAGATGAATAGGGTTTATTGGTCTAATGTATATCAAAATTCTTGGATATCATATCGAGATATGGCCAAAATCATTGAGGATGAAGAGACCAATGATTTATATAAAACTATATAGGGGATTGTCTACAATGAATTTATTAAAACTTGAAGGTGTTTGTATGGTTATCTAGAAATATACCATGTATGTTAATTTTGGAATAATCTAGATTGGAGTAGATATTCTTATTAGGAAATAATAATATCTATTGGTTATAATTATAGTAGTATATGATATTTTATCCAATATCTCTAATTCTTTATTTGGAGGCGCATGAGAAAATTTACATGTAGGAGAAACGTGAGTGAAGATGATCCCATAAATTTATACAATTCTAATGGAAAGAAGTATCATCAGTGTTATATAATTAAATATAAATATGAGGTACTAGTATAAGAAGTTAATATGTCCACCAAAAGTAGATGTATCGGAGTATTTACTATTATTTACATGATGTTATGTAATATTAGGATGCCAAATCATAGAAAATGTGAAAAAAATTATGCATATTTTAAAGGATGAAATAACATAAATTAGAGAAATGACACTATAATTGGTAAGCTATAAGAGTCTAAAATAATCTAGATAATAGGTTTTTATACATCCATATAAATAAATTAAGTATAATAAACTTATTCTAAATATATTTAGATAAACCTAAAATATACTTATAATAATTGATATTAAAGATGATGATTTTCATAAATCAGATGAATCAAAATAATAAATATTATATTTTAATATAGAAGATCACAAATAATTAATTATTGAGAACCTTTAGAATAATCCATGGTTTTTAGTAGGAGAAGGATAAGGTAGTTATTGTATAGAAGAATAGTAAAATAAAAGTGCATTTGAGTACCCATCTGTGAGGATGAAGAATCTATTGTACAATATGTAGGATTTTCAATACTTAGAAATAATATAGAGTAATGGGATATATTAGTGAAGCTAAGTATTTTTGGAACTATCTATACTACTCTAGTGGACATAGGATGTACCATCTCTTTCACAAGAACCTAGTTTTCAAGAGTAACCTAGGAATCCATATGGTTACATATTATGGTAAGTAATAATATAATTATTTTGTTACAAGAGGAGGTAGATAATTTTTATATTGAACTAAATGGAATAATATTTATAGAGTAGTTTATTTACTATATTCATAACCTGCTAAATGATTTATTAATTATAAATAGATTCATTGGATGATATTAACCAGTGATGATATTTTAAAAAAGGGACTATGATGGATAATTATTTGATTCCAACTACTTTTAAGAAAACTAGAATTGACCCATAAAATAAATTACATACTATCAACGTACAGAACTATATAGAGGATAATAAATACTATAGAAAAATTTATTAGTGGAAAGAAAAAGTTGAATTAAAAGTTTTATGGATAAATGATGAAGAGGCATTGGATAAGATAAGAGATTTATTACCATAAAAACCTATAAAATATTGGTAGAAGGTAGTGAAAAATTCTATAATTACCCTTAAAGATTCTAATATGGAAATAAAAAGTAAGATATTTACCTATCCATATGGTATGATAATGGATTTTGAGAAACAAATTCAAAAATTTATTAATCTTGGATTAATCAGGCATAGTGAAAGCCTTCACGGGATATTGATTTTAATAATAATAAATAATGATAAAAAATAATTTTTAAAATACAAAATGGATATAGATTACCATGATCTCAAAAACTAAAAAAATTATGATGGTTATAATATTCATTATTAGGAGTATTTAAGCAGTATGATTAATAACGAGAGGTCAATGGTATATTCTATGTTTGATATTAAGAAGATATATTTTTGGATTTAGATAAAATAAGTAATATAATTAGAATAAATCACAATACCTATAGGTTTCATTTAATTTCATGTTATTTCATTTAGAATCAAGTATACCCTAAGAGTGTTCTAGAGGATAATAGACAAGGGATTCAGTAGATCATCATAGTTAATGGTAGTCTACATTAATGATGTGTTTAGTGAGAATACAAAATGAAATATTGAGCACTTACAGTAGATGGGTGGGGTGTTTAAAAAATAAGGGATGATACTTTAGGAAATAAATATTATTTGGATATATAATAATATATAATTATTGGGATTAAATATGTAATAAATTTAAGAGAAACTTCCACAACATATTTCAAAGAAGTTAGAAACTTCCCCTAATGAGCATGAAGATTGTAAGCATATTTAGGTACTTCATGGAATATTAGTTTATGCTAGAGCATAAATCAGAGATCTATTCAATATATTATCACTAATAAAAAGTAATATTCCTTGTAAAATATCCAAATATTAGAAAAAACTATTTTTAAGTGATCATAATTTTAAATTATAAATATTAAACCCTCTAAGAATTAGAGTATCCTTTTGGGAGTTAAGATAAACATATATTAGATTTAAATGCATTAGACTTGGAATGGATATGCATAGAAAGAACTATGATGAAAGTATTAATAAACATTAAAGTGAAAGTTCCAATGGGATAGAGAAGAATTATTCTATCCATAACTGATAATTGATTGTAGTCCTTAATGAAATCAGGGATAACAAGATTTTCTTGGGAAACAAATTTACTATATGGAAAGTGAGTTCGTATATAAATAATATCATGAAAATAAAATTGAAAATATTTACCCAATAATGATTAGTGAAATGGTGGAATTAAATTCTATATATTAACATTAATATAGAAAATATAAAAGAAAAAGATAATGGCATTCCAGATGCACCAATGCGCTATTTTGATTCATTAAGTTGTAATAGATAAAAATATACAATCAAGGCACTATATCATTTTTATTGATAATTATTATATGTAATAATATCTAAATATCAAATAAATTAATGGTAGATGAATTTCAAAATATATGAAAGGAAATCTATAAATATTTGAAAAGGATTCTAAATAATTCTATAAATAAAACTATGATTTTTTATGAGGTGATCTAAAAAATAAGGACGATTGGATATTTAGGGGAGTTTTAAAATTTTCTAAACCAACCTAAAATACCCATGATCCAAGTACTCTTGTCATCCCATAACATGTCCTGAAGGGTGTACCCAAACCCCACGAGTTGTAAACTAGTTCTTAGGCATCAAGATATACACAAGTAGGAATAATTTTACCTAGTGAAACAATATTAAAAATGGAACATCCACTAATAATTTTGGCCTAAAAAATATGAAAATTAGATGATCACACAAATAAAATAAATTTTTATCATAATAGGAAAGGATAAGTAAGGCTTAAAAATACAACATAACTCATGATCTATAAACAAAACCAATAAATAAATTTAATGCATCCCAAAATTGAAGGAACTAAAATTTCGATTAAAAATATAGTAGAGGAATAAATAAAATATAGAGAATGAAAGTTTATTTTTTATGATATACCAAAATAAAAAAATACCAAAATAAAGAGAATAAAAAAAGCCACCCATTTCCATGTGTCAAGAAAAATGATCCTTTGTCTGGAACCTCAACCATACTCGAATATGAAACCAAAATATCATCTAATACATCTAATATAAACTTATAATGAACATATAATATGATAAGAGTGGGAAAATATGCCCAATATGTATCCTTACCACCCTCATACACAACCTTTTAAAAGTAAATACAATTGATTATAGTTTAAAATACAATAAAAGACAAATTTTAATTTTATATGAAACATGTAATAAGGATATATAACATAAAATCAATAATTTCATGATATTTAAATCTCATTTTTCATAATAAAATTAAATTTAAAGTATTTCAGGAATTCTATAACATTAAAAATTGGGAAAACTGGACTAAACCTTTCTTTAGAAATACCTATGTAATGAAGGTAGAAACCCAAATGTTATTAACCATTCAAATTAAAAGAAGTGCACTTAAGTAAGATGAATTTATATTTTTATAAAGAAAATATCAGTTTTAATAACCACTAACACTATATACACCACTATAATTGTCAAAAACCAATGAAATGTACAAAAATTAACTATTATAAAACAAATTGAATTCATAGTCAACATGAAATAATGGTCAATAATCTACCAAGGGAAAATAAAATCATAGTTGTTACTGGAATACTTAGGGTGAATAAAGTTATTCAAATTAGAATAAAAATATAGAATCCATCTAATCTATTTCAAATTCAATTCAACTACCAAACACTCAGTTTTACCTTATCTAGCCTGACTGAGTGACAAACCATCCTTAAATGGAATAGAGTCCTAACATGGGGCCACTAGCTAGAGTGAAATCATGGCCTAGTGCATTAATCACAACTATATTTACCACAAAGATACATGTGGTTTCCTCTGGATTGAAATAAAGATGAGAAATAAATAATTAACATATTGAAACATATAATAACCAAGAATCACAACACACTCTCACCTTCAAACACTTCTCATATAAGCATGCCCTTATTTTCTTTCCATTGGGAATAATAATATGATAAATATGTTCCCAAATAGATAAAACATAATCTAATTTATACAATATCAATATCATTTTAACTTTTACATAATGACCTAAATAGGCTCACTTCATGGGTATACTTATATTCATAAATACTTATTTATTAAGTTCCAACTAGGCTTTTGGAACATATTTAGAGAAACCATGTTATAAAATCATATTTTTAAAATAATCCAAGTAATCGTCATCAAATCATATTAATTAATAATATAAGAACTAATGAAAATCATAAAAGATTCCAAACACATCATTAGTGGTAAACCATTTTCTAAAAACATAATTTTCCTTCTTTAGAAATTATTTATGAGTGAATTCACCCATTTAAACATCAAATTCCTTTGGAAAGAACCCCTGTAAAATTTAAAAGAACACTTTTCTTTCAATATAAAGTCTTTTAGAATTCAAGAACCAAGAAAACATGAATAACCTTATATTCCAACAAATATTCAGAGTGAAAAAACACCCCTTTGATGAGAAATCGATAAATATACATATTATAGCATTAAAAACATTCAAATTAAGGGTTGTTGTCAAGAAATAACTCATATATTTTAGTTTAAAAGTTTATGCATGGAGAAACCTAACTCAATTCATTGAATTCACAATTTGAGTAGTTATTCCATCACCAAGGGGCAAGAGGGTGCTCTAAGGATCAATATAACCTGTAAAACATATAAATCCCTAATAAAAATTGTGAAACATGAATCCCTATCCATGAAAATTTTATGGAAAGAAACAAAGGGGAAAATAAGAAGATTGCTAAGAAGAAGAATATTATGATAATGATGAGGAGGATGAATATGAGGAATAATAATAATAATAATAATAATAATAATAATAAGATTAATAACAACAAGATGAATAATAATAATAATAATAATAATAATAATAATTAGAATATTTTTAGAACACTTTAACTGAATGCATCCTCATCAATGTGTAAATGAAATACATGGAAAATATAAGAGAGAGAGGGGAGAATTAGTGGGGATGATTCCTTGGCTACTAGAAATCATTTGGTAGGAAGAAGGCACCCCAAGGGTTTTAAATTCAAAGCGGGGAAATATAGGAATATCACCAATTCTAAAATTGGACTTATGTCATCATGATTCGACCCCCTCCCAACACATTTATAAATTAATATCATCCAAAACATACAATTTATTATAGTTATAAACATTTTATAAATTACCTGATTCAATTCCTAATTGAATTTTAACTAAAAATATTTTTTTCTTAGTTCAATTTTAATAATCTAGTGGAATCATCGAATATGATTAACTTGTTCTAGTTATTAAATCATTTAATAATTATTAGTTATACTTTAGGACTGATAATCTATATATAAATTGTAAAATATAATCTAGGGAAAAGATAAATATTTTCACTTTTATGCAAAAGGGATATCTCTTACATATCTCTTTAGAAGGTATATGTAAGATATATCTTAAAATCAAAAAATTGGAAAAGGTAATGTTCCCACTATGATATGTAATATAATTCTTTCATACATAATACATTCTCTTTAATATATAAGACATTTTTTAGAAACAATCAATATTAAATATATCCTTCCAATATATATGATTATTTCCTTTTCCAAAAAAATGATACGTAATATATTTTCTTATATGTAAAATATTTTTCAATGCATAAGGTTTTTCCCTTAACTAAAAAAATATGTTATATCTTTACTCTTATATAATATATTTCTCAATATGTAATTTTTTTCATATGAAATATATTATTTATATGTTAGGTTTTTCGCATCACTTGAAAAACAATACATACTATATTTTTTCATACATGATATATATTTTCATACATAAGATATTAATCTTAGAAAAAATAGTTCGTAATGTATTAACACACTGCTACAAAATAGATCTTTAATGGCACTAAAAATGGTCTTTATCAGTTCTAGAGAAGCACTGACTACCAGATCGAGACTAAAATCCCTAGTCTTTTATCAGCGCCTTTAGAAGCATTGATAAAGGAAAAAAATTATCAACACATTTTTTTAGTTCCAATAAAGTATACCTTTATCAATGCTTTTACAATAACTAATAAAAGATCCCTTTATCATCCCTTCAATAACTCTGATAAAGGGCCATGCTGTAGTGTGATGTAACAACACACTACAACACTAGTGCAGTGTGTTATAACAGAAAAACACAACACCAAAAAAACCATGAAATCAGAAAATAAAGTAACAATAAAAAATTTAAATGAAATAAAATTTACAACCCAAATACAAGAAAAAATACTATATTATTGAAATTTCAAACATTGGTTTATATAATTACATATGTACAAATTATTACATACATTCAAAAACATCAATGTTCCATTATCTTTTTATCATAACCCCTACCCAAGAAAAAAACACACCTATATAATAAATCATTTTTTATGTTAGAAATAATATAAAAATATAAATTAATAGAAAGTATTAATTTTAAACTAAACTTTGAGTCATATTGGGAACACTATGTATCATATTGATTTTTAGTTGAGTCTTGCACGTCACACCATTTTTTTTATCTTCGTGCATTATCATTAGGAAAATTAACTAAATAAGTATAAGATAAAAATTATAATAAAATTAATTAATTAATAGAATATTTAATGAGGAGACAAAAATCTTGGCTCATTTTCTTGGTTTTGCTGATGTGATGTGTGTTTTAAACTAAAATGACACTTATATATTGAAAAGGATCACTTGGAGTCATACCAGTCACATAGTGCATTGTATTGAGGTATGGATAATTCATACACATCATAAATGACTTATAATTCATTTTACAAAAATATTAAAACAATCCGAATGCATTTTCTTGGTTTTGAATATGTCACTTGTCCTTTTTACTAAAATGTTTTTTAATTGGAAACATGCACTTTGACTCATATCAATCACATAATATGTCTTTTTTATGTTATAAGGATTTCTACATATCAAAAATGACTTATTAATTGACTTACTATAATATCGATACAATCCAAGTGTGTTTTCTCAGTTTTTATTGAGTGACACTTTTTGAATTAAAATGTCGATTTTTAACTCAAAATGGATACATTGAGTAATATCAATCAAACTATGCATCAGATTGAGATTTGGATGATTCCTACACATCTCAAATGACTTATGGATCATTTTCCTAAATTATAAAAACAATCCAAATTTTTTTTCTCAGTTTTGAGAAGGTCAGTTGTCCAATTTACTAAAATGGATGTCAATTTTAAATAAAAAGAAGCACTTAGAGTCATACCAGTCACAATGTGCTTCGGATTGAGGTTCGGTTGATTCCTATACATAAAAAACGACACATGGATCATTTTACTAAATTATGAAAACAATTCCAATGTTTTGGATCAGTTTTGAGTATGTCACTTTAAAAAAAATCATTTTGAACTGGAAATGCTTACTTTGACTCATACCGATAACATCAAATATTGGTTTGATGTGAGTATGATTCCTACATATGTATAATTGAGGTTTGGTTCATTCCTACACATCCCAAATCACTTATGGATATTTTTCTGAAAGTATCAAAATAATATGAATGCCTTTTCTCAAATTTGAGTGGTCCAGTTGTCTTTTTTACTAAAATTGATTTAAATTTTAAATAAAAAATGCACTTTGAGTCATAAAGATCACACCATGAATCGGATTGAGGTTTGGATGATTTTTACACATTTAAAATAACTTATGGATCATTTTACTAAATTATCAAAGCATTCAGAATTTGTTTTCTCACTTTTGATTATGTCACTTATCTTACTTTACTAAAATGTCATTTTAAATTGGAAACACACACTTTGACTTATATCTATCACATAATGTATTGGGTTGATGTTATACTGATTCCTATACATTAAAAATGACTTATGTATCTATTTCATAAATTATCAAGATAATATTAGTGTGTTTTCTTCTTTTTTAGGAACGATTTTGGAACTAAAATGTTGATTTTAAATAGATAAAAAATACATTGAGTTATACCAGGCACATCATGAATCAGATTGAGTTTTGGATAATTAATACAAATAAAAAATGACTTATAAATCATTTCTATAAAGTTCTATTTTTTTTGAATATGTTTGGTTAGTTTTGAGTAGGTCATTTGTCCTTTTTACTAAAATTGATGAAAATTTTAATAAAAAGATTCACTTGGAGTAATAATGGGCACACCATGAATCAGATTGAGGTGAGGCTGATGCATACATGTCCAAAATGAATTTGGGATAATTTTACTAAATTATAAAATAATATGAATGAGTTTTCTCAATTTTGAATATGTCACTTTTCTTTTTTACTAAAATGTCATTTTAAACTGGAAACATGCACTTCGACTCATACCGATCACATTGTGTTTTGGTTTAACATGAGACCATTTCCTACACATAAAAAATGAATTGTGAATTAATTTGATAAATTATTAAGAAAATAAAAGTGTTTTTGATCTATTTTTAGTGAGTGACACATTTTGAACCAAAATGTCGATTTTAGACTTATAACGGACACTTTTAGTCATACCGAGCACATTATGTATTGGATTGAGGTGAGACTAATTTATACACATCCCAAATTACTTATAGATCACTACTTAAAAGTATAAAAAACAATCAGAATATTTTTTCTTGGTTTTGAGTATGTCAATTGTATTTTTTTACTAAAATTAACATCAATTTTAAATAAAAGGAATCAATTAGAGTCATACTGGTCACATCGTGGATCATATTGTGGTAAAGATGATTCATACACATCCCAAAGTCTCAAAACAAAAATCCTAAATTCCAATTTTACCATTATTTAGAATGCCTTTATTTTTTGAACTACCAACACTACATATTGAGTTGATGTTCTTAGCTAAAAAACCTTTCTCGTTGTTGAAAACCAGAAGATCATATTAAGATCATATTCCCATTATATCATGAGAATTTACCACAATTGGAACATGATCTCACTATACTCTTCTAGTTATTAGAAAAGAGGAATTTGTTTAGCAAAAAACATTGACTCAATATGCAATGTTGGCAGTTCAACAAAGAAAGGTAATGTAAAGTGAGGTAAAATTGGCAGAAAGGAATATTTTTTCTATTTTATGGATTATTTCATATAGTTGAAAGAAAAATAAGACTTTCTAAAATATCTATGCAAAAAATTAAATATGTTTTAGATAAAAATTATAATTAAATTAAATTAACAACAATAGATAAAATGATGAAAAAATTAATTAAATTATTAGTATAAATTCACCTTTTCATGATGGTTATATGAACTCTTGATGCATTTCTTGGTTTTCATTATCTCAGTTGTAGATTTGAATAAAATAATAAACCTTTATTAGAAAAAATTATTATGTTAGTAATATAAAAAACAAATAAATTAAACATAAATATAAAAATTTACATTAATTATATGGATAATGATTTTACTATGAAAATATCAAGATTACCACTACGATTGAGCAGTGGAGGGAACTTGAAGGAAAGTGATAAATTAAAAAGTTTCAGGGTGAAAAGGTTTTGAGTAATAAGATTACTATGGATGTTTTGGTATAGAAAGGCATGAAAGATGAACAGGCCACCCCAACTTGAACAAAAGAATCAACCAATATAAGAAAAAAATTCTTACATGAGTAATACTAAAAATAAATAGATTAAAAATAAATATGAAACAATATATAAATTCCATAGACAATGATTTTACTTTTAAAAAACCAATATTACCTCTATGATTAAGTATAAGAAGCATTATTTCTCTTCCTACAAAGGTAGGGGAGGAATCTTAAAGGAATGTGATAAATTCAACAATGCATGGGTAAAAAGGTTTTAAGGGATAAGAAGTCTATAGAAGTTTTAGTGTATAAAAATATGAAATATATACATAAATATTGTAAAATAAAATAACTCTACAAGGAATAATTAAAATTAAATCAATGTCTCATTATATAAATTTTCAGTAAAATAGAGAAAGTATATCACAACATTACCACTACATATTCTCAAATGGTTTTCTTCATTATAGTTTATTATTATAAGGGATTGGTAACATCATATTGTGTAGAATACATTATCTTTATGATTAGTCAAACATTTAATTTATATTATGTTAATGTAGTAGAGAAAATATAATATTATGAGGAAAAAAATAATATATTAAAAAACACATTTACCTTCTCATTGAACTCTATTTTTTAAAGGTTTTAGGGATTTAGTTCTTCTATCGAGAATCCAAATCCCATATTTGTATTACCCTATAATGTATAATACTCTGTCTACATTGGGTCTAATATAAACTGATCGTCATAACCCAATAAAAGGGTTATCCTTGATTGAATTTTCAACTGACCTGAAATTTGTTTTAGTCTCTAGTAGGACAATATACCAATTCTTATTTATTGGATATGATACATAAAATATTTCACCACTTGTGATACCATTATGAATGGAACATATTTTCCCCTTACATACAAAATTTACCTTTACAAATCTCATTTCATCAACTTTCAATGCACTCATATTGTCGACCCATTTTCAATGGAAAATCATCACTTGAAATTTTGTTTAATACAACTCATATATCTTTTCAATAATGCTAAAATATGACATATTTTTATAAACTGAATTTATATCCTTGGAACTTGATATGTGCATTTCTTCCACCACAAGCATAACACCACTATTTTTCATCATACAACAGTCATCATGTTCTTTTGTATACAATTTATAACCACTGATTACAAAACCAATAGAAGATATAAAATTTTCATTCACTCCCCTATCTAGCCATTAAATTTATTTAGTAATTGAATTTATATTTTTCAATAACTCATTATAAATTTGATCTCAAAACCATCCTATAAACTTTTGATTATGTGTATTTGATATCCATCCATCATCTCATAATGGATTAAAATATATAAGAATTTATCCGTGTGCTTAAATATATGGATCAAAATCTTCACTATTATTTAAAATGTTAAGTTGTGATTGGTCCCTTTCTGTCAAGATAATTGTAACAAAATCTCTTCCAAAAATCCCTTTCCCCATAAGGCATTTGTTGTGATGAGACTTTGGGAGACTTATGTTGTCAACATATGATATGTAATTGTAACATAATTCAATATCTTCTTCAAAAATATATCATTTTTCAAAACAAACTCTTAGCTGAATTTGATTATTTACATACCCTTTCAAAATTTTCATATATGGTTTGATGGGGTACATCCATTACTAATAGAAAAAAACACATATTTAAACCTCTATAACCAAGTTAACCATCAAGTGGACCATTATATCAAATAATAATGGTGGGAATAACATCACTAATTCACAAAATATGACTAAAACCTCCTAATTCATGATTGGAAACTTTATCAGGTTTGTAAATTTACTACATATGGCTTTGAAAAAAAAGCAGAGTCTGGTTAAAGTATGTCATAAATTTTGATGAAGAATTCAATGGAAATTAATTAGAACCAAGTATTGAATCAAAACATGAAATTCATGTGATTTTAGTCCTTTTAACTTCAAATTAGTTATTGACACAACATTCTTGACATTTTATGAATACCCCTCTGGAACTTTTACACTATTAAGGAAAAGATAAAATTTCAAATTTTCTTATCTCAATAGAGTATAAGCTATTGGGGGTAGAAAATTCTTTCATTTACCCTTCAATAGTGCCAACTATTCTCTTATCAACATGTCAGTCATGTCCTACCTAGCCTTGATTCCATATTTTATTTTTCTAGAAAAATTTTGTAACATGCCAATAACACTATAAAATATATTTTTTCCTATATGCATGAAATAAGGAAAATTCTTGAAAAACAGAAAATTTTATAACATTAATTCAATGAAAAATGATATCTTTTTCCAACCTGATTTCTTAAGGTTTTTAGACAATGGTTTACTAAAAAGAGTGTCAATATCTTTTACTTTATCAAATAGTTGATCAATTGTTATTGGAGACAATATTGTACCTTGTTTGATATTCCCATAAATTGTTGTCATCCATGATCAATATTTATGTCATTGAGGTAAAAATATTTGATGTCCTAAAAACATAGTCTTCAAGGAATGTTTCAACCGAAATGACTGTATGAATTTTTTTTTATAAATGGGACACCCCAAAATTCCTTTAATGCTATATCTTGATAAATTTACATAAGAAGGAAGTCATTTATCACCCCATAAAACATGGAACACAATGTGAATTGTTCACTTTTATGATAATAATACATTGTGACACATATATCCCACATTAATTTCATATATTTAGTCAATGGAGCCAAATATCCATCAATATCATTATCAAGTTTCTTTATTCCATATATAAGTAGATACAACACAATGTATTTTCACTTCATGCATAACCATGGTGGAAAGTTATATTTTAAAAACATGTCAGGACATGTATTGTGAGTAATAATTTGTCAACTAAAAGTATTTATTGCAACTGTAGATAATATAGGATGAAAATTTCTCATCTCAATTCTAAATTTAGGATATTGATAATCAATTTTCTTCCAATGAGGAGAATCTGATAGATGGTGTAGGTTATCATATTTAATTATTTTATCTACATGACATGTCAATTATCTCACAATTTCTTGAAATCCATACAGTCTTCTAAACCATGGAATGATAAGAAATTACCATACAGATTTTGAAGGACTTGATTCATATTTCTTGTATCGATCTGCTCCACAATTTGGGAATTTTATGAGTGATTAATGTTACTTATGAAAAAATATGAAATAATTTGGAAAAGAATGTATTTTTTATAGATCATTCCCATTGAACATAGAATTAATTTAGTGTCATATGTTTGACATGGTAGTTCATTTTCTTTTGGTAGTATATCATTCAGGAGACCAAGTTGTTTTGTAAAGCTGGTGTCACTCCATCTGCTGCCTCTTCCAAATTATATAACTTCAATACAACTAAAAAAGTTGTCTATTTAGTAAAAAATGTATCCAACGATCTCTTAGCACAACTATTTATCTTCCCAAAAAACTTTGGTAAATCATGAAGGTCATCTTCAATTGTCATTATCATTCCATCTATGTGATCTTCATCATCATTTACACTAGTATTCATATCAAATGATTCATAAACTTCTGTATCATCCCAATTAGTGTGCATTTTCATATTTTACCTAGTTTAGTACAATATTTATAGCTCTGATATATTCCATGAGAAATTAAATTTTCTTCTATCTCTTCTAAACTAATTTTTCTTGAATAACAACAACATAAATATGGACAAAGTATTTGAGAAGGGTCGTTTTCATGCTCTATTGAAAACCTGATGAACTCTTTAACTCCATATTTATAATTTTTGTCAAATTATTAGCATGAATCAATTTTCTATTCATATCCATCCTATTGGGTTCATAAAATATTCATTTTTTACAATAAATAAATAAAAATACATAAGATATTCATTATCAAAAGTGAAACTTATAAATAATTCTAATAAGGGAAACCCAACAGTTGATTGTTTCAAATAATTTCAATATGTTTTGATGTAAAATGGGTAATTTAATTTAAGAAAAGAATTACCCCACTATGGTAGGTGTTATCCTTTGAATTCATACAAAGGTAAAAGTTATAGAAAACTACCATCATCCTCAACTCATCTTTCGAATAATTATCATTACATTTTTTCTGTTTGGAACTCATCCTCTATCTCTTGTGGACATGCAATTATGTTTCATGAAATACTCAAAAAAATATTCATCCATAGGATGACTGATGCTCATAGTATTAAAAGAAACATAAATTATATAGGGAATGATTCCTAAGAAACAAATTGGAATAATAATTCTTCAAGAGATGAAACTGATGAGGATGATAGTTGTACTCCATTGTGCTCTCTAAAAGAGGTAATTCCTATAATTTGTGAGAATTATATGGATAGTAATAAGATATTTATAAGGGTGTAACCAAAAAGAAATGTTAAATAATGATCTAAATTTATATGGGTTAAATTAAAACATACATAGTGTTTATTAGATGTGTGATGAAAGAAATAAAGTGATTTTTAAGAGGTATTAATGAGGGGTTATAATTTTAAAGATGGTTGAACTTTTAAAAAGTTATATAAAACTAGATGGACCATTTTTTTATTTTGGGTTTGTAAAAATTTATGGTAATTGTATTTTAATGATAAAATTTATTTGTGGTAGTGAAAATATGATCATATTAGATAATTAGACAATTAAATAATGACTTAAAAAGGGTTGTTTGATATGTTTTTATGATGAAAAGTTAAAATTGACAGACATTTTTTACTAATTATAATGGGTAGATTTTTAATAATTCAGAAATTGATAAAATATCAAAGAAAATTAATGTTGAATTGAGCGGCATATAGGGGAGCACATAGGGCTAAGGTAGACTCAAAGTAAGACATTGATATTGAGGAAAATGAAGAATAATTATCAACTGTAAGTAATATAAGCAAGGATAAAATCAATGAATAAAATGTTATTGGTGATCGAATAGTTTTGGTGCAGACTCAGAGGAGTAAGAATCGAAAAAAAACCCATTTTCCCATGTAGATCCTAAATCAATTGGAGAGGCTAACAGTGGTGACAAATGGATCAAATATATGCATGATCATCTTGATTTGAATAAGAAAAATGTGACATGGGAAATTGTTCCAAATCTAGAAGATAGAAATGTTATTAGAACCTAGTGGGTGTTCTATAATAATCTCATTGAGTATAGAAAATTGGCCCAAAATTAAGAATGGATAGCGTGCAAGGAGAATTCCTAGATCAAATCCATTTATAATTATGATAAATTTACTCCCATACCTCAATTGGAAACTATTTTAATTTTCTTATATATTTCAGTATAAATTTTGTTAAGGTTAAAACAAATGGATGTCAAATCTATGTTAGTCAATGGAGTTATTAAGGGGAGTATATATTGGGAAACTGGATGGGTTTATTATAGATGAAAATTAAAGAAAGGTATTCCTGTTAAATAATTATTTATATAAGACTAAGAAATCAATGGGGACCTAATATTCAAGGTTGGATCAATACCTAAGAAATATTTGTTTTTAGCGAGGTAGAGTTGATCACGAACACTAAAAGAATAAGGTGAATGATCAAATAATATTGGTACTCATATATGTTGAAGACATAATATTTTAGGATTGGTCAAAGAACAATGATTTTTTTGGAACATATGAGGTACGAAATTGAGATGTCTATGATTAGTGAGATAAATATTTTCCGTGGTTGATAGGTGAATCAAGGAAATTTTAGAACATTAATTTCTCAATAAAAATATGAAAAAGTAGTTCTCAAGTTATTATCAATGGAATATTCCAAACCAATGACAACACCAACCGCTATATGGATGAATTTTTCAAAATTTGACTATTAAAAGAGGTAGATGTCATGGAATATAGGTATTGGGAGCCTATTATACCTCAAAAAAACATGACCCGACATTGAGTTTGATATATTTCAAGTTTCTCAGTACTAATGTTTTCTCAAGGAGAGCCACATGCTATTGAGGAAAATGATACCTCAATATATCTAAAAACAGTGAATTTTGGATTGTTTTATTATAGGATAGTGTAACTGGAGTTTTTGGGATACATAGATGTGGGATGGGAAGGTATATTGGATAACTGAGGGAAAGTAGAGATATCGAAAAACCTAGATTTCATTCAAGCCTTGATTTCATTTGACCCTTGAATCATTCAAGCCTTGGATTTGAGGCTTTGAATAGTTGGAGCCTTTATTCTAGCCTAGATTCGAGCTTGGATTCAACAACGAGGAGTGACGATAGTAGGTGGATTCCGCAGAGTGATTTGGATACCACAAATTGGTTCGCAATGGTTAGGGTTATTAAAATTGATTGGGATACGTTTTTCAAAACTTCCAAAAAAGTGCTGATAATGATTCCTTTTATCTTCACCAAGTTAATAAGTGTTGATAAAGGATATATAATTATAATTATAAATAAAAAAATAAATATATTTATATAATTATATAATTATATTTAATATATATATATATTATTTAATTAAATATATTTATTATAATTTATTAATTATTTAAATATATAGTTATATAAATACTTTTCAAAAAAATAATATTCATATCATTATATATATTTATATAATTATATATATATATAATAAATATATATAAATATAATTATAGTAAATATACTCATCATTTAAATAAATTTATTATAATTTTATAATTATTTAAATATATATTATAATTTATTTATAAATATATAAATATATATTTTTAAAAATATTTATATATTTATAATTATTAATGTATAAATATAGTATATATAAATTTAGAAATATATTTATTTATAAATATTTATTTAAAAATATATTTTTAACATTATTAAAGAATATTTAATATTAAGTGAATGCATGTTAAAAATGAGTCAAATTGAATAATTAAAAATGAGTACACTTTAACAATATCAAAAAATGGACATGTTTTATTAATTAAATATAAATTATTAAAAAATATATAGATATATATTGAAATAAAGATGAATACATATTTAAAATATTAAAAAATATTAAATATATATTTAATAATAAATAATAGAAATTGATTAAAATCCTAAAAAATAAAAAAATAAAACCAATTAAAAATGAATAATTAATACCTAACTTTATTAACCTAAAAAATAAATAAATAAAATTTACCGATTCCAAAACATAATATATTAA
This sequence comes from Viscum album, assembly GCA_963277665.1. Classification (NCBI taxonomy): domain Eukaryota; kingdom Viridiplantae; phylum Streptophyta; class Magnoliopsida; order Santalales; family Viscaceae; genus Viscum; species Viscum album. The sequence goes on along the minus strand of OY728144.1, from coordinate 549,089,932 downwards.
ATGTATCATGTTATAATGAAATTACAAAATGAATAAAAAAATTGGAATAAATGATATAAATATTATATGTGTTTTTGTATAATATTTAATTAATTGTGTAAATATTTGTGTGTCTGTATTGTATATAAAAATGAATTAGTTACGTATATGTATGTGAAATCAATATAACACATTTTTTATCTATGTTAACATGAAAAATCAAAGGACATTTAATTATGTCCATTACTCATTAAAATTAGTAAGTATTTTTAATTCATATTAATTTTTAATTATAAACCATTATTCACTAAATAAATTACTATTTAATGTAAAATCATAAATATATTGTATTATATGAATCATATTCATATAAATTCATATATATCTATATATATAATAGACACTATTTATTCACATTATCAATAATTATTTAATTAACAAAATGTTTAATATTTTTTCTCAATTTACTTATTTTTAATTTTTAATTGTTCAATTTTAATTTTATATATACCAATATATTTAATATATATTATTTATTGATATTTATAATTTATATATAGTATAATTAGTTTATTCATTTTTATCAATAATTACTTAATTAATAATTTTTTTAATTTTTTTAAATAAACCAATTTTTATTTTTTAATTAATTAATTCATTTTTTGGACCTCTATTAGTTCTAAAAAAGCAGAAATAAAGGATCTCTTTAAGGGTGATAAAAATTCATTGATAAAGGGTATCCTTTATCAATGCAAAAAACAAAGCGCAGATAAAGTGACCCTTTATCAGTGATAAAAATAAATCATTGATAAAGGGTACAATTTATCAATGCTAAAAAAAGAACTGATAAAGGGTACCTTTTATTAGCACTTGTTTTAGCACTGATTAAATGAACATTTATTAGCACTTTTTGATAGCGCTGATAAGGGTCAGTGCTGTTAAAGTCTTGTTTTATAGTAGTGACATTAAAATGTAAGATTCATTACTTATAAAACCCTTCACTAGAAACACATTAAATATGTTTTCACCCTCATCACATCAGGGCACCCATAGGCTATGGTGTGATCATTAATCTTCCCCTCACCACACTATGATTTCTTACCACATGATGTGGTTTCCACCTAGTATATAATTCTATCTCTAAGCCTGAGACAAATTCTAATCTTGATTACCAACCTATGTAAACACCCTCGACACCTTGATAGGTACCAAACACACATGGTTAACCTGATATCCAACCAAAATAAAGATATAGAGATAAAAATCAATAAATAGTAAATTTTATACCAGAGAATGACATCATGGGTGGTACAATTCTACTCAACATATCATTTCTTACCTCCAGAAAATTCAAAAAATAACATTTATCAAAGAAAATATAATATTTAATCTCTAATTAAGGACACATGTTTGGAAGTAAGGAACTCTAAAATACTCACCGATATAAGTTTAACAATAGTGTCTAGATAAAAATCCCAAAGAATACCATAGCCTACAACTAAAAACTCAGGTGCTTTATCATTAATAGTTTGAGTGTACAATCATCACCCTAGTATCTCATACAAGGGTAAACACAAGAGACCCCCAATCTATATACCAAAAAGACTCAAGTAAATAAGGAAATAACCATCCATTGTGGTCTCCCCGCCATATAAAAAATTCCACTAGTGCACAGATCCCCTAAAAATATTATATAACTCATAAATACCTTTCGAAGGAAAAAACTCAAAATAAGAGAGTGAAATTAATAAAGTTCCAATGATTGGGATCCTATATCAATTATTTGAGAATCAATTTTCAATATATATAACTCCTAGATATTATTTCCAATGATTCGGAAATTCTGTTATATGGCACTATCAATAACAGGACTAAATTATTTCCTCTAAATTAATTTCCTTGTAACTCTATCACCTCAATTAAAATAAAACTACTATAAATCATATAAGGAATGATAAAATTCAATATAAATATTATAAATTAACTAAATCTTTATAGGTGTCCCAACCATCGATAACATTGAAAGGTCTTAGGAGCTTCCTAACACGAAGTATTATTTTTCCCAGGGTTATTGTACTGATGGAATAATAAGGAATTACGCCCCAAAATGAGTCAATAAGAAGAAAAAGGATGGCATACTAAAACCACCACTCATTTGATCAAACTCACTAAACTTCCATTTTTCACTATCAGATATCCCTTTATCACTCTCAAAAATAAATAAAGTACTAATCACCTCAAACCCTCCAACCGTAACTTCCATAGACTCAGTATCCTATTTCACCACTTCTATAAAAGATGTTGGGCCAAAAAAAGATACCTTCAACTGAATATTAGAATGAAGACCTATTCTATAACAATAAGCGATTAAATAATCATAAAAGGATTTCTCTGGAACATAAGGTACAAATAAAATGAAATAATTAATATACTTCAATACAGATTGTTCATTATTCCTGATGAAATAAAATTCCACTGGCTTTATTAATTTTAGAGTTTTGAGGAAAATTTTCTAAAAGAAAAGTTATTCGAAACCTTCCCATTAATTTTCTATTTGTGGATTGATCTAAATGATTTACTTACACCTCTTATCGTATAGACCATAAAGCATATACGTGGAAACTTAAGCTTATGATACTTTATGGGGTTCATTAAGATTAATGATTATCTTTGTATCTCATAACCACTATTCTACTTCATGGGAATATGGCTTTCAATTGAAGGGAGGAGGACCCAAATTCTAATACTCTTAAAAATAGTCTCTAGGTTTATCAATTAGAGGGTTAAATTGTGAAAAATCACCCATATATCCCTCTTGAAAATATATAGGGATTTTTTGGGAAAACTATAAAATAGTAGTAAACATGAATAAAATCAAAATAAGGCTTAAAAATATATTACTATAAAAAAATAAAAATAGTTCACCATAAATTTATTATGACTCATCATAACACTTAAAAACATTAAAGATAAATTTTAAAAAAAATTTACAAAAAACCTAAAAAATCTCAGAAAAACTTTATAAAATTCCCTCAAGATGTTCTAAAACATTTTTTACAGCCCCCTACATTAATTTTAATATTTATAAAAAAATATCTATTAGAGATTATACTATTTAGTAATCCCCTAGAAAATTTTAAAACACAGACCCTTTTAAAAGATGGCACTAAATATTTTCTCATGAATAATTAAATTAAATAAATCCAAATAACATCAATAATTCTTATAAAAGACATCAATACAACATAAATCAAAAATTAAAAAAAAATAGAATGATTTAGAACCCCAAAGAATCAAGATTAATTTTTTTTAAAAGTTTACAATTGTTCATGGTTTATCATCATGATCTAGAAAACTATGGAAAATATATGTAAATTATAATAGAAGCTACCCAAATTAGGCTTCATGGTTTTTACATAGTTTTCTAGAATGTTCATTTTAATTGTGAGACCTTGGGATCCTTCTCATTACCACTCCAAAACATAGATGTTCT